>JBAMMX010000014.1:7501144-9914825 GCA_037126225.1 Dillenia turbinata | reverse complement strand
ATGACATCCAACAAATCTAATATATCAATACCTAAAATTAGTGCAATATTTACTCAAAATAATATAAAATAAATTAGGAATATTACACCAAATTTATTACTATCAAATTCCTCCACACCTAAACAATACTTGTCCTCAAGCATCCCTACAAAAGTAAAAACAAAACTATCATATCTATTTTTCTCCTTCGAATCTCCAAAGCGATAAGTACTATTAAAGTCTAACCAAAAACACACCCAACAACAAGTATTTTACACAAAGATTTTATAGCCAAACAACAATCACACATCCCAACAGTTCTTATGAAATCAAAACAACAAGTCCAATATCCTCTCCAAGAGTTCACTCAAATTCACCTTAAGGGGTGATTTAATATATCAATAACACTCAAATCAATACATTGGGGAATTTGTATTACCATATGTTTGCAATTATATCAAATCTCTATCACTTGATAGCTCGAATTTCATGCATCAATCTAAAAGTCTTTCATGTGGTTGGAATGTGGTTAGAGTTAAGGGGAGAATAAAAGGTTATATGAAGGGTTTAAAATGTATCAAAGGAAATAAACAACTAATCACAAATTTTCTACAATAATACATTTGCCCTGGGCAGAATAAGGATTCAAAATACAAGACTCGCTACCCACACGTGCTCAACAAAGACAATAATCAAGAGTATATATAAAAAAATATTAGACCTATTTTAGGATCCATAACCGAAAGGAAGAGATTTAAAGACTTTTCTTTTTCTCTTCTTTTTTTTTGTCGCTTTCGTTTTTTTTTTTCAAGAATCCTCTCAACATAAAAGATGAATAAAATCAAACTTTTTCCCTTCATAGTCATCAAGTCTCTTCATCTTTCATATGTAGCAAATATCAATATCAAAAATCAACTTCAATACATATCTTTATGAGGCAATCATATAGCTAATATCATGCAATTAATTACATATATTTTCGATACAAAGGTTAAAAAGCAAGCTAAAAATAAAGGTTATAGTGTTGTATTGAAGGGTTTTGAAGAAAGAAAGGGGTCTCGTGCTCAAATTAGTTCACTAAGCAGATTATAAATCAAGAAAGAGATTTTTACGAAAAACTCGAAATGGGGTAAAACCTAGATGCCTTTGTCATTTCACTCCATGAAACCAATGTGATCTTGAAATGCATAAAAAGCAAGTTCTAGAATACCAATCTAAATACGATAATCACTCATCAAGAAAAGAAATTTCAAGTACAAAGAATGAATTTGCTTGCTTTAAACTCAAAACCTTACTTTTAAATGAGTTTGTGCTGGATTTTACATGCTTATCATTCAAAGAAAAAACTACTAAAGACATGAAAACCATTTCAAGTACCAAAAGAAATTAATACAAGCTATTCTTCATATGTTCTCGCCTAACCCAATAACACACATTAATTCAAGAGAGTTCAAAGAATTTTTTTTCTCTCCTTTTTAAATCACTTTAAAAAAATAAACCCTAAATCAAGCAAAGAAATAAAATCAAAAGAATCCGAACACCAAGAACAAACTAAAAAATATACTTAAAAACTACTAAATACCCCCACACTTAAATCATACATGGTCCTCAATATATGTTAAATGAGAGAGAGAGAGAAAAAAAGTAAATAACATTCATCTTAGATAAAAACAAAAATAAAAAGATAAAGGGAGAACAAGACTTTAAAGGTGGGAGGGATGAATGGAGGGTCAAATCTAATAAATTTTGAAGAAAAAAATTATGGTGGTAGCAATGGACCCCTTTCTGTAGTATAGCAGTTCCTAACTCATGTGCACCTTGCTTACTTAACAACATTGAAAAAAATAGACAGCAATGAAGGCTTGTTATGGCGTGGGACATGCCTTTTTAATAGCGGTATACCTCCTTGGGTCATGAAATTTTCTGCAAGATTTATTCACCTAAAATTCAAAATCCTAAATCAAATCAAATAAAAATAAAATAAAAATCATCAAAGAAGAAAATATCAAGCCGCTCCCCAACAAGCACTTTTGTTTAATGTTGTTAGCTCGACATAGTGCCTTCGCTTTAACCCTGCTCATAACTCCTGTCCCGCCATCTTGACTTCAACTTTTTTGGGCATAAATTTCAATCTTGAACGTAAGTGAGGGATTTTTTGTCAATTACAGATCGCTTTTACATTACTAGTTTATAATGGAGTAAATTTGTTCAATTGTGCATCTTCACTTGTCAAACTTTCTTACAATACAAAATCAAATTTATCATGCACAAAATTATGTTCAAAATTATCTTGTATGATGAGTCAATCATACCAATATGAAAATGTATTCACAATTATTTGGATATTTTACGGAGTCAAAATATTAAAAGTAAATAACTTTACCAACAATAAAGACAAAGTACCCAAATCTATATTAATTTCGCCTTTAACTTCCGTTTCGTCGGTCTACCTAACAAGAAAAGAGAAAGGGTTGTGGAGAACATGTATCATCCATATCAATCACAAAAAAATCGGCAGAAAATAAGATCACCAACTTCACTAAAATATCTTTCAATCATACTCAAGATATAAATATAACCTTCCACTTAATCAATTGTCACGCCTCTGCCTCTTCAAAGGTCCAAGATTCAAATCCTTATAAATGCATAAAGACATAATATTTATCGCTGCTCCTAGATCAAATATAGCCTTTAAAATTTATTACCAATCATACAAGATATAACGAACATATCGATCTTTACATTTCACGACAACTTTCTTTTTGACGAAAACAATAAACATTCTCACTAACCACAACTCTATCATCATTTTTCAACCGTAATTTCTTAATGCACAATTTCTTAATAATTCGGCATACTTTAGCACTTGTCTTATTGCTCTCCAAGAGTGGGATATTAATTTCACATTTCGGAGAGTTTCTAAGATCTCTTTTCTCTTCCTCCTCTTTCTTCGATCGTGCTAACCCGCTGTGAAAGGTGATGGGAATCACTATTTTGGGTTTTGGTATTAAATTCATCGCTACCTTCTTAGTTGAAACATTTAAAATTGTTGATTTCCTTTTTCTTCACTTTTTTTGGTTGTCCTTTGCCTAACTTGGGATATAAAGATCTCGCACATCCTTTCCACTTCTGTAAGGATCACAAGACTAACATTCTCCCTCGGATTGATCTCAACATAAAAGGGTAGTTTCCCATGATTTTTCTCTATTTGACTTATAGCTGCCGCTAATTAGACATTTTCTAATTTCAAAATTTGGATAAGCAGCCCTGCCTCTTTGTTGAAATCGTTGGCTTTCCTAATAAACAATTGAGGTCAAGTAGTCAAATTTTTAACACCTCTTCTAGAGACATACCTCTTGATTTGAAGAGGGTTGTTGGAGCTGAAATTGTGGTCAAGGTTGTTGCTGAAACCCTCTGTCATGATTCCCATGATTGTACCCTCTGGTTGATCCCTTCATCCTAGGTCAGAAAAGCTTGAACAGGATCATACTTTGTTATGGTTGTCCCAAAATCCTCCCACCGCATTGATTTGTCTTGCTTGAATCTTCTCAAAGGATAGGGCACAAATACGTAGGATGACTAAAATCAGAACAAACTCCACATGCTTTGACTTATTGTATTATTTCCTACAATAAAATTACGATAAGAGAAGTTATTTTAATTCTTCACCAAGGGAAGAAACACTTATCTCGTTGATCCTCTTTGTGATTTCTTGCCTTATTCCAAATTATTGGGTATTAGCTGCTATGTTTGAGATCAAATTTCTCGCTTCATCGGGTGTCTTGTTCACCAATGCTCCTCGACTCGTAGTATCAATCATTTTTCGTAATCATTGAGGTAGACCTTCTTGGAAATATTAGATCAACAATTGTTTTGGAATTTGATAATGAGGACAACTAGTACATAGTTGTTTGAATCTTTCCCAATAGCGTATAAAGTTTCCCTTATACTCATTTACTTCTATTATATTCCTTTTCTAATAGTAGATGCATGAGAAGGTGAATTTTTTTTCTAAAACCATCCTCTCCTAAATAGGCCAAATCGTAATAGAACTAAATGGCAAATAAAAAAAGCCAATCTTTTACTCTATCTACCAAAGAAAAAGGAAAACAACTGGTTTAAGTTGTTCTTTGATTATCTTTTATGGTATTATTGTGGAACACACGATATAGAACTCCTTAAGGTGTTTGTGAGGATTTTCTCGTGTAGACCATGGAATTTAGGCAACAAATGAATCAATCCAAATCGCAAGTCGAATGGAATTTTAATATTGAAAAAATTAATGCATAAAGGTTGTTGATTAAATTCAAGGGTTGCCAACTCCATTAAAGTTTATTGGAATACCATGTTTGTTTCTTTGACTTCCTTCTCTTCAACGTCAACATCTCGAGTTCAGCAGCTGGTCAGTCCTAGATTGTTTCCAAATATTGAACTTGCTGCCTTCTTTGCTTCCCCAGTCTCTTTTTTTTCAATTTTTGGGTTGTTGTCTTGATCTACGGGTCAAAAACTAATTCACACGCATTTGAGTAAAATGAGCCATAAACCGAAACAGAGAGAAAAAAAATTAAAAGAAATAAATCTTTGACACCTTCGTTCTGACAATGGCGCCAAAAATTTGGTGGGTTATCAAATCAACAAAAATAAATAAACTTACTTTCACAAAGACGAGTCTAGGGTAAGTAGGGTCAAATCTACAGGGAAAAAAGAGAATTTATCTCTTTTGGAGAGAATAAATAAAATTTAGGATTTGGGGATTTCGGGAATTAACTAAATAACCAAACAAATTGAAATAAACAACTAATAAAAATTAAAGCAACGTCCGGGAAAATAAAGTGAGGCAAAAATTAAAGACTTAAAAGTCATGATAAATTAACCTAATTGAAGGGTTCGCTTTTTTACTTTGATTCAATCGATTGATCTCGATTCAAGGATAATTCAACAACACATAAATAATTTGTTGTAGTCATTTTACAAACGCTCCAACGACTAATTTTTCCTTACTTCGTCGATAATTAGAAAAACTCGTTAATTATTTCCTAATCGAGAGTCAACCTCAAAGAATTTCTTGGGATTTAAAGTCTCAACAAATATTAATATTTAGAGAGACTCAATTTTAATTGACAATATATGATGGATTCATTTAAATTAGATTATTTAATTTCATGACATAAGTGTCATTCACCACTTTATTAGAACTAACAAATAATTACGGATTTGTCATTTTAATTAGTTATAGATTATTCTAGATCTATTAAATATTGGTTATTTATTTAATAAACCCTAGAAAATCATGATCCATAAAGTGTAGGAATTAAATAAATACCTATGAGATGTTGAAAGAAATAGTATATTTAGATCTCATAATATCATGAATCAAAACTTCAACTATATTTTCAAGTAAAAAATAAATAAAAATGATGACATTGAAAAGAAAAAACTACTTAAAAATTTACATTTAGCATTCAAGTTGCAAAGCAATGGAGAAAATAAAAATATGTAGTCGCCCCCTCTTTTCCAAAAGCAGAGTCAATAGGAGAAGAGAATGACTCCTCTAATGAATGAATGACCTCCTCTTTAAAATAACCTAAAAATCCCTTTTAGTGAATGTCCCCTACTCTGCCCACGTGATTGGCAACAAAACACTCTAAATCAACCATCTTCCTAAAAATAAGGAATGACATTCTATTATCTTTTTGTACTAAAAGGTAAATAAAGCTTGGAATCCTAGGTTGCCAAAATAAAATAAAAGGGAACTCTCTAAATATTGTTTATAACTCAAGAACTAAAATAAAAATTACAAAAATATCTAAAATTTCTAAATTCCCAAAAAATTCAATTAAAATAATAAAATCTTTAACATTCACATTCCCTAATTTTTGTCCGGCATTCCTTTGATATTGGCGTGCCCATGTGCTAACGATTGAATAATGCTGTCCAAATTCTTTCTTCGCAAGCAACGTTACCGATTTGACAAATTCTCCACTTTCCTTCATAAATGGCCCCCAACAAATCTAATATATCAAATACATAAAATTAGTGCAATATTAATCCAAAAGTAATATAAAACAAAGCACAAAATATTACACTAAAATTTATCCCTATCGTGGACCAATTACAAAAAACATTTACTTGGGCCCAACCTTCAATTAGTGAACTAGGACTCCGTCGTACTAGCCTAGTTGGGATGCCTACGCTTTTTTTTTTCTTTTAAACTTTATAATGTTTTTTTTTTCAAACTCTCTTGGATTTTTTTTACTTTTTTTTTAACTTTCTTTGTTATTTTTCCCTTTAACTCTATTTGTTTTTATTTATCTCTTTTTTTTAAACTCTTTTTTTTTTTTTTTTTAAATCAACCAATAAAATAGATAAAGAAAGTAATTAGAGACACAAAAATTTTTAGAGTGGTTCTATTGAATTGATTGTACATTTACTATCAAACTTTTTACTTGAATTTTCAAATCCACTAATTTAATATTGTTATATATTTTTTTATTTTTATATGGATGATTTTTTATTATATATTTACATGATTATCTTATGCATTAACAATTTATTCTTTTTCTTCGTTCATCTTTGATATTCGAAATATTGTTGCCTTGTCACTTTTTTTTCTTCATTCTTTCGATCTTTAATGTAAATCAATGCTTTCCAAAGTATTGTTTATTAAATTTACATGTTTTTTTGTTAAAACTAGACCACCGGCCACTAAAAGCACTTTTGATGGCAGCTGAGGATTCGAATGAGTTAGTATATTTTGACCATTTTGGTTAATATTAGATAGTAAGATACATTATTTCTTCATCAATCTAATATATCAAAATGATCATTATCATCACAACCTTCTTACCTATGTGTTTGTTGATATAAAAATAATTCATTTAGTGACGATAAAGAATTTTTTTCTAACATATATGAAAGGAATAAAAGAAATGAAGATGAGTGAGACGATTAAACCAGTACAACTATTGCTACTACCTATATCACTACAACTTTGTTATTATATTCCTTTTCATATAATATAAACATGACTTGTAAAGTATGAGGTATTTTTTATTTTAAAAGTTGTTAAGTTAATATATATTTCCTTAAAAACTATCAACAAAATAATTTATTAGAATTTCAACACCCCCAAGTTTTATACCGTGGATCTAACATACTTGCTAGTAAGTATAAAATATGAATTTTTTCATAATATTTTAAAAATTTATATTTTCATTAGTTGAATAATGTCACTAAATCTATATTTATTTTCAAATTGACTAAATATGAAATAAATTTTATAAAGATTAGGTAATATTAAACAAGTTGTTGGATATTGTATATGTAAAAAAAATTTCAAATAATGTAAATTAGTGTGGCTGCAAAATCAAAAGTAATATTATCAATAAAACCATATTAATAATTATAATTAGTAAATTCAACTAAAACATTTCTAAAAGAAATTACACATTGAAACATATCATAAGTTAAGTTCCACCTAGTGTTACATTTTTTTTAAATGGTTTAAATTTTATATTATGTAAATTATATAATTCTCTTATTTCTTATGTTTTTGCTAAGGGAATTTCTAATTTGATAAATGATAATCATGAATGAGTTGTAAAACTACTTCTGCCACTTCTAAACATATTTCATATATAAATTTAAAATATGACATATACACCTATTATAAAAAAATGTTCCACCTAATATTATTTTTAAAATATTTTTTAAAATATTAACGACACTAGCATTAGTTGATATATTATTGAAAGACAGAGAAAATTTTTTTATCATTTATATCATATTCATGAATAATATTTATAATTACTCTAACTATGTGAGTACCAAAATATGAGCATTACTAACGTTGAAAAGCCAATTTTTTTTTTTTTCTAAAACCCATGAATCATTAATTTAATGACATGTTAGTACAATAAAAATGTTCTTTTTATGTTTATTTTTTAAATATTCAAAATTAATGAAAATTTACAATTAATACTCAAAAAATTTACAATGAAACCATCTTTCAAGATTTGAAATTGATCTAGTGACATCTTTCTACCGGTTTTTCTAATACATTTGTTATAACCTAATTATAAATATTTTTAACATATTTTCAAAAACTTCAAATTCAATTATACTAAGTGGTAATTTTTACTACTATCTATTTTATTTGTTCTATGTTTTCGGCTCTATATTATATCTAAATGTACTTATTAATATTTTTCTAGGTGGGATTTGTGTTTGCTTAGTTTGAAGTAATTTATTCGGGTGATTATATTTGAGAAATAATAATATTTAATGACAATATTTATATCAAAAAAATAATATTTTAACTGTGATATAGGAGTTTGAAGCATACAAAAAATAGAGTATGCTAGTGTACACAGGTTTCAATTTTAATTTACATAGGTTAGATGACAATATTAACCAACCACAATCAAATATTAATAAGAAAAACAGCTACGAAAATGTAAATCTATAAGAATTCATATTAAAATAAACATCAAAAACATGATATCCAATAAATTAGGATACGGCGGAGTGGAGTTTTTTTTTTTTTTGTGGAAACACCCGAGTAGGAAAACAGTACATCACATTAGTTGGTTGGCTCTCCCAATGAACAAGAAACCATTTTCTTTGAAAACGCTTATGAAATAAATAAGATAATATTGTAAAATTTATATAAATAATTAAATATTTTTTAAATATTTCAATTTTAATTTAATATTTATAAGTATTCAATTATTCGTAAAAAAAAAAAAAGAAAAGCAAAAAATTTAATAAATTTTGCATTAAAAATTTAAAATAATTTTTTAATAAAACATTTTCGGAAAAAATGGAAAAAAGAAGAAAAAAGGTAAGTTTAAAAAATTATTAAAAGAAAGTAAAAACTTTTAAAGGAAAATATTTATAAAAAACAAAAAGTTTTATTAAAAGAAAAATATAATTTTTAAAATAAATTTTCCATAAAAAATTTTTGTAAATAAAAAGAAAGAAACAAAACAAAAGGCCAAAAAAGGTAAATTTGAAAAATTGTTAAAAGAAAGCAAAAATTTTAAGGTTAATTATACTTTTCCCCATGTAATTTAGCCGAATCCACATACCTCCCCTATGGAAAAAAAATACACAATTATACCTCTATGGTTTTAAAAAATGGTAAATAACGGAAATGATCAAAATTAACGGAAAATTAAGATTCACGATAGAAATTCAGAGTTGACTCACGGGGATTAATTTTAATTTCCAAAATTACCCTCAATTGAAAAAAAAAATCATTCTCTCTTCTCTCTCCTCTTCTTCATACCTCACTTCGCTATGGAAGAACTCTTTTCTTCTCTCCCTCTCCTCCGACACGATCTTCAACTTTCGAGTAGACAAAATCCTCTCCTCTCTTTCTCTCCTTGTCCATGTTCTTAACCACCATGGACACTCCTCTTCCCTTTCTCTGCAACCCTAAGTCCAATAATGATCGTCTTCTTCAACGTTCGATCCTTCATCCTTTTTTTGTCAAAGTCCTTTGATTCTTCATTGTTTGATTAGTTACCACCGAACGATGGACGACATCAAATCTAAACAAAGACAAGTCTTTCTTCCCTTCGCACAACATCAGATCTGTTCGAATGATAACTAACAAATGAAAAGACGTTTTGGATCCGGATGGAGGTTGAAAACTAACGAACCATGGGTTTGATTTCGGACAGAGATATGGACTGAAGATGATCTTCTACACTCTGGAAGACGATCAAATGATGGGTAAGGGGTAAAGACTATATGTTCGAATGATGGGTTCGATCGATTGTCTTCTTAATTGAACGATGGGTTCGATTTGGATGGAAATCGATGGGTAATAGGAAATTGGTAATCAGAGAAATTGGGGCTTTTTGTTCAAACAATCTGTTCTAATGATGGGTAATTGGAAATTGGTAATCAGAGAAATTGGGGGCTTTTGTTTAAACAACTGTTCAAACGATGGGTAATGGGAAATTGGGATTTTTGTTTTCTACAACACTCTCACAAATAATTCCATTTTATAAAATTAAAACAATACAAAAAAAACTAATAAAATGTTTTTGAAGGATCATTATCAGATCAGAGAAAATTGTAATTAAACCCTGCTAATGTTTGCAAATATTAGTGAACACCCAAACATTTTTTTTAATATTTTATTCTCTCTTTACTTCAAATTTTTTAATCTGGGTGTGCTGCATTTTTGCATTTTTCACATGGATTGTAGAAGGAGAGTGAGGGGTTATTATTATTATTATTTTATGTTTCTGTTTTTTACAATTAGAAATATTAGGGTTTTGGAGTTTTCTTTTTCCTTTTCTTTTTGTTTTTTAATTTGTGGTGATCATAGAAATTGTAGGGTTTTGATTGTTGAATTCTCTTTTTAGGATTTGAAGATAATTTTTTCCTGAGCGCAAACTTTTCTAAAAAGAATTTTTTCTTTTTTTTTTTTTCACTAATGAATGTGGAAGAAGAAGAGAGAGAGTGAGGGGTATAATGGACAAATCCCATGTTCTATTACTTTTCTGTTATTTTTTAATGGTTTCGTCTACTTACAATATTTTTTTAAAATCACAGGGGTATAAATATGTAATTTTTCACCATAGAGGAGGTATGTAGTTTTCGGCCTAACCACATTGGGGAAAATTATAATCAACCCAAAATTTTAAATATTTGTAAAAAAAAAAAGTAAAAATTTTAAAATAAATTTTTTTTATAAAAATTTTAAAGAAAAATATTTCCATTAAAAATTTTTGCAACAAATAAAAAAATATATTCCATAAATAATTGAAATATTTATCCAATTTGCATTGATATTATTCCAAGTGAAGAGCAAAGAGACCGGGAGAGAGAGAGAGTTGATTTCAAAATTAATGATGTTGAGAATTGTGATGAAATTTAAGAAAGATGAAAATTTTCAAATCCTAAATTTAATGATTTAAGAAATATAAAATATGAAATTAAACTATTAATGATAAAAGTAAAATTAAAAAAATGAAATTAATGCTAAAAAATGATTTAAATGATGGTAAAATTATTAATTTAAAAAATAAAAATTTTCAAATTAAAATATTAATGCAAAAAATAAAATAAAAAATATTGATACTATAAGAATTAAATATCTTACATATGTAATATTTTATTTTTAACTCTAAATTTATAAGAATTAATATTTAACATAAAATTTGTATAAATAATTTAATATTCAATTTAATATTTTATAAATATTTCAATTTCAATTTAATATTATAAGCATTCAATTATTTGAATATATATATTAAATATTTAATATTTAAAATTTTAAATATTAATTATTTAATATTACCAAGTAAACATCTTTCCTTTTTAGTAAAATTTTTTAATGAAAAATTTATTTTAATAATTTACAAAAATTGAGAAATAACCAAATATTTTGGAAATATTTAAAATTATTTTTTAATAAATCAATTTAGAAATTATAATTATACTGAAATTGATTAGTTAAAAATAAATAAATTTGTTTTCCAACAAATTTTTGATCATAACAGAGATTTATGTTAATGAGTTTTTGATTTTGAATCATGGGGACCAGTACAACATATAACAAAATTTATTAAAATATATAATAAATCAATTTATTCAAAAAAAAATTTATTTTATTTTATTCTACTTATGATGTATACTTGTTAAAATGGAAGTTCTTTTTCATAAAAATATAATATTTTATATCTAAAAGTTAAATATTTCATTAAAAAACTAAAATGATTGTTATATAATTATTGTATTAAAATAAAATGCAATTCCATTTTACTTAATTTCAATTTTTCTTAAAATACTCCTTGAGTTTCAATAAATTATAATATATATTTTTTTATGATCTTAGTGAAAATGACAAATATAGGATTATAGAAAAATAGATCACAATCAAATTATAATGACCATAACATTTTGTAGATATTAAATATATATAAACATAAAATTATAATAATTATATTACTATTATTAAATAAAAATTGAAAAAACATGTAAGTGCAATTTAGTAAATATATAACAAATAAGATAATACTCAAATAGAAAAATATATAATTTCATTCACTCAATTTATATTATTTTCTATTTTTATTCAATAATAATGATATGAAATCAAAATATTAATGATAAAAATAAAATAAAAAAATATGGAATCAATGCTAAAAAAACAATTAAATAATATTAAAATTAATAATATTGGAAATATGAAATTTCAAATGAAAATATTATTGCCAAAAATAAAATAAAAAATATTAATGTTGTGAGAATTAAATATTTTAAATATGTAATATTTTATTTTTAACCCTAAATTTATAAGAATTAATATTTAATATAAAATTTTTATAAATAATTTAATATTTAATTTAATATTGTATAAATATTTTAATTTTAATTTAATATTTTAAGTATTCAATTATTTGAATATATATATATTTTTGGTTTAAGATGCCATTGAAAAAAAAAGCTCACAATGCCGTGAAAAATAAAATCTTGTGGTAAAAAAAAAGTTATGTTATATGTAGGGGATAGGGAGTGGGGATGAGAGATGGAGAGGGAGAATGGAGAGAGAGAGAAGGGTGGGTCATGATAGGGGCCACAAAGGACAACCAAACCAAAAGGGAGGAGAGAAGGGAAAATGTTAAAAAAAAAGGGAGAAAGGGACGAACAAAAGTGGATGATTTAAACCCATGCGGCCTTAGCCGCTTTATATATTAGGATGTAAGGTCATTGGTACATTTGCATGGAGATGGTATGTATCCCATTTTAACTGATGGCGCATTGTTGGCTTATTTGGATAATAGAAAAAATAAAAGAGGTTGCTATTTTCTATATAGAATATAATGTAGATGAATCTACAACAGTATCCATGTATGAGAGTTGTCATAATAAGAGTTTGGAAAGTGATCGTGAGGAGTATGATGATGATACTAAGGCTCACAATGCCTTAAGCATTCTAGTAGCACCCTACCTAGGGTGCTACCAACGTGAAGGTATTGGTGGGCTACTGAACCGAGCTAATTCCATCACCAATCTAACTAAACACTTTAAAATATAAACAAATAATATAACGAACAACGAAAAGAAAAAACACTTAAAAAACAAAAGTTTAACCAAATAAATGATTAGATTAAGTCGAGTTTTCTCAAATTCCAACTCAAAATAACTAAATTAGTAAATCAAAACATCGAACTAAATAAATTAGTTGAAACTATATATATATTTTTTTAAATAAATGAAATATGAGAAAAGATATCCTAAAAATCAAATATTCGCATGCAAATATTCTAACCTCCATAGAGATCCGATCTCTATCCTACCTGATCTCAATGTCGACTAAATGAATGATCGAAAAAAAGTGTAAACTGTGAGCTAATTCTCATTAGGAAATGCGAGAAAATAACAGGAGATAAAAAGGTATCAGTGAGCATTACCAAGCTCACAACGGAATTTATTTTACAATGTACCAAAATCCATGTAAAATTTATAATAAAAAGTCTACGCATGACAATTCATATAAAAAATATGGTCCATGAGGTTCAATAAACACTTCAAAATTCATGCCAATTCACATTCAAAACACAAGATACATTACATTATAGAATAAGCTCAGGGTCGGTCCAAAACATACCAAAGGCCACTGCCAGCAATAATCTCGAAAAAAGTAATGCCTACCTACTACCTCTAGGTGTCAAGACATTACATGCCATACCATAGGCAGACCCGTGTCTAGGTCCTCTACAGTATCCAAATCTATACCATAAAGCCATCTGTATAACAAAAAAATTCGTAACTCATACTTTTAGATAATACAACACTTCTAAACAAGATCAAAATATATGTAATATATCATCCATGAGCTCAAAATATATCAAAATAGATACATATCAAGATTCCATGTAGTTATAAAAGGATCTGGTATTATCCCATATATGACTGACAATCTTCATTAAAGTTTCCAAAACATGTGTATAAATAAAACATGTATCAAATCAAGTTAAAATATGAATAGTAAATAAAACAATAATTTTAATCAGTCATTTTTAAACATCCCAAATTTTGAAAACATTTTTACAAAAACATTTTATAAAAGCTGTGCTCAAGGTAAAACTCATTGATAATAAAAAAATGTCTATATATGGCTAGACCTTTTTTGGTCTTCCTCATGATTAGGTTCAGAAATCCCTAACAAAAAGATAGAAAATACATAAGAAAATATAAGATTTCAGTCTGAAGAAGCATATCTTGCCACGTGGATGCTTATGTCACGTGTTGGTATCTGATTGGTCCAAGTGTATAGTTTAAGCCACATGTACTACATATGGCTGCTCAACATAATGACACGTGTTATCATCTCAATGGCAGGTTTGGGTGCTGCCATCACCTACGTGGTCAACTATTGCCATGTGTCCCTATGATTAGTCGGTTTTGGGTCTCTTGCCATGTGGATTACATGTGGTATCGGGTCTCGGGTCCCAATCAAAAGCCAATTGGTCCATGCTACCAAGGCTATGACAAAGGGTTGGGGAAGTTGGTATATATATGGGCTCTAATGGAAACTCCTTTCTAATGTGGAATTTAAGGTTCGCGGATGGTTTTTTAACTAGTTTGACTGTCATTTTTTATGGTGATCCAGTGTCAGAAAGAGGTAACCAACACTCGGGGCTAAAAGTAGGAAGTGTGGACATCATCCTAGGGTCAATGGAGTTGCGATGACAACTTTAGGTCATAAAAAATCGAGTTGTTGGTATGCTTTAGTCGATTTTCGATTTTCACATGGTCGATATGGGTATTTGACATAACTTTTGACCCTGATTCGGTGGAATTCTAAATTTGCTTTCTAAAGATAAATTATTATACGAAATAAGATCTTTAAAATGGTTAGGAAAAGTAGTTTAGACAAAAAGGTTATGAGTGATCAAATTTGGTCATGAGAATTAGAAAAAAAAAATCTAGGTTATATTTCTAGGATTCTGATTTGTTATAGAGGTTTTTCAAGTGTATTGTTCTCTATGATTTCGAGGGTTTCATGTCTAATATTTAAAGTTTAATTAATCTATGAAATAATAACTTTACAATGGTCTGAAATCTGATAAAAATGTTTAATACAAAGAGGGTACTTGAAACCCAAAAAGGTCAACCTCTTTCAAATATACAACATGGATTCTGGCAAAAGTAGGAAGTGTGGACATCATCCTAGTGTTAACTGAAGTTGCCGATGACAACTCTAGGTCATCTAAAATTCGAGTCAGAGGTATGCTTCGAGTCGGTTTTATGATTTTCACATGACTGATATGGGTATTCGACATAACTTTTGACCCTGATTCGGTGGAATTCTAGGTTTGCTTTCTAAAGATAAATTATTCTATGAAATAAGATCTTTAAAATGGTTAGAAAAGTAGTTTAGACAAGAAAGTTATGAGTGGTCAAATTTGGTCATGAGAATCAGAAATAAAAAATCTAGGTTATATTTCTGGGATTCTGATTTGTTATAGAGGTTTTTCAAGTGTATTGTTCTCTATGATTTCGAGGGTTTCATGTCTAATTTTTAAAGTTTAATTAATCTATGGAATAATAAATTTACAATGGTCTAAAAATCTGATAAAAATGTTTAATACAAAGAGGGTACTTGAAACCCAAAAAGGTCAACCTCTTTCAAATATACAACATAGATTCTGACAATGCAATGTAGTTGGACTCTCATGTCGACCCGAATGTAATCATTATTTCCACGGTAGATAATCTTTGCTGCTAGGTAAGGGGGAGCAAGTTACATGGTACTTTGAAACTGTTCAAAAACAAGGAGAGGTTAAATTTATGGATTCCAGCAACTCTTTCCTCCAATTTCTAGCAAATCCTCCAGTTGGGTTTTGTTTTTTCAAGTTTAAATCTTCCTAAAACTATTTTTGAAACAAGAATCACTCATGAATTGCTCCAAATTTCTTAAATTTCTTTCTCTTAATTCTCAATCTCTATCCCTCTCTTCTCCCTCAGTTTAAACTCCAATTGAAACATGAAAGACTCCAACAATTTCTTTAACTCAAATCTAAGAGAAATTTAGAGATTATGATGATTTGAAAGAGTTTTAATCACAGAGGATTTGTGAATGAAATAATGGCGAATGGTAGTTTATGGTAGGACGTATCGTATGAGATTCCAGCATTTTGGTGCACGGTACCTACATTGAACCTTCACAGCGAATCATGCCCTTTTTTATTAATTTAATTTTTTACTTTTTTTGAAAAATTCCTTTCATTAAATGGAGTAACTTTTACTAAAGAAGTGATATCAAATTATGTCTAAAAAAAAGAAAATAATTACATATAAAAATAAAAAAGGAAAAGAGTAAGGATCCTCACATCATAACCTCTTTAAAAAGGATTTCGTCCCCAAAACCCAACTAAGATGAGGCAGTATGAAAAGGTGTGGATATTGAGTGAACATCTTAACCTCACGCTCCGAAGTGGCTTTCTTAACTGCATAGTTTCTCCACAAGACTTTTACCAAGCATATGACACGACCTCTTAATACTTTCTCGCGACTATTTACAATCTCTACTGATTGCTCATTATAAGTGAGATCCTCTCGTAAGTGAATGGGCTAGCTCTCTAGCATATGGGATGGGTGTAGAGTATACTTGCAAAGTAAAGAAACATGGAAAATATCATGAATACGAGATAGCTTCTGAGGAAAATACAACTTATAAGCCATTGGTCCAATCCTCTTCAAGATCGGGTATGACCCGATATAATTGGGACTAAGCTTACCCTATTTCCCGAATCTCAAAACTCCCTTCTATGGGTATATCTTTAGAAATACCTGATCTCTAACCTCAAACTTCAAGTCTCTACGCCTTTTATCTGTATAACTCTTCAACGTGTCCTGTATGGCTTGAGATAATCCTAGATAATCTATACTTTATCTATAGTGAGCTGAACATACTTAGACATAGTTAACAATCTCTCGCCCTCTTCGTCCCAACAGATCGGCATATGACACTTTCAACCATATAGAGGCTCATATGGAAGGCCATCTCAATACTAGCCTAAAAGCTATTATTGTATGCAATTCAACTAGGGACAAGTGGGGATTCCCAATCACCCAAAACTCAACCGCATAAACTCTCAATAAATCCTTTTAATATCTATTGGTTCTTTCTAATTGATCATCCGTCTAAGGGTAAAAAGCTGTACTAAACTTTAATTTCAAACCCCTAGCTTTCGAACTTGAGACCAAAAACCGGGAAGTGAATCTAGGATCATGATAAGATATTATAAACAAAAGGAAGTCCGGGTAAGTCTCACTATATTCTCCACATATAACTTTGCCAAAAACTTAACAGAGTAAACGAGGTTAACCGGTAACAAATGAGTTGACTTGGTTAATTGATCTATAATTACCCAAATAGCATAACAACCTTTACGAGTCGTAGGCAACGTGGTAGCAAAATCCATGGTGATATACTCTCATTTCCCACACAAGAATTGACAAAAGGCTATAATAAGCCAGCAAGGCTTTGATGTTTAATGTTAACTCGTTGACACACCAAGCACCGAGAGACAAAAATACCACATCTTTCTTTATTCCTTTCCACAAAAAAGTTCTCCTAAGATCCCAATACATCTTACTGCTACTGGTGGATCAAGTAAACCAAATTATGAGCTTCATCCATGATCTCATGCCTGAGTTCAACATTTGTAGGCACACAAACCTTGGATTTGAAAACCAATACACCATCATCTTGAAAGGAGAAACCATCCTGATCAACATCCTTAACCTTCTCCCAAATCTTAGTCAAATCCAGGTCATTCATTTGACCCTCTCAGATCCGATCTACCAATACAGGTCTAACCATAAAATTAGCCAACAAGGTAACACTTCCATCTGTACTTAACTTGGGCCTTAGTCTCCTCAGCTCCAACAACAAAGGTATATGTGTAGAACGGACAAAAGACGGACCTCCGAAGGCTTTCCGACTTAAAACATCTGCAACTACGTTTGCCTTCCTCAGATGATAGTCTAGGATCAAATCATAGTACTTAAGAAGTTTTACCTAGTATCTTTGCCTTAAGTTTAAATTCTTCCAAGTGTGATTATATTTCAAACTCTTGTGATCTGTAAACATCCTGCACTACTCACCATATAGATAATATCTCTATGTCTTTAATGCAATGACTACACCCGTCAACTCCAAATCATGCGTTAGATAATTCATCTCATGTGGCTTTAACGGTCGGGATGCATAGACTACCATTTTCCCATTTTGCATTAATATACAACCAAGACCTCATAGGGAAACATCACTATAAATCTCATAGCATATTCCTTGAGTCGGGAGGGTAATGATAGGGATAAAAGTTAATCTGGATTTGAGCTCCTCAAAATCTTGCTAGCATTTCGCTGACCAAATAAATCGGACATCTTTCTTTAATAACATAGTCATAAGAGTTGCAATTTGAGAAAACCCTTTTATGAACCTCTAATAATAAGCATCAAGTCTTAAAAAACTATGAATCTAAGATACATTCTTGGGCAGCCCCCATTTATAATGGCCTCAATTTTTTATGGGTCCCCAGATACACCCTTGGCCAATATTATATGTCCCAAAAAGACTACTTGGTCCAACCAGAATTTGCACTTGTTAAACTTATCATAGAGCTATCGATCTCGAAGGGTCTATAATACAATTCGCAAGCACTTTTGGTGCTCTATCTTAGATTTGGAATAGATCAAGATGTCATTAGTGAAAACTACCACAAATTTATCCAAAAATGGCCTAAACACCATGTTCATCAAATCCATGAATGCTGCCGTAGCATTTGACAACCCGAATGGCATCACTAGGAACTCAAAGTGCCCATATCAAAGTCATAAAGGGTGTCTTTAGAACATCTTCAGCCCTGATTCATAATTGATGATACTTCGACCTCAAGTCTATCTTGGAGAAGATCTTAGCGCCTTGAAACTAGTCAAAGAGATCATCTATATAGTGAAATGGGTATCGATTCTTCACTGTCATCTTATTCAACTGCCGGTAGTTTATAAACAATCTTATAGAACCATCATTCTTCTTGCAAACAATGCTACAGCATCCTAGGAATGAGAGGGGACTGAAAGGTGTTCGACCACTATATTGTTGGCAAGAGACACAAATATCAAAGAATAAATAGCTCTAGAATCTACAAATACAAATATAGGAAGCCATAAATAATGAGGGAACTCGGAATCCGCTTGTCTACCGGGGACGAATGAAGTGCTAGTCTATTGATGTGGCCATCGGTCAGTAGCCTACAGGCCCGCACCGTTGCGATGGAGAGGCATCTATACATACATGCATAAAGGAAGAATTAGGATGAGTGTAAAAATATAAAAATATTGGAGGTGAAATAATGAAAGATTCTCTACCCCGCTAAGCGTGACTAAATTTGGTTCTGATACCAACTCTTGTAACACCCCTACCCTAGGGTGCTGTTGGTGTGAAGACATCAGTGGGCTATTGAACTGGCCAATATTATCATCAACCTAACTAGACACTTTAGAATATAAACAAATAATATAACGTATTGCGAAAAGAAAAGAACACTTTATAAAACAAAAGTTTGACCATATTAAATAAATAGATTAAGTCGAGCTTTCTCAAATTATCATTCAATGTAATTAAATTAATAAAATAAAATGTCACAGTAAATAAATTAGTTCAAACTATAAACTTTTTTAAAATAAATGAGATACGAGAAAAGATATCATAAAAACCAAATACTTATATCCAAATATTCAAACCTCCATGGATATCTGAGCTCCATCCCACCTGATCTCAATATCAATTAGATTAACGATCGAAAGAGAGTATAAACCGTGAGTTAATCCTTATCTGGCAAATGTGAGAAAATAATATGAGACAAAAAGATCTCAATGAGTATTACCAAAATCACAACAAGATTTATGTTCAAACACACCAAATACATATAATATCTATAATAAAAAATCTATGCATGATAATTCATACAAAAAATACAGTCCATGAATTTCAATAAACACTTCAATATTCATGTCAGTTCACATTCAAAATACAAAATATATCACATGACGTTATAGGCTTGGGGTTGGTCCAAACCATACCAAAGGCATTCGGCTAGCAATGATCTCGAACAAAGTAATGCCTACCTACTACCTCTAGATGTCAAGGCATTATATACCATATGGACACAAGCAGACCCACGTCAAGGTCCTCCGCAATATCCAAGTCTTAACCATAAAACGATCCATATAATCAAAAGATACTTAACTCATGCTTCTAAATAATACAATACTCGCAAACAAGATCAGAACATATACAACATGTTACTCACAAGCTCAACATATATCAAAATAGATAGATTTCAAGATTCCACGTGATTATAAAAAGATTGGATACTATCCTGTATACAATTGACAATCATTATCATAGTTTTCAAAACATATGTATAAATAAATAAATCATAGATTAAATAACGTTAAAAAATTAACATTAAATAAAATAGTAATTTTAATCAGTTATTTGTAAGCATCCCAGGTTTTGAAAATATTTTTACAAAAACAATTTATAAAAACTGTATTCAAGATAAAACTCATAGATAACCGAAAATGTTTATATGTGACTAGACACTGCCTGATCCTTCACACGATCAGACTCAAAAATTCCTAACAAAAAGATAAAAAACACAAGAAAATATAAGGTCTTAGTCTGAAGAAACATATCTTGCCACATGGCTACCTATGCCATGTGTTAGTATTGATTGGTCCAAGTCTACGATCTCAGTCACATGTACTACACATGGCTAGTTAACATAGTGACAAATGTCACCTTTTCAATTGCTGGTTTGGGTCAAGTTACCACCCACATGGTCAACTTTTGCCACGTGTCCTTTTGTGATTGGCTAGTTTTTGGGTCTCTACCACATGGATTACACATGGTATCGGGAAGTTGCTATATATACAGTCTCTGGGGGAAACTCTTTCCCAATGTGAGTTTCAAGGTTTCCGAAATGTTTTTTAACGAGTTTGACCACCGTTTTTCATGATGGTCCGATACTAGAAAGAGGTAATCGATAACTAGGGCAAAAAGTATGAAATGTGGTTATTATCCTGGGTCAATTAAGGCCCTCGATGATAACTCACTACAAGAAAATGGACTTTCAGCGACGAAAATTATCGACGGATAAAAATCCGTTGCTATTAGAGACGGATTAGTGACGAAAAAATTAGTGACGGATTTAGCAACGAAAAAATCCCGTCACTAATTTTTCCATCGCTAAATCTGTCGCAAAAAAGTTTTTGTTTTTATTAAATATAATTTTTTGTTTTTATTAAATATAATTTTTGGTTTTTATTAAATATAAATTTTTAATTAAATAAAATTTTGTGTTTTTATTAAATATAATTTTTTTTATCAAATATAATTTTTTATTAAATATAATATTTTGTTTTTATTAAATATAATTTTTTGTGTTTTTATTAAATATAATTTATTGTTTTTATTAAATGTAATTTTTTCTGTTTTTATTAAATATATTTTTGTATTTTTATTAAATATAATTTTGTGTTTTTATTAAATAAAATTTTATATTTTTTTAAATTAGGGTATTGTATTTTTAATATTGAGAGTTAGAAATAAAGTATAGAAATAGAAAAAGAATAAACTAATAACACAAAAGTGATGGTGACATGGTGGTTAAAACTTTCAATATCTCTCTCTCAACTCAGGTTTGAACCTGGATAGGTGTATTTTTGAGCATTTTTCAAACAATTTAAAGGCAAGCGGGCCGGGCTGAGCGCGATGGAGTGGCTGTGGGGTCGTCGGGCACCCGGATTCGAGCATTTGGGTTTGTCGTTACTCACTTCAATGACGGATTAACGACTGAAATATTTCCGTCGTTATTAATCCGTCGCTAATCCGTTTGTAATTATTAAAAATTAAAAAAAATTAATAATAAATTTTCGACAGATTAGCGACGGAAATTTTCTGTCGCTAAATTAACGATGTGACTTTCAGCCACGAAAATTTTCGTCGCTAATTTTTCGTCACTGATACCCGTTTTCGGGTAGTGACTATAAGTCATAGTTGCAGGTATACTCCTATTCTATTATCTGGTTTTCCATAACTAACAAAGTATATTCGATATGATTTTTGACTAAAATCCAATATGATTCTAAGTCTGCTTTCCAAAGATGATTTATTTTATGAGGTATGATCTTTAAAATGGTCTAAAACTTACAGGAAAAAGAGTTCAAATAAGAAAGTTATGAGCAGTTAAAGTTGGCCATGCAAAACATAAATAAAAAATTTGGGTTATATTTTTTATTTCAATTTAAGACAGAGATTTTTCAAGTGTATTTTTCGTGATGATTTTGAGAATTTCAGGTCTAACTTTCTAAAGGTCAATTAATCAACAAAGTACCTACTTTACAATGGTCAAAAAATCTCAGAAAAATGTTTGCTATAGAGAGGAAAATTGGAACCCAAAAATGGTACTTTGAAACTATCCAAAAACAAGGACTGGTTGAATTTCTGGATTTCGGCAACTCTTTCTTCCAATTTTCGACGACTCCACCAGTTGGGTTTTGCTCTTTGAAGTTTAAATCTTCCTAAAACTATTTTAGGAACAAGAATCGCACACGAATTTCTCCCAATTTCTTAGATTTCTTCCTCTTGATTCTCAATATCTCTCTCTCTTCTTCCTCTTTATCTTTCTCTCTTCTCCCTCATTTTAAACCTCAATTGAAGCAAGGACTCCAACAACTCTCTTTAACTCAGATCCAAAAGAAATTTTAGGGATTAGGACGATTTGAAAAAGTTTTAATCGTGGAGGATTTGGGAAGGAGATAATGGTTCACGGTAGTTTATGGTGGGATGCATCACATGGGATTCTAGCATTTTGGTGCACGGTACTTACAGTGAACCATGTTATAGAGAATCGTACTCTATTTTTTTAATTTATTTTGAAAAATTCAACGCTCAAGTTGTTGTTGTATTTTGAAAAATTCCTTTCATTAAATGGAGTAACTTTTACTAAAGAAGTAGTGGGTGTCGAACTAATAAAAATAAAAATACATATTTTACAAAAGATGAGTTTAGGGTGAGTAAGGTCGTATCTATAGGGAAGAGGTGAATTTATCTCTTCTTTTAAAAGAAATCAAAAAAAAAAAAAAAGGAGGTTTTGATTTTAACTAACTAATAAATCAATCTAAAAAAGAAATAATTAATCAAGAGCAAATAACTAAACAACTGGAAATTAAAGAAATAAAATTTAATGGGAAATCAACTTCTAGTAAAAGAAATTTATTTCCTCCTTGATGTAATGATTGATCATTGATGCAAAAATTACTCAATATTATGTAAATAAATTGGTTATAGCTGTTAAGTACCATAAAATGATCAATCTCTTTTTACTTCCTTAGTAATTAAGATGCCATTATTAATTACTTTCCCAATCGAAAGACAACCTAAGAGATTTTCGTTGGATTTTGTATTTCGATAGTTTTAAAATTTAGAGCGATTCAATTCTAATTAATAAATTTTAATATGGATTTATTTAAACTAGATTATTTAATCTCATGATATAGATTAAATCGCTTGCAAGACCATAAAACCATGTCAATTATCATTTTATTAAAAAACAAACAAATCTTGCCATTTTTAATTGGTTGTAAACTATTTTAAAGTTATCAAATATAGATCTCTATTTAATAAATCTAAAACAATTATAAACATTAGGACATAGAAATTAAATAAATATTTACAAAATATTGAGTCAATAACCTCAATGAGATCTCATGATCTTCATTTATCAAGCTTTCAACAACCCTTTGACTAGAAATTAATTTAGAATGAATTCAAAGTAAAAGAAAACTCACAAAATAATGTTATTGCTTTTAGAAAAATTGATAGAAGGTGCTGAGAAATAAAGAACGATGTTTAGCCATAACCTACTACTGAAAATAAGGTTCTACAGAAGAATGAATCTTGTGTTGCTATTGGACAAGAGTTTATATATATGTTCTAAGGAAAGCCCACCTTTCTCAACCCTAAAATACTAAGATAAAAAGAAAGGAAAATTTTTAAATATCCTACTTAACTTTTCCAAGTCATGAACTAGCTAAATTAGAAAATTTCAAAATTTGAGTTTCCAAGATTTTCTGCTTCCAAATGGAATAAAAATCTTCCAAACCTTCAATGTTTCCAAATCCATGCCAATTCTTTCTTGAATGTGTAATTAGGAAGGGAAGCTTGCCGTAATGAATTTTCAATAAAGTCTCACATTGTTTCCTGAAATCCCGTGGCTACATGCTAACGAACAAGTGTTCCTATCCAATTTTTATTCCTTGCATGCAAAACTCCAATTTGGTTCTTTTTCTTCATTTTCCTTCATGAACCTCCTCCATCAATTCTAACACATCAAATACCATAAATTAGTGTAATATTTACTCAAAAATAATGCAAAATCAATCACAAATTGGGGCAAAAGAACCTATTTTATAAGCTAATTTGAAGAGACAACCATCTAATCCAATGAACTTATTTTTGTGCAATAATCAATCACAAATTTGTTTTATAATTTACAATAACAAATTTTATTATTGCACAAATTTGTGCAAATTTGTGATTGATTTTGCAAATTTTTGTACAATAACAAATTTTTATACAACAAATTTGCTATTTTATAAGCAATTTGTGATTGATATCTCTTGCATAAATTTTTGTACAATAACAAATAATAATTAGTCACAAATAGCTTGTAAGCTATTTTATAAGCTTATCCAATAATCACAAATTTAGTTATGTTGCACAAATTTAGTCAACAATGGTTCCAAAAATAGGTAGATTTCTATATAATAATAGATAAAGTGATCATGTTCTTTTACACAAAAACTTAAAATCCAACTTGTGCTCTTAATCTAGACTCTGTAATATTTTTGTACTCTTCCAACTATGATATATTTTTATAACAAAAAGTTGATCTTGATGTTTATTGCACTTGTTATTTTTTTTAAAGAGGTCATGAAGATATTTCTACACTTGTTGTTTACGTAGATATCTACTATAGTTGTATTTTTATAACGAATGCTTAATGGATTCATTCTCCTTCTAATTATGCTCTTTACATAATGCACTTGTTTTTCAGATAGGTTGATCGTATTCATTCTCCTTTAGTATTTTGAATACATGTTGCACACTTTGAATACGTGTTGCACTTGCTGTTTAAAGTTTGGTAAAGTTCAGTACATGTTGTAATACATGTTTGAACATTAATACAGGCATAATACAATTAAATTAAGTTTGAATACATGTCTAATACATGTTTGAACATGTTCAATACAGTTATTTTTCTTTTCTTTTTTTTTTGGTTGGTGCAATCAGTACAATAAAGTAATGTTAGCACATGAATATAGGCAAACTCAAAATATAGGGTAATTCCACACTTGTTGTCTTCTTCAATCTTACATAATGAAGAGAAATTAGGGGAAGATGATTCAAAAGTTAATAATTCATAAAATGATATAAATGATGAGATTTAATATATTGAAATTTATCAAACTTTAAAACACTCAAATACTTAATATTGTATATAAAGACAACAAAAGGTGTACCCAAAGACCAAATAAAATTACCCATTGCTGAAAATGAAACCAAACCTACCCATTATTCCATATACCCATTCTATATAAGATTGTAAATACCCCAATCATGGTGGTAGAATGAAAAAATACAAACTACTACCTGAATCAAAAGGGAGTGTTATAAGAACCTTAAAAGTGATAGTAGCAACAAGACTTATGAAAATTACAAAAATGTAAAAAAAAATGTAAAAAAGATTATCCATGAATTAAAAAGTAAAGTATATAATGAATTATACAAGAGGCTGGAAACTCAAGATGGAGAAAGAGAGATCTACAGAATTGCTAAATTAAGGGAAAGGAAGGGAAAAGGTCTAAATGAGATTATATGTATTAAAAGTGAAATCAATAATATACTAGTAAAAAACGAAAACATAAGAAAGTGGTTGAGAGAATATTTTAAAAATTTGTTTAATGTCGAGAATATAATAAGTATTGAAAATATCAAGATACTTGTAGAAGAAATTAATAGAGATTTTAAACGTAACATTTGTTCTCATAAAATAAAGGAGACCCTAAAGAAAATGAAAAATTACAAAACTATAGAATCTAATGGCATCTCTATTGAGGTGTGGATATGTTTGGATGAATTCGACATAATAATATTAATAGCACTTTTTAACAAAATTTGGCAAACAAAGAAAATTCCTCCAATATGGAGAGAGTACACTTGTTCCGCTGTATAAGAATAAGGGGGATATACAAGATTGTTCCAACTATAGAGAAATTAAACTTATGAACCGTACGATGAAGTTATGTGAGAGAGTGATAAAGTATAGATTGATACGGAAGATAAGTGTGTCTCAAAACCAATTTGGATTTATCCCAAAATGATCTACCATCGAAAAAATTTATTTGTTAAGATAGTTGATGGAGACATTTAGAACGCAGAAGTGAGACCTTCATATGGTATTCATTGACCTAGAAAAAATATATGATAGGATTCCTAGGGACCTATTGTGGTGGTTATTGATAACGAAAGGGATCTCACTGAAATACATTAACCTAATTAAGGCTACGTATGAAAGAGTTATGACCAATGTAAGAATTTGCGGGGTTCTGAACGATAACTTCCCTATTAACATTGGATTCCATTAAGGTTCGATATTGAGTTCCATACTATTTGTAATAGTGATAGATAAAATTATAAAAAATATTCAAGATGAAATACCATGATGTATATTTTTCGCAGATGATGTAATTTTAGTTGATAAAATAAGGGAGAGTATCAATACTAAATTAGAGTTATGGAGGATTACGTTGGAATCCAGAGGATTTAGATTAATTAGATCCAAAACTGAGTATATGAAATGTAAGTTTAACAGTAACCATCAGGATAATGAAGAAATGATTAGACTAGAAGGAAGAGAAGTTCCAAAAGGTGAATGATTTAGATATCTTGATTCTATCATTCAAAACGATGGCAGTATCGATAGATATGTGAACAATAGAATTCAAGCGGGTTGGATGAAATGATGAAAGACATCCGAGTCCTCTGTGATCGCACGATACCATTACATTTAAATGAAAAATTTTATAGAACCATAGTAAGATCGGCGCTATTGTATGGCATTAAGTGTTGAGCCATTAAACAACAACAAGAGCAAAAAATGATTGTTGCTGAAATGAGAATGTTTAGATGGATGTGTGACAAAACTAAAAAAGATAGAGTTAGAAACGATGAGATACATAATAAGTTGGGAGTTAGTTCAATTGTGGATAAGATGAGAGAGTACCGTCTAAGATAGATTGGACATATGCAACGAAAATCTAAGAACGCACCTGTTAGAAAAACCGAAAACTTAAAAATGAAAGATTTAATAAAACGTAGAGATAAACTATTGCAAAATTGGATGCATTATATTCATAAAGACATAATAAATATGGATTTAGTTAAAAAGATAGTTTTAGATAAGAATAAGTGGCGTAGGAGAATCCGCACAAATTAAATCTTTCTTCTTTTTTTATTAATTTTAATTTTAATTTTTTAATTTTTTAATTTTAATTTTAATTTTAATTTTTTTTTATTCTCAGAACTTTTCTCTCATATGATCGATCCCAAATTTGGAATCAAAAGTTTAGATTATTGTTGTTGTTATATTGTAAATATCCCAATCATATTTAGTTACTCCTTACAACTTTAAACATGAAACAATACATCAACACTCTTATGTCATAATTCCTCCTATGTGCAAAATCCCTTTCCAAAGTTGCTTTTATTTCTTCTCCTTCCATTTCTTGAGAGTCAAAATATTTTTCTTCAACTTTGATCCTTTAACTTTGAAATATATGCTACTAGACACTTATTTCCTCATTCAACCTATCTATGGTGTTGCTACCTCCATCCTCAAACTCCAATAATTTAAAACACATGTAGTGTTTTTGCTTCTCAATCTTCTTTTTAGTCCATGGATGACCTTAACAACTTGAGCTCACAATGTTGGATCATAACATTCGTAAAAAAAATCACAAGTATTAACATCCTATAAAAATCATTAACTTGGAAAAACCATTACATTTTAGGGCAGCAAAAATTAGAATAGAAATTAAATTTCAGTCGATATACCCGAAAATTAAGATAGCCATAAAAAGTTCATAAAGGATTTTGAGCAGTTTAGAAAGTCACCAACATTATATCAAGCTCGTATCTAAACTTTGTCATACCTTCTTCGATGTTCAAGGTTCAAAATATTTATAAAAGAAAGAAGGAGAGCAAATTTGATGAAATAAACTGAGAAGGAGAGGGAGACCAAAAGTTGCATTTGCACCTTTACCCTTTTTTATCTCACTCAAACTCTCTCTCTCTCTCTCTCTGACTCACTCACTACTATATAGCCTCAAGACTCTCCACGGTCTCTCTATCTCTCTCCTATTGTATCTATATAGGGAGGGAAAATTTGGCACCAATCTGAGGGGCCAATTTTATTGATGTGGCTTGAGAAGTTAGTGAATCATTGACATGACAGGTGCCACATCAACTATTTATCTTCAAGGGATATGTGAGTGTCAAATTTGCTAACATGCAGATGCCACATCTATAATTTAGTCTAGATGTAATGCCAAATTAGCTAGTGTCATTCCAACTCATTCGTTCTGTCAATCCAGTTTAGCATTTAACAACCAACATGGAGTTGTTAGTGAAGTAAAGACTCAATGATTGTGTTTTGAAATTCAACAATTTAATTATGAATTTTGCGTGTAGGGGATTAGACAAGTAATTTTCTCTATGGTTAAAATTGTACAAGAAAAAGAAAGTCACCATAATAAAGGCACACCAACATAAGATGTAAAGTTTGCCTAGTATCCAATTACTAAGTGTGGGTGTAGTTGGTCCAAAATTAAATAACGTAGGTTAATTTTATATTTAAAAATTTTGACTAAATCTATTGGAAATTGGATATGGGTCCGCCCATGAGGGTAGACCCCCAATGCAAGATCTATAAATCTATTGTTAGAATTTGAAAGTGAGAGAAAAGAGGGAGTGGTTTCTAGGAAACCTCCCTCAACTCCCTCTCCCTTGTTTGAATTTCCCTAATTGCCCTATTTAAAAAAAGAAAAAAGTTCATGGGTAAAGGGAAGAAAGAAATTCATTTTGGTTAAAAAAAAAAAGAAATGAACATTATGTTTGAGAGGGAGAGAACTTCTTCGAACGTCAAAGGAGTTAGAGAGAGGGTTGATCATTGATTCCATTGAGGCATTTAGATGGTGAACAACAGAAGGTGATTCCATTCTGTGATGTCTTCTAGACCTAGAATATACAATTTTCGGAAAAAGTTAAGTGATTTTAACCCTACTTAGATCTTGGAATTTTTGGCTTGAAAAATATATTCGTTGGTTTTGATTCCATTAAGGCATTTAGATGGTGAACAACAGAAGGTGATTCAATTCTGTGACATCTTCTAGACCTAAAATATACAATCGTCGGAAAAATTTAAGTGATATTAACCCTACTTAGATCTTAGAATTTTTGGCTTGAAAAATATATTTGTTGGTTTTGATTCCATTGAGGCATTTAGATGGTGAACAACAGTAGGTGATTCAATTCTATGACATCTTCTAGACCTAAAATATACAATCGTCAGAAAAAGTTAAATGATATTAACCCTACTTAGATCTTATAATTTTTGGCTTGAAAAATATATTCGTTGGTTTGTTTTAAATCTTCATTGGTATCAGAGTCTAATTGAGTGTTTTCTGCCTCTTTGCTGAGTATAAAAAAATGAAAAATGCTTAGAATAATGTTTAAGGTTCATTAATGACAACTTGAAAAATGTTTAATGAATTGCTCTCAATTTTATCTGATAGCATGCTCATAACATGAGGATTAAATATGCAAAATTTGACATGTATCCGATGAGTAGATTATGAGATATTTCAAATCCTAGCTGAAATTTAATGTGCTTGTATCTTTTAACATATTATATTTCATGATTTGAAATTTATATGATTAGAATTTTCTCAAAAAATGCTTTTTAGCTATATAAAAAACATAAAAAATGGTTAAAAATTGAGAGAGATATGACTATTTAAAGTTTGGTTCGAATTGCAAAAAAAGAAGAAGATGAACAATAATTTCTGACCATTCCCACTCTCAGCTGAGGCGTGTGTAACCCAAACCCCAAATTAGAGATGTCTGATCCAAATATTGAGAACACTATTGGACTCAGAGATATCAAAAATAGAAGATACCCAAAATTTTAGGACTGGACGCCACCGTGAAGGCAGCGAATGGCATGCACGTGCCTTTCCAGGAGAGTGGGGTGTGTCTAATTCTGGAAAGCTCCTCTAGGTGGCACATGGGGGTATGTGTAGCACCTGTTTCAATCAAAATTTTCACCAAAATAATATTTTATTCTGTCTGAATTTTTTTTTTATAATTTTTAATTTATTTTTCAAAGTCGAAAAATAATTTTTATTGATTTTTATGTTTGAAAATTGTTTAAAATTATAGAAAAATTATTTTCAGTGCTAAAAAAATTATAAAATTTTTTGTATAAGTCTAGAAGATTATTTTATTAATTTTGGCTACTTAGGTAAAAATTTATTTTTTGTACCTATTATTTATTTGTATTTTTTTATTATTTATGTTTGAAAATTATTTTTTCTAACATAAAATTGTTTTAAAATTGAGCAAATATTTTTAATAAATACTTTGAAATTTATTATAATATTATGGTTGGTTTTGTATCCGATCTAATATTGTTCACATTTTTTAGGGTAATGGTGATATTCCAATGTGATGTTGGAACTTTCTGGGAGAGAGTTAGAGTATTGAGAAAGTTTAGAGCATTTAGTAAAATTGGTTCAAATATTGACTTATAAGATAAACTCATCTCACACTTTACCAGATTATTTGGAGTTCATGGAATAAAAACGCTTAAAACTTCTTGAACTAGGTCATTCCTTTCGTGAGTGACACATATATTTTGAGAAATTCTTTGACACCTTATTAGGTTAGCGTATTTGATAAGATGATTGTTAAAAGATAGAGTATGATTTTTGATTATGTGAGGCCCATATTAATAAAAATGTAGAGAATCAAGAATTTAGAGACTCGAATGAAGAAAAACCATCCCAACATATAATTAGCTCCAACCTACATGCTATAAGGAGATTTTCTCCTAAGGATAGACTATCCAAGGGAATGGTAAATATGATTACTCGAATGCATTTGTTTTGAATTGGGATAATAAATTTGTATATTTTCTTTTTGCATGATCATGTACCGGTGAAACTTTTAAGTTTTTAATATAAAACTTCTATTGAGAATATGATTGGACAAATTTGTTGTTTTTCATATGATCATGTATGTAAAATAAAATTTGGGTCTCTTGAATAAAAAAATTTGGATTGGTAGAATTTTAAATAATTCTCATTCAAAATTGAAATATTATTTAAATATTTTGTGTATTTAAATGAAAATTTTAGATTGATAGAATTTGAATAATTCTTATCTATAATTGCAATATTATTTAAATAAATACTTTGTGCATTTAAGTGTGAGATTTTTTTGGTTAGAAGAATTTAAGTAATTCTTACCTAGAATCTATTGAATTTTATAATTTTAAATTAAATTTATGATGATGATATCACTACAAAATAAGAGCACTATACTGACAGTCAAAAACCATCTGTAAAAGACTCAAAAAGTGTCGCTAATACTTTCTCCGACGGATGAAATATCAGTGGAGTATACACCAATCGGGATAGGGGTATTCTGATGGTTTGTGTAACCGTTGTAGCATGCTGGATGTATTGTGACGTTTTTAAAAAGTGTCGGTAAAAGTAGTTTTTTTATCATCAGATAATATGTTGTTAGGAAATAATAAGATTTTTATTATCGATTACTATATGTTACAAAATGTTACTACTTTTACCGTCTGTTACTATAATGTGAAGAAAAATCACTCATTTTATTATCGGTTACCGTATGTTACGAAATGTTACTATTTTTATCATCGGATACATTGAGTTAGGAAATGTTATTCTTTTATCATCATACCATCAGTTACCCTTTAAAAAATGTATTGACTTATCATCGATTATCATATATTATCATATGTTACTATTATCGTCGGTTACCATTGATTTAGAAAATATCACTAATATTATTATCGGTTATCATGTGTTACAAGATATTACTACCTTCATTGTCGGTTACCATTGTGTTAGGAAAAATCATTTTTTTATCATCGGTTACTAGATGTTACTATTTTATCATTGGTTACATTTGTTGATCTGTGTGGGCGCACAGATGGGGTAGCGGCGCCAGACCCCTTTTGGCGGACGCCTACAAGATGGAGGGCGCCAGCCCCTCTCTTGCCTAGTCTCCGTATATATATTTCTTTTCATTGTCGTTTGTTTACCACCGTTACATTATAAATATTATATTACAATTCAGAATAACAACCCAAAAATAAATATTGTTACAATGTAAAATATTAATGATATTAATGATAAAAAAAATACATACAAATATAAATATATTAGCAACCAAATAACAACTTTAAAAAAAAAAATCATAATAAACAAATAAAATTGTTCTTCCTAGAAGTACCTCTTTTACCTTATTTTTATTTTTAAACCTGGTAACAAACTATCTGCTTCTCGGATGGTTGATGATTGGACTTTTTAAACCCAAACTGATTGCTCATCTCAATAGAGTGACTTCTTTAAACTCAACTGGATACTCATCTCAACAGAGTGACTTCTTTAGACCCAACTGAATGCTTACTTGAACAGAGTGACGAAACTTTACAAAGTTTTAATGAAAATAGAGTATAGATTTTAATTGAGTGAGAATTTTGGTTGAACAATGTTTGGTTGAGTGATAGTTTTTTCACTGGATTTTGAAAGAGCAAATGAGAGTTTTAAAGGGAATGAAAAGAAATGAGAGAGTTTTCATGGTTTTAAAGATATTCACCGTGTTATTTTCACAAAAATTTAAAAACCCACCTTTTTTTTAAAAAAATTTTCTCCCTCCATTTTTTGGACACTTTTACCCGCCTATTTACCTTTAGTTTTAGTTTTAGATTATTCAAAAATTCACCATATGTCACATTTTAAAATTATATCATCAATTATTTTAATTTTAATTTAATATTATTAATAATCAATTATTATTAAAAAGACAAAGCAAAAATATTAAAATAAAATTTTGATATATTTTTTAACAAAAGAGAAGAATGTTAATTATATTATTGTAAATAATTTTTTTCAAAAAAAGGAAATAATATTGTAAATTTTTAATATTGTAAATAATGAGAATGTAATGGTATAATTAATTATGGTAGTATAATTAGTTATATGATATTTAATATTATTAAATTATATTGAGGGAGGAGAGCTTTCGAGAAAATGAGGGAATGAGGATGTCGGGGTTCAACCATTTGACCGCCATTTTTACAAACAAAATTTTATAATCCGTCATATTTTCTCCTTTCGCATCTTTTTCATACTTTTTCAAATTTTTTACACTTTTACTCTTTACCGCTTTTACCACTTCTTACTATACAAGTACTATATTTCATACAATTTATTACTATACTATTAGTATATTTCATACAATTTTAATATATAGTCAAGAAATATTCTATAAAGGAAAATTTTAAATTTTATTGATTTTTGATTTTGGAGTATTTAATTAGAATTTTTAGTATATTTAAGATTAAAATAAAACTTTAAATATAAAGTGTAAAAAAAAAAAAAATGAAGATTCCTACCAAAGGAATACCCAACTCTTGAGAATATGCTAGAGTTAGTGTGTGTGTTAAACCAATTGGAGTGAGACAGAGACAAATTAGTTTTAAAAAAAAATTATGTGTGTGGGCGGGCGCCAGGACCCCCTTATGGCTGGCGCCCGCTTATGGGGGGCGGGCGCCAAGACCCCCTTATGGCAGGCGCCCGCCCTCTTTTTTTTTCTTTTATTATTTCATGTTTTTAATTTTAAAATCTTAATTTTTAAAATCTTAACTAAATTAAACAATAACATGACATAGAAAGAAAGAAAAAAAGAAAGAAAGAGATCCAAAATAATATATTATTAAAGATAAATAATTATTAGTTAATTAAAAATAATTAATTTATGTATTTAAATATAATTATTTATTTAACTATTTTATCTTTAAAAATATACTGAGTAATGATGAATTAGATTAGATTTAAAAAAAAAAAAATGACAAAACATGGCGGGCGCCAGTCCCATGTCCCCTTTTGCAAAGCAAATTACAAAGGCGGGCGCCCGGGCGCCCCTCCCTCTCTTTTTTTTTTTTTTTTTAATAACTATTTTGGGTTCAAAAAAAATAAAATATTTACAAATGGTAAAATATATCAGTTAGTATAGATGAAGAAATTATACAAACGGTATTATTAAATAGACAGAAAAGAAGAGTTATATAGTGATTGTTTTCAAACTATCTCTATACACAGTTATATTTAAGGACTACAACTAATAGTCGTCAAAATTGATCATTTTTTTATAGACGATTTTGTTATTTTACTAACGGTTGATAAACTTCTTCTGACTGACAATTTTATATCGTCAGAAAATGTATACATTTCCTAACGATTTCGTCGAAAGCGTCTCTAAAGATCATAAAAAATCGTCACTAAAATTCATCGACAATAAAACTGACCGTCTCCGTATTGATTTAATTTTGTAGTGTATATTAGAATCATAAATGATGATTGGAACTTTTATTTCTATACCTAATATTGACCCTAATAAATTTTAATTTTGAAGTACAAAATTTTGTGTATGATATGAGTATTAGTATTTATATATACAACAACAAGTTAAGCCTTAATTTTAACAATTGAGATCGTTTATTTGAGAGATAAATATATGGGATTCAGGAAAAAACCACGATGTTGGGTTAATTTGTGCAGATTCTCCTATACCACTCAATCCTATCCAAGGCCATCTCCTCATGTTAGCATTAGTACTTATGTCTACCCTTTTAAAATCCAGATCATAGCATTGAAATCTATTATGTCATTTGGGTGTACCTCAAAGAGAAATATGGAGGTACCAGTGTGACGTATCTTAGATAATTGACCGTAATGTTTAATACCTAAAAATGGCAAAATGGTCACAGTATTAAACAACATTTAAGGGTCATGTCTAATATTATAAGAGAGATAAAGTTAGCTAGTCATGTTCTCTCCAACAAGAAAAAGTTCAAATTTTGATCTGATCTATTCCTGTCAAGTGAGCGCACTTGAAAGTCAATTTTTCTCACAATGTAGTACGAAAACTTTCTCAAATGTTGCTTATCACGTTGAACTTAAGAATGAGCGGATTTGTATTATAAGATCCATAACTGATACTTTTATTATAAAGTCTAGTTCTAAGAGAGTTTTAAACTCTAAATGTGAGAGAGACTAAAAAGAAAATAAGAAAGGAAAGAAGATTATAGACGAATCACAAAAGAACAACTACTGAGTTTTAAACTCTAAATGTGAGAGAGACTAAAAAGAAAATAAGAAAGGAAAGAAGATTAGAGACGAATCACAAAAGAACAACTCCTGATATAAGAATAGATTGAGAGATATTTATGGATTTTTGTCAAATGCTTTCTAGTAGGAGATGGATTTGTATGGGGAACAATACAAAAGTATAGGTTAGAGGAGTTGCTACTTGTAAATTCAAGTTGTAAAATGGTCAAACTCTCAATCTATATAATGTTCTCTACATACTAGAAATTCAATGGAATTTAATATCTATTCTTGTTCTTTTAAAACTTGGCTATGTTTTTGAACTTTCAGAGAGATAGGTTAGTTTGTGTTCCAATGACATGTATATTGATTCTAGACATCTTCCGAATGGTTTTATGGTGTTGCAATGCAATGGACGAATGCTTAACTATTAAATTGAACATTGTCATACCTACAAAATAACGAGAAAACCATTTGAAAAAGTTATACGGGTTGAATTTCCATTGTAATTAGTCTATTTAGATATTTGTGGTCTAATAAATATGAAGGGTAGACATGGAGTTTTGTGTGTCAATACATTCATAGATGATTGCACGTGATTTGGTCAAATTTATTTATTTTCTCGCAAGTCTAAAACATTTGAGTGATTTAGATTTTATATGAACACGGTAGAGAATCAAATGGATAGAATAATAAAGAATCTTTAAAATAGATAGAGGACTAAATATCTATCAGATCAATTAAAGATCTGAGTAATGAAAGAGGCATAATATGATATTTAACCATTCCTTATATACCTCAGTAGAGGGGTGTTGTAGTAAGAAAGAATATGAAATTATTGGATATGATAAGATCCGTAATGACATAGATTAACTTGTTGATTTCCTTTTAGGGAGATGTCTTGTTGACAACAGCCTATGTTTTTTTTTTTGGAATAAAATGCCTTCAAAGTCAGTACCAACGACACTATATGAATTTTGGATTGGTGGAAAGCCATGTCTGAGTGATTTTAGGTCTTAGGTCCCCGTGAAAGAAAATGTATCCTTATAAGACACTTTGACCTGTCTAAAGGTACTGTGTTTATTGGTGAACGAGAAGATGGTATTGTAGCTAAAATTGAATCACGAAATATCATATTTCTGGAGAATGCATTTCCTAACAGAGATGACGTGAAGGACATAGAGCCTTTATTTGAATTAGTTAATTCAAGTGATGACTTTATCCATGTTGGATCAAAGAAATCGCGAGGAAAGAAGTTAGGTGTTGATTCTAGTAAGAGGGATTCAAACTCTAGCAATCTAATTGAATTTCCAACTCAAAAAAGTCTAGAAGAGTGGTGCCTAACCGTTATTTTGAGAATGAAGGACATATTTATTATTTTTCCAGAAGATGAAGAAGAGTCTAAAAATGTAAATGAGGCTCTATCTTGTCCTATCAAGAAAGAGTGGATAAAAGTAATGGAAGAAAGATCTGGAGTAAATGAGGTCCAACCATATTTGGGAATTGGTTGAACTTTTAATAAGGTGCAAAGCTATTGGGAACAAGTAGATTTTAAAAACGAAGCGAGGGTAGATGGAACTATTGGGAGGTATAAAACTCGACTGGTAGCAAAAGGTCACACTTAGTAAAAGAGTATTAATTATGAAGAAACATTTTTCCCAATAATAAGATTTACCTCCATTCGCTTATTATTGGCAACAGTGATCAATTTGGATTTAGAATTATATCATATGGACATGAAAACTATTTTTTTTTCTCAATAGAGAACTTGAGGAAGAAGTTTATATTACACAATTAGAGAGTTTTGTTATTAAAGACCAAGAAGACAGAATATATAAATTGAATAGATCAATTTATAGCCTTAAACAGTTTTTGAGACAATGGTATTTGAAATTTCATAGAGGTGTAATTTCTTACGATTTCGTTATGATAGACGAAAAACCATTGTATCCATATGAAAAGTCTAATGACAAATTTGTAATTCTATTCTTATATGTTGATGACATATTGTTAGTCGTAAATGATAAGGAGTATGTCCTTCAGATTTTGAAATTGTTATCTTCTAATTTTGAAATAAAAGATATGAGTAAGGAAGATTGGGAATCAAAACCCATAGAGATTATTCTAAGAGATTATTAGAATTATCTTAAGAGTCTCATATTATAAAGATTCTAGAATGATGCAAAATCGAAAACTGCAAATCCATTATTTCTGGGATTAAAGACAATAGTTCAAGCGATGACATATGATCTAAAACTCGTGATGAAATTGGCTGGAGTAGCATATTCTAACATAGTTGGAAGCTTGAAGTATGTTATGATGTGCACTCATCCTAATATTTGACATGTTATGGGTTTGGTTAGCAAGTATTAATGCAATGCAGTGAAGAATCATTGGATTATTGTGAAAAGAATACTGTGATACCTAAACAAAACTGTCAATTATTTCCTTTGTTGTCAAGGAAAAGATATTGTATTGAAAAGATACACAGATGCTGATTGGGAGGTGATTTAGATGAGAGAAATCTATTTTTGGTTATATTTTCTTACTCAATGATAGCGCTATTTCATGGTGAAAGAAAAAACAAACTTATGTTTTATTTTCTATGATGAAAGTAGAATTTGTAGTCTAAAGAAAAAACAAACTTATGTTTTATTTTCTATGATGAAAGTAGAATTTGTAGTCTATGCATTCGCAGTTCAAGAAAGAGTTTGATTTAGTAGATTTTTGCAATATTTGAGAGTTGTATGCAATTCATTGGGAGCTATGACTATCTATTGTGGCAATGAGTTAGTTGTTGCTTATGCTAGAGACTCTAAATACGATAGAAAACCAAATATATAGATACAAAATTCAATTTTGTTAAAAACATGATTAAAAAGAGGGAAACGACACTAAATTATATGCCTGTGCATTTGATTGTGATTGGTCATTTTACGAAACCAATATCTAAAGACTTGTTTGAAAGAGAAGATAGATCTCTTGGTTTGTGTAGATTGCAGTATTTGTGACTATGATTGTGATTATAATCATATATAAAGCATATATAATGTAATGCTCAAATATATTGACATATGAATTTTGTTTTTTGTGTCCAAAATTCTTGTACCTATGCTTAAAAGTCTATCAGACAAGTTTTGAAGATCGGCTCTTTTACATAAGCAATCGTTTCTAATGTCTGTGTGATATGTAGAGATGAGTTAATATTAATTTGTAATGGATTAACATGCTTTTCGCCTTAATAGAATACTAAGACGAGATTACTAGTTGAGTATATATATATATTATGATAATCAAAAAGGATTTCCAACAATTTATTGAACTTGTCTAAAAGTCAGGTGTGAATTTTTCTTTTTATTGTGAGATTTTAGAGGATTTATAAAAAAGAAAATTTTGATCAAGTGTTGTGTACATTTAGATTAAAACTTGTAGATACATTATTTTTAGAAAAGAAAAAATATGCTTATGGGAAGAAAGAGTATCGTAACACCTGTTTCATACCATATGTGTTTATGTGACTATATGAGTAATGAGATGGTATATTCCTCTTCATATTATTGTGTGAGACTTGGAGGTTCATATTCAATCTTAATTTTTACCCTTAAGACTTTCGTTTATCTCTTGAAATTTTATTTTAGTGTTGTTACTCTAACATGTCACAAAAAACTAGTCCTCATATGTGAATGGAAGATGTTGAAAATTGGGTGTGGGTCCACCCATAAGGGTAGACTCACAGCTCAAGAACCACAAATCTATTGTTTGAATTTGAAAGAGAGAGAAAAGGGGGAGTGGTTTCTAGGAAACCTCCCTTAACTCCCTCTCCCTTGTTTGCTAATTGCCCTATTTTGGAAAAAAAAAAAAAGTGCATGGGTAAAGGGACGATGCAACATTGAAAAATTTGGTTTGAATTTTTAATTTTTGTTCTTTTGTATGATTACGGAAAGATTTATAATTATATTTTAAATTTATTATTATTCCATATAAATATCAAAGAGTTGGAATGTCATAGTGGTGTAAATTCTTTTTGGGAAAATAGGAGTGCATGGGTTCAAATCCCATTAAATGCAAGTCACATAGGATTTTTAGGCTTGACAAGAGGACTTGAGGTTTGGTAAGTAGACTTGCTAGGATTGACAAGTAGACTTATGTATGCGTAAGTAGACTTGTGCTTGTGAAGCATGTGAGAGGTAAGTAGCCTTGTGGTTGGATGAGTTGGCTTGTGGTTAAGGAGTTGTAAGAGGCATGGGGACTTGTAATAGTTGGGTTGGCTTGTGGGTATGAATTGTGAATGGATAAGACGCCTCATGCTTTGGTTAAGTCGTCTCATGTCTAAGGAATGTGAAGACAAGTCCACTTGTGAAGAGCTCGAGACGACTTGTGAGTGCTCTTGGTGAGCAGGTTGCCTTGTGCAACTAGGGAGGATGACTTGAATGGTTTGTAAACCAAGATTTCTGAGGCTTGGACTTCACAGGTCATCTATGCACAAGGGGAAGGCGACTTGGATGGTTTGCAGACCAAGATTTCTGAGGCATGAACTTAACGGGTCGCCTTGTGCACATGGGTAGGATGACTTGGTGAGTATATAGAACAGGCTTCTGAGACATTGCATCCACAAGGCAACTTGTCCAGTTCTTGAGACGACTTGAGGGTTTGGATTTTCAAACTTTTTAGGTTGACTTGTTCCCCCAAGCAAGGTGACTAGGTCTCTGAATGCCTTAGACACATAAGGCGACCTGTAATGCTTGGGATTAACTTGTAAGCATTGAAAAGTGGTTAAATGATGAAAAAGGGCACCCAACTCAACTCAAACCCTTGAATCATAGAGGGGTAAAATGAGAATTTCCCCTCATATGTTAATAAGGTATAAGAAAAGCCTTCAATCTCATTTATTCTCTCCCCTCTTTCATTCATCTTTCTCTCCCAACACTCTCTTCTCTCCCTACATTCTCCTTCTCCCTCAATCTTATATTTTCATTTCTCTTTCTCAAAAATCAATTACTCTTCTACAAAATCATCCCATAAAGTTTCTAAACCCCAAATCAAACCCTTAGATAGAGATAGAATTGGAAAAAAATCTAGGGTTTGAACCAAAAAGGGGGGAAAATCTAGGTTTTTTTATGACTCAACGAGCAGGGCTCGAATCAACCACGGAATTGAGGTAATTTCTTCCTTCTAAATTTAGGTTTAAGTTCTCCATTAGTAGATTGAATTTTGTTGTTGAGCTATAGGAGATTGAGTTGAGAAATATAAACCTAGGGTTTGTGAAATCATTCGAATTAGGGAAAATGTGAATTGAAATATTTTATTGATGTAAGTGACATGAAATTGATGAACTTAGACATACACATTAATGGATCTAGGAAAAATTAGGGTTTCTATAAAATTGGGAAAAATTAAATCACCCTAATCCTATAAGTGATTATGAATGGAATTGTATTAAATGTGATAGGTCAAGGCAGTTGGAACCTAAAGAGGAACTAAACATCAAATAGGTAACGAATTAGGAGTGATTATCCTTCCAAAAGGTGAGTGGATAGATCATTGTGTCTTTAATTGAGAAAAATTGTTTCAAATTCATTATAAATGATTTTGAATGATTTTATATAAATTTTTATGATTATGAGATATCTGAAATGAGAATTTGAATTACGTATGCATCTATTATATTTAAAAATAAAAATGTACCATATGTTGTTGGATAATTAATTCATGAATGCTATAGTATAGTTTGATAATCGTTTATTGAAAACATCACACATTGAATGAGATTTGAGTGATTGTAAAAGAATGGTGCTTGTATTATAAATGACTATAGTTATTCCTATTGCGGAGTGACTCGATGGGGTAACGTGGATGGGGGTTTATTGGTGAGGGATGGTAGACACGACGTTCCTGTACCCACGTCGTACTATCTAGTTGCACCCTGATGAGGTACGAGTCAACGTTAAGGAAGGGAGTTGTAGTGTTGTGAATAAATGGATTGAAAACTGCTTAGTGGGCTTTCACATGGGTTCGACCAAATCTTGTACGGAAGTGGTTTCTTTATAGTGACCTCATGATTTTTTGAAAACATGAAATTGTGGATGCATTTCTTTTAATTATCGTGATTGTTTGAAATTATTTTATATTCGATGAATTGTTTGTGATATATGTTTTGATTTTTTCACACTTACCCCTCGTTTATTATTATAACCATATCATTACATTCCACTTACCGAGTATTTTTATACCCACCATTCTTTTTATCATTTTTCAAAAGAAGTTTAAGTGTTGAAGATCTAGCTGATTCTAGTGCCCGTTCCTGTCAAGTTCTAGTTTTTGTGAAGCTTCCTACTATTGGTATTAGTCTTTCCTTGGTTGAAATTTTTGAGGAGATTAGATTTGACCCATATAGAGGGTATTCTTTTGAATTATAATTAAAACCTCATTTTGTCAAGTCATTAGGAATTCCAAACTTTATATTGTATTTAAATCATTTAGTTTTCTTCTACTAAATTTACTTTGGAACTTGTAAAAAATTTTATAGAATTCTCAATGCTTGGGTTGACCAAGTGTGTGTTTTGAGACAGGAATAGGCTGAAATGGTCCATTGGATGTTGTTGTGAGGTATCGGAACAAGTTGAATGATAATGAATGCTTTGCGCTATCTCGGTATATGGGTAGGGTTTACCTATATGCAAAGATAACGCGGTGGTTGTCGCATGTTCAACTCATGGGTCGTGGTGTAGCAGAAGAAAGGCAATTCATTTTGGTTGAAAAAAAAAAGGAATGAACTTTTTGTTTGAGATGGGGAGAACTTCTAACAGCAAAGGAGTAAAAGAGATGGTTGATTATTGATTCCACCGAGGCATTTGGATTGTGAACAAGAACAACAGAAGATAATCCGATTTTATGACATTTTCTAAACGTAGAATACCCGATCATCAGAAAGAAGTAAGTGATTCTAACTTTACTTAGATTTTGAAATTTTTGGTTTGAAAAATGTGTTTGATGGTTTGTTTTAAACTTTCAAAATCTAAGTTGCACCAACATAAGATCAGGAGTAGAATTTGTTACAGGGACAAAGTGTGTTGACACTGGAAAAGAAATTACCCATTCTATAATTATTTTTCATTGAGAGTTGGTGTTGGTTTATCAAATTATTCAACATTCTATAATTATTCTAGATAGATGATGAAAATAGATTAGTCCTATGAAATGAGTGCTTTTAGGAACTAAATGTTTCATGTAAGGGAAGGTTTGGCCTCGATCATATATCATCGAGGAGAGATTGAAATACGAGCATGCAGGCATACAATAAAAATCTCTATACATCAACCCTTTCCAGTATATCAAGAACTAGAAATTTTATCATCAAACTGCACCCTTTTCTGTCCAATTTAATCATAGATTATCTATAATTCTTTAGCCTTTTGAAGAAACCAAATATATGAATCATACAATACTTCTTTTTTAAAAAAAGAAAAAATAAAAAACAATTTGTTAATAAGAAAAAGTTAATTTCTAGAAAAAGATGCCTCACCCTCTTCTGTGCGAGTCTTATTAGCTTCAGCTTCTTTACTCTGCTGCTGCTGCTATTGAGCAGCCTGTGTAGGTGAAGGAGTAGTCTCAGGCTCTTGAAGTGAAATCACAGTCTCAAATGCTCCAGCCAGTGCCAAAACTTTGCTCTTCCTCTTCTCCACAAGCTTACGCGCAGTCTCTTCAATCACAACGTTGTAAGCTGGTGAGTCCTTCTTTCCACGAGCTCGCTTTGCTACTGCAGTTGTCTGATTAGTCTCTGTGGGCTTTGTTATTTGTTCTGTGGCAGGAGCAGGAGCTGCCTCTGCTGCTGCTTTCTGATCTCCTTCGCTGCTCTCTTCTTTCTTCTCCTCCTCCGTCTTTTCCTTCTCTGCATTTTCACAGATTTCCATTGGAATAGTTTCTTGTTTTTGTTCAACCTCTGGTTCAGGCTCAGACTCAGGCTCAGGCTCATTTGTGGAATTCTGCACTTCTGGTTGTGTCTCATTTTTCTCTTCTTCTTTCACTTCAGGTTGTTCTTCGGGAACTTCTTCAACATCTTTGATTTCTTCTATTGGAGCAGGAGGAGATTCTACTTGCTCCTCTTCTGCTGCAGGGGAAGACTCAACTTCTTCAATTTTCTCCTCCTCAACAGCTTCTGGCTTGGTATCTATTTCTTGTTCAGGTTCTTCACTTTCGGGTTTAGCTGTTTCTGTCTCAACTTCTTTCTGAACATCATCCTTGACATCCTTCTCATCATGAACCAGAACTTCCTTATTTTCTACCTCAACAGTGTTCAATGTTGATGCTTGCAAAACCTTCGTGGAGGATGTTGGGGAGGTGATCGTCTCCTTTGAGGGGAGGGTGCTCTTCCTAACATAACGGGTTTTTGTGCCTAATGGTTGAGACTTTCCTCCAGGTTTTGATGTCCTTTCGGAGGTGGGTCTTGTAGGCGGAGTGGTTTTAGAAGAGATAGGAGGGGAAGGCTTGCTTATCTTATTGCGAGAAAGCGTTTGGGAAGGCACTAACTTGCCTGTTTGGGTAGGCGATGGCTTGCGTGAATGGGAAGGTGAAGGAGGCTTGTTGTCAAAGGATTTTCGCCTGTTGAGAGAGGATTGTTTATTGGTGGCGTCTTCTTTCTTAACATACTTGAGTGAATTGGGCCCCGAACTGATGGTTGGCCGGAGATAATGCGGCACCTTTTTCTCCGATGTTGTGGTTGAAGTATTTTTCAGTATAGGAGCCGTTCTCCTTTGGGCAGTGTCAACCACATGAGAATTTGAAGGGGAAGTTCCTTTCCTTGCTCCTGTTGTTGATGTTGCCATCTGTTTTTCTTGTTTTCTTGGGTCTTTCACACAACCTGCGAGCATAGATCAATACAATGTAGAATTATATCTGATTTGCTTGAAGCTTCAAAGAACAATCTATAATGAGATTGACATTGTTTTCCTTTTCTGTTTTCTTGATCTTTCGTTTACAGACTGAGCATAGCAAGATAACACAGCTAATGTTTTCATGCTTGATTAAAATCTCTCAAAATTGAACCCCTTAACTCAGCACCTCCCAAGTGGGTAGCTAATGAATATCCTTTGCATTCCAAAGAACCCGTTTGTGGTTTATTGAGGCTTGCCCAAGGAGCAGGCACAACAGGCAGAGATTCTTATCGTGTTGTATGAAATTTCTTCTTCTTCTTTTCCCCATACAAACAGCTCTACATCATTGTCCCAGAAGAGGTTCTATGAAATTCACATTTCTAATTGTAGAGTAATCAAAATTTCTGAATTAAAATTGATCAACAAATATACGAGTCTAAACAAAAGACATGGAATTTAAACAAAAGACAATCAAGGATGTTCACTTCAAATGATCAAACAAAATTACCTCAGTTTTCAATGAATAGAGAGAAAGAGAGAGAGGGTGATAGAATGAAAGATGCTACATACCATTTTCTTAAAGCAATATAATGGATGGTTATCTATTCGAAGAGTATATAGCTGAGGGAACATAACAAAAAGAAGTTGAAAATTGGTGGGCATATTTAGAGAGAGAGAGAGAGAGAGAGAGAGAGATGAGGCAGAAAACTGTTTTGTTTGTTTGGTTAAGAAACTGAGGGAGAGAGAATTACGCAGCATTGCAAGATTACAACTTACGGTGATGCTACCGATGACTTTGTTGGCATTCGTTTTGACCGTTTCAACATCTTTCCTTTCACGTGTTTCTTCATCCAATCTCCCTTTTGGCAACTTATGCTAATCCACTAGTTTTATTATCTTAATTCTATTCTATTAAAAATTAAGATTTTTAAAATAATTTCAAAAAGATTTTCAGAATTAAATCTTGTTTATACTAGAATTTGTGAAGTTTATTAGTATGGAGTGTGGAGAATTTTGATGCGATCATCAAGTCTGCAAGGTTCGAAAAAGTACTGAATAACTTAATTCAGAAAGTTTTATAACAAGTAATTGAAGTCCAAATGAATAAAGAACCAAAAAGGGTCTTAATTATACTCATACAAGTTCAATTGGAAGAATAAAGAACTCAAAACTACCCAAGACTAAGGGAGAACAAAAATAGAAAAAAAAAATTAGCAGCAAAAACTTGGTCAAAATAGTTGATTTACTTTATTTAGTTTGCTATTTTTTCTTGTAATTTATATTTTAGTTTTCTAATTTATAATTGTTTATAGAATTACTAAATTTTTAGTTATCAATTTAGTTTTTACTTTTAATCTATAAATAGGTTATTACACATTGTGTAAAAAATAATTTTGAGAGAATTAATAAAATTGTGAGATTTTTTCACACAAATTTTGCTCTTTTGAGAACTTTTGAACTTATTCAAGATAGAAGTTTTGTTTAGTTTTTTGAATTATCAATCTAGGTTTCGAATTACCTAAATTGTGGCATCATTCATTCCATCTTTATACAAAAATTTCTTTTCTAGTGAGAAACGGATCTAAAGTCATATAACTTAGGTTCTTCCTCCTTTAGGGCAATGGTTGAGATCTTTAATTTTACCGGTTCAAATAATTCGTTAGAATGATTTTTGAGATAAATTAACTTGCTCGTGGATTCTAGAGTTTTCTACATCCAACGGGTTCACATCGGTTGGTATCAGAATAATTTTGGGTTACCCTTCGAATTGTTCATACTTGGAGAAATACATCAAGAATGCTCTATGATCGTACGATACCATTATATGTGAAGGGAAAATTCTATAGGATCGCAGTAAGATCTGCTTTATTATATGGCACTGAATGTTTGGTCATTAAACAACAACAATAGCAAAAAATGGTTGTAACTTAAATGAGAATATTTAAGTGGATATGTGGCAAAACTAGAAATGATAGAATTAGAAACGATGAGATATGCAATAAATTAGGAGTCAGTTCAATTGTGGATAAGATGCGAGAATACTATCTGAGATGATTTGGACATGTGTAGCGAAAACCTAAAGACGCACCTGTTAGGAATGTAGAGCGTTTAAATATAAGAGATTTAATAAAACGTAGAGGTAAACCATTAAAAATTTGGATATAATGTACTCGTAAAGATATGATAGTGATAGAGTTAGTTGAGGAGATAATCTTAGATAAGAATGAGTGACGTAGGAGAATTCGCACAAATTAAATCTTCTTCTTCTTTCTTTCTTTTTTTTTTTTTAGATTTCATTATTTGTCTCTCATATGGCCGATCCCAAATTTTGGGATAGAACATCTAAGTTATTGTTCTTGTTGTTATCTATAATTGTTCTTTAATTTTTTCATCTTTCTTTATTCTTTTTGTGCTTTGGTATTTATACTATTTCCAATTTCGATTCATCATGAAAACTAAAATTGCTAATTCGTGGGTTTAATTTTTTTTGGTATCTTTCATGCTTGAATTTTCTTTGGTGCTTTCATAGTTCAAAAAAAAGGGTTGCAAATAAAAGGGCCGTGAAAAAAAAGAGGCAGTTTTCAAAATTTTCCAATTTTTTTTTTTTAAATTTGTGACTTTCCTTATTCTCACTTTTCTTTTCTTTACTTCTTTGTTTCCTTTATTATCCTTTCTTTTATATAAGTTTTTGAATTTTACAAAATAATTATTTTTAAGTTGAATTCAAAAAGTTGTTATTTCATAAAGATAATAAGAGATATGCTCAATAGATTTAATAAATTGAGACTTTTTCCGAACAAAATGCGGTTACGGATGCACTTTCATACAGGTGATGATTTGGGGATAAATTTTTGTCAAGAAGAGGGAATGATGTGATCATCAAGCCTGCAAGGAATTAGTATGATCCAACTCAATTTTCAATTGGACCGGTAACAAAAGTTCGAGTTAAAAGGTTTAAAAAAATTCTGAATAACTTAATTTAGAGGGTTTTACAACAAGAAATTAGAGTCCAAATGAATAAAGAATCAAAAAGGGTTTTAATTATGTTCATACAAGTTCAATTGGAAGAATAAAAGGTCCAAAACTACCTAATACCAAGTAAGGACGAAAATAGAAAAAAAAATTAACAACAAAAACTTGGTTAAAGTAGTTGATTTACTTTATTTAGTTTGCTATTTTTTTCTTTGTAATTTATATTTTAGTTTCCTAATTTATAATTGTTTAAAGAGTTATTAAATTTTTAGTTGACAATTTAATTTTTATTTTTAACCTATAAATGACCATTACATATTGTGTATAAGACAATTTTGAGAGAATTAATAAAATTGTGAGATTTCTTCACACAAGTTTCGTTTTTTTGAAAACTTTTAAATTTATTCAAGATAGGAGTTTTGTTTAGTTTTTTGACTTATCAATCTAGGTTTTGAACCACCTAGATTGTGGCGTTATTCATTCTATATTTATATCAAGGTTCTTATTCTAGTGAGAAAAGGGTTTAAGGTCATATATCTTAGGTTTTTCCTCTTTTAGGATAAGTGTTGAGATATTTAATTTCACTAGTTCAAATAATTCGTTGGAACGATTTTTAGGATAAATTAATTTATTCGTGGGTTCTAGAGTTTCTACACCGTTGGGTTCACATCAAATTTGATTCAGATTTGACTTTATATACAAAATTAATTTTTTGGATAAATTCTCTGAGAATTACAAATAATATTTCAATGTATGATTTTGCGAATCCAACTCTATTTGACTTTCAAAACACTTTCATTTTTTCTTATTTGATTAGCCTAGAGAAAAGTTTAGTAGTTTGATGGGTATAGATAAAATTTTGAGGTAGGCTTGTGGAAATTACTATCATATAATGGTTTTCGGGATAAGCGATTTTATTAATTCCTTTTATGTTTTAAAAGTTTTGGCATTAAACATAGTAAATGCCTAATCGCTTACACCTAGCAAATATATTTAGCAAACCTTAACTCAATCAGTGAATTAAACTACTACCATCCTCTTTTCTTTAGAGATTTTGATTTCAAGTCTCCATGTGTACTAAAAAAAAATATTAACTCTCTAATAAAATTCTCAAAAATCAAATCATAAATTTTATTTAAAATGAGATGTCTCCTTTTAATTAATTTGAAATTTATAGAAAATTGTCAATGAGTTATAGTTTAAATGGCGCGTCCTCCATTTCCTTTGTAATGATATCAAGTTCGACCTCCCTATTTATAAAAAAAAGTAAATTTATAGAAAACCAAAATGCTTGTTGTTTACTTTGTATTTTCAATGAGAAAAAATGATTAATTGTATTTTCAATGATGATCACAATAATTTGTCACTTCTTAATTTATCCCTGTTGGAATATAGTGTGGATCCGTCCATGTGGATAGACCCAAACAATTCAAATTTAAATTTGAAAAGGGAAGAGTTTTATTTTATTTTTTTAAAAAAGGGATAAACTTCCGTTAACTCTCTTAACTTCCTCCTCTCTCTCAATTCCCAAAAAAAAGGCCAACTTCCCATTTTTGAAATGTACATAAGAAAGAAAGAAAAAAAAAAAAACCGAGGTAAAGCCTTTTGTTTTCTAAGAAAAGCATGAAAGAGAGAGATCTTCCTCCAACATCAAGGAATAATTGAAGAGGGTTGATCATTGATTTCACCAAAAGACATTTGCATTGTGAACAATAGAAAGTGAACTGATTTTGTGAGATTTTCTTGATTTAGAATATTCAATCATTGAAAAAAAATAAATGATTTTAACTCTATTTGGATTCTGAAATTTTGCATGAGAAAAATTGTTTGTTAGTTCATTTAAAACCTTCATTGGTATCATAACTTTCATGGGTGTTTCCTATCTCTTTTAGGGTATTAAAAATAAAAAATGTCATGATTTTTCTAAAGTTTGTTAATGACATCTTTCAGTAGACTTAATGGAATGCTCACTTGCAAACAAATCAATTTGTAATATATGAATGAAGAAAAAAAGAAACTAGGAGTTACTCTTTCTATGTTGATCTTTTGACAGAAAAAATGAATTGTAGACCTCATTCTTTAAATGCTATTTACATTGCTTTCCCTAGAGAAATTAGGTGTTACACATCTAGTATTGTAAGTCTTTTGTGACTTGCTATTAGGAGTACACATTTGTCAGAGCAAATAAGGCCTACTCAATTGAATGAACTTCTAAGATCCAAGTATTAGATCTAAGATGGATGCTGCATCTAATTATAATGAAATAGATGATAAGTTGGTTGGAAATTTGAATGACAAAGTTTAATGCAAATTTTAGATGTTTATGTTTGAATATAACCTGTAGTTTTATGGCTGAAGGTTAATTTTTCAACTCCTTTGATGAAAGAAATCAAAAGGGTATCTAACTATTGAGATATGAATTTAACTTCTGCAATGAAACTTGACTTCCCTATTTTAGCATAATTACTACATAGAATAGAATAAAAATAAGCACACAATAAGATAGAGAGAGAGAATGATTTTCCCTCCCTTGCTTCCTTCAAACATCGAAGCTTCACTTAGCTCACCCAACAAATTAATGTCACTTTTTTTTTCCCAACTCTTGTGTTCTTGTAGATTGATTGGTGGGTCTTATATATATTTTTCATCTTAATGGATTTTGGGGGAGTGGGTTTGGATGGGCTGGTGGGTTCAGACACTACCACGACTACTACTAGTGGGTTAATTTCACCTCACAAATATTGAGCTTAGTGGATGGGCTGGTGGGTCTCAGCCTCAAGAGCAGATGTTGAGCTTCTCTTCACCTCACAAATCGGATGCAAATAGCTCACATAATCCTACATTGCCTTATCTTCTCTACCCATCTTCTGCATATACTAGGAATGCAGGTATAAACAGTATATACTAGAGATTAATATACTTGGAAATTATGAGAGCAAAAGCATGATTCCGTATTCTGTCTGGACTTAATTTCTGTTCCTCTTTTGCTTCTTTTTTTTTTTTATTGTTTCAAATCAAAGTCAAGGAATTTATGATTCTTCCAGTCTCCTTGAATGCTGCAGCAAAAATATATATACACACAATTTTTTTGGTACTTGGGAGCTATTTTTTTATTTATCTTTTTATGGTTGGTTTAATGTTTAATGTTTTGATTAGGCTTTGTTTCTGGATACTTAAATGGAAGTATGCATGGAGTTTTGACTGCTATGAGAGGGCCATTTACTCCATCACGATGGATGGAGCTAAAGCACCAGGCCTTGATCTACAAATACATTATTTCAAATGTGCCTGTGCCTCCTAATCTGCTAATACCCATAAAAAACCCTGGATGCAGCTGGTTTTGTCACGCTCCGATCCTCGGATCGACCACGCGACAACCGCCGCGTTATCTCGGTACATGGGCAATACCTCCCCATCTACCGGGACTCCGCAAGGCTATCAAATTCATAATAAATCATCAAAAGTATAAGACTTTTCAAAAACAAGAAATCACAAAATCAATACACATGCAAGGAGCTCATCCGGCTCATTTCTGGACATACAAATACACACATTGACACACATCGGGGAGTGGGATCCTGTACATGCATGAGTACACAGTAGCACACAACGGGGAGTGGGAACCTGTAGATGCACGCATGCGACGTGGCCATCCTAGCCACTCAGAATTCTCACCACAATAAAGCATGTAACAAACAAGAAGTCCCAAAACATAGTCGTCGGATTTTACCAACACTTATCTGAGGAAAACAAGCCAGTATCGGTAAAATCCTAACGGTATGAGTTGTACAAAACTTCACAAAATCAAAGAAAAAGCATCAAAATTAAGATTTACAGTCCAAATGTCCCAGTACAGATATAAATAGTTTTTCAAAAAAAAAATAGAGCAATCAAAATAATAGGGTACAAATCAAAAATCGTCGGATTTTATCAATATTTGCCAATAACTCGGCCAGTATCAATAAAATTCGTATGGCATGGGATGTACAGACTTCTCTTTCCATAGTACTAAGAATTATGACTCTCCAAAATCCTGCATTTGCCAAACACCTACACAATCCGTGAAAATACTTCTCAAACTCCGTCGAATAGTCTCCCAACTAAGTCTCCTATGAAAAAGGTGGAGAGAGGGGGTGAGTATTGGGGAATACTCAGTGAGTGGAGTGCAATGGTGCAAATTTCAATAAATCACATTTCACAAATATGCATCCATGTCAATTATACTTTCAGAAAATCCTAGGGTCCCATCGAAAAACGCTTCTGTCTTAGGGCGGCCAAACCCAGACGAAATCCCGCCAAGGGTTTTTCTATCTAATGTCTCAAAACAAAACCCCTTCCTTGGCGTTGGCTCGTACCTCACCGGGGTGCACCAGCTATAGTACGACTTCGGCAGAGGGAGGGACATCAAACTCCCCCACACATCCAAACCCCAAACCACGCCACCCCGTCGGGTCGCTCCATGGTGGGAATATGACTATAGTCATCTACGGCACCCTTCATTTCTCAATCAATCAATTTCTCAACAATGTGCCATGATTTTCAACAAATAATCCATAATCTCATGCCAAAACAGTTCATAGAGCAATATCAAATATCACATGACACAAAAGCATTCATAAACACAGTGGATGCATTCGTATTTCAAAATCCAATTCAGACAGCCCACAATTACAAAACAATTTATATAAAACATGTAAAAATCTTTCAAAATCATTTTCAAAACAATTTTAAAATATGTTACTCATTCATGAACACAATGAACCATCCACTCACCTATAGGGAGGGTATCCACTCCCTATTTCCACAATTAATCCAAAATGACTCATTTCGAGTCTCCAAAGGTCAACCTAAACCAATCAACACGAATAATTATCAATTAAGACTCTATTAAAGGGTTTTCAAATTTCCCTTTTATTAAAATAGCCTTAATTTGCACAACCACATTCCTAAACTTTCGTTTCATCAATTTAGGATCATTTCCATCACCAACGACTTTAAATTTCCAATATTCCTCAATTTTACCCATTTTCTCCTGAATTTACAAAAATCATAATTTAATTCATGCCAATTTCAATTCAAATCCCAAGGAAAGCTACATAAACCAATCAAACAAAACTCTATTATTATCTAAGGTTGATTTATCATATTAGCAACAAGGTTGATTTATTTAAAAATGCTAAATATGGTTAAAGTGCGCAACAACCTCAACATGAAACAGCTTACATGCTGTAACCTATCTTTTAAGCATTTCCTTCCTTCTTTCTTCTCTCTTTAGACTAGCCCTCTACAAAACTCTACTTATAGATTGCCAAGCCCAAATCTTAACCATTAACAAAATTAATGAGAATTTCAATAATGATAGAATCCCAAATACTAAAGACAACTATCAGCCCTCTTCAAGTTGCAAATCGAATTTGTTCAATAATAGTTGAACTTTAACATCACTAAGATATTAATACCACTAAACATATTTGCAAGATTCCATTAATCATTATTACATACTTGAAGTCACATTGCTATTATCACATTGCTCATTGTTTAATCGGCAAATTGAGCACACTAATCCTTTACTAGCAATTCCCCTTCTATCAAAATCATAAACAAACATTTCGCCCACATCATGTCCATCATCATAAGCAATAAACAACTCAAATCCATCTAAAATGAGTCAACCATTTGTAACAAAAGAGATAACCATAACAATTTAAATCCACCTAAAACCCATATTATGACTTAAGGCATGTTCATCATGAGCTACGTTCTCATATGCCCATTTTAAGAAATCTAAATGTTAATTACGTCTTAAATAAATTACCATAAAACTCCTACTCCCAGATTAATGATTCTCAATGGTTCATCCACTCAAAATCACTTATTATATCAAGTAAAATAAACCACAAAAATATTTATCAGACTCCAATAACTATTCACAAATACAACCTCTCAAGAATATTTTATCTTATATTTAATCATGAGCAATTCCCTGTTGTCATGCCTATTAATGAAGAATATCAAACTTTTAACATCAAAATGTCAGTCCAAAATAATTACTACAAGGGTACTCACCATTCAACCAAACAATCCAAGGGAAATCTTCAATCATAATTAAATATATATATGTATATACTAAGTATCTCTGGCTCCTTTATTATCAACATCCTTTCCTTTTTATTTATGCTCAACACCAATTCAAGCTTTGCATATAAGAATTCCTCGAAATGCTTAAATTCTAAAATATATGTAGCTTGCTCTCTTCAAAGGCAAAATAGACCTGGCTATCAAACTTGTAATCTCTTCCTACTATACCCAAAATTTTTTTTCAACAATTTGTAAAGTTAAACCCTCTTTAGCAAGAAAATATCATTGACGACCTGAAAACAATTTGGTGTTCTTTATTTAATATCATGGGGATCTGTCAATCCATGAGTATACCATATACAAGAATCCTATGACTGCAATCTGTTAACTAAGCAAAGGTCCTAATTGGATTCATGAGTTTTTGCCATCTACAACCACTGGCAATTTGGATATATGCAAACACTTACTCTGTTTTTGTAAGTCCTAGGAAATATTAAAATCTAAAACTCACCATTTGGCTTAGATCTAGTAAAAGATCAATATATCAATGAAAGAGTACAAAATCTTGAATAAGCCCACCTTAATTTAACTACCAACAAGATCTGTGGGTCAGGGTATTCGATTCACGTGTGGGAAAACTCGCTACCCAACCTCATTGGAGCAAAACCAGTCAATATCCAACTCTCCTTATCAAATATATTAAAAATGCATGATTCTACAAAGAGGGTCTATTCTTAGCAAAATGAAATGGGAACTAATCCAAGGGCTTAACCCCCTAAAAATGAGCATTCCTAACTTCCTAGAAAAACCATGGAAAGTTCTGTACATTCTCTGAATATCTTTTAAAGATCTTATATTTTTTAAAAGAAATAAAACATTTTAAAGCCTTTTGAAAGCTTTTGGGACATTTGGAATACATTTGAAAACATTTCAAAATCATTAAACTTTTAAAATCGTAAACCTGGGCTCTGATACCAATAAAGTTGTCACGCCCCGATCCTCGGATCGACCATGTGATAACCGCCGTGTCGTCTCTGTACATGGGCAAAACCTCCTCATCTACCGGGACTCTGCAAGGCTATGAAATTCACAATAAATCATCAAAAGCATAAAACTCTTCAAAAACAAGAAATCACAAAATCAATACACATGTAAGGAGTCCATCCGACTCATTCCTGGATGTACAAAAACACACATTGACATACATCGGGGAGTGGGATCCTGTATATGCACGAGTACACAGCAGCACACAACGGGGAGTGGGAACCTGTACATGTACGCATACGACGTGGCCATCCTAGCCACTCAGAATTCTCACCACAATAAAGCGTGTAACAAACAAGAAGTCCCAAAATATAGCCGTCGGATTTTATCAACACTTACCTGAGGAAACCAAGCCAGTATCGGTAAAATCCTAATGGTATGAGTTGTACAAAACTTCACAAAATCAAAGAAAAAGCATCAAAATTAAGATTTACAGTCCAAATGTCCCAGTACAGATATAAAAAGTTTTCCAAAAAAATAGAGCAATCAAAATAATAGGGTACAAATCAAAAATCGTCGGATTTTATCTGTACTTGCCAACAACTCGGTCAGTATCAATAAAATCTGCACGACATGGGATGTACAGACTTCCCTTTCCATGGTACTAAGAACTATGACTCTCCAAAATCCTGCATTTGCCAAATACCTATACAATCCGCGAAAATACTTCTCAAGCTCAGTCGAGTAGTCTCCCAACTAAGTCTCCTCTGAAAAAGGTGGAGAGAGGGGGGTGAGTATTAGGGAATACTCAGTGAGTGGAGTGTAATGGTGCAATTGTATTCATAAACAAGGGGTGAATGTGGGGCAGTCAAAGCATATCTCGTAAATCATTTCATATACATAAAATCATTTCAATAAATCACATTTTATAAATATGCATCCATGTCAATTATCCTTTCAGAAAATCCTGGGGTCCCATCGAAAAATACTTCCGTCTTAGGGCGGCCAAACCCTGACGAAAGCCCGTCATGGGTTTTTTTATCCAATGTCTCAAAACAAACCCCCTTCCTTGGCGTTGGCTTGTACCTCACCGGGGTGCACCAGATATAGCATGACTTCTGTAGAGGGAGGGACATCTAACTCCCCCGCATATCCAAACCCCAAACCACGTTACCCTGTCGGGTCGCTCCGTGGTGGGAATATGACTATAGTCATCTATGGCACCCTTCATTTCTCAGTCAATCCATTTCTCAACAATGTGCCATGATTTCCAATAAATAATCCATAATCTCATGCTAAAGCAGTTCATAGAGCAATATCAAATATCACATGGCACAAAAGCATTCATAAACACAGTGGATGCATTCGTATTTCACAATCCAGTTCAGACAGCCCACAATCACAAAACAATTTATATAAAATATGTAAAAATCTTTCAAAATCATTTTCAAAGCAATTTTAAAACATGTTACTCATTCATGAACACAATGAACCATCCATTCACCTCTAGGGAGGGTATCCACTCCCTATTTCCACAATTAACCCAAAATGACTTCTTTCGAGTCTCCAAAGGTCAACCTAAACCAATCAACACGAATAATTATCAATTAAGACTCTATTAAAGGGTTTTCAAATTTCCCTTTTACTTAAAATAGCCTTAATTTGCACAACCACATTCCTAAACTTTCGTTTCATCAATTTAGGATCATTTCTATCACCAACGACTTTAAATTTTCAATATTCCTCAATTTTACCCATTTTCTCCTGAATTTACAAAAATCCTAATTTAATTCATGCCAATTTCAATTCAAATCCCAATAAAAGCTACACAAACCAATCAAAGTCCCTCATTTCTAATGGAATCAAGTTCACTTCAAGAATTTCACCCTTTACAACTACTTCACATGTCTTATACACGATGTCCCTGCTCAGCTATTCCCCCAAAGGAGTGATAACCAGTACTCCTCTTCAAGTGGGGTCAAAGGCTTATCTGAATGTTTAGCAAACTCTATATTCATAAAAGAATTGTTAGACTCTGTATCAATCACTACACGGGCATCAATGCCAAAAATTTTCATCATACCTATGAATGAAAACCATTAAACAATTAGAGTTAATGGTTTGAAACCTTTAAAAACTAGGAAAATTGGTAAAAAGGGAACCTAGTATGAGCGAATCATCCTATAGGATTAGAAAGTTGTCCTACCCATTTGCCAAGTTGACTTAAGAAGTTGAGGTCACAAAATTAATGTCTGTAACTCAAGCACATCGACCCTATGTGTGGACAACGCCTATATAATTCTAAAAGGAATTAAATGATAGGTTCAACCAAGATATACAGTCATTATTACCACCATAACTACCACAAAATGTTCATTTTTAAATTTCTAAATTATCAAGTTCAAGTTCTAAGAAATTTACTTGTGACTATGTTCGGGTTGTTTTGTGCATCTTTGTGTGTCATTGCATATATTTGTTGTTTGAGCCCTTGCTTGCAGATATTAGGTTAGAGCAGCCACTGTGTTACTCCCAGTCCCCGTCTGTGGTGTGACATTAGGAGATAAAGTAAGGATGTTAGCTTGGCTACCCACGGATCCACTAGGGCAATCTTAACTTGTTTGGCTTCCTCATCCCAACTCCGGGCAAGTGTTACAGAAATGACCTTGCTTTCTGCATTGGTAGCACCTTTTGAGTGTGTGACAAAGTCCAAAATAGTACTTCCCATAGTGCTTACATTGCTCCTTATTTCCTGTCGATTTGCTCCCAGAGGTAGCACTAGATGTGGGGGTCCCAAGATGGGACGTTCGTTGGCCTTGTGGAGTGCCAATGGATCCGGTGATAGAGGTCCCACTGTAGGAGCCAATGCTTCTACTTTGCTTTGAACCCTATCCTGATACAGGATCGGACCTCATCTTCTTCTCCTGTCCCTATCTACTTCTTTTCTCAACCATTTTCTTGGTCCTTAATATCAATTCCAAGACATCTTTGTAAATATGGGCCGAGATCACGGACATTTTCTCTCGAATAGACAAGTTCAGGCCTTCCTCAAATTTAAAACGAAGGTACTCCTCAGAATTCATCAACTCCGGGACAAAGGAGGACAATCTTCTCAATTCTGTCACATATTCTGCTACCGACTTATTACCATGGTGGAGGTGAAGGAACTCATTCCTCTTTAAATCTTGATAAAACCAAGTGTAATATTTTTCATCAAATTCTCTAAGGAATTCATTCCAAGAAATAGGTACTGTGGACCTATTCTTAAGATTATCCCACCATATTTGAGCATCTTCATCTAACAATTTCATAGCCACCAATAGTTTTAACTTATCATCCAGTCTTATGTTGGCCATAGTCTCCCAAACCTGATTTATCCAGTTCTTTACCACCTTCGTATCACTTGTCCCTGTAAATGTGACACATCCAAGTTGTCGGGCTTCTTTGATCAATTTCGACAATTCGATGGTTGGGCTGTTAATAGGAGTAGCAACTGAAGTCGTAGGAGCAACTAATGCTGCTGGAGGAGTAAGTGGAATGATTGGACTCGGTGGAGGAGGTATTGCCTTTGAGGAGGTGCTTGGAGATGAGTGTCATAGGTATTCCAGCACTTGGTCCATTATTGGACTGCATCGAGTGGCGGTGGAGGAATCGCAGTTGAAGGACCCGAGTAAATGCTAGTAGTAGCCAAAGGGGAAGAAGAAGCATATGAGGATGATCCATCCTCATGCTCGGAAGGAGGAATTTTATTTACATTCCTTAACCTTCGTCTAGGAGGTATGATTCCTATTAGAAGAGAGATGCTATTCTTAGCTCATTAAGTTAGAAATTGGATTACGTATTTAATCCCTTAAAATAGAATGAGTTCTAGTCCTTAAGATCTAAGGAAGGTTTTTGAACATCCTTTGAAAAATCTTTTAAACTCCAAAATTTCAAAAAGAACAATGTTTCAAAATCTTTGCAAAAATTCTTGGGTACATTTGGAAATATTTCAAACATTTAAAATCGTGAGCCTAAACTCTGATACCAATAGATTTGTCATGCTTTGACCCTCTCGTTGAGCATGTGACAACTGCCATGTTATCCTGAAACACATGTGAACTATACTCCGTGTCCTACAGTACCGCAAGGCATTCGATATCCAAATCATTTCATAAATAATTCTAAACCATTTATTGGCCATCCTAGCTGTCTAGACAATTTCTAAAAATTAAAATAAATCTGCATATTCAAAACTTCATAATATAATCCAAATGTCCTAGAAAAAGCAATACATTTTTGCAAAAGAAATTTTTAAGCAAATCAAACAAGATTTCAAATTATCTAGGTAAGGATTTTACAAATACTTGCCTAAAGAAAATAAAGCAAGTATTAATCAAATCCAAATATAGAGAGATGTACAAAAACTTTCCTTTCATGGTTCATATAACATAGATCCCAAGGATAATCTCACAACTATTACCTATTGAGGTTCAACAAAAACGACTTCTTTGATTGGTACTAGAAAATGTTTACGTCTCCGATCTAAACATCTTCTTAAAAATTTAGAAAAAGAGGAGTGAGTATTAAAAATACTTAGTGAATGGAGTACAATGGTATGTTGAATATGAATGAGGGGTGAGAGTGGTAATGCCAAACAGATATATCCAAATATATTTTAATGCAATAATAAAAATCATTTGCATAAAATGATTTATATCAAATCCACCATGACTAAGAAATTCCAATTCAAGAAATACATCAAATTTCTTTTTAATAACTTTGGGGTCTGCCATAACCACTCGTTGGTAGGATCCACCAAGGGGTTTCTATAATTTTTCATAAAATATCCATTTTCCATGGCGTTGGCCTGAAGTTTTCATGGAGTGCCACCACGTCATTATGGCCTGTTTGAGTGGCTCTCCATCTCGCCTCCTCCAAGCCTCTAATCAAATCAGTCTTAACCACATCGTCCTGATGGTTCGGTTTGTGAAAGACTTAGACTATAGTTTTTTCCCAGCACCATATGACAAGAAATTTATTTTAGCATACAAGTTCATGTCCATGTACAAGAAAGAACATTTCCATGATTCAAAATCAAAGTTCTATTATAACATGATGCAATTATTAAATAATCAAGCAAAAGAGTCAGGAATTTATCAACATTTCAATTTTTGAGCAACCACCAATCATAAAGTATTATAAATCTATTTCAAAATTCATTTCAAAATTCATTTCACAAATTATAATTTAAATCATTTTCTTATTCATATGCAATATAACCATCTACACACCTCTTGGGAGGGTACTTACGTGCAATTCCATCATTAAATCTAACGTAATCCCTTCTCAGGTTCTAATCGAGTATTCTAAATTAATAATCACCAATTTAATATTAAATCACCTCCATTTTTAGACTTTATGAATTTTTCCTAATATAACACAAACCCTAATTTTTCAAATTCATGAATTTATGTTTTCATTCCATCATTTACATGTCATTGGGATCTATATAAAATTTTTCATTCATAATTTTCCCCAATTTCTATCATTTACAAATTTCAGGGTTATAATTTCCAACAAAATTTCTTAAATTTCAATAATAAATTTCAATCTAACAATGAGAAAAGTAAATCCAAGATTAGGGAGAGAAGATTACCATAATTTTATGGTCAGATTGGGTTTTGAGTGTTGAGTTTTAAAAATTCTAAATTTTCTTTTCGTAGAACCAACCCTAGGTTTTGCCCCAAATCTTCTTTCCCATAAGTTTGATTGAGAATTTTGAAACCTTTATCGGTTGATTTTTGTAGGGGAGTTATTAATTTTCAAGAGAGAAATGAAAAGAGAAGAATGAGGAAGAGAGTGAATGTAGAGAGAGAAAGAGATAAGAGTCGGGAGAGAATAGAACGAGAATTGAAGGCTTGTTTAATCCATTACAAGAAAAACGGGTATCAATGACGGAAATATTCGTCGCTGATACTCAAATTTCCGTCGCTAATAATCCGTCGATAATTTAATTTTTTATTTTTTCTAATTATTTCGAATTAGCGACGGAAATATTTTCATTGTTAATAATCTGTCGATAATTTAATTTTTTATTTTTTCTAATTATTCTGAATTAGCGACGGAAATATTTTTGTCACTGAAGTGAGCAAGAGCCCAAATGTACGTACCCGAGAGATCGACCCGGCTGCACGACATGACCCAACCCGCCTGCCCTCACATGCACCTGTCCTGGGCCCGACCCACCCACCTGCCCGGCCCGCCCGCTTTTAATTTGTTGTAAAAATACTCACATCTATATTCGAACCTGGATTTGAGAGAGATATTTTAAGAGTTGTAACCACCATACCACCATCACCTTTGTGTTATTAGTTTATTTTTTTCTATTTCTATACTTTATTTCTAACTCTCAAAATTAAAAATATAATGCCCTAATTTAAAAAAATATAAAATTATATTTAATAAAAACACAAAATTATATTTAATAAAAACACAAAATTATATTTAATAAAAATACAAAATTAAATTTAATAAAAACAAAAAAAAATTATATTTAATAAAAAAATAATAATATTTAAAAAAATAAAAAATTATATTTAATAAAAATACAAAATTATATTTAATAAAAACAAAGAATTATATTTAATAAAAACACAAAATAATATTTAATAAAACATAAAATTATATTTAATAAAAACATAAAATTATATTTAATAAAAATACAAAATTGTATTTAATAAAAACAAAAAATATATTTAATAAAAAATTATATTTAATAAAAATACAAAATTATATTTAATAAAAACATAAAATAATTAAAAAACAAAAGAAAAAAACCAAAAAAAAAGAATAAGGGTGGTTCCACCATGACATATGCACAGTGGAACCACCATCCTATTTTTAATTTTTTTTGTTTTGTATTTTTATTTTTTTATTTTTTTATTTTTTTATGATAATGGTAAGTTTGGTTTAGAGTAATTAATAGTAATATAATAGTAGTGATAAAAACACAAAAAATACAAAAATACAAAATACAAAATATAAAATAATTAGAAACAAAAAAAAAACAAAGAGGGGAGGTTCCACCGTGCACATGCGCGATAGAACCGCCCCTATTTTTAATTTTTTTTTGTTTTTTTGTTTTTTTATTTTCTTTTATGAAAATGATAAATTTACTGGTAACTAAAATATAGTAATTTATGATAATTAATAATAATATAATGATAGTGATAAAAATATAAAAAAATAAAAAACAAAATAATAAAATATAAAAAAACATAAAATAATAAAAAAAATACAAAAAGGGGCGATTCCACCGTGCATGCACGGTGGAACCCCTTTATTTTTAACTTTTTTTTTTTTGTCTTTTATTTTTTTATTTTTTATTCTTTTTTTATTAGTTTGTTTCTTGAGGTTTTTTTTAATAAAACAATACTCTAATTTAATAAAAAGTACAAAACAAAAAATTATATTCAATAAAAACACAAAATTATATTTATTAAAAAAAATACCCTAATTTATTAAAAATACAAAATACAAAAGTATATTTAATAAAACACACAATTACATTTAATAAAACTATAAAATTATATTTAATAAAAATACAATAACCTAATTTTAAAAAAAAATAAAAAAATACCTATGGTAAGATTTAGCGACGGAATTAATTCCTTCACTAATCCTTCGGAATTAGCGTCAGATTAGTGATTGAGTTATTTCCGACGGATTTTCTGTTTTTAATTCTTTCGTTCATTCGTGAGCAAAATTTCGCGGTAATTTCGTGCCGACAAATTAGCGATAAAATTTTTTGTGACGGATTTTTCCGTAGCTAATTCCGACGCTAAATGGTCCATCGCTAATTGGTCGCAACTCTATCTCTAATTACCGACAGATAATAATCTGTTACTAATTTTCGTCACTGAAACTCGGTTTTCTAGTAATGAGCCTTGTTATAATGGGGGTGTAATTCTCATCTTACCCCTTTTGATTCAAGAGTTAGAATTGGGTTTGGTTATCCTTTTTGATCATTTTGTATCTCAAATAGTTGAAATTCAAATAGGCAGGGCAATTCGCAAAAAGGGTAAGGCAACCTATCAATACAATTTCTTCATGGGCAAGGCGACCTGGTTATGGACAAAGCAACCCAAATTCAGAATTTTGGAGTCTTGGGTCAACCCAAAGATTGAACAAGGTGACCCAAATTCAGAATTTTGGAGTCTTGGGTTGACCCAAGGATTGGAAAAGGCGACCCGATAATGCAACGCCTTAGAATTTTATCCCTGTAGGCTACCCAAGTCAACCAACCAACTTGTGCAATGCGACCCAACATGTTCAAGGTTCTGAATTCCCATCTTGCAGTCCTTCAAGGCGCCTTATCAATGACACAAGGCAACCTATGCTCTCATAATTCACTCGTAAGGCATCTCACTAATGGGTACAAGACGACCCACACCTTGCACAAGGCGCCTTATCCTTCCATTTCACAAACATGAGGCGACCCAATCTATGCATGAGGCGTCTCATCCCTTCACAATTCATACCCTCAAGCCAACCCAACATCAATACAAGTCAACCCACTACTCACACATCCCAAACACAACCAACCCAATCTAATCACAAGCCAACCCACCTCTCACAAACTCCATAGACACAAGGCAATCCAACCTAATCACAAGCCAACCCAGCACTCCTTGATTCTACAAATAATCCTGTCACTTACATCCAATGAGTTTTGAAACCAATCACTCCAAATTCCCAAAAAGATTTTATACTACCAAGCCATTCAACTCTTTGATATTTATATGGAATAATAATAAATTTAAAATCTAATTACAAATATTTTCAAAATTATAGGAAAGAATAAAAATTGAATATTCAAATACTGAAATTTTGGTGTTACACACATCCTATTCTACAAAAGGGTTTTGCTTGTTTCATTTAATGGAGCTTCGAGGCATTGGATATTTCGTCAAGGAAAAAAAAATACAATATATACCTGACTTGTATTTTGGAATTTGGTTGGTTCAAGTTGAATCTACCAATATTGAAGGGTTCTTCTAGGAGTTAACTGTTTTATTGCTTCGTTATGAGGTTAGATATTCAAATGATGATAAAGACATTTTTGAACCTCTCAACAGTCTATCAAAACATAAAATGCTTCAACGGCGGTTGCGGGACTTCACAATGGAGGAAAAGATGATAAAATCATGATTTCTTTGCATGAAAAGTTTTTTTTTTTGGGGGGGGGGAGATCAGAAAGACTATTTACAGGTAAAAGGAAGTATCCTGGTGCTTCGATCTGAACTTGAAGCTTCAACAATAGCGGACGGCAACGATGATGAAGAATGGTGGACACAGCAAATTTGAAGTCCAAGATGTAACACCGAGAAACAATAAAAGGGGGGCGTTAAACCCCCCTAATTATTCTCTCTTCTCTTATCCCCACTCACTCTCTCCCTATCTCACTGCTCTCTCTTCTTTCCCTCACTCTCTCACCCTTATTCACTCACTCCTTCCTACTCTCTCCCTCTCATCTTTCCGAGATCTCCCTCTTTCTACAAAATTTGTAACATCAAAAAGAGAAAAAAAAAAGAAAAGGAAAAAGAAAAGTCAAAACCAATAACCCCTCACCCACTTTTATTTATTTATTTATCTTTTTATACTCTCGCCCTCCCCCTCTTCCTCATACTCTCTCTTCTCACACGAAAACCCCTGCTCACCCTTACCCTCTCTCAATCTCTCACCCCCTCTTGACTCACTCTCTCTCTCCCTACAAATCTTCTCAACCACACTCAAAATCAAGTGTTGAAGTTTTCAAACACTCAAATATCAACCCTAGAACAAAATGCTAGTGAGAAATCTATGAAATTTTAGAGAGAAAAAATTTAGGGTTCTGAGAAATTTAGGTCTTGGATGAGGTTGGTCTCTTAAATTAAGGTAATAACACTTTCTCAATATATATTTGAGTTATTGATGATTGTGTTGATGATTTATATAATTTTTTGGACTTTTGTAGAGAGAGAAAAATTAGGGTTTGTGATGGCTCAACTTTGGGGAGAAATTTGTGATCCGTTTGAGGTAAATCATATCCCTCAACTTAGATTTATATTATTATGTAAGTATTTAGCCTATTGAGTATTGGTAATGTTAGAATGAGCATGAAAACTTAGATTTTTATAATGGATAGTGTGAGCATGTTATGATTTTATTCTCATAACTTCTTCTGTTCAATAGCAAATTAAATGAGACTTTCACCTTATGAAATTAGACATCTAGAGCTTAAAATGACAAATGATTCGAATGGATTCGATGAGAATTAAATTTTTGGTAATTTTTCAAAGAAATCTGTCCTGTAGAAATTCTATGTTCTCGACTTTGTTTTTGGCTGTAATTTTACCTTGAAATTTAGATATCCTTTCTGCAAAATTAAGCTGAATGTTAAACATCAAAGTTGTAGAACTATGTCTTATCTTTAATTTGAGACTTGAATTACTTGAATCCGATATGTATAGAAAAAGTTATGCCAATTTTTCCTAAACTGCTCATGCTATGATTAGAATTTTAGGCTGTAAATTTTTTGACTTGGGTATTTTTGTGTGATTAGAATTGAATCTAGCTATAAACATAAAATATAGTTCTATGTCTTAACTTTAACAAACAATTGGAATCACCTCAATCCAAGTTTTGTAGGTCAAGATATGATAGTTTTTCTAAGACATGGTTGTGTAAGAAAATTTGGGTTATGAGACAAATGAGGGAAATTTTGGTTAACCCTAGTATTGGCCTATATTTGAGTGATGAAATTGTATTTATTGTCTTAGGTTGAAATAGTTGAAGGGTTAGGAGAAATTTATCTTAGATTGGACTGTGAATTGGGAGTGATTACCCTCCTATGAGAAGAGTGGATATGATTGTTACAAATGTTTTTAAATTGGTTTGTTAATTAGTTTGTGATTTTGGAGTGTCCCGAAAGGGAGTTTGAAATGAAATATGTATCCAAGTATTGAACTGAAACAATGTGCCATGTATATTGATTTTATGTTGAATATGTTAGCATTGAATTCATGATTTAATGAATGCTTGAACTATTGTGGCACATTTTGTTACATGTTATGAGATTTGTGAAATGATACCTAATAAAATAGCTATAGTCATTCCCTTCAACGATGCGGCCTAACGGGGTGATGTGGTTGGGGTTTATATGACTAAGGGGGTAGTCTTTTTCTAGAGGTACCTCCGAGGTCATCCCCTTGGATAAACTTAATAGTACTCCAAGGGAGGCCTAAGCCTATGTTAAGGTTGGGGGTATTTGTGAATTGAAAAAACATGAAAACTCTTGGTGGTTTCGCCCTTGGTTGCGATAGACCATTATTGAGAACTATAATTTTGGCAACCCTATGAATTTTAGAAAACATATGGATATGGCTAGATACATATAACTTGTTGTTTATGACTTATTGAATTTGGTTTGAAAACTTGATGTTTGATGATAAACTTTGAATTTCTATGGATACAATGATATGATTTTTGAGATAATTTGTTTAACATGTCCACAATCACCCCTTATTTACTTTCATAACAAGTTATTCACTCAATGAATATTGCTATATACTCATCCCTCTTATTTATTTTTCCATAGAGGAAGCCTAGATCAAGGTATTATCGGTGTTAGTATCTCGAGGCAAGATTATCTCGAAGAACTTTTTGTAGGTACTAATTTTGTTTGAATATTTTTTGAGGATTTTAAATGGACCTCTTTGAGACATTTTTGTATAAATTCCTTTGAAAACTTATCTAACCTTCATATTTTAATTTTTTTTATTGGAATTGTATAACTTATCTTGAGGATCTCCACTTTTCTTCATTGAAGTTTACTTGGGAATTGTTTTGGTGAAATTTGATATGGATTCTTTTAGTAGGGACTTACTTTACATTCTATAATTCGATTTGAATGACCGAGTTGGTCTTGTGCATGTGATTGGATTATAAAAGGCCGGGTTGGCCTTGTACATACATTTGAACAAGGATGGACTGGCAGGTCCTTGTGTGTGTGTTTGAATACATGTTGGCTTGTTTGGAATTGTTAAAATATTTTAAAAAATAGATGGATATAGATGAATGTCTTGTGGTATCTTGGTATACAGGTTCGGCTTTCCCATATTTTGAGATAATGCGGCGATTATTGCATACTTGATCCGAGGGTCAGAGCATGACAATTTTATTGGTATCAGAATTTTGGCTCTTGTTTTTGTAAAAGTTTGAAAAGTTTTCAAATACGTTCAAATATTCTCAAAGGTACTCAATTGTATTCAAATTATATTAAAGTTTTAGTGTTTAGAATGTTTACAAAGGGTTTTTAAAACACCTCCTATTGGTCCTAGGAATTTGAGTATATTTTAGGAGATTAGGTATTAATCTATTGCTTAATCTTGTATTCTAAGCATTGTTTCTCTTTTGTAAAACTATGCCTCCTAGAAGAAGGATGAAGAACTAGAATAAGATTCCTTTGACTCCACCTCCTCAATCCGAGGATGCATCATCTTCACATGCGCCTTCTCCAATGTCGACACAACCAACACCTCCAACCGGGTTATCTACTCCCCCTATAGCAGCCCTCCAGCAAGTAATGGAGTAGTGGAACGCCTACGGAGCCCAGTTCTAAGCTCCGCACCAAACTCCAGTTCCTATACAAGTTTTTTCTTTAATGTTAGCTATCACACTAATTGCTCCAGTAGCATCTCCTCCTTCGGTTATTACACCAACCGACCACCCTACTGTTGAGTTGTCAAAGCTAATCAAAGAAGCAATACAACTTGAATGTGAGACGTTCTCAGTCACTTGTGATGTCTCAGTGACCAAGGAATGGATTGGCCGAATTCAAAAGACTATCACTGACATGAGGTTAAATGACAAGATGAAATTGTGGGTAGTTGTAAAGCTACTGGATAAGGGTGCACAAACTTGGTGGGAGAATATGAAGGGTAAAACATCTACTCCTCCCAGTTGGGAGGATTTCTTAGAGCCTTTGAAAAAACGTACTATACATGGTTCTATAGGGATCAAAAGAGAGAGGAATTTTTCAAGCTAGCCCAAGGGAATAGGATAGTGGTGTAGTATGAGACAGAACTTAGGGAGCTAGCTACTTATGTTCCCGATTTTGTGAACTTTGAGGAGTCCCTCTGTGCAAAATTTAAATTGGGGCTAAATTTAAGTATCAAGGAGAAGATGTCAATAATGGAGGGACACACATTTCAAGATGTTTTGGAATTGACCTTGAGAGCCAAAAATATGGTAATCGAGAGAGGAAAGGTCAGGGAAAGTCATGGCAGGAAGAGAAAGCTCAGGTTCACTCCGGGTCAAGATTCTAAGAAGAGTAGGTGTACAAGCTCCTATAGTAACATCTCTACTATTGTGTCCGTTGGCTCTGTACAAGGCCAATAACCATCAAAGTTTGGTGCTCCCTCCTCTAGTGCCATGTCTAGGAGTAAGTCAACGAAGCCAAAGAAAGAGCCCTGCTAGAATTGCAAGAAATATTATCCCGAACCTTGTACCGAACCTCGCAAATGTTATCAATGTAGGAAGATAGGACATTTTCACAATACTTGCCCCGAATTGGGTTTAGGCGGACATGGGGGTTAGTCGAGTCGAGACCACTTGAGTTGGTCAAAGAGTGGTCAATCAAATACCCCTATACCATCGGCTGGTATAGCTTCATGGATTGGTATTGGGAGAACACAGTTGCTGCCCCTCCTTAATGATCCTAATCAAGAACTCAAACAAGGATTTATGCAATGAAGAATGAGGAAGTTCAGAATGATCCTAACGTAATCACAGGTAACTTCTCTTAAATTTGAATTTGATGATTTAGAAATTTTGGATGCAAATGTTATGTGATTGTGTGGTTATGATTTGATTTAAAGGCATTTTGATGATATTTCATGGTAATGAAGTTGGGGGAGATGATTTAAAGGTTTTATACTAGTTCATGGTAGTGAAGATCATAATATAACTTGATTGAGTATGGTTGAATTTATCAAAAACTTCAAGCTCTGATAATTACTCTTAAAGGTTGACTTGTCCAAGGATGTGAGTCGATTTGCATATATAATATTGAATTTCAACAATTTTTTTTAAATTAAAAAAAAACCTCGATATAGATAATTCCAATTTCTTTAATTACTCCTAACCGTCATCAACCATAGTTTACTTAACATTATGGATTACTAATAGTTGATGGTATTGTACAATTAGATACAATGAAAATCGTTAGGGCTAATGCCCGTGTATTGATTGATACAAGTTCAAACAATTTATTTGTGAGTACAGTATTCGATAGTCATTCCGATAGACCTTTGATTTTGCTTGAGAAAGAATTATTGGTTATCACTTCCTGGGGGAAGAAGTTGGTTAGGGATATAATCTATAAGGGTTGCAAAGAGAAGATAGGCAAAGTGATTCTTGAGGGGAATCTGATTCCGTTAGATATGGTAGACTTCAATACCATTCTGGGTATGGATTGCCTACCCAAAGGGGTAGATTGCTTCACCAAAGGGGTAGAGTTCTGGAGACCAGAGTGTTCTCCTCTTGTGTTTGCCTATGTGTGACGAATTCTGTCGAGTTGTGTAGTCTCGGCAATGGAAGCACAGAGATTGGTGCATAAGGGGTGTGAAGCCTACTTGGCCCATATCATCGACACCGTGATGGAAAGTCAGAATTTGGATGATGTTCTGGTGGTGAAGGAGTTTTTGGATGCTTTTCCAAAAGAGTTGTCTAGGTTGCCTCCAGTCTGGGAATTTGATTTCGCTATTGATTTGGTTTCTGGCATTGCTCCAATCTCCTCTATATAGAATGGCACCCGCACAATTGAAAGAACTAAAGGTGTAACTCAAGGAATTATTGGAGAAAGGGTTTATCCGGCTGTGTATCTCACTTTGGGGTGCTCCAATCTTATTTGTGAAGAAGAATGATGGTACTTTTCGATTGTACATAAATTACTAATAACTCAATAAGGTCACAATCAAAAACAAGTACCCCTTTCGAGGATTGATGATCACTTCAATCAACTTCAAGGGGTTAGTGTATTCTCAAAGATTGATTTAAGATCGGGGTACCACCAATTGAAGATCAGGGAATGTGATATCCACAAGACCGTGTTTAAATCACGATATGGCTATTATAAGTTCCTAGTGATGTCTTTTGAGTTGACTAATCCTCCTGCCGCTTTCATGGACTTGAAGAATTAGATTTTCCATTCCTATCTTGACAAGTTAGTTATAGTCTTTATTAATGACATATTGATATATTCCAAGAACAATGAGGAGCATTCTGAGCACCTCCAGATTGTGTTGCAAACTCTTACGGAAAAGCAGTTATACATTAAGTTCTCTAAGTGTGAGTTCTGGTTAAGCGAGATTGGCTTCTTAGGACACATTATATCTAGAGATGGCATATTTGTAAATCCGAAGAAGATTGAGGCAATCCTAAAATGGGAGTAACCTAAAAATGTCACCGAGTGAGGAGTTTTCTCAGATTTGCAAGGTATTAATAGAGGTTTGTCGAAAGATTCTCAAAAATTGCATTTCCATTATCTAAGTTGACTCAAAAGGGAGTCAAATTTGAGTGGGGTGACAAATGTAAAAAAAGTTTTCAAAAACTCAGAAAGAGACTCACATCCGCACATATCCTTATCCTCCCCACTAGCGGTGGTGACTATGTAGTGTACAACGATGCTAGCAAAAAAGGATTGGGATACGTGTTAATGCAAAGGGATAGGGTGATTATGTATGTCTCTCACTAATTAAAGAAGCATGAGTTGAACTACCCCACTCATGACCTAGAGTTAGCTGCGATCGTCTTTGCTTTGAAGATTGATGGCATTATTTGTATGAAGTGACGTGTGGAGTCTTTACTAACCACAAAAGCCTCAAATATTTGCTCATATAGAAAGAACTCAACTTGAGGCAACAAAGGTGGCCAGAGTTGATCAAAGATTACAATCTAGTGATAGATTACCCCCTCGGGAAAGCTAATGTGGTCGCAGACGCATTGAACCGCAAATCTTTTTCCTCTAACACGGTGTTTCTTGGGAGTTCTAACTTGTCTTGTTTGGTCGGACTTCGAGCTTTTGGTGTTGAGCTAGTCCATGATGACCAAGGTACACTTTTGGCTAAGTTTGAAGTGAGACCTACCTTTATGGATCGTATCCGAGAGCTTCAAGCTACCAATGAAGAGTTAAAAGGGGTGATGGTGAAAGTCCATAAGGGAGAAGGTGGTGAATTCAAAATCTGGGATGATGGAATGATTGTGTATGGGAAACAGATCTGTTCCCAAGGATGATAAGATACGGAAGGCTATTCTTGAGAAAACACATTTCTCGGCATATGCGATGCATCCTGGAAGTACCAAAATGTACCGAACTGTCAAGAAAACTTATTGCTGGTCAGGGTTAAAGCGAGAAATAACCAAATTTGTAGTTAAGTGCCTCGTGTGCCAACAAGTCAAAGTCGAATATCAGGAACCCACTAGTGACCTCCAACCTTTATCGATTTTTGAGTAGAAGTGGGAACATATCACTATAGATTTTATGGTTGGTTTGCCACATACTTCGAGCCGTCGCATTGCTATTTGGGTAATAGTGGACCAGCTCACCAAGTCAACCCATTTCCTTTAGATTCAGAACACCTACTCTTTTGAGAGATTAGCCAAACTCTACATTGATGAGGTTGTGAGACTATACGGAGTTCTGGTGTTGATTGTGTCAGACCGTGATCTTAGATTTATCTTATAGTTTTGGCTAAAGTTGAAAGAGTCTTTGAGGGCAAAGTTAAAGTTCAGCACTGCTTCCCATGTCCAAACCGATAGGCAATCCAAGTGTACCATTTAGACCTTGGAGGACATACTAAGAGCATATGTCATGGATTTTCAGGAAAGTTGGGATAGACACCTCTCATTGATAGAATTCGTATATAATAATAGTTATCAGGCGAGTATCGGGATGCCATCTTATAAGGCCCTATACGGGATAAAATGTAGAACTCCATTGTTTTGGGATGAGGTTAGTGAGAGAAAGATAGAAAATGTAAAATGATTAAGACCACCAAAGAGAAAGTAAAGATAATCTGAGAAAGAATGAAGGCGGCTTAAGAATGACAAAAAAGCTATGTCAAAAAAAGGAGATGACCTTTGGAATTCGAAATAGGGGACATGGTGGTTTTGAAGATCTCACCTTGGAAGGAATTAATTCGGTTCTAGAAAAGAAGGAAGTTGAATTCTCGCTACATTGGCCCCTTCAAGATCATTGAAAGGATTGGCAAAATGGTGTATCAGTTAGAGTTGCTATCGGAATTGGAGAGGATCCATGATATCTTCTATGTCTTCATGTTGAAGAAGTATTTACTAGATCCTTCGCATATTTTAGAGACTCCTTCGGTTGAACTAAGAGAAGACTTGAACTTCAAAGTCCAACCTATAACTATCCTTGATCACCAAATCAAGAGGTTGCAGAATTGACAAATTCCTATTGTTAAAGTGTAACAGAAAATTGATCAAGTCAAAGAAGAGACTTGGGAGTCCAAGGATACTATAAAAAAGCATCACCCTCATATCTTTGAGGTATGATTTTATTTTTAAATTTTGAGAATAAAATTTATTTTTAGAGGGTTAGAAATTGTAATATCGAAAAGAGAAAAAAATAAAACAAAAGAAAAAAGAAAAGTCAAAACCATTAACCCCTCACCCACTTTTATTTATTTATTTATCTTTTTATACTCTTACCCTCCCCCTCTTCCTCACACACTCTCTTCTTACGCGAAAACCCTACTCACCCTCACCCTCTCTCAATCTCTCACCCCCTCTCGGCTGACTCTCTCCCTCCCTAGAAATCATCTCAACCACACCCAAAATCAAGTGTTGAAGCTTCCAGACACCCAAATATCAACCCTAGAACAAAACCCTAGTGAGAAATATATGAAATTTTAGAGAGAAAAAATCTAGGCTTTTGGGAAATTTGGGTCTTGGATGAGGTTGGTGTCTCAAATCAAGGTAATAGCACTTTCCCAATATATATTTGAGTTATTTATGATTTTGTTGATGATTTATATAATTTTTTAGATTTTTATAGAGAGAGAAAAATTAGAGTTTGTAGTGGCTCAACTTTGAGGCAAAATTTGTGACCTCATTTAAGGTAAATCATATTCCTCAACTTAGATTTATATTATTATGCAAGTATTTAACCTATTGAGTATTGGTAATGTTAGAATAAGCATAAAAACTTAGATTTCTATAATGGATAGAGTGAGACCCATAACTTCTTCTGTTCAATAACAAATTAAATAAGACTTTCTTCTTATAAAATTAGACATCTAGAGCTTCAAAATGACATATGACTCGAAAAGATTCGATGAGAATTGAATTTTTGATGATTTTTCAAAAAAACCTATCCTGTTGAAATACTTTGTTCCCTACTTTGTTTCTCATTATAACTTTAACTTAAAATTTAGATATCCCATGAAAACTTAGATTTCTATAATGGATAGCGTGAGACCCATAACTTCTTCTGTTCAATAACAAATTATACTTTTAATTTGAGACTTGAATCGCTTGAATATGATATGTATAGAAAACGTTATGCCAATTTTTCCAAAACTGCTTATACTATGATTAGAATTTTAGGCTATAAATTTTTTGACTTGGATATTTTTGTGTGATTAGAATTGAGTCTAGCTATAAACACAAAAGTTATAGACCTATGTCTTACTTTAAGAAGCGAAGGGAATCACCTCAATCCAAGTTTTGTAGGTCAAGATATGATGGTTTTTCTAAGATATGATTGTGTAAGAAAATTCGAGTTGTGAGACAAATGAGGAAAATTTTGGTTAACCCTAGTATTGGCCTACATTTGAGTGATGAATTTGTATTTATTATCTTAGGTTGAGACAATTGAAAGGTTAGGAGAGATTTATCTTGGATTAGATTATGAATTTAGAGTATTTACCCCTCTAAAAGATGAGTGGATATGATTTTTACAAATGTTTTAAAATTGGTTTGTTAATTAGTTTGTGATTGTGGAGTATCCCGAAAGGGAATTTGAAATGAAATATGTATCCAAGTATTGAACTAAAACAATATGCCATATATATTGATTTATGCTGAATATGTTGGCATTGAATTCATGATTTGATGAATGCTTGAACTATTGTGGCACATTTTATTACATGTTATGAGATTTGTGAAATGATACCTAATGAAATGGCTATAGTCATTCCCCTCCACAATGCAGCCTGATGGAGTGATGTGGTTGGTGTTTATACAACTAAGAGGGTAGTTACGCTTGAAAGATACCTTTGAGGTCATCCCATCGGATAACCATGGAAGCACCCCAAGGGAGGCCTGAGCCTACATTAAGGTTAGGGATATTTGGTGGTTTCACCTTTGGTTGTGTAGACCATTGCAAGAACTATAATTTTGATAACCTCATGAATTTTGGAAAATATATGGATATGGACGGATACATATAACTTGTTGTTTATGACTTATTGAATTTGATTTGAAAACTTGATGTTTAATGATGAACTTTCAATTTCTATGGATACAACGATATGATTTTGAGATAATTGGTTTGACATGTCCACAATCACCCCTTATTTACTTTCATAATATCTTATTCACTAACTGAATTTTATTGTATACTCATCCCTCTTAATTTATTTTTCCATAGAGGAAGCCTCGATCTAGGTATTCTCAGTATTAGTATCTCAAGGCAAGATTATCTTGAAGGACTTGTTGCGGGTACGAATTTTGTCTGAATATTTTTTAAGGATTTTAGATGGACCCCTTTGAGGCATTTTTGTATATACTCCTTTGAAAACTTATCTAACCTTCATATTTTAATTTTTTATTGGAATTGTTTTGGTGAAATTTGATTTGGATCCCTTGAGTAAGGACTTACTTTACATTCTATGAATTCAATTTGAATGACCGAGTTAGCCTTATGCATGCATTTGAACAAGGATGGACCGGTTGGCTTGTCTAGAATTGTAAAAATATTTTGAAAAATTGATGGATATAGATGAATGCCTTGCGGTACCTTGGTATATGGGTTAGGCTTATCTATATTTCAGGGTAATGCTGTAGTTATCGTGTACTCGATCAGAGGGTCGAAGCATGACCATTTTATTGATATCAGAGTTTAAACTCTTGCTTTTGTAAAAGCTTGAGAAGTTTTCAAATATTTTCAAATATTTTCAAAGGTACTCAATTGGATTCAAATTATTTAAAGTTTTGTTATTCAGAATGTTTCCTAAGGGTTTCTAAAACTGCTCCTATGGTCTTAGGAATTTGAGTAAATTTTGGGAGATTAGGTATTAGTCTATTGCATAATCTTGCATTCCAAGTATTATTTCTCTTTTGTAAAACTATACCTCTTAGAAAAAGAATGAAGAATCAAAATGAGATTACTTTGACTCCACCTTCTCAAGAGGCTGCAACATCTTCACATACACCTCCTCCGAAAACACACCTGACTCCTCCAACTGGGATCCCTACTCCCCCTATTGCCGCCCTCCAACAAGTGATAGAGTGGTGAACTACCTATGAAGCCTAGTTCCATGCTCTGCACCAAACTCCAGTTCCTCCACCAGTTTCTCCTCCAATGTCAACTGTCGCACTAATTGCTCCAGTGACACCTCCTCCTTTGGTTTTTACACCAACCGACCACCTTATAGTTGAGTTGTCAAAGCTAATCAAAGAGGCAACGCAACTTGGATGTTAGACGTTTTCAGGCACTTGCAATGCCTCAGTGGCCAAGGAATAGATTGACTGAATTCAAGAGACTATCACCAACATGAGATTAGATAACGAGATGAAATTGTGGATAGCCGTGAAGTTATTGGATAAGGGTGCATGAACTTGGTGGGAGAATTGAAGGGTAAAACATCTACTCCTCCCACTTGGGGAGAATTTCTTAGAGCCTTCGAAGAAAAGTATTACACATAGTTATATAGGGATCAAAAAAGAGAGGAATTTTTCAAGCTAGCCCAAGGGAATAGGATAGTGGTGGAGTATGACAAAACTTAGGGAGCTAGCTACTTATGTTCCGGAGTTTGTGAACTTTGAGGAGTCCCTCTGTGCAAAATTTAAATTAGGGCTGAATTGAAGTATCAGGGAGAAGATGTCAATAATAAAGGAACACACATTTCAAGATGTTCTGGAATTGGCTTTGAGAGTTGAAAAGATGGTAAACAAGAGAGGAGAGGTTAGGGAAAGTCATGGTTGGAAGAGAAAGCTCGGTTTACTTTGGGTCAAGGTTCTAAGAAGAGTAGGAGCACAGGCTCCAATAGTAAGTCTCTACTATCGGGTCCATTAGCTCTCCACAAGGCGAATAACCATCGAAGTTTGGCGCTCCCACCTTTAGTGCCATGTTTGGGAGAAAGTCAGTGGGGCCAAAAAAAGAACTCAACTTGAGGCAATGGAGGTGGCTAGAGTTGATCAAAAATTACGATTTAGTAATAGGTTACCACCCTAGAAAAGCTAATATGGACACGGATGCATTGAGCCACAAATCTTTTTCCTCTAACTCAGTATCTTTTGGGAGTTCTTATTTGTCTTGGTCAGACTTCGAGCTCTTGGTGTTGAGCTTGTCCATGATAACCAAGGAGCACTTTTGGCCAAATTTGAAGTGAGACCTATCTTGGTGGATCATATCCAAGAGCTTCAAGCTATCGACGAAGAGTTGAAAAGGGTAATGGAGAAAGTTAACAATGGAAAAGGTGGTGAATTCAGAATCTGGGATGATGGAATGGTTGTCTATGGGAAACATATCTGTTCCCAAAGATGATGAGATACGGAAGGCTATTTTTGAGGAAGCACATTTCTCGGAATATGTGATGTAGTCCAGGAGTACCAAGATGTACCAAACCATGAAGGAAACTTATTGGTGGTTGGGGTTGGAGTAGGAAATAGCCAAATTTGTAGCTAAGTGCCTTGTGTGCCAACAAGTCAAAGTCCAACATCAGGAACCTGCCGATGTCCTCCAACCTTTACCAATTCCTGAGTAGAAATGATAACATATCACTAAAGATTTTATAGTTGGTTTGCCACGTACTTCAAGCCGTTACGATACTATTTGAGTGATAGTAGACCAGTTCACAAAGTCAGCTCATTTCTTTCTAATTCAAAACACCAACTCTTTAAAGAGATTGGCCAAATTCTACATTGATGAGGTTATAAGACTATATGGAGTTTCGGTATTGATTGTGTCAAATCGTGATCCTAGATTTACTTCACGATTTTGGCCAAAGTTGCAAGAGTCTTTGGGGACAAAGTTAAAGTTCAGCACTGCTTCCCATCCCCAAATCGATGGGCAATCCAAGTGTACCATTCAGACCTTGGAGGGCATGTTGAGAGCATGTGTCATGAATTTTCAAGAAAGTTGGGATAGACACCTCCTATTGATAGAATTTGCATATAATAATAGTTATCAAGCGAGTATCGAGATGCCACCTTATGAGGCTCTATACGGGAGAAATGTAGAACTTCATTATGTTGGGATGAGGTCGGTAAGAGAAAGATAGAAAATATGAAATGATTGAGACCACCATAGAGAAAGTAAAGATAATCCGAGAAAGAATAAAGACGGCTCAAGATCGATAAAAGTGCTATAGTGATAAGAGGAGATGGCCTTTGGAATTCGAAGTAGGAGACATGGTGCTTTTGAAAATCTCACCTTAGAAGGGAGTAACTTGGTTCCTTAAAAGAGGGAAGTTGAAACCTCGCTACATTGTCCCCTTCAAGATCCTTGAAAGGATTGGAAAAATGACGTACTAGTTAGAGTTGCTACCGGAATTGGTGAGGATCAACGATATCTTCCATGTCTTCATGTTGAAGAAGTATTTATCGGATCTCTCCCATATTTTAGAGACTCCTCCAATTGAACTAAGGGAAGACTTGAACTTCAAAGTCCAACCCATAGCTATCCTTGATCGCCAAATCAAGAGGTTGCGGAATTGACAAATTCCTATTGTTAAAGTCCAATAGAAAAGTGATTAGGTCAAAGAAAAGACTTGGGAGCCCAATGATACTATGAAAAAGTAGTACTTTCATATCTTTGAGGTATAATTTTATTTTTAAATTTTGAGAACAAAATTTACTTTTAGGGGGTTAAGAATTGTAACATCGAAAAGAGAGAAAAAAAAAAAGAAAAGGAAAAAGAAAAGTCAAACCATTAACCCCTCCCCCACTTTTATTTATTTATTTATCTTTTCATACTCTCACCCTCCCCCTCTTCCTCACACTCTCTCTTCTCACGCGAAAACCCCTGCTCACCCCCTCTTACCTTTCTCTCTTTCCCAACCTAGAAATCATATCAACCACACCCATAATCAAGTGTTGAAACTTCCAAATACCCAAATATCAATCCTAAAACAAAACCCTAGTGAGAAATCTATGAAATTTTAGATAGTGAAAATTTAGGGTTTTGGGAAATTTGGATCTTGGATAAGATTGATGTTTCAAATCAGGGTAATAACGCTTTCTCAGTATATATTTAAGTTATTTATAATTGTGTTGATGATTTATAAAATTTTGAGATTTTTGTAAAGAGAGAAAAATTAAGGTTTATGGTGACTCAACTTTGAGGTGAAATTGGTAACCAATTTGAGGTAAATCATGTTCCTCAACTTAGATTTTTGTTATTATGCAAGTATTTAGCTTATTAAGTATTGATAATGTTAGAATAAGCATAAAAACTTGAATTTGTATAATGGACAGCATGAGCATGTTATGATTTTGCACATATAACTTCTGCCCATTGGCAAATTAAATGAGACTTTCTCCTTATGAAACTAGACATTAAGAATTGAATTTTTGATGATTTTTCAAAGAAACCTAACCTGCAAAAATATTCTACTCCCTGCTCTATTTCTGGCCGTAACTTTAGGTCAAAATATGATAGTTTTTCAAAGACATGGTTATATAGGAAAATTTGGGTCATGAGACAAATGAGGGAAATTTTGAATAACCCTAGTATTGGCCTATATTTGAGTGATGAAATTGTATTTATTGTCATAGGTTGAGACAATTGAAGGGTTAGGAGAAATTTATCTTGGATTGGATTGTGGATTAGGAGTGATTACCCTCCCAAAAGGTGAGTGGATGCATATTTAAGATTTTGAATGAGAAAATATTTTTAGTAATTTTTATAAATGTTTTTAAATTGGTTTGTAAATTAGTTTGTGAATGTGGAATATCCCGAAAGGGAGTTTGAAATGAAATATGCATCTAAGTATTGAATTGAAACAATATACCATGTATATTGATTTATGTTGCTTATGTTAGTTTTAAATTCATAATTTGATGAATGATTGAACTATTGTGGCACAGTTTGTTAGTTATGAGATTTATGAAATGGTGTCTGATGAAATGACTATAGTCATTCGCTTCCATGGTGTGGCCTGACGAGGCGACATGGTTGGAGTTTATACGACTAAGGGAGTAGCCACATTTGAGAGGTACCTCGAGGTCATTCCCTCAGACTAACTTGGTAGGACCACAAGAGAGGACTAAGGTAATGTCAAGGGTGGGGGTATTTGTGAATCAAAAAAATATAAAAACACTTGGCGGTTCCGCCCTTGATCGCGGTAGACCATTGTCAAAAACTATAATTTTGAAAACTCCATGAATTTTGAAAAACATATGGATATGACTGGATGCATATAACTTGTTCTTTATGACTTATTGAATTTGGTTTGAAAACTTGATGTTTGATGATGAGTTTTGAATTTCTACGGATACAACAATATGATTTTGAGATAATTTATTTGACGTATCCATAATCACTCCTCATTTACTTTCATAACATGTTATTCACTCACTGAGTATTGTTGTATACTCATCCTTCTTAATTTATTTTTCCACAGAGGAAGATTAGATCAAGGTATTGTCAGTGTTAGTATCTCGAGACAAGATCATCTCGAAGGACTTATTTCGGGTGCTAGTTTTGTCTGAACATTTCTTTTTTTGGATTTTAGATGGACCGCTTTGAGGTATTTTTATATAAACTCCTTTGACAACTTATCTAACCTTCGTATTTTAATTCTTTGTTGGAATTATATAACTTATCTTGAAGATCTCCCCTTTTCTTCCTTGAATTTTAATTGGGAATTGTTTTGATGAAATTTGATATGGATCCCTTGAGTAAAGACTTATTTTACATCCTATGAATTCGATTTGAATGGCTAAGTTAGCCTTGTGCATGTGATTGAAGAAGGTCGGGTTGGCCTTGTGTTTGCAATTGAATAAGGATGGACCAAGCTGGTCCTTGTGCTTGTATTTGAATGTATGTTGACTTGTTTGGAATTGTTGAAATATTTTAAAAAATGGATGGATATGATGAGTATCTTGCGGTACCTTGCTATGCGGGTTAGACTTACCTGTATTTCGAGGTAATATAACGGTTGTCACGTGCTCAATCTAAGGGTCAAATCTTGGCAAAATCAATTAAGACCACTCCAAAATCGTTTTATCTACACTCTAAACTCCTCAACAAACTCATGAGATTGGTGTTTGAAGTGAAAGATTTGAAACTTGAGGAGGGAGAAAGTTAGGTTTTGACAAAGTTTGCTCTTGAAAGAAATTGTGGTTTCTCTAGAGGTAATTTTGTTCTATTAACCTAGATTTATGTGTTCCTAGTATGGATTAATGATCTGAATTTATAAGAATGGTGGAAAGTTAGATCTAGCAAAACCCTTGATTTTTTTACAGAATGGACCATTTATGCTTGTCGTAGTCTTTCTATCATAACTTTTTCTACATATAGACAAATCAAGTGAGTTTTTTGCTTATGAAATTAGACTTCCATATCTTGAAAATGGCATATGATTCGAAGCATTTCAATGGAAATTGGATTTTTAATGATTTTTCAAATAGATACATCCTACAGAAGAATACTCTGTTCATGTTCTATTTTGGTTGAATATTTTACTTTGACTTTGAGATGCCTTTTAGGCTAAATTAGGCTAACCTCGGAATATGAAAATTATATATCTATATCTTATCTTTAATTAGAATCAAATCACTTAAATCTGATATATGTAGTGAATGTTATGACAATTTTTTGGTGACTACACAAATGTAGGCAATGAATTTAGGACTATTATATTCATAGATTTAGATACTTTTGTATGATTTGAATGGATTTAGGACATAAACATAAAAATTGTAGTTTTATGATTAATCTTTAAGTAAAAATTAGAATTTCTGTAATTTGAGAAGTATAGATCAAGATCATTTTTCTAAGACATGTTGTACCAAAAATTTATTGGAAAACTAACATTGTGAAATATTGAGAAGAAACCGATTTACTCTAGTATTAGTATATGATTTAACGATTAATTTTTGACTAGTGAATTGGGTTAAGGCATTGGAAGGGCCGAAAAAGAGATAATTTTCATTTGGTTGAAAAAATTTGGAGTGATTATTCTCTCAAAAAGTGAGTGCCTGGACCATTGAGCTTTTAAATGAGAAAAATGATTTCTAAATTTTTTATAAATGATTTTTAATTGATTTTTACAAATATGTGTAATAGTTGAATGTCCCAAAATGGAAATTTGTAATATGTATACATCTTATGCGTTTATGAATAAATTTGTATCATATTTTGTTGAAAATTGTATTCATAGATATGGTGATATGATTTGATAACCACTTTGTTGAAATCATGTCACATTGAATGATATTGGAATATTTGTGAAATGATGGTGCATGTGATATAAATGACTATAGTCATTTCCTACACAGAGTGATCTAATGGGGTGCTGTGACTGGTGTAACACCGACACTACGGTGTCCGTATATTATTTCCGTTTCTGAATTTAATAAAATGATCCTCAATTTATATATATATGGAAAAATATTTAATTTTTATTGATTTTCGATTTTGGGGTATTAAATCAAAAATTTTTGGTATATTTTAAATCACCGTGTTCGCGAATAGTAATAAATCCCGTTTTATGAAAAAAAAAATATAAAAAAAAAAATTAGGAAGAAGGGGGTGAATTTGTATATATATATAATTGTTTATTTATTTATTTATATATATATATATATAAAAAATCAAAATTAGGGCTTAAAACCCTAATTTCTCTCTCTTTCTTCCCCTTTCCCCTTTCACTCTCTCTCCGCCTCTTCATCTTCCCGCGGCCTCCTCCCTCCGCCATGTTCCGCCGCTGCCATCACCCCTCCACCGCGATCATCCTCTCTCCGCCATCGACCGCCTACGGTCGCCGACCCACCATCTCTCTCTATCTCCCACTGTGTCTCCCTTTCGCTCGATTTGTCTCACCCGAATCCTCTCTCCCTCCGCCGCGACTTGGTCGCTGTCCACCGTCGCAAACCGCCACCCACAGCCACCCCACACACCGACGCTTCCATTCTCTCTCTACATCTCTCTATTTTGCTCTCTTTCTCTGTCTCCCTCTTTCGAAATCTCTCTCCCTTCGTATCTCTCTCTGTTTCTCTCTCTTTCTCTCTCTCTCACTCTCTTTCTCTCTTTCTCCCTACGCGCGCGTGACCCCGCGCGAGACACCTCCCTCCTGCGCGCGCCTGCAGCGCGCGGCAGCTTCTACGAGCGCTCCAGCGTGCAATAGCCCCTTCCTGCGCGCGCTGCTGCAGCTCCTTCACTGCTTGCACGCTTTCTGCCACTCTTGCAGAGCCCCAAACTACAGTCGCCCAAACCCTAGACTGCCTACACTCATTTCTTGCGAAGGTAAGGATGAAAGTTCTGACCTAAAGATTGAGGGTTTTGATTCTTATATTAATTAAGCTTAATTACTGAAATTTGCTTCAATTTGAAGCATTGCAGGTCCGTACTGAGTTGTAGGCGCACGGACGTTAGGGTTGTGGACTGCGGAAAACCCTAGGTAAAGAGATTTTTGGTCTTTTCATTAATTGAATGAAATTAGAGTGAATTTAGGGTGAAAAGGCTTACATGCATTTAGAAATTTTATTCGATTGGAATAGATAGTAATTTCAAAAAATGCTATGCCTAAATGTTAGGGTTAAGTTTAAAAATTTACACGAATTAGGTTGTTTAGTATGAAAGAAGCATGTTAGAAGATGAAGGATTCATGTTTGCTTGAATAGAATGGTTTCCTTTAAAATTTATTTGAAATATGCATGAAAGTATTTTGGAAACAGAGTTGGAATGAGATGTGCCGTGAAATGAAGTATACTATAATATTTTGTGTCTTTCTCAAGTTATATTAAGTTGTTAAATTTGCATAATGGTACGTATATGAAAAATAGATTAAAAGTTGTGGTTATAGTTTAAGAACTGTCGTAGTATTTTACATTGTAAGTCGTTCTACATATAGGCAATCAAAATACTATTTCCGTATGATGAACATAGACTTAAATACCTTGAAAATGACATATGGTTTAAAGAAATCGGATAAGAATTGGAAAGTGTATGAATTTTCAAAGATTTTTCTAATTTATAGGGAATTTATTTATTTTAGATTTGTTTTCGATTTTAAACAGCTTTAGATTTGAATTAAGACTGATTTGATTTGGTTATTTACTTATAAATGAAATGAAAATTGATGACATTAGAGTTTATTCATAAATTGGAGAATTAAGGTTTGTACAAATTTAGAGAAAATGATAAATCCTAAGAATAATTGAAAATTTGATGATTTATATGATACTTTGATTAGGTTGATCTTGTTGGAGACTCGAGGAGTCGAATTGGTTTGATTGTGGAAATAGGGAGTGACCACCCTCCCTGAAATGTGAGTGGGACCCTAATCTCTTGCATGAAATAGTAAAAATTTGATTTTACCGTGTTTTTAAACAAAACATGCTTTGATATGCATTGATTCGATGTGTGATATTAAATCTCAAATCTGTTTTATGACTATTGGAGTATCGTACTTATTTTTTCTACGATTATGCATCCATGTTTGAAATGAAATGAAATTGTGCCATGATTTGAGAAATGGAATGTTTTCTATTCTACCATTGCATCGGTTGTTGATTTGAAATGATTTTGATGAAATGTATTTGGCACACGGATTTGAAATGTTTTGATGAACTGTGAGGGCACCGGGATGCCCACTTGTGATACTATGATGATGACTTGATTGATTCCGTAGCTACGAAGGGCGTTTGTAGAGGCACGAGTTGCCCGGATACGCTTTGGCCAGAGGTATCCGCAAACGTCGTGATTGCGATATGTATGGGCCCGGTTGAACCGAAAGGGGAGGTCCGTCAGAATAGGCGGTCTAGCACCGGGAGTTGCTTGTACATGATTGTGATGTTCCGTATGGGCCCAGTTGAACCGAAAGGGGAGGTCCGTCAGAATAGGCGGTCTAGCACTGGGAGTTGCTTGTACGTGCCAACGTCGGGGTAGAGAGCTACTTTTGAAACACTTTGCATATTAAAACCCCCGATGCGCCTGTCCTTGGTCATGGTTGACCCTTGCCAGGATTTTTTTCGGCTAGCTCTATGTTATACTTGTTTTTTAAATGGATGCATATATGTGTGATATCGTGTGAATGATTAAAAGAGTCCATTTTATCGAACATATCATGATTTATTGCAAAACTTGAATTATTATTTACGAATGATATTATTTGACACTCCAATTTTCACCTACACTATTAGTACTTGAGATTAATCCCCTTACTCACTGAGTATTCTTCCCTGAGTACTCACCCCTCCTTTTTCCCTCCCTAGACAGGATTATTGTTGTACCGGAGCGACGCTTCTGATTTTGGAGATTTTGGTGGATTTGGGTGATTTACGACGGTGAGATTAAGTATTAATTGAAAATATGAATTTCATACTTTATGTCGACCCTGCGTGGTCTTGATATTGAGGTCCGTAGTTAGCCATGTACTTATTTTGGGATGACTGTATAATTTATGTATGTTTATTTGTGAAACTCTCATATTTCATTTGTATTGAGGCGACTGGATGTATTTGAATGTTACTTGGGAAATTTGTTATACATTTGTATAAAACTTGGGCCCGCTCGGTGTGGCGGCTGCTCATGCTCTAGTTGGGCATGACAGTAGAGGTCTGTGGTTTGGTCTGTTGGTGATTTGTTAGCCTCGCGTTGTCTGGATGTCGGTTGTGAGATTGGGTGGATTGTTTTGAGGCCGGGATGGTCATTTGTTAATTTTACAGGATGATTTGAATTTCACAGGTTTAAACAGGTTATTTGTACATGGGAGACCTCCAATTTATGGGGAGGTTCTGCCCGATTTTCTGTAGAAATACAGCCGGCATCTAGGGCAACGGGCGGCTGTTCACGATTCCTGATTCGGGGCGTGACAGTTCGGTTGGTATCAGAGCTCTAGGTTGAGAGCTGCGTTTGATAAAATAGTTTGAAATATTCCCAAGTATGATTTAAAAGTCCTCAATGCATGAGAGTTTCATTACAGTTATGAAGTCCCAGTACAACGGTTTTAGGCATATGAGTTATTCTTTTTAGGGGGTTAGATACGATGCGTATCTAATCTAGCATATCATTTCCATCAGTTTTTAAACCGGTAAGCTTATTCATTTAGGGGGTTAGTTACTTCGTAACTAATCCTAACCTTTGAATCATATTTAATTTAAATTCTTCCTTTGTAAGATTATGATTATTAGGCGAGGTACTAGATTTTGTACCTGAGATACCTAGAATACCCGAGGACGTTTCCTCATCATATGTATCCTTCTGGCATGTTCTCAGCCGGCTATTATAGCCACGGTTTCATCACCATCATTTGATGCATTTAGACAGGTGTATGAATGGTACACCTCCCATTGGATTCATAATTTAAATTATATTTTAGGGGGTTAGTTACCCAGTAACTAACCCTAATCCTTGCTTTTACCTAATGAAACGGTACTCTCTTTGCAGAACTATGCCCCTTAGACGTAGTAGGCGCGCTGCACCACCGGAGAGTCCCTCAGTGCCTGCGGCTTCTAGGGCACTCGAGGTCCCACGAGTACCAGAGGGTGCTTCTTCTACTCACACACCTTCTCCTGTGCCACCCCCAGCACCTCCACCGGCTGGTACAGTCGAGATCCCTCCACCACCGCTCGACGCTTTGAGGCAGTGGCAGGAGTGGTTCAGTAGATATGGGCCACAGATGCCCCCACCTCCACTACAGACTCCAGTGACCGCACCTGTGGCCGTACCTGCTCCTACGGCACCTGTTCATCCTCCGGAGGCCGGTCCTTCTATTTTTACTCCGACCGATGAGACGTCGGCTACTTTGAGGCGCATTCACGAGCTTACGCAGTTGGTGAAAGAGTCTCGACAGCTCGGATGCACAAACTTTTCAGGATCTGGTGATGCCGTAGCGGCAAAGCACTGGATCAATAGGACTCGTAGGATCCTTACGGATTTGGGGTTGTCAGAGGAGCTCAGATTGAGAGTTGCTAAGAGATTCCTCGACGGAGATGCCCTCTCGTGGTGGGAGGCTATCCGTGATAGTGCTATACAGACCCTGCGGTGGGAGGACTTTCTACGAGAGTTCGACCGCAGGTACTTTACCCCGTTTCAGCAGGACCGGATGAGGACGGAGTTCCTGCACTTATGTCAGAGGACTAGGTCAGTCTCAGAGTATGAGGCTGAGCTCAGACGACTAGCAGCATTTGTCCTTGACATGGCTATACCAGCTCAGATGAGATTCAAGTTTGAAGATGGCCTCCAATTGAGCATCAGGAAGTATATGATGGTGACTCCCTCTTTTACACTTTCAGAGGTAATTGATTCAGCATATCGAGTAAAGGAGATCGTCCGAGCTGAGGCCAGGCAGAGAGAGAGTCACCAGAAGAGGAAGACTGGGTCACAGGGTGGACAGTCTTCGAAGAAGGATAGAGGTTTTGGATATCCATGAGGTTCTTCTAGCTTCAGACCAATAGGACCGGGATAGAGACCGCGTTCCCAGGGGTTTAGAGCACCAGCCCCTACTGTCTCTAGTCATTCCACGATACAACAGTTTCTAATCTGAGCAATTATGGCCGACGCCATTGTGGAGCTTGCGCAGCCCCCACTAGATGCTTCCAGTGTGGGAAGCAAGGACACATTCGTAGCTCTTGTCCTGACCTAGGTTTCAGAGGTCAGGTGTCATAGACACACATGGGTAGACCATGGACAGGTCAGCAGGGAGCACCTGCACACTCAGTACACACCGCTTCACGGATTGCAGCCGGGAGCAACACTGCACTAGGCTCTTCACTATAGGAGCCGAGGGCACAGACCCACGTGTATGTTATGACTCAGGAGGATGCTTAGGCGAACCCAGATACGACCATGGGTAATCCTCCAGTAGATTCTTTTGTTTAAGAGTTTAAAGATACTCTCCTTTTTGAAATCATGTATATCATGATACCTATGTACCGTTTTGACTAGTTAAAGCTCTAGAAGCTTAACTATTATGATCCTCTTTTGAAACCATGCATCTCATGATGATATGTACGGTTATGACTGGTTAAAGCCTTAGAGGCTTGACTACTTGATATATATATATATATATATATATACGTATATCCTTTGCATATCCTATATTGGTTCTTTTTTTTTCAATTTCACGCATTATGAGTATCATGAAAATACTCAGAGTCGACGCCCGTGTTCTTATTGACACTGGTTCAGATTTTTCTTACGTGAGAGTATTATTTCGCTCGACCGCATTAGAGAGATTTAGGGAGCAAATGAGGAGCTCCAAGGTATTCTTGATAGATCTGTAGAGATGATGACAGAGAGTTTCGAGTCCGTGATAATGAACGAGTAGTATATTGATAGCGGGTTGCACTCCCGCCGACAATGAATCTTCATAGATATATGCTAGAGGAAGCTCATTCCTCCACTTACGTTATGCATTTGAGAGGTACAAAAATGTATCTAACTATCCGAGATAGTTATTAGTGGTCTGGTATAAAGAGAGAGTTCGTTGCTTGATCCCTAGTTTGTCAACAAATGATGGCCAAGCATCAGTGACCCATAGGCACTTTGCAGCCTTTTTCTATTTGTTTCGGTAAGGCCTTCTTTCAGTTTCGAGGACGAAACTTATTTTTAGGGGGTTAGAAAATGTAACACCGACACTACGGTGTCCGTATATTATTTCCGTTTCCAAATTTAATAAAATGATCCTCAATTTATATATATATGGAAAAATATTTAATTTTCATTGATTTTCGATTTTGGGGTATTAAATCAAAAATTTTTGGTATATTTTAAATCACCGTGTTCGCGAATAGTAATAAATCCCGTTTTATGAAAAAAAAAATTAAAAAAAATTAGGAAGAAGGGGGGGTGAATTTGTATATATATATAATTGTTTATTTATTTAAATATATATATATAAAAAATCGAAATTAGGGCTTAAAACCCTAATCTCTCTCTCTTTCTTCCCCTTTCCCCTTTCACTCTCTCTCCGCCTCTTCATCTTCCCGCGGCCTCCTCCCTCCGCCTTGTTCCGTCGCTGCCATCACCCCTCCACCGCGATCATCCTCTCTCCGCCATCGACCGCCCAAGGTCACTGACCCACCATCTCTCTCTATCTCCTGTTGTGTCTCCCTTTCGCTCGATTTGTCTCACCCGAATCCTCTCTCCCTCCGCCGCGACTTGGTCGCTGTCCATCGTCGCAAACCGCCACCCACAGCCACCCCACACACCGACGCTTCCATTCTCTCTCTACATCTCTCTATTTTGCTCTCTTTCTCTGTCTCCCTCTTTTGAAATCTCTCTCCCTTCGGATCTCTCTCTGTTTCTCTCTCTTTCTCTCTCTCTCACTCTCTTTCTCTCTTTCTCCCTACGCGCGCGTGACCCCGCGCGAGACACCTCCCCTCTGCGGCGCTCGCAGCGGCAGCTTCGTGGCGCTCCCGGTCAACGCGATAGCCCCTTCTCGCGGCCGCTGACGCTGTCCCTTCGCTTTACGCGCTTTCTGCCATTCTTACAGAGCCCCAAACTATAGTCGCCCAAACGCTAGACTGCCTGCACTCATTTCTTGCGAAGGTAAGGACGAAAGTTCTGACCTATAGATTTAGGGTTTTGATTCTTATATTAATTAAGCTTAATTACTGAAATTTGCTTCAATTTGAAGCATTGCAGGTCCGTACTGAGTTGTAGGCGCACGGACGTTAGGGTTGTGGACTGCGGAAAACCCTAGGTAAAGAGATTTTTGGTCTTTTCATTAATTGAATGAAATTAGAGTGAATTTAGGGTGAAAAGGCTTACATGCATTTAGAAATTTTGTTCGATTGGAATAGATAGTAATTTCAAAAAATGCTAAGCCTAAATGTTGGGGTTAAGTTTAAAAATTTACACGAATTAGGCTGTTTAGTATGAAAGAAGCATGTTAGAAGATGAAGGATTCATGTTTGCTTGAATAGAATGGTTTCCTTTAAAATTTATTTGAAATATGCACGAAAGTATTTTGGAATCAGAGTTGGAATGAGATGTGCCGTGAAATGAAGTATACTATAACATTTTGTATCTTTCTCAAGTTATATTAAGTTGTTAAATTTGCATAATGGTAGGTATATGAAGAATAGATTAAAAGTTGTGATTATAGTTTAAGAACTGTCGTAGTATTTTACATTGTAAGTCGTTCTACATATAGGCAATCAAAATACTATTTCCGTATGATGAAAATAGACTTAAATACCTTGAAAATGACATATGGTTTGAAGAAATTGGATGAGAATTGGAAAGTGTATGAATTTTTAAAGATTTTTCTAATTTATAGGGAATTTATTTATTTTAAATTTGTTTTCGATTTTAAACAGCTTTAGATTTGAATTAAGACTGATTTGAGTTGGTTATTTACTTATAAATGAAATGAAAATTGATGACATTGGAGTTTATTCATAAATTGGAGAATTAAGGTTTGTACAAACTTAGGGAAAATGATAAACCCTAAGAATAATTGAAAATTTGATGATTTATGTGATACTTTGATTAGGTTGATCTCGTTTGAGACTCGAGGAGTCGAATTGGTTTGATTGTGGAAATAGGGAGTGACCACCCTCCCTAGAATGTGAGTGGGACCCTAATCTCTTGCATGAAATAGTGAAAATTTGATTTTACCATGTTTTTAAACAAAACATGCTTTGATATGCATTGATTCGATGTGTGATATTAAATCTCAAATCTGTTTTGTGTCTATTGGAGTGTCGTACTTATGTTTTCTACGATTATGCATCCATGTTTGAAATGAAATGAAATTGTGCCATGATTTGAGAAATGGAATGTTTTCTATTCTACCATTGCATCGGTTGTTAATTTGAAATGATTTTGATTAAATGTATTTGGCACACGGATTTGAAATGTTTTGATGAACTGTGAGGGCACCGGGATACCCACTTGTGATACTATGATGATGACTTGATTGATTCCGTAGTTACGAAGGGCGTTTGTAGAGGCACGAGTTGCCCGAATACGCTTTGGCCAGAGGTATCCGCAAACGTCGTGATTGCGATATGTATGGGCCTGGTTGAACCGAAAGGGGAGGTCCGTCAGAATAGGCGGTCTAGCACCAAGAGTTGCTTGTACATGATTGTGATGTTCCGTTTGGGCTCAGTTGAACCGAAAGGGGAGGTCCGTCAGAATAGGCGGTCTAGCACTGGGAGTTGCTTGTACGTGCCAACGTCGGGGTAAAGAGCTACTTTTGAAACACTTTGCATATTAAAACCCCCGATGCGCCTGTCCTTGGTCATGGTTGACCCTTGCTAGGATTTTTTTCGGCTAGCTCTATGTTATACTTGATTTTTAAATGGATGCATATATGTGTGATATCGTGTGAATGATTAAAAGAGTCCATTTTATCGAACATATCATGATTTACTGCAAAACTTGAATTATTGTTTACGAATGATATTATTTGACACTCCAATTTTCACCTACGCTATTAGTACTTGAGATTAATCCCCTTACTCACTGAGTATTCTTCCCTGAGTACTCACCCCTCCTTTTTTCCTCCCTAGACAGGATTATTGTTGTACCGGAGCGACGCTTCAGATTTTGGAGATTTTGGTGGATTTGGGTGATTTACGACGGTGAGATTAAGTATTAATTGAAAATATGAATTTCATACTTTATGTCGACCCTGCGTGGTCTTGATATTGAGGTCCGTAGTTGGCCGTGTACTTATTTTGGGATGACTGTATAATTTATGTATGTTTATTTGTGAAACTCTCATATTTCATTTGCATTGAGGCGATTGTATGTATTTGAATGTTACATGGGAAATTTGTTATACATTTGTATAAAACTTGGGCCCGCTCGGTGTGGCGGCTGCTCATGCTCTAGTTGGGCATGACAATAGAGGTCTGTGGTTAGGTCTGTTGGTGATTTGTTAGCCTCGCGTTGTCTAGATATCGGTTGTGAGATTGGGTGGATTGTTTTGAGGCCGGGATGGCCATTTGTTGATTTTACAGGATGATTTGAATTTCACAGGTTTAAACAGGTTATTTGTACATGGGAGACCTCCAATTTATGGGGAGGTTCTGCCCGATTTTCTGTAGAAATACAGCCGGCATCCAGGGCAACGGGTGGCTGTTCACGATTCCCGGTTCGGGGCGTGACAACTGGGGTTTATTGATAAAGGATGGCAAGCATGGCCTCCTACGCTCCCGTCGTAGTATTCAATTGTACTATCGATGCGGTATGAGTCAATGTTAAGGAAGAGAGAAATAGTGTTATGTAATAAGTGGATTGAAAACCCCTTGGCGGGTTTCCATCCAGATTCGGTCAAATTTTGGGTAAAAGTGTTTTCATTAAGGAGACCGCATGATCTTTAGAAAATATGAAACTTGTGGATACGTTTATCTTTTAATTATCTAAATTAAACTACCTATAATTGATGAATTGTTTGAAATTATGATTTTGTTATTCTTACACTCATCACTCATTTACTGTCACAACCATGTCATTGCATTCCACTTACTAAGTATTTTTATATTTACCTTTCTTTCTTTTATTTTTCAAAGGAAGCTTAGATTTGGAGATCTAGTTGATCCTAGTACTAGATTTTGCTAAACTCGAGTCAGTTTTTGTGGAGCGTCCTACTTTCGGTACTAGATCTTTCTTGGGTTGAGATTTTGCGGAAATTAGTTAGACCCATAAAGTAGGTATATATATTTATTTATATATTTTCCATTTTGTCAACTCTTTTGGATTATAAACTTTAAATTGTATTCGAATTTTTTACGTTTTCTTTTACTGGATTTTCTTTGAAATTTGTAGAAATTTTATTAGATTTAGAATGGTCAGGTTGATCTTATGCATGCTTTTGAGATAGGGATGGATTGAGTTGGTTCTTTGGATTTTGTTGAGTTGTTTTGGAAATTAATAGATATTGTTGAATGTCTTGCGCTATCCCGGTATATGGGTAGGGCTTACTCGTATTTTGGGGTGATGCAGCAGATGTTATGTGCTTGATTTGAGGGTCAGGGCATGACAACTTTATTTATATCAGAGCATGGTTCGGTTTTAAATATTTTGAAAGTTCAAATGATTTTTTCTAAATATTTTAAACACTTTCAAATGTTTGTAAAAGTTTAGATGTTCAAAATATATTTGGATGATTTTAAAAACCTTCTATGGGTTCTAGGACATTTACACACCTCTAGACATAGGTACCTAGCATCATTTTAGTGTAGTAAACTCAATATAGCTTTTCTTTTGTAGATCACCATGCCTTCTCGCAAAAGAATGAAAAATATAAATGAGATTCCTCCTCAAGAGTATGAGAATGAGTCATCCTCGAATGTTTTACCACCTTCAACACCTACTCACCCAGCTTCTCCAATTGGGATTCCTCTACAGCCACTCGATACTCTTCGATAAAGGACCAAGTGGTGGAATACACATGGTGCACATCTTTAAATACTACCTCGAGTCAAAGTTCTTTCCCTACCACTTAGTCCAGTGGCTCCACTGGTCCCTTCTATGGCGTTGGTAGCACCTCCTATTTTGGTAGTTACATCATCCACCCGGCCACTTGTTGAATTGTCTATGTTGTTGAAGGAAGCTAGACAACTTGGGTGTGGGACCTTTTGGGATCCAATGATCCTACAGTAGCTAAGAAATGGATCAAGGGGGTCCGAGAAGCGATAACGGATATGAGGATTGACGATGAGATGAAGATTATAATGGTTGTAAGGTTGTTAGATGAGGACACTAGTACTTGGTGAGATGGTGTGAAGGAGAGAATAGTCACACCCCTTACTTGGAATGAATTTCTCAGGGAATTCGATAAGAAGTTTTACATCCGATTTGATTAGGATTTAAAGAGAAAAGAGTTCCTCCATCTCCATCAAGGAAATAAGTCGGTGGCAAAATATGAAGCGGAGTTTAGAAATTTACCATCATTTGCTCTGCAAATAGTAGCCTCCGAAGAGTATAAGCTTTTTAAGTTCAAGAACAACTTGAATTTGAACATTCAAGAGAGGATGTTTATTACGGAGGATCACATCTACTAGAATGTTTTGCAGTTAGCCTTGAGTGGCAAGCAAATTATGCTAGAGAGAAGTAAGATTAGGGTGCATCATGGGAAGAAGAGAAGGTCCAGTGAGCTCACTCCGAGCTAAATCTCCAAGAAAAGCAAGAGCACAAGTTCATATAGTGATGGTTCTATCTCAACATTGGTTGGTACTTCTCAAGGCCAATTGTTCTTTAAGCAAAATGCTCCTAGTGGTAGTGTTGGATCGGAAGAAAGGAAAAGGAATCCTTGCATAAACTGTAAGGTATACCACTTATGCCTATGTAAGGGATCTAGAAGATGTTACTGTTGCGAGAAGGAGGATCACTTTTGACACTCTTGTCCTAAGTTAAATGTGGAAGGGCAAGGGTATCAACAAGGTGGTTCTTCAAATTGCCTCAAAAATGGCCTGGCTACTTCTTCATCACCTATAGGAAGCAATACCGTAGCCGTCCTTACTCAATGCTCTCAACCAAGGGCCGAACGAGGATTTATATAATGACAAGTAAAGAAACTCAAGCCAATGCGGACGTGGTCACAGGTAAATCCTTTTGAAACTTGAATTAGATAATTTAAAGATATGATGTGGATGATATATGGTTATGAATTGAAGTATGTTGATGATCTGATTTTTGTTATGATTATTGATAAGAACATAATGTTGGATGTAGGGAATATGTTTAGAATTATTGACTCGTAGAGTTCCATCAAGTAACAATTGATGATTGATCACTCAGTGTGATTGAAGACCCCATTTGACTTAAGAATTTGCTCGATTCAATGTGTTGGACTATATATTTGGTCATGACCTTTGGGCCTAGAACCGTCAATCTCATGAGTTTTGTATATGCATGGATAGTATGATGTTATGACTATGTTAGTAGTGTGAATTCCCATGGTAGGTGAATATATGAAATGTTTATGAATTTTGTGGTGTGATGAGATATTACGAGGAGTCATATATGAACCATGTAATTTGTGGATCGAATAATAATTACTTTGTGGTCTATATTAATCGGTATGAAGAAAATTTTTGGTATTGATACTTGTTTGCTAATAGATACTGGATCTAATAATTTATTTGTGAGTATGAGTTTTGCTAGGCATTCTATAGGCCTTGGAGGAGTTGTTGGTTACCACTCCTTTGGGGGAACAACTAATTAGGGATACTACATATAAGAATTTTGAGGTAAAGATTGGTGAGATAACTCTTGAAGTGGTCTTGATTCCCTTAGAGATGGGAGATTTTAATGCCATTTTGGGTATGGATTGGTTGTATCTTCAACGAATATCAATGGATTGTTTCATGAAAGAAGTGGAATTTTGAAAACCAGGGTGTCCGACACTTGTCTTTACTGGCAAGCGTCGGGTATTGTCAAGCTGTGTGATTTCAGCCCTTGAAGCACGAAAACTAGTACACAAAGGGTGCGAGGCCTACTTAGTTCACATAATTGACACCACAGTGAAGAGTCATAATTTGAATGATATTCTCATAGTGAATGAGTTTTTGGATATTTTTTTAGAAGAGTTGCCCAGGTAGCCACCGGTCAAAGAGTTCGACTTTGCCATAGATCTAGTTCTCAGTACTATACCGATTTCTATCTCTCTATATTGAACGGCACCCACGGAGTTGAAGGAGTTGAAAATTCAGTTCCAAGATTTGTTGGACAAAGGGTTCATCTGACTGAGTATCTCGTCTTGGGGTGCTCCGGTTCCGTTTACGAAAAAGAAGAATAGAACTCTCCGATTAACAAATGCTTCTACAACTTTCATGGAGTCATGAACTGAGTGTTTCATTCTTACCTTGATAAGTTTGTCATAGTCTTCATCGATGACATTTTGATGTATTCCAAGAATGATGAAGAGCACTCCAAGCATCTCTAAACCATATTACAAACTCTTAAGGAGAAGGAGTTATATACCTAGTTCTCTAAGTGCAAGTTTTGGTTAAGGGAGTTTGGCTTTTTGGGGTATATGGTTTCCAGAGATGGAATTTTTGTAGACGCAAGGAAGGTAGAGACTATTCTGAAGTGGAAGCAACCCAAGAGCTTAAACAGCTCCAATATCAAATTTAACTCAGAAGGGAGTCAAGATCGAATAGGATGAAAAGTGTAAGGGTAGTTTCTAAGAGCTTAAGTGAAAGTTAACATCTGCTCCTATCTTTGCTCTCCCTACTAATAGCGGATACGATTATGTGGTATATAGTGATCCCAGTAAGCAATGGTGAAGTTGCGTGTTGATGTAAGGTGATAGGGTGATTACTTATGCCTCTCACCAGCTAAAGAAGCATGAGGTAAACTACCCAACCCATGACTTGAAGTTAGCTTCCATTGTCTTTACCTTGAAGACTTCGTGGCATTACTCATATGGGGTCACATGAAAGATCTTCACTGACCATAAAAGCATGAAATACTTGTTCACACAAAAAGAGCTCAATTTGAGACAACAAAGATGGTTAGAATTGATTAAGAATTATGATCTAGTGATAGATTATCACCCTTAGAAGGCAAATATGGTCGCTGATGCATTGGGTCGAAAGTCATCATCTAGTTTGGCATTCTAAGGGTGTTCTTACCTCTCTTATCTAGTTAGACTCTAAGCACTTGGAGTCAAGTTGGCTAAAGATGACCATGGTGCACTCTTAGCCAAGTTTATGGTGAGGCCTCGCTTACTGGATCGTATTTAAAAACTTCAAGCGATTTATGAGAATTAAAGGGCATAGTTGAGAAGATCCACAAGGGAGAAGGTGATAACTTCTAGATTCGGGAGGATGGAATTGTGATCTATAGGAGACGAATTTACATCCTAAAGGATGAGGATCTTTGGAAGGCCATACTTGAAGAGACACATTTTTCGGCCTATGTCATGCATCCAAGGAGTACCAAGATATACCAAACCATCAAGGAGTCATATTGATGGTCTGAACTGAAGAAAGAAATAATTGAGTTTGTAACTAGATGTCTAGTGTACCATTAAGTCAAAGCTGAGTTTCAGAAGCTGGTCAATGTCCTCCAACCACTACCAAATCCTAAATAGAAGTGGGAGCACATCACCATAGATTTCATGGTGGGTATGCCACATACTTTGAACCATCACAACGCCATTTGGGTAATTGTGGACCGTCTCATCAAGTCAGCTCACTTCTTACCAATTCGGAACTCTTATCCTTTGGAGGGGTTAGCCAAGTTGTACATCAACAAGATTGTGAGGCTTAACAGCATCCCAGTGTCCATTGTATATGATTGTGATCCTTAGTTCACTTCCTGATTTTGGCCTAAGTTGCAAGTCGCATTGAGGACTAAGTTAAAATTTAGCACTGCCTTTCATCCCTAGATGGATGAACAATCCAAGCACACTATTTAGACCTTAGAAGATATGCATAGAACATGTATTATGGATTTCCAAGGCAATTGGAATTGGCATCTCATATTGATCAAATTTGCATACAACAATAGTTATTAAACTAGTATTAGGATGCCACCCTATGAAGATCTTTACGGAAGGAAGTGTCAAACACCCTTATATTGGGATGAGGTTGGTAAGAGAAAAATTGAAAGCATAGAATTGATTGAGACCACTAAGAAAAAGATAAGAATGATCTAGCAAAGAATGAAGGCAGTTCAAGATCGACAAAAGAACTACACCAACAAAAGGAGAAGGCCCAAGGAATTTGATATAGGAGATATGGTATTTTTGAATATATCTCCCTCGAAGGGCATAATCCGGTTCTAAAAATAGGAAAAATTAAACCCTCATTATATCAGCCCCTTTAAGGTCCTTGAAAAGATTGGAAAGGTGACCTATTGACTTGAATTGCCATCGGAGTTACAAAGAATCCACGATATTTTTCCCATTTCAATACTGAAGAAAAACTTGTCAGATCCCTCACATGTATTAGAAGCTCATTCAGTATAGTTGAATCAAGATTTGAATTTTAACATACAACCAACAATGATCCTTGATCAACAACTCAAGCAATTGAGGAGTAAAAGAAACTCCATGATCAAGGTATTGTAGAGAAGCAACCAAGTGGAAGAGGAAACTCGAGAGACCAAAGACTTGACGATAAAACAATACCTCCTCCATTTTAATGTACAATTTTCTTTTAAATTTCAAAATAAAATTTCCTTTTAAGGGTTAAGTGTTATAACACCAAGATACAATAAAAAGGGGGTCAACCCCCACTTATTCTCTCACCTCTTCCCCCTCACTCACTCTCTCTCGACCTCATTACTCTCTCTTCTTTCCCTCACTGTCTTGCCCTTACTAACTCACCCTCACCTACTCTCTCTCTCTCTCTCTCTCTCTCTCTCTCACTCACTCACTCATCTTCCCTAGATCTCCCTCTCTCTTTACAAAATCAATTAAGACCACTCCAAAATTTTTTGATTTACACTCCAAACTCCTTAACAAACTCATGGGATTGGTGTTTGAAGAGAGAGATTTGAAGCTTGAGGAGGGAGAAAATTAGGGTTTGTCAAAGTTTGCTCTTGAATGAAATTGTGGCTTCTCTAGAGGTAATCTTGTTCTTTCAACCTAGATTTATATTTTTCTAGCATGGATTAATGATCTAAACTTATAAGGATGGTGGAAAGTTAGATTTAGCTAAAACCCTTTATTTTTCCGCATAATGGATAGTTTATACTTGTTATGATCTTTCCTTTATAACTTCTTCTGCGTATAGGCAAATTAACTGAAGTTTTAACCTTATAAAACTAGACTTCCATACCTTGAAAATGAAAACTTTTCGATGAGAATTGTATTTTTAATGATTTTTCAAAGAGATGTATCCTATAGAAGAACACTCTGTTCGTACCCTATTTCAACTGAATATTTTTCTTCGACTTTGAGATGCCTTTTAGGCTAAATAAGGTTAAGCTCTGAATATGAAAGTTATAAATTTATATCTTATCTTTAATTTAAAAATTAAATCATTTAAATCTGATATATATACTGAAAGTTATGACAATTTTTCAGTGACTGTACAAATGTGGGTCATGAATTTATAACTATTATATTCATAGATTTAGAAACTTTTGTATGGTTTGAATGATTTTGGGACATAAATAAAAAAGTTATATTTTTATGACTAATCTTTAATAAAAAAATTAGAATTTCTATAATCTGAAAAGTATAGATCAAGATATGGTCATTTTTCTTAGACATATTGTGCTGAAAATTTATTGAAAAACTAAGATTGCGAAATATTAAGAAAAAAACGATTTGCTCTAGTATTAGTATATGATTTAATGATTAATTTGTGACCAATGAATTAGGTTAAGGCAATTGAAGAGTCGAATGAGGGATAATTTTCATTTGGTTGGAAAATTTGGGAATGATTATCCTCCCAAGAGGTGAGCGGATGGAACATTGTGCCTTTAAATAAGAAAAATGGTTTTTAAATTCTTTTATAAATGATTTTTAAATGATTTTTACAAATATTTGTGATGGTAGAATGTCCTAAAATGGGAGTTTGTAATATATATGCATCTTATAAGTTTATAAATGAAATTGTGTCATATTTTGTTAGAAATTGTATTCATGAATATACTGATATGATTTGGTAACCTATTTGTTGAAATCATATCACATTGAATGATATTGGAATATTTATGAAATGATGGTACTTGTGATGTAAATAGCAGAGCGACCCAACGTGGTGTTATGGTTGGGGTTTATTGTCAAAGGATGGTAGACGGGCCTTGTCGTACTATTTGTTTTACCCCCAGTGAGGTACAAGTCAATGCTAAGAAAGGGAGAAGTAGTGTTTTGTAATGAACAGATTAAAAACCTCTTGGTGGGCTTCCATCCAGATTCGGCCAAACTTTGAGTGGAAGTATTTTTATTAGGGAGATCCCGTGATCTTTGAAAAATATGAAACTTGTGGATGCATTTATTTTTTAATTATCTGAATTATTTGAAACTACGTATAATTGATGAATTATTTAAAATTATGATTTTAATATTCTTATACTCACGACTTATCTACTGTTACAACCATGACATTGCACTTCACTCACCGGGTATTTTTATACTCACCTTTCTTTCTTTCATTTTTTAGAGAAAGCTTAGGTTTGGAGATCTAACTAATCCTTGTATCGGATTTTGCCAAGCCCAAGTTCGTTTTTGTGGAGCATCCCACTTTCAACACTAGATCTTATTTAGGTTGAGATTTTGAGGAAATTAGTTTAACCTATAAGGAAAGTGTATATATATTTATATATAAATATATATTTTGGAATTAATTAAAACTCTATTTGTCAACCCTTTGGATTACAAACTTTAAATTCTATTCGAATCTTTTACATTTTCTTTCAGTGGATTTTCTTTAAAATTTGTGAAAATTTTATTGAATTTAGAATAGTCGGGTTAACCTTATGCATGCTTTTGAGATGGGGATAGATTAAGTTGGTCCTTTGGTTTTTGTTGAGCTTTTTGGAAATTGATGGATACCAATGAATGTCTTGCATTATCTCGATATTCATGTAAGGTTTACCCGTATTTTGGGGTGATGCGGTGGCTATTGTATGCTTGATTTGGGGATTGGGACATGATAGAAGAAATCTAAGGCTATAAATATTCATGTCGATTGTTCAAAATCAATGGTGAAATTAAACAAGAGGCAGTGATAGCAAAGTCAAAGTAGAGACTGAATGAAGATGATGAATAGATAGTGGCTAATGATGAATTGAACTTGCAGCGTGTCATGCCCTGATCCTCGGATCCGAGCACACAACAGATGTTATGTTGTCTCGAATTACGTGCAATCCTAAGCATGCCTTTGAGACTCCACAAGGCCAATCCATCATCAACACAACCTCAATTCTCAACTAATTCTCTATAATCTTAAATCATTATCCATAAGATCTTTTTCAAGTGAGATAAGTAAAGTTCCGATAACTTTAACATAAAGTGACCAATCAAAATATAAATGTACATATATAAAAGTAATAAAGATTCTATAAGTAATCCATAATACAATAAAATTCAGCTTCCACTAACCTTCTCCATAGATCCATCTACAACTAAGCAAGCCAAAACGGAACTACCTCACACAAAGTATATAGTTCTGACTGAGGTGGATCTCACAAATCGCAAAAGAAAGGTTCTCTAGTTGCACTTACTAACTACAATCCAGAAAGAATGAATGGAAAATCTATGTACATGCCAATGAGTAAGAGTGTGATTATATCCTAAAACCATTATTAGCGAATTCCATTTTATCATTATAAAAGTATTCATAAGTTCACAAAAGTATTCACAAAGTATTAACAATCAACGCATTCAAAATAAAGAAAATATTTCTCTTTGCATCAAAATGGTTATTTTAAGATGGATAACAAAACGAATATTCTAAATGAGTTACAATTCATTCAAAACTTTGTGACTACTGAAAATATACTTTCCAATCCAAGACCTTGGCCGAGGTCAAGGATTAGATCCTGTAATATCGAAAACCCGATGCTAGACATTTTGTAAATATCTTTATAATAAAACAGAAAATTTTGATTTTATATTGATTTTCGATTTTGGGGTATTAAATTTAAATTTTTGATATAATTACAATACCGTGTCTACAAAACATAGTAAACCTCATTTTTATGAAATTTATATTTTAGTGAAATGTGGGTGTGAGAATATATATATATATATAACAATCTTTATTTATAAATTTATTTTTATATATATAAAAAAAAACAAAAAGGGGGGAAGGAAGCGCAGCGTTTTGGATCAAAATGCTGCACTCCCTCTCCCCAAATTCGATTAGGGCAAATAGCCCTAATCTCTCTCCTTCGTCTCTTCATCTCCCTCTCTTGAACTCTCTGTCCCTCTCACTCTCCGCCCATCTCTGTCGTCCTCCGCCTCTTCCCTCTGTCGCGCACAGTGCTGTCCCCCTTCATCGACCGACGGCCATCATCGTCTCTGTCTCTCTCTGTTCTTTTTCTTTCTCTTTCGGTCGCTCTGTCTCTCTCTACCTCACTCTCTGTTCCTCCGCCCCTCTCTCCTCCGTTGCAACACCATCTCCCCACTCATCGGCAGATTCCACCGCCATTACCGAGCCACTGACTCTCCCTCTCTCTGCTCTCTCTCTTTCCCGCGCGAATAGAGAGCTTTCGCTCTCTTCCTCTCCCCTTTCGTGCGCGACAACTTCTCCCTCTCTCCCTTGCTCGCTCGCGCTGCTCTCACTCTACTGAGAGCCCTTCTACAACCCTCACAGAGCCCCAATCTGGCAATTAGCAATTGGTCCTCGAAAACCCTAGACTACAATCCCTTCTCTGCATAGGTAAGGATGAATTTAGCTTTAGGGTTTCGATATTATTTTAGTGATTTAGCTAAATTACTGAATTGTACTTTGAATTGGAAATAATACATGTCCCGAAATGAATCGAATGGCGAATGGAAGTTAGGTCTGCGACTGTGAAAACCCTAGGTGAGGGGATTTCTGATCCATTCGATTAATTGACTGAATTTAGGGTAAATTTAGGATAAAAAATCTTGTATATGTTAGAATGTATGTTAGATTCGAATAGAATGTGTTTCTGAAATTTTATATACGATTATTAAGGTTAAATATAGAATTTTACATGAATTAGGTTGTTTGATATGAAAGAAGCATGTTGAAAGATGGTAGAATCATATTAGGTTGATTAGAATAATTTCCTTTAGAGTTAATTTGAAATATGCATAAAAAGTGTTAATAGTTATGTGAAATTGGAAGAAAATCGAGAAATATAGGGACTTAAAAGTCCGTTAGAGATGTAAATGATCTTCGGGTGATGAAATGAGAATTTAGAAATTGTGAATGTGCAAATAAAGGGTAAATTAAATTAGGAAAGTGTGAAAACCCTTGTTATAGGGATTTTATTTGATGATAATTGCAATGTTTGATTAGGTTAATCATTTGGGGAAGTTAAAAGGACTCAAATCGAATTAGATTGATAATTAAAGAGTGAATACCCTCTCTAGAGGTGAGTGGATGGTTCATTGTGTTCATGAATGAGTAACATATTTTAAAATTGCTTTATAAACGATTTTGAAAAGTTTTATATGTTTTACATAAATTATTTTGTGACTGTGGGTTGTCTGAACTGGATTGTGAAGTACGAATGCATCCATTGTGTTTAAGAATTTTTCTGTGCCATGTGTTATTTGATATTGCTCTATGAATTGCTTTGGCATGAGTTGGCATGAGATTATTGATTATTTATTGGAAATCATGGCATATTGTTTGTGAAATGGATTGATTGAGAAATGAAGGGTGCTGGATTGTAAATGGCTATAGTCATTCCCACCACGAAGCGACTCGACGGGGTGGTGTGGTTTGGGGTTAGATGTGCGGGGGAGTTAGACGTCCATCCCTCTGCCGAAGTCATGCTATATCTGGATTGCACCCAGTGTGGTACGAGCCAACAGCAAGGAAGGGGGTATGTTTTGAAATATTGGATAGAAAAACCCTTGATGGACTTTCGTCTGGGTTCAGCCACCCTAAGACGGAAGTGATTTCGATGGGACCCCAGAATTTTCTGAAAAGATGGTTGATATGGATGCATATTTTGTAAATTGTGATTTATTGAAATAATTGATGCATATGAATTGCTATTTATGAGATATGCTTTGACTGCCCCACATTCTCCCCTTATTTATGAACACAATCATACAATTGCACTCCACTCACTGAGTATTCCCCAATAATCACCCCTCTCTCCACATTTTTCAGAGGATTCTTAGTTCGAGGATTGGACGTTGGAGCTTGCGAAATATTTTTGCGGATTGTATAGGTATTTGGTAAATGCAAGATTTTTAGAGATTCATAGTTCTCAAAACCATGGAAAGGGAAGTCTGTACATCTCATGCCATGCAGGTTTTATTGATACTGGCTGAGTTTTTCGTAAGTATTGATAAAATCCGACGATTTTTTATTTATTCTTTATTATTTTGATTGATCTATTTTGGGAAACTGTTTTATCTATACTGAGACATTTGGATTGTAAATTTAAAACTTCGTTACTTTCTTTTTGATTTGTGAAGTTCTATACATCTCATATCGTTGGGACTTTACTGATGTTAGCTTGATTGTTTCAGGTAAGTATTAGTAAAATCCTACGACTATGATTTGGGACTTCTTGTATTTTAAATGCTTTACTTGTATTGGTTGGCTGAGATAGCCACATTGCATGCGTGCATGTGTAGGAGCCCCTTCCCCGATTATGTGCCGATGCATGCTTGTGTGTACAGGGAATGGACCAGAGGAGTCCTTTGCATGTATATTGTTACAAGCTTTCCATATTTGCGATGAATTATGTACTGGAGATCTGATATTCAGGAATGTAGCCTTGCGGAGTCCCGGTATACGGGGAGGTTCTGCCCGTGTATCGAGACAACGCGACGGTTGTTGCGTGCTCGATCCGAGGATCGGGGCATGACAGCTTTATTGGTATCAGAGCCCAGGTTTACGATTTTAAAAGTTTGATGGTTTTGGAATGTTTTCAAATGTTTCCAAATGTCCCAAAAATTTTCTAAAGATTTTAAACTGTTTAGTTTATTTTGAAAAAGGTTTAGATCTTTTAAAAAGGTATTCGGAGAATGTACAGAACTTTTCATGGTTTTCCTAAGAAGTTAGGAATGCTCATTTTTAGGGGGTTAAACACTTGGATTAGTTCCCATTTCATTTTGCTAAGAATAGATCCTCTTTGTAGAATCATGCATTTTTGATATATTTGATAAGGAGAGTTGGATATTGACTCGCTTTGCTCCAATGAAGTTGTGTAGCAAGTTTCTCTACACGTGAATCGAATACCCTGACCCACAGATCTTGCTGGGAGTTAAACTATGGTGGGCTTATTCAAGACTTTCTACTCTTTCATTGATATAATGATCTTTCACTAGATCTAAACTAAATTGTGAGTTTTAGATTTTAATATTTCCCAAGACTTACAAAAACAGAGTAAGTGTTTGTGTATATTCTAATTGCCAGTGGTTGTAGATAGCAAAAACTCATGAATCCAATTAGGACCTTTGCTTAGTTAACAATTACAGTCATGGGATTCTTGTATATGGTATACTCATGGATTGACAGATCCCTTTGGTATTAAATAAAGAACATCAAATTGTTTTCTAGTTGCCAATGATATTTTCTTGCTAAAAAATCTTTAACTTTGCAAATTGTTGAAGAAAATTTTGGGTATAGTAGGAAAAGATTACAAGTTTGGTAGCCAGGTCTATTTTTCCTTTAAAGAGAGCAAGCTACATATATTTTAGAATTTAAGCATCTCAAAGAATTCTTGTATGCAAAGTTTGAATTGGTGTTGAGCATAAATAAAAAGGAAAGGATGTTATTAAGAAAGGAGCCAGAGATGCTCAGTATATATATATATTTAATTGTGATTGAAGGTTTCCATTGGATTGTTTGGCTAAATGGTGAGTACCCTTGTATTAATTAATTTGGACTAACATTTTGATGTTAAAAGTTTGATAATTCTTGTGTAATAGGCATGACAATATATGATTGTTTATGATTAAGATGTAGGGTGAAATGCTCTTGAGAGATTGTAATTGTGAGTAGATGTGGGGCTTGATAAATGTTTTCATGATTTATCTTGTTAGGTATGATGAGTATTTTTGAGTTAATACACGGGTGTTAATTTTCGTGGAGTCTAATAACTCATCTATAAGTATGGAGTTGTTTAGCACTTTAATCGATTCTTGACTTCTCTTGGCAAAGGACTTTTGGATGTCACTGCATTGGAAGAATATGAGAGGTAAGACTACTCCTCCTACTGAGGAGAATTTCTTAAAGTTTTCAAATCAGTCCTATATAGACCAAAAGAAGGTAGGAGTTTAATTATTGATGGCAAATTAGGTACCACTAAGATTTAAAATTCTCTTTATCTCTCTTACTCATTGTAACCATTGATCATAAGCCCTAATGATGACACTATCATAGAACTCATCGTATTTCTCTGGCTTTTATATTATTTGGCAAGGTTAGCCAATTCTATGGTTCAAGACTGCAATTTGATTAGAAAATGTGTAAATTTAGTTGGAGATAAATTTAGCAAATGCACTTGCAATTATGTTATGTTGCTTGCATATGCTCTTAGATACATATGACATGCATGTATTCTATTTGTCCGAGGTATTTTGGACAAAGGTCTTAAAAAAAAAAAGAAAGTAGATGATTGTTAGAGAGAAATTGAAGATGGAGGATTTCAAGTGCATCATAAATTCAATGAGTCTCTGAAAGTTGATAAGGAAACTTCTGAAAATAGGGTAACGAAGAGTATCATTCTTGATCAAATGAATATTTCAGAAGTTGGATATTTAAAGTGCTTGCTTATGATCCTTATTTGTCAGAAGGTGAGTCTTAGGTAAAAGGTAGGGCCTTAATACTCATTTCATTTACACATTATATTCGGAAGTTACAAGTATTATATATTTCCTCTCATGGTAATGTAATCCCTTTTATTTTTGAATGTCATCTTTAGACAATGCTAAAGAGGTTAGAGGTTCTCGGTATAAATTTTAAAAAGGGAATGAGGGTATGAAAAGTATACTTATTATGGAAATTAGTATCTTTCTCTTTAGATAGTAAAGTTATAAGACTATCAATAAGTGTTATCGATTCAAGCATTCATTATTTTATATACTATATGAATTCAAGATTGTTTGAACTATATTATATGAGAATTTTTATTTATAGAGCCCATGTTGAATTTGACTATATGTAAATGTTAATGCGTCAACTTCTATTCATTTTAAGAAATCTTTAAGTAAAATTGATGCTTAGAGCACATGACTATACCTATTTTGATTCACGACGATATGACATGTATGTAGTTGACCAATGTAAAGATCCGCCCACTCGGTCCAAGGTGTTTCCCTCTAATATGGATGTTTGACTTCTTTGGGCCATCATTTTTGTATAAGTTTCTTTTATTCATCTCTTGGAAATGGAGAAGAGGACAAAATTAATGAATAATATTTACACGAACATATAATCATAAACATTCAGCTTATAATAGAAATTAGAGCGTATGTTCATTCTTAATGTGTTATATTTTTGGTTTTAGCATGCTTCTTGGTGGCCTGATACTTAGTGGGTGATGATGTCACGCCCCGATCCTCAGATCGACCACGCGACAACCGCCGCGTTGTCTCGGTACATGGGTAAAGCCTCCCCATCCACCGGGACTCCGCAAGGCTATCAAATTCACCATAATTCAACAACAAGAAATCGTAAAATCATTCCACATGCAAAGAGCCCATCCGGCTCATTCCTGGATGTACAACCACACGCATTAACACACATCGGGGAGTGGGATCCTGTACATGCACTCATACATTAGCATACATCGGAGAGTGGGAACCTGTACATGCACGGGTACATAGCAACACACAACGGGGAGCGGGGACCTGTACATGCAGGCATGCAACGTGACCATCCTGGCCACTTTGAAAGCATTTAACAAACAAGAAGTCCCAAAACATAGCCGTAGGATTTTACCAACACGTACCCGAGGAAAACAAGCCGGTATCGGTAAAATCCTAACGGTATGAGTTGTACAGAACTTCACAAAATCAAAGAAAAAGCATTGAAATTAGAATTTACGGTCCAAATGTCCCAGTACATATATATACAGTTTTCCAACACTAGAGAAATCAAAAGAAATAAAAACAAATCAAAATCGTCGGATTTTATCAATACTTGCCAACTACTCGGCCAATATCAATAAAATCCGCACGACACGGAATGTACAGACTTCCCTTTCCATGGTTGGGAAGCTACCAATCTCCCAAAAATAATCCTGCACATCAAGTACCTATCTGTATGCCAAAAATACTGCACAAGCTCCGTCCAGTAGTCTCCCACTAAGTCTCGTCTGAAAAATGGGAGGAGAGAGGGGTGAGTATAGGGGTATACTCAGTGAGTGGAGTGCAATGGTGCATTTGTGCTAATAAATAAGGTGTGAATGTGGGGCAGTCAAAGCATAACTCATAAATCATCTCATATCCTTAAAATCATTTCAATAAATCACATTTCACAAATATGCATCCATATCAATCATTTTTTCAGAAAATCCTGGGGTTCCATCGAAATATGCTTCCGTCTCAGGGCGGCCAAACCCAGACGAAAATCCGCCAAGGGTTTTACTATCCAATATCTCAAAACAAACCCCCTTCCTTGGCGTTGGCTCGTGCCTCACCGGGGTGCACCAGATATAGCACGACTTTTGCAGAGGGAGGGACGTCTACTCCCCCGCACATCTAAACCCCAAACCACGTCACCCCGTCGGGTCGCTCCGTGGTGGGTATATGACTATAGCCATCTACAGCACCCTTCATTTCACAATCAATCCATTTTTCAACAATGTGCCATGATTTCCACAAACAATCCATAATTTCATGCCAAATCAGTTCATCAATCAATATCAAATATCACATGGCACAAAAGCATTTATAAACACAATGGATGCATTCATATTTCATAATCCAGTTCAGACAGCCCACAATCACAAAATAATTAACATAAATCATGTAAAATCTTTCAAAAATCATTTCTAAAGCAATTTTAAAACAGGTTTCTTATTTACGAACACAATGAACCGTCCACTCACCTCTAGAGAGGGTATTCACTCTCTATTTCCGAAACCAACTCATAACGACTCTTCTCGAGTCTCCAAAGGTCAACCTAGACCAATCAAGACGAATAAAGATCAATTAAAGCTCTATTAAAGGGTTTTCAAATTCCCATTTTATGTACAATAGCCTTAACTTGCATAATTACGTTCCAAAACTTTCATTTCCTCAAGCTAGTATCATTTCAAATCACCAACGACTTTAAATTTACAATATTCCTCAATTTTACCCATTTTCTCCCGAATTCCTTAATATTAATTTAATTCACGCCAATTTCCATTCAAATCCCAAGGAAAACTACGTAATTCAATCAAATACAACTCTAATACTATCTACGACTTTCTCACATGCTTCACAGTCCAATTTACATCAAATTCTAGACTTAACCTCAATAATTTCATACAAACACTTAGGGAAATATATTTCTTTCAAGTCTAACACATTTCAAAATATATATAGACGTAATTTCTACCTTAATTCAACAAAATAATTCGAATTACGGAAGGGATTGAAAATCCCTCACCTAAGGTTTCTCAGTGTGCAAACCTAGCTTCCAATCACCAGTGTATCAAACCTGTAACAAGTTCAATTTACAGCAATCGTTAGAATTAAACCTAACAACTAAGAATATTCAACCCTAGAATTAAAATTGGACAACCTAGGCTTACCTCTCGACGGGTGTGACCTAGGGTTTTTGATGTCCTGCGGCTAGGGTTTTCTGCAAGGATGCAACGGCCACTGATTTTGGTTGTTAACAGAGAGAAGTGCTCACAGTGAGCACTGCGAGCGAGCAGTGGAGGGGGAGAACAAGAATCCCGCCATCGCGCGCAAGAGAGAAGGAGAATAGTTCCATTCGCGCGAAGAGAGAGGAAACGGAGTTCGGTTGCTCGCGTCGCAAGTGGTGGCGGATCGATCAAAGATGAGAGTGATTGCGTGAGGGAGAGAGCGCAAAGAGAGACTGAGAGACAGAGCGAGTGCGAAGGGGAAAGAGAGAGAGATGAAGGAGAGAACAGAGGGAAGGAGAGAGTGACCGACGCGGTGGTCGCGGTGGTTGCGCACGGTGGAGGGAGTGGTGGCGAACGATCGCAAGAGAGGGAGAGCGACGGAGAGAGATCGCGAGAGAGAGACGAGGGAGAGAGCAGAGAGTGAAATTCGATTAGGGCTATTAGCCCTAATCGAATTAGGGAAGACGGGGGTGCTGCGTTTCACCCCGAAACGCAGCATCTCCTCTTTCTTTTTTTTTTTTTTTTTTTTTTTTTATATAATTAATAACTATATAATATATATATTTATATATATATATATATATTTCAACACATTGGAAGTTCCCCAATTTACCAAAAATAAAATATACTACGAATTTATAATACGGCATTTCAATTATACCAAAAATTTAAAATTAAGACCCCAAAATCGAAAATCAATAAAATTTCAAAATTTTCTATTTTATTATAGAAATGTTTACAAAACATTCGACATCAAGTTTTCGGTATTACAACTCTTAACCCCCTAAAAACAAATTTCGTCCTCGAAATTTATAACGATAAAGTTTATACATCAAACAAATAGGGTATTGTTTTTGCTTTAGTTTCTTCAGTCTCCTAAATTTCCTAAAATTTAGTTTGTGATAAGTTTCTTAGGAATTCACTTTCGTCTCAATTGTACAAGTACTTGATTGTCCTTTCGAAATTTCCTAGATATCTTATTTTGATTTGTTCAACCCTCCAAGCAATATATCTGTAAGCGCCTAAGCCTATTCTTATTCTCATTTACAGCTATGTAATTGCTTACTCGCAAATCATGATATCTGAATGCATCGTATATATGTATGCACGCTTATCACCTACACTCACCACCATATTGATAACAAAGTCTCCAATCCACCAATTTCAAACTACAAATACATTATCATACTCTATAGTATCTCCCAAAGTATTGATAGCAAAACTTGTCTTATTCCAATATGAGTATTTGGTAAGTGGTATTCATTGAGATTGAGATTCCTTTAATTTCCTTTTTCACATTACAGCAATTAAAGCATAAAAATCAATAGTCTCTGAATCACCTTGTTTGTTCTAAAACCTTGAAACCTTGGATATAAAAGGAGTAACACTTTCTCGATTAACACATTCCTCAACAACAATTGGAATAGGTCTCTACCTTATATCTGCGACAAAGCGTTGTAGAAGATCAAAACTAAAGTCTTTAATACACATATCACACATATCTGAAAATACTATCATTGAACTCGACCAATTCAATATACCTCAAAATTTCATTTACAGACTTTCTTACTTCTAAACGGTGCTCAAGTAACCATGCATAAACATTTCTGCCTAGATGCTTATAAGATTCACCATTTCAATATTGTAAAAGCTAGAAGGGTCCATATTACCTCATATTTCCATCTGAAGGATGAATCTATCCCAAATTAAAGTTTATCTTAAGAACTCTAAACAACTATAGCAGACTGAAACACCAGAGAAATCTCACTACAATATATAGATCCCACAAAGGCTCATCATATTAGTTTCTCCAAGGTGACTGCATCAAGCAATTAGGAAACTTGTCACTGGTTTTCCATATTCTCAATTGTTCAAACTAGACAACAAAGCTTCTTGTTATCAAGATCACTTAAGATTAAAATTCTTTTCTAAGATGTTGTCGTTCAATAAAAGCAATGTCCATTACGAATATTATTATATATATATATATATATATATTTTTTTTTAACCATCGAAACAAAAAGCTTTCCCCCATATTTATCGAAAGCATAAAATGACAATTACTTGAAAGAAACATTCAATGCTTACTGAGACCATTCATCGTATGGTGTCACCCAATACTTATAACAGCTCTTTTTAAGTACTTGTCTTTCTTGGATGATCATCAATAAAAATAACAATATAATTAAATGCCAAACTATGAATAAAAGTATACCAGAAATATAAGTGGAGGCTTTAGAATCATAAATTTTGGGTAATACTCCATAGAGTTCCACAAGATGTTTCAATACATATTATTTTCTTGATTTCAAGTCATTTGAAGTGAGTTATGTTTGGGCTGCTCAGCCGTAATTGAAAATGTCTTATTCTACCTTGACCTTTAATGTACACAGAAACTCCATGATGCTTAACATACCGGTAACATCTCTTTAAGTCCTACAGCTATCATCACAACATACAGCGCCCTCATTCTACAAAATATGCCCCAAAGCAGATTCAGTTAACTTGATTTCCTCATTTAAACCCTTATCAACTACCACCTCCATCATTCATGTTCCCAAATTTTCTCCAAGAACAAATTGTCATCAAGCCCCATAAGACTCAGTAGATCTTCCTCATGGTTCCTACCTATTCGATCATCAGATTCCTCAAAATTTTGCATACAACCCACGGTCGAACATCTGTTTTACCCATACATTTTTTTTTCCACTGTATTTCACACTCTCGTCCTGCAGTAAAGCCTTAAGAACCTCTCTCAAAACATACAATCCTCTATTCTTTTATTCTTCTCACCATTGGGTAAACAAACTACCTCCCTCCCATCCACTGGAATGGAAAATAAACTCCAAGAATAGACCTCCATTGTTATGACTCCTACTCACCTAGAGGGCACGAGTGTGCTCGCTAAATGCCTTCACCCGAGACTGATTATTCAATTTGTCATGAATTCTATCCAAAAGACCACTCATCAATCCAGTACAATAAAAGTCCATGGAAACAAGGCCAATGCATCTTCCCTTATTTTCCATCAATTGGCAAAATCAAAATTATTACCAATTAAGCAAACCTCAAAAACCTTTATTTTGACTTTGAAAATTGGCATTTGGTCACAATCAAATATCATAATAACTAGCAATAATAATCATCTGTTGAACCTATTAGCATTATCAGAAAACCAAAAAGAATAAAATTCACACTTCCTGATAAAAGCATCAAGGTGAAACCATTCCTTTGCCTCCCACCGTTAGTAACTCAATGGTAAAACCTCCTATTATAATCCCCTACTTAAAGAAGAATGTTGGAGCATATGCTTGAGAAGTATGGAATAACATTCACAGTCTATCAAAATTAGGATGTGACACTTGCGTAGAAAGCTTATTCAGATGAGAACCAAGCATGTTAAATTTAACAGCATTTTCTTAGGAAGAAATCTACACAAAAGTTCTTTTCCACCACAAATATCCAGTTTAAAGATCAACATCCTCATTTGTTTATCAGAATCTCGCAAAACTTTATCTATCACAAAATTGCTCTACCACTCTAACCATTCTTTAAGTTCCTTGTGAGATAGCCATATGTTTCTTAAACTTGAAAGCAAATCAGATTGAAGTGATGTAATAAAAATTTCGAATGGATGGGAAATGATGAGAAGCATTTCAAATGCGAAGGTCATACTTAAATTTAGGGAGTTAAGACTCCCAGTTGTTTAAAGCAAAGAAAATAATCAATGCAAGACGCTACAGTTCTGTCTTCTCACATAGCCCAAATTACTTCACTCTTACACAAGAGAATGTCTTACAACCCGTCATCCCAAATCAAAGAGTCATACTAGTCATACTATTAGTACCGCTAACCCCATTTAGTTTTTCAAAAGAAAATCTTACCACACTAAAGTCCCATACATGATATACACCTCTATGAGTTTCTGAAGGCTCCACAATTATACATATACACCAAACTTCTAATATCAAGATATAAGTCCGAGGGCCAAAACCAATACTAAGGTCCCCAATATTTGACCAAACAAGCCACAGGAGGTCTTGAGTCACAATTAAGTCACCAAATATTTCATTTGGGGTTCCTTATTCATCATCCGAAAATAAAGTTCTACAAAGAGGTTCTGAACTTAGCAATGTAAAATATGAACTAATCCAAGTGCTTAACCCCCTAAAAATAAGCATTCCTAACTTCCTAGGAAAACCATGGAAAGTTCTGTACATTCTCCGAAGACCTTTTGAAAAGATGTAAACCTTTTCCAAACTAAACAAAACATTTTAAAATCTTTAGAAAACTTTTGGGACATTTGGAAACATTTCAAGTTATTTCAAAACCATCAAACTTTTAAAATCGTAAACCTGTGCTCTGATACCAATAAAGCTGTCACGCCCCGATCCTCAGATCGACCACGCGACAACCGCCGCGTCGTCTCGGTACATGGGTAAAGCCTCCCCATCCACCGGGACTCCGCAAGGCTATCAAATTCACCATAATTCAACAACAAGAAATCGTAAAATCATTCCACATGCAAAGAGCCCATCCGGCTCATTCCTGGATGTACAACCACACGCATTAACACACATCGGGGAGTGGGATCCTGTACATGCACTCATACATTAGCATACATCGGAGAGTGGGAACCTGTACATGCACGGGTACACAGCAACACACAACGGGGAGCGGGGACCTGTACATGCAGGCATGCAACGTGACCATCCTGGCCACTTTGAAAGCATTTAACAAACAAGAAGTCCCAAAACATAGCCGTAGGATTTTACCAACACGTACCCGAGGAAAACAAGCCGGTATCGGTAAAATCCTAACGGTATGAGTTGTACAGAACTTCACAAAATCAAAGAAAAAGCATTGAAATTAGAATTTACGGTCCAAATGTCCCAGTACATATATATACAGTTTTCCAACACTAGAGAAATCAAAAGAAATAAAAACAAATCAAAAATCGTCGGATTTTATCAATACTTGCCAACTACTCGGCCAGTATCAATAAAATCCGCACGACACGGAATGTACAGACTTCCCTTTCCATGGTTGGGAAGCTACCAATCTCCCAAAAATAATCCTGCACATCAAGTACCTATCTGTATGCCAAAAATACTGCACAAGCTCCGTCCAGTAGTCTCCCACTAAGTCTCGTCTGAAAAATGGGAGGAGAGAGGGGTGAGTATAGGGGTATACTCAGTGAGTGGAGTGCAATGGTGCATTTGTGCTAATAAATAAGGTGTGAATGTGGGGCAGTCAAAGCATAACTCATAAATCATCTCATATCCTTAAAATCATTTCAATAAATCACATTTCACAAATATGCATCCATATCAATCATTTTTTCAGAAAATCCTGGGGTTCCATCGAAATATGCTTCCGTCTCAGGGCGGCCAAACCCAGACGAAAATCCGCCAAGGGTTTTACTATCCAATATCTCAAAACAAACCCCCTTCCTTGGCGTTGGCTCGTGCCTCACCGGGGTGCACCAGATATAGCACGACATTTGGCAGAGGGAGGGACGTCTACTCCCCCGCACATCTAAACCCTAACCACGTCACCCCGTCGGGTCGCCTCCGTGGTGGGTATATGACTATAGCCATCTACAGCACCCTTCATTTCACAATCAATCCATTTTTCAACAATGTGCCATGATTTCCACAAACAATCCATAATTTCATGCCAAATCAGTTCATCAATCAATATCAAATATCACATGGCACAAAAGCATTTATAAACACAATGGATGCATTCATATTTCATAATCCAGTTCAGACAGCCCACAATCACAAAATAATTAACATAAATCATGTAAAATCTTTCAAAAATCATTTCTAAAGCAATTTTAAAACAGGTTTCTTATTTACGAACACAATGAACCGTCCACTCACCTCTAGAGAGGGTATTCACTCTCTATTTCCGAAACCAACTCATAACGACTCTTCTCGAGTCTCCAAAGGTCAACCTAGACCAATCAAGACGAATAAAGATCAATTAAAGCTCTATTAAAGGGTTTTCAAATTCCCATTTTATGTACAATAGCCTTAACTTGCATAATTACGTTCCAAAACTTTCATTTCCTCAAGCTAGTATCATTTCAAATCACCAACGACTTTAAATTTACAATATTCCTCAATTTTACCCATTTTCTCCCGAATTCCTTAATATTAATTTAATTCACGCCAATTTCCATTCAAATCCCAAGGAAAACTACGTAATTCAATCAAATACAACTCTAATACTATCTACGACTTTCTCACATGCTTCACAGTCCAATTTACATCAAATTCTAGACTTAACCTCAATAATTTCATACAAACACTTAGGGAAATATATTTCTTTCAAGTCTAACACATTTCAAAATATATATAGACGTAATTTCTACCTTAATTCAACAAAATAATTGGAATTACGGAAGGGATTGAAAATCCCTCACCTAAGGTTTCTCAGTGTGCAAACCTAGCTTCCAATCACCAGTGTATCAAACCTGTAACAAGTTCAATTTACAGCAATCGTTAGAATTAAACCTAACAACTAAGAATATTCAACCCTAGAATTAAAATTGGACAACCTAGGCTTACCTCTGCAGAGTTGTGACCTAGGGTTTTTGATGTCCCCGCGGCTAGGGTTTTCTCGCAAGGATGCAACGGCCACCGATTTTGGTTGTTAACGAGAGAAGTGCTCACGGTGAGCACTGCGAGCGAGCGGTGGGGGGGAGAACAAGAATCCCGCCATCGCGCGCGAGAGAAAGGAGAATAGTTCCATTCGCGCGAGAGAGAGGGGAAACGGAGTTCGGTTGCTCGCGTCGCAAGTGGTGGCGGATCGATCAAAGATGAGAGTGATTGCGTGAGGGAGAGAGCGCAAAGAGAGACTGAGAGACAGAGCGAGTGCGAAGGGGAAAGAGAGAGAGATGAAGGAGAGAACAGAGGGAAGGAGAGAGTGACCGACGCGGTGGTCGCGGTGGTTGCGCACGGTGGAGGGAGTGGTGGCGAACGATCGCAAGAGAGGGAGAGCGATGGAGAGAGATCGCGAGAGAGAGACGAGGGAGAGAGCAGAGAGTGAAATTCGATTATGGCTATTAGCCCTAATCGAATTAGGGAAAACGGGGGTGCTGCGTTTCACCCCGAAACGCAGCATCTCCTCTTTCTTTTTTTTTTTTCTTTTTTTTTTTTTATATAATTAATAACTATATAATATATATATATTTATATATATATATATATATATTTCAACACATTGGAAGTTCCCCAATTTACCAAAAATAAAATATACTACGAATTTATAATACGGCATTTCAATTATACCAAAAATTTAAAATTAAGACCCCAAAATCGAAAATCAATAAAATTTCAAAATTTTCTATTTTATTATAGAAATGTTTACAAAACATTCGACATCAAGTTTTCGGTATTACAGATGATTACTTCAAAGAAAGTAAACTTGAAGCTAGGCATATGTGATAGAAGAATGAAATTCCATATGGAAAAGTATTGTGATATAAAAGATTATATTGTGCAAAACTATGAGTAAGATTATGTATACCTTCACTTCGATACTTCTAAATCTCCCACTGAGGAATTATTAGCCCTTAAACATATAATATCACTAGAGACTTGGGAAAACTAAGGAGGTAGTGAAACATTGTGCATTAACTGCAAGAGCAAATTGTTAAAGTCAGTCCATTTTAATGCTAGCAAGAACATTCACCATGGTGGGATGTTTGAGTGCATCAGGTGAGACAAACTGTGCAAACCTTGGAGATACTTCATGATTGTGAAAATATGGGAGTCATTAAAGACTAATAACAATTGTTGTGGAGGATTAATAAAGAAACTGAGATTGCTTCCCTAATAAAAAAAAATTAGCATTGATGCTCGTGCATTTATCAACATGGAGTTCATGGGTTTGATAGGGAATTTGAACAAAAGATTGTTTGTGTTCTATTATTTCTACCAATGGAAATGGGAAACTTAATATTTAGTTATTGGATTCTTCTGTTTTGAGGTTAGTATTCTCGTTATTCATTCATGTTCATTATTTTGTGGATCATTGAATAACGTAATATAGAGAGGGTTTGAGTCTATGTCTTTTTGGCCCCGAAGTTGGAAATAATGTCTCTTGTGACAATAGAGTTAGGGGTAATGAGGTATGCATTTCTTATCTCTAAACCTTGATAAGTTGGGAGTATTAATGCAAATACCAGGTGATATGTGGTTATATGTGCTTGATTTGATTTGCATAAAATATCAGGGATATTGCATGATACTAAAGTTGATTGAAAATAATCAAGATAGAAGTATCTTGATTGATTGAAAAGTTATCCAATTAAGGATTTGAGATTTAAAACTTGGAAAGGTTCAAATATTGATAGTGGATTAAGTTTTCTTACTTAGTTTAGGCTATATTGGTGTTGATCTATATTTCATCTTACACAAGTTTGATGATATATGGAATTGTATACATCTTATACTAAGTCGTAAGAATGTGGCTGCCATATGCACCATCTTGATGGGGATTATTGAGTTTTGGCTAATATTACCTCTAGGAATATATGTATTTTGGTTGCACTCATAGTTCATGCAATTAATTTTAGATTGTAGGGCTTTCACTTTAAAGTCCTAAAATAGCGAAAATATTATGTTTATAACTAAGGCAATAATATTGAAGAGGGGTTGAAGCACCCATGGAAGGGTATTACATGGTCAAATGATAAGCATTGAGGAATGTTTCATTTTCCTAAAATCCTTACTTTGACAATGATTTAGACCCATATATTGTTTGGAGGTATACTTTAGGAAGGTGGATGAGACATTCTCAATGTACTAAATATGCCCGAGAATTCATAAGGAATTTTGACCTAAATATGAATATTTCCGAAGTTGTCATTTAAGATATTATGGGCAGAGATTCCAGATGAGTTATTTCCTTAATAGATATTGCCAAAAAGTTTTAGTTGTTTTCGTGGAGAGTGATTCTAGATTTACTTCTTTTAAACAATAGTGGGTATGATTAGTAAATCTAATGAGTGCAAAGCAATCATTATGTTATATCGTATGGAGTTTCAGGCTTGTTTACTAGTGACATTTAATGTCTAGTTGTAACTTATGAGATATAAGTAAGATTCTGATTCTTGCTCTTGAAACTATTAAAATGAATATGATGATAGTTTTCCATTGTTGACACTCGTGGCTTCAATATTATTTCATGAGCCTTTTGTGACTGTGTAAATTATAGTTTGTAAGGATGACACATAGAAGCTACTGGTTTTAATAGAAATTTTCGAGTTGTTATAAAATGAACAGAAACTAGGATTATAGAATTGATGTGGGAGACTTGGTATTTTGAAAATATTTCTTTGGAAAGAAGTAATATGATTTCAAAAGTAGGAAAACTTGTATATTTGCTAAGCTGATCAGTTTGGGATTTTTAAGAGAATAGGAATAGTGGCCTACCATTTGGAGTCATTCATAATCTAGAGAAAACCCAAGATATCTTCCACGTGCTTATATTGGAGAAATATTTGTCGGGCACTATACACATTTTTAGAAACTCTCCTGATTGAACTAAACAAGAACTTGAATACCAAAACACAACGAGTGACCATTCTTGATCAATAGGTAAAGAAGTTGAAGAAATGATTTTGAAACCGAGGATGCCACGAGGATGTAATATCCCCATCTTTGATGTATAATTTTTATTTAAATTTCAAGGACAAAATTTGTTTTTAGGGGGTTAAGAGTTGTAATACTGAAAACCCAATTCTAGACATTTTGTAAACATCTTTATAATAAAACAGAAAATTTTGAATTTATATTGATTTTCGATTTTGGGGTATTAAATTTAAATTTTTGGTATAATTACAATGCCGTGTCCGCGAATCGTAGTAAACCTCATTTTTATGAAATTTATATTTTAGTGAAATGTGGGTGTGAGAATATATATATATAAAACAATCTATTTATTTATAAATTTATTTATATATATATAAAAAAAGGGGGGGAAAGGAAGCGCAATGTTTTGGATCAAAACGCTGCACTCCCTCTCCCCAAATTCGATTAGGGCAAATAGCCCTAATCTCTCTCCTTCGTCTCTTCATCTCCCTCTCTTGAACTCTCTGTCCCTCTCACTCTCCGCCCATCTCTGTCGTCCTCCGCCTCTTCCCTCTACCGCGCACAGCGCTGTCCCCCTTCATCGACCAACGACCATCATCGTCTCTGTTTCTCTCTGTTCTTTTTCTTTTTCATTCGGTCGCTCTATCTCTCTCTACCTCACTCTCTGTTCCTCTGCCCCTCTCTCCTTCGCCACAACACCATCTCCGCACTCACCAGCAGATTCCACCGCCATTGCTGAGCCACCGACTCTCCCACTCTATGTTTCTCTCCCTCTGCTCTCTCTTTTCCCTGCGCGAACAGAGAGCTTTCGCTCTCTTCCTCTCCCTTTTCGGGCACGAAAACTTCTCCCTCTCTCCCTTGCTTGCTCGCACTGCTCTCACTCTACTGAAAGCCCTTCTACAACTCTCACAAAGCCCCAATCTGGCAATTAGCAGTTGGTCCTCGAAAACCCTAGACTACAATCCCTTCTCTGCGTAGGTAAGGATGAATTTAGCTTTATGGTTTCGATATTATTTTAGTGATTTAGCTAAATTACTGAATTGTACTTTGAATTGAAAATATGCAGGTCCCGAAATGAATCGAATAGCGAATGGAAGTTAGGTTTGCGACTGTGAAAACCCTAGGTGAGGGGATTTCTGATCCATTCGATTAATTGATTGAATTTAGGGTAAATTTAGGATAAGAAGTCTTGTATATGTTAGAATGTATGTTAGATTCGAATAGAATGTGTTTCTGAAATTTTATATGCGATTATTAAGGTTAAATATAGAATTTCATATGAATTAGGTTGTTTGATATGAAAGAAGCATGTTGAAAGATGGTAGAATCATATTAGGTTGATTAGAATAATTTCCTTTAGAGTTAATTTGAAATATGCATGAAAAGTGTTAATAGTTATGTGAAATTGGAAGAAAATCAGGAAATATTGGGACTTAAAAGTCCGTTAGAGATGTAAATGATCTTCGGGTGATGAAATGAGAATTTAGAAATTGTGGATGTGCAAATAAAGGGTAAATTAAATTAGGAAAGTGTGAAAGCCCTTGTTATAGGGATTTTATTTGATGATAATTGCAATGTTTGATTAGGTTAATTATTTGGGGAAGTTGAAAGGACTCAAATCGAATTAGATTGATAATTAGAGAGTGAATACCCTCTCTAGAGGTGAGTGGATAATTCATTGTGTTCATGAATAAGTAACATGTTTTAAAATTGCTTTATAAATGATTTTGAAAAGTTTTATATGTTTTATATAAATTATTTTGTAATTGTGGGCTGTCTGAACTGGATTGTGAAGTATGAATGCATCCATTGTGTTTAAGAATGCTTCTATATCATGTGTTATTTGATATTGCTGTATGAATTGCTTTGGCATGAGTTGGCATGAGATTATTGATTATTTGTTGGAAATCATGGCATATTGTTTGTGAAATGGATTGATTGAGAAATGAAGGGTGCTGGATTATAAATGGCTATAGTCATTCCCACCACGGACCGACCCGACGGGGTGGTGTGGTTTGGGGTTGGATGTGCAGGGGAGTTAGACGTCCCTCCCCTTGCCGAAGTCGTGCTATATCTGGATTGCACCCCGGTGAGGTACGAGCCAACGCCAAGTAAGGGGGTATGTTTTGAAACATTGGATAGGAAAACCCTTGGCAGGCTTTCGTCTGGGTTCGGCCACCCTAAGAAGGAAGTGATTTCGATGGCACCCCAGAATTTTCTGAAAAGATTATTGATATGGATGCATATTTTGTAAATTGTGATTTATTGAAATGATTTATGCATATGAACTGCTATTTATGAGATATGCTTTGATTGCCCCACATTCACCCCTTGTTTATGAACACAATCACACCATTGTACTCCATTCACTGAGTATTCCCCAATACTCACCCCTCTCTCCAAATTTTTTAGAGGATTCTTAGTTCGAGGATTGGACGTTGGAGTTTGTAAAGTATTTTTGCGGATTGTATAGGTATTTGACAAATGCAAGATTTTTGGAGATTCATAGTTCTTAAAACCATGGAAAGGGATGTCTGTACATCCCATGCTGTGCGGATTTTATTGATACTGGCTGAGCTTTTGGCAAGTATTGATAAAATCTAACGATTTTTTATTTGTGCTTTATTATTTTGATTGATCTATTTTGGGAAACTGCTTTATTTGTACTGGGACATTTGGATTGTAAATTTTAAATTTCGTTACTTTCTTTTTGATTTGTGAAGTTCTGTACATCTCATATCGTTGGGACTTTACTAATATTAGCTTGATTGTTTCAGGCAAGTATTAGTAAAATCGTACGACTATAATTTGGGACTTCTTGTATTTTAAATGATTTACTTGTATTAGTTGGCTAGGATGGCCACATCGCATGCGTGCATGTACAGGTGCTCCTTCCCCGATTGTGTGTCGATGCATGCTTGTGTGTATAGGGAATGGACCAGAGGAGTCATTTGCATGTGTATTGTTATATGCTTTCCATATTCGTGATGAATTGTGTACTGGAGATCTGGATATTCAGTAATGTAGCCTTGCGGAGTCCCGGTGTACGGGGAGATTCCACCCGTGTATCAAGACAATGTGGTGGTTGTTGTGTGCTCGATCCGAGGATCGGGGCGTGACAGATCCACCATACATATTTGTTCATTCATTTTTCTAAAAATATCTCATTCTTAGTATTGGTTTTGATATCACCATTAGTGACTCATAGCTGTCCAACCAAAAACTTGGGTAGGTGAACCCTCGGCATCACACTACTCCAATCCAGTATCAGGTTCCACCCATGCTGCTCTTACTCCAACCGATCATGAGTGAATAATAAACCACAACAGCTGCGTGAACAATCAGTTATCATAAAACATCATTTTCATTCACAATTAAATTCGAAAAACCATTTTGTAACCCATAATCATCTTTATTTCAATGAATATCAATCAACCAAGTAATGTAAATCATGTAGCAATAACGTGTCAAATTTCACATTTCCAACATCACCGTTTTAAGATAACACATCACACTCAAATTGAATTATAAAACAACTTTTTCAAAACACATAAAAATCATTTTGCATTAAACAAGATATAAAAGTCTCACTCACAATTTGAGCAGAGTGCGCACTCCCACTAATCCAGATTCTCAACTTTATCATTATTCGAAAAACCTTCACCTATATGTTATGTAGATCATAACATAAAATTTAAATTAAATATTTATTCAATGCTACCATGAAACTAAATACATGATGTGCAAATGGAAAATATATCTCTTTTTCAAAGACATTCATTAAATCACACTTAGTGCTCATTCTCACATTTATATGTCTTAGAAAAATAATCATATCTCAAGCTAGAATTTTTAGATTGTCAAAATTCTAATTTTTACTTGAAAACTAAACATAAAACAACAATTTTTATGTTTATAACCTAAATTGATTCTAATCACACAAGAACATGTAAGTCTATCATGTGTTTGCTCTAATAGCATAATTCCAATTTATGCAGTCATGAGAAAATGGTCATAACTTTCGCTACACATATTCAAATCACGTGATTCAAATCTCAATTTAAAGATAAGATTTACATCTAAAAATTTTGTATTTGGAGCTTAGCTTAATGCTGTCATTACCTGAACCTCGAGTCAAACATTCGATAGCTGCCACATTACCCTTATACATGTGTGAACCCCACTTCGTGTTTTAAGATACCACAACGCATTCCAAAATTTCAAACATTTAAAAATAAATTCGAATATCCATTGGCCAGCCGGCCATCCAAACAAATCTCAAATAATTAAAATATATTCATCAAATAATCCAAATGTCCTAATAACACCAATAAAACTTATAAAGAATTTTACACTAAATAAAAAAAGTTCCAAAGTAAGCAAGTAAAGATTTTTCAATATTGGCCCAAAATAAGCAATAAAGTAACTGACAGAAACCAGAATTTTGAAAATTCACAAAAGTTTCCTCCATGGGTCCAATCCTCATAATCCCCAAAATTTGTCCTCTAGCTAATATCTATTAAAGATTAACAAAAGTAATTTTGTCTAACTGGCAACCAGATAATGGCTAAGTTTCCATGGTAAGCTTCCCCTAAATAAAGATAGAGAGAGAGAGATAAATATAAAATACTCAATGAATGGAGTACAATGGCATATTGAACATAAATGAGGGGTGAGGTTGGTTATGCCAAAAACATATGTCAAGAATGTATTCCATTGCAATTGTAAAAATCATTTGCATAAAACAAATTTGAAACACAACTCTCATGACTCATAAGTTGTTCATCAATAACAAGTTTTCATTTTTTTTGGGATTGCCAAAACCACTATTCTACCAATGGCCATTGATAGAATCCATCAAGGGGTTTTTTTTCATAATTTTCATAAAATAATCCTCCATCATTGGCATTGGCCCTGAGTTTTCGTGGGGTCCAATCACATCATCATGGCCAGCTTGAGAAGCTCTCAATCCCATCACCTCTAAGCCGAATTTTAAGTCAGCCTTTATCACGCAGCCCCGTCAGTCCCAATCCACGGAAAACTTAGACTATAGTCCTTTTTCCATACACCATATTACAAAATCCATTTCATAATTCAGTATGACAATTCATTCATGAGAAAATGTGATTTCACAATTCACAATCAAGTTCACTTATAACATGATGCAATCATTCAAAATTAATAATAGAGTCATAGATTTATCAATCTATTTAGGGCGGGCACACCATAATCACAAATATTTTAAATTCAATTTAAAATTTATTTCAAAATATATTTCACAAATCATAGTTGAAATTATTTGTCATTCATACTCAACATAACCATCCACTCACAGCATTAGAAAGGGTGGTCACTCCTAGTTTTCTTCATAGCCAGAGTTTTGCCTTGATTAGATTTGTCCAACACCTAAGGGACATTATAAAGTAACCAAAACTATCAATATTTTTCATTCCATGTCAACCCAAGACTCTAACATTCAAAACCTAACTTTTCTCTCACTTACTATGACTCAGAATCCTCCAAATTTACTTCATCAAATTTCAACATAAAACTTAAAGTTCATAAAAGAGGAAAGCAAATCCAAGTTGAGAATGAGAAGATTACCTAAATTTTTTGTCACCAATTTCGCCTCAAGTCGAGCCACTATCAAAATCTAGATTTTCTCTCTCTAGAAAATCTCAAATCTCTCACTAAATCTAACTTTCTACATATTGGGTTATGAGTTTTGAAGTATTTAGAGTATGGGTTTTATGGTGTTTTGATTATTCTTTGATGGAAGCAAGGAGAGATGGGCAGAGAGAGAGTATGTATAAGCCTAAAGGGAGAAGAGTGAGAGAAAAGATGAAATTTGGGTCTGGTGCTTCTGAAGTCTCATTTCCACCTTTTATCTACAAACTCATTTTCCTTATTTACTTAATTGTCGTCTTTCACTTTCAACTTACACAAGTGTCCAATATGTCCTTTTTGGATTACTGGGAAGGTCATCAAAATGAGTCTAAATACTTGAAGTTTTATTTATTGAGAAAGGAGTGATTGGTAATGAGCAGAAGAGGTTGAAAGGAAACATACAAATTTATGGAAAATAAATTTGAAATATTAAAATTTTTAGAATATTTTAAAATATGGGATATAATACAAATTATGTAATATATAATTAAGGTGTATGAATGGCATGGTGGTGAACAACCTTTTAAATGGCTCAAAGGATTTGTGTTCAAATCTCTTTGGAAGTAAGCAACGACAAGTAAATGAAAGAAAACAGTGGACTGTGTACCGAGCAAGTGAATAAGAATACCAACCAGGTACCAACACCATAACAGGTAGTGGTCGGTACCAGAGAGTTTCAGATTAATTTGTTGAGAAGATTAATTTGTCGAGAGGTAGTAGTCTGTACTGTGAGGATATTGGAAGGAAATGTCGAGCAGGAACAATTCATAATAGGATACACTGTCCAGGTTGCTACCGAGAGGCTACCACTTCACATATAATTAGGACTAGCAATTGGGCCGGACCGGCCTGAGTTCGGCTTGAGCTCGACCCGTTTTAAAAGGCCAAGCTTTGCTCATTTCAGGGCCCGGCCGACTCGAGCACAATTTTTAGGCTCGTTTGAATTATGGGCCGAGCTTGGACATCATTGAGCTCGACCCATTCAAAGCTCAGCCCATTAAAAAAATCAAATATTACTTAAAATGTCCAAGCCCATATTTCTAAGTTGGCCCAATATAAAATATTGTTGGAGAAGGTTTTCCAAATTCGAGATCTAACTAAAGTTAGCCACTCATTTCCCAAGACGAGAGAGAGCATTAACGTACACTTTTTCTCTTTGTTTTCTTGGAACACTTCCTTCGAGATAAACCCAACTAAAGTTAGCCACTCATTTCCCAAGACGAGAGAGAGAGAGAGAGAGAGAGAGCATTAATGATACACTTTTTCTCTTTGTTTTCTTGGAACACATCCTCCGAGGGCACAACATCGATGGAACCTCCTTCAGTGGTAGATTTCTTTGCTGCCTTCTTAGACTTCTCCTTCTCTTTGTTGGATTCTTGCTTATTAAACCTCTGAGATTTTCTTTGCAAGTTTCGACTTCCAACATCTAAATCAACCTTTGCATTAAGAGGACCTTTGTTCATCGATCCCCTGACCCTAGATACTGGAGTTCTGTTCAGGTACATCTTCACCTCTCTCTCTCTAAAAGCCTTTCATTTTCTCCTTGATGATAACAAACTCAAATAAGGGTTTCCCATTTATTTTCAACTTTCTCAAAGTATTTGCACAACTCAGATTTAGAAATCCAAAAGAGAGCATTGGTAATGGTGAAAAATCTCTCACTCCTTCGTCTACCTTTTTCTCTCTCCCTCTTCTCTTTCTCTCTCTAGCAAAAATGAAGGTGATGATGCTCATATTCACGGGAGCAACTATGAAGAAAGTGAGTAGGTCCACTTCATCATCTCATCTTGTTCACTGATCTTACTCTTCAGAGTCTCAACGGAGCGCAAAGTGGCTATTTTGGGATGGTGTTGCTGTTAATGTTAGCCATCTCAACACCCGATTTCTCTCTGGTTTTTTGAGTTTAAATCGGGCTTGAGCCTAGCCCGAAATGGGCCCGAAGCCCTTTCACCTTTTTGGGCCGAGCTCGAGCCTCGATTCTTCAAATTTTCTCGGGCTGAACTCGAGCCCGTGGCAAAAAAAATTTCACCGGGCCTAGCCTGAGCTTTGTAAAGCCCAGCTCAAAAGGCTCGATTGCCAGGCCTACATATAACATTAGACTACAAGTCCACAGTATATACTAAGGAGGTAAGAGGGAAAGTGTACTGACAAGGTCACTATTTTGCAAAATAGTAGATGGTCACCAACGGTTATCGAGAAGTAAATGGAAATTGTAAAATAATGAACTTACCAATAAATACCGAAAGATAAAAATCACTTAGATATGGCAGAAAACACAAGGATAGTTACCACAGACTAGGAAATCAAAATTTGGAGGAATAGGAAGCAGTCCACCAAGTTAAGGTTCTACCAAGCAAATAAAATTTCTCATAGGGAAATCAAATTTTATCGAGGAGACTAATTCTAATAAGACCTCAAGATCTACTGATTACCGACACTTTAGTAACCCAGTAACTGGGAACTTAAAAGTTGGAAACTTATTAACTAAGTGTCTAATGAGTTTCTGAACAGCTCAAGGGATAACAATTTACTTTTATATCTAATTAATTATTTTTCCTACATTTTCACAAAATATAAAAATTTTCAAATAGCTCATTTTGAGTTAACTTTACAATTCAAACTCATTCGGTGTTACAAATTCATTCTAGATGGCATCTCAAAATCGAAACAAAGTTCTCAGTTGAAACAGGGCAAAATAGAGTATTCCTATACATAATGCATCACTTTGAAAAATCATTAAAAATCCAATTCTCATTAGAATCCAATGAATCTTATGTCATTTTCAAGATCTAGAGGACTAGTTTCTTAAAAAGAAAATCTCAATTGATTTGCCTATGTGCAAAAAATGTTATGACTAAAACATCATAGCAACATCACACTTTTTGTCTGCAAAAATCAAGGTTCGATCTTTGTTCTAACTCATCCATATACTCCTAAGTTCAAATCATTAAATGTGCTACTCATTATGATTTTAATGATAAATAAAAATCTGAAACCATAAATTTAAAACTTACCTTGCTCTTTCTTCAAGAGACCCCCTAATATCCAAGCAAAATCAACCCTTAAGTAACAAGTTCCTTCAACAAACTTGATGAACTCCAAGCATCCATTTCCCTTCAATTCATGGATTGTTAAAGTAAGTTGAAAATAGTTCTAGAAAGCTTAGAAAATCTAAATGTTGTTTGCAAGTTTCTTGAATGATTCGAATAGTGTGAAGAAATGGAGAAGGGGTATGAAGAAAGAAGAGATTTCCAAGTGCTCCTCCTCTTCTCTCTCTCTTTCTCTTCTTCTTTCTCATGGTTCTTCAATCAACCCACTCCAGAAGCTCCAAAAATAAGGTACTCTCTCTCTCTCTCTCTCTCTCTCTCTCTCTTCACTTTCTCGGCTAACATATTTACACTAATAAACTCACCCATTTTTATTTCTTAAATGTAATCTCATCACATGAAAAACAACATTTACTACTCCTTTTGACTTTTCTCTCCTACTCAAGGAAAGGAATGCATAACACTTAAAACATGGGTGAGGGTTTTTTTTTTTTTTGTTTTTTTCTTTTGGAAATTTGGTAACTGGCTTCAAATTGGGTTCAAAGAAGTGGACTTCAACACTAATTTAAACCAAACCCAAATTAAATTTGTTAACCCATCAAATTTTATGCTTTAAATTTATACTATCAAAATTCATCTTATAGCATACAATTCATTCATGTAATTAGACATTGGTTTCTAGTTTTACATAACGACTACTACCATTCAATGGTGAAGAAGATACAGTGGCGGTCGAACGGCGATGAAGGAATTGATGATCTAAATCCTTAGCCATAAAAACGGTCGTGGAATCGAATGGTGAAAAGGCATGAATGCTGATTAATGACAGATGAAATCTAACTCAGTTGTGTAATTGAAGGCATTGAGAACACCAACTACAAAGATGAATCAATCAATGATTGGAATTGAAGTCGATGATGGTTGAAGACAATGAATCAATGGTAACGATGATGGTAAAATCAAAGAAAACACAAGAATAATAGACTAAATTGGTGGTGAATTAACCTCTCAACTAAAGTTTATAAACCAGATCAATAAAGTAATTAGGGAAATGACTTCTGGTAAAGATATTGGGAGGTTAATTCTCAGAGTGAACAAAATCCACCTGCAGAGCTCCATTGAAGTAGATGTTGATGGATAAAGCGACCATAAATGTTGGTGATTTTATTTGCTCATGGATTACATCATTATGAGAAATCAATGTTTTTAAAACCGAACCAGTAGACGACTTGATCAACCTATCAGTTCATATTATCATGATGTTATATATATAATTTATACATTATATATTTTAAAGTTAAATAAAATCCATATATTTCTAACAAAAAAATGAATTTATTCCATCAACAATACGAAAATATGAGAACATACCATGAAATGAAATTTTAAAATAATCGGTCACATTTGTTAAATTTTTAGTCTCAACTTATTGTTTACTGTAATAATTTCAATTGAAAAATTTTAAACCAAAATAATAATATCAAAATATCAACCTAATTCTTTAAAATAAACTAGTAAAAATAATGATTATGAGTTTTAACTTAACGGTCCAAAACTGATATAATAATAAAGAATTCATATTTTGAATTTTGAAATTCAAAATCATCATAAATTATGATTTAATTTAATTCAGTCAAATTCTATGGAAATTGTCATCTCACTATTTATAGTTTTTAATTTTTGATTTTTATTTCAAAATAAAAAATTGAGATATATTTTTTAGGGGTATGAATAAAATATTTAGAGTACGGAGAAAATTTAATTTTTTACCATTTATTCTTTTAATTATTTTTTTTTTTTTTTGGGGTCAGTGAATGTTTGAATTCACAAGTGTGGTTGGTATGGTAGCGGAACATGGGAATTTTTTCATTACGAAAATAAAAGAAAAAAATTAAGATTTTTCATTAAAACCCAGACGGATTTTACTCTTTAATTGCTCCCCTGAAGTCAATTTTACTATTTCGCTCCTATTAGTTGCAAGAAATTTCATTTGCCTACTGTTAGTGACATCATGCCTGAAGTCACGTGTAAATTTTTTTATTTGAATGGTTCATCGGTCTTACCAATTTTGGATGGTCTTGATCATATTTGATTAGATTTTATTTTATTTATTTTAATAATAAAAATTGAATCGAATTATAAAACAGTTCTCGATCAAACTGATCAATCCGATTTAATTTTAAAAACACTATGAAAAATTTCAATAGCACTAGTGTTGCCATAATTAAGAGTGTAGCACTAGTTTTAGTTACTCCTATCTTTTCAAGAAACCAACACAACTACGGTACCGTTTGCTTCACTTTCATAAATCAAAATCAAAATTACAATCAAAGATTTTAGAAATCGGAGTCGGAATTAAATATTAATATCAACTGTTTGGTTTAAATTATAAAATGAATATGATTATCATTATTGATATTTAATTTGTATATATTTCAGAATAGAAATCATATAATTGTTAATTTTATTTTTGATAAAAAATATTTTAAAATTAATATTTTTAAAATTTTATTTTATTTTCTAAAATTAAAACTATACTTATTATCTATTTTATTTTATTTTTTAAATTAAAACTAAAATTAAAATATATTTTAGAACTAAAATTAAAATACATTTTCTGATGATAGCAAAATCTGGGTTTCGTCACAAACATGATACCTCTCTAAAAATTCAATCCGGATCAAACCAGTTTTGATTAAAAAAAAATCACATTCAGTAGCAAAACAATTAAGAATTGGATCTAGGATCAATCAACAACCCAAAAGACCCAAAAAACCAACTTGCCTTTTTTCGTCCTTCAACTTTTTTCTTTTCTTCACCCCCGGAAAGTTTTATGGTTTCAAGAGGAATATGTTTGGCTGCACATTGGCAGGTGGGGTCTGATGGTCTCAAAGTCCAGCCCAAAAGCTTTCAAATACCCGTAAGCTTTTGCCTTTTCCTTCCTACTCTTGTTGAAGTACGATGAGAAGGAAGAAGAATTCGATGGAGATTGGAGTGATGCAGAGTCTTCGCCATAAGAGTTTGAATATGAAGATGAAGATGAAAACTAGGGTTCTGAATTTTGAAGTGAGAGAGAGAGAGAGACGACCCCTGCTCCCTAGAGAGAGAAAGAAAGGGGTGAGGGTCACCCAAAAAGAGAAGAGAGGGAGAAGAGAGAGAAACGGGAGGTGATAGGGGAGAGAGAGAAGAGATGGATTTGAGAGAGAGAGAGAGATTAATGGAAGGGCAAACAGTGATAGGATTTTTCGTGGGTTTGAGAGATGGATTTCAAATCCATCGTTTTACATTGGTTTTGGTTTCACAAAACCCAATTTAATTTCCAAAGGTTCATTTCCATTTCCAAATTTTTATTTCCATTTTTGAAATTCATATCCTTTAATCAAAGTGACATATGCTGGTGAATGATATTCATCCTCTATTCTCGAGTAGGCTATAACGTACAGTTTATTTCTTGTTATGTTAGGATATTAGGGGCACTTGAAAAGTTGTAATATCCAATGGTAAATCAGTGATCTGTAGGGCCACGACTCCATGAATATCTGAATAGTTTGAAAAGTCAAGAGTACAATTGGAAAAGAATCGATTCCCATAAAAAGAATTTTACTTTTATAATATATGCTCTATCTCGGCTTTTGTTTTTTTATTTTTTATTTATTTTTTTTTTTTACTTTGTTATACGTTTGAGATAATAGTAATTCATGAATTTGAGTATCAATAATTGTTATCTAACCTCCGGATTAGTCATTGATTATTCTTAACCAACCCATACTTTATTGATTATTGTTTCCTAACCTCCTAATTAGCCTTGAAGGCTTAACATTTGAGTTAACAATCAATAATTGTTAACTAACCTCCAAGTTAGTCATTTTTTTCCCCTAACTTCTAGGTTGGTCAACGTTAATTTCTAATAACTTTGAAATCTATGATAATATGAATCTGTTGTTATTTATGATTTGATTTTTATTTGGATACAGTGATTTTATATTTTATGTAATATTTTGACTACTTTGTTATTTTGTAATAGTGTCAATATTTTATACTAAGTTCGTAAATTGTAATTTGATTGATATTTTTTCTTTATTTTTCAATATTGTCTTAATTCTTAGTTATTATGACTCAACCATTTCTATCCGGCTTCTTTCTCCTTCAAGAGATTAAGACAATGTGCATGCCAGGCGGGACTATAGGTGTAACACTGAAAATTCGGTGTTAGATATGTTTTGTAAATATCTTGAGAATTATAAAAGAAAATTTTTAAATTTTATTGATTTTCGATTTTGGGGTATTAAATTAAAATTTTAGGCATATTTAAAACATCCGTGTTTGCAAATTTGTAGTGCATTCCGTTGTCGGTAAATTTGGAGTTTTAATATAATGTGGGTACAAGTATATATGAATATATATATTTACTTTTATTTTATTATATATTGAAAAAAAAAAAGAGGAGGTGCAGCGTTTAACCTCAAAATGCTGCGTCCCCCCCATTTCAATTAGGGTTAGAAACCCTAATCATTTTCTTTCTCCTTCCCACCTCTCTCTCTCTTCAAATCTCCATCGCTCTCTCCCTCTCGATCTCGCTCTGCCTCTCTCCGCCATACCCTTCCCTCTCCCTCACCGGTGATCACGGAGCCATGGTCCTCTCTCGCTATTTCTCTCTTTCTGTTTTCACAGTCTCTCTCTTTCTCTCTCTCTCGTCACTCTCTGTTTCGCTCTCTCTGTTTTCTCTCTCACCGGCGAAGTACTTCTTCGCCATCGTCCGACCACCGCGCGCTACCGCTTCTCTCTCTGTTTTCTCTCTTCCGCGTGCGACAGCTCATAGAGTCCTCTCACTCTCTCCCTCGCTCGCGTGATGCTCCATGCGAGCATCCCTCTTCGGAAACCTATTCAAAATCAGTGCTCATTTGATATCCGAGAACCCTAGGTCGACTGTGAATCCTTCTCTGCATAGGTAAGAACAGATTTCTGATTTTTAGTTCTAGGGTTTCGATTTTTCTAGGTGATTGAACTAACTTACTATATTTTGTTTCGGTTAGGAGGCACTGCAGATCACCGATAGGACTGAGGAGGCATTCGATTGAGGCTACGAATTGTAAAACCCTAGGTGAGAGAAATTTCTAAATACCTTCAATAATAGATCGAATTTAGGCTGTTTAGGATGAGAGAATGTGTTAGATGATGATATAATCTTATTGGGTCAAGCTAAAGATTTAGGGTTTATGATTTGTATTGTTTCAAACCCTATGTTGTTATTAATTGATGCTATATGTTTCATTGAGAATGGAAATTTAGGAAAAATTGAAATGTAAAATAGTATGTGATGTAAATAAGGTGCAATTGGTTGAATTGGGATGTATATTCATCAATTGGAAAAATTAGAAGAAACTAAGGCTATGTTAATTTAAGAAAATTAGAGAAAATTGTTTAAAAAATAGGAAAGTTTGTAAACCCTTGAATTTGGAGGAGAAATGACTTGAGAATTGTTATTATTGATTTAGGACAATCCATTGGAGTTTGAAAGGAGATTTCTTGAGTATTGATAGGGTGCAGGGAGTGAATACCCTCTCTAGAGGTGAGTGGATGGTCCGTTGTTTTATAAATGAGTAAAATTATTTTAAATTTATTTATAAATGATTTTGAATGATTTTTACATGTTTTATGTGGAATTATTTGTAATTGTAGGATGTCTGAAATGGAAATTTGAATTACGAATACATCCTATATAATTATAAATGAATCTGTGCTATTTACATTGGATACTTGATTTGTAAATGCTTATGGCACGAATTTGGAAATTGTTTGATGAAACATGGCACATTGATTGTAATTTGAATAATTGTGAAATGATGGTGCACGAGTGTAATGGTTATAGTCATTCCCTCCACAGAGCGACCTAACGGGGGTGACGTGGGTGGGGTTATATTGTGAGAGAGGTATATGCGGCCTCTTCTCTGCTACATCGGACTATCTGGATTGTACCCCGATGAGGTACGAGTCAACGCCAAGGAAGCGAGTAGTGTTTGAAATACTGAAATGGAAAACCCCTCGGCGGGCTTCCGTCTTGGTTCGACCATACTCAAGACGGAAGTGATTTCGATGAAACCCCTGTGATTTTTTGAAAGACTGTTTGATGTGGATGCATGTTTTATAAATTATCTTGACTTACTGAAAATATTTTGATATATATAAAGTGTTGTTTGAGATATATTTTGACTCTCCCATATTCACCCCTCATATATTACACAGTTATACCATTGCACTCCATTCACTGAGTATTTATAATACTCACCCCTCTCTTTTACATCTTTCAGAGAAAGTTTAGGCTGCGACAGAAATTGGAGCTTGAGAAGGTTTATCTGCTGGCTTGTATAGGTATTGTAGTGAAGCAAGGTTATTTTGGTTTGATCTGAAGTCCATGGAAGGGAAAACTTGCATAATTCTTTTGGTATGGATTAAATTGATTCGTGTTTCATATATAGGAACAAGTATTGATGGAATCCTTACTTAGTTTATGTTGGAATTTGTTTGGAACATGTTCATTTTCTTTCAAATTCTATTTTTGGTAAAACTTATTGTTTGAATGGGACATTTGGTTTGAAATGCTGAATTTCGATAGTTCCTTTCGATTTTACGAAATTCTGTACATCTCATATTGTCTGGACTTTACTGATGTTGGCTTGTTTTCATCAGGCAAGTGTTAGTAAAATCCTACGACTATGATTTGGGACTTCTTGTATTTTAAAAGCTTTATTTATATTGAGAATTTTGAAGTGGCTAGGATGGCCATACTGCATGCTTGCATGTACAAGTATCATCTTCCCAATTGTGTGTCGATGTGTGCTTATATGTACTGGGACGGACCAGATGGTTCCTTTGCACGTTTATTGTTATATGAATTTTCTTATTTTTGATGGATTGTGTATTTGAAGAATTGTTGTACTGATTTGTAGCCTTGCAGAGTCTCGGTATATGGGGAGGTTCTGTCCGTGTATCGAGACAACGCGATGGTTGTTGCGTGGTCGATCCGAGAATCGGGGCGTGATAACTTTATTGATATCAAAGCTCAGGTTTACGATTTTAAAGATTTGATGGTTTTGAAATATTTTCAAATGTCTCCAAATGTCCCTGAAAGTTTTTCAAAGACTTTAAAAGATTTGTTGTTTTGAAAATTGTGATTTTTAAATTTTTATCTATCAAGGGATGTACAAGAACTTTCCATGGATTCTTAGGGATTATGATCGATTATTGTTTTTAGGGAGTTAAGCTCTTGGGTTGGTTCATATTTTAAATTGGTACGCAAAGACTTTCTCTGTAGAGTTTTACTCCCTATGCGAGGAATAAGGAATCCAAATAGGATATTTTTCGCTCACCTTATAACCAGAGTGATGTATCATTCTATGAATAGTTTCTCAATTGTGATTGAAGATCTCCCTTGACTTGTTTGGCTGAATGGTGAGTACCTTCGTAGTAATTCCTTTGGACTAACATCTTGACGTCAGAAGTTTGATATACTTGTGTAATAGGTATGACAATGTAGAATTACTTATGATAAGATATAGGGCAAAATACTCTTGAGAGATTATAATTGTGAGTAGATATTGGGTCTTGATAAATATTTTCATGGTTTATCTTGTTAGGTATGATGAGTATTTTTGAGTTAATATACAGATGTTAATTTCCATGGAGTCTAATGACTCATTTATAAGTATGGAGTTTGTTTAGCACTTCAACCGATTTTTGAACTCTCTTGACAAAGGATTTTAGGATATCACTTTATTGGAAGAATGTGAGAGTTAGGACTACTCCTCCTCCTATTGAGGATAATTTCTTAAAAGATTACGAATTGGTCCTATAGGAACCAAAATATGATAGGAGTTTAATTTTTGATGGCAAATTAGGTGTCACTAGGATTTGAAACTCTCTATCTCTCTTACTCATTATGGCCATTGATCATAAGCCCTAATGATGACATTATCATAGAATTCATTATATTTCTCTGGAATCTATATTATCTGATGAGGTCAGTCAATTACGTGGTTCAAGACTACAACTTGATTGGGAAGAGTGTAAATTTAGTTGGAGATAAAAATTAGTAAAGGTACATGCAATTGTGTCATGTTACTTGTAAATGCTCTTGTTGGTCTCAACCCTAATTGTCATGAGATTTTAGGAAGATTCTGATGTGGATTTCACCTCAAGGGACAAGGCTTATAAGATGCATTTTGATCATCTCCCTTCTATTTAGAATCCAAATTATATTAAATCGAATCTCATTCCTTTTATGGCTAAAAACATATAGCTATCACACTTAAAAGATGAAACATTAACATGACGAAACAACAAAGGAAACAATGATTTTAAGAGTGAAAAAGGAGGATGGCCTAGCCTATGATGCTCCAGCCAAATTTGAGAAGTATGTGAAGGCTCATGATCTGAAGGTGGTGAGGAACACCTAAAGGACAGCTTGGTGCCCATTTCCTTGGAACCATTAGCCTCTTCAAGATAATGGAGACCATTCTTCTCCCTAGCATATCCAATCGTCCTCCCTGTGCCCTGACTCAGAAAAACACAATGAGATGAGTAAAAAATAACAAGACAGTTTAAGGATTTGGTTACTTTATGAATGGATATGAGATTGGTGGAAAGTTTAGGCAAATGCAGAACATCCTTTAAAGGAAGCAATGGGGTTAAGGTGGCATGCTCATAGCCTGCAACATCAATAGGTTTACCATCTGCAATTTTGATTTATTTATTTCCTAGACTGGATTCATAGGAATCAAAACAATTTTTATTGTTTGTAATGTGATCTAATGCCCCAGAGTCTATCACCTGAGTTAGAATGAACTGTATACCCAACATTTTGTGTTAGAAGATATCTGATTGAACACACCTAAGGATAAAATGTTGAGGAGACCACATACTTTCTCAATCTCCACTTGATTGAACCCCGTGAGTGCAAGTTTCCCTTCATAAGTCAATTGTTGCCCCTCTTCCTTAACTGCACGGTTAGCTTAGTTTCTCTGGCTCTTGATTTTACTCAACTCTTACTCCTTTCCTTGTTAATTGAAACAAGTGTCTCTAGTGTGGCATACCTTCTTGAAACAAGTGACTCTGATCTTCCCGCACCCTTCAGTGAAGTCCTCACCAATGGTGATCATTACAAATAGTTTCTACTATTCAAGCGATAAGGCAGTGTTCTAGTTTTGCAGTTCATCAGGGAGTTGTGAGGTCTTGATTGGAGAAGCAAAGTGTGAATTAGAAATGCTTGATTTTTCTAATAGGTCTGACATATTTTTTAAGAAAGACAACCACAATTGGTGCAATCAGAACTAGATGAAGGAGAATTATATGGCAATAATTTTTCAGAAAGATTGATGGTGATGTAGACCAATTAAAGATCAGAATTGAGGGCAATTAAGGCAAAAAAAAAAGATGCAGACAACATTTTCTTGTAAACTTCGGTGAGTGTGATGAGGAGTCATGTAAAACTTTTGACTATGGTGACTTGCTTGTAAAAAGGGTAAGATTAAGGATGAGAAGGAGAAATTGACATAGTAGGAGAGCTTTATATCTATATGTAAGTTATGCAACAATGTGCAAAATATAAGTTAGCTAAGATTTAAGATGTGATTAATGAAATGATGGATGCTATGTTATTATAGTATACAACCTCTATTATTTATATCTAGACCAAAATAAAGCAAGGACTGTAGACCTCTTATAAATCTGGAAAAGGTAACCTCAAAAACAATCATTGTGGGACTTAAAGAGATTTTGAGCATACAAACATTTTCTATTGTAAATCATTTGTAGCATTACTGAGTTTCTATTTTAGCACTTTCCGAAAGGATGCTTGCAACTCTACCTTGATTCAAAAATTGTTAGGATCCATAAGCAAAAGGCATTTAAGTATGCTATGAACCACCCAATTCTTTTTAACTATCTTTTTGAAATTAAGGAAATTGAAGATGGAATGAGGGAAAAGAGATAATTTAACTCTTTGGTTTTAATTTACATTAATTGCTGATGAAAAGAATATTTACCTGTTCGAAATTGTATTGCAAATTACAAAGTAGGAAAGGGGGCAATGGTGGAGGATGATGTGAAGTAATGCTAATCGATGAAATCTTGCTGTTGCACAATAATTTACATTAATAGTATCTCGTTGCATTCTTGGGTTGGGTGATATTATTTGGTTTATCTAATGCCCCTAGTACACTCTTGTAAATAATGACTCAAGTTCTACATCCCTTTGTAGGGAAGTTCATAAATACTGTGCCCATGATAGTCTTATGGTGTGCTTGTGTGAGATTTTGTATAATAGTTCAAAACAATAAAAGGCGATTAAAATGAGACATCTAAGCCTTCTAAAGTTTTAGTGGCTATTGATGATACATTTATTGTTGGAGCTAGCCTTTCGGGAATCAATATTGGTTGGAAAATGTTATAATATATAATAATGTATTTATAGCTTGAATTTAGTTGATTGGAGGCTTTATTATTAATATGGTGTTGAGAATTTGATAAGTGATGAACCTGAGAAAAATAATAGTAGTAGAAGAATGTGGGCATGGAATTGATAAGCACATGATTATTGGATGAGAAATTTTATGAAAAAAAAGTGGGGATAACTATACCCATATACTCTTGATGACTATGATGTTAAAGTTAGAAATTATGACCTTATGTTCATCTATATTATACTCCATACTTGGTTCATATTAAATGAGATTTGGAGAGTTAAACCTAGGGGCTAATTTGAATGAATAGAAAATTGATAAACAAAAGATGTCAATGCGGAAACAACACCCGCAACTTTTTGACATATAAATTGTAATTTAAATTTCGAGGACAAAGTTTGTTTTTAGGGGGTTAAGTGTTGTAATACTGAAAATTCAGTATTAGAGATGTTTTGTAAATATCTTGATAATTTAAAAAAAAATTAAAATTTATTGATTTTCGATTTTGGGGTATTAAATTGGAATTTTAGATATTTAAAACATCCGTGTTTGCAAATTTGTAGTGCATTCCGTTGTCAGTAAATTTGGAGTTTTAATATAATGTGGGTACAAGTATATATTAATATATATATATTTATTTTTATTTTATTATATATTAAAAAAAAAAGAAAAGAGAGGAGGCGCAGCGTTTAGCCTCAAAACACTGCGTCCCCCCATTTCAATTAGGGTTAGAAACCCTAATCATTTTCTTTCTCCTTCCCGTCTCTCTCTCTCTTCGAATCTCTATCGCTCTCTCCCTTTTAATCTCGCTTCGCCTCTCTCCGCCACACCCTTCCCTCTCCCTCACCAGCGATCGCGGAGCCACAGTCCTCTCTCTCTATTTCTCTCTCTCTGTTTTCATAGTCTATCTTTCTCTCTCTCTCTCTCTCTCTCTCTCACTCGTCTCTCTCAGTTTCGCTCTCTCTATTTCCTCTCTCACCAGTGAAGTACTTCTTCGTCATCGTCTGACCACCGCGCGTGACCGCTTTTCTCTCTGCTTTCTCTCTTATGCGCGCGACAGCTCACAGAGTCGTCTCACTCTCTCCCTCGCTCACACGATGTTCTGTGCGAGCATCCCTCTTCGACAACCTGTCCTAAATCAATGCTCATTTGATATCCGAGAACCCTAGGCCGACTGCGAATCCTTCTCTGCGTAAGTAAGAACAGATTTCTGATTTCTAGTTCTAGAGTTTTGATTTTTCTAGGTGATTAAACTAACTTACTATACTTTGTTTTGGCTAGGAGGCACTGCAAATCACCAATAGGACTGAGGAGGCAATCGATTGAGGCTGCGAATTGTAAAACCCTAGGTGAGAGAAATTTCTAAATACCTTCAATAATAGATCGAATTTAGGCTGTTTAGGATGAGAGAATGTGTTAGATGATGATAGAATCTTATTGGGTCAGGCTAAAAATTTAGGGTTTATGATTTGTATTGTTTTAGACCCTATTTTGTTATTAATTGATGTTATCTGTTTCATTGTGAATGGAAATTTAGGAAAAATTGGAATGTAAAATAGTATGTGATGTAAATGAGGTGCAATTGGTAGAATTGGGATGTATATTAATTAATTAAAAAAATTAGAAGAAACTAAGGCTATGTTAATTTAAGAAAATCGAATAAAATTGTTTGAAAAATAGGAACGTTTGTAAACCCTTGAATTTGGAGGAGAAATGACTTGAGAAGTGTTATTATTTATTTAGGACAATCCATTAGAGTTTGAAAGGAGATTTCTTGAGTATTGATAGGGTACAGGGAGTTGATACCCTCCCTAAAGATGAGTTGATGGTTTGTTGTGTTATAAATGAGCAAAATTGTTTTAAATTCTTTTATAAATGATTTTGAATGATTTTTACATGTTTTATATAAAATTATTTGTGATTGTGGGATGTCTGAAATGGAAATTTGAATTACGAATGCATCCTATGTAATTATAAATGTATCTGTGCCATTTACATTGGATACTTGATTTGTAAATGCTTGTAGTATGAATTTGGAATTTGTTTGATAAAACATGGCATATTGATTGTAATTTGAATGATTATGAAATGATGGTGCACGAGTGTAATGGTTGTAGTCATTCCCTTCACGGAGCAATCCGATGGGGTGACGTGGATGGGGTTTTATTGCAAGAGAGTTAAACGCGTCCTCTTCTCTGCCATGCCAGACTATCCGGATTGCACCCCGATGGGGTACGAGCTAACGCCAAGGAATGAGATAGTGTTTGAAATACTAAGTATTTATAATACTCACCCCTCTCTTTTACATCTTTCAGAGGAAGTTTAGGCTGCGACAGAAATTGGAGGTTGAGAAGGTTTATCTACTGGCTTGTATAGGTATTATAGTGAAGCAATGTTATTTTGGTTTGATCTGCAGTCCATGGAAGGGAAGACTTGTATAATTCTTTTGGTATAGATTAAATCGATACTTGTTTCATATATAGGAGCAAATATTGATGGAATCCTTACATAGTTTATGTTGGAATTTGTTTGGAATTTGTTCATTTTCTTTCAAATTCCATTGTTGGTAAAACTTGTTGTTTGAATGAGACATTTGGTTTGAAATACTGAATTTCGATACTTCTTTTCGATTTTATAAAGTTTTGTACATCTTATACCGTCTAAACTTTATTGATGCCGGCTTGTTTTCATCAGGCAAATGTTAGTAAAATCCTACGACTATGATTTGAGACTTATTGTATTTTAAATGCTTTATTTATATTGAGAATTTTGAAGTAGCTAGGATGGCCATACTGCATGCTTGCATGTATAGGTACCCTCTCCCCAATTGTGCACTGATGTGTGCCCGTGTGTATAGGGACGGACTGGATGGATCCTTTGCATGTGTATTGTTTTATGATTTTTCCTATTTTTGATGAATTATGTATTGGAAGAATTACTGTACTAATTTGTAGTCTTGTGGAGTCCCGATATATGGGGAGATTCTGTCCGTGTACCAAGACAATGCGACGGTTGTTGTGTGATCGGGATCGGGGCGTGATAGTAGGGATGCAATGTAATGGACCTAGAGTTAAAACAAAAAGAAATATTTAGTTTCTCTTTTCAGCCATCGAGATACTTTAGTTGCATGTTTCTCTATTTTTGTTATTTCATTCTTGTTCATAAAGAAAACAATCCTGTCCATACGAGGGTCAGAGTTTTGTGTAAAAAATTTTTATAGTAATGGTTGTTTTATCTTCGTTTTTTTATATATTTTTTATCTGACGATGCCGTTGTGTTTTCTGAGCTTTCACTTTCACGAAGTAAATTGTTGCATAATTAACATGGCAGTTGATATGGTAAAACGCGTGTCACATTGGGTGCAAACAAGAGGTTGTGTGGCTGTGATATGACAGAAGACGTGGTGCTGAGTAACTTGTGTTCGACCCTGAGCAGTTTGATCCGAGTAGTCACCCAGGTTCGCAGATTGTACAACTATCCGATATGGTGCATGAGGGGCTGGAGCCTTCTTTCTGAACCAAACTGATACTGTAGATTCAGGGGAGGATGCGGAACATTAGGGAATGGCCAGAATGGGGATTCTAATACTAACAGGTGGACAGGCACAGTAAAGAACGTGTTTTTTTTTTCCCTATTCGTGGTTTTTAAACGGATATATCAACTAATTCGATTCAAACATATACAAGAGTTCTATTTAAAAAACGGCTCTTCTAATAGACCTTTTTATTTTTAAGTTTTGAATCCGATACTTAATTAAAACATTTAATACATTATCTCACTGTATTTACTATCGGTAAGTAGGAAAAGTCTTCTTTGATGAAAAAGAATTTCAAACAAAGGCACGGTTCTTTGTTTGGGCGAATCAACAACTTGTGAACTGAAAGCGCACGTGAACTACCTCAAGGGAGGAGTGCCGTTTTACGAATGATAAGAACAATTTAAAAGATAATCGAAACAACGTGTTGATCACAACACAAAGAATCTTGGGTATTGACGGTTGGCAATTTTTTATCTTAAAAAAAGATAATTGTCAATTGTAATAATTAAATTAAAAATTGAATCGCCAAAGGCCACTGGATTTTACCATAGCTATAACAGGAGTACCATGATAGTTATACTAAAGACTATACTAAGAGAGAGAGAGAGAGAGTGAGAAAAAAGCTTGAAACTTTGTATTCAATTAGGTGTTTTTGGTCTATATAATATGAATATTTGTACAAAAGAGACCCATATACATATGATATGATTTATGGCTGATTGAGACAAATTGTAAAATATGCATTTTGGGCATTGGATACCAAACTCCTATAGGTGTAATGGTAGGATGTTATAGTCCCTTAATCATAGGTTTTGAGTTCAATCCATAGAAATGAAAAATGAATCTTTAGAAGAGTCAACTCCTTCATGATCCCCACATTACTCAAACCAAATTAATCAGACAAAACCTAAATACTGATCCATAAAAACAAAAAATAAAATTTTGGAGATTCGCTCATGGTGTAATTGAGTAATTTATGCTACTAAAAAATTAATAATTTTAATATTTTTAAATTTCTATTTGCCAACTTTTATATTCTACCAAAACTTTTTTAGTTTATTTTAAAGATATTTTTTGGGATAAATTACTAGTATCTCTGATTAAATCGGTTCGAGACCGATGGCTATAAGTAGAGTAAAATAAAGTACAAATTATAATTTGGTTATATTTGTAATTTGGTTATAAATTTATCTTTAATTAATCTCCGTGATTCATTGTTTAAATCTCAAGTAACCAAAAAAAAAAAAATGAAGTATAATAGGTGGAGATAAATTGCATAAAGTTGAGATTTTCTAATAGGGCCAAACACTTTTTTTTTTTTGGTGTCTGGATTTAGTCTTTCACCCTGTTTTCGGAGCTTTATTTTGACTATTTCGGATCGAGTTGTTGAAATCATTTTGAGAGGTAAAGTGAAGAGAATCAATAGCCAAAATCATTGGCCCTTTCCAAAATCATTGGTTCTTTCCACAATATCATTGGCCTTGATTCAAGATATTCAAGATATTCAATTCAAACACACTTTCCATTTCAAGTGCAAGAATCATTGGCCCTTTCCATAATATCATTGGCCTTGATTCAAGATATTCAACTCAAGCACCATTTCCATTTCAAGTGCAACGGTTCCTTTCAAATGCAAGAACCATTAGCCCTTTCCATAATATCATTAGCCTTGATTCAATTATTGGCCTTGATTCAATCATTAGCCTTGATTCAAGAGATTCAACTCAAGCACTCTTTCCATTTTAAGTGCAATGGCTCCTTTTTCTCTTCTAAGACTAGTATAGTATATTTTGCCTTACCTTGTTTGATTTTGTCTATAAATAATTTCTTGTACTACTTGTGAATGTCAATGGAATGAGAATTATCTTCTTTCCATAAAACTCTTTATGGTATCAGAGCATAGAAACAACTCAAACTCCTCAATTCTCATGGCCATTGAAAGCGACAAATCCATTATGAAAATCAACACTGAATTTGAAACTGAATTATCCTTGCAAACTCTCCATCAATGTTCAAGTCTCATCTCTTTGAAACTAGACAATACCAATTTCCTGCTTTGGCGATCACAGATGGAGCCATTGATTCATAGTATCAACATGGCGCATCATCTCTTCGAAGGCAGTGAACCTCCAAGTGAGATAACTAAAGATGACAAGACTGAAGTGAATCCAACTTATCTCACGTGGAAGAGAAACGATGGTCTTCTTACAGCCTTCCTTCTTCGAAATATCGAAACTGAAGTGCTTGTCACTCTTGAAAACGTTGGTTCTGCCCACATGGTATGGAAGTCCATTGAAGAACAAATTCTTCCCACTACAGTGGAGAAAGAAATGATATTAAATGAAACTCTTATGTCTTTGAAGAAAGGCACCCTTTCTCTTGATGAATATATCAAAAAATTCAAAGGTTTGTGTGATAGTTTGGCTGCCATTAAGAAGCCAATTGATGAAACTAAGAAAGTCTTCCAGCTTGCTAGGGGTCTTGGAGCTAAATATCAAGACTTTCGAACCGCCATGCTCACTAAGCCTCCTTATCCCACTTTTCACCAATTTATCATGGCATTGCACGCTTATGAGTAGATGAATTTCAGCAGTGCCATAGAAATTGACAACCCTCCTAGACATGATCAAGCCTATATGAGCCAAAGAGGGAGAGGACGTGGAAGAAGCGGTGGAAGATTTAACTCCAGAGGAAAAGGTTTTAATCCTGCTGCAAGACATAGCTCCTATGGTCACACCAATTCAATTCCAACAACAACGGAGATCAAAGTTTAACAAATACCAAAAATAACAAATATGACAAGGCTCCTATAACATGCCAAATCTGTGGCAAAAATAACCACTCTGCCATTGAGTGTTGGAGTCGATTTGATCACTCCATCCAGCCCGAAGATCAATTACAAAAGGCTTTGGCTGCAATGACAATCAATCAAGAAGATGATCCAAATCTCTATGCCGACTCAGGCGCTACAACACATATTATCAATAACCCAGGTAAACTCTCAACAATTTCTCAATATAAAGGTAGGGACACTATTTTCGTTGGAAATGGAAAGAGTTTAAACATAACTCATATTGGAAATGGAAATATTAAAACTAATAAGGGTAATATTAATTTGAAAAATGTGTTAGTAGTCCTTGATATTAAAAAGAATCTTATCTCTGTGGGAAAATTGGTTAAGGATAATGCTTGTACAGTCACTTTTGATACTAACAATTTTTTTGTTAAGTCTTTACAGGAAAAAATTCTAGCTAAAGGGCATAGAAGTGGAGGATTGTATGCTTTTGATAAAAATCATGAAGCTCTTGCTGTTTTAAAAGGAGTCTCTCAAAATACTTGGCATCAACGCATGGGACATCCACATTCAAAATTTTTGCGCATTTTAAATTCTAAGAATTTAATAAACATTTCTAGTTGGCAAAAACCTCAAACCATTTGTACTAGTTGTCAAATGGGGAAAAGTTGTAAACTTCCTTTTGCTATATCAAATAAAATTTCGAATTTTCCTCTTGAAAAATTGCATTGTGACTTATGGGGACCTGCTCCAATTCTTTCATGTCAACAATTTAAATATTATGCTGTTATTGTGGATGACTGCACTAGATATACATGGATTTTTCCTTTAAGAAGAAAATCAGATTTCCTTGAACACTTTATAAAATTTCAAAAACAAGTTGAAAATTTATTTGAAAGAAAAATTAAAATCCTCCACAGTGATGGTGGAGGTGAATTTACTTCTCTTATTTTTGAAAAACATTTAATTAATTGTGGCATACATCATCAATTTTCTTGTCCGCATACCCCACAACAAAACGGTGTTGCCGAAAGGAAACACCGCCATATTGTGGAAACTGGTCTTACACTCCTTTTTCAAGCACACATGCCTGTTAAATATTGGGTTGATGCTTTTCTTACTGCCACTTTTTTGATTAATCGTCTCCCTTCTTCATCTCTTAATATGAAAACACCATATTTTAAATTATTTAATTGTGAACCTGATTATAGTTTTATGAGAATATTTGGATGCAGGTGCTTCCCTTATCTTCGTGATCAAGGAAGAAACAAATTTGACAAGAAGACATATCCTTGCATCATTATTGGCTATAGTCCTATCCATAAGGGATATCGTTGTTTATGTCCTTTCACTAACAGAGTTTATATTTCTAGGCATGTTATATTTGATGAAAGTGTTTTTCCTTACACCCCATCACAAGTACACACACCGCAAAGGGACTTGGACGTCACTATGTTTCCAACCAACATTCAGTTGCCTTCCCACCGTCAAAGTCCTATTGAAAAAGGGAAACATGTTCCTAATGAGACAAATGTTACTCCTACTCATGAAGAGAATTCCAACATTGAGAAAGGGCATCAAGTTTCCAATCAAGAAACCAATCTCAAAGAATTCACTATTCATAAAGAAGCACTCCCTATTGAGGTTACAGCGCAAAAGAATAATGAAAACACTCATGAAAACATTGATGGAGAAGAAAATCTTGATAATCTTTCTCCTAATCTTCCAAGTCTTGACATCACCAGCAAACCAGCAACTCAAGAAAATTCTAATCTTAACGCCTCTACTTCTCAAGAGTCATTTAAAGATTTTCCTGATTTGAGCAATAATTTAATTGTGGATTTATCTCATGCAGGTCAAGGACAACAGCCTACGAAGGGACCGTCCATGCTTACTCGTCTACAATTAAGGCGAAATCCAGAACTAAATCCTCAGCTTGCTAAAGAAATGCAAGAAATTCGATCCAAACGTGACAAGCTTGCTCTTATCACTTGCAGTGACGTCAATGTGCCAAAATCCTACAAAATTGCACTAAAAATTCCGTATTGGAAACAGGCAATGGATAATAAAATACAAACCCTTCGTGAAAATCAAACTTGGGATCTTGTCCCACGCCCTCAAAATACTAATATAATTGGATCTAAGTGGATATTCCGAATTAAGTTCAAAGAAGATGGCACCATAGAACGATATAAGGCGCGGCTTGTAGCACAAGGATATACTCAAGTTGAAGGCCTAGACTATGAAGAGACCTATAGCCCTGTAGTTAAGGCAACCACAATCAGACTCGTCATAGCCCTTGCTACCATGTCGAATTGGAAGATGCGACAATTAGACGTCAAGAACGCCTTCCTCCATGGATATTTAAAAGAAACGGTCTACATAGAACAACCTCCTGGTTTCACAGATCCTCATAATCCTGAGTTTGTTTGCAAACTAAATAAATCTCTCTACGGTCTCAAACAAGCACCACGTGCTTGGTTTAATAGATTATCGCAATACTTACTTCATATCGGTTTTATATGCAGTAGAGCTGACCCTTCTTTATTTGTTTTGCGCAAAACTAATACAATTATACTAATGCTTATTTATGTTGATGATATTGTGCTTACAGGAAATAATGATGAAGAGAATCAACGACTCATTCAAAACCTTGGATCAGAATTTGCATTAAAAGACCTGGGAGATTTGCATTTCTTTCTCGGCATAGAAGTCCAAAGAAACAATAAAGGAGTAACTCTCTCGCAAAGTCAATATGCTAAGGAAATTCTTCAACGAGCCAAATTACTAAATTGCTCTCACTTTAAGACGCCAATGGCTCTCAAACCTCAACCAGCCCCTCATGATTCTGATCCCATTGATGCAACCGAATACCGCAGCTTGGTAGGAGCACTACAATACTTAACTTACACCAGGCCTGACATTGTTCATGCAGTAAATAAAGTTTGCCAAAAATTACAAAATCCTACAGTTGGAGATATGAAGGCCATCAAACGTATCCTTAGATATCTTAAGGGCACCCTACATTATGGTATTTCCTTTTTGCAAAATAGTACATTTTCTCTTTATGGTTTCTGTGATGCAGATTGGGCCGGATGTCAAACTACTCGTCGTAGTACTACCGGTTATTGTATATTCCTTGGAGCAAACTGTATTTCATGGTCATCAAAGAAATAACCAACGGTCTCTCGGTCTAGCACTGAAGCAGAATACCGCGCATTGGCTTCCACAACGGCTGAAATTGTCTGGGTTACTTTTCTTCTTCGAGACATAGGAATACAACTAAACATGGCTCCTCAACTATTTTGTGACAACAAAAGTGCTCTCTACATGACGATCAATCCTGTCTTTCATGCCCGTTCCAAACACATTGAGATTGACTATCACTTTGTCCGCGAAAAGGTAGTTGTTGGTGCTCTCATCACACGGTACATTCCCTCCACTCATCAAGTTGCTGACATATTCACAAAACCATTAGCGGCAACATCTTTTCTGCATTTTCGAAGCAAGCTTGGAGTTCATTCTGTCATTCCCTCCAGCTTTAGAAAGGGTGAAGAGAATCAATAGCCAAAATCATTGGCCCTTTCCAAAATCATTGGTTCTTTCCACAATATCATTGGCCTTGATTCAAGATATTCAAGATATTCAATTCAAACACACTTTCCATTTCAAGTGCAAGAATCATTGGCCCTTTCCATAATATCATTGGCCTTGATTCAAGATATTCAACTCAAGCACCCTTTCCATTTCAAGTACAACGGTTCCTTTCAAATGCAAGAATCATTAGCCCTTTCCATAATATCATTAGCCTTGATTCAATCATTGGCCTTGATTCAATCATTAGCCTTGATTCAAGAGATTCAACTCAAGCACTCTTTCCATTTTAAGTGCAATGGCTCCTTTTTCTCTTCTAAGACTAGTATAGTATATTTTGCCTTACCTTGTTTGATTTTGTCTATAAATAATTTCTTGTACTACTTGTGAATGTCAATGGAATGAGAATTATCTTCTTTCCATAAAACTCTTTATAAAGTTCTCCCCAATATGATTTGTTCCATCCGAGACTCAAACTCAAATTCTCTATATAAGATCTAGACTTACCAACTGAGCTTAGGGTAATAGAGTCAAACATTTATTTGTACTCCACACTTCCAAATTACAAATATGATTTGTTTTCCTTTCGCTGGTGTTGTACCCTAAAAAATATATATCCGACAAATTTGCATGTAACGCAGAAAGCATGTATTGCTGATAATTTGAGGGCCCATTTAAATCTGCATGGTTGTAAATTTCCTGCTCAGAAAAAGTAAATTTTCTTAAATAAGATGTAAGGTAATAAATATAACTGTAACAGCAAAAAAGCTGACCCATTAAAATCTCCATTCTGATGTATATATTAAATAGCTACTGTGGCTATTCCATTAAATGGCTTCTTTTGGCAATTGATTTTAAGGACTTTAATCAAATAATATTACACAATTACTCCACAGAAGGACCTATTCGTTCCTAACCAAAGCTCTATAAATTGGGATGTTCCCGTAGGAGTCTCCATGCAAAAGCACCACGCCACTACAATGTCATCCTCGACAGTAATCATATGTCTTTGCATTCTACTGTTTTCTTTTGCTGTTAAAGCAACGGACAATTACCATGATGATAAAATATTAACTCCTATCAATCCATTGCCCCCTACTAAGCCACTTCCACCAATTGATCCTAAAATATGTACTTTACTTGGTAAGTGTCCTCCGCCTCCGCCATCGCCACCGCCGCCGCCGCCGCCTAGAGTCGCTCCTACACCCCCTCCACAGAGTCCTCCATTGCCTCCACCAACACTGCCTCCAAGGATTCCTCCATTACCTCCACCAACACCAGTGACACCAGCGCCTTCCATAATCGCTCCTACACTGCCTCCAAAGAGCTCATCACTGCCTCCAACTCTGGCACCAACACCATCACCGGTGCCAACATTAGCACCTCCTACCGGAGCCCCATCATTGGCTCCTCCTCCTAGAGGCATTGCCCCCACACCAGGACCACTGTCACCTAGTGGAGTTCCAACAGCGCCAATTGTGCCACCAATCAGTGTCCCTATTGTTCCGCCAAAATTATCCCCACCTCCTGGAGGTGATGAAGCACCATGCCCGCCTCATCCCTAGACCAATACTTAGACACGGTCGAGCATGCTGTGTTTATTGTGTAACTATCAAGGAAAATGACCTCACGAACGTTGAAGCATAAAAGGAGGGTTTTGTTTTTTGGGGGGGGGGAGGGGGGGAGGAGGCGCCTGTCAATCAATAGAACTCTGCATGTAAGTATTGGAAGGAAGTACATAGAACATTTGAATTGAAACAACAAATTGGCAGAGGAAGGACAAGAATATACCAACCCGAATATAATGTTAATGTCCCAGCGGAATATTGGCGAAGGAAAGCTATAAACATATAGCAGCAAATTGCCTCAAGGGACCCCTATAGAGCACAACTAAGCTTAACAGTATACATCCGAACTCATAAGATCAACTAAACATAATCGTAAAGTTATATGTACTTCGTATTGAAGGAAAACGTTGATTGCAAATGCTTGACTAGCTTGGCATCGACAAATCTATACCTAGTAGAATGACAAATCTGTGCACCCACTCTCTGTATCTCTATCCCTTCACTAAGGTCACTAATTGAAAAAAAGAAAATTTAAAAATCAATAATAATAAAAACAATAATTTCATAAACGTCAACCATTGCTCTTGTATGACTTATTTCTTTGTTTTTTTCTTTTTTTTTTGGGTAGAAAAGTGAAATTTCTTCTCGTCTCCCCTCAAGATCAACGCCAAAAACTAACCTCAATGTCTTTATACAACTTCGCCGATGAAGACCCACCACCATAGTTCCTCAAGTCTGCCAAAATACAGAAGTACATACAAGCGAATAACAAGCAAACCGCTGGAGTTAATACCAAAACCTAGAAACAGATATCCCTCCAGCAGGACGAATGGAGACCCTTCAAGAAGATGAAGAATCTCAATCTTCCTGTAACATTTATCCATGAAGAACAGACTTCTCTTTTTTTTAATAATAAAGACGTGCAATCAAATGGGATCGGAGGAAAAATAGAAGTAAAAAAATTCTATCGCTTGAAATAAGACTCTCTCTCTCTTTCGTATTTCAAAAACCCTCTCTCTCTCTCTCTCTCTCTTTTACTTCAAAAACCCAATCTTTCAGCTTCGGCATTCTGTTCTGCAAAAGGGTTTTGCTTGTTTAACTTAACGGAGTGCTTTGAGGCATCTTGGTATTTCGACAAGTTAAAAAGATGGGAAAGCAGGTAGGCTTATCTCCAATTGAATTTAATTGCAACCAGCGGCATGGACCTAGCAGCTTGGATTAAATGTAGTAGGGTGAGAAAATTGGTTTGATTATAGCAGTTTGAGTCGCCTTGCTTCTTAACAACCACCGTGCGTTGAGTTTCACTGGCGAGGTTGGCGATCAAATAGTGGCTTCGAATGGCGGAAGGGGATAAAGCTACTGACGGTGATTGAAGTTTTGGATGCTCATGAGAGAGATTTTAGAGAAAGAGAGAGAGGTTGCAAGCGAAGCAGAGTTTCAAGAGGGAGAGAGAGATGCTGTTCATTTTGACCAGGGTTTATTTATTCCACTGCTCCTAATATTACTGTTTGTTGAAAAAAATGCAAACCTAACAGATTTGAACGGGAAAGACCAATTTTGTCAAATTTTGCAAGTTGATAAAATATTACAAAAAATAAAATTTTTATTGGATTATTTTAAAAACATTAAAATTTAAAAGGCAATTTTATAATTTTCTATATATTTCGTTGCAAATATTGCGTGTACTTCAGAAAATTCTCACTAATATTTAAAATATATATATATCAATTTGACTTTATTATGGCCAAAACCTTGAAAAAATTTATATTTATTAATACTTATAGAACCAATGCCAGGATTATTTCTCAAAATATTGAGAAAATGACAAGAAATCTCAAAAATATGATGATTTTTTTTCTTCCCAAACTAGTGATATCGACATTATCAAAATCAGATTTGAAATCGACTTCAAACCTGCCTATTCACCCTACCATGAACCCCACAATAAAAAAAAAAAAACAAACAAACAAGAGTTAGAAGTCGATGGCATAAGAATCGACTTTAAAGTTGATATTACTTAAATACACTTTATGTGTCTCCCCCTCCACCTCATCAACACACACTCTCTCTTTCTCTCTCCTTCTCTAACACTGAAAATTAAGTATTAGAGATGTTCTATAAAATATCTTAATAATTATAAAAGAAAATTTAAAATTTTATTGATTTTATATTTTGAGGTATTAAATTAAAATTTTTGGTATATTTAAAATGTCTGTGTTTGCAAAAATTAGTGGTCCATCCCATTGTTGATAAATATGGAGTTTTAATATAATTTGGGTATAAATATATATGAATATTTATTATTTATTTATTTATATTTATTAACAAAAAGGAGATGAGGCACAACATTTTGACCAAAACGCTGCACTCTCCCTCCCCCAATTTACTTAGGGTTTGAAACCCTAAATGTCACACTCTCTTCCGTCCCTCTCTCTCAATCGAACTCTCTCCCTCTATCTCTCTCGATTTCTCTCTCCGTCTTCCTCCGACAACCACACACGGCCGCCCTAATCTCTCTCTCTCTCTCTCTATTTCCTCTCTCGCGCAACAAAACTCTTTCCTTCTCTCTCCCGCGCGTGATAGCACACACTGCCTCCCTCCCTCTCGCCCGCTCACTTGCACTGCTCTCCCTACCGAGAGCCTTTCTGTGGTCTTCATTGAAGCTACACACCAACGGATTATGATATTTACATTAAATGGACTATTAAAAAATTTTTATATTTATGAAAATGTAGAAGAATAATTATTCGGAATAAAAATGTGAATTTTCTTATTCAGAATGGTTAGGACTTTTTGAAACACTTAGTTGATAGATTTTAAAATTTTGAAGTTACCGATCATTGGAGTCCTGATCACCAGAGCTGTCGGTTATTTGGGTGTTCGACAATCGATACTTGGTGGATTTTAACCGTTCGGTACTCAGAGAAATTTTAGTATTCAGTAGAGATCTAAATTCAGTGAACAGTCCCTCAAATTTTTTGTTTCCCAATCAATAGTCGATGGTAATCATCTACCGATCAATAATTATGAGACACTCATCGGTATTGCAAAGATGAAATTTATATCTATCAGTAATTGCTTAATTTTCCATTGTTACCACCCTTTCCATGTATCTGTTCGGTATTATTTTCCAATTCGTAGCATTCGGTATATTAATTCTCTGTCGGTAATAAGCTCCCAAACTTTTGTTGGTCATTTAGTCACCAGTTGGTATTGGAACTCCCATCCGTATAGTGAGAGCCCATCGGTATATTGTGAAATAAATGATTTGACTGTCGGTACTTTTTCCTATCATTTATCAGTACAGTACAATTGAGTCCCATCAGTAAATGGAGGAAGTTATAATTTTAGATAGACTTATTATTTTATAATTTTATATGTCCATCGGTATATCTAATTTCTAATGATTATTTTGCTACTGATCGGTATTGTGAATTTATGATCAGTAATATGTATTATCGGTAATGCCAAACTTGTGAATTTCATTTCCATTATCTATCGAAAATGAGAGATTTTCTTTACCACCTCTTGGGTGTTTGATTCAATCTCTCTAAATTTTCAATACTTGTCGATATTTGTTAAAAATTTACATTACCCTCTTCAGAGCTCATTTAGCCGTTCAGTTCCTTATTTTTATTTTCTTGTTCGGTCATTGCTTGCTGTCTTGCTCTTCGGTCTTGCATCTTGTCCTTGCCTTTGGTAGCCAAACGCTATATTAAACACACTTCAAATTGTCTCTTGACCGAATAAGCTGAAGACTTGAAATTGCTTGCATGAAGAAAATGTTGTTCGGTCCTTTTCTGCACACCCTTTCGGTCAACATATGGATTTGTCTTTTTTTTTATTTATTATTATTATTATTATTATCATTTATTCTCCACCGAACATGCAAACATCAAACAAGTCTTCAAACTCACTTACAAATTCTCCTCAAACATCAAACAAGTCTTCAAATTCACTTACGAATTCTCCTTCGGTTGCTGCACATGAGCATGGAACCCATGACCTCCCAATTGTGCAAAAAGATTTTAACCACCATACCATCCAATCCTTTTGAACAAATATTGTATAATCATATTATATCTCCTATGAATATTTTAAATTTTTAACACTTATAGTCACTTCCCCTAAATTTGTATTCTTTTTCTCAACCCCCCTTCTCTTCACCGAATATATCTTCTTCATAGAATAGAAGTTCAAGTATTTAGACCCATCGGGTGGATCAACCCAATAAATTAAAATAATATATTGAATATATGTGCAAATTAGAAGTGGATGAGAACTTCTAAGCAATTATTTAAAGTGAGTTGGAAATAAAAGGGAGTAGTGGAGTTCCAGAACCTATGAAAAGACATTTCTCATTTTCTCTAATATTCTCTTTTCGTTCTTTCTCTCTTTTCTCTTTTCTTCCAAAACCCAATCGATCAACATCAAATTTTTAGATCAAAGGTTTCAAACTACACATGAACACTTCAAAGATTAATCTTAGTTTTGAATCTTAAGGAAAGTCTAAGAGTTTAGTGCTGTCACAAAGAGAGGAAAAATCAAGAGTTTTGGTGTGACCAAAATCAGAAGGATTTTTTGAGACAAATCAAGGATCTGAACTGAGCTGATCGAAGTCAGACTATTTGTCGTGGATAGATCTGGGAGTGACTACCCTCCCTGAAAACTATGAGTGGACGGTTTGTTGTGTTTATAAATGAGAAATGATTTTCATGATTCTCCAAAATGATTTTTCTAAACTGACTTTATGAAATGTTTTGTGATTGTGGAATGTCCCAAAAAATATGTTTTATTCGAGCCATGAGATTCATTTTGAAACATGCTGAATTTTTCCTACGGAAACATTTGCTAAGTTTATGAACTGTGAAACTTGTTGATTTTTATGGCATGTGATATGATGTTTGAAAAATGGTTTATGTATTGGCTTTGGGGCATGAGTCTGAGCCCCCATGGTACATGTATGGGATATGAGCACCCAATTATGACCGGTCGAGTTTAAGCTTCCACGGACCGATTCGAAGGGGCGGCGTGGAGAGTTTGGTAGACTTGAGGGGGTAGGTGGCGGTAGAGAGATGCCCCCAAGTCCATTTCGAGACTATTCGGTTGCATCTCCAAAAAGGCCGCGAGCTAACGCCAAGGTTGGGGTTAATAGGTTCCATCGGATGGTTCGGGCCAAGCCATCGGTGGAGAGATTTTGAGGCAAATCCTAGGTTGATGGAAAAGTGTATATTGTACTCTGGAAAAATCATGGCTCTTGTTAAAATTGTTTGAATGACTACTTGATGTTTTTGTTGGAATATAAATCTGTTTTGAGATTATTGTTTGACACTTCCACACTCACCACTCACTTACTCACACAGCTATGTCATTGCACTCCACTCATTGGGTATTCCTATACTCACCCCTCCTCTTATCCCTTTTCAGAGGAAGTGTAGAGACAGATCACCTGATCGGTAGCTAGAGCCAGCCGAGGAGAAGAGCTGTCTGGGACCGACCGTCGGTATTGGTCCCTCTTGATGAAGATTTTGTGGCATGTAGTTGGACCCATTGGAGGGCATTTTTCTAAATCTCTTTTTGTATAATATTTTATATATATGTTTCTTTAAAAATCTAGATTTATACTTGAGTGTTAAACTTTGGAATGTTAAATGTTCACTTGTTTTATGTTTGCAAATTTTATTATGATTTCTTGAGAATGGTTGAGATGGTCGGGTTGGCCGATGGATGATTCAGAGTTACTTTGAAATATTTTGGATGATGGAAATGCCTTGCGGTACTTTGGGATATGGAGTGGGGTTCGCTCATGTCTCAAGGTAACGCGGCTGTTGTCACGTGCTCGGACCCACGGGTCAGGGTGTGACACCAACATCCACCTTAGACCTTCGAAACCCACGATTCCTCCACTATGTAGGTAAGGTGAATTTTTGATTTATAGATTCTAGGGTTTTCGATTTTTCTAGATGATTGAACTAAATTACTATACTTTTGTTTTGAATAGGAGGCACTGCAGATCACCGATTGAACTGAAAAGGCATTCGAACGAGGGCTGCAAATTGTAAAACTCTAGGTGAGAAAAATTCTAGTCCCTTCGATAATTGAATGAATTTAGGGTGAATTTGGGATGAGAGCTTTGGATATGTTTTGAAAATGTGTGGAATTCGAAGAGAATGCATTTTCCTGAAATTTGATATGTGATTTCTAGGGTTACGTCTAAATTCTACATGGATTTAGGCTGATTAATACAAAAGAAACGTGTTAGATGAAATTAAAAACTTGTTGAGTGGTGTAGAACAGTTTTCCTTAGAATTTGATTTAAAATATGCATGAAAAATGTTAGGGTAATGTAAATTCGGGAGAAATTGAGAAAATTGTTAGAAATCAAGGAAAGTTGAGGAATATTGGGAATTTAAGATCATTAGTGATGCAAATGATCTTGAAATGATGAAATTAGAATCTTGGTTCATGAAATTGAAGAATTAGATATGTGCTAAATATAGAAAACTTCATAAAACCTAGAAGTTGAGATGAACTAATATTGAAATTGTGATTATTGATATAGGATAACCCATTTGAAGGTTGAGAAGGGTTTTCTTGGATTAAATTTACGGAATTGAGAGTGGATACCCTCCCAAGAGGTGAGTGGATAGTTCATTGTATTCCTAAATGAGTAACTTGATTTTAAATTGTTTTATAAATGATTTTGAAAATTTTTTTATATATTTTATATAAATTGTTTGATGATTGTGGGATGTCTGAACTGAATTGTGAAGTATGATGCATCCACTGTATTTATAAATTTATGTGTGTCTTATGTCATTTGATATTGCTTTATGAATTGCTATGGTATTAAATTGATGATTATTTGTTGGAAATTATAGCACATAATTTGAGAAATGACATGTATGAGAAATAAAGGGTGCTGGTAGTTAATGGCTATAGTCATTCCCATCACGGAGTGACCCGACGGGATGGCGTGGTTGGGATTGGATATGCGGGGAAGATAGACGTATCTCCTTCTGTCGAAATTGTACTATATCTGGTTTGCACCCCGGTGAGATACGAGCCAACGCCAAGGAAAGGGGTATGTTTTGAAACATTGGGTTGAAAAACTCTTGGCGCGCTTTCGTTTGGGTTCAGCCAAATCTAAGATAGAAGCGTTTTCGATAGGACTCCATGATTTTCTGAAAGAATGATTAATGTGGATGCATGTATTGCGAATTGTTTGATTTATAAAAAATGCTTTTATATATATAAAGTGTTGTTTATAAGATATGCTTTGACTGCCTCACATTCACCCCTCATTTTTGGACACAATCATATCATTGCACCATAAACAAAATTGTATCATCCACATTCCTTAAATCATAATCACAAACCATCAAATCATAATCATAAACCATTTATATCACATTTTCAAATTCAGAACTTAAATTTTAATAGAAATTACCTGTGACTACGTCGGGATTCACTTGGGCCTCTTCATTAGTCATAGCGTAAATTCGGGTCTGAGCTCTAGGTTGAGGGCGTTGAGTAGAGGCAACTACGACATTACTTCCCATGCCCATTCTATAAGTAGCACTAGTAGAAAGCGTTGTACTAGCCGAGCCAGTTTTGGAGCCATCAGGAGGACCTTGAACTTGACGGCTTCCTTGCCCTTCAATATTTAACTCTGGGCAAGCATATTAGAGGTGACTCTCCTTCCCACATTGATAGCATCGTTTAGGTCCCCTGCACGGACCTTCATGATATCCCTAACAGGTAAGGCATGGTTCCATTCTGCCTCCCCTCGGTCTTGCTCCTGATCCAACACTTTTGTTAGGAGCATTAGGTTTGATAAAGGGTTGTCCTTGAGGGGAGCTAACTGATCCCAAGCCAAATTTGCCACTATATGAGCCCTTCTTCTTAGAATTTTGCCCTAGTGTTAACTCGCCGGACCTCTTCTTCTTCCCATGATGATCTCCACCCTTGTCTCTTTCAAGCAACATTTGTTCGGCCCTTAAAGCCAACCGCAACACATTCCGGTATGTGTGCTCTTCTGTAACTGATATCTTCTCTCGGATGTTCAGATTCAAGCCATCCTTGAATTTGAAGCATATGTACTCCTCGGAGGCTACTAACTCCGGTACAAATGATGATAGGCTTCTGAACTTCGCTTCATATTCCGCCAAGAACATACTTCCTTAACAAAGGCAGAGGAACTCTCTCCTTTTCAAATCCCGATCAAAACGGGTATAAAACCTCTCATCGAATTCCTTAAGAAAATCGTCCCAAGTTGGAAGTGCGGTTACCCTTTCCTTCACTCCATCCCACTAAATACTAGCATCATCATCCAATAGTCTCACGGTTACTGTAAGCTTCAGTCTATCATCTATTCTCATATCCGTTACAACTTCACGAATCCTCTTAATCCATTTCTTAGCCACCATGGGATCGCCAGATCCTAAGAAAATCTCACATCCGAGTTGCCTCGCCTCTTTGATCAGCTTTGACAACTCAACAGTAGGACGATTAATTGAGGCAACAACCGGTGGAAGAGGTACTGCCGGAGTACTTGGTGTAGCGGCCAGCATTGGAGGAGGAGCCGGTGGAGGAGCTGAAGTTTGGCATGGAGCTTGATACTGTACTCCGAAAGTGCTCCACCACTCCATTACTTGCTGGAGGGCGGCTATAAGAGGTGCAGGAATCCCGGTTGAAGGAGCCGGGTGTGTAGACACTGACGTTGGTAGAGCATGTGAGGACGACTCATCCTCGTGCTCTCGAAGAGGAATTTCGTTTACATTTCTCATCCTTTTACTTGGAGGCATGATTACCCATAAAGAGAAAAGAATTGTTTAGCACTTGGGGTTAAGTGAAGAACTAATTACTTAACCCCCTAAAATGATATCCTTAATTCCCTAAGAATCCATGGAAGGCTTTTGTATATTTTTTGAAAAATTCATACTTTAACAAGATTTTTCGAAAGAAAAACATTCTTAAAACTTTTGGAAAACTATTTGGGGACATTTCCAATATTCAAACATTTTAAAAATAGAGCCTAAACTCTAATACCAATAAAGTTGTCACGCCCCAACCCTCAAATCGAGCATGCGACAACAGCCACGATTATCTCGGCATACGGGCAGAACCTCTCCATATACTGGAACATCGCAAGGCATTTAACATATTCAACCTAATTTGAAAACAATAACACGAAAATATATAAAGGACCTTCCCAGTCCATATTAACACAATAGACATGCAAGAGGCCCACCTGGCCAATCCAATCACATGCACACAACAAGTCATCCCAGCCGTTCCAGAATTCTCAGTAAAATCTTTATAAACTCCAAATGTTTCAAATTTAGGGTAAAGTCAAAATGTCCCATTTAAAACAATGAGTTTGCAGAATGAGAATTTAAACAAAATTACGTAAATTTCATAACAACCAAGTGTGGATTCTATCGATATTTGCCCAATGATATAGAACAAGTATCAGTTGAATCCAAACCAAAAGAATAGTATAATAGTTCCCTTCTATGGGTCATACTATATAATTCCAAAAATAAATCCAACATCATCAATACCTATATAAAAACAGCAAAACAAAGTCTTCTACTAGCTCCAATGACGTCTTCTACCTAAACTTCCTCTGAAAAATATAGAAGAAAAGGATGAGTATGGGAATACTTAGTGAGTGGAATACAATGACATAATTGTGCGATAAATGAGGGTGAATATGGGAAAGTCAAAACATAATTTATAAACATTTCTTGGATATAAAATAATCTTGATAAAATCTGAACTATTCAAACAAACATGCATTCACATAATTTAGACTTTCCAAAAAATCACGAGATCTTCCTATGAAATCACTCCCGTACCAGGTTGGGTCGAACCTGGACGAAAGTTCACCAAGGGGTTTTCAATATGTTTATCTCGAAATACTATATCCCCTTTTTTTGGCATTGAATCATACCTCACTGAAGTGCTTCCGGATATAGTACGACATAGAGCAGAGGGAGCCACATCTATCTTCCCCGCTAATCTAACCCCAATCAAATCACCTCATTGAGTCGCTCCGTAGAGGAAATGACTATAGCCATTAATCTCATACACCCTTTCATTTGCAAATATCCAATTCACAATTCATGTGCCAAAATTTCAACAAAATAATTTCTAAATTGTACCATAACATTCATAATTCAAATATTTCACAATATATGGTACACATTCATTTATAAATTCAATCAATGTATTCGTAATTCAAATTTTTATTTCAGACATCCCACAATCACAAAACAATTCATATAAATCATGTAAAAATCATTCAAAATCATTTATAAAGAATTTTAAATAATTTACTCATTTAAATTCACAATGAACCATCCACTTATCTCTTGATAGGGTAATTACTCCCAAATTCCAAATCAAACAAAATCCAATGAAATCCCTTTTCAAGCTCCAATTATCTTGCCTAAACTAATAATTCACAAATGCATTATCAATTCACCATTATTCCTAGGGTTTATATATTTTTCCTAATTTTTCCTAAATTATCATAACCCTAATTTTTGATATTCATGAATCTATGTTCACATTCATCCATTGTGATGTCATTTGCATCTCTATCAAACCCTAATTTGCAATTTGTTCATTTTTCCCCAATTTCCAAATTCGTTCCTAGCCCTAGGGTTTTGATCTTCATATGAAATTCCAACAAAACTCAACAATAAGTGAAATCTATGTCCTAACTACATCATTTACAAAGATATATCATCAATATTCATTAATTCTTTCCTAATTTCCGAAGTCCCTAATTTTAGGGTTTTAATTTTCCAACTAAATCTCCAAAATTCCAATAATACATCACAATCTAGCACTAATGAAACTCAACCCAAGACTAGGGAGTGAAAAATACCTTGATTATGATGTTGAATCGAGCCGGAGACATCAGATTTCAAAATCCCCAATTTTTCTCCATTTCGTACAAACCCAAGATTTCCCCGAAATTTCTCCCAATGCAAGTTTGTTTGGGGTTATAGAGGGTAGATGAAGTGATTTTAATGAGGGTTAACAAATTCTAGAGAGAGAAAATGAAGATTTGTTGAGAGAGTGAGTGAGAGTGTAGGGAGAGGGAGACATTCATGAGAGAGAGATGTGAGGAATGAAATGTTCTGGGCTCAATCCACAACTTTGTTCCATGACTTTTTTTTTTTTTTCTCTTCATTCAATTTGTCTCTCAATAAATCAACTCCCTCATGCATTGGTTCAATTTAGTCTTCTTAAATTTCCACAAATATAATATTATACGAATTTCAAACATTGATGTTTCATATACCAAAATTTTCAATTATTACACTCCAAAATCGAAAATCAATATAAATTTTGATTTTTCCTTCACATTTATAAGGGAATTAAATAAAATTCTCAAACACCTGATTTTTCAGGGTTATAGAGGTACTGCTTTCTGTTCTGAATAGAAGGTCAACTCATATTTTATGGTTCTCCCCTTTTTTCCTCTTTTGGACTAGATTTTGTAATAGAATCTTTTAACCAACACTTGTGCAACATAAGATTGTATTATGGCTACTGGGTCACTAGGGGAGAATGTAACACCGAAAAATTGATGTTATAAATTTTTGGTAATATTTTTATAATATAATAGAAAAATTTAAATTATATTGATTTTCAATTTTTGGGTATTAAATTAGAATTTTTAGTATATTTAAAATATCCGTGTTTTTGATTCGAGGTACATTCTATTTTGGTGATATATTTAGAGTTTTAATAAAAATGTGGGTATAAATATACATAGATATATATATTTATTTATTTATTTATAAAAAAACGAAAGATAAAAAAAAGGAGAAAAAAAAATGAGGAGGAGACGCAATGTTTTGCCCTAAAATGTTGCGTCCCCTTAATTGGGAATTAGGGTTAGAAAACCCTAACTCTCCTCTTCTCTCTTCCTCACTTCGACTCTTCATCTCCCTCTCGCCCATCGCCCTCTCTGCTTCATCGCCTCCCTCCGCCATGTCAACCTCCCTCACCGACGGATTGCACCGCCACTACCGAGCCACCGCCTCCTTCTCTCTCTGTTTCTCTCTCTCTATCTCTCTCTATTTCACTCTTTCCCTCTCGAACTCCCTCTGTCCCTCTCACTCTCCACCGCTCACTGCCAATCTCCGCCGTCCTCTGCCACTCTCCCTCTCCACCGTCTCTACCTCTCGCTTGCTGTCACTCTCTCTGTTTCTCTCTCTGCTTACTCTTTCTCTTCTGAACACGAACGAAGCTCTCTCTTCCTCTTCTCTTCGCGCACGAATAGCACACACTCTCCCTTGCTCGCACGTGATCTGATATCTCTTTGTCGAGAGATCTTCCTACAACCTCTGTGGTGCATCCTCTGTTCGAAAAACTCTAGGGCTGAGACAGAACCTTACTCTCTGCTCGAAAAACCATAGGTCACGATTTTCTACAATCATCCCCTGTGAAAGTAAGAATTACAGTTCTGAGTAAATACTTTAAGGTTTTAAATGTTCTAGTAGTTAGGTTTAATAGTTGACATTTATTTCAAATTGGAAGCATTGCAGGTCCCGGAATGAGTTGAATGGCGCACGGAAGCTAGATCTACAAACTGTGAAAATCCTAGGTGAGGGATTTCTGATCCATTCGATTAATTGAATGAATTTAGGGTAAATTTAGGGTAAAATGTTTAGAATGTATGTTCGATTGGAATAGGATGCAATTTCTGAAATTCTATGCCTGAATGTTAAGGTTAAGTCTAGTGACTGATATGAGGGAGCATGTTAGAGAATGAAATATTCATGTTTGGTTGATTAGAATAGTTTCCTTTAGAGCTTAATTTGATAAAGGCATGAAAAGTATTATAATTATGTAAATTTGGAAGAAAATTGGGAAGAAATTAGAAATATTGGGAATTAAAGTTCATTGAAGAGGTAAATGGTCTTAAGCTGATGAAATGAGAGTCTAGAATTTTTAGATGTGCAAATTATGACTATACGGGAATCTTATTTGATAATAAATTGCAATATTTGATTAGGTTAATCCTTTGGGGGTTTGAAAGGAATCAATTCGAATTAGATTGATAAATAGAGAGTGAATACCTTCTCTAGAGGTGAGTGGATGGTTCATTGTGTTCATGAATGAGTAACATGTTTTAAAAATTGCTTTATAAATGATTTTGAAAGATTTTTATATGTTTTATATAAATTGTTTTGTGATTGTGGGCTGTCTGAACTGGATTGTAAAGTACGAATGCATCCACTGTGTTTATGAATATTTCTGTGCCATGTGATATTTGATATTGCTCTATGAATTGCTTTGGCATGAGATTATTGATTATTTGTTGGAAATCATGGCACATTGTTTATGAAATGGATTGATTGAGAAATGAAGGGTGTTGGATTGTTAATGGCTATAGTCATTCCCACCACGGAGCGACCCGACGGGGTGGCGTGGTTTGGAGTTGGATGTGCGGGGGAGTTAGACGTCCCTCCCTCTGCCAAAATCATGCTATATCTGGATTGCACCCCGGTGAGGTACGAGCCAATGCCAAGGAATGGGGTATATTTTGAAACATTGGATGAAAAAACCCTTGGCGGGCTTTCGTCTGGGTTTCGGCCAACCTGAGACAGAAGTGTTTTCGATGAGACCCCAGGATTTTCTGAAAAGATGATCGATATTGATGCATATTTGTAAATTATGATTTATTGAAATGTTTTTATGTATATGAAGTGATGTTTATGAGATATGCTTTGACTGCCCCACATTCACCCCTTGTTTATGAATACAATCATATCATTGCACTCCACTCACTAAGTATTCCCCAATACTCACCCCTCTCTCCACATTTTTCAGAGGATTCTTAGTTCGAGGATTGGACGTCGAAACTTGCGAAGTATTTTTGCTGAGTTATATAGGTATTTGGCAAATGTAGGATTTTTGGAGAGTCGTAGTTCTCAAAACCATGGAAAGGGAAGTTCTGTACATCCCATATCGTACAGATTTTACTGATACTGGCTGAGTTCTTTGGCAAGTACTGATAAAATCTGATGATTTTGATTTGTACTTCATTATTTTGATTTAACTGTTTCTTTGTTCTTGGGAAATGTTTATTTCTGTATTGGGACATTTGGATTGTAATTTTAAATTTTGATACTTTCTTTTGGATTTGTGAAGTTCTGTGCATCTCATATCGTTTGGTCTTTATTGATGCTAACTTGTTTCCTCAAGCAAGTATTAGTAAAATCCTGGATTTGAGACTTCTTGTATTTTAAATGCTTTATTGTATTGAGAATTCTGGTTGGTTAGGATGGCCACACCGCATGCGTGTATGTACAGAAGTCCCTTCCCCGATTGTGTGCCGATGCATGTTTATGTGTACAGGGAATGGACCAGAGGAGTTCTTTGCATGTGTATTGTTTCATGCTTTCATTTTTTTTGATGGATTGTGTACTGGAGGTTTAAATGTTTAGGAATATAGCCTTGCGAAGTCCCGGTATATGGAGAGATTCTGCCCGTGTACCGAGACGACGCGACGGTTGTTGGGTGTTCGATCCGAGGATCGGGACGTGACAGCTTTATTGGTATCAGAGCTCAGGTTCACGGTTCATGATTTTAAAAGTTTGATGATTTCGAAATGTTTTCAAATGTTTTTGAATGTCCCGAAAGTTTTTCTAAAGATTTTGAAATGAGGTTAAGATATTTTAAAAGGTCTTTGGAGAATGTACAGAACTTTCCATGGTTTTCTTAGAAAATTAGAAATATTCTTTTTAGGTGGTTAAACACCTGGGTTAGTACTTATTTTAAATTGTTAAGTTTAAACCCTCCCCGTAGAGCTTTACTCTCCATATGAAGAGTAAGGAATCCAAATAGGATATTTTCTACTCCACCTCCACAACCCGAGTGATACATCATTCTAAAAATAGTTTCTTTAATGTGATTGAAGATCTCCCTTGGGTTGTTTGACTAAATGGTGAGTACTCTTGTAGTAATTATTTTGGACTAACATCTTGATGTTAAAAGTTTGATATTCTTGTGTAATAGGCATGGCAATATAGGATTGTTTATGATTAAGATATAGGGTGAAATACTCTTGAGAGATTGTAATTATGAGTAGATATTGGGGTTTGATAAAAGATTTTTAGATATCATTCCATTGGGAGAATATGTGAGGTAAGACTACTCCTAATGAGGAGAATTTATTAAAATTTTCAAATCAATCCTATAGGGACCAAAAGAAGGTATGAGTCAAATTATTGATGGCAAATTAGGTGCCACTAGGATTTGAAATCCTCTTTATCTCTCTTACTCATTGTGGCCTTTGATTGCGGGCCCTAATGGTAACATTATCATAGCATTCATTGTATTTCTCTTGCCTTTATATTATCCGGTGAGGTCAACCGATTTTGTGGTTCAAGACTGCAACTTGATTAGGAAGAGTGTAAATTTAGTTAGAGGTAAAATTAGCAAAAGTACACATAGTTGTGTCATGTTGCTTGTAGCTACTCTCAGATACATATGACATGTATGTATTCTATTTATTCAAGATATTATGACAGAGGTCTTAGAAGGTAGTAGATGATTATTAGAGAGAAATCGAAGATGGTGGATTTCAAGTACATCATAAATTCAAAGAGTTCCTAAAAGTTGGATAAGGAAACTTCTGAAAATATTAGGGTGAAGAAGAGTACTATCCTTAAAGGACTTTGTGTGACAAAAAAAAAATTTGCATCTTGGCAGTTTGGTCTAACCTTTCTTACGGAGGTTAAGGAGGGCTTTTGGAGACTAAATGATAAAAAGTTAAGGGTTTGGACGGTCTTATATATGTTCTTGAAGTCTATATAGTATGACTTAGTTTCAGGTATTTCTCATCGATAGAGGACCTACTTTACTTTGACCTAATTGGAGCAAAGTCATTGCTTTTAGTTCCAACTTCTCTGACTTGGACAATAATCATAGCAGTTCTAGGATTAGAAATCCCCTTTTGTTGATAGAACTTGTTGCGGTGTCGGTTGGGAGCATTTGTGTGCTTTATTTCTGGATATATTTTAGGGATAGTTAAACACGTAAATAAAATTCTCCGTCTTTACTCAAAGTAACTCCCTTGGTTTCTACTTGGTTGGTCGGGAACACTTGGAGTTTGGAAATCATCGGGCAATATTCACATATACATTAAGATTGAAATGAAGTTTAGGGATAACAAAAGCCTATTTATAGTGTTTGATTTCTCTAACCAAGTAGAATTATGTTCTTAAGACTCAATAATAATAATAATAATAATAATAATAAAAGGGGATTCTACTATCTGGTGGAGGCAGCTGTTCATATGAAATCCATCAATGAGATGTTTAAGAGAGTTATGAGTGGTTTCATAGTTGGGATGTTGGACCTGATTAGTGGAGTAGAAAATTTTTAGGTACAGTTGTTGAAGGGACATCATGCAGGATCTTCTTCTGTTGTTGGTTCAATCCATTGGGATTAGTTTTGGGACTCCTTTAAATTGTGAGGTGAACAAGCAAAGGGAGGATACCTTCCTCAGCTGAAGTTTGCTGATTAGAGTGGTGCAACATTTCTTGGGTTATGTTGTTCATGGTTTCACTTTGTTTCTAGCAGGGTAGAAGAAAGCAATCATGGTATATATGCCCAATTTGATTGGCAACTTTTTCTAAGTCCTAGAATAGATCCTAAAAGTGATTCTAAATACAGGTGTATTAGGCATATTGGTAGCTGCTAAATATATATATAAGGTTCATCCAACAATAATGCATGCTTTAGAGCGTAAATAGAATATGCTTGGCTATCCAGTTCCCACAGTTGTGTAGACGTTTTTTTTTTGTGAAAACTGTCTGAGAATTTGATTGGAAGGAATAAATTACCCTGCCTATCATGTTATAAGCACTGAACCACCAAATTTGACCCTAGGCTACTTAGAGTTTGCTCTTCCTCATTGCACATGGGATATCAATTAATCATTGATTTAGGGATGATTAAATAAGATACTAAAATATTGGACATCGCTAAAAATGTTATATAAGCCCTTATATTTTTTAATGTGCCACCATTCATATTTAGCTTTTCTTTTAGTTTGGAATCAACAAAATTTGGGAAATTAGTGATATTTTCCTGAGAAGATAGAATCTCTGGAAATGGATGAAAGAATGGAAAGAAAGTCGTCTATTTCTTATTTAGGAATATAAGGATAGTTGAATCACTTGATGGTCTTAGAATGATTTGTGTGTTTCAAAATTTGAAAGGCATCTTAAATGAACTTGTAAAGTATCAATTAAATTTTGTGAAATATCAAGGTCCAAATTGGCATTTTAAGTGGTATTGCCATGTGATTCGCATAAGGAAGGTCCTTTGATGCACAATTTCTATAAAACCGAATATAAGAAATAAATTCGAGATGTTGCTTATCATTTAAGAGGAAATACATTTCCATATTGCTCTTATTATGATGATGGTGGTGAGTGTAGATGACATGCGTGCATACATAAATACAGCGTATTAAGATGTCATGATTTGCGAGTAAGCAATTACATAGCTGTAATTGAGAATAAGAATAGGTTTAGGTGCTTAAAGATATATTGCTTGAGAGATCATTATAAGAGCTATTGTGGCATATAAAGATCTAAAAATTAAGTTTTGTTAGCAGTCATATAGGAATATGAATAGGAAGGTTGTATTGAAAGCACGATATGCAAATGAGAAGATTGTAATGTCTAGAATTTGAGAGGCACTATAAGTGGTTATTACTTTGATAATTGGGAGGTATTAATACAAACACGGGATGATTTACGGTTATATGTGCTTGATTTGATTTGATTAGAATATTGGTGATATTGCATGATACTAAAGTTGATTAAGAATGATCATGATAGAAGTACCTTGATTAAAGAGTTATCAAAATAAAGATTTGAGATTTAAAACTTGAAAGGAATTTAATATTGATAGTGAATTAAGTTTTCTCACTTAGTCTAGGCCATATTGAGGTTGATCTACATTTTATCATATACAAGTTTGATAATATATGGATTTGTATACCTTTTATACTAAGTCTTAAAGCTATGTGGCTACCATATGCACCATCTTGGAAGTTTCAGTTATTATTATCTCTATGAATATTTGTATTTTGGTTGCATTTAGAGTTTATGTAAATAATCTTGAAAGTAGGGATAAATGTGATTTTCTACTACCTTTTTCTCAAGCACCTTTCATTATGGTACCTTATAAATTGTATCTCTTTACCTTTGGATCAACAATTGATGTGGACGTGGCTTGGTAATGGCCATTTCTTGTTTAGGGATTCTTCTGAAAGATAATTTAAGGAATTTTCATTGTTTGGGAGTCTTGATAGCTTGATTGTTGATTCTGAAGTTAAAGAATGTCAGTCCTAATATATCATAAGAAGTATTTGTCGGAACCCTCTAACATAATTGAAACTCCTCCAATAAAATTGAACCCAGATCTGAATTTCAAAGTGTAACCCGTGTTAATACTAGATTGGCAGTTCAAATAATTGAGAAATAGGTAGATTCCTATGGTTTAAGTACTGTGGAGAATATTATCAAGTGGAATAACAGACTTGGGAAACCGAAAAACTAATGTGGAAGCAACATCCGCAACTCTTTGATGTATAAGATGTATTTTGAAATTTTGGGGACGAAATTTGCTTTTAGGGTGTTAAGAGTTGTAATACCGAAAAATCGATGTTATAAATTTTTTGTAATATTTTTATAATATAATAGAAAATTTTAAATTATATTGATTTTCAATTTTGGGGTATTAAATTAGAATTTTTTGTATATTTAAAATATCTGTGTTTCCGATTCGAGGTACATTCTATTTTGGTGATATATTTAGAGTTTTAATAAAAATGTGGGTATAAATATACATACATATATTTATTTATTTATTTATTTATAAAAAAAAAAGAAAGAAAAAAAAAAGAGAAAAAAAAAGAGGAGGAGACATGTTTTGCCCCAAAAAGTTGTGCCCCCTTAATTGGGAATTCAGGTTAGAAAACCCTAACTCTCCTCTTCTCTCTCCCTCACTTTGACTCTTCATCTCCCTCTCGTCCGTCGCCCTCTCTACTTCATTGCCTCCCTCCGCCGTGTCAACCTCCCTCACCAGCGGATTGCACCGCCACTATCGAGCCACCGCCTCCTTCTCTCTCTGTTTCTCTCTCTCTATCTCTCTCTGTTTTACTCGTTCCCTCTCGAACTCCCTCTGTCCCTCTCACTCTCCACCGCTCACTGCCAATCTTTGTCGTCCTCCGCCTCTCTCCCTCTCAACCGTCTCTCCCTCTCGCTTGCTGTCACTCTCTTTGTTTCTCTCTCTGCTTACTCTTTCTCTTCTGAACACGAATGAAGCTCTCTCTTCCTCTTCTCTTCGCGCACGAACAACACACACTCTCCCTTGCTCGCATGTGCTCTGATCTCTCTCTGTCAAGAGCTCTTCCTGTAACCTCTGTGGCGCATCCTCTATTCGAAAAACACTAGGGCTGAGACTGAACCTTACTCTCTGCTCGAAAAACCATTGGTCACGATTTTCTAAAATCATCCCCTGTAAAGGTAAGAATGACATTTCTGAGTAAATACTTTAGGGTTTTGAATGTTCTAGTAGCTAGGTTTAATAGTTGACATTTATTTCAAATTGGAAGCATTGCAGGTCCCGGAATGAGTTAAATGGCGCACAGAAGCTAGATCTACAAACTGTGAAAATCCTAGGTGAGGGATTTCTGATCCATTCGATTAATTGAATGAATTTAGGATAAATTTAGGGTAAGATGTTAAGAATGTATGTTCGATTGGAATAGGATGCAATTTCTGAAATTCTATGCCTGAATGTTAAGGTTAATTCTAGTGACTGATATGAGGGAGCATGTTAGAGGATGAAAGATTCATATTTGGTTGATTAGAATAGTTTCCTTTAGAGCTTAATTTGAAATATGCATGAAAAGTATTATAATTATGTAAATTTGGAAGAAAATTGGGAAGAAATTGGAAATGTTTCGAATTAAAGTTCGTTGGAGAGGTAAATGGTCTTAAGTTGATGAAATGAGAGTCTAGAATTTGTAGATATGCAAATTATGACTATACGAAAATCTGATTTGATGATAAATTGTGAATTTGATTAGGTTAATCGTTTGGGGTTTGAAAGGAATCAATTCGAATTAGATTGATAAATAAAGAGTGAATATCCTCTCTAGAGGTGAGTGGATGTTCATTGTGTTCATGAATGAGTAACATGTTTTAAAAATTACTTTATAAATGATTTTGAAAGATTTTTATATGTTTTATATAAATTGTTTTGTGATTGTGGACTGTCTGAACTGGATTGTGAAGTACGAATGCATCCACTGTGTTTATGAATGTTTCTGTGCTATGTGATATTTAATATTGCTCTATAAATTGCTTTGGCATGAGATTATTGATTATTTGTTAGAAATTATGACACATTGTTTGTGAAATGGATTGATTGAGAAATGAAGGGTTCTGGATTGTTAATAGCTATAGTCATTTCTACCATAGAGCGACCCGACGGGGTGGCATGGTTTGGGATTGGATGTACGGGGGAGTTAGACATCCCTCCCTCTACCAAAATCATGCTATATTTGGATTGTACCCTGGTGAGGTACGAACCAATGCCAAGGAAGTGAATATGTTTTGAAACATTGGATGGAAAAACCCTTGGCGGGCTTTCGTCAGGGTTTGGGCCAGCCTGAAATGGAAGTGTTTTTTATGGGAACCCAAAATTTTCTGAAAAGATGATCGATATGAATGCATATTTGTAAATTGTGATTTATTAAAATATTTTTATGTATATGAAGTGACGTTTATAAGATAAGTTTTGACTGTCCTACATTTACCCCTTATTTATAAACACAATCATACTGTTGCACTCCACTCACTGAGTATTCCCCAATACTCACCCCACTCTCCACATTTTTCAGAGGATTCTTAGTTCGGGGATTAGACGTCGGAGCTTGCGAAGTATTTTTGCTAACTTGTATAGGTATTTGGCAAATGCAGGATTTTTGGAGAGTCGTAGTTCTCAAAACCATGGAAAGGGAAGTCCTGTACATCCCATATCGTGTGGATTTTACTGATACTGACTTAGTTCTTTGACAAGTACTGGTAAAATCCTACGATTTTGATTTGTACTTCATTATTTTGATTTAACTATTTCTTTGTTTTTGGGAAATGCTTATTTATGTATTGGGACATTTGGATTGTAATTTTAAATTTCGATACTTTCTTTTGGATTTGTAAAGTTTTGTACATTTCATATCGTTTGGACTTTATTGATGTGAGCTTGTTTCCTTAGGCGAGTATTTATAAAATCATGCGACTATGATTTGTGATTTCTTGTATTTTAAATGTTTTATTGTACTGAGAATTCTGGTTGGTTAGGATGGTCACACCGTATTCGTGCATGTATAGGAGCCCTCCCCCGATTGTGTGCCGACGCATGCTTGTGTATACAGGGAATGAACCAGATGAGTCATTTGCATGTGTATTGTTTCATGTTTTCCTTATCTTTGATGGATTGTGTACTGAAGGTTTAAATGTTCAGGAATATAGCCTTGTGGAGTCCCGATATATAGGAAGGTTTTGCCTGTGTTACCAAGACGACGTGGCGGTTGTTGTGTATCAAGACGATGTGGCGGTTGTTGCGTGCTCGATCCGAGGATTGGGACGTGACAGAGAAGCAGAGGAAAGGTTATGGCTATTTGAAGTACAAAAGAGCACCAGTCAAATGTAAGAAGACTGGTTCATTGCCGATATTAACAAATTTCAGAAGGTTGAAAGTCTGTAATATAAAGGCTGATACAAGGAAAATAAATGAAACAAATTCTTCATAGAACATATCTGTTCTGCTGGTGACCAGAAATGACTTTGTAGAGTTGATTAATGTTTTGAGAAGAAGAAGTGCCAGAAAGAGGTGAGACGGTCAAAGAAGATGTAGTAACCTAAAGTATAGTGATAGGTCTCGGTACATATTTTGAGAAATGGATATGTATTGTTTTCCATAATTAATTAAAACATATGTCGGGTTGAGTTGTCTTGGAGACTGAACCTTTAATACCTTGATAAAGTAAATATATTTTTGTTTAATGGTTCATATTTTGTTTCTGTGTTTATTTTAATATGGGTAGGTAGTCTCATATTTGGCAGTTCAGAGCAAATACTTCGAAGGGAGGGTCTACAGGGCAGGTATCATGGTCTCTCCCCTACCGTGCTAGTATTACTTCCAAATTGGGCTGTGAGTAGTGGTTCTGAGTTCATAATAGTGACTCTGGTTTACTGTGAAATTATTCAGAAGAGTTTCAGCATTGGTAATGATTCTTTTTACTTCCTTCCCAGTGTCCAGAAATATATCACTTCATGTAAGATGTCTACACTTTTGTCTTGTACTTTAGTATTAATACTTCATCTTGCAATATAATTAATAAATCCTAGTGATATTTCTTTTGAAAAAATCTTGTATTTTTTTAGATATTGGATTTGTAATTTAAGCATATGAATCTGTGGATGAATCAATCCAGTTATCTAGACTAAGAGTTCTAATAATTGCATGTGGCTGCTCTGTCCTTTTTGGAACTCAAGTTTTGGAGATTGTCGGCATTGGTGCACCAATAGCTCTTCTCTACCTTTGCTGCTTCTGCTGTCTTGAATATATGTTGGAACACACTACTGATTTTTTCTTTTTTCTTTTTTTTGCCCAAATCAAAATATGCCTTATTGCAGCTGTAATTTAGAAAACATGTTCGAGGAAATTCAAAAAAAAAAAATGCCATGAAGATATTGATATGATGAAGCTATCGCTGATTTGGGCCTTTCTAGAAGCTGTAGTTGTAATCATGTTTTTCATTCTTGTGTCTTCCCTGTGATCCAGCACTCATCAAGATTTATCTTTCTCCAGCACGGAGACAAGTGGGGGAAACTGCTCTGAAAAATAAGCTGGTCTATGCTTATTTGTGATTCGAAATCCCAGAAAGAAAATAAAATAATATAATAACTCCATGTAGTAACCAATTTAAGAAAGAAAAATCTTAGCTCAAAGAGAAACCTTTTTCTTGCCTGGTAGGATTTTTAATGCTGAGCCAGTGGCAAAAACCATAAAAGGTTTCCATGTGGCTGTCCATGCTAGAAAGTGTTCTGAATTGCAGTCTGATTGACCATTACTGAAAAATCTTTAAAAATTTTTACACGTGTAGTAAAATCTCTCCGTTTTAATTGCCTCTCTTATTATTTTTTTTTTAATTTTTTTTAACTTTAAAGTATGATGTTAAATGTTAGGACAATGACTAATCTTTGTTAGCATGCAGATCGAGTTCTCTGCTATAGGGATTCTAATCTTACAAGATTAGATGATGATGAAACTACAGGAGGGAACCAGATGTGTGTGACCACGGATAACCACTTGGCTGTTATTGTTAGAAATGGAGGATTTTCGAAATGAAAAATTTGAAAGGGATTGCACGTGAAACAATCACTGTTCTTAAGAAAATTATACCCCCACTATATTGTTGCTGGGTTGATGGCAAATTTTTCAGAATATGCAAGTCGAAATAGAAATTTGAAACAGCAAAATCTCAAATTTCTCTCAAGAACGAAAAGAGATTTTTAAGAAAACGAAATGTTGTTGTACTGCCAAATGATAGAAAATTCTAAGTAAATTTTCTAATTGTGGAAGGGACTATTTATAGAGAATGAAAGATTACATTTTCGAAGTATCTCTTCATTTAAAGGGCACAACGTATATGTACTTTCGATTTAAAAAGAAAAAACATTAATTTATTTAAAAGACACCAGTTCATTTAATTTTTTTCAAAATTGTGTCTTTTGAAAAAATTAATAACCGAATAGTTTAATTTTTCAAAATTGCATCTTTTAAAAAAATAAAAATAAATAAATAACAAAACAGGCACTTATTTCCTAATGTTCAAGTGCCCCAAGTGCCCAAGTACTCTATCTTTGACCCTTAAATTATTATATATTTATTTATTAGGGTTATTTAATGAAAATCACATTTTCTCTCCAACACACCATTTCAACTAAATTCAAATAATTTCAAATTTGATGGATTATAAACCCTTCAAATTTTCTTCAACTTTTCAATGTGGGACAAATACCTAAACATATTACAAACTATATTTAATAATCTTCCACTTAGTTTGTAATATCTATTAGCAGTACAATTTCTTTTAGAATTATCTCCACAATAGGTGTCTCTCGACTTAAACCTAAATATAATATTAATTTTTTCAAAATGTTGTCGAAATTTATGGTGAGTAATTATTAAATCTTAATTTCTCATGACAAGATCGAAAAAGATAATACCTATAATTCTTTACAAATCTTTAACACGTTCACCGTGAGATTTAACACCATAATCTTGTCGTATGCTACCTCCTGAATTCATAAACACTTATAAAGTTTATACTCAAATTTTATTAGAAGCGGCACCACTTCTTGTGTTTATATAGGTGAAGTTTGAAAATCTCAAATTTGGATTTTCCTTATTCTTGAACCAAACAAAACTCCATTAAGAATAATTATTATTCACCCTCCTTTTCTTAAGCATTAAAAGTTTCAATGCTTGCTATCTATCACAGGAGTAACTTGTTGTTACCTTTTAAACCTTTAGAATCTCTAAGCAATAAGAAAGGTAAAGTTCTTGTTACCAGTGATAAATTAGAAATATCTTAGACCTATTTCACTTATAGTACTTTTGATTCTATCTCTCGAGAGTCCTTTGGTTAATGGGTTGGCAAGATTGCTACTAAATCTTATATAGATAATTGTGATTATACCGTCAGAAATCAATTGTCTAACATATTCATATCTTTAAGCAATATGTCTAGATTTACCGTTATAAATTTTGTTAAATGCTCTAGACATAGTTGCTTCACTATCTTAATGTAACGAGACTGCTGGCATCGGATGTGGCCACAACTCTATATCTAACAACAAATTTCTTAGCCATTCTGCCTCTTTACCTGCCACTGCTAATGCAACAAATTCAGACTCTATGGTCAAATGAGTAATGCACGTTTGTTACTTGGAGGCCCAAGAAATTGCTCCTCCACTTAGTTTAAATATCCAATCAGACGTTAATTTGTTGTCATTAACACTAATTATCCAACTAGCATCAGTGTAAACTTCTAGTAACGAAGGAAATTTGTTATAAAATAATCCCAAAGATTTGTTTCTTTTAAGATAGCGAAGAACCCTTCTAATGGCTCTCCAATGATCTGTACTGGGATTATGTGTAAACCTTGAAAGTTTACATACTACAAAGCAATGTCAGGCCTAGTGCAATGGCATACATCAAACTACAATTGCACTAGCATAGTCTAATTACTAACAGATCTTCCTGAATTTTTCATCAGTTTGTTAGAAATATCAAATGGGGTATTAACTTCTTTAATTTCTAAGTAGTTAAATTTTGAAAGTATTTTGTCCACGTAATATGATTGACATAAAGCATAACCCCCACTATGTTTCTTAATTTTGATTCCTAAAATAGTATCGACTTCTTCCAAATCTTTTATTTTGAATTGATGAGTCAGATAATTTTTAGTATCATTTATATCTTACATGTTAGTCCTAATGATTAGCAAGTCATCCACGTAAAAACATATGATTACTCCAAAATCTTTTGTGAATTTAGAATAAATGCACTTATCTGCTTCATTATGTTTAAATCCATTTGATAATATCACACTATCAAATTTTTTATGCCACTGTTTCGGAACCTGCTTTAAACCATACAAAGATTTTACTAATTTACAAACTTTCTTTTCATTACCAGGAAGGACAAATCCTTCTAGCTGCTCCATATATACCTCTTCATCCAGATCACCATTTAGAAATGCTGTTTTAACATCCATTTGATGGACATGTAAATCATAGATTGATACTAAAGCAAACAACACTCTTATAGAAGTAATCCTGGCAACAGGAGCATATGTATCAAAATAATCTATCCCTTTCTTTTGTCTGAAACCTTTAGCAACTAATCTTGTCTTAAAGGTTTGCATAGTATTGTCAGTATTATACCTTTTTCTAAATATTCACTTACATCCAATTTGTTTTGAACCAGGAGGTAGATCTACTTACACCATGTACCATTTGCTAAAAGAGAATCTATCTCATCATTTATTGCTTCTTTCCAAAAATCAGAATCTCTTGAAGCTAATGCTTCATTATATATTTTGGGATCATTCTCTAAATGCAATACGATGGGTATTTTATTTATTACTTCAGTTCTATTTCCTTCAACCAAGAATGTTAGTGTTTGTGAAGAAATAAAGTCAGAACCAAAGTTCTTTTCTTTTTGCACCATTTTACTTCTTTTAGGATCAGCAGACAAATCAATAATCTTTCATTTATGGGAAGAATTAGGATGTACAGTAGTTTCATGTGCCACAGTGGGAGAAACCAAAGTTCTAGTTTCATTCGATCACCAAGAAATGTAGTTTCTAAAAACTTAACATCTCTTAACTCTATAATTACATTAGAGTCTAAATCCAACAATCTATATGCTTTTGAATTTTCAGTATATCCCACAAAGACACTTTTAAAAGCTCTAGGACCTAGTTTTACTCTTTTTGGATCCTAAACTCTATAATATGCAATGCAGCCCCATACCCTCAAATAACCCAAATTTGGTTTCCTTCTTTTCAAAGTCTCGTACGAAGAACTTTTTTTTTTCCTTGAAGGTATTCGATTGTGTACATGATAAGCCATTAATAAAGTTTCTCCCCATAATTTTGTTTGCAATTTATCATGCATTAACATGGAATTAACCATATCAACTAATGTTCTATTTTTTTTTCGGCCAAACCATTTTGTTGTGGGGTATATGGTGCACTTGTTTGATGAATCAAATCATTTTCTTCACAAAAATTAGAAAATTCTGTTGGAAAATATTCCCCACCACTATCACTTCGTAATATTTTAATTTTCTTTTTTAATTGATTTTTCACCAAGACTTTATAATATTTAAACATTTCAAATGCTTGATCCTTTGTTTTCATCAGGTAAACATGAGTGAATCTTGAATAGTCATCTATGAAAGTTATAAAGTATCTGTTACCACTTCTGGTTAAATGACCATTTAATTCACATATATAAGAATGCACAAGTTCAAGTAACTCTGAAGTCCTTTCATTTTTTGGGAATGGTTTCTTGGTCATTTTGGCTTGTATGCATACTCACATTTTCCAGATTCTTTATTAGCACAAGAGATAAAACCATGTCGAGACATATATTTAATTGAATTAAAATTAACATGGGATAAACGTGCATGCCATAAATCAAAAGAAAATTTAACAATATAAGCAGAAATTTTAACTTTATTAATACTTAATTTAAACATGCCATCACATGAATATCCCTGAACTACAAATACGCCATTTTTAGATACAATGAGTTTTTCTGCCTCTATTACAACTTTCAGGCCTTTCTTACAAAGCAAACTTCCAGAAATTATATTCTTTCTCACATCCAGAACATGAAAGACATTTGTCAAGATCAACTTCTTTCCTGAGGTAAACTGCAATTCGATGGTTTCTTTTCCATAACTTTGGTTGTGTCGTGATTCCCCATAACAACTTTTTCATCCTTGGTTGCCACTGTGTAATCTTTGAAAAGATCTTTATTGTTGCATACATGCACAGAAGCACTAGAATCATACCACCAGTAAAAAGATTTTCCTATTACTGCCATGTAATATTCTATAACCATGCTGATGTTGAGTCTTGCAATCGTGGTAATAATTTCTGCGGTGCCAGACTGTTGTTCAACCACATTTGCCTTCTTGTTTCCAACGTTTTCCCCACAATTTCAGTTTCTTGTAGAATCTGCATTGTTTCTTAAAATGATATTTCTTTCCGCAGAAAAAACATAACTTATTTTTCTTACTGTTGTTCGGTCCGTCTTTAGAGATGTTGTCATGTTTTCTTTTATTTCCTCTATTCTTAGTGCTAGACTCAACATGGTTTATTTTACTTTCAAACTCCAAAGCATATTTATTCTCACGATTTCGAGTTTTCTCTTCAATTATAATATGCTTTAGGAGTTTATCTATAGTAAAATCTTCAGAAGTGTGTTACAGTTTCTTTCGATAATTTTTCCAAGTGGTTGGTAATTTCGAAATCACTGCAGCCACTTGTAATTGTTCAAACACTTCTACTTTTAAATCATTGAGTCTAGAGACTAAGACTACTAACTTATCCACTTGAATCATAACAGATTTATTATCCACCATTTGAAACTCAAAAAATTTCATGATGAGAAATCTGTTCGTACCTTGCTTTAAAGAAGTATACTTGTTCTCCAATGCTTTCCATATTTTTTGTGGGGTTTTGAGTGGATAAAACAAATCATACAATCGATCAAATAAAGAATTCAGAATGACTCCTCTGCAGCGAATTTCATCATCCTGATGTTTCTGGTGAAGGGTTCTAATTTCGTCAGTAGCACTTTCATTCGATTCTAGAAAGGGTGGCAAATTCGGATTTAGGAGATAAACAACATTCAACTTGGTAAGAAGAAAGAGTAATTTATCCTTCCAACGAATGAAGTTTGTCCCATCAAAATGGTCTAGTTTAAACATATTTGGGTTGATCATCTTGTTGAAAACAGAATCAAAACTAATAGTCTCCATTGTTAAATAATTTTCTTAAGATTGTTGGGAATGGAGGATCTTCGAAATGAAAATTTTGAAAGGCTTGCACATGAAACAATCATTGTCCTTAAGGAAATTATGCCCCCACTTTATTGTTGGCTGGGTTGATGGTAAATTCCTTCAGGATATACAAGTCGAAATAGAAATTTGAGATAGCAAAATCTCAAATTTCTTTGAAGAACGAAAAGAGATTTTTAAAAAAATGAAATGTTGTTGTACTGCCAAATGATGGAAAATTCTAAGTAAAATTTCCAATGGTGGGAGGGACTATTTATAGAGAATGAAGGATTACATTTTTGAAGCATCTCTTTATTTAAAGGGCACAAAGTATATGTCCTTTCGATTTAAAAAAAATCATTAATTTATTTAAAAGACATCAATTCATTTAATTTTTTCCAAAATTATGTCTTTTGAAAAAATAAATAACCAAATAGTTTAATTTTTCAAAATTGCGTCTTTTAAATAAATAAAAATAAATAAATAATGGAACAGGCACTTATTTCCTAATGCCCAAGTGCCCCAAGTGCCCAAGTACCCTATCTTTGACCCTTAAATGATTATTTATTTTTTTTAGAGTTATTTAATGAAAATCACATTTTTCCTCAAACATACAATTTTAATCAAATTCAAATAGTTTCAAATTTGATGGGTTATAAACCCATTAAATTTTCTTCAACTTTTCAATGTATGACAAATACCTACAACATATTACAAACTATATTTAACAGTTATTCCTTGGGTGCCATCTCAGTCTCAGTTGTTTATTGATGTATGCCAATAAACAAACTCATGTTTTGTTTATTGATGTATATTTATTAACCAAATGTTTGTTCTAAATTTGAAAACTTTTGATCATAGATATTTATGTATTTTTGATGTTTTTTTGTTAACAAAGTAGTTTCAACTATTGTTGATGAATGTTTATTATGTTGACGTATTTTTTTTGCTTAAAACTTCCGTCTAGATAATTAAATTTAGTTTTAAAGCTGGATGTATGGATGAGGATTTCGTTTGGATATAATTTAAGATCGGATGATTACGTATGAATCTTGTTTAAGGTAGGATTTCATGTGGCTGATTAAATTCAACAATCCAATTTTTTTTTTAAATCATAAAAGGATTCGTTACTAAATTTGCAGTAAAAATTCATCGTTAAATTCATGACAAAAGTTTGTAGCTAAATTTGTGGCAAAATTTTCATCGCTAAGTTCGTGACTAAAAATTCGTCGCTAAATTCATGACAAAATATCTGTCGTTAAATTTGTGGCAAAAAATTCGTCACTAAATTCGTGACAAAAAATCCGTCACTAAATTTTCATATCTAAATTCGTCACTAAATTCTTAGTTAATTTGTAATGGATTTTGCCACAAAAATTTTTCATCGCAATTTTGCGATATAAATTTAAAATTTTCGTCACTAAATTTTGTGACACCGTATTAGCCACAAATTTTTGCAATGCCATATTAGCCACTCTAAATTTTTGTCGTTAATTTCGTGGCTAATATAACATTTTTTTGTAGTGATCTACAGCTAATACTTTCTTTGTAAAGTTTAGTTTCAAGAGAGTTTAGGACTCTAAGCGTTAAAGAAACTAGAATAAAAGTAAGAAAAGAAAGGAGACTGAAAACGGATCACAAAAGAACAATCCCAAAAATAAGAGTATACTAAGAGGCATTTGTAGATTTTTGTGGAGTGTTTTCTGATAGGAGATGGATCTATGTGGAGAATAATGCAAGAGTGGAGGTTAAAGGAGTTGACACTCATAAATTGGAGTTACAAAGTGGCCGAATTATCATTCTGCAAGATGTTCTCTACGTGTCAAAAATTTGATGAAATTTAATATCTATTCTTGTTCTTTTGAAATATGGCTATATTTTGAATTATCATAGGGATATGGTTAGTTTATATTTGAATAACATGTATATTTGTTCTTATAGTTTGTAAATGGTTTTAATGGTTTTGTAGTGTAATAGATGAATGTTTAACTATTAAGTTAAACATTGTTATGCTTACAAAATGATGAGAAAATCATTTGGAAAAATGCCATACAGGCTGAATTTCTATTGCTATTAATTTATTCGAACATTTGTGGTCCAATGAATGTGAACACCAGAGATAAAGCTTTGCGTTTCATTATGTTCATAGATGATTTCACGCAATTTGACCATATCTATTTGTTTTCTCATAAGTTTAAAACATTTGAGTGTTTTAAACCTTATATGAATGAGGTAGAGATTCAAATGGATAAAATGATAAAGGGTCTTTAGAACGGATAGAGAGTATGAATATCTATCAGATCAATTAAGGATCTATGTAAAAAAAGAGGTATAATTTGACATTTAAACATTTCTTATACACCTTAATAGAGTGGTGTTGTAGTGAGAAAAAATATAACACTGTTGGATATGACAAGATCCATGATGACACGGGTAAACTTGTCAATTTCCTTTTAGGAGATGCCTTGTTGACTATGGCCTATATTTTGAAAAGAGTGCTTTCAAAATCAATACCAAAAACACCATATGACTTTGGACTAGTAGAAAGTCATGTCTGAATGAGCTTAGACCTTGGAGATTGGCGGTCTGTATTTAAGATTTTTTTAATAAGTTTGGAAATTAGGTCCCGTGGAAGTAAGTGTATCTTTATAAGATACTCCGACCAGTTTAAAAGTTAAGTGTTCATTTGTGAATGAGAAGATGGTATTATAGCAGAGATTGGATCACGGATATCACATTTTTTTTAAAATGAATTTTCTAGCATAGGTGATATGAAGGATATAGAATTTTTATTTGAATTAGTTAGTTCAAAAGATAGCTCTGTCCATGTTGGATCAAAGGAATCACGAGAAAATCAGTTAAGTATCGATCCCAGTGGGAGAGATTTGAATTCTAGCGATCCAATTGAATTTTCAACCCAAACAAGTCTAAAATATGGTGCCCAACCGTTATTTTGAGAATGATGGACACGCATTTATTGTTTCTTCAGAAAATGAAAAAGAAGCTAAGAACATAGATAAGGTTTTATCTAATTCTGCCAAAGATGAATGGAAAAGATAATGGAAGAAGAATTTGAGTCAATGAACTCGAACCATACTTTAAGAATTGGTTGAATTTCTACTGGGGCATAAGATTATTGAGAACCAGTGGGTTATCGAAAGGAAGCATAGGGTAGATGGAACTATTGAAAGGTATAAGGCTCGACTGATAACAAAAGGTTACCTCAGTAAAAGAGTGTTGATTATGAGGAAAGTTTTTCTCGGTGGTGAGATTTATATCTGTTCACCTATTGTTGGCAATAGTGGTCAATTTGGATTTAGAATTATGTCAGATGGATATTAAGACTGTCTTTCTCAATAGAGAACTTGAAAAAGAATATTATATGGCACAACGAAAGGGTTTTGTCATTAAAAGTTAAAAAGATAGAATATGCAAATTAAATAGATCAATTTATGGTCTTAAACAGTTTTTGAAACAATGGTATTCGAGATTCCACAGAGGTGTAATCTCTTATGATTTCGTCATGATGAATGAATACTATTGTATCTATGTAAAGAAATCCAATTATAAGTTTGTAATTCCATTCCTAGATGTTAAGAACATATTGCTAGCCGTGAATGATAGCGAGTATGTCTTTCAAATCTTGAAATGATTGTCTTCCAGTTTTAAGATAAAGGATATGAATGATACAAATTGTATATTGAGAATTAAGATCCATATAGATCATTCCAAGAGATTATTGGCATTATCTCAAGAGTTCTATATTAAAATGGATTTTGAAATGATTTAGAATGGAAAATTACAAATCGATTGATATTCTTGTGGCTAAAGGCAATAGTTCAAACAATAACATATACCCAAAAACTCCTAATGAATAGATGAAATGTCCAGAATATCATATTCTAGTATAGTTGGGAGCTTGAAATATGTTATTATATGTATTTGTCCTGATATTTATCATGTTGTGGATTTGGTCAGTAGCTATCAATTCAATTCAGGGAAAAGTGATTAGGTTGTTATGAAAAGGATATTAAGATATCTGAAATGAATTGTAAATTATTTCCTTTATTATCAAGGAAAGGATCTAGTATTGAAAAAACACGGATACTAATTGAGGAGGTAATCTAGATGAGGAAAAAAATCTACCTATGGTTATGTTTTTCTTGTTCAATGATAGCGCTATTTCATGGAGTAGTAAGAAACAAATCATATATCTTTTTCTATAATGGAAGCAAAATTTGTGGATTGTGTTTCTACAATTCAAGAAGAAGTTTGATTGAATTGATTTTGTAATATTTGGGGTAATAAGCAATTCGGTGAGAGCTGTATTAAGACAATCAGTCAACTATTGTTATGCTAGAGACTCTAAATATGATGGTAAAACCAAATATAGATATAAAATTTAATTTTGTCAAAAATATGATTGAAAATAGGGAATTGACACTAAAGTATGTACCTATACTTTTGATAGTGACTGATCCTTTTACGAACTCAGTATCTAGAGATATGTTAGATCTTTTGGTTTGCATAGATCATACAGTATTTGTGAATATGATTGTGATTGTAATTATATATAGAGTATATATAATATAAAACTTACATTTATTAACATTTGAATCTTGTTTTTTGTGTCTAAAATTTTTGTGTTTACGCTTGAAAGTATGTCGAACAAGTTTTCGAGATTAACTCTTTCACACGAGCAATTGCCTCTAATGTTTGTGTGATATGTAAAGATAAAACAATGTTAATTCGTGGTGGATTAACACACCTACCGCCTTAGTGGAGTACTAAGATAAGATTATCGACTACGTATACTATATATATGATAATTGAAATGGATTTCTTACAATCGATTGAGCTTGTCTAATAACTAGATATGACTTTTCTTTGATGTTACGAGATTTTTGGAGGACTTATAAGGAGGAAAACTTAGGTCAAATGTTGTATACATTTGAATTAAGATCTATATGATATATTACTTTTAGAAAAGAAGATATATGCTTCTAAATAGGTAGAAAGAGTATCTAGCACGTGTTTCATACCACATGTGTTTATGTGACCATATGGGTACTAATATGGTGCATTCCTTTTCATCTCGTTGTGTGAGATCTAGAGGTTCATATTCAACCTCAATTTATACCCTTAGAACTTTTCTCTATCTTTTGAAATTTTATTTTAGTGTTACTATTTTAGCATGTCATTAAAAAACTATGGTTAATTCGGTTTGGCAATTCATATCTAAGAAAACAGTTAAGATAAAGTTAAAAATTAATAGTATAAAAAGAAGACTATTTTTAATCGACTCATTGCTCTGTAATCATAGGCCAGCAAATTATATCTATGATTTAGTGTTTAGAGATGTAATTGTGAATACATGATTAAATATGAATAAAATATGCTCTTACATTGGTTTGAGAGATGAGAGATACGTTGACTATGTCTAGTAAAAGAAATCTGGGGTATGGCAGGATATAATATCCTCATCACCACATTAGAAGTGAGCTACTATATATCCTTAACCGGTATATAATCCCAGAACTCTTAATATTCTCGTGGGTCACACGATCCATTTGTCTTTATGAAATTGGTGATATTCGATTGTAATGATTATGTTATGTACGAATTTAGTCCTCATATGCTAGTGAAAGATGTTAAAAATTGGGTACGAGTCCTCCCATGAGGGTAGACTAGTCCCAAACTCCTTTTTGAATTTGAATTAGAAAAAAAAAGAGTGGGGGTGGTTTTGGTAAGCACCCCTTAACTCCCAACTCTCTCTCTCTCTCTCTTTCTCACTTGATAAACTTCTCCAAAAGATCTCATTTTTTTTTAATAAGATGCATAAATGAAAAAGAAAGAAGGGAAGTGAATGATGACACTTTGAGAAAGAGTACAAAAGAATAAAATAAAATAAAATAACTTGTTGATGTATTAATTAAGTGAGAGAAAGGGCTTAGAGATGGATTGATCAGTAGCACCAAAAGGCATTGGATTGTGAACCAAGAAAATGATCCGATTTACGTGACATTTTCTAAACTTAGAATACCCAATTGTTAGAAGAGGTAAGGATTCTAACTCTATTTAGATTCGAAAAATTTTTGCATGAGATTTTATTTTTGATATGTTTTAAAAACCCACAGTTCTGATTGTAGCCTATTCATTCTCTATTGGCCAATATCACTACAAAAAAAAAAAAAAAAAAAACATTTACCAGCGGTCACCTTCACCAGCGGTCAGCAAAATTGCTAGCATTTGTGTTTTTTACCGGTGGAAAAAAAAAAAATAAACCGGCAGTGAAGGGGCAAAAATTGCCCTCTATCAAAAAAGTTTTAGATTAGCTTTACAATATTGCAAGAATTTATAATACAATTCAGTTAAAATTACAAACATTTATGCCAGTTGACCTATGCCAGCGGCCAGGTGACCGCTGGCATAGCTCCTTGGCCGCTGCCATAGGTCTGGATCTATGCCAGCGGTCACTTGGCCACTGGCATAGCCCTTTACCAGTGCTAGCATAGGTAGCCAAAAATTAGCCGTTGGAGATGACCATAGACCTTTTGCCCACGGTTTTTTGGGTTTTTACCGACTGTTTTTGGCCCCTAATAAAGGTCCTTCTTTTGTAGTGTATCTTTTAGGAAGTGGAACCATAGCCTCAAGTGCGCGAACGTTTGAGCTGGGTTTCTTCAAACTAAGTAAGGACAGAAGCAGTGGCGGAACTATATAGACAGCAGGTTGGACAATTGCCCCCATTAGATCAAAATAATTTTACTAATTTTTATATGTCAAATAAATATTATTCTCATTCCATTCAAGATATTACCTCCATTAAGATCGGCCACTGCCCTTGTGAATATATTTTACCCCACTATCATTAAGTTCTGGATCCGCCACTAAAAACTACTCTGAAAGAAATGGGTTCCAGGTACACATGCCTAGATGACATCCATGATGGGAGAGATGCAGAGAAATACTACATTGTAATTTGGTATAAAGGCATGCTTGTACAGACCATTGTATGGGTAGCAAATAGAGATCGATTAATCTAAGATCCAATAAAAGATGGAACTTCTCCTTGACAAGTTCAAAACAATCTGGTCTTCTGATTTGATCTCTAATGACTTCACTACTCATGCAGTGCTTCATTATTTTGGATATCTTCTAATGCTGTGACAATTAGGTCACTTTCAGCCTTTGGCAAAGCTTTGATAATCCAACAACCACTTGGTTTCCTGGTGAAGCAATTGGACTGAATGAACTCAACAACAATAAGTGAAAAGAACTCTTGATTTGCTAGAGAGGCAAAGAAAATCCTGCTCCAGGGTTAGTAGCGGTTGGCTCTGACCCAAGTAATGCCTATCAACCAGTAATGCTTTAAAATGACTAAACCTTTTTGTACGAGTCCAATCACGGATAAAAATGAGTACATCTTTGGTCTTGACATGGATCCTGCTGATTTCTTCACGTTTAATGATACTAACAATATAAAAATGATTTTATAAAATTAACATAAATTAAATTGATCTTAAAAATTAAATTTAACATTTAATTTATGATAATATTATCAAATTATTTAATTTATAAAATAAAGTAATCAAAAATCATTTAAATAAATAATTTATAAATTCATTTTAATTTATGTTAATTTTGTAAAATCACTTAATTTATTTAATCCTATAAAATCATTTAATTCATATAGTAATTTATGTTAATTTTATCAAAATTATTTTATAAAATCATTTAATTTTTTAAAAATCATTTAATTTTAATCATTTTAAATCGTTTAATTGAAATGATGTAAATCATTTAATTTATATTAATTTTATAAATATTATTTAATTAAAATAACATTATTCTTATAAATTAAATGATTTGATAAAATTAATATTAATTAAATGCAATTTTAATTAATATTAATTAAATTATTTAATTGAAAATTTAAGAGTGAGAGAGAGATGATGAGATAGAGTTAATGTGGTGAGTGAAGAAGAGAGGAGAGAAGAGAGAGAGAGAGAGAGAAAGAGTGATTAAAGATGATAATGTGTGAGGAGATTTATTCACAAGAGAGTTGGGGGAGGAAGGAGAGAGAGAATATGTTGATCGATGACAGGGGAGACACATCAGTTTTACTGATATCGACTTCAAAGTCGATTCCTATGACATTGACTTCTAACTCTTTTTTTTTAATTAATTGTGGGGTTGACTTCCATGAAGTCGGCATCCTATGACATTGACTTCTAACTCTTTTTTTTTTAATTAATTGTGGGGTTGACTTCCATGAAGTTGGCATCAATAATTTTTGAAGGAAGAAAAAAAACCACCATATTTTTAAGATTTTATACAATTTTTTAATATTTTGAAAAATAACCCACCCACCACTTAAACATATAACATCATCACTCATTAAAAATTTAATATTAACACTAGAATACCATAATTATTGTTCAAATTTGGCCTTCAAGTGATAACATTATAAAGTAGTAATATTAGCACAATGATAACTGATGGGGGTCAATCCAAAAAGTCCAATACAAAAAGTGTTTAATTCCATGAAGCCCATGGTCCAAAGAGACAGGTACATCTAGACATATCGACGAACTGGGATTAATCTCCCCAAAGGGTAGACAAGGCCCGACGCACTAAGAGAATGTCATCTCATTATCCTAACTAATCCCTCAGTAAGGGCAGTCCAATCGACACATAGAAGCATTCGGCAATCCGAACCGATGCCCCATTTTCTTCGGTCGATGAATGTGTGCTCCCTAAGGAACCGGTCACACCGGCTAAAGGTGATGTTCGACTAAAACCTCACATTGATCCTTGTTTCTTATTTCGACGCGGATCATATATCCTAGATAAGGAAGGAAGCCTTCAAATCCTAATCGACAAGGGAAAAGATCTCCCTGTACTATTGAACTTACTAAATGATAAATATTACGAATCATATAGAATATTTGACTACAAAAATTCGAGATCCTCAGACTCCCGCTTATGAAAATTAGGGTTGTGACACCCCGGATGCGCCAGTTCTTACTGCACCCATGTATATAAACCTTTGGTATACCGAAGGCCAGATACGCTCTCGGGGACCCACACACTTGACACACAAGTCACAGGAAGAGCAGCTCTCTCTAGCCCTCTTGCTCTCAGTTTGTATCTCTCTTATCGAAAACCACTCTTTCTGACTCGAGTATCAGAGTCTCTCCCGCTAGAATACACTCTAGTGGTCTTTTGTAGGTCTTAAATCGCCTTAGCAGCCAGCCGTTCAAGTCGAAAGAAGTTAGAATCTGTGGAGTCGAAACCCACCTTCAATAGATTGGCACCGTCTGTGAAAAATATATTAAAGAGACTCCGATAAAACTCTCTGAATCACCAGATAGCCATGCCTCCTAAAAGGAGAATCAAAACAATCTCAAAGGCTGCATCTATCGCAAATGGGCATACTGCTACCCCAACCGATGCCGCCCTCCCTGTAGCACCTATCCACTCTGCCGACGATCGTGCCGCTCACTCTCAATGCCTATGCCAAGAACAGGTTCCACACCCTATGGCTCATGAACGTCCGGTTAAACCTTCAGCGCCAATATCCCCAGAACGGGTTAATCAACCTCAGATAGAGAGATTAGAGTCCAAAATTCAGAATATAAGCAAACAATTAGAGGGACTCAGTCGCGCTATCAGAACGAAAGGCCGGTCCTCCTTGGGAGGATCTTCGTGAAGAAGTGGGTCATGGCCATTTTGACTATACTTGTTCTGCTACTACTAAGAAAGGCAGCTTAAAGGATCAAGACATGGCTATCAAGGTTATTGCAAAACCAAAGGTATATTTTTACTGAATTTCATTATCATTGTCTCGTTTATTCATTTATCATTCATTCCTTTTAGGTTGTTAAAAGAGAATTGATATTCACCATGTGAAATAACATACTAATGCTAGTTTTCATTTATTTATTCCAGTGATCCTGTCAACATATGGGTATGATTTGTGCTTCTTATGTTGGCAATACAATGTGTACAATATTTGTTCTTCTTATAATTTCTCTCTCTACATTTTCATCTTTAAAACACTTGGCCTATTTTCTTTTTTCATAAATCTTATAGTATCCAGGACATTATTTTAATATTCTTCTCTCTTAAATTACCACTTGCCAAAGGGAAATTATTAACTATGATGATGGCGGTTATATTATCGCTTAGGTTTTAACTTCCAAGTATTGCACTTTTAACTATTCTCTGTTTGTTTTATCTTAGAGGAATAATGCATTTGAAACTTGACTTGATTCGTACTTTCTGGTGGCATGGTATAACAGGTCTGCCTTGACTATTGGAACTCTTTGGTTTTGGAGCTATTTGAGGCACATCATAAATTGGATAATCCTACTGCAACTGCAAACTTGATGGAACTGCCAGTAAGTAGACTCTTCATGGCTTTGTGATTATTCTCATGTTAAGTGTTGCTGCATAAACTTTCCTGGGGACCATTAGGGGAAAAAATTCTGCTTTGTTGGTTTTTTTATGTTATTGATTTTTATTTTTTTTTTTTGGATATAAGCATTAATTTTTCTCCATTGTTTCTGATGCATAGTATTTTGATCCATTGCAAACAAAAAAGAAAGAAGCATCTCAGAGGGGTTTTTTCTTAAAACTGTGTTCGTGGGTCATGTTATAGTTCATTTGGGCTATACAGTGACCGATTTTCAGTTCATGTCATTTCCAAAATTCAAGGGCCTAGCTGTAACTTGCATTAATAAGAAATACTGAATTTCTTTAGAGAGTATTGGAATTAATTGAGTCACATGCAGCGGAAGCATTCATTAATAATTTTCGGGAAAAATAAATATAGATTGGGTATAGGATATAAATACCTCGAATATGCAGAACCAAAAATCGACCGTGCGTCCCTCGATCGGATCTCGCGGTCAGGATGGTGTTCACGATGTTAATCGAACCACCACCGCAATGCCACGACGCCGCAACCCTCAGTCCGGCGATTCGTTGTGACAAGAAAAATTCTCTGCTCGGAATTCTTCTCAACCCTCTATATTCTCTCTCTAGAGAATAATGTTCTCTTTCTTCACTCAAGAACATTCACCATTGTTTCCATCTTGGTTTTTACGTACAATAGACTCTTTCCACAAATGTGTTGCAACCATCATTGAGAGAATGGAGGGAAGTGGTTAAGATGTGGTTAGTGGGAGTTACCCCACTAACCCTAATGCAAATGTCTAAAATGCCCCTCATGGGCATTCTAAATTAATATCTCCCACTTGCACGCGATGGCATTTTAATATTCGTCACAAGATCACAACTCATGCGATCACATCACCCTGCTGGACTTTCATACAGGATTGGGCGTCGTGCGACCTGCGAGTACACCTGCAAGCAAAGACCTCTCGATGCACCTGTTAGGATGATCGAGAAGTCATCGTTAGTATCAAAAGAACTCGCTGCACCCCAGATCCAAGACTAATTACATCCATCGAGCTACTTTCCTCAACGAAAGTAATCCCCAATAAATGCTCGACTGTGTATCCACTATTATGCTTACATCCCAATATGGATAGACATAATAGGCTAGCCGGTGAATACAACACAATGATGTAATGTCAATTGGTCTTCCTTTTCCCAAACTTGAATCTATTAGCCTCAATTCAACTGTTTTCCTAGACCTGTCCCTCAGACCTCAATTTATCTTCCGGGCCATCGGTAAACAGACTAAAGTAGCAACACTGAACCAAGACTTCTAGAAACAGCCGAAAGTGATAAGGGTACAAGAGATCCCACCCAATGGATCTCGGGTCTCACACAGTGGGAACGAGGATCAAAATCATATCAGTGTCTCAAATAATGCTCCCACTATCCCTGGTCGACATATCACACGCGGTATAAAACGCGTGCCACAGTGTTATTCCCCCATCTCTCAAAGGGCATATGTCAGATTTCTCTAACACTGTGCAGGTATGGGACTCAGTCTACACATAAGACTTTACCCAGAGATCTCAGAGAGAGTATCTCAGAGACAATATCACTAGTCGCAGGTGATATCTGAGATCTCAAAGCTGGCTACTTACAGGCAACATGGATGTGGGTACGTCCATGCCGGTCATATCGCATACGACCTCATCCTGAACACATATCAGGGCGACTTATGTTCTAGTAAGGCTACTCTCAAAGCCTCTTACAACTAGAAACCGTCTCATCTCCGCTTACCCAGAGTTGGAGGTGGTCACTCGTGTGAGAGAGTCGACCACGCCTGCCTGACATATCATTTATCACAACATATCACAAAATATATGACAATTAAAATAGTGCAATAAATAAGTGACCCAATCATACACACATGTCATATATATAACACAATAAGCATCAGTACAAAATGAGAAATGTCAATATACATGCAAACCCAATGATTCCAATATCTCATATAGGAATCTAATACAATGGGTTTATTGAAGGGATCAGCCAACGCGCTGTATAGTAATGTACTTAATTTGTCACTTCGCCCTTCTCGGTGATGTCTCTCATAATATAGTATTAGGTATCAATGTGTTTAGACTTACTGATACTTAGGGTTTCAAGTGTGGTCAAAGGCAGCCTGATTTTCTCAATAAATCATCACTGGCCTCCCACTGTCTGACACAACCCCTAAGTGATCCGAAAATCTCCGGAGCTAAACACTCTCCTGAACTGCCGCTGAACATCTCATAAGCTCAGTCTCTATCGTAGATAGAGATATACAGGTTTACTTCTTGCTACTCCAAGACAGTAATACCTAATATCGATTTGCATACGTTCAGATCACCAACCCAGTTGGTATCTGAATACCCAATAAGATACAAATCACCTCCTCCGTAACACTAGAAGAGGTCCGCAGTGCTCTCGAGATATCTCGGAATCCTTTCACTGCTTTCCAGTGATCCCCTCTAGGATTCGATCGATACCTAATTACCATAGTGACTGCAAATCAAACGTCTGAACGTGTACGCGACACTGCATACATCAGATCACTCAGTGCACTGGAACAAGGGATTCTACTCATTTCCCTTATCCTTTTCTGAGTCTTAGGCATATGTCAAGAATTAGGCTTTAACCTTTTAACGTAAGAGTATCTTTAAGGTCGCAGTCGATCTTCTCGAAGTACTCAAGAACTCTCTTGATGTTTGACTCCTATGGAAGGATCAACACCTGTCTCGAGCGATCCCTACGGATCTTAACTTTGAGGAAGAACTGAGTCTCACCCATGTTCTTCACATCAAGACTCGACAATATCCACGTTATCGTGGTCATCAGATACTCTCTGTTGTTCCCAGTCAATAAATGTCATTCACATGAGGACATGATCAAAAGAACGTAAAAGGTATACGCAATGATCCTCTTCGATCATCACGAAACCGTAAGATATCACCTTCTCGTGAAATCTCAAACGTCACTGCTTGGATTGATGATTAAGGTCACATGTAAACTTCCGAAGTCGACAGACCTTATCATCCAGATCTATAAGAATAAAGCCAGATGATCATTCCTTATAGATCCTCATCCAAACTCCCACTCAGGAGAACAGTCTCAACGTTCATCTGGTCTCACTCTAGATCCATATCATGTCCACGACACTCGCTAAAAGTAAACGGATCGAGGTAATCTTGTCCTCAGTCTGAGTAACCCCTGGTTATCAGATAGGCCTTATACCTCTACACTGATCCGTCGGCCTTTTTCTTGATGTTGAGAACTCACATATTCTCAACGGCCCTATTACCCTCAGGTAAATCAACTAGATCCCAGATCCCGTTGATTCTCATCAACTCCTCTCATCCATGGCCTATAATCAATGGTCCTCCATGGAATCCTCAAGAAACTCTAGGACAGTTAAAGGTTTCTCGTAATCCTCAAGAGTCATACTGAGAGCCTCTCCCTCAATCGGGAAGCGACGGTTAGGTACGCATCCTCGACTACTCTTGAGAGGATAGGAAACCTTTTTACCTCTAGATGGATCGCTCCCACTAGAATCCAGATCCGTAATGGATTCTTGGATCCTGCCACTGGGATTAGCCAACCACTAGGCTCATCCATCTCATAAACGGTAAAGTCCCAATTGATTTCACCTCTCATAGGGAAATCACTTTCAAGAATATCGACATCATGAGACTCAATCTCAGTGAGAATGTCATCTGTATGCTCATTAGAAATACATCTATTTTCTCGCAAGCCTAACTCGCTGTGTAAATGCGAAAAATAGTGAACATACGTTGCATAACCCCATAATCTCGAATGGCTAAGGTTAGGCTGCCTCCCTGTCCAAAGCTCATATGGAGTACTGACCACGGACTTCAATGGAATACGATTGAGAACATAGGCTACAGCCAATAACACATCTCCCCAATGGGAAACGAGTAAATTGGTTTGCGCCATCATCGGCCTCACCATCTCAAACAAAGTCTTATTCCTCTCTCGCGGCTACTATACTCCACTGAGTAGCGAGGAATAGTCAGTTTCTCGTAATACCCTTCTTGAAATAGAGCTCTTTAGACAAATACTCGCGCTCTCAATTGGTTCTGAGTATCTCAACTCTCAGATCTAACTGATTCTCAACCTCGCTAATAACCTCCTGAGGCACCTCAATGCCTTAGACTTGCGCGAGATCAGATAGATGTAATCGAAACACGTGTAATTGTCTATGAACGTAATAGAGTACCCAACACTATTTCAGGTTCTCACGTTCATAAGGCTACAGATGTTGGAGTGAACCGACTGCAATGGAGTCCCAGCCCTCATTGCATTGTCGAATGGTTTTCTTGTAAGTTTACCGTCTAGGCAAGACTGGTTAGCGGGTTCTACAAAACCACTCACTGCTAACCGGTTCATCCTCTCTCACACTAAGAGGACAACAAGAAATACCATTGAAAAGAAATCATTTCCAGTGCATTCAGTCCCTCACGGACCAAAATAGAATCAATCAAAAAATTGTCGTAACAAATAGAAATTTTAAATTTCTAAATTAACAGAGCATATCCTAAACTGAAATCAAGTTCCGTCAAACTTTTGGAATGTAAAAAACATACAGAGTCTAGCAACTTTGCAACTCTAACTTGCAAGTGCTACTCCCTCTGATGTCAACAAAACACTCCGTTTCTGTACGTAAATCCTCCTACTTGAGGACTTACTGGACGGAACTTTATAAGCGCGCTCCTATCTCGAGCTGCGTAGTATTATCGGTTTTCCTGGATGGTTTTCTTCTTACCTGAGGTTCGAGTCACACAGGAGTCCTTGCTCGACTCCACTGCATAAGCATGACCCGAGTATGGCCTACTCGCCTCTAGATACTCCTACTCGAGCTCACTGTGCCTATTCACATTGGTGAAAGTGCGAATACTTTCGTCATATGTGAAATAGACTTTCATGATTTCTCATGAATCAGGTAAAGAACTGGATCACATCCAGTACAAGAAAATATATTCGAAATGGGCTCGGTGACATTCCCTAACTCGGCGATCATACTCGACATTTTTATCAAATGTTGCATCATCATATGATCAACCCTTTTCTTATGAGTTGTTATACTTATAAGGTAGCATCCTCATCTCAGGATCTGTAAGAGCACTATAATACTCTTTATAGGGTGAGACAAACCGATAAAACCGTAGGATATTACTCATAGACTGAGATCACATCATCGTGCATGCTACTCAGGAGGATTGCCCTGACTTGGCTATCATTCCTCTTTCATGCACGTAATGTCTCCTAATCCCGTCTCTCTGAGGTGTGGAACCCTCCCTGGAGTTCACCATCCCATGCCTCAGAATTTTAATTAGATCTTGCTCATCGAAGATAAATTGAATCTACCAGTGAAAAAATCTCGTATTTATCACCATTCAATTTTATCCCCCTTGCAAAAATCAAATACAACACTTTTAGAAGCAGTCAATGAGATAGTCATGACTTGTGATGCTTATTCTCACATTTTGTGCACCCTACGAATCAACAAGACCCAAATAATTCGAATACATACCCCAAGACGAGCGTATGAATCAACAGACACCATACACCACAATCTGGGATAGCATCTCACCGTTTGGACTAGGATTCGATGCACAAAAACCCACAAAAAGTCACTTTTATGGATGTGGGACCCTCAAAAATTGAAAAAATTTCAATTCCGGACGACCTGACGCGCCGCCGGTCGTCCCACGCGCCGCCACGCACTGGCGGCGCGTCTGGCACACGCTCACACGCGCGTCTGCGCGTCGGCTCACGTGCCTGACGCACAGCAGCGCAGGTCACGCGCCTTCACGCGCGCGACCCGCAGAGGTGTTGGTTCCGGATCCGGATGCGGGTCGGAACCCGAATCCGGTCCGGATCCGTTGGGTCGCGGGTCGGGGGACACGTGTCCGGACGACCCGTCCTCTCACGCTCCATTTTCTGCGCGTGAAGGACACGTTCCAGCCCCTGCTGCTTCACTCGCCTTCCTCATGCGTGTATCTCACGCGCCCGCAGGTCTGGAACTCTTCTTCTTCACCCGACGGTTCCTGTAACCGGGTCTTTCGACCCGGTTGCCGAAAAACCCCATTTTCGGCACCATTTTGACCGGATTTTTTATGGAATCTCTAATTCCATTTATTCCAAGCATCCTTGACTCGATTTTTGGAATAATTATGCTCTAAACTCGGCGTATTTTGGATCCAAGACCCTCCGCGGTCAATTTTGAAACCCAATTTTCCGGCCACAATCATATGCAATATATATACCAAATTGAAGAGCATGAAACAAGGATTACAGATCTATAAATTTCATGCGTTGATTTGCCCTAGAACTCGACAAATCTAACATTGAATGGTTCGGTCACTATTCAAGGCCGAAACTTTCAACCTGAGTTTTCTTCGCCTAAACGTGTTCAGAAAATTACGAAAAAATTATTTTCGTGTTCTAGGGATCATGGGTAACACAGTGGTGTTCTCGGATTCACGAAACTCATCCGTGATCCGAACCCCAAATTTTAAACCCAATATTTTTTATACCCGAAAATTATTTTTAATCCAACGTATCGCTCTGATACCAATGTTGAAATTAATTGAGTCACATGCAGCGAAAGCATTCATTAATAATTTTCAGAAAAAATAAATATAGATTGGGTATAGGATATAAATACTTCGAATATGCAGAACCAAAAATCGACCGTGCGTCCCTCGATCGGATCTCGCGGTCGGGATGGTGATCACGATGTTAATCAAACCACCACCGCAATGCCACGACGCCGCAACCCTCAGTCCGGCGATTCGTTGTGACGAGAAAAATTCCCTGCTCGGAATTCTTCTCAACCCTCTATATTCTCTCTCTAGAGAATAATGTTCTCTTTCTTCACTCAAGAACATTCACCATTGTTTCCATCTTGGTTTTTACGTACAATAGACTCTTTCCACAAATGTGTTGCAACCATCATGGAGAGAATGGAGAGAAGTGGTTAAGATGTGGTTAGTGGGAGTTACCCCACTAACCCTAATGCAAATGTCTAAAATGCCCCTCATGGGCATTCTAAACTAATAGAGAGCTTAACAATCCTTCAGTAAACTAAAAGTTTAATTGGTCTATTTGGCCTTTAGTGTTTTATATCAGCTAAATGTGTAGTTTATAAAGGATGCTTCAGTTTTGAATTGATTTTGTTGCTCAAGTTGTACAATAATTCGATATCCTTTATTTTCTAGGTACACTTGACTGGCAGGAGGAGAAAAATATATGGTCTTTGTGTTTGATCTTATTGGCTCTCTAATTTTAATTTTATGATTGTGTACAGTGATTTTCCTTTTCCTTCGTATGTCTCCATGATTACATGGCGATGACTTCATTACTTTTTTGCTATGAAATATTCTGTATTTAAAACTGATTATGTTGCTTAATGATTCAAAGCTTTGATTCAAATGCTTTTGAAAAGTTATATTTTATCACTATATTTACCTATTCATGTGAGAGGCCCTTGACCTGTGACCTAAATCAGTGGCATTTCAAATAGATGAGTTTGGTTTTTGTAAAGATATTTAGAGGTAGAATTCACTCAGATCGTAGACTGTCATTACACAATACACAGCAAAAATTCCTTGGGCTTGGCTTTCATTCTAAGAATGCATTATGATGTCACGTCCCGATCCTCGGATCGAGCACGCAACAACCGTCGCGAGGTCTCGATACACGGGCAGAACCTCCCGTATACCGGGACTCCGCAAGACTACATTCCTGAATATCCAGATCTCTAGTACATAATTCATCACAAATATGGAAAGCATGTAACAATACACATGCAAAGGACTCCTCTGGTCCATTCTCTGTATACACAAGCATGCATCGGCACACAATCGGAGAAGGGGCTCCTGTAAATGCACACATGTGATGTGGCCATCCCAGCCAACCAATACAAGCAAAGCATTTAAAATACAAGAAGTCCCAAATTATAGTCGTAGGATTTTACTAATACTTACCTGAAGCAATCAAATTAACATCAGTAAAGTCCAAACAATATGAGATGTACAGAATTTCACCAATTCAAAAGAAAGTATCGAAATTTAGAATTTACAATCCAAATGTCCCAGTACAGATAAAATAGTTTTCAAAAATAGATCAATCAAAAGAATACAGTCCAAATCATAATCGTCGGATTTTATCAATACTTGTCAAAGAACTCAACCAGTATCAATAAAATCCGCACGAAATAAAATGTACGAGACTTCCCTTTCCATGGTTTACGGAATACAATTCCCAAAAATCCTGCATTTCTGAATACCTAAACAAGTCAGCAAAAATCCTTTGCAAGCTCCAACGTGCAGTCTCCCAGCTAAGTATCCTCTGAAAAATGTGGAGAGAGGGGTAAGTATTGAGGAATACTTAGAGAGTAGAGTACAATGGTGTGATTATATTCATAAACAAGGGGTGAATGTCGGGCAGTCAAAGCATATCTCATAAATAGCAGTTCATATGCACAAATTATTTCAATAAATTACAATTTACAAAATATGTATCCATATCAACCATCTTTTCAGAAAATTCTGGGGTCCCATCGAAATCACTTCCGTCTTAGGGTGGTCGAACCCAGACGAAAACTCGCCAAGGGTTTTTCTATCCAATGTTTCAAAACGTACCCCTTCCTTGGCGTTGACTCGTACCTCACTGGAGTGCAATCTAGATATAGCACGACTTCAGCAGAGGGAGGGACGTCTAACTCCCCCGCACATCCAAACCCCAAACCACGCCACTCTGTCGGGTCACTCCGTGGTGGGAATGACTATAGTCATTTACAATCCAGCACCCTTTCATTTCTCAATCAATCAATTTCACAACAATGTGCCGTAATTTTTCCAACAAATAATCAATAGTCTCATGTCAAAACAATTCATAGAGCAATATCAAATAACATATGATACAGAATCATTCTTAAACATAATGGATGCATTCATATTTCACAATCCAGTTCAGACAGCACACAGTTACAAAACAATTTATATAAAACATATAAAACCTTTCAAAATCATTTATAAAGCGATTTTAAAACATGTTAATCATTCATGAACACAATGAACCATCCACTCACCCCTAAAGAGGGTATTCACTCTCTAATTATCAATCTAATTTGATTTGAGTCCTTTTAACTTCCCCAAATGATTAACCTAATCAAACATCGCAATTATTATCAAATAAAATCTCACAAAATAGATTTCATATTTTCCTCATTTAATATACCCTTAATTGCACTTCTACAATTTCTAAATTCTCATTTCATCCTCTAATATGCTTCTTTAGTATCAATAGCCTAATTCATATAATGTCCTATACTTAACCTTAATAATTACATATAGATATCAAAAAAAATACATCATAATCGAATCTAACATATATCCTAACATATACGATACTTCTTACCCTAAACTTACCCTAAATTCAGTCAACTAATTGAATGGATCAGAAATCCCTCACCTATGGTTTCTCGGTTTGTAGATTTAGCTTCCGTGCGCCATTCAACTCATTCCAGGACCTGCAATGCTTCCAATTTGAAATAAATATCAACTATTAAACCTAACTACTAGAACATTCAAAACCCTAAAGTATTTACTCAGAATTGTCATTCGAACGGATGCGGTTTCCACAGCTCGAGGAGCAAGTTCAATAGTTCGCGTAATGTAAGTTCATTCTGTCCCTTCTTGTATTCATCTATTCGGAGTGTATGGATGCCAATTTCTACTAGTATCACTACCTCACAGTTATAAGTCAAGCTGAACAAGGTTTCTCCAGTCGCCCTTCGAGGTGTTGTGCAGTAGGCCCAAAAAATATTGTAGAGCTTATCTACCCAACGACCCTTAACTTCATCTAGTATAACTTTTAGTCCTTATAGGATCGTTCGGTTTGTTACCTCGGCGAGGCCATAAGTCAGAGTATATGCGATGGATATGAAATGATGTTGGATTTCAAACCTATAGTAGAAGTCTTGGAAACTCTTATTATCGAACTGTTTGCCATTGTCGGTGATAAGGACGTGGGGCATGCCAAATCTTGTGATGATAGACATCCATATGAAGTTCTGCATCCTGCCCGTAGTAATTTTGGTGACTTCTACCCACTTGGTAAAGTAGTCAATGGCCACGGTTAAAAGCTTACACTATCCGACAATTGACAGGAAAGGTTCATGAATGTCCATTCCCCATTATGTAAATGGCCACGAGCTCACTATCAGATTAACCTCAGTGGAAGGCTAGCAAGGTAATGATAAAAAGTGCTGACACTTGTCGTATCTCTTAACATAGCCGTCCACGTCGGTTCTCATGGTAGGCCAATAGAATCCTTGCTGAAGAGCCTTGCTTGCTAAATTTCGAGTGCCCAAGAGACTGCCACATATACCCTCATAGATTTCCCTGAGAATGTAGCTTCTTTCTTTGGTCGTCAGGCATCTCAAGTATGGATGAGTAAAGGACTTCTTGTAGAGGAACCCGTCGATAATAGCGTAGTGGGAGGCTTTATGCCTCAACTTAGCGGCTTTGGTGAGCGAGCTCGATAGTTACTTATGCTTTAAATAAGCCTCTATGGGGTCTTTCTAACTCAGCGAGTTGTACACAGATAAGATCTGTTTAGGTTCGTTAATGCTCAGATATGGCAGGCTCTCTATGTAAATTGTTTGGTGGCTACCGAATCAGAGTTGGCCAATTTCGAGAGGGTGTCGGCTCGTGCATTTTTAGATCGGGGGATCTACTGTATATCCACCTTGGTGAATTTGTCTGTTGTCTCGTAATTTGACCAGGTACTTCGCCATCGTTGGATCCTTAGTCTCATAGGTCCCCTTAACCTGGTTGACAACCAACTATTGCCAAAAAAGACTCATATGCTCTAGGCTCCTAGTGATACTGTGATTTGCAATCATGTTAGAAGGGATTCATACTTGGCCTGGTTATATATCATTTTGAAATCAAAACGGAGTGCATACTTAGCTTTGAAGTCGTCTGGTCTTACGAGAATGAGTCCAACCCCGCTTTCTAAGGAATTCGATGACCCATCGGTATGGAGGTTCCATTGGGGTAGTGAGCATTTTTCCCGGCCATCAATGAAGGACTGTTCGGTGAATGGTGGAAGTGAGCACTCGAGAATGAAGTTGGAAAGGCTTGGCCTTTGATTGTTGGTCTTGGTTAATATTCGATATCGAATTTTCCTAACTCGATACTTCATTTAAGTAGTCGACTTGAGGTATCCCTTCTTTGTAAGATTTGCTTAAGACATTGGATGGTCAGTACGACTATGGTATGGGCTTGGAAGTAAGGACAGAGATGCCTGGTTGTTATGACTAAGGCAAAGGCCACCTTCTCGATGGGGCTGTATTAGTTTCTAAGTCTTGAAGTATACGACTGACATAATATACCAGTTTTCTATATGGCAAATTCCTGCCTCATGAGAACAGAATAGAGTACTCAGTCAGAGATAAAGAGGTAGAGGTAGAGGTAGAGTTTATCACCGGGGACAAGTCAAGAGAGGAGTGGAGACAACATAAGATACTCCTTGAGCCCTTCGAACGCTGCCTGGCACTCCAGTGTCCATGTAAATTTTTGAGACTTTTTCAAAGTATCATAGAAAAGTTTATATTTCTGTCCCACTTTTGACATAAAGTGGTTTAGAGTCGTAATCCTCCCCGTGAGACGCTACATCTCTTTTACCATCCTTGGTGGTGTCATGTCCAATACAACTCTATCTTTCTGGATTCACTTCGATCCCCCTGTTAGTGATGAGGAAGCCAAGAAACTTCCCCAAAGTAATTCTAAATGTGCATTTTACCAGATTCAGTCTCTTGTTGTAACGTTCTAACGTTCGAAATGTTTCTTCCAAGTCTGCAACGTAGCTTTTGGCATCAGTGCTATTGATGAGCATGTCGTCAACATAAGGTTCTACATTTCTGCCGAGTTGCTTACTAAAATCCTTATTGACCAGTTATTGAAAAGTTACTCCAGCATTTTTTAGGCTAAGTGGCATCACCTTATAGTAGTAAGTGCCTAACTCCATAATGAAACTAGTTTTTTCTTTGTCTTCGGGGGCAATAAGTATCTGGTTATAGCCAAAGTATGCATAAGCTGATGGCCTGATGAGTTATCTACCAATTTGTCGATATTAGGAAGAGGATAGCTATCCTTCAGACATGTCTTTTTGAGGTCAGTAAAGTCTACACATATCCTCCATTTGCCATTGGCCTTTTTTACCATGATCACATTGGCTAGCCATTCAGGGTAATTCACTTCTTAAATGAAACCTATAGTCATGAGTTTCTAGACTTTTTCTTATATTGTGCATTAATGCTCCAACTCGAACACCCTTTTCTTTTGCTTGACAAGCTTTCGATAGGCGTCTATGGTTAACTTGTAAACTATGATTGATGGGTGGATACAGATGTCCTCAAGGGACCATGCAAAAACTTTGGAATGTCGACGGAGGCAATCTACAATTGCGTTTCGGAGAGGTGCTGGCAAGTGAGTTTCAACTTAGACTGTCTAACCCAATACATCAATGATCGGAACTTCAATTTCTTCCTCTTCGAACTGAGGTTTGGATTGATGCTTGGCAATATCTCTGAGCTCTAGTGTATCTACGGAAAAAACTCCTTTTTCTTTCCCAAAGGCGGGGATGGTTATCGGATCGATGTCGCCGTGGAGCATTGCAACCCCTAAGAGCATTCTGAATTTGATCTTCATATATTTTATGCTTGGTAGTGCTTCAAGTCAATCCAAACTAGGACGACTAAATACGACATTGCAAGGGGACGAGAGTTTCAGCACGTGGAAAGTGGTTTGGTAGTAACATGGTGAGGAGGTGTTCGCAGAGTCACAGCAAGCAAGATGGTATCTTCAGGGCTTATACACTCGTCAGCAAACCCCTTTATGGGTCTATCTGAGGGTTGAAGATAAGACGGGTTGAAACCCCTTTGTTGGAAGGCTTCCCAAAAAAGGAGGTCTCAATCTACTCCTTGGTCAACAAAAGTTCTCTTGACAAGATGGGATCCTATTGCTGTTGTAACAATTAAGGGGTTGTTTTAGTCAGTATCGACTCCTATCAGATCATCGTTAATGAAATCGATGATTGGCCTCTTCCTCTTGGTTGATGCCATGGCGGGTAAAAGGAAAGACTAAGTGGCAATAGGAACTCAAGAAGTCAGTCTGTTTTCCATGGATAGCACCAATTTGTTAGAAGTGGTTTTGTGTCCACAAATAATGGCTCATTGACTCGAACGAATTGGATAGCTTTCTGTCGATCTTGATCAATAAGATTTACAAAAGACCATCAGAGAATGTTCTAGTAGGGGAGAACTCCGACACTCAAGTCAGAAAGCAATTTCGAAGAGAGAAAATAGACACAGAGAGAGAAAGAGCTCTGTATGCCTATGGGTGCTATGTATAAGTTTAGAGGGAAAGAGGACTTACCTGACCGACTAAATTAAGGATGTATATATAGTCTACCTATATGAATTCCTTATGCTTTTGGGGTGTTAAATCTCTAGTTTTCATATGAAGACGTCCCGAGATTACGGGAATCATTGTGAGAGATTCCAAAAGATTTGAAATATTATTACCCGAGGAAATTCAAATCTCAAAATATCCCTTTCCTTATCAGTAGCAATCAAAGTTACAGAAGGTAAACTCTGAATTTTAAGGGAAACTGTATTGCTTCCGGCTAAGCCATGGTACTGGGTGCCGAGGAGAATAGAGAACCGAGCAGGTAGCTATCAAGAAGGGTTAGTTAGTGTGTGTTGGAAGGAGGAGGCGTGTCCCACGAAAATGACGTGCTTTAGCATGTTTTAGCGTATTTGATGCATTGGGCCTTAGGCTGATGTCCCATGCTTATGGGCTCTAAGGCCATGCTTCATCAGGTAGATATCTGGAATGAATCAAAACTAAAGATGAATCTCATTAGGTCTCTTGGTCTTATACTAGAAAGGGATTCAATGTCTGGCTAAGCTTTTGCTCAGCTACTCCTCTCTCTCAAATGTCTCTCCACTTATTGTATACTAATTGAGTTCTTCAAGAAACCCTAAATTAGCACACAAAATCTTCAAGAAACCGTAAAAAACCAATCAAGGACCCCCAAAGCATACTAATTGAGTTCTTTGAATAATCACAGCCTTATCTCCAGACTCATGTGAAACCAAAGCACCTGACCCCATGCTCTTCCACGAGCCATCAACGTTCACTTTAGATTCAATGATGCCGCTAACGAAGATAACCTTCGATGACTCGTTGGGGGGTTGTTGTTGTCATTGTTCTTCATTGTCGGAAGAGAGAGAACAAAGGTTACAGATGGAAAGAGAAGGAGTTTTGGTGATAGTGTGGGGAGAGGAAGAGGTGAAGGTGAATTTGAGGAGGGTACAGATGGCAACGTAGGCTATGGTTAGGCCGAGGACAGCTTCATCACCGGCTAGGGCTCTCTGGGCTGGGAATTGCTACTATGGTTTGGTCGCAAGACGACATTGGTTAGGGTTTCTTCCGCTAGAAAAAGATGAAGGAGAAGCATTTGATCACTTGCAAGAGAGAGAAAGAATGGTAAATCTATTTTGGACAAACACACGGCCACTGCCATTTGAGGATTATGCCAGCAGTTAAAAGAGTAACCGTTGCCGTACATTCTATTTTTACTTATGGTCAAAAAATATATATATCTGTACTAAATGGAACTATACATGCAGTCAAATGAAACCGTTGGCATAAACCATACCTTTATTAGCTATTTATTACAATCGTTGGTATAGGTATATATTTAGTAACAGTTTTTTGGGAAAAATCGACACTCGCTGCTATTGATGTACCTTTACTAGTGGTTTTTTTTTCCGCTAGCAAAGAGCCACCAATGCCAACGGTTTTGGCAACCGCTGATACAGGTGACTGTTGGTAAAGGGCTTTTTTTTTAGGTAATTAATATAATTAACATTTATGTACAAATAGGTGTAGTTGTAACTAGTAAATAATAGTTTCGGGAATATTTAAATGAATTTATAAAAGACATACCTAGTGAAGAGAACTTATTTATTTGAGAAAATCAAAATAGTCATGTAGGTAAGAATAATGAGGGATTTAAAGCGATACATAGAAACTTTGACTTTGGTAATAAGAATGAGGTAGGAATACCAATTTAGAATTTGTCACGATATTCGATTTAATACTCGTACATACATTTTTCAAAAAAAAAAAAAAAAGAGTTACACATAGTTATATAAGAAATAGTCAAATCTCAGCCAAATAGATTTCTTCCTCGCTAGGAGAGATAATAGAATGACGGATTACAAGGATATACAAGGGGAGAGTGTAGCAACTCCACGTAAAATTTTAATTTTAGATGTGTGTGTGCTTAAAAGGCAAAAGTAAGATCACCAAAAATTAAATGATGGAATTTGAAAGATGAAAAGATAGCAGCCATTAGAGACAAATTAATTTAAAGAACTACCTAGTTTGCTAATGATGATTTGGAAATCATATAAGTAAAAATATCTAATAATATTAAGAATTTTGATAATGAGATTCTTTTACATATCTAGGATTCAGACACCAATAATCAAAGAGTAATGGCGCTCGAATGAGGAAATCCAAACTATTATGCAACCAAATGAAAGTGTAATAAGAATTTTAAAAATAAGAGAGGTAACAATGGATTTGAAAAGTACAAGATTGCAAAAAAGATGTGAAAAAGATTATTTGCGAATCAAAAGCCAAAATATACATATAAATTATATAAGATACTAAAAAGTAAGGATGAGAACATAAGAAAGTATTGGAGAAACTATTTTGATAACTTCTTTTACGTTAAAGGTACAAGACATATCGACAATATCACGATACCTACAAAAGAGATCAATAGAGATTTTAAATGTAAAATTCGTTCTCATAAAGTAAAGGAAGTTAAAAAAAATTAATAATAAAACCGTAAAACATGATGACATCCCTATTAAAGTGAGGAAATGTTTGGGTGAAATTAAGATAGAAATATTGATGAATCTTTTTAATAAAATTTGTCAAACTAAGAAAATGTCTCAAATATGAAGGGACAGTTGTACCACTATACAAAAATAAAGAAAATATGCAAATTGTTCAAATTATAGAGAAATTAAAATTATTTGTTATACTATGAAATTGTGGAGAAAGTGATCTAGTATAGATTGAATTCAAAAATAAGTATATCTCAAAATCAATTTAACTTCATATGAGGATGATGCACCATTGAAACCATTCACCTATTTGGACATTTTATAAGGACTTTTAGAGTACAGTATAGAAATTTATATATGGTATCCATTGATCTAGAAAAAACATATGATAGGGTTCCAGAGCTATACTGTGGTGGACTTTGATAAATAAGAGAATCTCCTTAAAATACATTGATCTCATTAAAAATATGTTTGAGAAAGTTATTATCAATGTTAGAAACTAAGAGAGTTTAAATGATAGTTTTCCAATTAATATTGGGTTTTACCAAAATTCTGTATTAAATCCTTTCCTTTTTCCAATAATGATGGATGAAAAAATGAAAAGCATTCAAGATAAAATATGATAGTATATACCTTTTGCAGATAATATAGTGTTAGTTGATAAAATTAAGGAGGGTATTAGTACTAAATTGGATTTATGAAAGGACATACTAGAATTTAAAGAATTTAAATTGAGTTGATCAAAAACTAACTCTACGATATGTATATTTTGTGATAATCATTAGAATGATGAACAAACGATTAAATTAAAAGGATAGTATGTATCAAAAAGTGAATGTTTTAGATATATTGGTTCATCATTCAAAGTGATGGCAATATAGATAAAAATGTAAATCATAGGATTTAAATAGGTCGGATAAAATAAAGAAATATATCTAAAATTCTTTACAATTGTATAATACCATTACAGTTGAAGAAGAAGTTTTATAGAATCGCAATAAGATTTACATTATTGTATAGCACCGAGTATTGGGTCATTAAATAATAACAAGTGTATAAGATGATTGTAACTAAAATATGAATTTTCAAATGGATGTATGATAAAACTAAAAAAGATAAAATTAGAAATGAAAAGATATATATTAAGTTGGGATGAGTTCAATTATAGATAAGATGAAAAATATCATTTAAAGCGGTTTGAACATATATAATGAAAATCCAAAAACATATCAATTAGGAGAATCAAGATTTCAAATATAGAAAATTTAATGAAATATCAAAATAAATTGTTGAAAATATAAATATAAATTATTCGTAAAGATATGAGTTTTAAAATTTTAATTGATAAAATGTCTTTAGATCGAAATGAGTGATGAAAAAAATTTGAATTGGTTTTATTATTATTATTATTATTATTTTAAATTTCTATGGATTTTCTCTATTTTAACTTTCAAATTCTAATTTTATGTTTCCTTTTTTTTAACCTCTTATATTGATGATTCCAAAATTTTAATATTAAAACTCAATTTGATATTATCGTAGAAAACGTTCCAATCTCTGAAATTTGAACCGAACCCAGAAAAATCTATAAATGCATATTGTACAGATTCACAGATTCTCTCAGCCTCTTGGTTACAGAAAATAATTTTCAGCCATCTGTATCACAACGATCACTAAAATTTTCCCTGTTTCTTTAATTCCATTCCTAAGCTTATTGCTTGAGCTACGAGGTTAAATCATCTCCATCCGGAAAATGGGGTAAACATGAAAACAGCAAGGTATACTGATCTATAGAAGATAAATTTACGACGTTTTTCTAATCTGGAAACCAACTGTTCTCTATTGTGACTGAGGAATGAAGTCTTGGCAAAGGAATGGTATCCACGTTTTTGTATCAACATGAATTATCAGCATGATTTGGCAGTGATGAGAATATTTCATTTCAAGAGTTTCAGTTTCTTGAATAATGGGGCGACTACTGACTTTGGATAAGGTTTTGTCGCGAGACATGTTGGATAATTTTCAGGTTGCTCTATCCATAGCTTATAAGCAATCCCACCAGCAGTCAGCTTCTCGGACAAGTTCACCATCTGAGGCTCTCCCTTCACCTCGAGTGTAACCTGCAGAAGCCAAAACAATGTTCTCTTAGTATGCTTTATAGCAAACCAACCTAGATATCAACAACCCAAATCAAAAAATTCAAGATAGTAAAATCTCATTCGGTATATTAACTGATAGCGAGTGAACCAGAAAAGCAGTACGCTATCCTGATTTAGTTAAACTCTTCCATAGCAGCAGGCTGATTTCGCTTTATCTATTTGAGGAGGCAATGCTCAATAAGTGTCACTCCATGGTCCATACTAGTGTTCAGCACATATTTCTTTTCTTCATATTATTCTTTAAACAAAGAAGCTTTAACTATTCGTCACAATCTCGATGAGGTAAAAAATTAAAAAATAAAAAACAAAAACCTCCATTCCAAAAGGCATTCTGTTGTCAACTTTACACTATATAACTCTTTTCTAGCACTGAAGATACTTAATGAGAATTCTCACAATTGCAAGGGAAGAATTAGTGAGAATTTTTAAGATCCAAATAAACATCATGAGAAATCAACTCTTGGCCCATCTAGTGCCAAACCTGGTAGATTTGGTGAAAATTGTGAACATAACCGCAATATTTCTTTAAAATAATAGCATGAGTTATCATTATATGCACTTACCGATGCACGTATTTACAGAGGCAAACATAAACAACAGATACACATACCTATATAACAAAATTATATTACAGACGCGAAACAGCTACACATTCCACATAGTTGTTTATAGCGGTATCCTTTTATCAAACATGATGAATGCAAACAGTATAGTTTAAGATTTTTTTTTTCCCCTTCAAGTGTCTACGATCTTTAGTGAAAGATATCTACACATACATAGGGTTATCTTTCTATACACATACCTATATAGCACAATTATATCACACATGCAAACGGCTACACATTCGACAGATTTGTTTATTACAATAGAAGTATCTATTTATCAAACACAATGAATGCATAAGGTAAATTTTTTATTTATTATTTGTTTTTTGCAAGTGTTTACGATCTTTAGTGAAAGATATCTGACATCAACATTGATTGAGCTTGAGAGGTAAATGGGGATAAAAATAATTATTTGTGGTCAACTTCTCTAATAAATTCTAATCAAACCGAATGTAAGAGATTCCAAATCTTATAAGCATCAAGCAAGAAAGTTTTTTAACTCTTTCCATGAGCAACTAAACCACTCATTTGATGTCGTTGTATTCATGGATGAAACTCAGTGGTGCAATGTGCAGTGTAAAAATATGTTTTGTATGCCTTGAAGTTGCATTGGTACCCTTGCTGAACCCAGTTGTCAAAGGAACGAAGAATTCATTTAACAGCGCTGAAGGATGCACTCTAAACAACCTAAGACAAGAATCTAGAAAAGAAACTATATCATTCTCAAAGCTAAAAGACTGGTGAGGTAAAAATGAAGCCCTAGAACACAAATCAACAAGAATTAAAAGGGTTATCACAGTTCCCTTAAATCTCAAATTTGTTCCCTCTGAACAACTAGAAGAATAGTAGAGAGACTAGGCAAATAAACTTCCCTTTTGCTGTACAACACCTCAAACCCCTCCAAACAAGATGTGTATATCCTTCGAAGATACCCAACTCACTTGAAGCATAGAGTAGGACAACTCTCATAAGCATCTTGACCACATACGATAAAGTAACAAGTGGTTGACATCCTCTGGCTCCCTTTTACACAAAGGGCACTGATTTACGAGGGTAATCTCCCCTCACATCAAAAATTGTACAAGGTTAAGATTCTGCTGAAGTTGCTTTCCAGGGAAAAAAAAAGGGCCATGGGGTGAGGTATTATGAGGAACCTGGTGTCTTCAAAATCAATTTCCATTGTATGTCTTCACTTTGCCTCACCCCTCAATTCTGTAGAAACTTTTGACCTCAAAATTCCATATTTGCTCCCTTTCCAAGCCACATAACCATCCATATCATGATCTTCCAAAAGTCATCATTCCACTGTTCCATCATCCAGAATCTCCTCTTCAAAATACTAAGAATTTAATCACCACCTTCTTGACCCCAGCCAACATAAACAAGTCCAGGAAAAGGTTTATAAAGATTGGACTGCACTAAACATAACTCTAAAAGGAGACCATAGCATCATCCCCCACTTTAAAACTCAGTTCCAACTCCTGCTGGCCTTCCAAATCGCCACAATATGTGGGCTTGAAACCTCAAAGGTCATCCATTCATTGCCTTCAACCCAAACTTTCTCCCAAGTCTCAACCACCTCCCCTCTTCAACATCTCTGTCCTCACCCTAAATCTCCAAAGTCACTCTCCTAGCAAAGCTCAAATGAACCTTCCCACACACTGATCTAATGCCAAAACTGGCTATGTAATAGGATTCTTGGCCACTACCTCCCCCCCCCCCCCAAAAAAAAAAAATGATAATAATAATAATTGATAAACTGAATTATGCGTTATCTCAACTAAATCACCCTAGAAAAATCATCTTTATCTACTTTGAATCTGTTTCAGTGACAAAAGGGATAGGAAAGAGAGCCATGAAGTTCGTGTTAACACAAAAATACAGAAACTACTGAACTGGAAATTTAAAGGTCTATTGAGAAAATGTAGAAACTACTTGTATGGGTCAAACTATCATTTTACACAAAAATATTTCACACCCAAAAATGGAAGGTCCAACACCTGAAAATAACCATTCTGTTGCATCTCTCATGAAATCAATACAAAACACATATATTTTTTTGTATAACAAATGTTGTTTCTTTAAAAGGTAAGAAGGAAAGGAAAATCATGCATATCACATACAAATTTGGTCAAATCAGCTCATTAACCTAAGCCCGGCCCAGGACAAATAGCACCACTTAATTATGCAAAGCTTCTTGAAATGGTGTTGGTTTAGATGTTTTTCCTTTTCCTAAAATGATCACTGCCCTCCCAATAAGTGCAGCAGCATGGTACATGCTCCTGAAGCTCACCAGTGGATGTCAAATGCTTAGAAGACACTTGATCTTCAATTTGCTTGAACTTTTTCAGGATTTGAGGCAATCCCATGTTGATTTTTTTGAGTATCTTTGCCCCTTAGGCACTTTGTAGATAGACCAACTTCCCACACTTCACGCATAACACCTCTTAGAAGGAATTTCTTAAGAAAATATCCAAATTCTAGAAATTTCAAATATTTCATAGATTCTCAGAAGTAAAATCTTTGTGGAGTCAATTTTCTTCAATATCATTGGATCTTTTTCCTAGGAAAAGCTCCGGGGGATTTTCTCTATAAGATAATTCTCATTTCTCCTCTTTAGTTCAGTAATTCAGTGTCCACTAGTTGGCTTAGTTAATTATGATACCAATATAATTGATTAGGTTAATTAGCCTAGCTAATGAACTTTGCTAGTTGCCCAAATAGTGTAATCAATTAAGCTAGTCAGCCTTGATTAATCTGGGTTTTAGTTTAATTGTTTTGATTTCACTTTGGAGTTAGTTCTGATGCAGGAGCATCAAACGAGAAACAAAACAGGAGAGAAAACAATTGATTTCAATCAATTATCATAATACATAATCAAGATCTGCTTTTCTTTGGAGTTATCAACCCCTATCTCTAAGAATACATCAAATAGAAATCATTATAAATTTGGACCTATCCCAATCACATTTCCAACTAATCTAAGGGTTACTATTAATTAGACAATGAATCTATTAATTGCCCTTAAACTTACAAAATAAATAATTAAATTCAACATGATAAATTTCTGCCCTACGTCAATTCTCCCCAGGCGGGAAAAAATCTACTCCAAAGAACAATAAATTTCCACTCATGATGGACAACCACAAACAATCAAGCACCAAAATAGTGCACCAAGAGTAGGAAAGCACAGACTTCAAAATTTAAAAAACACCATGAAATTGGAGCGAAAGTTCCACTCTGAAAATAAGAAAATTTAATTGCATTTGACGGAAATTAAGTAAATTAACATTTAGTTCAAACTCTTAAATTACTTAAGAAAGAGGAGCTATAAGATGAAAATCAAGATGAGAAGACTGTTGGTCTGGATGCATAAAAAAATTTGTCCTTTTCCATTATCAAGTGAAAAATGAATCTTCTCACATCCATTTCAAAATTTCATTAGGTTTCTCACTTTTCTCCAGCGGTGGTAGAGATAGAGGATCAACAAAGGCATGACTTTCCTCACCAATTGGGAGGACTCTGATATTTATTTGGATATTATTGGAAAGAATTAGTTTACAAAGTGCATATCATCGGAAAGAAATCTTTTAGAAGAATATTTAGAACCTAGTAAAAAGGAAATATTTTAGTAGAAATAGCAGTTTCCTTATTTTAGTTGATTCCAATATTTTTAAAATTAATAGTTACCTTAGTTTTGAAAATCCTTCATATTAAGAATGATTTTAGGGATTTGTTTCTAGTAAAAATTCTATTTTATTGTAAATTCTAGTTTTCCCTATTTAAAAGGAGTATGATCAATAGAAAAACAAGTCTAATTCTTATAAAAGTAGTATGGTACGAAACTTGTTAGGGAACCCAGCCGTCAAGCCTAGAGTCTAAGAGAGGGAAAACTCTAACAAGGAAGACAGGAATTCCTGTAGAGTATCCATCGACTAGATCATATACTAGGGTTCATATCAGTTTGGTATCAGAGTCAGTCATCATAGAAAACTCTGCAAAATGGTTTAACCTGATAGAGAGATTCATGAGGAAATTTAAGCAACAAATAGAGCAACTAATGGAGTAGACACTGGCTAGGGTTGAGGAACTCTGGCAGCCCAACAAGAAGTTGCTGTAGCAACAATAGACAGCACTGATTTCGCTGATGGAAAGGTTTCAGCAAGAGTTGTAGGGGCACAACAAGTTCCAAGAGGTGAGGAGCAGCAGCCACACCCTTGCAGACCAAGGGGAAGAAAGAAGTAATTTGCTGGAAGGAAGAACTGCCATCCCCACAAAGTACCATGACTTCAATAGCTATGAATATAACAAGTTTACACAGAATTTTGTGCTTTCAATTTCTAATAGCCAGAGGTCTTCTATGGAGGAAATATCTAAGAAGGTGAGAAAGAGAGCCACGAATCTTGGAGTGAATCTATCCAAACCCCAAGAAGCTGATCTTTCTTTAGAGGAGCTCCATGTGTCCTATACTGCCTGTCTACAAGTGCAGTATCTTGTTACAGAAGCATATCCTGATAATTCTAAATTTGCAAGAAAGGGAAATTCTGGGAAGTCCAAAGAAGACCATGAGGGAGGAGACTTATTGGGAGTTCTTGAAGACTTAAGAAGATCCATCCTGAATTTGAGCTAGAGGATAAGCTCTTTGTCCACAAGGGGGTAATGATATGCATTTGGATATCATTGGAAAGAATTATTCTAGAAAGCGAATATCATTGAAAAGAGATCTTTCAAAGAAAATTTAGAAACTAGTAAAACTGAAATATTTAGGAGAAATAGTAGTTTTCTTATTTTAGTCGATTGCAATATTTTTAAAACTAGTAATTACCTTAGTTTTGGGAATTCTTCGTATTATGAATGATTTTAGCGATTTATTTTTAGTAAAAATTTTATTTTATTATCAACCCTAATTTTCCCATATTTAAAGGAGGCATGACCAATAAAGAAACAGTTTAATTTTTAGTAGTGTGGTAGGAAAATTGATAGAGAACAAGTTCCCAGCCGTCAAACCTAGGGTCTAAAAGAGGGAAAACTCTAGCAAGGAAGAGAGGAATTCCTGCAGAGTATCCATCGACTAGATCCTGTACTAGCTCACTAGACTCAGCGCTTTTGGGACTATAATGTTACAAATGTTGACTAAAAGACTTTTATACCTCATGAAGACAGTCCAGCACATTTTTGCAAGCAATTTCTAACTGTAGGCAATCTTTACACCACTCTTTGAACTTCTTTTGACCTTCATAGACCACCTTCTAGACTTCCCCATGCCAATTAAAAGAATGGAGTGTAGTTCATGACAATGGGGGGTGATCTTATGGGAGGCTGGTACTGATAAGTAACTGTGAGTATTTGGTAGGAGGTTCACAGAGCAATGGTATTTCCGGACAAAGGTGACTCTGATAGTGGTTGATGACAGTGGAATACAATGGTTGGAACAGACCAGAGAGGGCAGATTGGTGGTTTATGGCAGAGGAGGTAGTGAGGGATCGAGCTTAGAGCTCTGATGCAAAATGATGCAGAAGCATCAAAAGGAGAAAGAATGGAGGAGAGAAAACAATTCATTTCAATGAATTATCAAAATACAAATCAAGTTCTGCCTTTCTTAGAAGTCATCACCCCCTATTAATAAGGGCACATTAAAGATAAGCTATTTATTAATCTAAACCTATTCAAATCCCCTTTCCAACTAATTTAATGATGGCCATTAAGTCAACCCAATGAATGTAATAATGACCCTTAAACTGACGAAAAACAAAACAAGTTCAACATTTTTAATGCAACTTATTAGGTTCTTACCCTACATCACTTTAGATTATTCAACACTTTGGCATGAAGATCTCATTCCTACTTCCCTTTTCTAATTTTTTTGATTGAGGTCTTTATGTGGTTGACTAGACATCCAGCTTAGGGATTTAACTGCTCCTTCCTCCATCCCTATATCACGAAATGGAGTAAAAGACTGAAAAAAGTTGGACCACAATTTGACACATTCCACATTCCTGCGCAAATGTCCCCTATGGTATTCCAAGGTTAGAATTCATGGTTCAGGACCAGTTTGGAACCTGAACAGCCAGTTTTGGTTCCAAGTAAAGAAGAACAGGAAGCAGAACCAAGATCACGGTTCCATTTTCGTTTCATGAAATATTTTATCATGATCGACTAAAATGCCCCCTCCAACTAGCCGTTTTTTAACTGTTAGGAGGGACATTTTGGTCTTTTCCCAAGACTTGGCTTATAGCCCCCCTTCTAAATTTTCTCGTTTGGAACCATAAGGAGCCAACGATTCATTCACAGTTCATTTTGGGTTCCAGTTATGGTTGCACAGAGAGTGAACAGGAATAGAATGCTGGTTTTGACAGGTTTGGCCTCGGTCCAAATTAGATGGTAACAGGGCTACTCTACAAAAATGCATGCATGGAATGCAAATTGATTTTGTTTGAATGTCATGATAACTTAGAATAGGTGATAAGGTTTATACAGATAATGTATACAATTCACAAGCCTTCACTTTGTGGAAATAGATTACAGCTTATTCTTGATTGATCCATGATATATGATGGAGACTAAGCATCTTTAGGCATAATACACTAGCTTAGGCACATAGTTATTAAAGTAAAACTTCTTTAAAACACTAAAAGCCAATAAGCAAAAATTCCAGAATTGATCACCCAAATTTCAGGACCAAAATCAGGTAGCTCTGACACAAGCTTGGATTTCTAAAACAACTTGTGAGGATAAGGCTTCAAATCCTCTACATAATGCAAGTTGAATCATGCCAAATTTTACTGATACATCTTATAAATACTCCATGCATTGGAATTGACACTCACTATGTCATATCTTTCTTAATACCCAACCAAATAAGTTGAATACAATCTCATCTAAAAGTAGAGCTATATATTCATGGAGTTTGCGGAGAGCTCTATAGGCCAAGATACAATCATTTTGCCCCGACCCTTCAACTAAATCCATATGTAGTATGAAGTCAATAATTAACTTGCTTGGATTGTCTAAAATGCTCCAATGAGCGCACGTACTAAAATACTAATGGCAACAGAGCACTTACAGAAAAGCTTTTGGAAGGTTTTAATTATAAGTCTTTTGTCATACAAAAATCAATAGGTTTAATTGATGAGGCCATGCAAGATTGCAATACCAAAATTCACCTCTATATCCATCAAATTTGAACCGGTTTCAATATTTTGTGCCCAGATGATGCCTCATTCTTTCTCAAGAGCTTTAGGGAACTTTAGCACCTGCAGAAAACATCTAACTGTGCTTTTCATCTTCAAAATGATTCAAACTTCCTGAGCCCATTAAACAGTAACCCTGGTGATTCATGGTAAAGAAAGTTAAGTCTAGGCCCATTTCACAGCACAGGCACCATGCATTCTTTCCCAACCTATTCAAGTAATTCAAATCATGAGTCGAAAGAAAAATTTTTCAAAAAAGAATGATCGTCTTTCTAATCACTCAAAGTTATCTACTCCAATTTGATTTCACTCTACCATGCGTAAGTTCTCTTGGGCCCATTGTAGGCCAAAGCAGACCGGGGTTCCCTTATGGCTTTTAAGTAATCAAGGGAACTTCCTTCCTTTCCTTTTGACAAAAATCAATAATGTATTTTCTTGTAAACCACAGCAAGGCTTAGTGAATTTTACACACAGTTTTAAAAGAAAAACAAATATTCTGTGAGAAAACCTTTATAACATTTTATCCACACTCATGGGTGCAAATACAAGTAATGCATGTGCACTAAAAATATATGTCATCAATATTACTTGCCTCCTGGTCCTTCATCTTCACAGTTAATCCCCTCAATATTCTGGTTTTAGCTTCATGGTTCATAGCATTTTTAACCACATTGTGCACTGTTGATGCCTTTTTGAAAACATTTTACATCACTTCAAGCAATCTAATGCCCAAGCGGTGACTTCACTTTGCAAGATGGTTCCCCAACATCCTTTGATAACAAAATCACTAATTTTTTGACCTATTAATTTTATCAAATCCAAATATGATGAAGTTTAAATGCATGTATATTAAATAAATCTTGTAATATTAAGCATCAACATTGGTATAAGTAGTTAGCACCAAGAGGGCAATGATCTCATTGTGCACCATTGCCATCTTTCTTGAAGCATCCCACACCATCTGACCATTTCATTTCCACAAAATAACAACTAGGCTACTGTTCCTGCCTTATGGATTTGACCACCCAAATGTATTTGTCTATAGAACCTTGAAGTTCTTCTTTAAAGTACAGCACTCGATGAAGTAGAAATACACATCTACACAATAGACCTTATATAAACTTCCAGGTTTTCAACACTCATCAATCACAAGAAGCCAATAAGTAGATATAAGTTGGGGGAGAAAGAGCTTAGTGCATTCTTGTTAGCTACATGGAACACCTTCCCTCCTTTATCCAAATGGGTATTCAAACTAATAGAAATAGTGTTAACATTTTGATGTCTCCACCAGTGGTAGCTTTATTCCTCCAATAAGCTTAAATTACTTTGTAAACATTCATTCCTAAGTAAAAGATTTGTGATTGCAACCCTATTCTTGGCCCAAATGAAGAATAAAACCTTCAACACCTATACAAAGCCCTAAAAAGCATCCCCTCACTACCTTGCTTATACAACTCAATCAATAAACGCATCAAGAGTGATGATGAATAAGTGGTCACTTTCTTGGTCCATTAGCCATGTTCTTGAACAACAAACCACTAAAGTGAGCAAATACATGCCTACCAACAAGCAACTGATTCCATCAATTTCCATTCAAAAACCATAGGCCTATATCCAAATCTTAGTGATTGAACTAGAGTTGCTCTAAAGCCACGTAATTGCTCAACATGCATGATTTGGGGGCAATTCTGTTCACAAATGCGCTCAGTGTTTGCTTAAAGTCCTTGTAAGATCAATTCCGTTCAGAACTATGTGCAATCCAAACTGTAAATTTTAAAACATAGAGCAACTTTACTTTCCTCTTTCCCAAAGAACTCCGGGTGTGTGTCTGTGTGTTTGTGGGAGAATTTATATATCAAAACCATAAAATTTCAAATGTAATAGAGTAACTAAAGATGAATTCACCTTGTGCATAGAATCGAGATTGTCTGGGCTACAGTAGTCAATCGTGTGAGGATCAGCCCTGTGAGCCCAAATGGCGGAGACAGCGGCATGGCAACCTTGACTAACGATACTGCCCACAGGCCAAGTGTCCACCAAGTCTCGCCGCATTACTACGTACTGAACCAGAACGTCGGAGTTCGCCGATTCTCCGGCACTTGAATTCTGCGGAGCAGTGTCTCCGGCGGATTCAGTGGCGGAGGAACTCATGGGACGAATAGAATTGAACCGGCTCAAAACCCGAACCCTAAACCCTGATTTAGTGAAATGGGAGATGGAGAGGGAGGGTTTGAGATATGAAGGTGAAAGTGTAAGCGACATTTCCTGGGATCTCCCGCACTGGATTCTGATTCCCAGATGACATGTGACGACCCGGGAAAGACCGCAGTCTGCAGATTAAATGGAAAAAGGAAAAAATAATAATAATAATAATAATAATAATTCTGTTCAAAAAAATAATGTTAAGGTGAAAGCATTGTGGTGAAGCTTTTTTTTTTTTTTCAACTTCTTTCTTTTCAATTTTTTAAAAGAAAAAATTAAATATTAGAAACTTAATTTTTGACAATTTTTTTTAAATGGAGAAATGATGCCGAAAAAGATAATTGAATTGTCTATTTCTTTACTTTTCAATTCTTTTGAAAATTGTTAGTATTAACTTTTCACAACTTAAGAAAATATTCTTCCTTGATGATCGTATATGCGAACTTAGCAAAGGATGAGATGATTTCACAATTGAAAACCATGTTCTTAGTTATTCATTCGAACATGTAATTATATACAGTTAAGAAAGAAACAAATCGATTATCTTTTATTAAAAAGAAAACAATCTAATTATATGCAATTGATGAGAATTTTTTTTTTTTTTTGGGTACAAATTCATACAGCCTAAAAACAAAATACCCATACTACCTGCTACCAAATAATTTCTCATCCGGTGTCGATGGCTTTAGTTAAATAACTTCTACTTCGTTCTGATCGGAACTAATTTTTGCCGGTCGTCTTGTTTCGACTCAACCTCCAACTTCCTCGCTAGCAACACTCATATCATTTGTCATAGGCAATACGAATGTCATTGTTAATGAGGTCGACACAAGATTTCTAAAACCCTTTTCCCAAGCAAAAATGATGCCAAAAACGGATCACCATCTCAACACTCGTATTGGTAGTAATGCAAACATAGCGTGAGAAACTCCTCCATACCCCAAATAATCATAAATCAAGCCCCTAATCAAGTCCTTCCTAGATTATCAATGGAACTTCCATCTACACTCCAAATCACACCTTGAACGAAGAAGGTGACCAAGAGACATACGTTTCACTCTCAGAAATCTAGTTAGGAGAAGTAAGCTCACTGAAGGAGAGCATATCTTTGATATATCTGACATCTTGCCAAAAATTGAGAGTTTTCTCTGGTATTACCTCATTATTCCTAACTCCCAAATTCACAACGTATCACCACAACTGTAAAACCAAGAACATTTTGTAAGCTGTGCAGTTTTAACCAATCTTTCGAAGGCAAAGAGTGAAAATTAGAAGTTTTGTGATGAATAAAGAAAAGAATCAAAAATTACTTAAGCTTTTCTGTATCTGAGATCAAGGGTCTCTTGGGTCTTCCCACAACGGACACATAGAGGAAGTATTCAGACCTCAATCTTCTCGTATAATATAATGAGTACTTTCATTAAGAAGCCATTTACCCAAAAAAAAAAAAGAAAAAAAAATTCAGCTTCTCTAGGGCATTTAATTTTCACAAGGAATTGATATTTGACACATATCTTATTCTTATCCCTGAATTTGAATAAGAAAATTCAGAGTAATGCAATAAGCAGTTGTACCCATGCTTAGAGCTATAATCTTGAACAAAGAGATAAGAAGAGAGTGGATAATGGAATCTTTGTAGATTCCAGTTACGTGCCAAAAAAAGGAGGTCTCCTACCGGAAGATGCCCATCAAACTCATGAATTTCATCGGACAATCTTCTCAGAAAATTATGCATACCATCCATCAAACCAGAAAGAGATGCGTGAGTTGTCCCCTACCCTCCACCAAAACCCTTTCTGCAATAGAACAAAAATATGGTGCATATACTGGAATTAGATCTTAATTTTTCACTTATATTATTATTTTATATATCCCAAGGACCATGTTGTTGTTTGTATTAAGATAATGCTTGATTTAATTATTCAAGTAGATAAATGGATTTTCAAATTATTCATGTATCTATAAGGTCCCTTATTTTAATGTCAATGTCTTGTATATGTATTAGATTGTGAATATATACACTGAGTATACATCATGGCTACATTTGACCTAAAATAAAGTTTATAGTTGCTTGATAAAGCTGAACGATTCATCGTGCATATGCTACAGTTAAGAGTCTCTCATTAATCAAATATGGTTCATCTTGATCATCAAATGGGGTCCCGACGCAATAGAAATTAAAGAATGTAATTAACGGTTAGCAATACATTAGAATAATTTTCCTAAATGTTCTATGAAATAGAAATCGGTGTGCTATAACTATATGTTCTTTATGTATCCTTAATTTTGAGTATATATGGACGGGATTGCGAAGCCAAGTTAATGTAGTATGATATATCATGGGTGAGATTTTTTGAATCAACAGTACATTAGGTACATAGTGTTAGTTAGTTGGAACATACATATACAACATATAATCTACACCAACTGTATCAAATATCATCATCTTGGATTGTGCTAATTAATTATCCAGAAATTATATTAGTCATATGATATCATATCATATTGGATATTTTTAAAATTTGTTTAATACCATTAGCCAATCGAAGATATTGGACATTCTAGAATATCTTCTTTTCATATGAGAGAATTTATGGAATTAAATAATTGAGAAAATAATAATATATTTAATTTTCTTGGGCCCAACCATAGTTGTTACATTGTGCAGTAGTATGGAAAAATACAATATGGTCAAGAACAAAGTAATAAATTATTATATGTTGACTTATGTAAATAATTGATATTTATTTTGGAGTGCAACTATAATTATTTAATGAAACTTTTAGAGTTAAATAATTTAATGTAGCTTCCTTTCTCAACCTTCCTAACATAAATCTAGATCGATTTTCAATCATCTTAGACTTCTTTCAATCACTCTTTTCCAAAATTTCATGAAAACACCCCATAATTTACACAATTATGTATGTTGCCATTATTTATCATTAAAAATGATTAAAAAAATTAAGTATATGCTTTTGTTGATTAAAATATATACCAATCCTAATAACACAAACCTTCGTACATAAAAGCAAGAGGAAAGAAGATTATGAGAAACAAGATCCCCCTTCGAAGATGTGATAATCCAACCCAAGGAATTCTTTTTCAGGCGATTGGAATTTAACAAATTATAGAAAAAAATATTATTAAATAATATTTACAAATAAATTTTATTTCAAATAATTTTAGCATAAACAAAAATATTTGTATACACGTTGGACCTTTACCCTTGTATAATAGATTGAAATATGTATGCACACACACGAACATACAATTTTGGCCCAGAAATGAATATTTTTATGCATGTACTTAAAAAATAATAAATAATAATAAATACATGTTATTCACCAATAATGAATAAGTGATTTTCAATAAATGAACATTGTCCAAAACAAATATTTTAAAGTATCAAATATTTTGAAGATAATAAATGAAATAAGCCAAGTAAAAATTTTGGCTCAAGATTTACAAATAATAATAATAATAATAATAATAATAATTTAGGGGTATAATGACAACTTTGGGCACTTTTGGTATCAGAACTACGGGGGATAGTGTTATATAGTTTGTTGTGTTAACTTGTTTGAAATTCTAAACCTAAAAATTTAGATATACAGTGAGTCCTTCTGTAGGTGGTCCTGGCCGTAAGTCCCAGGGAGAGATAGTAAATCCATTGGTTTAGCCTGCGTAATAACTGTAAATTTAGATTTGAATCTTAGGATTAAAACAATGAATCCAATATTCTGTAGAACCACAATCTTTCGAGCCTATATCAAGTTCATCTAGGTCTAGAGATATAATAAATAGTGAAAAAATAACTATAGAATATTTTGAAAAACAAATAGATGAATGGGAGATACCCAAAATAAGTATAGATCAGATATATAAAATACCTAAAATCAATTTATTTAAATCTAATTATATAATTAAAACCGAGAAAAAAAGACATTCAATTATCAAAACCCTTTGAAACTATACAATTATTATCCAAAAAAAAATCTCTAGAAAAACATATAAATAAATGATTTAAATATATTCATGTGGGATTAGTCCAAATTGGTTTAAGACCATTGACCAGGGAATGTCTAAACACTTCAATCCTAGTAACTCTTACGGATGCTAGGCATAACAAATTTTCAGATTCTTTGTTAAGAACTATAGAGTCTAGTCTATATAAAGGACTAGTCTGATTTGATGTATTTCCAAATCTAATTTAGTAAAAATATTGTAAAATCTTTAATTTTACAAATTAAAACCTATAACTATGATATGATTGAGGGATCAATTCCGGTCGCTCTAATCTATAAAATCTATTATAAAGCTATGACAACTGCTTTTGCTTCAAAACACAAAATCCACCATAAAAAAGGAAAAACAGTGTTACTCCAAACTGATATTAATAAGTCAAACTTGGTATACCAAAACCTATTCGATGGGATGAAATCACCCTTCATGAAGATTGTATTCTTGAAGGAGTCACTCAACCAAAACAGGAAGATGATATACCTGAACCTAATACTAGGATAAAACAAATAACCCAATATAAAGATGAAAATGTAAAAATTAGTTTTGAAAGAAAAACTTTTAACTCTAGATATTCAGATTTATCATCGAATACTTAGATCTAGAAAGAGTATCACAACTATCTTCAGTTATAAACCTTCCAAATAAAAATCCAATGGAAATAAAAACACATAGGTACTCCACATCGGATCTATCTTCAATATTTCAAAAACACAGATACTCTACATCGAATATACCTTTAATATCTCTAAAAAACATAAACTTTCGCAAAAATATACCACAAATAGTTTATACAGGTTCTCACACAGAGAATCAAAACCCTCCTGATCAAAATCTTTCTGATCAAAACCCTTCTGAACCAAACATCACCAATAAGACCTGCTATCACAGAAAATGTAGGTGAAGAAAAAGAATTATATGTTATAGAAAAAGAGTTAAATTCTTATGAAAAAAGTGAAGAATTTAAAATTGACAAAAAATGCATAGAAAAATATTAATACTCAGAACAAAATAAAGAAAAGAAAGAGTGGTATCTTAAAGTTTTTAGACATAAAAAAGAAAAAATACAAACAAAATATTGCAAATATCTTAGAAAAATTAAATATAATGTATCATTCTTTTTATGGTATGAAATGTATACAAACAAATATAAAATTGAATATCCATATAAAATGGTCAATCAACTTAAAATAATCAACCCTATAACCTTCAAGAAAAAGGTTGCAGTTTAGGAAACTGCAAACGGTGAAACTATAGATTCTAATCATCCACCACTAAAAACAGTTAAAATCAATGTACGGGCAGATGTAATAGATGCGAGTCCTTACAAAAAACTCCATGATGATAACTCAACAAATCTAAAAAATATAATCATTCAAAACAATTATACCAATGTACATTTGAACTCTATAGGTAAACATTTATCTAGGATAGAAAAATCCAAGAGAGCTAAAGAATCTATTCAGATTAATAAAAAGAAAGATAAAAAATTAAAAAACTCTATCTTTAAACCGTACCAAATATCAAACCAAACTCAATAGAAGATTAAAACCAATAAACAATAATTCTTAGAAGCTATAAAACTCCAGTTTAGTAAAATTGGATCAACATCAGGACAAACAAACCCAGTTGTTCCAGAAACACCTCAGTCTGTAAATCAAAATATAACAGTTTTCAATAAAACAGAGGAAACAGATTTTGATGAACAAATTATTCAGGAACAGGAATCTGAAATAGTTAAACTTCATTAGAATAAACCTAAAGTAGAATATATTAAACCTAGGATGTCCGAATTAGAATTAGGTAATTCACCTAAAATTTTGATTCAACCAAAATATAACGCGAATTCTGTCTATGTATAAATATAGATGGAATGAGTGAATATCAAATATTAAATTTATTATAGCAAATGACTATGGTGTCAAATGCATATAAAGCCCAACAAGCAACAACAGATAGAACAGTCGCAGAACTCCTCATAGCAGAGTTTTCTAGACAGTTAAAAGGATGGTGAGATTTTCATCTCACAAAAGAGTAACAATTGCGGATCCTAAATGCAATCCAAATCAAAGAAGACGGTGAACCAATTTTAAATTATCTAGGTGAACCTATCCATGATACAGTCGCCACCCTAATATTCACCATAACCCTCCATTTCATTAGAGACTCCTCACATTTAAAAGATAAAAACACAAATTTGTTATCAAATCTAAGGTGTAAAAGGTTAAGTGATTTCCATTGGTATAAATCAACTTTTCTAACTAAAGTTATGCTTAGGGAAGATTTAAACCAACCATTTTGGAAAGAAAAATTTCTAGCGGTCTCCCAACACTGTTAGGAGAAAGAGTTATGAACATCATTTATGAGACTTTTGGAAATCATATGATCCTATATAACCAACTCACTTATGGGGAATAGGTTAGTTTCACACAAAAAGAATGATTAAAAATATGTCAGAATTTAAAACTTAAAAAACATCTAAAATAGAAAATGAAAAAGACAAGAAAAGAATTAGGATCATTTTGTGAACAATTTGATCTTAATAAAACCAAAATATGTAATGGGGAATATAGTAAGAAATATTCTAAGAAAATCTCAAAGAATAAATATTCTAAAAAATATAATCCCTTTAGTTATAAAGACAGAAGGAAGATTATTATAAAAAATCACATAAAAAACATTACAAAAAACAAAAAAAAATAGAAAAACTATTATATCAAAAATATTAAAAGATATTACATGCTTCAAATATGAAAAAAAAGGACATACAGCAAAATATTACAGAATATCTAAAAAGATAAAAGAATTTCATCTTGATGAAAAAACTCCCAATAAAATCTCAGATATATTAGTAGATAGTTCTGATACTGATACCATCAATTCAGAAAATTTTACTGATAATCCTCAAATAGATGAATTAGCATCTAGTTCATCAAAAACAGAATCGGAATCAAGTTCTAATGAGACGAATGTATTAACAAGAGAACAGAATTTGATTTTAGATGTAATTCAACATATAAATGATCTAGAAATCTTGAAAAGATGTCTAGATTAATTAAAATAATCCCTAGACGAACCTAGGATAAAACCTTCTAAACTTCCTTCAACTAGTACAGGGATATATGATCTCACAACCATACTCAGTAAGAGAAAATTCAGTAAAAAATCTCCTGAAACTATTCAAGAAATACATAAAGAAATTAAAATAATTAAAACAGAACTAAAAGATTTAAAGAAAAAATAAGAGAAAAATTCTAAGAAAATTTCTTTTTTATTAGAGCAACTATAGTCTAAACTTGTAGAAATTGAGTCTAGTAGTGATAAAGAAAATCTTTTAGAATCTTTGACCTTGCAAAACTTAAAGAAAAAGCCTAAAACATTTCCTGAAGAAATTCTCTTTCTTTTGAAAGAAATAACTATAAGGAAATATCTAATAAAAATAACCTTGATATTATATGATAACTTTCAAATCGAAATAGTTACTCTATTCAATACAGGAGTAGATTCAAACTGTATAAAAATCAGAGTCATTCCTGAAAAATATTATGAAGAAATTTCAAAAAAATTGAAATCGATAAATAACTTTAAAATGAAAATAATTGCTAAAATAGAAATATGGGTAAGAAATAGTAATTACCTATTTAAAATTACATTCTTGATAACTAATATTTGTTATACAGTAATTTTAGGAAAACCATTTATTAACATAATAACTCCATATAAACTTAATTATGATGATATTAGTTTTAAAATCAAAGGAGAAAGGATATCATTTTCATTCTTAGAAAAACCTAAAATGAGAAGTTTAAACATAGTTAAAGTCGCATCCATTTGCGACAATTCTATAAATTTGTTGGTAAAAGGAATGCAAACAGATATATACTACTTAAAACAACAAGTTGATCTTCAAACAATTGAAAGTCAACCCAAAATAGAAACAATAAAATAAAAAATTTCTGATTTTTAGAAATTATTTGAAAAAAAGATATGTTCAGATCTTCCAAATACTTTTTGGAACAGAAATCAGCATATGGTAGTTTTACCATATAACAATGGGTTTGATGAATAAAATATCCCTACCAAAGTTAGACCAATTCAGATAAACGCTGAATTGAAGGAATATTGTAAAAAGGAGATTCAAGACCTTGAATCTAAAGGATTAATTTCCAAATCGAGATCTTCATAGAGTTGTGCAGCTTTCTATGTAAACAAAGCATTTGAAATAGAAAGAGACACTCCAATACTAGTCATAAATTATAAACCCTTAAATGAAATATTAAAATGGATTAGATATCATATTCTAAATAAAAATGATTTGTTATAAAAACTAAATTCTGCAAACATCTTTTCTAAATTTGATATGAAGTCAGGATTTTGGCAAATCCAAATCCATCCTAATCATAGGTATAAAATGGCATTTACTATTCTATTTAGGTAGTACGAATGGAATGTGATGTCATTTGGATTAAAAAATGCACTATCTGAATTCTAGAGGATTATGAATGATATATTTAATCCATACTCAGATTTTTGTATAGTATATATTGATGATTTTCTTATCTTTTCATCATCAATAGAGAAACATTTTAAAAATCTTAAAACATTCTTTTATGTTTGCAAAAAGAATGGACTAATACTATCAGCTAAGAAAATGTTTTTGTTTCAAATAAAAATTAGATTTTTAGGACACTATATAACTTGTGGAACAATAAAACCCATTAAAAGATCTTTGAAATTTGTAAATAAATTTCTAGATAAGATTCCCAAAATAAGTATAGATCAAATATTTAAAATACCTAAAATCATTTTATTTAAATCTGATTATATAATTAAAATCGAAGAAAAGTACATTCAGTTGTCAAAACCCTTTGAAACAATACAATTACTATCCAAAAAATCTCTTAAAAAATATATAAATAAAGGATTTAAATATATTCATATGGGATTAGTCCAAATTGGTTTAAGACCAGTGACCGGGGAAGGTCTAAACACTTCAATCCTATTAACTTTTAGGGATGCTAGGCATAACAAATTTTTAGATTCCTTATTAGGAACTATAAGTCTAGTCTATGTAAATTACCAATCTCATTTGATATATTTCTAAATCTGATTATATCTTTGAACGATAAAAACATTGTAAAACCTTTAATTATATAAATTAAAACCTATAGCTATGATATAATTGAGAGATCGATTCCAGTCGCTCTAATCTATAAAATCCATTATAAAGCTATGAAAACCGCATTTGTTTCAAAACACAAAATCCACCATAAAAAGGGAGAAACATTGTTACTCCAATTTGAGATTACTAAGTCAAACTTGGTAATTCTAAAACTCATTCGATGGGATGAAATCACCCTTCCTGAAAATTGGATTCTTGAAGGAGCCACTCAACCAAGATAGAAAGATGATGTTTCTGAATTTAGTACCAGAATAAAACAAATAACTCAATATACAAATGGGAATGTAAAAATTAGTTTTGAAAGAAAAACTTTTAGTTCTAGGTGTTCAGATTCATCATTTGAATATTTAGATCTAGGAAAAGTATCATAACTACCCTCAGTTATAAACCTTCCAAATAAAAGCCCAATAAAAATAAAAACACATAGGTATTCCACATCGAATTTACCTTCAACATTCTAAAAACATAGGTACTCCACATCGGATATACCTTCAACATCTTTGAAAAACATACCGCAAACAGTTTTTATAGGTTCTCACACATAGAATCAAAAAACTCCTGATCAAAATCTTTCTAATCAAAACCATTCTGAACCAATGGCACCAACAAGATCTGCTATCACAAAAAATGTAGGTGATGAAAAAGAATTATATGTTATAGAAAAAGAATTAAATTCTTATGAAAAATGTGAAGAATTTAAAATTGACAAAAACGCATAGAAAAAGATTACTACTTAGAACAAAAATAAAGAAAAGAGAGAGTGTTATCTTAAAGTATTTTGACATAAAAAAGAACAAATGTAAGAAAAATATTACAAATATCTTAGAAAAATTAAATATATTGTACCATTCTTTATATGGCTTGAAATAAATACAAACAAATATAAAATTTAATATCCATATAAAATGGTCAATTCACTTAAAACAATTAACCCTATAACCTCCAAGAAAAAGGTTGCGGTTTGGGAAATTGCAAACGGTGAAACCATAGAGTCTGATCATCCACTACTAAAAACAGTTAAAATCAATGTATGGGCAAATGTAATAGATGTGAGTTCTTACAAAAATCCCCAAGATGATAGCTCAACAAATATAAAAAATATAATCATTCAAAACAATTATACCAATGCACATTTGAACTCTATAGGTAAACAATAATCTAGGATAGAGAAATCTAAGAGAGCTGAGGAATCTATTGAGTTTAATAAAAAAGAAGATAAAAAATTGAAAAACCTTATCTTTAAATCAAAATAAATATCAAACCAAACTCAACAGGAGATTAAAACCAATAAACAATAATTCTTAGAAGTTATAAGACTCCAGTTTAGTAAAATTGGATCAACATGAGGACAAACATACCCAATTGTTCTAGAAACACCTCAGTCTGTAAATCAAAATATAAGAGTTCTCAATAAAACAGAAGAAACAGATTATGATGAACAAACTACTCAGGAATAGGAACCAAAAATAGTTAAACTTTATTGGAATAAACCTAAAAAAGAGTATATTAAACCTAGGATGCCTGAATTAGAATTAGGTAATTCACGTGAAATTATGGTTCAACGAAAATATAACGCGAATTCTGTCTATGTATGGAACATAAATGGAATGAGTTAATATCAAATATTAAATTTATCACAGCAAATGACTATGACATCAAATACATATAAAACCCAACAAGTAACAATAGATAGAACAGTCGCAAAACTCCTCATAACAGGATTTTTTGGACAGTTAAAAGGATGGTGGGATTTTCATCTCACTAAAGAGCAACAATTGGGGTTCCTAAATGCAATCCTAACCAGAGAAGATGGTGAATCAATTTTAAATCTTCTAGGTGAATCTATCCAGGATGCAGTCGCCACCCTGATATTCACCATAACCCTCCATTTCATTGAAGACTAATCACATTTAAAAGATAAAAATACAGATTTATTATCAAACCAAAGGTGTAAAAAGTTAAGTGATTTTTAATGGTAAAAATCAATTTTCCTAACTAGAGTTATGCTTAGTGAAAATTCAAACTGACCATTTTAAAAAGAAAAATTTCTACTCGGTCTCCGAATACTATTAAGAGAAAGAATTAGGAACACCATTCGTGAGACTTTTGGGAATCATATAATCCCATATAACCAAATCATTTATGGGGAATTGGTTAGTTTCACATAGAAAGAATGATTAAAAATATGTCAGGATTTAAAATTCAAAAACATCTAAAATGGGAAATAAAAGAGACAAGAAAAGAATTAGGATCATTTTGTGAACAATTTGATCTTAATAAAACCAAAATGGTAATGAGGAATGTAGTAGGAAACATTCCAAAAAAAACTTAAAGAAAGAATATTCTAAAAAATATAAATCTTTTGGTTATAAAAAACAGAATGAAGATTATTATAAAAAAATCACATAAAAAACACTATAAAAAATAAAGAAAAATCAGAAAAACCATCATCATCAAATACATTAAAAGATATTACATGCTTTAAATGTGGAAAAAATGGATATACAACAAAATATTACAGAATGTCTAAAAAGATAAAAGAAATTCTTCTTGACAAAGAAACTCTTAATAAAATCTCAGAATTATTAGTTGATAATTCTGATACTGATACCATTAGTTCAGAAAATTTTACTGATAATCCTCAAATAAATGAATTAGCATCTAATTCATCAAAAATAGAATCGGAATCAAGTTCTAATGAGATGAATATATCAACAAGAGAACAAAATTTGATTCTAAATGTAATTCAACATATAAATGATCCAAAAATCCAGAAAATGTGTCTAGATCAATTAAAACAATCCCTACACGGATCTAGGATAAAACCCTCTGAACTTCCTTCTACAAGTACAGGGATGTATAATTTCACAACCATACTCAGTAAGAGGAAATTCAGTAAAAAATCTCCTGAAACTATTCAAGAAATTCAGGAAGAAATTAAAATAATTAAAACAGAACTAAGAGATTTAAAGAAAAAAATAAGAGGAAGATTCTAAGAAAATTTCTTTTTTATTAGAGCAACTACAGTCTAAATCTGTAGAAAGTAAGTCTAGTAGTGATGAAGAAAATCCTTTAAAATCTTTGGCCTTGCAAAACTTAGAGAAAAACCCTAAAACATTTCCTGAAGAAATTCTCTTTCTTTTGAAAGAAATAATCATAAGGAAATATCTAAAAAAAATAATCTTAGTATTATATGATAACTTTCAAATCGAAATAATTGCTCTTTTCAATACAGGAGCAGATTCAAATTGTATAACAATCGGAATCATTCCTGAAAAATATTATGAAGAAATTTCAGAAAAATTGAAATTGGCAAATGACTCTAAAATGAAAATAATTGCTAAAATAGAAACATGGGTAAAAAATGGTAATTACCTGTTTAAAACTGCATTCTTGATAACTAATATTCGTCATACAGTAGTTTTAGGGATACTATTTATTAACATAATAACTCTCTATAAAGTTACATATGATGATATTATTTTTAAAACCAAAGGAGAAAGGATATCAATTTCATTCCTAAAAAAACCTAAAACAATAAGTTTAAACATAATTAAAGCCGCGTCTATTTATGACAATTCTATAAATTTGTATGTAAAATGAATGCAAATAGATATATGCTATTTAAAACAACAAGTTGATCTTCAAACAATTGAAAGTCAACTCAAAACAGAAACAATAAAACAAAGAACTTCTGATCTTCAAAAATTATTTGAAAAAGAGATATGTTCAGATCTTCCAAATGCTTTTCGAAACAGAAATCAGCATATGATAGATTTACCATATAACAATGGGTATGATGAACGAAACATTCCTACCACAGCCAAACCAATTCAGATAAACATTGAATTGGAGGAATATTGTAAAAATGAGATTCAAGACCTTGAATTTAAAGGATTAATTTCCAAATCGAGATCTCTATGGAGTTGTGCAGTTTTCTATGTAAACAAAACATCTAAAATAGAAAGAGGCACTCCAAGAATAGTTATAAATTATAAACCCTTGAATGAAGTATTAAAATGGATTAGATATCCTATTTCAAATAAAAATGATTTGTTACAAAAACTAAACTCTGCAAACATCTTTTCTAAATTTGATATGAAGTCAAGATTTTAACAAATCCAAATTCATCCTTATCATAGGTATAAAATGGCATTTACTGTTCCATTTGGGCAATACGAATGGAATGTGATGCCATTTGGATTAAAAAATTTACTCTCTGAATTCCAAAGGATTATGAATAATGTATTTAATCTATACTCAGATTTCTATATAATATATATTGATGTTGTTCTTATCTTTCCATCGTCAATAAAGCAACATTTTAAAAATCTTAAAACGTTATTTTATGTTTGCAAAAAGAATGGGCTAGTACTATCAGATAAGAAAATGTCTTTGTTTCAAACGAAAATTAGATTCTTAGGACACTATATAACTTGTAGAACAATAAAACTCCTTGAAAGATCTTTAGAATTTACAAACAATTTCCAGATATGATTCTTGATAAAACTCAATTATAAAGATTTTTAGGAAGTTTAAATTATATTTTAGACTTTTTCCCAAATATCAATAAAATTACAAAACCATTGTATGATAGACTTAAAAAGAATACTAAACCTTGGATGGCCAAGCATGCTAAAGTTTTCAGTACATTAAGATTCAAGTTATAGAAATTCCTTACCTTCGTATAGCCAACCCTAGCCTTCCTAAAATCGTGAAAACAAACGCTAGCAATATAGACTACAGAGGAATTTTAAAACAAATCCAAAATAGTAGAGAAATTGTGGTCCAATATATTTCTGGACACAAGAATGAAACATAACAAAAATATTTTACTATTAAAAAAGAAATTTTATCCATTATTTTAAGTATTACAAAGTTTCAAAGTGATTTACTAAATCAAAAATTTTTACTTCGCATTGATTGTAAATCAGCAAAAGAAGTTCTGCAAAAAGATGTTTAAAATATAGCCTTAAAACATATTTTTGCTAGATGGCAAGCTATTTTATCTGTATATGATTTTGATAATGAATATATTAAATGAGATAATAACTCCTTATCAGATTTTCTAAGACGGGAGTTTTAGCAAAATAGGTAAAATGCCTCAGAAGAATTCTGAAAAGGGAAAAGCTAAAGCCGAAAATGAGGAGAAATCCTCGGTAAAACCTCTAACAACTGCTAAGCCTATCAGAATATGGTATAAGCTGGTGATTAAAGAAGAGGAATCAGAAAAAAGGGTCTAGGCCCAAAACCAAAATCAAAACCAAAAGGAAGAGGAAAAAGATGTTAAAACAGAGGTCCAAGCAATGGCGCAAAATGATACATTTTCCTAACTCCAAAAATGGGTTGAATCAATCCCAGAAAGAATTGAACTTTGGAGTCTAAAAATGTTCATGTGTCTTAAAGCATCTCTGAAGGCAATCCAAAATAGAGGCTTAACCATAAAACCGGTACAAGAATTGGGTCCAACCCAATCCAATTCAGGTAAAACCTCTATACTTGTTTCTAAAACCGAGAAATGAGAATCTTCATCTTCTAAAACCCTTTCTCAGACAAATTTCAAACCATTGATTACTATTTTTGCTGGTCAACAAATTGTTTTTAAAATCTCAAATTTTATTTCATAATCTTTTCATCAAAATATTTTAACTGTTGATGAGAACTTTCATTATGAAGATCTTTTTCAAACAATGGCAAAATATTTTGGAGAAAATTGGTTTTACAAACCATGGGATATTTCGAAACCTGTGGCATATTATCAAATAATTTTGGAATATACAGAGAGCGTAGATATCAAGCACCATATATATTCTTCTGAAAAATAACACCCAACATATTCCACTTGCAGAATTTTAAACGTCATTCATCCTTCTGATTGGGGACAACACCTTGAAAAACCTAAATCCTTCCCGATAAATTTTAAAACAAAATTAAACTTTTGTCATGTATTCTCATATTAGAATTACCAGCAAGTATGGTATAATGCTTTATTAATCCAAAACACAAAACACACCCATACATGGTTGTTCTATTTTCATAATAAAAACACTCAAATATTTAAATTTCTAGCCTGGTTCCCTCACTGGTGGAAATATTATGGATCTCTACCTGATATACTTTTTTTCACAGTTAAGAGAATCATTTGAACTATTTCGAACCCACTATAAACCTTTAGAGAGTAAAAAGAAATTCTCACCTTTTTGTCTCTTCTGCTCAAAGTTCTTTGTACCATAGGTTATTCAATGGTATTTAGAATATGACAGCACAAAAGGGACCATTATCCTTCAAAGAAAATTCAAAGTAAAATAGTTGAATCAATTCACCATTTGTAAAATTATCCTAAAACCATTTATTTCATATTGGCTAAAATTAAAAGGATCCGTGGATCCAAATCCATCAGATAAAACCATCTTCGTCCAAAAATCTCATGCTCAAACCCTTCTGGCTTCAGCAAAAGCCAAAGAGGAGTATTTTCAAATTATGGAATAACTCCTCTCAAGTGAAAAAGACTTATCCTTTAGATCAAAAGTATCAGATTCAGATATAGTTTTTGATTTCAATAAAGATGATCTTTTGTAAAACCCTCGTGTAAAAAAAAATGACCTGATGGATTGAAAACCTGAAAAGGCAGTCCATGCAAAATTGATCTTGAAAAAACAGTAAAAGACTCGATGGGTTGAAAACTCGAAAGAGCGACCCGTATAAAAGTTAGAGTAAAAAAAAATTAAAAAAAAAAAAGGGAATGGCCTATCAGTTGTCTTAAAACAGATAAAAATCCTTTGAAAAGCCAATCAACTACCATAAAGTTGATGAAAAATAATCTATTATAAAATTTTTTCTTAAAAGAATAAGTTGTAAAAAGTACTGTTAAGTACTGTTCATACGATACTATTCACAAATACTGTACTATTCATATGTACGACACTGTTCACAAATATGGTATTGTTTATGGAACTATTCATCCGTGTAGTAACAGTAAAAAAAGTACTGTACAAATAGAATATCTCAATTTCTATAAATAGGCCCCTCCTTTTTTAAAAAGGGCATCACTTGGACACAACTTATGATCACTTTTACATCACTTCCATTCTATTCTCAACTCTTTTCCATCCACTTTAAAACATTTTTATAAAACTCATCTCCACATAAAACCCTTAGGCTATGATACCTCTAAACCTAGAATATTATCGAGACCTATCACTCTTCTTGAAGAAGAAGATAAAACTCTTGTAAATCTTTTATTTTTATGTAAATTTTTATTTATCAATAAAAGTTCATTTATTTCATTGTGGAGATTGTTTCATTTTATTATTTATAACCGTGGAGATCAGTGGCTGATACTACCGCTCAAAGGTCCCACCTTTTAAAAGTTTATTTGCTTATATACTCTAGAGTGCTGTAGGTTCTGCCTCCCATAAATCTCTGATTCCCTTTTCTTATTTCTATTTATGTACTCCAGAGTGCGGTAAACTTTGCCTTTCATAAATTTTTCTGATCCTCATTTTATTTATTCTGCACTCCAGATTTCTGGACGCTTTTGGTATTAGAGCCACGAGGCGATAGTGTTATATAGTTTGTTATGCTAAATTGTTTGAAGTTCTAAGTCTAAAAATTTAGGTATACAGTGAGTCCTTCCATAGGTGGTCCCAGCCGTAAGTCCCAGGGAGAGGTAGTGAGTCCGCTGGTTTAGCCTACGTAGTAACTGTATATTTAGATTTGAATCTTATGATTAAAACAATGAACCCAACATTCTATAGAACCACTAACTCTTCGAGCTCTATATCTAGTTCATCTAGATCTAGAGATATAATAAATAGTGAAAAAATAACTATAGAAGATTTTGAAAAACAAATAAATGAATGGGAGATACCAAAAATAAATATAGATCAAATAAATAAAATGCCTAAAATCAATTTATTTAAATCAGATTATACCATTAAAATCGAAGAAAAAGATATTCAGTTATCAAAACCCTTTGAAACTATACAATTATTATCCAAAAAATCTCTAGAAAAACATATAAATAAAGGATTTAAATATATTCATGTAGGATTAGTCCAAACTGGTTTAGGACCATTGACCAGGTAAAGTCTAAACACTTCAATCCCAACAACTCTTAGGGATGCTAGGCATAACAAATTTTCAGATTCCTTGTTAGGAACTGTTGAGTCTAGTCTATGTAAAGGACCAGTCTCATTTGATGTATTTCCAAATCTGATTATATTTTTGAATAATAAAAACATTGTAAAATCTTTAATTTTACAAATTAAAACTCATAATTATGATATGATTGAGAAATCGATTCCAGTCACTCTAATCTATAAAATCAATTATAAAGCTACGACAACCGCTTGTGCTTCAAAACACAAAATCCACCATAAAAAAGGAAAAACACTGTTACTCCAAACTAATATTACTAAGTTAAACTTAGTAATACCAAAACTCATTCGATGGGATGAAATCACCCTTCCTGAAGATTAGATTCTTGAAGGAGCCACTCAATCAAGACATGAAGATGATATTCCTGAACCCGGTACCAAGATAAAACAAATAGCCTAATATACAGATGGAAATATAAAAATTAGTTTTGAAAGAAAAACTTTTAGCTCTAGGTGTTCAGATTCATCATCTGAATACTTAGATTTAGGAAGAGTATCACAACTACCCTTAGTTATAAACCTTCCAAATAAAAACCCAATAGAAATAAAAACACATGGGTACTCCACATCGGATCTACATTCAACATTCAAAAAACACAGGTACTCCACATCGGATATATCTTTAACATCTCTGAAAAACATAAATTTTGGCAAAAATATACCGCAAACAGTTTATATAGGTTCTCACACAGAGAATCAAAACCCTCCTAATCAAAATCTTTTTTACCAAAACCCTTCTAAACCAACATCACCAACAAGATCTGCTATCATAGAAAATGTAGGTGATGAAAAAGAATTATATGTTATAGAAAAAGAGTTAAATTCTTATGAAAAATGTGAAGAATTTAAAATTGACAAAAAATGCATAAAAAAAGATTACTACTCAGAACAAAAATAAAGAAAAGAGAGAGTGGTATCTTAAAGTATTTGGACATAAAAATGAAAAAATACAAGCAAAATATTGCAAATATCTTAAAAAAATTAAATATAATATACAATTCTTTATAAGGTTTGAAATGTATACAAACAAATATAAAATTGAATATCCATATAAAATGGTCAATCCACTTAAAACAATCAACCTTATAACCTTCAGGAAAAAGGTTGCAGTTTGGGAAACTGCAAATGATAAAACCATAGAGTCTGATCATCCAACACTGAAAATAGTTAAAATCAATGTAGGGGCAGATATAACAGATACGAGTCCTTTCAAAAACCCCCAGGATGATAGCTCAACAAATCTAAAAAATATAATCATTCAAAACAATTATACTAATGCATATTTGAACTCTATAGGTTAACAGTTATTTAGGATGGAGAAATCTAAGAGAGCTGAAGAATCTATTGAGTTTAATAAAAAGGAAGATAAAAAATTGAAAAACCATTTCCTTAAATCGTAACAAATAACAAACCAAGTTCAACAGGAGATTAAAACCAATAAACAAGAATTCTTAGAAGTTATAAAACTCCAGCTTAGTAAAATTGGATCAACATCAAGACAAACAGACTCAGTTGTTCCAGAAACACCTCAGTCTGTAAATCAAAATATAACAGTTCTCAATAAAATAGAGAAAACAGATTCTGATGAACAAACTATTCAGGAACAGGAACCTAAAATAGTTAAATTTCATTGGAATAACCCTAAAACGGAGTATATTAAACCTAGGATGCCTGAATTAGAATTAGATAATCCACATGAAATTATGGTTCAACCAAAATATAACGCGAATTTTGTCTATATATGAAACATAGATGGAATGAGTGAATATTAAATATTAAATTTATCACAGCAAATGGCTATGGCGTCAAATGCATATAAAACCCAACAAGCAATAACATATAGAACAGTCGTAGAACTCCTCATAACAGGATGTTCTAAACAGTTAAAAGGATGGTAGGATTTTCATCTCACTAAAGAGCAACAACTAGGGATCCTAAATGCAATCTAAATCGGAGAAAAAGGTGAACCAATTTTAAATCATCTAGGTGAACCTATCCAAGATGCAGTCGCCACCCTGATATTCAGCATAACCCTTCATTTCATTGCAGACTCTTCACATTTAAAAGATAAAAATACAGATTTGTTATCAAATCTAAGGTGTAAAATGTTAAGTGATTTTCAATGGTATAAATCAATTTTTCTAACTAGAGTTATGCTTAAGGAAAATTCAAACCAACCATTTTGAAAAGAAAAATTTTTAGTCGGTCTCCCTACGCTATTAGGAGAAAGAGCTAGGGACACCGTTCGTGAGACTTTTGGGAATCATATAATCCCATATAACAAACCCACTTATGGGGAATTGGTTAGTTTCACATTAAAAGAATGATTAAAAATATGTCAGGATTTAAAACTTCAAAAACATCTAAAATGGGAAATGAAAAAGATAAGAAAATAATTAGGGTCATTTTGTGAACAATTTGATTTTAATAAAACTAAAACGTGTAATGGGGAATGTAGTAGGAAACATTTTAAGAAAATCTCAAAGAAAGAATATTCTAAAAAATATAAATCCTTTGGTTATAAAAAAACAGAAGAAAGATTATTATAAAAAAAAATCACATAAAAAACATTACAAAAAACAAGACAAAAATTATCATTATCAAAAACATTAAAAGATATTACATGCTTCAAATGTGAAAAAAGGGACATACAGTAAAATATTACAGAATGTCTAAAAAGATAAAAGAACTTCTTCTTAATGAAGAAACTCTCAATAAAATCTCAAAATTATTAGTAGATAGTTTTGATACCGATACTATCAATTCAGAAAATTTTACTGATAATCCTCAAATAGATAAATTAGCATCTAGTTTATCAAAAATAAAATCGGAATCAAGTTTTAATGAGATGAATATATTAATAAGAGAACATAATTTGATTCTAGATGTAATTCAACATATAAATGATTCAAAAATTTAGAAATGGTATCTAGATCAATTAAAACAATCCCTAGACAAACTTAGGATGAAACCCTCTAAACTTCCTTCTATTAGTTTAGGGATGTATGATCTCACAACCATACTCAGTAAGAGGAAATTCAATAAAAAATCTCCTGGAACTGTTTAAAAAATTCAAAAAAAAAATTAAAATAATTAAAACAGAACTAAGAGATTTAAAGAAAAAACAAGAAGAAGATTCTAAGAAATTTTCTTTTTTATTAGAGCAACTACAATCTAAGTCTGTAGAAAGTGAATCTAGTAGTGATGAAGAAAATCCTTTAGAATCTTTGACCTTGCAAAACTTAGAGAAAAACCCTAAAATATTTTCTGAAGAAATTCTCTTTCTTTTGAAAGAAATAACTTTAAGGAAATATCTAATAAAAATAACATTGGTATTATATGATAACTTTCAAATTGAAATAGTTGCTCTGTTCGATATAGGAGCAGATTCAAACTGTATAAAAATCAGAGTCATTCCTTAAAAATATTATGAAGAAATTTCAGAAAAATTGAAATCGGTAAATGACTTTAAAATGAAAATAATTGATAAAACAGAAACAGGGGTAAGAAATGGTAATTACCTATTTAAAACTGCATTCTTGATAACTAATGTTCATCATACAGTAATTTTAGGGACACCATTTATTAACATAATAACTTTCAATAAAGTTATTTATGATGATATTAGTTTTAAAATCAAAGGAGAAAGGATATCATTTTCATTCCTAGAAAAACCTAAAACAAGAAACTTAAACATGGTTAAAGCCACGTCCATTTACGACAATTCTATAAATTTATTGGTAAAAGGAATGCAAACAAATATATGCTACTTAAAACAGCAAATTAATCTTCAAAGAATTGAAAGTCAGCTCAAAATAGAAATACTAAAACAAAGAATTTCTAATCTTTAGAAATTTTTTGAAAAAATGATATGTTCAGATCTTCCAAATGCTTTTTGGAATAGAAATCAGCATATGGTAGATTTACTATATAACAATGGGTTTGATGAATGAAACATCACTATCAAAGCCAGACCAATTTAGATGAACGCTGAATTGGAAGAATATTGTAAAAAGGAGATTCAAGACCTTGAATCTAAAGGATTAATTTCCAAATCGAGATCTCCATAGAGTTGTGTAGCTTTCTATGTAAACAAAACATCTGAAATAGAAAGAGGCACTCCAAATATAGTTATAAATTATAAACCCTTGAATGAGGCACTAAAATGGATTAGGTATTCTATTCCAAGAGGATTTACAAATATATTCTGGTATAAACTAAAACTGTTCTTGTTTCCATATCAGAAATGACTTTCAAGGCCTTAAATGAAATGAGAAAGGAGCTTAAGAACCATTGAGCTCAGTTAAGACAACGGCAGGGATAGTTATGAGTCCAAAACCTTGATATCCAAAACCGTTCTCAAAATTGGAGAGCTTATTTTTCTCTCTATCTAAGGATTAATAACCTGGAAACCCGGATATGGTTATTAAGCTATCAAATTTCACAGCTCATCATGCAACAACTTTCTTCATTCAGTATTACAGGATAACTTCGAGAAGTATCCGTGGCATATAAAACTTTGACTAATATGAAAAGATTTGTTCGACAATACCAAGCAGAAATAAAAATCTGGGAGGAAGAACTAAAACACACCTCCGACTGGAATAGGATTTCCATCCTTGAGCTTTGCATAAACCACAACAAGTGGGGTATATGGTTTATTCACCACCATATTTATAATATTACCTTTTAAATCTACTATAAATATTATTATTATCCACTGTACACTATTTTGGTATTGCATATTAAATGAAAAGGAGTTTTTCCATCTAGCAGGTAGACTATTTTATCTGTATTTAATTTTGATATTAAATATATTAAAGGAAATAATAACTCCTTACCAAAATTTCTAACCTGAGAATTTTTGTAAAATAGGTAAAATACCCCAGAAGAATTCTGGAAAGTAAAAGGCTAAGGTCGAAAATGAGGAGAAATCCCCAGTAAAACCTCTATCAGTCGCTAAGTCTATCAGAACATGGCATGAGCGGGTGACTAAAGAAAAGGAATAAAAAAAGGGCCTAGGCCCAAAACCAAAATCAAAATCAAAAGGAAAAGGGAAAAGAGGTTAAAACAGAGGTCCAAATAACAACCCAAAATGATATATTTTTCCAACTCCAAAAATGGGCTGAATCAGTCCCACAAAGATGTATCTTAAAGCATCTCTAGAGGTAATCCAAAACAGGAGTTTAACCATAAAACTGACACAAGAATTGGGTGTCCAACCCAATCCAATTCAGATAAAACCTCTATACTAATTTCTAAAATTGAGAAAGGAAAATCTTCATCTTCTAAAACCCTTTCTTAAACAAACTTAAAACCATTAACTACTATTTCTGGTGGTTAACAAATTATTTTTAAAATCTCAAATTTTATTACAAAATCCTTTCATCAAAATATTTTAACTATTGATGAGGACTTTCTTTATAAAGATACTTTTCAAACAATGGTAAAATTTTTAGAGAAAATTGGTTTTAGAAACCATGAGATATTTCGAAACCTGTGGCATATTATCAAACAATTTTAGAATATACAAAGAGCGTGATATTAAACACCATGGATATTCTTCTAAAAAATAACACCCAACATATTCCACTTACAGAATTTTAAATGTACTTCGTTCTTCTAATTGGGGACAAGATCATGGAAAACCTAAATCCTTCCCAGAAAATTTTATAACAAAATTAAACTTTTGTCATGTATTCTCATATTGGGATTACCAGCAAACATAGTATAATGCGTTTTTAATCCAAAACACAAAACACACCCATACATGGTTGTTCTATTTTCATAATAAAAACACCCCAAATATCTAAATTTCCAGCCCGATTCCCTTATTGGTGAAAATATTATGGATCTCTACTTGATATACTTTTTCCACAGGTAAGAGAATCATTTGAACTATTTCGAACCCACTATAAATCTTTAAAGAGTGAAAAGAAATTCTCACCTCCATGTCTCTTCTACTCAAAATTCTTTGTATCTTGGGTTATTCAATGATATTTAGAATATGACAGCACAGAAGGGACCATTATCCTTCAAAGAAAATTCAAAGTAAAATGGTGGAATCAATTCAGTATTCCTAAAACTATGCTAAAACCATCTATTTCACATTGGTTAAAATTAAAAAGATCTGTGGATCCAAACCCATCAGATAAAACCTTGTTAGCCCAAAAATCTCATGCTCAAGCCCTTTTAGTTTCAGCAAAAACCAAAAAGGAATATCTTCAAATTATGGAATAACTCCTCTTAAGTGAAAATGGCTCATCCTCTAGATCAAAAGCATCAGATTCAGATACAGTTTTTGATCTCAATGAAGATGATCTTTTGTAAAACCCTCTTATAAAAAAATTAAAAAAAAAAAAAAAACTTGACTTGATGGATTGAAAATCTGAAAAGGCAGTTCATGTAAAATTTGTCTTAAAAAAATAGTAAAAGGCTCAATAGGTTGAAAACTCAAAAGAGCGACCCATGCAAAAGTTAAAGTGAAAAAAAAAAGAAAAGAAAGGGAATGACCAGTCAGTTACCTTAAAACTGATAAAAACCCTTTAACAGGTCAATCTACTACCTTAAAGTTGATGAAAAACAATCTATTGTAAAAATTTTTCATAAAAAAATAAGTTGTAAAAAGTGCTTTTGAGTACTATTCATACGGACTATTCACAAATATGGTACTATTCATATGTACGACACTGTTCACAATACGGTACTGTTCATGATACTGTTCATCCGTGTAGTAACAGTAAAAAAGAATACTATATAAATAGTGCCTCTCAATTTCTATAAATAGGCCCCTCCTATTTCAAAGAGGGCATTACTTGGACACAACTTATGATCAATTATCATCACTTTTACATCACTTCCAATCTCTCCTCAACTCTCTTCTATCCACTTTAAAACCTTTCTATAAAACCAATCTCCACATAAAACCCTTAGGCTAGGATACCCCCAAGTTTAGGATATTATCGAGACCTATCACTCTTCTTGAAGAAGAAGATAAAACCCTTGTAAGTCTCTTATCTTTATGTAAACTTTAATTTATCAATAAAAGTTTATTTATTTCATTATAGAGATTGTTTCATTTTATTATTTATAACGGTAGAAATCAATGGCTGGTACTACCGCCCAATGGTCTCATCTTTTAAAAATTTTTTTACTTATATACTCCAGAGTGCGGTAGGCTCTGCCTCCCATAAATCTCTGGTCTCCTTTTCTTATTTCTATTTATGTACTCCAGAGTGCGGTAGTCTTTGCCTCCCATAAATCTGTGGTCCTCCTTTTATTTATTCTGCACTCTAGATTTCTGGTTCTTCCAGATTTCTGGTCCCCTTTATTTATCTTGATTTATATATCTCTTTATTTGTTTCTCATCTTATTTATTTATTTTTATTATCTCCTATCTTTATTTATTTGCTTATTTATTATACCCTTTCGCTACTGGGCGAAGGTTCCTGCTCTTGAATAGTTTGTTTATCAGAATCTGTTTCTTCTATTTTATTGAGAACTATTATATTTTGATTTATAGACTGAGGTGTTTCTGGAACAACTGGGTCTGTTTGTCCTGATGTTGATCCAATTTTACTAAACTGGAGTTTTATATCTTCTAATAATTCTTGTTTATTGGTTTTAATCTCCTATTGAGCTGGATTTGATATTTGATACGGTTTAAAGATAGGGTTTTTCAATTTTTTATCTTCATTTTTATTAAACTCAATAGATTCTTTAGCTCTCTTGGATCTCTCTACTCTAAATAACTGTTTACCTATAGAGTTCAAATGTGTATTGGTATAATTGTTTTAAATGATTATATTTTTTAGATTTATTGAGCTATCATTCTAAGATTTTTTATAAGGACTTGCATTTATTACAACTGTTTTTAGACTCTATGATTTCACTATTTACAGTTTCCCACAGGGGATAGTGTTATATAGTTTGTTATTTTATTTTATTATTATTATTATCATTATCATTATAATTATTATTATTATTATTATTATTATTATTATTAATTAAATAATTAAATAAATAAAAAGATTTTTTGTCAAACAAATAATGATAAAAATACAAATTAAATATAATGGGACCAAGAAGAAAGAGACAAAAATAGGTGTTGTGAGAGTCAATCCCTAAAATAGACTTTATAATACTACGGTCGGATTAGTCTGGTAACGCGGGTACCGGTTAGTTTGGCACTAAAAAAAATTATATATATATTTATTAGTTGGTATGCCCATGTTGGGGCATTTCTGACTTTTGGGGTAATTTAACTTGATTCAAATTATTTTGAATTTGTGTGAATAACTACCATTATCCCATAACCTTCCCATGATCTCTCTAATTAAACACACGTATTATTTTGGAGTTTAACTGCTCTGAATATCATACATTGAGAACACTCTCATGGTGTGAGATAGAAAGAGAGATTGATAGATTGAGAAAACAATCGTTCTTTAGAGTGAGAAACCATTGAGAGATTGAGAAAATTTTGAGTAGAATATTTCTCCCGTCGTCTAGATCACCGAATTTAGGGTTGTGGTGCTATGAAATCATAGTGACGCTTCGATCTTTGTGAGCATCATCTCGATCATACGTCTTGTTTGAGAGATTTCGTGGTTCAAATTTTTGAAGACCTACACATTAAGGTATGATCTGAAAAATTTTGATCTATTTATTTTAGTGTGAAATATATATTTTCACGCTTCTACATATTGAAAATAAATCTAACATTATTATCAGAGTATAATTAAATTTATTTAATAAATTTTTAAAATTTTTGGAATAAAAATATGTAGGGTAAAATTTAGGATCTTGACCACGAATGAATATCATGAATCCAAAGATACCATGAGTGACCCAAGAATCACAAATGTAATTTTTATTGAAGTTTTAGAGCATATTTAGGTCATGAAATGTCCGGTTGAAGTTTTTAACCGTACCGATCACAAAACCTTATATCTGTCAAATTAGAGGACGAATTGATTTATGACAAGGGTGTATATATGTTCCTCATGATCTAATCTACATTTTGAGACATTAATTGTGAGTTGCCATCATGGGAAACTGGGTTTTCCGACATGGCCACAAATGGTTGCGACAAAGATGTTTAATCTGCCATTTTTCAAGGTATGATACTTCCTAAAATCGAGTCTAGGACAAAAGGAGGAAGCTCAATTATAATTTTCGGCCAAACTTGCTGTCAAAAAGTGACCGAAAAAGCATTTTTCAATAGTCGGGTCATAGAGATAGGGTTGCAAACTCTTCAGGCGAGGAAGAACCTACCCAGACCCATGGGCATGTGCACAACATGCGTAGAGAGGCAAGTGAAGGGGGCAGATGCTGGCGCGTGAAAATCATGCACGCTGAGGCACATGAAGACTAGGTTGGTGGTCCAGGTAAGTTCTGACCCGGATCCGTGTCTCGACCCGTGTACCGATTTGAGACCCATGTCGTGCACATATAGGCATGTGATTGACATGCTGCACATCTGGCATGTGCTCCAGGATGCTACAGATGCATGCATGTGTGTGGCAACCTGCCGCCGATGTGTGGCAGTGTGTGGGGCAACTTTGGCGATGCATCAGGCTACTCCGAATTGGATTTTTCCACTTTTTAAGGGTCCCACATCATTAATTGTGACTTTTGTGGGTTTTTGTGTACCGAATCCAAGAGCGGGTGGCAAGATGTAACTCCGAGTTGTGGTGGATGGGTCCATTGATCCATTCATTTGCTTTGGGGTTTATATTAAACTTATTTCATGTTTATTGATTCGTAGGGTAAATGAAATAAGTGAATAAGTATCAATAAGTCACTAACATCTCTCTTTTTTATATACCGCAGATAATGGCTACATCGAATATTGTCATTCTAGATCTTTGCAATGGGAATAAACTGAATGGTGACAACTATGATATTTGACACTAGAAGATTCAATTTGTCCTCGGTGAACAAGATCTTTCTGAGATTTTAAAACACGAGATGATGAATCTCAAGGAAGGTACCACACCTAAGGCTAGGCAGGATCAGGAGGATAGCCATGTTAGGGTGATTCTAATAAGTAACATGCATGATGACATGATCCCAGTCTATATGCAGTATCCTACGGTTATATTGGTTTAGCTCACTCTAAAGAGCATTATGGTGCTCTTTCACTTCTTAAGCTGAGGATGCTAATTTATAAGTTTATCACTCATAAGAAAATGACTGATCGTACAATGAAGCAACATTTGATACAACTTTCGAGTATGATTGTTTGGCTAAGGAATGCGGGCGAACCCATTTCAAATGAGATTCAAGTACTGGATGTGATCCAATATTTACCTGATTCATAGGAGACCCATGAAAATCTCTCACACATGATAAGAATATTCAGTGACCTCAAGGAAGAGTGCTTAGAGATGAGTAAACCATACTCGAGTCATACTTATGTGGCAGAGTCAAGCAAGGGCTCTCGAGACACAACCAAAATGGTATAAGTATGAGAAGATGACCCAAGATGTAGGAAAAAAGAAGCCATCTGAGAAATCTGACAACAAAGTATAAAAGCGTGGAAAAAATGAGCTTGATAAGGTTAAAGTGAAGTGCTACCTATGTGACAAATATGGTCATTTTGCTCGTGAGTATGAGGAGCGGAAGGTATATCCTTATTTTTTACATGGTTTAAGTTTTTGTCTCCTCTACTGTGATGCTCACTAATTCGTCTCCTTTGTAAATTGTAAACTTAAAAGTCATCAATCATGTAACTCAAGATAGGAGTACATACATAGAGTTCCACTAAATGAGTCTCAGGCTAGGACGATTTACGTGGGGAACTAAGGATTTGTCATCGTCAGAGGGATTGGCACCTACAAGCTGAAGTTTCGAAGTGGCCATACTTTATATCTACATGATGTACTTTATACTCTGGATATTCAACGGAACCTTATTTCTGTTCTTTGTCTAGATCACCTAGAATATGATTTGTCTTTTGGAAACTCATCTATTTCTATTTATTATGATAGTTCTTTGTTTGTTCTGATTTTATCCATGATGGACTATATGCACTGGATATTTCATATAATGATTATACTTGTTTTTTTTTTAACTATTGTCTTTACATCGATTGTATTAATGAAGTGAATGTATGATATAGTAGACTTAGACACAAAGAGCAAGAGAGAATGAATCGATTAGCAGCGAGTGGCCTGCTGGGCCTACTAATCAGGGTTGAGTTGTCTGCAAATGAGTTTTACCTAACTGGCAAAGCTACAAGGAAACCATTTGGTAAGGCAATGAGAGCTAGAACTCCATTGTAGTTGGTCCACTTTGATATTTATGGCCCTATGAACGTGAGAGCCTAAAATGGAGTTGTGTGCTTTATTATATTCATAGACGATTACATGTGTTTCGGTTATATCTATCTAATCTCGCACAAGTCTGAGACATTGGAATGTTTTGGGAGATTTATCAGCGATGTTGAAAATCAATTAGATTTGAGAATGAAAACTCTTAAAACTGATCAAGAGTGTAAGTATTTGTCTAAACAATTCAAAGAGCTCTATTTCGAGAAAGGTATTATGAGACAACTAACTATTTCTACTACTCCTCAGTAGAATAGAGTAGCCACGAGGAGGAATGAGACTTTATTGGAGATGATAAGATATATGGTGGCGCAGATCAATTTGTCTATCTCCCTTTGGGGAGATGTTTTATTTACTGCAGGCTAAGTCCTCAATCATGCTCCATCAAAATTCGTAGTCAATACCCCATATGAGTTTTAGACAAGGAGGTAGCCTGATTTTAGTCACTTGAGGCCATAGGGATGTACCGTGTATGTTCATGATTTCTCATATCCACACGGCAAGTTAAATCCCTAAGAAAAGAAGTGGATCTTTATATGATACTCAGAATATTTCAAGGGGTATGTATTCTCAAGTAAGTATCTAGACAACACTATCACTGAAATTGAGGCTTGTAATATCACTTTCCTTGAGAATGATTTCCCTAAGAGAGGTGAAATTGATCAGGATTTTACCTCTTATAGGATGGATGAGCCTAGTAGCTTAGCTAAATCTAGCGGCAGGACCCAAGAACCCATCTTGGTTTTAGTGGAAGTGATCCATCTAGAGGTGAAGAGGTCCTTTCTTCTCGTAGGAGCAATCGAGAATACGTGCCTAAATGTCATATCCTGATTGAGGGTAAGACCCTCATTGTGACTTCTGAGACCCTCATTGGATCTGGAGTTACACCAGATGGACGTTAAGAATGACTTCATGAATTGAAGTTTAGATGAGGAGATCTATATGGAGCAGCCATTTAACTTTGTTCCTATAGGCCAGGATGATAAGATCTATTGACTTCGGAAGTCAATATATGGCCTTAAACAATCATCCAGGTAGTGGTACTTGAGATTTCATAAGAATGTGATATTATATGGATTTGTAATGATCGAGGAGGATCATTGCGTGTATTTTATATGTTCTACTACCCCCTTTGTGATCATATCTTTATATGTGAATGACATTCTGTTAGTAGGGAACAATAGAGAGTATCTGATGACCATTAAAATGCGATTATCGTCAAGTTTTAATATAAAAGACATATGTGAGACTCACTTTATTTTTAGAGTTAGGATCCAAAGGGATCACTCAAGATGGGTGTTAGCTTTTTCACAAAAGTTTTACATCAAGAAGATTCTCTGGTCTTCGGAATGAGCAATTGCAACCCCATAGGTACATTTATCACTAAAAGTGAGGGTCTAAGTCTTAACATGTGTCTTAAAATTTAGGAAGAAATAAAAGAGATGAGTAAAATCTCTTATACCAGTACAGTGAATAGTCTGATGTATGCAATAATGTGAACATAATCAGACATTTGTTTTACAGTCGATCTAGTAAGTAGACATCAATCGAATCTTGGAAGAGATCACCGAAGAGCAGTAAAAAGGATTCTGAGATATCTCAAAAGAACTGCGGATCTCTCCTTATGTTATAAGGGAGGTGATTTGTTTCCCATTGGGTATTCAGACACCGATTGGGGTGACAATTTGGATGGACGCAAATAGACATCATGTTTTGCTATCTTGCTCAATAACGGTGTCATATCATACAACAACAAGAAGCAAACATGTTCAATGGTAGTTCAGGAAAGTATTTGCCTCTGGAGTTTTCTGGTCGACTTAGGAGTTATGGCAGATAGTAGGAGGTTAGTAATGATTTACTGTGATAATCAAACCACTATTGTCTACACTCGAGACCCTAAGTATCATAACAAGACTAAACACTTTGATAACAGATACCATTTTGTGAGAGGTATAATTGAGAAGGGTGAAGTGATGATTAAGTATATTTCCATACACAATATAGTGGTTGATCCCTTTACCAAACCCATTACGAGAGATCCCTTTGTAGGACATAGAGAATTATTGGGTTTATATGTATCTTGACATTTGTCATTATGTACTAGTTGATACTTTAATGCTTATTGTTATATGTGACTACATGCACTATTCAGTTATTTATTTATTATCCTTATTTATTGTTATATATTTTAAGATGTGATGTGATAAAAAGATTTATTTGTCAGGTAAGCGAGATCGACTCTCTTATACGAATGACTACCTCCAGCTTTGAGTAAGCAAGGATGAGACAGTTTTTAGGCATTAGAGGTTTTAAGAGTGACCCTACTAGAATATAATTTGCCCTGATACGTATTCTAGATGAGGTCACATGCAATATAATTGACATGGGCATACCTATATTTATATTGTTTGTAAGTAGTCAAGTTTGAGATCTCAAATGTCACTTGCAGCTAGTGATATCGTCTCTAAGATACTCTCTCTAAGATCTGTGGGTAAAATATTATGTGTAGATTATATCCCATACTTGAACAGTGTTAGAAAAATCTAACATATGCTCCTTTTTGAGAGATGGGGGAATAACACTGTCACACTTGTTTCATACCACATGTGATAAAATGACCATGGGATAGTGGGAATTATTATATGAGTTGACGATATGGTCTTAATCCTCATGCCCACTATGTGAGAACCAAGACCCATTGGATGGGCCTAATAGTACCCTTATTACTTTCGGCTATTTGTTGAAGTTTTGATTCAGTGTATGCTACTTTAATCTACTTACCAATAGTCTGGAAGATAATGAGATCTACGGGGCAGGTTTATAAAAGCAACTGAATTGAGATGGATAAATTCTAGCAGGGAAAAAGAAGACCAATTAACATTACATTGTTGTGTTGTATTCACCGGTTGATCTATTATGTTTATACATGTTGAATATAATAGTGAATACACAATCAAATAATGATTGGGGATCACTTTCAATGAGGAAAGTGGATCGATAGATGTAATGCATTGAGTTTGAGATACAGCGAGTTCTTTTTGTACTAATAGTGGCTTCTCCTTTATCCTAACAGGTGTATCGAGAAGTCTTTACTTGCAAGTATATTCACTAGTCGCACGACATCCAATCCTGTATGAGAATCTAGTTGGGTGATGTGAAAGGTCACATGAGTTGTGATCTTGTGACGAATGTAAAATGTCCTCATGTGCAAGTGAGAGATGTTAGTTGGGATACCCATGTTAGGGTATTTCTGACTTTTTGAGGTAATTTAATTTAATTTAAATTATTTTCAATTTGTGTAAATCACTACCATTGTCCCATAGCCTCCCCATGACTCTCTAATTAAACATACATATTATTTTGGAGTTTAACTACTTTGAATGTCATACATTGAGAACAAGGTGTCAGATAGAGAGAGAGATTGATAGATTGAAAAAACAGTCTTTCTCCAGATGAAAAACCATTGAGGGAATGAGAAAATTTTGAATTGGAAATTTTCTCCCATTGTCTAGATCACTGGATTTAGAGTTGTGATGCAGTGAAAACGTGGTAGTAGTTCGATCTTTGTAATCATCATCTCAACTATGTATTTTGTTTGAGAGATTGCACAGTTCGAATTTTGGAAACCTATACAACGAGATATAATCCAAAAAATTCCGATCTATTTATTTTTGTGAGAAATAAATATTTCCACACGTCCGCAAATTCAGAATAAATCTAACAATATTAATACAATAATAAACTAAATTTTAATCTCAAATTTTTTGGTTAACCATTTGAGAGGTTAATATAGGAGAGAGGAGAGAGAAAATGAAATAAAATAAAGTAACATATTAAAACAAAATTTCCTATAAAAAATTCCAGCCTTATATCTTATATCAACACCTAATTTGTTCTCTCTCTCTCTCTCTCTCTCTCTCTCTCTCTCTCTCTCAAGCTCTCCATCCCTCTCTCATATTTCTATCTCTCTCCTAATCTCTTTCTTTTACCCTTCTTCTAAAATAACCATATTCTGTACATGATCCTCCATGCATGATCAACACGCTTTTAGCCATATTAGAAACCTTTATCATCATCCTCAAAGGCCTCAAACCATGAAAAATCCGTGAAAACTAAACCTAGGTCTTGTACTGACCAATTTGAGTAAGTAAGATCCTAACCACATTCATGCCCATAAACTTTGTTTTACCAATAAAACCTAGAAATTTTGCATAAGCACCATTATCGTCGCCCTTACAATCTTTGTCCACCATTAATGAGTATCTCAGAGCCTTAAATCATGGACAAGGAGCATTCTTTCATCTGTATTTTGTTTCATAAGAGTTTTCGCTCACTATTAAAGCAAATTTTCAGTGTCAATTTGAGAGTTTGAACTCTCTGTCATCACCTTCATTCCAATCGTCTGTCATTAATAAACATACCCAAAGCTTCAAATCTTTCATCATATTCAAGTCTGAGCTTCAATTCTAATTCCCACAAGCCTCTACACTTGTTTTCAAAACTCTCAAGTAAAACTTTGAATTAACCAATTCACTGATCCTTCATCACATGTTTTCTAAGTCTGAGCTTCATCTTGGAATATTTTTATTAGATGACATCATTAACATCACAACAGTCCAATATTTTGGACTCGTTTGTTTCCCACTTTAGATTTTTTAGTTTTTTTGTTTTAGTTTTACCAATATTTAACATTTTAGTTAGTATAATATGTTGATTTTTGTACTAAAACTAACTTAATTCTAAAATTATAATATTTATTGTTAAGTGATTAGAAACCTAAAGGATCAAACATAAAAATAACAATTTCTTAGGTTAAAATGATAAACAAAATTATGTGATAATTATGAGGATTAAATTTATAAAATAATTTAATCCTAAATACCCTAAATATCTATTAAAGTATAATTACCTTTAAAAGAGATTTAAGGGGAGTTAATGGGAAGTTGTTCTGGTGCATCTGAAGGTGAAAAATTGCCTAGGAAAAGAAGAAAATGTTTTTTTTTTTTCCTTCTCCTATGCTTTTTGAGTTTTTTTAAAAGACTTGTGGAAAGCCCAGAGGATCTAGCATATTGGTCTCACATTAATCAACCCTTTTGAGGATCCTAAAGAGTTGTTCATGTTGATGCCTTGAAGGCCGAACACATGTGCAGTTTATGATCGATCTGACCCAGTTGTTGAAATTCCTAGAGGTATGTTTGCACAAATTTAATCCTATTCCATTGCGTATTGGAATTATAGAACACTAATTGTCATGCCCTGACCCGCCCCTGAGCCGAGCACACGACAACCGCCTCGGCACCTCGATACACGAGCACGTCCCGCATATCGAGACACCGTAAGGCTATTAACAACATCCAATCTAATATATCACAGACCAAATCAATTCCCAAGTCATCACAATGTGTCTGCATCAATATATCAAATCAAATGAGAGTTATCATTTTCACGAGTCAACATACGTATAATACAGTCATCCTAGGAATATAAATACAATGGTCAACTAAATGCTCCAACTATAACAATAACCTCAAATGATTTCCGCGAAAGCATGGGTAACCGTACCCAAGCCCAGTGTCTCCGAAATGCCCAACGAAATTAAAGCTCTACTAGCCCTCAGTCCAAGACTAAACCTGTAAGATGGGAATGTGAGGGGTAAGTACCTAAAGGGTGATGGTATCCAGCAAGTGAGGGGATTGACATCGTATTATTAATATCGGTGTGAACTTGGAGTGTCAAAACATAAGGTAATAAATATCCACAGTGTGCAAACCGATCATGTCATTTCAAAACCATATATCATATGCACACATCAGAAATCAAGATATGCATCCAATATTTACATCAATGTCATGAAGAGCCGGCCAATGAAATATTCCCGGCAAGGGTCTACCTCGACCAATGACGGGTGCATTGAGGGTTTTCACAATGCATGTATGTAAAAACAATAGCTCTCTATCCCAATGTTGGCCGCATGCTGATCCAACAAACTCGCAAAATATCACAAGCACAATAATCAACATAGCTCCGACATTTGGGGGATAACTCTGGCCAAAGCGTATCCGGACATAATGTGTGTCTCTGCCAAATGTCCTTCGTAGCTATGGAACATTGCTATACAGCGGGAAAATGGGGGGCACCAAGCCCAAAGCGTGGAATCATCACAGGGCATCCAACCCAATCACATGTTCAAATCCAGGTTATATGAAACCATGTGCCAATAGATATGAAAATCATATAAATCTCACATGTTATGAAAAAATGGCACAATATCATTGGTGAAAGCTCATAGATGCATATCAAACAGGTTAAGTGATTGGGACACTCCAATGGTCACAAAAATATGTGTAAAGCATTTATGAAAATCTGAAAGCTCAGTTTATCACACATTTGAAATCATGCTATATATATAAAAAAAAACATTTAAAACAGGATTTTTCCAATCAGTAGTAGACGTCAAAGTCCCACTCACAGTTTGGGGGAGGGTAACACACTCCCCAATATTACCACAAAGCGTAAATCAAGTGCTCCGCTCGTTCAAATCAAATAACTCTTGTGAAGAAAAATTAGTCCGCAGATTTTCAAACCTGCGCAGTTATGGGAAATATGCTATAACTTTTTCTATATAGCTCGGAATTGAGTGATTCAATTTTCTACCTAAAGCTAAGACATTTACTCACATTTTTCATGTTTAGCTCATCTTCAAATTCTCACTATATGAACTTATGAAAGTTTATCTTTGGATTGATTCGGATTTTTATAACTCAACTTGCACAGTTTCAGTAGATTTCTCACATCTCCTTACATATAACTCCAAATTGATTAATTCCAATCCCATATGAAAGATAAGAGACAGTACTATGACTTTCATTTTGAGCATTTTCTCATATTTTAAACACAGAATTTCAGAATTTCAATTCTTTGTCTCAGTTTTGTTTCAAACTCAAGCTCTATCCGGTTTCAGTGAAAGTGCTATAACTCCTTGTACAAAACTCCATTCCAAGCGAAATTGTGATATGTTGTAGTTAACTTCATGACCTATAACTTTCATTCATACACTTTCTCAAATTCACATCACAGAATTCCCAGAAATCCTCACTTTGTTTCAGTTGCATTCCAATTTCAGCTTGTCCAATTTTTGTGCAGAAGCTATAACTTTTATTCTACTTATCAAAACTTAATTAAATTTTGACATGTCATTCCCAAGACATAGATCTACAATTTTTGTGTTTTGAGTTTCACTCAATTATGCCGATAAAGGGGTTGAAATAAATCTTGATCAAAACACGCAGTTTTCAGTTGGAAACAAAATTTCTGTCAACACATCTTTAGGAAAAAAGGGTATAACTTTTGATTTCCTCGTGCATTTTGGCTGAAATTTTAATATGTGGTAGAAAAAAAAGATAGCTACAACTTTTATGTTTTGCGTTTCTCCAAAATAGAGCTGAAAATGGTTCTTTTGTACACACTGATTTTATAGTCCGAAACAAAACAACTTTCTGTCATATTTAAGGAAAAATGTCATAACTTTTGGCACAGGTATCTGATTAAGGTGGTTCTTATCTCGTTGGAAAGATAAGACTTGGATCTACAATTTACTTAACTAGAACATTTTCAAATTCTAACTGTAAGATATCTTAAAATAAAGGTGAATTCATAGATAGAAATAAAATCTAAAGCAAGACAGAATAGAATCTTTCTTTACCTCAATTTCTTTGCCTTCCAAAACTCAAGCAAGCTTTCCACTTAGTCTCAACCTTTGGTCACCCTATGTACACCAAGTTAGGAGTCTCTCTTTGGGTTCAAAACAAAAATATAGTATTTTAGGATGCAAAAGAATGCCTTACCTTATTTTCAAATATGTCTAGAGATTTGAAGAAATTTTTCAACAAAATCTTCTCCTTCTAGATTGGACTCGCTCATTTTCACTCTTGGCTCTTGAAGGAATGAAGAAAGCTTCACATTTTTCTTTCTTCTTTCTCTCACTCACGTCCACTTCATGGTGCAACAAATAAAGGGGTTGAAACCTTTTAATTATCACAAGTACACTTCATTGCCCAAAAGTTAAGGTTTGTACATAATCAACATACCTCAAATAAATGCTTACTTTTTCATTCCATACCACACCATACTTGTTTGTCTCAAAATGTCAAGAAATTCTTTTCCTCAACATACTCTTCACGTCCACAAGACTTCATCACCATGCTTTAGCATTAAATGCTTGTCCAATTTGTCTCTTACTTTGTTAAATCAATGATTCAAACAATTTCATTAAATTTTCAATTTAATTTCCACCCTTGGATTGAAATTCTAAATTTTCAACACTCCATAACTTGCCCATACTTTGTTGCTTACCATCTTATTGCATTGAAGTCCATATCCTTTGAGAAATTGCTTTTAGGTTCTTGTTAATTATAATTTGGTCCCTGAACTTATAAAAATTATAAATTGATTCAAAAAATTTTTAAACTTACATGTTAGGCCCAAAATCACGTATTATGCTCAATGAGACCGATTTCAAAATTTAGTATGGTCGTTTCAATCATGTTTGTCAAAATTGATCCGAATTAAGGTTTACGAATCAATTTCTGGACTTTTATCGTTTTAACCCTAAAAATAATTATTTATCAAATTTAAAAAATTTCTCACTCTCAAAATCATATCTCATAATCATAGGACCATTTGTGGCTCATTTCAAAATTATTCATTTATGTCTAAAAATTTGAGTAAAAATTCTCTGAGAAAATTTTATCGAAAAAATTTTTGAGTGAAATTTATAAACGGATTTATAAAAAATCATCATATATATATATATATAAGGATATATGAGACCGAGCGGTCGGTGTTACACTGATAGTAGTATTAGAGCACACAGAATTCTGTCATGAATGAAAGAAAGTTTTTTTTTTTGGGGAATTGTTCTAAAATCTGTGTTTGAAAATGTTCCGGCCAGATCTAAACCAAAAAAAGAATTAAAATAAATTGAGGGGCTATTTTGATTGCCGGAAACTGTTTTGGGTTGTTAGATCTGCCTATCGAAAATAGTTTCGGCAGACAATAGATCGGGAAAAAAAAAAAAAAAGATTCAGCCAGAGCTATTCCGGATGAAACATCCTCCCTGCTGATTAGATCTAGATCTGGGCAAGAGATCTCCCTTCATTGTTGGGTTTTTCTTCTCCAGCTGTTACGTTTTTCTTCTCCAACTACTAGAAAAAAAAAAATGCTATTTGAGATTACCAGAAATTGTTTCTGGGTCTCAAATTGGATTGCCAGAAACAGTTGTGGTAGAGAGCAGATCGCAAGGAGTAGATCGTAGAGAGCAGATCTGGCTGACCATAAACCAATCAAAAAAAAATAAGGAGTCACAACCTCAAGGTTTTAGATCTATATTAAACTATTGACATAGAAAGAAAACAAAATAAAGGGAAGAGATGGATGACGGCAGAGAAAGAAAAGGGATGCAAAACCGCAGGAAACTTTTTCTTATTATAAATAAATATATATATATTCCTCTTCCTTATCTATAACACAAAAATTAAAAAATTAAAAAATAAAAAGGGGAAAAGTGATGTCGTTGGATGACATCAAGGTTTTTCTTTTCTTTATTTACAAAATGGCCCCTACTTGTTTTTTTTTCTATTCTCTTGGCTTAATAATTTTATTTAGTTAATTTTAGGTCCCCATACCTCTCACATTGTCCAACTAAATGATTTCTAATATGATTAGAAATTTTATACCAATAAATTCATCACTTGAAATTTATATGTTCATTTGATGTGATTATTTGAAAGATATATCGTATGTGAATTTATATTTGATAATATAATAGATTTATTTAAATTGCATATTATATGTCAATTTGATCAAATATATGTTGTCATATATGATATATGTAAAAGATGAAATCATTTTATCCCTCAATAAAATATTAAATCATAAATAGTTGTCTTTCATTATTATAATTTAAACAATTTTTGTTACAACAACTTGTAGAGTTAACTTAAGATTGTTCTACCTAAATTCTGTTTATACTATAAAATTAGATTTTTAAATAATGGGTTTGATTTAACAAAAATATTTGACTTGTTGAGCAAACTTAAGATCAAGTCTCTTTGAGGCAAAGAGTTAGGGGACATATGAGATATGTGTATCAAGAATTGATAACCTAACTATCTAGGAGTTACAAAGTTGTAATAGGTAATTTTTACCTACTTGTTGAAATTATTTTGATTTGTTAGGCTAACTTATGATTGATAATTAAATTGAGATCCCAGCCTGCTAAGAATTTTATAAAAAAAAAAATTCTCAAATCAATTATGAGGGATATTGATTTGAGTAAAATAGTGGGAGTAAAACCAAAATTTGATTTATGCCATAAATAATTTTTTTTTTTGGTTTTGTTAATTGCTTAAATGTGAATTCTCACTCTATCTTTATTTCTTGTTATAGAAAATGAATAATAACTTGAATGTGCATAATCTTTTGTTTGACAATAAACTCACTGGCCCAAATTTCATGGATTAGGTCCAAAACCTAAAAATTGTTCTTAGGAATAAGAAGTTATTATATGTTCTTGAAAGTCTCATTCCTGTGGAACCTGCTCTTGATGCTAACAATGTAGTCAAAGATGCATATCAGAAACATAAGGATGATTTTGAGAACATATGTTATATCATATTAGCATCCATGAGTCCTGAGTTGCAAAAACAGCATGAGATATGAATGCCAATACTTCATCATTTAAAGGCTTTGTATGATAAAAGAGCTAGGAATGAGAGATATGAAATCTCTCAAGAGCTTTTTCACTATAAAATGACAGAAGGATCTTCAATTGCAGCACATGTGCTGAAAATGGTAGGTCTAATTAAGAAATTAGAGAAAGTGGATTTTGTGCTACATTATCAGTTAAGTGTTGACTTGATACTATAGTTGCTTCATCCAAGTTTTTCTAGCTTTGTTATGAATTTCAATATGAACAAAGTTGAGATCTCACACTGCTAGAATTACTAAGCATGCTTAAGACAGTAGAGGATTCTATTAAAAAGGAAAAGGGAAATGTGTCATTTGTTGAATCTTCCAAGAAAAGAAAGTCTAAATCTGGTTTTAAGAAAACCAAATAAAAGGTATCTAAACTCACAACCAATAATAAGAAGGACAAGAAGTCAAATGATATTTGCTTCCACTGTAGTCAAGATAGACACTAGAAGAGGAATTACAAAGTTTATCTGGATATTGTGAAGTAGAAGAAGCTTAATAAGGCTTCTACTTCGGGTATATGTTTGAAATAAATCTTTCTACTTCCAAATCAAATTCTTAGGTATTGGATATCGGATCTAGATCTCATATTTGTAAAATTGTGCAGGGCCTAAAGACAAGCAAAAAGTTGGCTAAAGGAGAAGTGGACCTACGTGTGGGAAATAGAGTAAAAGTTGTTGTTTTAACTATAGGAACATTTACTCTTTCTTTACCCAGTAGATTAATTCTGGATCTAAAGGATTGTTATCTTGTTTCAGCATTGACCAAAAATATCATCTTTATTTTTTGTTTGGATTTGGATGGTTTTATGATAACTTAAAAGAATGAATGTTGTTCCTTTTGTCATAATGATATCTTTTATGGTGCTGATTATTTGAATAATGGTCTTTATATTCTTGATCTGGATAATCCTATTTTCAACATAAACACTAAGAAGCTAAAAATTGATGATCTTGGAAATTCGTTTCTCTGGCATCTTGACCATATAAATGAGAAATGCATAAACAAATTACATAAAGATGGCTATTTGGGACTATTTGATTATAAATTATTTGATACATGCGAGTCTTGTTTATTAGGTAAAATGACCAAATCACCTTTTACTGGAAAAGATGAAAAATCTACTGAATTATTAGGTCTCATATATACCGATGTATGTGGACCCATGTCAATTCAAGCTGGAGGGAGTTTTTCATATTTCTTTACCTTTACCAATGACCATTCTGGATATGGTTACGTATATTTATTGAAGTATAAATATGATATTTTTGAAAAATTCAAAGAAGACAGAAATGAAGTTAAAAAACAACTTGGCAAATGTATTAAAATATTTCGATCAGATCAAGTTGGTAAATATTTGGGTCAAGAATTTCAAAGTTATATTAAGGAAAATGGAATTCTTTCACAATGGACTCCTCCATATATACCATAATTAAATGGTGTATCTGAAAGAAGAAATCAAATCTTATTAGATATGGTTCGCTCTATGATAAGTCATGCAATTCCCCCAAAATCGTTTTGGGGATATGATCTAAATACTGTTTCATATCTTTTAAATCACACTCCATCCAAAATTATAGATTCTACCACATATGAAATATGGTACAAGAAAAAACCAAGCCTTAAACATTTATAGGTTTGGGGATGTCTTGCTTTTGTGAAAAGAATTGAATCAAACAAATTTGATCCGAAATCTAATAAATGCTATTTTATGGGATATTCAAAAAAGACTTTTGGATATTTCTTTTATAATCCCAATAAGAAAAAAATGTTTATCTCAAAACATGTTACATTTCTAGAAAGAAAGTTTATTCTAGAAATGGCTAGTGGGAGTAAAATAGAACTTGAAAAGTTCTTGAACCACAAATAAGGGAGATAGAACAAGTGCCTATATCTCATGTTGATACGGTAGAACCTAAAGCTTAGAATACACAACTTGGGCGTCAGTCAAGTAGGATATGTCGTCCTTCTCAGAGGTATGATGACATGTTTGTTATTAACAATGATGAACCTACCACCTATGAAGGAGTCATATCTAATAAGAATTCTGAGAAGTGGCTTCAGACCATGAAATCTGAAATGGATTCCATATATAACAATAAGGTCTGAATTTTAGTCAATCCACTTGAAGCAGTAAAACCCACAGGGTGCAAGTGGGTCATTAAAAAGAAGACAGACATGGATGGTAATACCTCTACTTATAAAGCATGACTAGTTGCAAAAGATTATACACAAAAACATAGTATAGACTATGATAAAACCTTTTCACTAGTTGCCATGCTGAAATCTATTAGGATTTTACTTGCTATAACTGCATATTATGATTATGAAATTTGGTAAATGGATGTTAAGACAATATTTCTTAATGGAAATTTGCAAGAAGTGTATATAACACAACCTGAGGGTTTTATCTCTGAAAACCCTAATAAAATATATAAACTACAAAAGTTCATTTATGGGCTTAAACAAACTTCCAGAAATTGTAATATTCATTTTAATAAAACAATCAAAAGTGTTTGTTTTATCAAAACCGAAAATGAATCTTGTATAGACAAAAATATTAATAGGAGTATTGTGATTTTCCTCATTTTATATGTGGATGACATATTATTAATGAGAAATGACATATCTACCCTACAATCCATTAAGACATGGTTGTCCAAAAACTTTTTAATGTACGATTTAGGAGAAGCAACTTATATATTGGAAATTAAGATCTATCGTGATAGATTTAACAAGTTGCTTAGTCTTTCACAGTCAACATATATTGATAAAATACTGAAAAATTTAGCATAGATCAATCAAAGAAAGGTTATCTTCCCATGTCCCATAGGATCTACCTCTTTAAAAACATGTGTTCAAAGATAGATGTTGAGAAACGTAGTATGTAGAATGTTTCTTATGCTTCTACTATAGGATCAATCGTATAAGCTATGTTGTGCACAAGACTAGATATCTCCTATGCTCTAAGTGTTATGAGCAGATATCAAGCAAATTTTGGTGATAGTCACTAGAAGCAATCAAATATCCTTAGTATTTGAGAAGAACTAAAGATCTATTTTTGATTTACGGATGGGCAGAGTTTAAAGTATGTGGATTCATTGATACTAGCTTTTAATCTAATAAAAATGATTGCAAGTCTCAATCAGAGTACATATTTAACCTGAATGGTGGTGTAGTTATTTGCAAAAGTTTCAAACAGGATATTACTATAGATTCTACAGCAGAAGCCAAGTATATTGCCGCTTCAAAAACTACTATGTAAGTTGTTTGGATCAAAATGTTTATTTCTGAACTTGAAGTGGTTCTTTCAATAGTTGATCCAATACCTTTATATTGTAACAACAATGGAGCTATTGCACAAGCAAAGGAGCCTAGGTCTCATTAATGATCCAAACATGTTTTACGGTGCTATCATTTGATTAGAGAGATCATTGGTAGAAATGAAATTAAGATAGAAAATATTCCTATAAAGGATAACATAGTTGATCCATTGATTAAACCACTATCCAAAAAGAAACATAATAGTCATGTGTATTCATTCGGTTTGAAACACTTGATTAGTTTTAGTTAGAGATAAGACCAGGCTAGGCCAGTTCTGGTCCAATTCCTAGGCGAGCCCAGGGAACTCGGCCGCGGTTCCAAGGCCTTCCCAGGGCCAGGCCGAGCTAGTTCCGAAAAATTTTTTCTTGGAACCAACCCAACCCGATGAACTAGGCTCGCTGAGCCAGGCTGTGCCAGGCCGGCTCCTAGTTTGGTTTTTTTTTTTCTTTTTTAATAGGGGTTTGGTTTCATTGAAGTACACAACCACCACAAACCACCACATCAAATTATTTACTTTCATATGAAAAATCAAACTTTAAAAAGTCAAAAAAAAATCATGTCCACTACTTTTCTTCCTAACCTCTGCACGCAAAAATAATATCATCCATCTCTCTCTCTCTCTCTCTCTCTCTCTCTCTCTCTCACACACACACACACACACACACACCAAACCCATCACTAGCACCACCCTAAATCAAGCTCTAAACTCCTATCAAGCGCCAAATACCTCGCCGATGCGGCTAAGTCAACCTTCAGCCATGAGTCCAACAAGGTCGACCATGGCAAAGCAGCTGGGCTGATGCAGACCTTCTAGAAGCTACTTCTCATTTTGGGAAATTAAAGGAGAAGGGCTTTGGCAACTAGGTCGAACAAGCAGAGGATCTCCACAAATATTCTACCACATCCACAACTACCATCCATGGAAGCTTCGATCATGGCAACACTACGACCACCATCACCCGCACCGAAACCCACCACTCAAGCGGCAATGGAGGAGGTGGATTTGAGGATTATATGAAAATGGTGGAGGGATTTTGAAGGGGAATTCCTCCAAACCTGGGCCAGTTATGTGCCGGTTCCGAACCCATGCTAGCCTGATTCCTATTTCCAGATTGTGTTGAACCAAATTGGCCCGGTCATTATAGCGGGCCAGTTCGATTCCGGGTTAATGTTTACCCGGCCCAGTTACCAGTTCGGGCTAAAACGTGTTGGCTAGCCTAGTTTTCAAGTCGAAACCGGCCTAGTCCCGTCTCTAGTTTTAGTCATAGTGGAAGAGTGATTATATTATTTAACAAACCATCATATTTTGATTGTTATTATGATACGATGCAATTATGATATGGTATTTTATCATTTTGAAATATATGTTTACATATTTACATAATGACAATGTCCTTAAAATAATATTTATTTATTATTCTTAAATATGCCTAATCATAGTACTAACAAAATAAAGGACATTGTTAATGCAGAAAGATTAGCATATATGTCAATATATGAGTGCATTGTTGGGGAACAAATTCACTGGGTTGACCAACTTAGAGATTTCTATAAGATTAACTATTTAAGTGCCAATGGTATAATCTCTACATGACAGTAGTGTAAGTGATCCTTGAATTTGAAATTATATGAGTATCTTTGGTATAGATAATTGTACTTTGACTCGATTAGTACATAATCGTAATTGGTTATGTGTACAATAGGAGTTGGGTATAATAAGAAACACATATTGATAATTTATGATCAATATAAGATTCATCACTCCTAATACTAGGAGAGTATATCTCAGTGGTGGCCACTTGTTGAAATATCAAGTCAGAAATGTTTGCAAACAAATAAGTAAATTTAGAAAAGGTTTTGAATTTATTTAAGAGTTGAATTTCTGGATCAAGAAATTTGGTGACAATTAGTACATTAAGAGTTGACACTAATATCTTACTCTTATACTAATTAGGGATATAATGTGAAAAAATGATAATAATTACGCGGAATCTGATTCATGAATAGGTGAATTCATTCACTTGACTTTTCCTAACTCTTGGGTGGTCATAATGTGATTAAAGTTGTTTAATTTATCAAGTCCAAATGGAAGTTTATTGGTTTTTATACTAAAACCAATTTAATTCTAAGATTATAATATTTGTTGTCAAGTGATTAGGAACCTAAAGGGTCACACACAAAAAGAAAAAAATAATAATTTCTGGGGTTAAAATGATAAACATAATTATATGATAATTACAGGGATTAAATTTATAAAATAATTTAATTCTAACTATCCTAAATACCTATTAAAGGATAATTACCTTTAAAAGGGATTTAAAGGGAGTTAATGGGAAGTTATTTTGGGGTAACTAAAGGTGAAAACTGTCTGATAAAAGAAGAAAACGTTTTTTCCCCCTTCTCATATGCTTTTTGAGCTTTTGAAAACCCAAGAGGATATAGCATATTGGCTTCACATTAATCAATCCTTTTGAGGATTCTAAAGAGTTGTTCGTGTGGACACCTTGGAGACCGGATGTGTGCAGTTTGTGATTGATATGACCCGGTTGTTGAAATTTCTAAAGGTATGTTTGCATAGATTTAATCCTCTTCCGTTGCGTATTGGAATTATAGAACACTAACATAATAGAGTGCTAGTTCCTATTTTTATGTATATTTGAATCTTTTAATCTGTCTATATATTATAAGGCAACTGAATAAATACATTGTAAGAGCCAAGCTGCTATTCACATTAACGAAAATCCTACCTTTCACGAACACATCAAACATATCGAAATTGATTGTTATTTTGTTTGAGAAAAATTCAAACTGATCTCTTCCTACCTAAGTTCTAGCTACCAAATGGCAAACCTGTTTACCAAATCACTTGGAGGTAATGCTTATCACCGATTACTTCACAAGTGGGGTGTTCTTGGCATTTCAATTCACACTCGAACTCAAGGGGGTATTGGATGACATCAACAGCATCACAACAGTCCAATATTTTGGATTTGTTAGTTTTCTAATTAATTTTAGGCTTTCTAGTTTTTCATTTTAACTTTACCAATATTTCAGGATTGTTATTGTAATAGAGTATTAGTTCTTATTTTTATGTATATATGAATCCTATAGTCTGCCCGTATATTGTACGACAAGTGAATGAATACAATAAGTTCTCAATTTATTTTTCTTCTTCTTCCTTTTAGCAAATCCACCTTTTTCATCGTTTTCAAACCCTCAAAAACCCAATTCGTTAATCAAATTTGAATGTCCAACTCAAATTCATTAACCTTTATGTTCAATACTGCCACCAAAAAATTCAAAAATTTTTTTGATCGGATGTTGAACAACCCTTGAAACTACCCTCCAATGATTTCTACAGTGTCCCAAAATCACTGATTTATGGAAAAACTTAGGCTAAGAGTCTAAATTCAAACTATTGGAAGTTATTGAGACAAATCTATAATTTTCAGAAAGTCTGGGGGCATAATTGTAAAATTTGAAAAACTCCAAGGATTAATCTGCAAAAAACTCTATTTTCTGTCTCTTAAATAATGACTAAAGGGGTGTTTGTTTCGGTTTTGAGAATAAGAATTGGAATCGGAATCATATCCTCTGGAATAGGAATGGACAGAATCATTTCAAATCATCTAATTGGTTCAGTATACTGGAATGAGTATCATTATTATACCTAGTGTTTGGTTTTTTTTTTTAAATAGTAATTAATAATTTTTTAATTTTACTCTTATTCCAATATACAATAAAAATTATAAATAATTTAAAATAAACTGTTTTAAAATATTGTATGAATTAATTTCACTTGAAAAAAATAAATATTATATGAATTAATCAAGTAAATTTTTTATCCTTTTCAAAAATTAAAAAAAATAATAACTTATAAATGAAAATTTTATATTTTTTCATTTATTTACTTTATATATATATATGAGTAATGGGTAATTTTATAATGAAAATTGTATGAATAATGAATAACGAGTAATTTTATAATGAAAAAAATAAATATAACATAAGTTCATCCAAGTAAATTTTATATTCTTTTCAAAAATAAAAATAAAATAACTTAATAATAAAAATTTTAATTTTTTATTTGTTTAGGTTTTTTTTTTAATATATATATATAAGTAATGGATAATTTTATAATAAAAAAGATAAATATTATATGAGTTTATCAAATAAATTTTATATTTTTTCAAAAACAAAAGAAAAATAGAAAGTAATTTAATAATGAAAATTTTATATTTATATTTTTTTTACTTATTTAGTTATATATATATATATATATATATGAGTAATGGATAATTTTTTAAAAAAAGAAAATAAAAAAAATAAAGTGTGAGAGTGGAGAGTAATGGGTAATTTTGGGTAGGTATGAGAGTAAATAGTTATTTGAGAATCAAATGTGAGTTTTTAACAAAACCCACCACTTTATTTAGGTTTTGTGGATTCCTAAATTTTTAGGTATTATTTCAAAATATTTATTCTAATAGTATTAATCTAAATATCATCTTTTGATTTTATTTCAATTTCTCATTCTGATACCCTCTTACCAAATGTCTCTAAAGAATAATTTGTTCGAGTTTGAATTTGTTTCGGATCAATCTACAGTATTATGTTTTTCGAATGAGAGGTAAGCTTTAAATCACAATTAAACTTCTTTGGATATATGAACTGTTGAGAGCATGTTTATTTTGAGGTATGCAAGTATATTTTGAATTAGGAATGTGTGCCGAAGAATTTTTGTCGCTGGTATATTTGCAAAAATTGGATAATCAATTTATTGTGAAAAGTATCTTTATTCGATAACCCTAGTTTTAAAATCTTAAAAATATTTTGTAAAATGTCAATATATATGAACAAATTTATATATATATATATATATATATATTGGAGATAAGATAATTTTTCAAAAAAATATTTATAAAATGCTTCAGAGTATTTTCGAGAAAACTTTTTAGGAAAATGATTCACAAGAATTGTATTATGGAAATATTTTATAAATTGTTTATTTCAAGTGCAAGATTTACCGTTCCTTTGAGAAAATTGTTTTCGAAAAAGTCTTTAGAAAATACCATAATAAATTTTGAAATACACAATTTGTAAAATTACTCTGAAGAAATACTCTGAAGAAAAGAAAATACCATAAATGATCAACTTAATTTTTAGATTGAATATTTTAGGAAAACCATTTAGAAATATTTGAAGACATTTTTGTAAAATATTAACAAAAATTATTTTGAAAAAAAAATATTATTAAATATTTCAAAAATTGATTTACGAATTTCATGACATTATTAAAAAGTACTAAAAAAAATATTTTATTATTTTGGCAAAATAATATGTTGTCTCCATTCATATCTATCTATGATCGTGGTGTTCTTTCATTATCAATGTGGTTGTCAGGTTCTCAATGAAACAGTTTAGTAATCATAATCTCTATCGATCCGAAATTCAAATCTCAATATAACTAAAAAAAAAAAGAAAAAAATCAATGTGTTTGCCGGTGTGAGCTCCTCTTATGGGCTTAACTATTTTGAAAAACACTATGTTGCTTTTGAAATATCTAGATAATCCTGTCCCCAAAAAGAAAGCCTAGTAATCACAACTCTCTCTCCAATTTCGATGATCCCGAGTTTAAATCTCAATATAATAAAATATATATATTATCTATATATATATATATATATATATATATATATATATATATATATATATACATACATATATATATATATACATACATATATATATATATATATATATATATATATATATATCTAGATAACCCTCTGTACTCTATGTTTCAAAAAGAAAAAAAGACAAATCCAACAAAAAACAAAGGCCTTATGGTTTTTAGTAATTCTTTTGTTTCGCCCACAAAGGACAGCCGCGCACTTACAAAAGATATCTCACCTTTAGCAAAGGAACCCAAAAGATAAATTACCTTTAGCAAAGCAACGCAAAGAAAAATCATTCAAAAGAGCAAGAGCAACATTTTGCATGGGGGCTCCTTGAATACCAAGTGTCCTCCCTCCTTCTCTTTTTTTTTTTTTTTTCTTTTTATAAGAAAATATAATCGAACAGGATCAAATTAGGAAAAGATTCTACCGCTTAAGTTATCCCTGAGGGACCTCGTTTTCTCTTCTCCCCCAATTTACTAGATAAACACTATTCCAATTTTGTTTGTTGAACCAAATAAATGTTCACTATGCATGCATTCATATTCACATATGGCAACACAAATTCAATTTTGTTTTTCAAAAGGGAGACTTTTATACTTGGCGAGTGAAAGAAAATAATGCCCTTTTAAGGTCTCAAGCATTTTAGAAAATAAATGGATTTTCTTTTTTTTTTTTTTTAAGTTCTAAAAGCTTGCACACGCCGGGCCATTCCAAAGTCCTCCTTGGTTTGAAGCATAAATCTGTTTTCATTCCATTCCCCGTATCTTTTGTCTTTCCAAATTCTCATCTTTTTGGCCTTTTCGAGTTTTCTTTTCTTGTTTCCATGCTACCATCCTGTCCTTGATTACTTTTTCTTTTGATAAAATTACTGTTTTTATCTTTTCTCTCAATAAAATATTTTCTTTATTAAAAAAATATCAAATTTATAAATAATATAAAGAATTCATCCAGTACACAAAGTACTTCCAACTTAAAACGAGGATAGGAGGAGAATAAGCATTTATATACACAACCTTCCTCTTACATTTTTGTTAAAAGATTGTTTTCATATCTCAAACCCGTGATCTTGAGATCATCAAATAATCATCTTAATCGTTGTGTTAATATTCGCTCTCAATTTTATAAATAATATAAATAAGAAAATATATTTTGTAGTTTAAAATACAACTCTCAAACCCCTCCCCCCAGGAGAGCCATAATTTGATCCCTCCTTTGAATTTTGAACAAAGTTTTAGAAAATCTTTGCAAAAGAATTAAGAGAATATCTCCACCATAGCGGCGTTTGAGTTAAACTTGCCTCGTCCTAATTTGCTTTTATTTATTTTATTTATTTTATTATAACTACAAAATGCATTTACAGTCATAATCTCATGGAAGCAGAAGTTCTAAATTTGAATCAATGGCAAATTATTATGGAGGGGGAAAGATAATGCTTCGTCCTTACCACTCATTTTCCATCCCAAAAAAAATATATTTATTTTTTTATAAGAACAGTAAAAATTATAAAAAGAAATTTTGAATACTAAATCTTTAAAAAAAAAAAAAAATTGAGTAAAAGTTTTTTATCAATTCGGATGTGGTCATCCCAAAAAATACAGTCAACCTAGAAATATATAATATTAATTTTTGGGTACTCGATGATTCAGGAAAATGAAATAAAATGGCCAATTAGCCCTGAGGAAGAAGACCCTGATCAGGGGACCCACATCAGACCCTATCAGACGAACAACCCCACATCATCCGCTTCTGCCCCAACATTTGTCAACATCGGGCAACAACTCAAAACCCTCCAACACAGAAAATCGAATAAAAATCTTCCCAAACAGCCCATACATAAATTGGGGTCGATCCAATCAAGAAGAGGTCCTTAAGGGTAATTTCGAAATGCCAACCACATGGCCAACACATAAAGACTGAGATGGGGGAGTGGGGGCGGGGTGGGGGCTCTGCTCCTATATCAAATCTTTGCTCTTTTGAAAAAGATAAGATTTAGGATAAGATCCGCTAACTTGTGTAACATTTAATAAAAGTCGTCGGCAGTTGTCACGCATTTTCTCATTACAAAACAAATAATAACAATAATCATCTCTGTCTTGAAACCTTGAAACAAAATGCCATTTTGATCCTCCCAACCCAACCCAACCCAATTCCATGTCATATATTTTCAAAAATTATTAACAAATCCTTATGTCTATCATGTTAGAGAGAGAGAGAGAGAGAGAGAGAGAGAGAGAGAGAGAGAGAGGATGATAAACAGCTGTAATAAATGACAATCAATAAGCTAACCCAAAAAGGCTAATAATGTCAAAGCAAAATAAAACAGATGGCTTTGTGTTTTGTCTTCATCATGAAACCCACTAATATCCAATCCAGTTCAGCCAAAAAGTTATTAAAAAAAAAAGTAAAAAAAAAAAAGAGAACACGTTAATGTCCAAAATTGTGGGCAACACTAACCCTAAACGAAGCTACTCAACTCGACTAGAGATTGTTCCAAAAATGTGAACCGAACCCCATTCAAAGAATAGAAAGAATTGTGATGAGGCCAAGAGATGAGGGTCTACCAGAAATACGAAATTCATTTTTTATTTATATTCATAGATGAATCTTTTCTTCTTCTTCTTTTTTTAATTTTTTTTTTTAATTTTTCAGTGTTATTGAGATTGGAGATCTGAGAGAGAGAAACAACTAATAGACTTGAAATTTCTTTTCTTTTCTGATTTGAGGGCTTGCTGTGTCTGTTTTTCTTCATCATGTTCTTTTTCTTCTACTTCTTCGCTTTGATTATGCGGATGATCTTCTTCTTCTTCTTGGTCTTGTTGTTCATCCAAAGCAGCCAAGAGAGGCATAGAAGTAGTGGGTTGATTTTTCCAACTGTAGAAAGATGATTTTTTGTAAGGGCTAGACGACCAATTCCACTTGGATGCTAACAAAGTTCTTCTTCTCTTGTTGAATGGGTTCTCTGTTTTTTCCAAATCTTTTACACTTGCTTCTTCTGACAGACTCGATAGACTCGCAAACGATTTTGATTTCCCATTGTAGTGATTTGATATTCCTCTCCTGTTCAAATTTTATTCCATCTCCATTAATCTCAATAAATAAAAGTTAATAATAATAATTACAGATTTTACCCTTTTTATAGACAGAGAGACGGCAGCAGGCATGGACAAGGTTTAGTTGAACAAGATTTCTTAGAAAAATCAGACAAATTGTCAACTTAAATCACCACACACAGAGAGAGAGAGAGAGAGAGATGAGAAATAACAAACCAGAAGATGAGATAGACAGATTAGAAGGAGAAGACAAATTTTTGCTTGATTAATAAGTAAAATCAAAGAAATCATGAAGTTCCATCATAAAACTAAGTAATTGTCTAACAACAATGATATATAAACGGAGAAAGAAAAGAAAAAGGAAAAAAAGAGAGCAATAGAGAGAGAGAGAGAGAGAGAGATGAGAAAAACTAACTTGATGGGAAGAGATTCTTCCAAAGAAGTCAAAGACCCCAAGGTTCCATTATCAGCCTGACTCTGCACTTCATCATCATCGTCATGTTCGCCATCACTCTGCACCCCAATAGACGAACTCTCCGACGTCACCTCATCAGTTAAGCCGGATCCGGACCCGAATGAATCGACCCGATCCGTCGAATTCTCAACAGAAGAAATCTCCTTCTTGTCTTTCAAATCCCCATACCCAGAAGAAGAAAACCCACTTACAACAACGAAAGTGGGTCTCACAGAAACCTCTAACTTATCAATCACAAGAGACATCTCCGATCTCTCTCTTCCCTCTTTCTCTGTCTCTCTAGCCTCCACCTCTTCTTCTTCGTCTTTTCTTTCGCTTCGGTTTCCAAATCCAAGTCAGGTTTATTGTCATAAAAATCCGCGACTACTTCTGTTCTTGTTCAAGAAATAAAAGAAATTAGAAACCCAAGAATTTATGGAAAGAGTCGAGGTTTTCAGAAATCGTAAGAAGATATCAAGGATTTGTACAGTTGGGATCCATCTAATCTATACTCTAGAGAGAGAGTGGACGAACAGAGAGAGAGAAGATAAGAAAGAATTCTCTTTGTTGCTACTTATATGATGATCTGTGAGAGAGAGAGAGAGGCCGGCGGAATGAACGGGAAGGAGGAAAGGGAGAGAGGGACGCGCTATGACGCGTTCCCTTAGGGGGAGTCTTGAAGGGTTACGTGTCTTCGACAGTGACCAGAAATATCCACTTGGAGATCTCTATTATTGGTTATCCCCTCTCTCTCTCTCTCTCTCTCTCTCTCTCTATAATATTTATGTACAAGAGATAATATGTTATAATTTAATTAAATTCATTAATTTAAATCTTGTTAAATTACTTATTTATGGCAATATTTGAAGGATTTTTCAGTCATATCTTCTTATTAATGGTGTGAAATCCTCTTAAACTTGGAAGGATACTTTTAAGAAACTTTCCACCCATCGGGTCTAATTATTTATTTACAATATGAATTTTGCTACCTTTTATTCCATAAATATATTGAAAATATGCATAACAAAAATAAATTAATAGAAAAGGTTTATTATCTGTATTTATAGTGTAAATAAACTAGTATTAGTACTAAAAAGTTTTTGAGATAATATTAAAAGATTAATTAAGATTTGAAATTTGGAGATAAAATTGAATTTTTCTCCATAAATTATTTTGGTAAAAAAAGTTTATGAACCCATCTAACTAAATGGACATTTTGACTTTCATTTGATTTGATCTTGTGTAGTTTCATTTTATCCTAACCTATACAATCCTGGTGTAAATTCAAATTATTGATATATAAGTATATATAATTTGACAGTTTTATATGGATTTATTTAATAATTATAGAAAATAATTATTCTTACCACGTAACTCTAAAATTGATCATAATTATTCAAATAATTAGAGATCTTATTTAATAAATATTCTCATTAGTCTAACCCGATAATCTCATTTGATGTTATCTTATCCATTGAAGTATTGAACTTGTTAGCAAGGATGAGAAAAGATCATATTAGCTCTCATTATTGATGGTTTAAGGTATTTAATGAGGATTATTAATTTAAGTAAATTATTTTTTGGGGAGGGGGTCAATTGTGATACGAGAAAATCTTTTAATTTGGAGTTAATTTTTTTATTACATAAAAATCATAAAAATTATAAAAATACATAACTTTATAAAAATTTAAATATTAAAAAAAATTGGATATTTGAGTAAAAGTTTTAGGTTATCCTTTGCTTTTAAATTGCTATAAGTACGTGTGTACCTCCCTTTCCTCGTATTGATGATAGGTGAAATTGAAGTAATGACCAATCCCTCCATATAATAATTAAATTTATTTAAAAGGATAAGGTCCACGTACCCAACATTTATCTCAAGGATAATCAATCACATTGAAGAATATGATAAAAAATCCTTACTATATTATAAATGAATTTCTATATAAAAAATTTGTATCCCTTTATAAATCTATATTTTATCATTTTGATTATTAATTTTGATTTACGTACCCCACATTGTATATTTTTAATATAAATAAATTTGTATAACTTTAAATTTTTGTTATTTTGATTATTATTTTTTCTGGGTATCAATAATGTTGCTCATTTTTATTAAAAGAAAAACATTGCTCATAAGTCATAAAATGGAGTTGACCTTTAAAATAAATATATAAAAAAGAAAAAAAAAATTATCTTAAATTTGAAGGTTTCCAGACAAAGGACCTTTAGCCAAGAGCAAGAGGGTTTGGTGGGAGGATGAGATGGTTGCTCAATCACGTATCAGAAATTATGGTTTCTTCCAAACATGGAATAATAATTTATCTAATGCCTTGTTAGTCCGATTATTGGATATTTATTCCCCTTGAGCAAAATTGTGTGGCAAATTTTTGTATATATAAAAAAAATTAAATATAAAGAGTTTAATTTCACTCAAATCAGATTTAATCGATTCTAACACAATTATCAGATAATAATAATTTATAAAAAAAAAGAGATAATAAATCTAAATAAATGATTAGGTGACTAGTTCAACAAAGACAAAAAAAAAAAAAAAAAAAAAAAAGGAAAACAAAAAAAAGGAAAAAAAAAATCACACGATTTATGGTATTTTTTATCATTTTGAAAATAGTGATAGCGTTAACAAAAGTAAAATATTTTTAAAAAAATATGTATGATTTTTTTTAATAAAAAAGTTGAAAAGTTTACTCAACAAAAATCACGCATTCAAACACCACTTTAATGTTTTTTTTTTTTTGAATAATAGATTTATGTTCATCCTAATAGCGTTCCATTAATGAAGAATCAAACTTTTGTGATGACGTTTTGATTGATCATGCAAGATTATTTTCGATTCCTACTACGAAAATTGTGCCTTTATTTTCTTACTAGTTTCAAGCAAAAATGCTTACAACGTTCATTATTCTTGTTAAATTCAGCTATTCAGGCACAAGTTTCATCTTTTTCACTTCATTTATTTATACATTTGTTACTAGTTTCATCTTTTTGGTTATATTAATAATAGCAACATTCAATTTCTTCATATCTCTCCATTTTTTTAGAATCTCTATAATAATAATAATAATAATAATAATAATAATAATAATAATAATAATAATAATAATAATAATAATAATAATAATAATAATAATAATAATAATAATAATAATAATAATAATAATAATACATCAATTTAACTATTTCGGATTTTTTTACTTCATTTATTTCTTTTTAAAATCACATTCTCAACTAAACTTTTGACAATCATATTTTTTCAAATAATTTACATCTAAATTTTCAATAGCCTATTTTAACATTTTATTAATTCTTCTATATACAAGATCTCGCTCATCTTAAGTGGTGTGTTTTTGGATTTTTATTACACATATCCAAATCACCTTAATCGATATTCTCTCATTTTATTCACAATGGAATTTATTATCAACTTAACATGTAACTTTTCATTTATAATACTATTTTTTTAATTTTATCACATATCTATTTAAATTACAACTATTCTGTCATTGCTTTAAATCCTATGATTTACATTTTTATTCATATTGTCATCGTTTCAAATTATGAATTCGAGATATTTAAAACGTTATGTTTTTTCGACTTAATCATTTTTTTTATTATTTTGATACCAAACGTATATATTATATAATCAATTTTGACTAACTTAATTTAAATCCTCTAAATTTTAATATATTCTTCATAACTCCAATTTAACACTAATACATTTTTCTAGATTCATTGACCAACAGTATATCATCAATAAAAGGTATACACTATGGTAATTTATTTTAAAAACTTTTCATTATTTCATCTACCACTATTGCAAGAGGACGAACTTTGTATCGAAATTTGATAAACCTCAATATTAATTGAAAAGTTATTATTTAAATTCTTATAAATTTTTACATTGGTAACAAGTCATTCATATATATTTTTAATGAGAACAATGTATTTCAAGGGGATTATCTTTTTTATCAGTGCCTACTACATATATCTATAGAAACACTATTATATATATATTTAAAATTTAATGAATACTATATACAAATCTCTCTTCTCTATTCTAAATATTTTCATCAAATGTCTTAACAAATGAATAATTTCATAATAGATCATACTGACATGAATTTAGATTGATTTTGAAACATATTTACCTCCAATTTCAATTTATATTTCATCACTTTTTTGTATAATTTCATATTATGATTAATAAGTTTAATTCTTTTGTAATTGAAATAATATTGTATGTTACCTTTATACTTGTGACATTTTTTTCATTTATCAAATTTGGTTAGAAAACAATTATCAACATTCTTATCTCCGCTTCATCCAAGCACTTTCATACCTCACTAAAGATGACATCTGGTTTTATTGTTTTATTATTATTCATTTTCTTTAAAACCTCTCTTATTTTATAAAAACATATTTAAAATCTCTTTTGATCTCTTTGACAAATATCATGATGTCACCTCCAATATTTTCTTATATCCTTATTTTATAACTGTTATTAGTTAAATAAGTAAATTCTAATATCAATTAATAATAATTATTAATCGTTTCCCTCTATTCATATGGTACTGGAGTATTGAATGTAGTTACCTAGCTGGAGTAAATACATGAATAAGTTGAAAGGAACTCTGATTTTCTTTTCCATCAAGCTCTATTTTTTCTTTTGCAAGCCCAAGATAACTATTTTATGCAAGATTAAATATTAAATATTAAATATTAAATATTAAATATTAAATATTAGAACATTGAAATCTTGTGAAATCTTTGGTGGGGTTCCTTTCTCTTTAGGAACTAGTGCATTAGAAGACAACATTATCCAGTGGGGGGTCACCAAACACGTATACAATGACATAGATGTGCACCAAATGTTGGCCGTGGCAAATGCTACGTGGAATTAATTCATAATTTTGCTCCCCAACTAAATTTTCAACCTGAAATCCTGCTGTCCAATTTACAAGCAGCCATTGAATTCGTCTTTGTAGGACACTTGAATCATAAAAAATTTTTGCTCAAATATCTTTTTTAAATATTTATTTTCAAACTTTCATAAACAAGTATATTTTTATAATTTTTAAAATTCCTATATAACAAAAAAAAACAATCATTGAACTCAGCTACCTATATTTTTTTTATTATAATAGAAATCGAACTCTAATTTAACGTTCAGGGAGAGAAACTATTGTCACTGAAACGTCCCCAAACCTACCTACATATAAATTCTGGATTTGGCAACGTATTGCCACCTTGAACAATGGTAGATGGAGGACAACGTTTAGTGCCATCGGCAAAACCTTTTAGATCATATCTTACTAAAAAAGTCTCAATTTGCATTCTCCATGAATGATAATTGGTTCTGGTAATTTTAATAGGCAGTTGGGCAGCAACAAGACTAGAGATTAAGGAATTTTGAGTGCGGAAAAGGCTGAGTTATCACTCATTATTGCTGTTAAGCAATGATGCTCCAATACCATAAGCTTACAGCAATGATGCTCCAATACCATAAGCTTATGCACTCAATTGAGAAGGTCTTTTTTTCATTGATAATTAGAAATGTATATATAAAGAGGAATTTATAACGAGAATAGATATAATTCTCTTATTAGTTTGGATAAATATTATATATATATATATATATATAATTTTTTTCTGGGTTTTCACCAACTGATATTCAGATTTCGTCTGAAAAATCCGATTCAAATATTATGAGGCCTATAAAAGAGTTGACTCTCTCAAATCCTTTTTTTTTCATTTCTAGTGTTTAAATTCGAGATCTCTGATTAAAGAAGTAGAATATCTAATTATTCAATTTAAAGGAGTTTGATATAAATATTTATATGTAAATCTCTCTTGTTTCAATCATATCCACTTTTTTATTATATGAATTCAATTTTATTGCAGTTAATACTGTTGAATAGTTAATGGTGGTAAGAATACTTTTAAATATCTCAGCTCAAGTCAATGTATGAATAATTTATGTATGGCTAATAATGATTTCCCATGAAAATCTTTTGGACTCCTAGCCTAAATGAAATAAAAAAAAATGAAATAATTGTAGACCAAACGCCCATCACCTTTAGAGTTTGGAAGAGTAATATGAACAAAGTCAAATATAATTCTTAAGAGATAATTTAGTGATTACAACCTCCTTCTTTCAATTTAATGCTCTCAGAATCAAATCTTTATGTAATAAAAAAGAAACAAAAAAAAGTCAGACGTATTTTAGCATTTTTCAATGAATAACACTTTGTTCCTACAAGTGGAATAATCCATTTTTAAATTTTGTTGTCCAACCTTGGAGTTTGATCAATGTAAGGCTTTGAAAATTGGATGCTTATCCCTATAGTTCAACCTCGCAGTCCAAACAGAAGAAAATTTGCATGTCGCTTTCCTTAGCACCCTTCTAAGATCCAATCTTAAAATTACAATATTTTTATTTTTTTTTATATAAATAGTATTTTACAATCACTTTAAACTTGACTAATTTCATTTTGAAATGAATTAGACAAACAAAACTCTCCATATATCTGTTTAGTTATTTACCCATTTTGTTATAACAATTAAACAAAAAAAAATATAATCATTATTCTTTGTTGTTTATAGATAAATTTCCATGCACATTAAATATTTAACTCTATTTAAAAGAAAAAAAATTATACCTTTCGCAATTAAATTGAAATTCAAATATAATTAATGAAAAATTTTAATATTGGCTATTTTGCAAGTAAAATACACATGTTTACGTATTAATAAAAAAAGAATCAAAACCGGAAAAGAATGAAAAATTATAGACCGTTAGATTGGTAGTTTTCTTTTACCATCACCACACAAATAACGCCTGACATAGCCAATTTTTTTTTAATTATTTATTTAAAATCCCAAGTGGGGAGACACTGTCGGGTAGTCCCACAGGTCAACAAAGGAGGGCCAGCAAAGAAATTATAATATTTTATCGGATAAATAAAATAAATGCAATAATGCAAAGTGGGGCAACATTGAGATCGTACGGATGGAATATTCTGTGTGGATAAGCGAAAGTATTTATTAGTTGATATTAAAGAAAGAATACCATATTCATATGGAGTATGGATTAACCAGACTGCTTTATATTGGATGATTACATATTTTATTTTTTTAATCAGAGTTTTAAACTCAAATCTTGAAAATAAAAAATAAAAATTAAGAGAATCAATCATTAATAAGTTCTATAGTATTCAGATCAGATTAATCGAATAAAATTCGAATACTGATTAGTAAAAATAAAAAAAATGAAGTATGGATCTAGTGATAGGTCAATGTATTTTCTTAATTATAAATTTTATATTCAAGTTATGAGAATGAAGTAATTAGATTTGAGAGAGTCAATTTCTTAACGAGTGTTATAGTATTCAGATCAAATTAATCGAATAAAATACAGATACTGATCTATTTAAAAAAAAATCATATTTATATGAAAATTTAATATTACAAAACCTTTTAGAAGAAGAAAAGGCATCTTGGATATTTAATTATTAGGCCTGGGTTAGAGACGTGGTGGAGTTTTTGTTAATGGCAGACAGATATTCTAAGCAATTTAAATTAAAAAAAAGTTTGATCGGAGGAAATTAGGTCAATGTTTATAGAGAGCAATAGCTGGTGTCCTTCCGCTTGGGAGGCTACTGACTTTTCTCATAAGATACCTTAATTTAACGGGAAAACTTTTTAGCATTTCTAGATGCATTTAATTAGAATTTAATGGGAAAACTCTCTCTCTCTCTCTCTCTCTCTCTCTCTCTCTCTCTCTCTCCACTTTTACAAACTTGAGCGTCGGCAACATGATAAGGTTATTCTCAAATTTGTCTATTAGAACTAAAATAATGTATTTTAAACAAAAAATTAAATTTTTTAATAAAAATTGTCATTAGATTTAAAAAATAATTTGAAAAATAAGTTAATAGCTCATGCAGTGCATAATCTATGTTTATATACATACTTTAAAGTTGTCTATTAACATATTTTTTTAATAATTAATAAGTCTCACTTTTTAGATTTCTCATAAAAAAAAAAAAAAAGGAAAAAACCCACTAAGAGCAAGAGCACCAACCTCCGCCATGAAAAACATATTCAGCTGGTAATCAAATATTCAAATATATTTATGTATAATCTTTTATTATGCTTAAGGCATCACAATAAATATCTCAAGATCAATGGATTATACTTAAATAATTTTACCTTTTTTTTTTTCTTTTTTTAACCAAATGTTATCGTGAACTTCAAAAAACAAACTATAAAGAATTTAAGAGAGAGCAGATATAAAATACAATAGAGATAATGATTCTCTTTATTTCTCTTAGTGTACTTTATTTAGAGTTTGGAGAGGATATTCTATTGGTTACAATTCTCCTCCTCTAATCCGGTGATCTCATATTCAAATTCTAATGTTACAAAAAAAAAAGAAAAATTAGAGTTTGCAATCTATTTATATACTCTCAAAAACACTTTTGAGAAATAAATTCATGACTTTTCATATTCTTAAATGAATATGAAACTTATGACTCTTCAACTTTTTAAATAAATGTGTACATTTAAATTCATGGCTTTTCAAATCTTTTGATGAATATGAATATTTAAACATTTGATTTTTCAAGTTTTTGAATGAATGTAGATATTCACAAATAATATTTATAACATTTCCCTTGAATGATCATTGCAAATTATATATCATTAAAACTTTATTAGGAAAAAACATGTGAAATAAAAATCTAGTAAAAGAAAAAGAATGCATACACACACTCTCCTATTGATGACATTACTTAAACTATATGGTTTCGACATCATTGGAGCTCTCTAAGGTGAGGCAATCTAATTTTGTGAACTAACATTTAAAAAATTACAGTAAATAATGTCTTGTTGAATAAATCAACTAAAATATCACTTGAACTAAACTGTTGAATATTTATATCACTATTTTTTTGGAGATCATGAGTGAAAAAAGAAAAAAAAAACAGAGAAAATTTCGTGGAGATATATTCTGTATTATCTCTTTTCAAATACCCTTCAACTATATTATACATGTTGTATTTTCTTTATACACAATTATACAATTCACTTTACGTGATGACAAATTACAAAATTCTCGAATATATTGAATTATAGATTTTAATTAACAGCACTCTCTACTAGTCATGTATGGTTAAAATTTATGCATCACTAGAAGAAATGGCCATTAGAGGTTATTTCATAGAACACCATGAAATCGTTGTTCCACCACTTGTGAATATATAGCCATTTTGCGATTGACCATTATGCGGATTAGAGAGATCCAACAACTACACAGCCAATTATATATAATTTAGGTATATTGAGATAATAAAAACCCACATCCATTGTTTTTCATAAGGTATCTAAGTACGTGTTTAACTTCATTCCAATATCTTATTGCTAGTAAAAAAATATATTTTACTAATAAATTTATTAAAAATGTTATATCAAACCGTATATAGTTAGCAAGATACATTAGTACTCCAATTACACTAAAATACCGTATTTCAGGACCCAAAAAAAATTCTTTATTAACATTTCGAGCTCGAAATGGATATTTATCTACATCAAGTAATATTATAACCATTAGAATATTCAAATGATGTATTTCATTCATACAAAAACGTTTTAGTACCTTCGCTGAGTAAACCGTTGGATGTAAAAAATCCTATTATGAAAATTTTCAATTTGCAAATCAAGATAAAACTTTGTTTTCTTGAAATCTTTCGTCTTAAATTCCTTTTTTTTTTTGATATGCAACGGCATTTGATAACTTTTCAAGAGTTTTAATGATATTTAAATTATCAACATTTGCTACAATAATAATAAATCCAGATCCACACCTTTCAATTAAATTATATGGACTAATTGGATTATTCTTATAACCTTTATTGATCAAATATTCATGAGATAATTAGACCACATATGTCTAGATTGTTGTAATTCATATAAGACTTTTCGTAATTCATATAAGACTCCCTGCTTGAGTCGGAAAAGTAGGTATTTGTGGAGCAAAAATCAACTCCAACAATAATATAATATGTTGTGATCTCTCGATTATCACAAATTTCAGGTACTTGAATTTCTTTTGAAATTTCAAAATTTCTTATGTCTAGAGAATCCCATATAGTGTGTCCTTCTGGAGTTGTCACCTTTTGATTTTGACCATCTTCATTTTTTGTTGCTTTTATTTTTTGAGAATTTTTGTTTTTGTAACCGAGTGGTCTACCACATTTCATATGTGGTTTAAATTCATTACCATCATTTTGTCCTATAGGGACAATTCTGATTGGAGCGTTTGCGATTGCTATATATGATTTAGTTACTATTTTTGGGACACTAAATGTATTTAGCAATTGGTTTGTAAGGTTTTGTCAATGAGTTATCTTTCAAATTTTGAGTTTATGTTGCTTTGTTCAACAATTAAAATGAGACATTGATAATTTATTCCAACTAATATCCTTTTTGAGCAGCTTCTTTTGTCCCTTTAATGTTGCTAACATGACTCATCAAATGACAATTGACAAAATGGGCCATAAACAAGTCACCAGTTGATAGCTCTAGATATTTGATTATTAATGGTGATTTATATCCAACATTAACTTTGAATATTTCATACATCCAAAAATTCTAAGATAAGAAATATTTGTGTTGGATGTGGGTTTTGCCTTCATAGATCCGGCTCCTTATGACTTGAATGGATGCTTAATGAAGAAGTTTAAAATCTGCAAAAAATCACCGAAGGGTGCTCGGCGGAAGAAGTTCCGACACTCAAATTAGAAAGAGCGATTTTCAAAAGAGAATGGAATAGATTCAGAGAAAAGGGGGACAGGTTCCTTATGATTGTGTGTCGAGTGTCCAATCAAGGGAACTTACCTGCCTGTGATGTATCGAAAGCTTTTATATGGAGTACCGTAAGAACAGTGTGTACTCAGGACGTTCCAACCCTAGTTTCCTCACGAGATTATTCGAAAATTTCATATTCTAATCGTCAAATATTTGAAATTGTTATCATTTAGGAAGTTTGATTATATGAGAAGATTCTTTCTCTTATTGATTGATTCTCAAGGGTTTCCTTCCTTATCCAAGAGATCATTTCGTACTAAAATAGGAAACATAATCAAGGTAAAATTCGGTTGAATATTACCACTTAGGAGTCAAAATGGTCAGTCCCTTAAGTATTCTGTAGTCATTGGTTGAGTGAATGGGATAACCATTCAATCTTACCGAATGTGCTTATGGATTGGTTGTGCCGTCCTGATCAATTTGTTTGTTGTTTGGCTCAAGAGCTGATCCCCTTGTGACCATAGGTGTCACGTCGGTTATGCGGGCACCCAGACGCTGAACTGATTATTATTTGAATCATGTCTTATCATTTGCCCCCGACTCAGGGTGTCGATTTGTAGGAGAGACGCCATGAGTGAAGTTTATTTCTCGAGAAGTTGAAAGGGCACGAAAGCTTACGACATGTGTTTCTTGAGATCATGCGAATCATTTGCAACTGATAAGAAATTAAAGTGGATGGAATATAAATCCCCCTTTTGCCTCAACCGTTCCATCTCCCACTGGTGTTAATGCATCTAACCTTCCACTTGATTTAATTCGAAATTAATGCGGTATAAGAAGGTGAGGCGGTGTGAACTTCTCACTTAATTCGCATGCTTTTCAGACTGGCGTTTAACTGCTTAGAGATTTGAAGAGATTTTTTCAAGTCTATAAATAGGGACTATGAGACCTTGCATTACTTCAATAAGTTTCCTCATGCCTGAGGGTTTTCTTCTCATAAGAGTCGTTTTCTATGAAGGGTCCTTAAAAGGACGTTCCAGCTTCGCAGAGCTCAGTAGCATAAGTTACTTCTATTGGCATGAGGTCTCGTCAAGAATGGGGACTGTTGATATGAAGGCTCGTCATGCCATTCAGTGTTCAGATGTCACGATGGGCTCTGCCGATGGTCCCGTCGGGGTTCTTGACTCAGATTTAAGAAAAGAGTCTCATTCCAAGTTGAGTCCATCGTTCGGCTTGTGTTCTCTTCTGGTCGGGCGATGGTAGAAGCTAACAAAGTGTGAGGGCCCAGGATATTTTTAGCCATCTCACACCCTCCTTGTCCCATTTTTTGTAGTCTTCTTGTCTCGATAGGGCTGCAAATTATTTTTCATTGTTCTTATGTTTACTGTTTTTATAGTCTCTAGTGTTACCGAATGATCGAGGCGATGCGGCCACTTATGTATTTCTTTTGATGTAATTGGTCCGACTAAGAGACTTGTAGAATGTACTTACTCATGTAATCAAACATGTATTCATCGTATGAAAATAAAAGAGACTTGTTTTACTTACTTGTCATCTGTTGTATCTGTTGGAGTTTCTTTGGTATGTTTGCTTGCATTACTATTGTCAAACTGCTTATGTGGTTGACTCGTCTGTGTGAATGACACAGGGCATTGTACTCACACTTTATTGATCTATAGGAGTATGCTCGGTCTGTCCATCGATGCGAACTCGATTACTGGAGCAAATTCTTTTAGTAGGGCGGGACGACCAAGATTCACTCAAGGAGTTAAATTCTTTCGTTAGGATAGGATGATAGAGGTCCATTCAGGGAGATAGATCCCTTCAATAGGATAGGGCGACAAAGGCCCGTTCAGAGAGATAGATCTCTTCGACAATACAAGGCCACTAAGACCCGTTCAGGGAGATAGGTCTCTTCGATAGGATAGGGCGACAAAGGCCCGTTTAGAGAGATAGATCTCTTCGATAGATAGTAACCGATGGGAGTGAGAATATTAGAAATCAGCCGATAGGACTATCGAAACATGTATTTATCGTATGAAAATAAAATAGACTTGCTTTACTTACTTGTCATCTGTCATATCTGTCGAAGTTTCTTTGATATATTCTTGCATGATACTATTTTCAAACTATGTGGTTGACCCGTCTATGTGAATGACACAAGGCATTGTATTCACGCTTTCTTGATCGATAGGATTATGCTCGGTCTATCTATCGATGCGAACTCAATTGGTGGAACAAATTCTTTTAGTAAGGCGGGACGACCAAGGTCCACTCAATGAGTTAGATTTTTTCGTTAGGATGGGATGACAAAGGCCCATTCGAGGAGATATATCCTTTTGATAGGATAAGATAACAAAGACCCGTTCGGGAAGATAGATCCCTTCAATAAGATAAAGCGACTAAGATCCATTCAGGGAGATAGATCCCTTGGATAGGATAGGGCGACAAAGGTCCATTCGGAGAGATAGATCTTTTCGATAGGTAGCAACCGATAGGAGTGAGAACATTAGGAATCAATCGATAGGACTATCAAAAGGAAAAGTGTGAAGAGCTTACTTGATAGGAAGTATCTTTGTTGATGGAGAATGATTGTCTTATTGATAATAGATTTGTAGGTTCTCTGCTTTTCAGGCCCTAGGAACGGTCGATCCGTCCAAGTTATTGAGGCAATAAGACCCCAGGTGAACTATAGAGCGCAGCTGATAGGAGTCTTCCCAATTAAGGGCAAGGGGTTGGAGTTAGCTGGTAGCTTTTGCCTACCTTAGCACCAGATCGCCTGGTTTGAACGTTTGACTTCTGACTCTCCGGTTATAGTACTGTGTCACTTGTTGCTGATATGTAGCCATTTGAGTGGATGCGGATTCTCGTAGCTCTTGGAGTAGGTCCAGGCATTCATGCAAGGTAGATTCATTTTGTTTGGAATCATATTGGGCTACCCGGAGTAAGTGGATCCCGATCACCACTGGTATGACAACCTTACTTCCATATGTTAGGCTAAATGGAGTCTCTCTGGTTACCTTTCGGGGTATGGTACAGTACGACCAGAGGATGATCTAGAGCTCGTCTACCCATCGTCCTTTAGCTTTATCTAGCATAGTCTTTAGCCCCTGAAGGATCATTCTATTGGTTATCTCCGCAAGTCTATTGGTCTGTGGATGAGCAACTGATGAGAATCAGTGATCGATCTAAAGTTTTTTGCAAAACTCTCAGAAATTAGCATTGTCAAACTGTTTTCTGTTATCAGTGATAAGAACATAGGGTATGCCGAATCGAGTGATTATATGAGTTCACATGGACGACTGAGTTTTGGCTACTATTATTTAGGCTAGAGGTTCGGTCTCCACCCATTTAGTGAAATAATTAATGGCCACTATGAGAAATTTTCACTGTCCGGTAGTCGGTGCGAATGGTCCGAGATTGTCCATCCCTTATTGGGAAAACGGCCATGGGCCCGTTATAGGACTGAGCTCGGTGGAAGGTAGTCATGGGACCAAAAAGAATCATTGGCACTTGTCACACTTTTTGACATAGTTGTTAAAATCAATCTTCATGGTTAGCCAGTAGTACCCTTGTGTAGGCTTTGTGGACTAGGTTTCGAGCCCCTAGATGACTGCTACATATCCCTGCATAGATCTCTCGAAGGATATAGTCTCCCTCTTCTGGAGTTAGACATCTCAAGTATAGATGAGTGAAGGACTTTCGAGACAATTTCTCATCGATAATTGCATAGTGGGAGGCTTTTCGCTTTATTTTTGCTGCCTCTAATGGTGAGTCAGGCAGTCGATTGTCTCTCAAGTATGCTTCGATTAGATCTTTCCAACTAGGAGGTTGATCCATTACTAGGACCCCTTTAAGCTCGTCTATGTTGGGATATGGTAAGTTTTCGATGTAGACCGTTCGGCTAGAAGTGACTGAATCTAAGCTGACCAATTTGAAGATCGTATCGGCCCGTGTATTTTCTGAGCGAGAGATTTGCTGAATGTCGACTCTATCTAGTTAAGCCATCATCTTGCCTAATTTGCTTAGATATTTGGCTATGGTCGGATCTTTGGTCTCGTAGATCCCTTTGATTTGTTTGACTACCAGTTGGCTATCGGTGAATAACCAAGCACTTTGAGCTCCCATGTTGGTTGCAATTCAGAGTCCTGTCAACAAGGTTTCGTACTCCGTTTGATTGTTGGTGGCCCCGAAGTCGAAGCAGAGGGCATATTTTGTTTTGAAATTATCTGGACCCATCAATATGAGCCCAGTACCACTACCCGAAAAGTTTGAGAATCCATCAACATTATGGTCCAGTCTGGCAACGACCATTTGTTAGGGCTATCAGTAAACTCAGGTTCGACTACCAATGGGAGGGTGTATTCAAGAATGAAGTCGACCAAAACTTGGCCTTTAATCACAGGTCGAGGCTAATTCTAGATATCAAATTTGCTCAATTTGACACTTTACTTGATTAGACAGCCAGAGGTGTCTCTCTTCTAGAGGATTTGTTTTAGTGGTTGATCAGTGAGTACCATGATGGTATAGGCCTGAAAATACGGCCGAAGGTGTCTGGTCGAAATGACCAAAGCGTATGCTATCTTGTCAATCAGTCGATAATTGGCTTTGGCTTCCTTGAGTATCCGACTGATGCAATAAATCAGTTTCTGAATAGTTGAGTCCTGTCTTATATAGATAGAGCAAAATGTCCGATTAGAAATAGAAAGGTAAAGGTAGAGTTTCTCACTAGGAATCAAACAAGAGAATAGCAGAGGAGTCATGAGGAACTCTTTAAGTTGTTCGAAGGCCATTCAGCACTCGGGTGTCCACACAAACCATTGGGACCTCTTCAGAGCGTCGAAGATATATTTGTATTTTTCTTTGACTTTCGACATGAATCAATTTAGATCCGCTATTCGACCGGTAAGGCACTACACCTCCTTCAATATTTGAGATGGAGATATGTTTAGAATGACTTGTATCTTCTTGGGATTTGCCTCAATCCTGCAATTGGTGATCATAAAGTCCAAGAACTTGCCCGATGCGATACCGAAGGCACACTTGGTGGGATTCAATCACATGTTGTAGTATTTGAGCATCTGAAAGGTCTCCTCAAGATCTGCAACATGGGTCTCTACATCGATGCTTTTGACGAGCTTGTCATCTACGTATGCTTCTATGTTTCGGCTGAGCTGACTTTTGAAGACTTCGTTGGCCAACCATTGAAAAGTTGCTCCCGTGTTCTTTAGATCGAAAGGCATAACTCGGTAACAGTACATACCGAACTCAGTAATGAAACTTATTTTCTCTTCGTCTTTCAGTACCATTCGTATCTGATTATACCCCAAATAGGCATCCATGAAACTTAAAATTTAGTAGTCTAATGAATTGTCCACCAATTTGTCGATGTTTGGGAGAGAATAGTTGTCTTTCGGGCATACTTTGTTGAAATATGTGAAATCCACGCATATCCTCCATTTACCATTGGCTTTCTTTACTAGAACCATGTTGGCTAGCTATTCAAAATACTTGACTTTTTGGATAATTCCGACGGTCAGTAGCATTTGGACCTCTTCTTGGATGGCACATTGGCGTTCGAGGGTGAACACCCTCTTCTTTTGCTTGATTGGCTTGTAGCTTGGATTTACAGTTAACTTGTGAGCAATAACCGAAGGATCGATGCCGGGCATATTCTCGGGGGACTGTGCGAAAACTCCAGAATGCCTTCGTAGACAACTGACGATTGTCTCTCATAGGGATATAGACAGATCAGCTTCAATTCGAACAGTTTGGGTAGGGTCATCAGTTAGAGGGATTTTAACCACCTCTTCTCCTGGTTCTAGTTTATTCATTGGTTCGATATCGCCGCTGAGTTCTAAGGTGTTAATTGAAAAATTCTCCTATTCGTCTCTGTCTACAAAGAGAGCGTAAGAATCGGGATTACTACTAATGGTAGCAATCCCTTCTAGTATTCTAAACTTCACCTTCATATGTTTGGTATTAGGTTGCTTCAAGCTCGTCTAGGCTTGGTCGGCCGAGGATAGCGTTGTACGGTGAGAATAATTTCACCACATGGAAGGCGGCTTTGAGGGTGGCATGGTTAGGGGGTCCCCAAAGTTACTACGAGGGAGATGATTCCCTCTGGATAAATGCGTTCATCGGATAGTCCCTTGAGAGATCCAGTTGGGAGCTAAAGATGAAAAGCATTAAGGCCCATTCGCTGAAAAATGTCCCAAGTAAGGATGTGCAGTCTGTGTTCTACTCGACGAGGACCCTTTTGATCGTATGAGACCCTATTTTGGTAGTATGATTAGAGGATCATTGCGACTAGGGTCAACTCCGATCAGATCATCGTCATCGAATCTGATAATTGGTCTTTTTCTCTTGACTGTAGTCATACTTTGTTTGGTGACAAAAAGTTGGTGAGAAAGACTGATGATTAGTCTTTTCCCACAGATGACGCTAATATGTTGAAGTTAGGTCTTGACTCCACAGATCCAACTTTTTGTGACATAAATAAGAGCTTAATGAAGAAGCTTGAAAACTATAAAAGACCACTAGAGGGTGCTCCGATGGAGGTGGTTCTTATACTTAACTGAGAAAGAGCGATTTTCGAAAAAGAATGGAACAGACTCAGAGAAAAGGGGGACGGGTCCCCTGTGATTTGTGTATCGAGTGTTCAATCGAGGGAACTTACTTGGCTATGATATATTGAAAGCTTTTATATAGAGTATCATAAAAGCCGTGTGCACTTAGGGCTTTCTAACCCTAGTTTTCTTACAAGGTCATCCGAAGATTTCGGATTCCAATCATCAAATATTTGAAATCGTTATCATTTAGGAAGTTTGATTATACGGAGAGATTCTTTCCCTTATCAATTAGATTCTTAAGGGTTTCCTTCCTTATCCAAGAGATGAGTTTCGTACTAAAATAGAAAACATAGTCAAGGTAAGATTTGGTTGAATATTACCGCTTAGGAGTTGAAGTGGTCGGTCCCTTAAGTATTTGGTAGTCATTGGTCGGGTGAAGGGGATAACCGTTTAGTCTTATTGAATGTGCTTGTGGATCGGTCATGCCGTCCTGATAGATCTATTTTTTGTTTGGCTTAAAAGCTAATCCCCTTGTACCATGGGTGTCTTGTCAGGCTTTTGGGAACCCGGATGCTGCACTGATTGTTATTTTGATCATGTCTCATCAATTTGGTTCTAGACCAAAAACCAGGAGAATTCATGATAACTAGTTGGTCTGATATGAATTAGTGTTGTAGTATATAAAATAGCATGTCCCCAAGTAGAAATTAAGAAGTTTAATTTCATAAGTAATGGTCTATTTAACATGCTTTATAAATGATTCCTCTAGACCATTTTGTGTGTGAAAATATGCTACAAGTTATTCCATGGTTGACATACACACATCATTAAAACATTGGGAGTTAAATTTACCAAAATTGTCAAGATGAATTATTTTTATTAGATAAACTAAAAAATAAGCTCTTAACCTAATTAATTAAGTAATCTCACAAACATCATGTTGCTAGTTGGTAACAAACATACACGTGACTATCTTGTTGTCGTATTAATTAAAATCATAAAATATCTAAACGATCCACAGGGTGAATGTGTTGGTTCAAATATATCGTCTCGTACACATTCCAGAAATGTAATATGTTTACTCCCAATGTTAACTAGTGATAGTTTAAAAATGAACTTGGCCAGGGAACGAGCACCACAAGTGAATTCATTGAATTGATGATTTTTTTTTTTTTGATATTTTAATGATGTCCACATAAATTTGAAATAATCTGTTAGCAAGGTATGTTTTGATGATAAACAAAACTAGGATTGATGATAAGCAAACAAAAGTGAGCAAATAATGAGAAAGAGTAAGCAAACTTAAGCTAGATTATGGTACTATTCAAGCAAGTGAGTTGGATAGAAAATGTGGCACTTTAGAATATTAAAAATCTAGATTTGACCAACTCGTCAGAGATTAAGTACTCAAAAATATGAGTATTTAAAATATTAAGAAAATGAGAATAAAAAAGGTGATATTTGTTTTCCACATATCAATTAGGTAAAATATATTTTTCTAGAATTTTTCTAATTCGTTAACCCTTCAAATAAAATTCATCTAAAAATCAAAACCATAATTTTGTTCTTTGAAGGAAGAGATGACTTTATTCTTAACGAATTAGGTTTTGAAATCTTTTTATTGGATTTAAATGGGGGATATTACCTTATTTATATGTAATATTTTAAGTAAATGAAAATGTAAAATATCACATATAAAATGTGGATATTTACTTAAATGACTATTATAGAGTAAAGAAGGTTAGAACTGAGCTTAGTAAATGTTTTAAAAATTAAGCCAAGAATAGCGACCTGAACAGTTGACCACATGAGATGCACCGTCGACCACGTATGCCTAAGGCGCACAGCACGGTCAGTCGCATGCACTGCACAATCGACTGTGTGTGCACATGCACATGAGCGGTCAGCCGTGCACGCAACACTGTAAGCCATGCACGCAAAGTGTGGTCAGCTGCGCGCACAGCGTGGTCAAACACACACATGTGCAGTGTGTGGGAGTGGCCAGCCACAAGCACTATAAAGCACTCTAGCGACTAACTGCATGCACTAAGGCACATGAGCGATAGACCGAGAGCTGTGTAGTAGACTGTGAGTGCCTTGTGCACTCAAGCAGTCAATCGCTTAGCACAAGGGGCCAACTGCAAATGTCTTAGCATGCACGAATAGTCAACCATTGAGCATGAGTGGGTAACCTAATATACTTAAATAGCCAACCACAAATCTAAACAGCCAACCTGTTCTACTTGTTCAGTCGACTGATAATTCAAACGGTAAACTGCTAAATCATAAAAGAAACAATATACTCCTTTGGTCAACTGAAATCAAATATATGGCTGACCGAAAACTCTTCATGTTCTAGAATCTAGCCAATCTTGGTCAACAATTTATTCACAAGGGAAGTTCAAGATAAAAATGACATGAACATTAAAAATATTCATTAACTATTCAAAATTGATGATGTGGACCAAACAAATTGTTTATTCAAATTTTTGAATTCAAAGTCAACATGCAATCTTTTGAAAATCTCTTTTGTTTTACAAGCTAACATTCTTATTACAGCAAAAAGATAGTTCAAATTTTCTTGAGACAGGATTTGCTTAATAAAAAGAAGTAAAGAGTTGCTTTAAGGATCATAACCTGAAAAATCATTAAATGAGAAGCAATTGAAAACATTAATTGAGGAAGGTAAAGAGCATTTAATTCTCAACGTTTAAATTCACCTATCACACAACGACATTCTTTAAGAGAGCTATAGATGTAGTAGAAATGAAGAACAGAGTAAGAAAAGATTTCAAGGAAAAGAACTATTATTTTGAGCAAATACTCTACTACTCAAAAGACATGCAACATTAAACTCTTTGTATTCTATTCTATGTGTATGTATCATTTATTGAGCCTTCATTTCTTTACATCTAAGGAATAACCTCATACTCTATAATATTCTTTGAACCTAATTTCGTTACATCTGAGAATTAGTCTCACACTTTGTAACATTCTTGTATTCAAAAGAAATCTAAAGATTGTGTGGGTTCACAATTTGGGTTTTGAGAAAAAAAGTATTTCGGAGAGAAATACTTGAAAGGTTTTATTTGCACCTGTGAAGCAAGTGGGTTGGAAAGATTTCACTTATACCCGTGAAGCAAGTAGGTTGAAAAGGTTTCATTATACCTGTAAAACAAGTGGTTGTGAAGGTTTCATTTGTACTTGTGAAGCAAGTGAATTATACTATTTGGAAAAATAGTGCAAATCTAGGAGGGTTGCCGGAAGTTTACGTATTTCGAATTGGTGGAACCACTATAAAAATTTATATGTCTGATCTCTTGTTTACTTTCAGTTCCTTAATCTCATCTTCTCAACTTTACTCGGTCAAAAATTACAAAAAATTAGAAAACAACTATCCACCCCCTCTAGCTGTTTTACAATTAATGTTAGAGCAGGTGTCTATGTTCAGATCTCACAACTTCAGACCAAAGATCCTCATCCCAATCTCAAAAACTCTAAATGGTAACTGAGAGAATCAATTCCTCACTTGGAGCCTCCTCATCAAATAGAGAACCTGAAAGTCATACAAAAACTAAAATAAGAAACACAAACGGATCAAAGAGGAGCAAAAAATGTGATTTCCTAGGAAGAAAAGATGCTAAAAGCAAAAAGGGAGTACATGTCCAAAGAGGATGTCCAGAAGATATGAAAGCCAAAGAGAGATGATCAATAACCATGCTTCAAAGATGAAAACAAGGTAAGTTGCCCTAGTCACTTATCCTCCTCTGCCGATAATGATTCTAATGATGATAACAACAATAAACTCTCAGTGGAAGAAACTTTAATTCTGGCACTTAATGAACTTAACAAACAGATTAAAAATAACTCAAAACTAAAAAGCATGATAAACATATTAGAAATTGAAAACAATAAACTTGCTGAAGGAAACAAAAGACTCAAAATAAAAAACGAAAATCAAAATGAAAAACTAAAAAAGGAAAAACACCTGCTAGAAGTAGAGAAGAAGATAAAGGATGAAAACATCTACTTCTTAAATGATGATTAATGAAATGAAAGAAGAGAACAAACTTCTGGAAGAAGAAAAGAACAAACTTAAAGCAGAAACTGAGATACTAAAGAGAGAGAATGAAAGATTAAAATCAGAAGAAGATAAATGACATATGAATGAAAACTTGAAAGTCCATAGAGGAAAACAAGTACTTAATGAAGAAAACCCAAAAGATGAACTACAATAAGAAAAAGAAAAGCATAAAAAACTAAGCTTATTGCTGTACAAATTCACTGAGGGACAAGAAAAATTTGAATTAATGTTAGGAGTTCAAAGAGCAGTGCATGACAAAGTCGAACAAGGTTACAATCATACCACCACCCAGAAGAAACTTCATAATTTCTTTGTACCTAGCTCAAAAAATCCCAAAACAAAAATGAGATGTCGTTAATGCATGAAAATTAGACATAATACTCATCATTATAAGCTTAGGAGATAGATCAGTAACAAAACTAAGGGCTCTGCATCCAATTAGAAATTCATGAATTGTTATAAGTTTGGACATAGCATAAATGGATGTTGGTCTAGGATTAGAACATTAGGAAAAACAAATTTGAGATGGGTGCCAAAAGAATCACGGAGCAATAATAATGCCAGACCTAAGAAAATCTGGGTACCAAAGGGCAAAATTTAAGTGTGTCTTGAGACTTATTCAGGAAGAGAAATATTGAATGTGTGATGCTCAAGGGGAATGGGCATGTCCGAATACAAAAGGCAAGGTGGCTGTTGAAGTGTGACATTCATATAACCCTTGCCTATTTTATTTAAGAAAACATTGTTTGAACTATGTATACTTAAATTCTCTTACACATTTCTAACATCCATAGCATTATTAAGGATAGGAACTAGTGCAAAAAAAAAAAAAAATTAAATCTCTAGTCTAGGGAATGAACACTAAAACTAGAATTTTTAAGTGGTCAAACTAATTTTAGATTCTTCCCTCAACCTAAAACTCTTAGAACATTAGATGGTGGGAAACAATCATATAATATTCAATCAACAGCTTAAAGCATGCAAAAGCCATAATGAAAGAAGTAAGATTAAAATATGACTCCAATATGGTACTAATGAGAAAGTGGAGAAAAGAACACATTGAAGTTAGACTGAGCGGGAAGGACTTATGAAAGAACATACATAAGATTTCTTGACATAAGATAGAGTAAAAATGAAAAGTATAGAATTCTATATCCAAAAATCATATTTATATCATACCAATGTGTTACTCTACAGCTTAAACGTATTTTTCATATATCCTTGCTAAGTTTATTCATATTAATGAATATCTGAATCAAAAGAGCCAAGGGAGAAGAAAAGAAAATCAGAAATTAGATTTCTTAGAATGGTCAAATACTCATATGAAAATTTAAGTCTAATCCTGCGATAAAAAAAATTCAACTTAATTTTGCAAAATTTGAAACTCAATAAGAAAATTAGTGGAGAAGAAGTGCCTATGGAAAGAAATTGAAAAAAAATTGTTACAGAATAGGAAATGGTGTTTAGGGTCTACTTAATAGTTTCTGAACCCTCAAGAGGTCTCAACAAATTTAAATAAAATGTATAGAACAATGGTTTAAAAAGAATAACTTAGCTAAATACTTCTGGGATGCAGCCTGTTTCATATTAAATGAAACTTTAATCAACCAATCTTATATAAAAACACCCATGAACTTTATAAAGAAGGAAAACCTGATATAAGTAGCTATCTGGATGCAAATGTTGAAAATGGAAAGTGATGACTAAGAAAATTTAATAAAGTCAAAGCATACAGAATTTACAATAACAAAACCATAACAGTAAAGAATTCTATCCACAAATTTGAAGCACATATATTTTGATGATGATCCTATAAAGCAAAAAATTTATCCATGGCATTAGAGGGTGAAAATTGAGTTTCGAGAAAAAGTAAATTTGAAATAAGGTAGAGGATTTGGTTCCTAGGCCAAGGAATTCTTTAGTAGTAGGAAGTAAGTACAAACAAACTAAATAATCATTAAATCGCACCCCAAAATGAGACAAAGCTCAGGAGAATGGTGTTAAGGAAATAAAATATCACATACTATCTAATGCTCCATGAATTTTAAAATATACTAAATGAATAAATATACTGCTCACTCAATGAATAGTATGAAAATAAAACCCCCATGGTGAGTTGATTGTCTTCCTGGATATGTCATCTAATACTTTAAAGATACAAAAAGAGAAAAATCAATCAACCGAGTTTAGATATTAGTCGACCGTTTCCTATCCTAGACCAAGTAGTCGACCATGACAAAGCCTCATTCAACCAACTTCCTATCCAGTCAATTGACTTATTATTTTCAAAATTTTCCAATCAACCATGCTAGAAAATCAATCAACTGTGCCAAGGCAGTCGACCGCCCAAGGTTGGGTGTCGCCCACCTTACAAAGGCAGCCAACTTCTTTTAGCTGTTGCATCATCTTTCAAAGGTGCTTACAAGCTGCCAACTTCCTTCTCAATTCAATTGGACTTGCTTCAATCAATTCACATCAAACACATTTATTACTCTTAAATGAAGCAAATGAAGTCTTTATTAATCAAACACACTTACTACAGCCAACTAACTCTGATTTCTATTAAAACTCTCTCTTGAAACACTCCTGCATCTCTTAACTTGGCTCCTTTTTTTTTTTAACAAAGGATCGCTCTGTAACACTCATGGCACCTAAACTCAGAACTTCTAACAAAGTATGATCCAAGAATCCTCCCTTTTTCAATCACGTAAACTTCCAACAAATCCAAAGAACAATGGAAGTTACTCAAAGAAAAATTTTCCTCCAAAGCTATTAATCATTCTAGGCTTCTAGATTGAAATTCTTAGAGCAAAGGATTTTTTTTTATCGCATGCATAATACAGAAAAGAAAGCTAGGACTTCATTTCACACCACGGGATTGCTGTCTCTAAAAATTGAAAGTGGTAACTTATTAGAAGAGATATAGGAGTAGAACTGATCTCTAAATTCTCTATTTGAACATCCTCCTTCAATAGGATTAAGTGAGTATTAACCAAAGGAATATGGAGGAAAAAATATGAAAGAAGAAGAGAGTCAAAAAGAAATTAAGAATACTAGTTAGCATAACATAAAGCAAGGAGAAGAGCAAGCAATGGCATTAGAGCTTCCTCAGTAATCAAAGCAAAAATATGGAATTTTGAAAAATAGAAAAATAAGAGAACACAAGAAAGAAGCTAGAAAGCCCAACACTAGAACTCCTGGGCAAATTGAGCTACCTCAGCACAATTATGAAGGGGGTGTTGGAATACATGCCTTAAGAGTCAGAATAAGGAAGATTCTTTTTGGATTATGGATTGTATAATACAAGGAAGAAAGATTGGATTAGAACTGAAAGTGTCCTCTTTCCCTACCTTGATCACCAACACTATATTCTTCAATGTCATCAAATTCTAGTTAGAAAATAAGATTAGTACTAAACCTTGAATTCTCAATTAGAGCATTTTCCCTTAGTAAGGCTAAACTGGTATTAATCAAAATATAGAGAAGGAGAAATGAAAGGGAAAAAAGATAAAGAAAAGATAAGTATGTTAATGGTATAAAGAAAGGGGAGAATAAGCAATGGAAGCTAGTATCTCAAAGAATTACATTGGAAATTTGACTAAGCTAGAAACTCTCGCATGCAAAATCAACTCAACAAAATTGAGAGCTTATGGCTCCCCTAACTAGAGGATCAAGTAAAAATGTTAAGCTATAAGTATCCTATAGACTCAACTTCCTCTCAAATTAGCCCCGAAATTGCCACATTGCTCAACAATTGACAAGTCATAATTCCTTAACTGTTAAAACTACTAATTGTTGTTCGAATTGTAAGAGACTTAAGAGGGTAGTAGGAATGAATTTCTAACAAAAATGGAAAGAAATGTGCATAGATTTAGGGGGAGTTTTGTAATGATTGGATTCCTTGATTATAGGTTAATGACCTTAATTTTGAGTTTTTTATTTTTTTATTTTTTTTATTTTTTTTATTTTTTTTTTTTGCCTTCTAAGTTTTAAATTATAATCCCTTTTCATTGAATACAAAAAGGAGGAGAAAAGAATGTAATTTGGATTGTATTGAATGGATTGAATGAACATGTCTAGTTCTAGACTTCTGAGTTGAATAGAGTACAAATTAAGAGGAGTTAGTTCGAAATTCTAGATTGTTTTGTTATCATAACAAAGGGGGAGATTGTTAATAAAATATGTTTTGATGATAAATAAAACTAGAGTCGATGATAAGCGAACAAAAGTGAGCAAATGATGAGCAAAAGTTAGCAAACTTAAGTTAGATGATGGTACTACTCAAGCAAGTGAGTTGGATAGAAAATGTGACACATTAGAATATTGAAAACCCAAGTTTGACCAAACTGCCGAAGACTAAGTACTCGAAAATATAAATATTTAAAATATCAAGAAAATAAGAATAAAAAATAGCCGTATTCGTTCTCTACATATCAATTAGGTTAAATCATATTTTTTTAGAAATTTTCTAACTCGTTAACCTTTCAAACAAAATTCATTCAAAAATCAAAACTGTAATTTTGTTCTTTCAAGGAAGAATTGATTTTTTATTCTTAAAAAATTAAGTTTTGAAACATTTTTTATTGAATTTAAATGAGGGATATTTCTTTATTTACATGTAATAACATTTACTTAAATGACTATTATAGAGTAAATAAGGTTAGAACTGACCAAATGATCTGAAAATTAAGCCAAATATAGTGACTTGAATGGTTGACCACACGATAAGCATGGTTAACTGCATGCACCTAAGGCGCACAGGACTGTCAACTGCGTGCAAAACGTGATAGACCACATGTGCACGGGTGGTCAATTGCACTCACATGCATAGTACATAGGAGTGGCCAGGCACGAGCACTATAAAATGTTCAAGTGGCAGACCGCATGTACTTAAGGTGCATGAGCGGTAGACCGCAAGTTGCGCAACAGATCGCAAACGCCTTATGCACTCAAGTGGTCAACCACTTAGTACAAGCAGCTAACCACAAATACTTTAGCATGCACGAACAGTCAGCTATTGAGCATGAGTGGCCAACCTGATATCCTTAAATAGCCGACTATGAATCTAAATGGCCAACTTGATCTGCTTGTTTAGTCAACTACTAATTCAAATGGTAAACCGCTGAATCATAAAAGAAACAATATGCTCTTTTGGTCGACGAAACCAAACATATTGCTAACCGAAAACTCTTCATATTCTAAAATTTAACCAATCTCGATCAACCATTTACTCATAATGGAAGTTCAAGATAGAAATAACATGGATTTTAAAAATATTCACTGACTGTTCAAAATTAAAGACGTAGACCAAACAAATTCTTTATTCAAATTTTTGAATTCAAAGTCAACATGCAATCTTCTAAAAATCTCTTTTGTTTTTCAAGCTAATATTCCTGTTGCAACAAAAAGACACTTCAAATTTTCTTAATGCTGGATTTGCTTTACAAAAAAAAGTAAAGAATTGCTTTAAGGATGATAACAGAGAAAATCATTAAATGAAAAGCAACTAAAGACATTAATTGAGAAAGGTGAAGAGCATTTAATTCTCAATGTCACTTACCACTTAACGACATTCTTCAAGAAAGCTATAAATGCCATAGTAACGAAGAATAGAGTAAGGGAAGATTTCAAGGAAAAGAACTACTATTGCGAGCGAAATACTCTGCTACTCAAAAGACACAAAATTAAACTCTTTGTATTCTATTTTATCTGTGTGCATCATTTACTGAGCCTTCATTTCTTTACATCTGAGGAATAGCCTCATACTCTGTAATATTCTCTTAGCCTAACATCGTTACATCTTAGAATTAGCCTCACAATTTGTAACATCCTTGTATTCAAAAGAAATCTGAAGATTGTGCAGGTCCGCGATCTGGATTTTGAAAGAAAAAATATTTTGGCGAGAAATATTTGAAAAGTTTCATTTACACTTGTAAAGCAAATGGGTTGGAAAGATTTCACTTGCATCTGTGAAACAAGTGGTTGTAAAGGTTTCACTTGTACGTGTGAAGTCAGTGAATTGTACTATTTGAAGAAATAGTGAAAATCCAGGAGGGCTGTCTAGGAGTGGATATACACCGAGTTGATAAAATCATTATAAAAATTCCTGTATCTAATCTCTTTTTTACTTTCAGTTCCTTAATCTTGTCTTCTCAACTTTACTTAGTCAAAAATTACAAAAAATCAGAAAACAACTATTTACCCGCTCAAGTTATTTTATATAATCCTTTGCATTATTCTTGAATCGAGATGACTGATCCAGTCATGCCATGATTAGTATACTTTTGGTTTACAATAGCATGCACTTCTATTGTACTAATATGTGTAGTTAAAACTATAGACATTGGTTGGTATTTACCAAACTTCTATGGATATAGCGATAGCACGTTACACTCCTTTAATCATGATCTTGGAGTTCAAACCATGGGAATGGAGAAATAGAATTTGGAAAAACAAATCCCTTAATAGACCCCACAATACTTGGATGGATTAGTTAGGTAAAATCTGGATACTGATTTGTAAAAAAAAAATAAGTAGATATTTCTAATACAATTTTCTTACCCGAGAAAATATTTATAATACACAAATATTCAATAAATATTATTTGCATCTATGCTCTCAATATGATATCTATTTATATATTCTTAGAAATTAATAGATTTATTTTTTTAAAAAAAAAAAATTCGTTGAATATAACGCATCGTTGATATAAAATTTTATTTCACTAGGTAACAAGCTATTGGCTCTTCCTGATCCTTCAGTTGAACATTAATTTCTTACATGATCAAATAAGAAAATTATTTTTTTATCTTGAAGTATGATATGCATTGTTGCACTGTCTGAGAGATGTATAGATATATATATCTTTATCATGAGTCAAAAATCCACCAATGAAAATTTTCATACTTAAAATATAACAAAATTATAAGAAAAATTTAATCAAGAATATAACAACACTTATTGCCTAATTCTTTTGCTAAAACATTTAATCAAAAATATTACCACACATTATAAGAAATGAATTTATTTATTAATTCTTTTATTGAAATAATATTTGAAACATACATATTAAACACTTATTCTTGAACATTTCCATTATTAATTAAAGAATCAAAATTTCCTGGTCAGGAAATCAACAATATCAATGGTTTGTTGGCAAGGTGGGAAGAGCACCTCGTCTTTTAACCAAACGCTAGGGTTTGAACCTCTTTGGATACGAAAAAAATACCATTGAAAGATCTTCCCCCAATAATAGGCCCAACAGTAGATCGATTCAAATTAGTCAGGACAAAGTATCAAATACCGAGTGATGATCAAGCCAAAGTAAAAAAAAAAAAAATTCAACAATATCTGAATGAGTAAAATCAATCTGACCATGGTCAAAATTAGCATCATTGGAAACAAAATTCGTTTCTATCTTCTTCTCTTTTGCTTTCAGTGATACTTGATAAGGTTGAACAAAATGATTTAGTGTATGACAGGTACATGACTAATGACCAACACGAATTATCTACATTTTTTCTACTTTGTTCACCTCTGCATTTTCTTGTTTCTCCCTATTTCTCTCCGCTTCAAGTGGCAAGATATATTTTCAGAATAACCATGAAAGCTTATAAACACCACAATCACGTTCACGGCCATGACCTCATCCCCAATTATTATGTTCATAGGGATAATCATACGCTATCCTATTCACAGACGAGTTTCATGATTTTTCATCAAAAGTTTATTATTTTGCTCAACCATAAGAAGATATGAAATTAGTTCCGTGTACTTTTTAAAACCCATTTCATGGTATCATTGGTGCTGAGCATATTTAAAGCATGAAAAGTGAAGAATATTTTTTTAATATGTATTCATGAGTAATTTTTTCTCTACATAATTTTAATTAAAAACTAATTTTGAATATAGATGGACTATACTCACTTAAATATTTGAAATCTTGTAAGTGTAAATACATTCAATCATAACGAGATTTTGAAAGATTTACACTTTTCTGGTGATCATACATTTCCTTTAAAATATTTTAAAGAACAAGCAGATCTTTTACTGTTAAGTATTCAACTTTCAAACCTTCATGAAAGTGATGATGAAGAAAAATCATCACTTTGGCCTTATCTTGATTAGATACCCTATTCCCTTCTTTCATTGCGTCTCCAAAGTCATTGACATCTAGGTGACTTTTAGCGGTTGGTACCCAAAACAAATAATTTTTCCAAAAATATCAAGAGTTACAAATTCAAATTTTACGAGATTTGATATGATTGAATTTAACAATAAAAAAATTATTAGGATAAATATAAATAAATTTAAAGACATGAAATATGAATTCTCACAACCAAACATATATATATATATATATATATATATATATGTATATATGTATTAAGATATGAAATTGTTATAAGTGTGAAAAGCATAATCATGTAAAGATTAAAACTATCTGTAATAAGATATGTGTGCAAATAATGAAAATCAAGACAAAGAGGTGGTAAATTGCAAATAAATTATATTATTATTTTATACACAATAATGAAAATCATAACTCTTCACATTGTTGGATGGATTTGGACATAAAACTCATGGTTTTCAACTTTTTAAATAAATGCATACATTTATATTCATGGTTTTTTCAATTCTTGAATGAATTTGGATATTTAAAATCATAACTTTTCAAATTTTTTGATGAATATGAACATTCACAAATAATATCTATTGAATATTTTGGACCCAATGGTGCACCCATAATGGATCGACCCAACTTGTTTTAAATTAATTATAAGCATGTTGGAAAGTGAATAACTTTTAGTCATAACCTAATTTATACCTTTTTGATTATGTATAAAGCAGCTTTCACTTTCAGGGTTAGAGACTTTATCATCGTTGTAAAGTTTGTCTATACTAATTCCCCTATATATAAAGCACCGATAGACGCTACTGTTCACAAGAATTTGGATGCCTTCGGATGATCGTCCCATTATTTTGGGAACATAATTTTTTTATTTTCATTTAGATTTTTACACTTCCATTTTTTTCATTTAAGTTTTTTATCTTTTTTAAATATAAGTTTTTTCCCTTTTATTTTTTTCACTCGACGGATGGTCGTCTCTTTATTTTTAGGCTATAATTTTTTTTTTCCATTTAGATTCTTGTTCTTTTTATTTTTTGACCCTTTTTTCCTCTTAAGTTCTTTTTTTTAACATATGTTTTTCTCCTTTTGTTTTTTTAGCCCCACGATGATTGTTCATTTATTTTTAGACCATGATTTTTTATTTTTTTCATTCAAATCCTTACTTTAGTCGACTCCAAATTTTGAGATTAAGTTTCTGATTATTGTTGTTGTTATATTCAGATCCTTACTTTTTTTTTTATCCTGTTTTTTCTCCCTTCAGTGCTTTGTCTTTTTTTGACATAGGTTTTTTTTCCCTTTTTCTGCCCCACTTCCCCATGTACTATTCATAGAATTCTTATGCTTACGGATGATCGTCCATTTATTTTTAGACTACAGTTTTTTTTTCAATCGACTCCTTTCTTTTTTTATTTTTTGACTCAGTTTTTTCTTTAAGTCCTTTATCTTTTTGTGAAATGGGTTTTTCCCTTTTTAGCCCCACTTGTTCACGATTAGTGTTGCGGCTATGCCATAACTTTCATTTTATTTGTTTGTTAAATCTTTTTGTACTGTATTAGTATTTCAGTCATATTTGCTATGATAAATTATAGAAGCATAAATATAAGGCATACAATTCATGTGTATATACTATATGATGATGTGATCTCTTAAGAGCTTATATTTAATATGAAATTCTATTGCTAAAATGTCTATTTAATACTTCTTTTTGTTTCTTACTTAACTGCAATAACAATGATCATGGCCTTTATAACTCAATATTCGGGTTACAAATTGTCACGCCTCGAACCGGGGTCATGAGCAGCCGCCCGTCGCCCTGGATGCCGACTATATTTTTACAGAAAATTGAACAGAATCTTCCCATATTTCGGAGTTCTTCCATGTACAAATCAACCTGTAAAATGGACATCCATCCTGTCAAATAAATAAATGGTCATTCCGACCTCACAACAATCAGCCACATTCACAGTGGACAACTAGGACAACGCAAGGCTATCATCAATACTAATAGTCCTAGCCACAGACCTCTACTGTCATGCCCAACTAGAGCATGAGCAGCCGTCACACCGAACGAGCCTAACTTTTATACAAATGTACAACAAATTCCCAAGTTGACATTTTAAATATTTACAAGTGCCTCAATGCAAACGTAACGAACCAACATGAGAGTTTCATAAATAAATGTCCACAATTTATATAGTCATCCCAGAAAATATACACAGTCAATTACGGATCTCGAAATCAAGACCTTGCAGGGTCGACATAAAGTACGAAAATCATATTTCAATTTAAATTTAGATCTCACAGTCGTGAATTCCAAACTCTACCAACACATAACCAAAGACCTCGAGAATCCATTGCATTACTCTATCACGAGAATCCCTGTCTGAGAGAGGAAAGGAGAGGGTTGAGTATCTATGAGAGGATACTCAGCAAGTGAGGGGATTGACATCGTGCTATTAATATCAAGGGTGAACTTGGAGTGTCAAACATGTAACACAATATCAAGTGTGCGAAAATAACGTGTTGTTAAAAAAAAAAAAAACTCAAGGTACATATAAGAAAATAGCATATGCATCCAGTATGAATATCGAGTCATAAAGAGCTGACCAATCAAACAACCCCAGCAATGGTCTACCTCGACCAAGGACGGGCGCATTGAGGGTTTTTCACAATACAAGTATTAAATAATGGCTTTCTGCCTCAATGTTGGCCACAGGCTACTCCAACTAGTCCGTCAATACCATATATATACAGAGCCATACTAGACAGAGCCATACTCGCGTCCTCTATGATGAGGGTCAACCGAGTGCGTCCACACACATGACGATTTGGCGGATATCTCCGGCCGAAGCATATCCGGGCACAAAGGGTGCCTCTACCAAATGTCCTTCATAGCTACGGAATGCTATAGGAAGCATATCACAATATCATCAAGTCGGCCGGGTATATAGCCCAAATAGTACATATAAATTCATTTAAAACCATGTGCCAATACCAGTGAAAACATTTAAAACATGTCAATATGTCAAAGAAAAGTGGCACAATATCCAGTTATCAAACTCATGGATGCATATCAATAAAATCAACAGTTGGGACACTCCAATGGTCATAAAAATATATACATATACTTATCAAAATCCAAAAATTCAGTTTTCACACGTATAGAAATCATGTCGTTTGAAAATAGGTTAAAACATGTTTTGTCAATCAATAGTAGATGTCAAAGTCTCACTCACCTTCTAGGGAGGGTGATCACTCCCTATTTCCACAATTAATCCAAATTGACTGCTAGAGTCTCTAAAAAGTAATTAAATCATCATAATTGTCATCAAATTTTCAAATATCTTTAGGGTTTATCCATTTCCCTAAATTTGTACAAACCTTAACTCTTCAATTTATGAATACACTCTAATGTCATCAATTGCATTTTATTTATAAATAAATAACATAATCAAAACCAAGTCTAATTCAACCCTAAAACTACTCAAAGTTAGAAATAATGGTAAAATAAATAAATTTCTTACGAGATAGAAAATCTTTGAAAAATCATACACTTTTCGATTCTCATGCAAACGTTTCAAACCATATGTCATTTTCAAAGTATGGAAGTCTATTTTCATAATACAGAGATCGTATTTCGATTGCCTATATGCAGGACAACTTATAATGAAAAAGGCTTTATCGATCCTTAACTCACATCCTAAATTCCTACTATTTTCATGCAGATTTCTAAACTTAACCCTAAATTCATTCAATTAATCGGATGAGTAAGAAATCCCTCACCTAGGGTTTCTCATATCACAGACCTAGCTTCCATTCGCCATTCGATTCAGTCTGAAACCTGTAATGCTTCCAAATTGAAGCAAATGTCAGCAATTAAAACCAGTCTACTAAGAACATTCAAAACCCTAAAGTATTTACTCAGAACTATCATCCTTACCTATGCAGGGGATGATGGCAGATTTTTCCTAGGGTTTTCAAAGGGTTCAATGACCACTGGTTTGGGTCATCGGCAGAGGGAAGTGCTCACAGTGAGCACTGCGAGCGAGCAAAAAAGGAATGGAGCGAAAGTTCTACCATTGCGCACACGGGAGAGGGGATGAGAAACCCTGTTCGAACGTGGAAAAGAGAGGAAGGGAAGAGAGAGATGAGCCACATATGGTGGTCGGAGGAAGGCGCACTGTGGAAGTTAGAGAGAGGATCGAAAGAGAAAGAAACAAAGAGTGAGGATGAAACAGAGAGAGAGCGCGATCGAGTGAAATAGAGAGAGACAGAGACAGGAAACAGAGAGAGAGAGAACCGAGAGGAAGGTAGAGAGAGAGTGGCTGCGACGGTGGTTGGTGGTGGCGAGTCGTAGCGGAAACAGCGACGGAGGGAGATGGAAGAGATGGAGAGAGTGCGGCGGTGAGAAATCTAGAGGGAGAGAGACAGATTTGAAAGAGGGTGTGAGACGGGAGAGGGTAGAGAGGATTAGGGAATCGATTTGGGGGAGGGGAAGTGTTGCGTTTTGGCCAAAACGCAGCGCTTCCTTCTCTTCTTCTTTTTTTTTTTTTTAAATTATATATATATATAATTTCACATCCACATTTCACTAGAATGCGAATTTCATAAAAATGAGGTTTATTTTGATTCGTGAACACGACATCTTAAAATATACCAAATATTCAAATTTAATACCCCAAAATTGAAAATCAATATAAATAAATATTTTACATATATATATATAAACTGGGGAATATTATATATATATATATTTCAAGAATAGGAGTACACTAGTACAGACACCCAGTGTCGGTGTTACACAAATACTATTATAGCTGGGACGAGTTGTGATTCATAATGTTCCATCATCAATACTATTTATTCATGTGATGTCAAATCAATCTGCACAAACTTTTAGGATGGAAATGAATCTCTTAGTATAAAATGTTGCATGGTTCAACTACTTGACAACCATCTCAAAGTATGCGACTCGATATGAAGGTATGTGACTCGATATGAAGAAAGTGACCAACTCTTCATGCCTGCTCTTCATATTCACTCAAGTAGTTAGTGTCTCTCTCTCTCTCTTTTTATTTTTAACTCAGTTTTTTTCTCTTCTTTTTTGACCCCACTTGTTAGCTTTATATATTAATATAAAGCTAACAAATTATCTTTTTACTTTATTTATTACCCTTTTTTATCTCAATCGTCGACATTTTTTAGAATTCTAGTGGTTTGATTTTTTTTTCCTATTACTAATATATGTCGTATTTTTTTACTGATTTTGATAATAATTTAGTTCAAATATTAAGTTAATTACAAATCTAATAAATGTTTGTATAATAAAAAATACAATTCACATTTTATGGGCATCACACGCATTAACACGGGGCAATGACTAGTGCATTGCAAAAGTTAAAATATATATATATATATATATATATATTAAATTCGACCCATTTTGATTTTTTTCCTTTTTCTTTGTTTGTTTGTTTATGTATGTTGGAATTTAGGGCATTCTTATGCGTAGCGGAAGTATACAAATAATTTTTAGAAAATAAAAGAGATCGGATATGGGGTATGTACCTCGACGTGTAGGGTCTTCCAAAAATCGATCGAACGACATGTCCCTCGATCGAATCTCTTGGCCGAGATGGTGATCACGAGGTTAATCGAATCACCACTGCAATATCATGATACTGCAACACTTAATCCGGTGATTCGAATGACATGAAAAATTCTCTACTCGGAATTTTTCTTAATTCCTCTATATTCTCTCTCAAACTCTCTAATGGTGTCTCAACCGAAAGAATGTTTACGCACAATAGAGATGTTCATCTCCTTTTTTTTCAATAAATTCTATATAAGAGAGATTCAAGGGGAGGTTAGAGTAACATGGGTAAGTAGGAGTTATCCCACTAACCCCTTACAAATGTCCAAAATGCCCCTCTCAGGCATTTTAAACAAATATCTTCCACTTGCACGGAGGGCATTTTACTCCGTCACAAGATCACAACTCATGCGATCTTTCTCATCACTCTATTGGACTTTCATACAAGATTGAGTATCGTGTGACCGGCGAGTACACCTGTAAGCAAAGACTTCTCAATACACTTGTTAGGATGATCGAGAAGCTATCATTAGTACTAAAAATAACTCACTGCATCCCAAATCCATGACTAATTACATCCATCGAACTACTTTCCTCATAGAAAGTAATCCCCAACAAATGCTCGACTGTGTATCCACTATTATGCTTATATCCCAACATGGATAGACATAATTGGCTAGCCGATGAATATAACCTAATGACGTAATGTCAATTGGTTTTCCTTTTCCCAAACTCGAATCTATTAGCCTCAATTCATCTGCTTTCCTAAATCTGTCTCTTAGACCTCAATTTATCTTCCGGGCTATTGGTAAACAGACTAAAGTAGCAAACACTGAGCCATGACCTCTAGAAACAATTGAAAGTGATAATGGTATAAGAGATCCCACCCAATAGATCTCGGGTCACACATAATGGGAACGTGGATCTAAATCATATCAATATCTCAAATAATGCTCCCACTATCCCTGGTCAACATATCACACGCGGTATGAAACACGTGTCATAGTGTTATTCCCTCATCTCTCAAAGGGTCAGATTTCTCTAACACTATGTATGTATGGGACTCAGTCTATATATAAAACTTTATCCAGAGATCTCAAAGAGAGTGTTTCAGAGATAATATCACTAGTCGAAAGTGAAATCTGAGATCTCAAACCTGGTTATTTACAGGCAATATAGATGTGGGTACGTCCATGTCGGTCACATCGCATATGACCTCATCCTAAAAACGGATCAGGGCGACTTTTGTTATAGCAGGACCACTCTCATAGCCTCTTACAACTAGAAACTGTCTCATCTTCGCTCACTCAGAGCGTGAGGTGGTAACTCGTGTGAGAGAATTGACCACGCCTGCCTGACATATCATTTATTATAATAAATCACAAAATACATAACAATGAAATAGTACAATAAATTAAACTTGTGACTCAATCATTCACACATGTCATATATATATATATATATATATATATATATATATATATATATATATAACACAATAAGTATCAGTACAATGTGAGAAATATCAAAAATATACATAAATCCAATGATTCCTATATCCCGTACAGGAATCTCTTACAATAGGTTTATTGAACGGATCAGCCAACACGCTGTATAGTAGTATTCTTAATTTGTCACTTCACCATTCTCGGTAATGTCTCTCATAGCGTGGTATTAGGTATTAATGTATTTGGTCCTACTGTGATACTTAGGGTCTCAGCTGTGATCAATGGTGGCATGATTTTCTTAATAAATCATCACTGACTTTCCACTATTTGCTATAACCCCAAAGTGATCCGAAAATCTCTGGAGCCAAACACTCTCCTCAACTGCCACTGAGCATACCAAAAACTCAGCCTTTATCATGGATAGACATACATAGGTTTGCTTCTTGCTACTCCAAGACAGCAAAACCTGATATCGATTTGCATACATTCAGATCACCAACCCAGTTGGTATCTGAATACCCAACAAGATATAAATCACCTCCTCCGTAACACAAGGAGAGGTTCGCAGTTCTCTTGAGATATCTCGAAATCCTTTCACTGCTCTCCAGTGATCCCTTCTAGGATTCGATCGATACCTAATTACCATACTGACTGCAAATCAAATGTCTGATCATGTACGTAACACTATGTACATCAGACTACTTAGTGCACTGGAACAGGGGATTCTACTCATCTCCCTTACCCTTTTCTGAATCTTAGGGCTTATGTCAAGACTTAGGCTTTAATCTTTCAGCGATTAGAATATCTATAGGGTTGTATTCATTCTTCTCGAAGCACTCAACAACTCTTTTGATGTTGAACTCCTGTGAAAAAGCCAACACCTGTCTTGAGCGATCCCTTTGGATCTTAACTTCGAGGAAAGACTAAGCCTCACCCACGTCCTTCATATCAAGACTCGACGATGATCACGTATCGTGGTCATCAGATACACTCTGTTGTTCCTGGTCAACAGAATGTTATTTACACATTAAGGACATGATTATAAAAGAGTCAGAAGAATGTATAAGGTATACGCGATGATCCTTTTCAATCATCATGAAACCGTGAGATATCATCTTCTCGTGAAATCTGAAGTGTCATTGCTGGGATTGATGATTGTGGTCGTATATCGACTTCTGAAGTCGACAAACCTTATCATCCTTATCTACAGGAATAAAACCAGACTACTGTTACTTGTAGATCTCCTCATCCAAACTCTCACTCAAGAAGGCAGTCTCAACGTCTATTTGGTATCACTCCAGATCCATGTCATGTTTACAACAATCGATAAAAGTAAACGGATCAAGGTAATCTCACCCTCAGTCTGAATGTAACCCCCTGGTTATTAGATGAGCCTTATATCTCTTCACTGATCTGTCAACCTTTCTCTTGATCTTGAGAATTCATTTGTTCACAACGGCCTTACTACCCTTAGGTAAATCAACTAGATCCCAGATGAGTCACACTGGGAGCCTCTCCCTCAATCGGGAAACTACGATTAGGTACGCATCCTTGATTCCTCTTACGAGGTAGGGAAACCTTTTCATCTCTAGATGTATCGCTCCCACTAGAATCGAAATCCGTAATAGATTCTTGGGTCCTACTACTGGGATTAGGTAAGCCACTAGGCTCATCCATCTCATAGTAGGTGAAGTCCTAATTGATTTCACCTCTCATAGGAAAATCATTTTCAAGAAACTCGGCATCAGGAGACTCAATCTTAGTGAGTGTGTCGTCCGTATGCTCACCTAGAACACATTCCCTTTGGAGTGTTCTGAGTATCTTATAGAGATACACTTCTTTTCTTGTAGGCCTAACTTGTTGTATAGATGCGAGAAACCGTGAACATACGTGGCACAACCCCATAACCTCAAATGACTAAGGTCAGGCTGCCTCCCTGTCCAAAACTCATATGGGGTACTGACTGCGGATTTCAATGAAACAAAATTGAGGATGTAGATTGCAGCCAATAACGCATCTCCCCAATAGAAAACGAGCAAGCTGGTCTGTGCTATCATAGACCTCACCATCTCCATCTGAATCCTATTCCTCCTCATGGCTACTCTACTCCACTGAGTAGTAGGAATAGTTAGTTGTCTCGTAATACCCTTCTCGAAACAAAGCTCTTCAAACAAATACTTATGCCCCCGATCGGTTTTAAGAGTCTCACTCTTAAGTCTAATTAGTTTTCAACCTCGCTAATAAACCTTCTAAAACATCTCAATGCTTCAGACTTGTGCAAGATCAAATAGACGTAACTAAAACGTGTGTAATTGTCTTTGATCATAATAGAGTACCCAACTCCATTTAGGGTTTTCATGTTCATAAGGCCATAGATGTCAGAGTAAACCGACTACAATGGTGTCCCAGCTCTCATTACAATGTTGAATGTTCTTGTAACTATGCCACCTAGGCAAAACTGGTTAGTGGGCCCTATAGACCATTCACTGCCAACCAGTTCATCCTCTCTCACGCTAGAAGGATAACAATAAACACCATAGAAAGGGAATTACTTCCGATACATATAGTCCCTCATGGACTAAACCAGAACCAATTAAAAAAAACTGTCGTATTGAATAGAAACTATAAAATTTCCAAATTAACTGATCATATCCTAGGTTAAGATTAAGTTCTGTCAAATATCCGGAGCGTAAAGAACGTACAGAGTTTGACAACTTAGCAACTCTAACTCGTAAGTGCCATTCCCTCTGATCTCTACAAACGCTCCACTTCTCTACGTAAATCCTCCTACTTGAGGACTCACTCAGTAGAACTACATATGCGCGCTCCTGTCTCGAGCTATATGATCGGTTGCTCCTGAGTTTACAATCCACGAATGAGAGAATTTAGTGAGCATCTCAAACCACGTAAATAAGAAAGAGATAATTTCTACTCGTCACACTTGCAAACGAAATAACCAAATCTACTACAGATGTAGCACTACACCTTGGTCTTATCAAAGTCTTTCTTTCTGCGTTTTAATACTTTGTTGTCGGATTTCTCAGATAGTTTCTTCTTACCTGAACCTCGAGTCACTTACTCAAGCTTATGTCATTTATGTTCAGTGCCATAGGAGTCCTTGCTCAACTCCTTTGCATATGCATGACCCGAGTATGGTCTACTCGCCTCCAGATGCTCATACTCGAGCTCACTGTACCTATTTACATCAGTGAAAGTATGAATACTCTCATCGTATGTGAAATAGGTTTTTCATGGTTTCCCATGAATCAGGTAAAGAATTGGATTGCACCCAGTACTAGAAAATACATCCGAAATAGGCTCGTTCACATTCCCCAACTCGGTGATGACACTCGACATTTTCATCAAATGTTGCATCATCGTATGATCAACCCTTTTCTTATAAGTTATTAAACTTATAAGTCAGCATCCTCGTCTCAGGACCAGTAAGAGCATCACAATGCTCTTTATAGGGCCAGCCAAACCGATATAGCCGTAGGATATTACTCGTAGACCGGGATCACATCATCGTGCATAATGCTCAGGAAGATTGCCCTAACTCAGCTATCCTTCCTCTTCCATGCACATAATATCTCCTAATCCTGTCTCTCTGAGGTGTGATATCCTCCCCAGCGTCCACTATCTCATGTCTTAGAATTTTAGTTAGATCTTTGTCCTCGATAATAAACTGAATCTACCAGTGAAAAATTTTGTAATTATCTTCATTCAGATTTATCCCCCTTGCAAAGATCTAATACTACAATTTTTGAAGCAATCTTAGAGACTTTAGTGACTTGTCGATACTTATTCTCACATTTTGTGCATCCTGTGAATCATCAAGACCCAAATGACTCAAGTACAGACCCCAAGACGAGCGTATGAATCAATGGACACCATATACCACAATCTGGGATTGCATCTCACCATTCGGACTAGGATTCGGGACATAAAAATCCACAAAAAGTCACATTTATGGAGGTGTGACCCTCAGAAAATTGGAAAATTCCATTCCAGCAAAGCCTGACACGCCGCCGGAGGTCCCATATGATATTGTGCGCATGATGTCTTAGCATGTATGATTGAGGTCACAAGCGGCCAACCGCAAATGTCTTAGCATGCACGAATAGTCAACCATTGAGCATGAGTGGGTAACCTAATATGCTTACATAGCCAACCACAAATCTAAACAGCCAACTTGCTTTACTTGTTCAATCAACTGATAATTCAAACGGTAAATTGCTAAATCATAAAAGAAACAATATGCTCCTTTGGTCAACTGAAACCAAATATATGGCTGACCGAAAACTCTTCATATTCCAGAATCTAGCCAATCTCGATCAACAATTTATTCACAAGGGAAGTTCAAGATAAAAATGACATGAACATTAAAAATATTCATTGACTATTCAAAATTGATGACGTGGACCAAACAAATTCTTTATTCAAAATTTGGAATTCAAAGTCAACTTATAATCTTTCGAAAATCTCTTTTGTTTTTCAAGCTAACATTCCTGTTGCAGCAAAAAGAAGCTTCAAATTTTCTTGAGATTGGATTTGCTTAATAAAAAGAAGTAAAGAGTTGCTTTATGGATCATAACCTGAAAAATCATGAGAAGTAACTGAAAACATTAATTGAAGAAGGTGAAGAGCATTTAATTCTCAATGTTCAAATTCACCTATCACTCAACTGCATTTTTCAAGAGAGCTATAAATGTTATAGTAATGAAGAACAGAGTAAGGAAAGATTTCAAGGAAAAGAACTGTTGTTTTGAGCGAATATTCTGCTACTCAAAAGACATGCAACATTAAACTCTCTGTATTCTATTCTATGTGTATGTATCATTTATTGAGACTTCATTTCTTTACATCTAAGTAATAGCCTCATGCTCTATAATATTCTCTGAACCTAATTTCATTACATCCGAGAAATAGTCTCACACTTTGTAACATCCTTGTATTCGAAAGAAATCTAAAGATTGTGTGGGTTCACAATTTGGGTTTTGACAAAGAAAGTATTTCGGAGAGAAATACTTGAAAGGTTTTATTTGCACCTGTGAAGCAAGAGGGTTGGAAAGATTTCACTTGTACCCATGAAGCAAGTGGGTTGAAAAGGTTTCACTTACACCTGTAAAGCAAGTGGTTGTGAAGGTTTCATTTGCACTTGTGAAGCAAGTGAGTTATATTATTTGGAAAAATAGTGAAAATCTAGGTGGGTTGCCTAGAAGTGGACACACACCGGATTGGTGGAACTACTATAAAAATTCCTATGTCTAATCTCTTCTTTACTTTCAGTTCCTTTATCTCATCTTCTCAACTATACTCAGTCAAAAATTGCAAAAAATCAGAAAATAACTATCCACCCCTCTAGTTGTTTTACAATTAATAACAGAGCAGGTGTCTATGTTTAGATCTCACAACTTTAGACCAAAGATCCTCATCCCATTTTAAAAAACTCTAAATGGCAACTGAGAGAATCAATTCCTCACTTGGAGCCTCCTCATCAAATAGAGGACTCGAAAGTCATATACAAACTAAAATAAGAAACACAAATAGATCAAAGAGGAGCAAAAAATGTGATCTCCTTGGAAGAAAAGATGCTGAAAGCAAAAAGGGAGTACATGTCCCAAGAGGATGTCCAAAACCATGCTTCAAAGATGAAAACAAGGTAAGTTGCCCTAGTCACTTATCCTACTTTGCTGATAATGATTCTAATGATGATAGTAACAACAAACTCTCCGTGGAAGAAACTTTAATTCTGGCACTTAATAAACTTAACAAACGGATTAAAAATAACTCAAAACTAAAAATCATGATAAACATATTAGAAATTGAAAACAAAAAACTTGCTGAAGGAAATAAAAGACTCAAAATAGAAAACAAGAATCTTAAGACAGGAAATGAAAAACTAAAAAAGGAAAAACACCTGCTAGAAGTAGAGAAGAAGATAAAGGATAAAAACATCTACTTCTTAAATGATGACTGATGAAATGAAAGAAGAGAACAAACTTCTGGAAGAAGAAAAGAACAAACTTAAAGCAGAAACTAAGATACTAAAGAGGGAGAATGAAAGATTAAAATCAGAAGAAGATAAGTCAGATATGAATGAAAACTTGAAAGTGCATAGAGGAAAACAAGTACTTAATGAAGAAAACCCAGAAGATGAACTAAAATAAGAAAAATAAAAGCATAAAAAACTAAACTCATTGCTGTACAAATTCACTGAGGGACAAGAAAAATTTAAATTAATGTTAAGAATTCAAAGAGCAGTGTATGACAAAGTCAAACTAAGTTACAATCCTACCACCACTCAGAAGAAACTTTATAATTTCTTTGTACCTAGCTCAAAAAATCCCAAAACAGAAATGAGATGTCGTTACTGCATGAAAATTAGACATAATACTCATCATTGTAAGCTTAGGAGACAGATCAGTAACAAAACTAAGGGCTCTGCATCCAATTAGAAATGCATGAATTGTTATAAGTTTGGACATAGCATAAATGGATTAGAACATTAGGAAAAACAAAATTGAGTTGGGTGCCAAAAGAATCACGGAGCACTAATAATGCCAAACCCAAGAAAATCTAGGAACCAAAGGGCAAAATTTAAATGTGTCTTGAGACTTATTCAGGAAGAGGAATATTGAATGTGTGATGCTCAAGGGGAATGGGCATGTCCGAATACAAAAGGCAAGGTGGCTGTTGAAGTGTGACATTCATATAAGCCTTGCCTATTTTGTTTAAGAACACATTGTTTGAACTATGTATACTGTAAATTCTCTTACACATTTCTAACATCCATAGCATTATTAAGGATAGGAACTAGTGCAAAAAAAAAATAATAAAATTTAAATCTCTAGTCTAGGGAACGAACACTAAAACTAGAATTTCTAAGTGGTCAAACTAGTTTTAGATTCTTCCCTCAACTTAGAACTCTTAGAATATTAGATGGTGAGAAACAATCATAGAATATTCAATCAACAGCTTAAAGCATGCAAAAGCCATAATGAAAGAAGTAAGGTTAAAATATGACTCCAATATGGCAATAATAAGAAAGTGGAGAAAAGAACGTATTGAAGTTAGACTGAGCAGGAAGGACTTATGAAAAAACAGACAAAAGATTTCCAGACATAAGATAGCGTAAAAATGAAAAGTATGGAATTCTATATCCAAAAATCATATTTATATCATACCAATGTGTTACTTTATAGCTTAAACGTATTTTTCATATATCCTTGCTAAGCTTATTCACATTAATGAATATCTGAATCACAAGAGACAAGGTTGAAGAAAAGAAAATCAGAAATCAGATTTCTTAGAATGGTCGAATACTCCTATGAAAATTTAAGTCTAATCCTACAATCAAAAAAATTCAACTTAATTTTGCGAAATTTGAAACTCAATAAGAAAATCAATGGAGAAGAAGTGCCTATGGAAAGAAATTGAAAACAAATTATTGCAGATTAGGAAATGGTGTTTAGAGTCTACTTAATTGTTTTTGAACCCTCTAAGAGGTCTTAATAAATTTAAATGAAATGTATAAAACAATGGTTTTAAAAGAATAACTTAGCTATATAAATACTTCTGGGATACAGTCTGTTTCATATCAAATGAAGGTTTTATCAACTAATCTTATATAAAAACACCCATGAGCTTTATAAAGAAGGAAAACCTGATATAAGTAGCTATCTGGATGCAAATGTTGAGAATGGAAAGTGATGCCTAAGAAAATTTAATAAAGTCAAAGCATACAAAATTTACAATAACAAAACCAGAACAATAAAGAATTTTATCCACAAATCTGAAGCACATATGTTTTGACGATGATCCTATAATGCAAAAAATTTATCCAAGGCCTTAGAGGATGAAAATTGAGTTCCGAGAAAAAGTAAATTTGAAATAAGGTAGAGGATTTGGTTCCTAGGCCAAGGAATCCTTTAGTAGTAGGAAGTAAGTACAAATAAACTAAATAATCATTAAATCACACCCCAAAATGGGACAAAGCTCAGGAGAATGGTGTTAAGGAAATAAAATATCACATACTATCTAATGCTCCATGAATTTTAAAATATACTAAATGAATAAATATACTACTCACTCAATGAACAGTATGAAAATAAAACCTCCATGGTGAGTTGACTATCTTCCTGGATGTGTCATCTAATTCTTTAAAGATACAAAAAGAGAAAAATCATTCAACCGAGTTTAAATATTAGTTGATCATTTCCAATCCTAGACCAAGCAATCGACCATGACAAAGCCTCATTTAACCAACTTCCTATCTAATCGACTGACTTATTATTTTCAAATTTTTCCGATCGACCATGCTAGAAAATCAATCAATTGTGCCAAGGCAGTCGACCGCCCAAGTTTGGGTGTCAACCACCTTACAAAGGTAGCCAACTTCCTTTAGCTGTTGTACCATCTTTCAAAGGTGCTTACAAGCTGCTTTTTTCTCTCGATTCTCGCAAGCTACCAACTTCCTTCTCAATTCAATTAGACTTGCTTCAATCAATTCACATCAAACACATTTATTACTCTTAAATGAAGCAAATGAAGTCTTTATTAATCAAACACACTTACTACAGCCAACTAACTTCGATTTCTATTAAAACTCTATCTCGAAACACTCCTGTATCTCTAAACTTGGCTCCTTTTTTTTAACAAAGGATCACTCTGCAACACTCATGGCACCTAAACTCAAAACTTCTAACAAAGTATGATCCAAGAATCCTCCCTTTTCAATCACATAGACTTCCAACAAATCCAAGGAACAATGGAAGTTACTCAAAGAAAAATTTTCCTCCAGAGCTATTAACCATTCTAGGCTTCTAGATTGAAATTCTTAGAGCAAAGGATTTTTTTTTTTTTATGTCATGCATAATATAGAAAAGAAAGTTAGAACTTCATTTTACACCACGGGATTGCTGTCTCTAAAAATTGAAAGTGGTAACTTATTAGAAGAGATATAGGAGTAGAACTGATCTCTAAATTCTCTATTTGAACATCCTCCTTCAATAGCATTAACTGAGTATTAACCAAAGGAATATGGAAGAAAAAATATGAAAGGAGAAGAGAGTCAAAAGGAAATTAAGAATACTAGTTAGCATAACATAAAGCAAGCAAGCAATGGCATTAGAGCTTCCTCAGTAATCAAAGCAAACTGAAAGTGTCGTCTTTCCCCACCTTGATCACCGACATCATATTCTTCAATGTCATCAAATTCTAGCTAGAAAATAAGATTAGTACTAAAACTTGAATTCTTAATTAAAGCATTTTCCCTTAATAAGGCTAAACAGGTATTAATCAGAATATAGAGAAGGAGAAATAAAAGTGAAGAAAGATAAAGAAAAAATAAGGATGTTAATAGTATAAAGAAAGGGGAAAATAAGCAATAGAAGCTAGAATCTCAAAGAACTACATTGGAAATTTGACTAAGCTAGAAACTCTCGCATGCAAAATCACTCAACAAAATTGAGAGTTTATGGCTTCCGTAACTAGAGGATCAAGTACAAAAGTTAAGCTATAAGTATCCTATAGACTCAACTTCCTCTCAAATTAACCAAGAAATCACCACATTGCTCAACAATTGACAAGTCATAATTACTTAAGTGTTAAAGCTACTAATTGTTGTCCGAATTATAAGAGACTTAAGAGAGTAGTAGGAATGGGTTTCTAACAAAAATGGGGAGAAACGTGCATAGATTTAGGGGGAGTTTCATAATGATTGCATTCCTTGATTATAGGTTAATAACCTTAATTTTGAGTTTTTGTTTTTGTTTTTTTTTTTTTTTTTTTGCGCTCTAAGTTTTAAATTAGAATCCCTTTTCGTTGAAGACAAAAAGGAGGAGAAAAGAAAGTAATTTGGATTGTATTAAATGGATTGAATGAACATGTCTAGTTCTAGGCTTCTGAGCTGAACAAAGTAAAAATTAAGAGGAGTTAGTTCAAAATTCTAGATTGTTTTGTTATTATCAAAAAGGGGGAGATTGTTAACAAAATATGTTTTGATGATGAATAAAACTAGAATTGATGATAAGCAAACAAAAGTGAGCAAATGATGAGCAAGAGTAAGCAAACTTAAGCTAGATGATGGTACTACTCAAGCAAGTGACTTGGATAGAAAATGTGACACCTTAGAATATTAAAAACTCAAGTTTGACCAAGCTGCTGAACACTAAGTACTCAAAAATATAAGTATTTAAAATATCAAGAAAATGAAAATAAAAAGTGGCGGTATTTGTTCTCCACATATCAATTATGTTAAATCATAATTTTTCAGAAATTTTCTAAATCGTAAACCCTTCAAACAAAATTCATTCAAAAATCAAAACCGTAATTTTGTTCTTTAAATGGAGAATTGACTTTTTATTCTTAAAAAATTAGGTTTTGAAATATTTTTTATTGAATTTAAATGAGGGATATTTCTTTATTTACATGTAATAACATTTACTTAAATGACTATTATAGAGTAAATAAGGTTATAACTGACCAAATGATCTGAAAATTAAGCCAAGTATAATGACTTGAACGGTCGACCACACGATAAGCACGGTCGACTGCATTCGCCTAAGGCGCATGGGACTGTCAGCCGCATGCAAAACATGATAGACAACATGCGCACAGGTGGTTATCTGCACGCACAGTGCGGTCAACCGTGCACATGCATAGTACATAAGAGCGGCCAGGCACGAGCACTATAAAGTATTCAAGTGGCCAACCGCATGTACTTAAGGTGCATGAGCGGTAGATCGCAAGCTGTGCGTTAGATCGCAAGCACCTTATGCACTCAAGTGGTTAACCACTTAGTACAAGCAGCCAATTGCGATTGCCTTAGCATGCACGAATAGGCAGCGGTTGAGCATGAGTGGCCAACCTGATATGCTAAAACAACTGACTATAAATCTAAATGGCCAACTTGATCTGCTTGTTCATTCGACCGCTAATTCAAATGGTAAACTGCTAAATCATAAAAGAAACAATATGCTCTTTTGGTCGATGAAACTAAATATACTGCTAACCGAAAACTCTTCATATTCCAAAATTCAGTCAATCTCTATCAACCATTTACTCATAAAAGAAGTTCAAGATAGAAATGACATGGACATTAAAAATATTCATTGATTGTTCAAAATTAAAGACGTAGACCAAACAAATTCTTTATTCAAAATTTTGAATTCAAAGTCAACATGCAAACTTCTGAAAATCTCTTTTGTTTTTTAAGCTAATATTCCCGTTGCAACAAAAAGGTGCATCAAATTTTCTTGAGATTGGATTTGCTTTACAAAAAAAAGTAAAGAATTGCTTTAAGGATGATAACAGAGAAAATCATTAAATGAAAAGCAACTGAAGACATTAATTGAGGAAGATAAAGAGCATTTAATTCTCAATGTCACTTACCATAGCCATAGTAACGAAGAGCAGAGTAAGGGAAGATTTCAAGGAAAAGAACTACTATTGCGAGCAAAATACTCTGCTACTCAAAAGACACACAAAATTAAACTCTCTGTATTCTATTTTATCTCTGTGTATCATTTACTGAGCCTTCATTTCTTTACAACTGAGGAATAGCCTCATACTCTGTAATATTCTCTTAGCCTAACATCATTACATCTTAGAATTAGCCTCACAATTTGTAACATCCTTGCATTCAAAAGAAATCTAAAAATCGTGCAAGTCCACGATCTAGATTTTGAAAGAAAAAATATTTTGGGGAGAAATACTTGAAAAGTTTCATTTGCACCCGTGAAGCAAATGGGTTGGAAAGATTTCACTTGCACCTGTGAAGCAAGTAATTGTGAAGGTTTCACTTGCACCTGTGAAGTAAGTGGATTGTATTATTTGAAGAAATAGTAAAAATCCAGAAGGGTTGTCTAGGAGTGGACATACACCAAGTTGATAAAACCATTATAAAAATTCCTGTATCTAATCTCTTTTTTACTTTCAGTTCCTTAATCTTGTCTTCTCAACTTTACTCAGTCAAAAATTGCAAAAAATCAGAAAACAACTATTTACCCACTCTAGTTATTTTATATAATCCTTTGCATTATTCTTGAATCGAGATGACTGATCCAGTCATGCCATGATTAGTATACTTTTGGTTTACAATGGCATGCACTTCTATTGTACTAATATGTGTAGTTAAAACTACAGACATAGGTAGGTATTTACCAAACTCCCATGAATATAGCGATAGGACGTTGCACTCCTTTAACCATGATCTCAGAGTTCGAACCATGGAAATAGAGAAATAGAATTTAGAAAAACCAATCTCTTAATAGGCTGCACAATACTCGGACGGATTAGTTTGGTAAAGTCCGAATACTGATTGGTAAAAAAAATAGGTAGATATTTCTAATACAGTTTTCTTACCTGAGACAATATTTATAATATACAAATATTCAATATTATTTGCATCTATTCTCTCAATATGATATCTATTTATATATTCTTAGAAATTAATAGATTTATTTTTTAAAAAAAATTCGTTGAATATAACGCATCGTTGATATAAAATTTTATTTCACTAGGTAACAAGCTATTGGCTCTTCCTGATCCTTCAGTTGAACATTAATTTCTTACATGATCAAATAAGAAAATTATTTTTTTATCTTGAAGTATGATATGCATTGTTGCACTGCCTGAGAGATGTATAGATATATATATATCTTTATCACGAGTCAAAAATCCACCAATGAAAATTTTCATACCTAAAATATAACAAAATTATAAGAAAAATTTAATCAAGAATATAACAACACTTATTGCCTAATTCTTTTACTAAAACATTTAATCAAAAATATTACAACACATTATAAGAAATGAATTTATTTACTAATTCTTTTATTGAAATAATATTTAAAACATACATATTAAACACTTATTCTTGAACATTTCCATTATTAATTAAAGAATCAAAATTTCCTTCAGACGTAAAGAAATCAACAATATCAATGATTTGTTGGCATGGTGGGAAGAGCACCTCGTCTTTTAATCAAACGCTCGGGTTTGAGCCTCTTTGGGTATGAAAAAAATATCATTGAAAAACCTCCTCTAATAATAGGCTCAACAGCAGATCGATCCTAATTAGTCATGACAAAATCTCAAATACCGTGTGATCATCAAGCCAAAGTACAAAAAAAAAAAAAAAAAAATCAACAATATCTGAATGAGTAAAATCAATCTGACCATGGTCAAAATTAGCATCATTGGAAACAAAATTTGTTTCTATCTTCTTCTCTTTTGCTTTCAGTGATACTTGATAAGGTTGAACAAAATGATTTAGTGTATGACAGTTACATGACTAATGACCAACACGAATTATCTACATTTTTTCTACTTTGTTCACCTCTGCATTTTCTTGTTTCTCGCTATTTCTCTCCCTATATTCTCAGAATAACCATGAAAGCTTATAAGCACCACAATCACGTTCATGGCCATGACCTCATCCCCAATTATGTTCATAGGGATAATCATACGTTATCCTACTCACAGACGAGTTTCATGATTTTTCATCAAAAGTTTATTATTTTGCTTAACCATAAGAAGATATGAAATTAGTTCCGTATACTTTTTAAAACCCATTTCATGGTATCATTGGTGCTGAGCATATTTAAGGCATGAAAAGTGGAGAATATTTTTTTAATATGTATTCATGGGTAATTTTTTCTCTACATAATTTTAATTGAAAACTAATTTTGAATATAGATGGATTATACTCACTTAAATATTGAAATCTTGTAAGTGTAAATACATTCGATCATAACGAGATTTTGAAAGATTTACACTTTTCTGGTGATCATACATTTCCTTTAAAATATTTTAAAGAACAAGCAGATCTTTTACTGTTAAGTATTCAACTTTCAAACCTTCATGAAAGTGATGATGAAGAAAAATCATCACTTTGGCCTTATCTTTATTAGATACCCTATTCCCTTCTTTCATTGCGTCTCCAAAGTCATTGACATCTAGGTGACTTTTAGAGGTTGGTACCCAAAACAAATAATTTTTCCAAAAATATCAAGAGTTACAAATTCAAATTTTACGAGATTTGATATGATTGAATTTAACAATAAAAAAATTATTAGGATAAATATAAATAAATTTAAAGACTGGAAATATGAATTCTCACAACCAAACATATATATATATATATATATATATATATATATGTATACATGTATTAAGATATGAAATTGTTATAAGTGTGAAAAGCATAATCATGTAAAGATTAAAACTATCTGTAATAAGATATGTGTGCAAATAATGAAAATCATGACAAAGAGGTGGTAAATTGCAAATAAATGATATTATTATTTTATACACAATAATTATCATGATACAATTATCAAATAATTATAGACTAAACTTTTAGTGCATCACATGAATACGAGAAATAAATTTACATAATGAGTGGAAAATAAAATCATAACTCTTCACATCGTTGGATGGATTTGGACATAAAACTCATGGTTTTCAACTTTTTAAATAAATGCATACATTTAAATTCATGGTTTTTTCAATTCTTGAATGAATTTGGATATTTAAAATCATAACTTTTCAAATTTTTGATGAGAAGAATTTTTTGATGTTAAAATCATGATTTTATATGAACATTTACAAATAATATCTATTGAATATTTTGGACCCAATGGTGCACCCATAATGGATCGACCCAACTTGTTTTAAATTAATTATAAGCATGTTGGAAAGTGAATATCTTTTAGTCATAACCTAATGTATACCTTTTTGATTATGTATAAAGCAGCTTTCATTTTCAGGGTTAGAGACTTCATCATCGTTGTAAAATTTGTCTATACTGATTCCCCTATATATAAAGCACCGCTAGAAGTTACTGTTCACAAGAATTTGGATGCCTTCGGATGATCGTTCCATTATTTTGGGAACATAATTTTTTTATGTTCATTTAGATTTTTACTTTTTTTTTATTCCATTTTTTTCATTTAAGTTTTTTATCTTTTTTAAATATAAATTTTTTCCCTTTTAATTTTTTCACTCCACGGATGATCGTCTCTTTATTTTTAGGCTATAATTTTTTTTTCCATTTAGGTTCTTGTCTTTTTATTTTTTGACCCTTTTTTCCTCTTAAGTTCTTTTTTTTAACATATGTTTTTCTCCTTTTGTTTTTTTATCCCCACGATGATTGTTCATTTATTTTTAGACCATGATTTTTTATTTTTTTCATTCAAATCCTTACTTTAGTCGACCCCAAATTTTAAGATTAAGTTTCTGATTATTGTTATTGTTATATTCAGATCCTTACTCTTTTTATTTTTTTTTATCCTGTCTTTTCTCCCTTCAGTGCTTTATCTTTTTTTAACATAGGTTTTTTTTTCCCTTTTTCTACTCCACTTCCCCATGTACTATTCATAGAATTCTTATGCTTACGGATGATTGTCCATTTATTTTTAAACTACAGCTTTTTTTTCAATCGACTCCTTTCTTTTTTTATTTTTTGACTCAGTTTTTTCTTTAAGTCCTTTATCTTTTTGTGAAATGGGTTTTTCGCTTTTTTTGGCCCCACTTGTTCACGATTAATGTTGCGGCTATGCCATAACTTTCATTTTATTTGTTTGTTAAATCTTTTTGTACTGTATTAGTATTTCAGTCATATTTTCTATGACAAATTATAGAAGCATAAATATAAGGCATATAATTCATGTGTACATACCATATGATGATGTGATCTCTTAAGAGCTTATATTTAATATGAAATTCTATTGCTAGAATGTCTATTTAATACTTCTTTTTGTTTCTTACTTAACTGCAATAATAATGATCATGGCCTTTATAACTCAATATTCGGGTTACAAATTGTCACGCCCCGAACCGGGGTCGTGAGCAGCCGCTTGTTGCCCTGGATGCCGACTATATTTTTACAAAAAATCAGATAGAATCTCACCATATTTCGGAGGTCTTCCATGTACAAATCAACCTGTAAAATGGACATCCATTCTGTCAAATAAATAAATGGTCATCCCGACCTCACAACAATCAACCACATTCATAGTGGACAACCAGGACAACGCAAGGCTATCATCAATACTAATAGTCCTAGCCATAGACCTCTACTGTCATGCTCAACTAGAGTATGAGCAGCCGTTACACCGAACGGGCCTAACTTTTATACAAATGCACAACAAATTCCCAAATTGTTATTTTAAATATTTACAAGTGCCTCAATGCAAACGTAACGAACCAACATGAGAGTTTCATAAATAAATGTCCACAATTTATACAGTCATCCCATAAAATATACACTACCAACTACGGGTCTCGAAATCAAGACCTCACAGGGTCGACATAAAATACGAAAATCATATTTCAATTTAAATTTAGATTTCATCGTCGTGAATTCCAAACTCCACAAACACACAACCAAAGACCTCGAGAATCCAATGCGTTACTCTATCACGAGAATCCCTGTCTGAGAGAGGAAAGGAGAGGGGTGAGTATCTATGGGAGGATACTCAGCAAGTGAGGGGATTGACATCGTGCTATTAATATCAAGGGTGAACTTGGAGTGTCAAACATGTAACACAATATCAAGTGTGCGAAAATAACGTGCTGTTCAAAAAAAAAAAACATATCTCAAGGTACATATCAGAAAATAACATATGCATCCCGTATGAATATCAAATCATAAAGAGCTGGCCAATCAAACAACCCCGGTAATGGTCTACCTCGACCAAGGACGGGCGCATTGGAGGTTTTTCACAATACAAGTATTAAATAATGACTTTCTGCCCCAATGTTGGCCACAGGCTACTCCAACTAGTCCGTCAATACCATATATATACATATAAATAGCCGGTCGTGTGTGGAGGCCCACCCGGTGCTAGACAGAGCCGTACTCGCGTCCTCTCCGATGAGGGTCAACCGGGTGCGTCCACACACATGATGATCTGGTGGATACCTCCGGCCGAAGCGTATCCGGGTACAAGAGGTGCCTCTACCAAATGTCCTTTATAGCTACGGAATGCTATAGGAACCATATCACAATATCATCAAGTCGGCCAGGCATATAACCCAAATAGTACATATAAATTCATTTAAAATTATGTGCCAATACCAGTAAAAATATTTAAAACATGTCAATATGTCAAAGAAAAGTGGCATAATATCCAGTTATCAAACTTATAGATGTATATCAATAAAATCAACAGTTGAGACACTCCAATGGTCAAAAAAATATGTACATATACTTATCAAAATCCAAAAATTCAGTTTTCACACGTATAAAAATCATGTCGTTTGAAAACGGTTAAAACATATTTTGTCAATCAATAGTAGATGTCAAAGTCCTACTCACCTTCTATGGTGAGTGATCACTCCCTATTTCCACAATTAATCCAAATTGACTGCTAGAGTCTCCAAAAAGGTCAACCTAATCAAATCATCATAATTGTCATCAAATTTTCAAATATCTTTAGGGTTTATCCATTTCCCTAAGTTTGTACAAACCTTAACTCTTCAATTTATGAATACACTCTAATGTCATCAATTGCATTTTATTTATAAATAAATAACATAATCAAAGTCAAGTCTAATTCAACACTAAAACCACTGAAAGTCGGAAATAAGGGTAAAATAAATAAATTTCTTATGAGATAGAAAATTTTTGAAAAATCATACACTTTTCGATTCTCATCCAAACGTTTCAAACCATATGTCATTTTCAAAGTATAGAAGTCTATTTTCATAATATAGAGATCGTATTTTGATTGCCTATATGTAGGACAATTTATAATGAAAAAGGATGCATCGATCCTTAACTCACATCCCAAATTCCTACTATTTTCATGTAGATTTCTAAACTTAACCCTAAATTCATTCAATTAATCGGATGAGTAAGAAATCCCTCACCTAAGGTTTCTCAGATCACAGACCTAGCTTCCATTCGCCATTCGATTCAGTCTGAAACCTGTAATGCTTCCAAATTGAAGCAAATGTCAGCAATTAAAGCCAGTCTACTAAGAACATTCAAAACCCTAAAATATTTACTCAGAACTATCATCCTTACCTATGCAGGGGATGATGGCAGATTTGGTCTAGGGTTTTCAAAGGGTTCAATGACCACTAGTTTGGGTCATCGGTAGAGGAAATTGCTCACAGTGAGTACTACGAGCGAGCAAAAAAGGAATGGAGCGAAAGTTCTACCATTGCGCACACGGGAGAGGGGATGAGAAACCCTGTTCGCGCACAGGAAAGAGAGGAAGGGAAGAGAGAGATGAGCCACGTACGGTGGTCGGAGGAAGGCACACTATGGAAGTTAGAGAGAGGATCGAAAGAGAGAGAAACAGAGAGTGAGGGCGAAACAGAGAGAGAGCACGATCGAGTGAAATAGAGAGAGACATAGAGATGAAACAGAGAGAGAGAGAACCGAGAGGAAGGTAGAGAGAGAGAGTGGCGGCGATGGTGGTTGGTGGTGGTGAGTCACGACGGAATCAGCGATGGAGGGAGACGGAAGAGATGGAGAGAGTGCGGCGGTGAGAAATCGAGAGGGAGAGAGACAGATTTGAGAGAGGGTGTGAGACGGGAGAGGGGAGAGAGGATTAGGGCTTCAGCCCTAATCGATTTGGGGGAGGGGAAGTGCTGCATTTTGGCCGAAACGCAGTGCTTCCTTCTCTTCTTCTTTTTTTTTTAAATTATATATATATATAATTTCACATCCACATTTCACTAGAATGCGAATTTCATAAAAATGAGGTTTATTTTGATTCATGAACACGACATCTTAAAATATACCAAATATTCAAATTTAATACCCCAAAATCGAAAATCAATATAAATAAATATTTTACATATATATATATATATATAAACTGGGGAATATTATATATATATTTCAAGAATAGGAGTACACTAGTAATGACACCGCAGTATCGGTATTACACAAATACTATTATAGCTGGGATGAGTTGTGATTCATAATGTTCCATCATCATTACTATTTATTCATGTGGTATCAAATCAATCCGCGCAAACTTTTAGGATGGAAATGAATCTCTTAGTATAAAATGTTGCATGGTTCAACTACTTGACAACCATCTCAAAGTATGCGACTCGATATGAAGGTATGTGACTCGATATGAAGAAAGTGACCAACTCTTCATGCCTGCTCTTCATATTCACTCAAGTCGTTAGTCTCTCTCTCTCTCTTTTTTTTTTAACTAAGTTTTTTTCTCTTCTTTTTTGACCCCACTTGTTAGCTTTATATATTAATATAAAGCTAATAAATTATCTTTTTACTTTATTTATTACCCTTTTTTATCTTAATCGTCGACATTTTTTGGAATTCTAGTGGTTTGATTTTTTTTTCCTATTACTAATATATGTCGTATTTTTTTACTGATTTAGATAATAATTTAGTTCAAATATTAAGTTAATTATAAATCTAATAAATGTTTGTATAATAAAAAATACAATTCACATTTTATGGGCATCCCATGTATTAACACGGGGCAATGACTAGTGCATTGCAAAAGTTAATATATATATATATATATATATTAAATTCGACCCATTTTGATTTTTTTTCCTTTTTCTTTGTTTTTTTGTTTATATATGTTGGAATTTAGGGCATTCTCATGCGCAGCGGAAGTATACAAATAATTTTTAGAAAATAAAAGAGATCAGATATGGGGTATGTACCTCAACGTGTAGGGTCTCCCAAAAATCGATTAAACGACATGTCCATCGATCGAATTTCTCGGCCGAGATGGTGATTACGAGGTTAATCGAATCACCACCGTAATGTCATGATACTGCAACACTCAATCCGGTGATTCGAATGACATGAAAAATTCTCTACTCGGAATTTTTCTTAATTCCTTTATATTCTCTCTCAAACTCTCTAATGGTGTCTCAACTCAAAGAATGTTTACGCACAATAGAGATGTTCATCTCCTTTTTTTTCAATAAATTCTATATAAGAGAGATTCAAGGGGAGGTTAGAGTAACATGGGTAAGTAGGAGTTATCCCACTAACCCCTTACAAATGTCCAAAATGCCCCTCTCGGGCATTCTAAACAAATATCTCCCACTTGCACGTGAGGGCATTTTACTCCGTCACAAGATCACAACTCATGCGATATTTCTCATCACCCTACTGGACTTTCATACAGGATTGGGTATCGTGTGACCGGCGAGTACACCTATAAGCAAAGACTTCTTAATACACCTGTTAGGATGATCGAGAAGCTATCATTAGTACAAAATATAACTCACTGTACCTCAAATCCATGACTAATTACATTCATCGAGCTACTTTCCTCATAGAAAGTAATCCCTAATAAATGCTTGACTATGTATCCACTATTATGCTTATATCCCAACATTGATAGACATAATAGGCTAGCCGGTTAATACAACCTAATGACGTAATGTCAATTGGTCTTCCTTTTTCCAAACTCGAATCTATTAGCCTCAATTCATCTGCTTTCCTAGATCTGTCTCTCAGACCTCAATTTATCTTCCAGACTATTGGTAAACAGACTAAAATAGCAAATAATGAGTCGTGACCTCTAGAAACAACCGAAAGTGATAAGGGTATAAGAGATCTCACCTAATAAATCTCAGGTCACACATAATGGGAATATAGATCTAAATCATATCAATATCTCAAATAATGCTCCCACTATCCCTAGTCAACATATCACACGCGGTACGAAACACGTGCTATAGTGTTATTCCCCCATCTCTCAAAAGGTCAGATTTCTCTAACACTATGTAGGTATGAGACTCAGTCTACATATAAAACTTTACCCAGAGATCTCAAATAGAGTGATTCAGAGACAATATCACTAGTCGCAAGTGATATCTGAGATCTCAAACCTAGTTATCTACAGGCAACATAGATGTGGGTACGTCCATGTCGGTCACATCGCATATGACCTCATCCTGAATACGTATTATGGCGACTTATGTTCTAGCAGGACCACTCTTATAGCCTCTTACAACTAGAAACTATCTCATCTTCACTCACTCAGAGCGTGAGATGGTCACTCGTGTGAGGGTATTGACCACGCCTGCCTGACATATCATTTATTATAATAAATCACAAAATATATAACATTGAAATAGTACAATAAATTAAACTTGTGACTCAATCATTTATACATGTCATATATATATAACACAATAAGCATCAGTACAATGTGAGAAATATCAAAAATATACATAAACCCAATGATTCCTATATCCCATACAGGAATCTCTCACAATGGGTTTATTGAAGGGATCAGCCAACACGCTGTATAGTAGTATTCTTAATTTGTCACTTCACTATTCTCGGTAATGTCTCTCATAACGTAGTATTAGGTATCAGTGTGTTTGGTCCTACTGTGATACTTAGGGTCTCAACTGTGGTCAATGGTGGCATGATTTTCTCAATAAATCATCACTGACTTTCCACTATTTGCCACAACCTCAAAGTGATTCGAAAATCTCCGGAGCCAATCACTCTCCTGAACTATTGCTGAGCATACCAAAAACTCAACCTTTATCATGGATAAACATACATAGGTTTGCTTCTTACTACTCCAAGACAGCAAAACCTGATATCGATTTGCATACATTCAGATCACCAACCTAGTTGGTATCTAAATACCCAACAAGATGTAAATCACCTCATCCGTAACACAAGGAGAGGTTCGCAGTTCTCTTGAGATATCTCGAAATCCTTTTACTGCTTTTCAGTGATCCCTTCTAGGATTCGATCGATACCTAATTACCATACTGACTGCAAATCAAATGTCTGATCATGTACGTAACACTGCGTACATCAGACTACTTAGTGCACTGAAACATGGGATTCTACTCATCTCCCTTACCCTTTTCTGAATCTTAGGGCTTATGTCAAGACTTAGGCTTTAACCTTTCAACGATTAGAGTATCTTTAGGGTTGCATTTATTCTTCTCGAAGCACTCAACAACTCTTTTGATGTTGAACTCCTGTGAAAAAGCTAGCACCTGTCTTGAGCGATCCCTCTGGATCTTAACTTCGAGGAAAAACTGAGCCTCACCCACGTCCTTCATATCAAGACTCGACAATGATCACGTATTGTGGTCATCAGATACACTCTGTTGTTCCTAGTCAACAGAATGTTATTTACACATAAGGACATGATTATAAAAGAGTTAGAAGAAGGTATAAGGTATACACGATGATCATTCTCGATCATCATGAAACCATGAGATATCACCTCCTCGTGAAATCTCAAGTGTTACTTTTGGGATTGATGATTGAGGTTGTATATCGACTTCTGAAGTTGACAGACGTTATCATCCTTATCTATAGGAATAAAACCAGACTGTTGTTACTTGTAGATCTCCTCATCCAAACTCTCATTCAGGAAGGCGGTCTCAACGTCCATTTGGTCTCACTCCAGATCCATGTCATGTCTACAACAATCGATAAAAGTAAATGGATCAAGATAATCTCGCCCTCAGTCTGAGTGTAACCCCCTGGTTATCAGACGGGCCTTATATCTCTTCACTGATCCGTCTGACCTTTCTCTTGATCTTGAGAATTCATTTATTCACAACAACCTTACTACCCTTAGATAAATCAACTAGATCCAAAATGAGTCACACTGAGAGCCTCTCCCTCAATCGGGAAACTATGATTAGGTACGCATCATTGATTATTCTTACGAGGTAGGGAAACCTTTTCATCTCTAGATGTATCGGTCCCACTAGAATCGAAATCCATAATAGATTCTTGGGTCCTATTACTGGGATTAGGTAAGCCACTAGGCTCATCCATCTCATAGTAGGTGAAATCCCAATTGATTTCACCTCTCATAGGAAAATCAATTTCAAGAAACTCGGCATCACGAGACTCAATCTTAGTAAGTGTGTCGTCCGTATGCTCACCTAGAACACATTCTCTTTGGAGTGTTCTGAGTATCTCATATAGATACACTTCTTTTCTTGTAGGCCTAACTTGTCGTGTAGATGTGAGAAACCGTGAACATACGTGGCATAACCCCATAACCTCAAATGGCTAAGGTCAGGCTGCCTCCCTGTCCAAAGCTCATATAGAATATGACTGCGGACTTCAATAGAACAAAATTGAGGATCTAGACTGCAGCCAATAACGCATATCCCCAATAGAAAATGAGCAAGCTGGTCTGTGCTATCATAGACCTCACTATCTCCATCTGAATCCTATTCCTCCTCATGGCTACTCTACTCCACTGAGTAGTAGGAATAGTTAGTTGTCTCGTAATACCCTTCTCAAAACAAAGCTCTTCAAACAAATACTTATGCCCCCGATCGGTTTTAAGAGTCTCACTGTTAAGTCTAATTAGTTTTCAACATCGCTAATAAACCTTCTGAAACATCTCAATGCTTCAGATATGTGCAAAATCAAATAGACGTAACCAAAACGTGTGTAATTGTCTATGATTGTAATAGAGTACCCAACTCCATTTAGGGTTTTCATGTTCATAAGGCCACAGATGTCAGAGTGAACCAACAACAATGGTGTCCCAGCTCTCATTACAATGTTGAATGTTCTTGTAACTATGCCACCTAGGCAAAACTGGTTAGTGGGCCCTACAGACTATTCACTGCCAACCTGTTCATCCTCTCTCACGCTAGAAGGATAACAAGAAACACCATAGAAAGGGAATCACTTCCAGTACATATAGTCTCTCATGGACTAAACCAGAACCAATTAAAAAAAACTGTCGTATTGAATAGAAACTATAAAATTTCCAAATTAACTGAGCATATCCTAAGTTAAGATTAAGTTCTGTCAAATATTCGGAGTGTAAAGAGTGTACAGAGTTTGACAACTTAGCAACTCCAACTCGTAAGTGCCATTCCCTTTGATCTCTATAAACGCTCCGCTTCTCTACGTAAATCCTCCTACTTGAGGACTCACTCAGTAGAACTCCATATGCGAGCTCCTATCTTGAGCTATATGATCGGTTGCTCCTGAGTTTACAATCCATGAAAGAGAGAATTTAGTGAGCATCTCAAACCACGTAAATAAAAAAGAGATAATTTCTACTCGTCACACTTGCAAGCGAAATAACCAAATCTACTACAGATGTAGCATTACACCTTGGTCTTATCAAAGTCTTTCTTTCTACGTTTTAATACTTTGTTGTCGGATTTCTCAGATAAATTCTTCTTACCTAAACCTCGAGTCACTTACTCAAGCTTATGTCATTTATGTTTAGTGCCACAGGAGTCCTTGCTCAACTCCTTTGCATATGCATGACCCGAGTATGGCCTACTCGCCTCCAGATGCTCTTACTCTAGCTCACTGTACCTATTTACATCAGTGAAAGTACGAATACTCTCATCATATGTGAAATAGGTTTTTCATGGTTTCCCATGAATCAGGTAAAGAATTGGTTTGTACCCAGTACTAGAAAATGCATCCGAAATAGGCTTATTCACATTCCCCAACTTGGTGATCACACTCGACATTTTCATCAAATGTTGCATCATCGTATGATCAACCATTTTCTTATAAGTTATTAAACTTATAAGTCAGCATCCTCGTCTCCGGACTAGTAAGAGCATCACAATGCTCTTTATAGGGCCAGTCAAACCGACATAGCCATAAGATATTACTCGTAGACCAGGATCACATCATCTTGAATAATGCTCAGGAAAATTGCCCTAACTCGGCTATCTTTCCTCTTCCATGCACATAATATCTCCTAATCCCGTCTCTCTGAGGTGTGATATCCTCCCCAGCGTCTACTATCTCATGTCTCGGAATTTCAGTTAGATCTTTGTCCTCAAGAATAAACTAAATCTACTAGTAAAAAATTTTGTAATTATCTTCATTCAGTTTTATCCCTTTACAAAGATCTAATACTACAATTTTTGAAGCAATCTTAGAGACTTTAGTGACTTGTCGATACTTATTCTCACATTTTGTGCACCCTACGAATCATCAAGACCCAAATGACTCAAGTACAGACCCCAAGACGAGCATATGAATCAACGGACACCATATACCACAATCCAGGATTGTATCTCACCATTCGGACTAGGATTCGGTAAATAAAAATCCACAAAAAGTCACATTTATGGAGGTGGGACACTCAGAAAATTAGAAAATTCCATTCCAGCAAAGCCTGACACGCCGCCGGAGGTCCCATGTGATATTGCGCGCCTGATGTCTTAGCATGTATGATTGAGGTCACAAGCAGCCAACCGCAAATGTCTTAGCATGCACGAATAGTCAACCATTGAGCATGAGTGGCTAACCTAATGTGCTTAAATAGCCAACCACAAATCTAAACAGCCAACTTGCTCTACTTGTTCAGTCAACTGATAATTCAAACGGTAAACTACTAAATCATAAAAGAAACAATATGCTCCTTTGGTCAACTGAAACCAAATATATGGCTGAACGAAAACTCTTCATATTCCAAAATCTAGCCAATCTCGATCAACAATTTATTCACAAGGGAAGTTCAAGATAAAAATGACATGAACATTAAAAATATTCATTGACTATTCAAAATTGATGACGTGGACCAAACAACTTCTTTATTCAAATTTTGGAATTCAAAGTCAACATATAATCTTTTGAAAATCTCTTTTGTTTTTCAAGCTAACATTCCTGTTGCAGCAAAAAGAAGCTTCAAATTTTCTTGAGATTGGATTTGCTTAATAAAAAGAAGTAAAGAGTTGCTTTAAGGATCATAACTTGAAAAATCATTAAATGAGAAGCAACTGAAAACATTAATTGAGGAAGGTGAAGAGCATTTAATTCTCAATGTTCAAATTCACCTATCACTCAACGACATTCTTCAAGAGAGCTATAAATGTCATAGTAATGAAGAACAGGGTAAGGAAAGATTTCAAGGAAAAGAACTGTTGTTTTGAGCGAATACTCTGCTACTCATAATACATGCAACATTAAACTCTCTGTATTCTATTCTATGTGTATGTATCATTTATTGAGACTTCATTTCTTTACATCTAAGTAATAGCGTCATGCTCTATAATATTCTCTGAACCTAATTTCGTTACATCCGAGAAATAGTCTCACACTTTGTAAGATCCTTGTATTCGGAAGAAATCTAAAGATTGTGTGGGTTCACAATTTGGGTTTTGACAAAGAAAGTATTTCGGAGAGAAATACTTGAAAGGTTTTATTTGCACCTGTGAAGCAAGAGGGTTGGAAAGATTTCACTTGTACCCATGAAGCAAGTGGGTTAAAAAGGTTTCACTTATACCTGTAAAGAAAGTGGTTATGAAGGTTTCATTTACACTTGTGAAGCAAGTGAGTTATATTATTTGGAAAAATAGTGAAAATCTAGGTGGGTTGCCTAGAAGTGGACACACACCGGATTGGTGGAACTACTATAAAAATTCCTATGTCTAATCTCTTCTTTACTTTCAGTTCCTTAATCTCGTCTTCTCAACTATACTCGATCAAAAATTGCAAAAAATCAAAAAATAACTATCCACCCCCTCTAGTTGTTTTATAATTAATAACAGAGCAGATGTCTATGTTTAGATCTCATAACTTTAGACCAAAGATCCTCATCCCATTTTCAAAAACTCTAAATAGCAACTGAGAGAATCAATTCCTCACTTGGAGCCTCCTCATCAAATAGAGGACCCGAAAGTCATACAAAAATTAAAATAAGAAACACAAATGAATCAAATAGGAGCAAAAAATGTGATCTCCTTGGAAGAAAAGATGCTGAAAGCAAAAAGGGAGTACATGTCCAAAACCATGCTTCAAAGATGAAAACAAGGTAAGTTGCCCTAGTCACTTATCCTACTCTGGTGATAATGATTCTATTGATGATAGTAACAGCAAACTCTCCGTGGAAGAAACTTTAATTTTGGCACTTAATAAACTTAACAAACGGATTAAAAATAACTCAAAACTAAAAAGCATGATAAACATATTAGAAATTGAAAACAAAAAACTTGCTGAAGGAAATAAAAGACTCAAAATAGAAAACAAGAATCTTAAAACAGAAAATGAAAAACTAAAAAAGGAAAAACACTTGCTAGAAGTAGAGAAGAAGATAAATGATAAAAACATCTACTTCTTAAATGATGACTAATGAAATAAAAGAAGAGAACAAACTTCTAGAAGAAGAAAAGAACAAACTTAAAGCAGAAACTAAGATACTAAAGAGGGAGAATGAAAGATTAAAATAAGAAGAAGATAAATCACATATGAATGAAAACTTGAAAGTGCATAGAGGAAAACAAGTACTTAATGAAGAAAACGCAGAAGATGAACTAAAATAAGAAAAATAAAAGCATAAAAAACTAAGCTCATTGCTGTACAAATCAACTGAGGGACAAGAAAATTTTGAATTAATGTTAAGAGTTCAAAGAGCAGTGTATGACAAAGTCAAACTAGGTGACAATCCTACCACCACTCAGAAGAAACTTCATAATTTCTTTGTACCTAGCTCAAAAAATCCCAAAACAGAAATGAGATGTCGTTACTGCATGAAAATTAGACATAATACTCATCATTGTAAGCTTAGGAGACAGATCAGTAACAAAACTAAGGGCTCTGCATCCAATTAGAAATGCATGAATTATTATAAGTTTGGACATAGCATAAATGGATGTTGGTCTAGGATTAGAACATTAGGAAAAACAAAATTGAGATGGATGCCAAAAGAATCACGGAGCACTAATAATGCCAGACCCAAAAAAATCTAGGAACCAAAGGGCAAAATTTAAGTGTGTCTTGAGACTTATTCAGGAAGAGGAATATTAAATGTGTGATGCTCAAGGGGAATGGGCATGTCTGAACACAAAAGGCAAGGTGGCTATTGAAGTGTGACATTCATATAACCCTTGCCTATTTTGTTTAAGAAAACATTGTTTGAACTATGTATACTGTAAATTCTCTTACACATTTCTAACATCCATAGCATTATTAAGGATAGGAACTAGTGCAAAAATAAATAAATAAATAAATAAATCTCTAGTCTAGGGAACGAACACTAAAACTAGAATTTCTAAGTGGTCAAACTAGTTTTAGATTCTTCCCTCAACTTAGAACTCTTAGAATATTAGATGGTGAGAAACAATCATAGAATATTCAATCAACAGCTTAAAAGCATGCAAAAGCCATAATGAAAGAAGTAAGGTTAAAATATGACTCCAATATGGCAATAATAAGAAAGTGGAGAAAAGAATGTATTGAAGTTAGACTGAGTAGGAAGGACTTATCAAAGAACATACAAAAGATTTCCAGACATAAGATAGAGTAAAAATGAAAAGTATGGAATTCTATATCCAAAAATCATATTTATATCATACCAATGTGTTACTCTACAGCTTAAACGTATTTTTCATATATCCTTGCTAAGCTTATTCACATTAATGAATATCTGAATCACAAGAGACAAGGGAGAAGAAAAGAAAATCAGAAATTAGATTTCTTAGAATGGTCGAATACTCCTATGAAAATTTAAGTCTAATCCTACAATCAAAAAAAAATCAACTTAATTTTGCGAAATTTGAAACTCAATAAGAAAATCAATGGAGAAGAAGTGCCTATGGAAAGAAATTGAAAACAAATTATTGCAGATTAGGAAATGGTGTTTAGAGTCTACTTAATTGTTTTTTAACCCTCAAGAGGTCTTAATAAATTTAAATGAAATGTATAGAACAATGGTTTTAAAAGAATAACTTAGCTATATAAATACTTCTGGGATACAGTCTGTTTCATATCAAATGAAGGTTTAATCAACCAATCTGATATAAAAACACCCATGAGCTTTATAAAGAAGGAAAACTCGATATAAGTAGCTATCTGGATGCAAATGTTGAGAATGGAAAGTGATGCCTAAGAAAATTTAATAAAGTCAAAGCATACAGAATTTACAATAACAAAACCAGAACAATAAAGAATTCTATCCACAAATCTGAAGCACATATGTTTTGACGATGATCCTGTAAAGGAAAAAATTTATCCAAGGCCTTAGAGGATGAAAATTGAGTTCCGAGAAAAAGTAAATTTGAAATAAGGTAGAGGATTTGGTTTCTAGGCCAATGAATCCTTTAGTAGTAGGAAGTAAGTACAAACAAACTAAATAATCATTAAATCACACCCCAAAATGGGACAAAGCTCAGGAGAATGGTGTTAAGGAAATAAAATATCACATACTATCTAATGCTCCATGAATTTTAAAATATACTAAATGTATAAATATACTGTTCACTTAATGAACAGTATAAAAATAAAACCTCCATGGTGAGTTGACTGTTTTCCTGGATGTGTCATCTAATTCTTTAAAGATACAAAAAGAGAAAAATCAATCAACCGAGTTTAAATATTAGTTGACCGTTTCCTATCCTAGACCAAGCAGTCGACAATGACAAAGCCTCATTTAACCAACTTCCTATCTAATCGACTGACTTATTATTTTCAAATTTTTCCGATCGACCATGCTAGAAAATCAATCAATTGTGCCAAGGCAGTCGACCGCCCAAGTTTGGGTGTCAACCACCTTACAAAGGTAGCCAACTTCCTTTAGCTGTTGTACCATCTTTCAAAGGTGCTTACAAGCTGCTTTTTTCTCTCGATTCTCACAAGCTGCTAACTTCCTTCTCAATTCAATTAGACTTACTTCAATCAATTCACATCAAACACATTTATTACTCTCAAATGAAGCAAATGAAGTCTTTATTAATCAAATACACTTACTACAGCCAACTAACTTCGATTTCTATTAAAACTCTATCTCGAAACACTCCTGTATCTCTAAACTTGGCTCTTTTTTTTTAACAAAGGATCACTCTGCAACACTCATGGCACCTAAACTCAAAACTTCTAACAAAGTATGATCCAAGAATCCTCCCTTTTCAATCACGTAGACTTCCAACAAATCCAAGGAAAAAATCCCTTCTCAAATATTTTTTCCCCCCCCCTTCTTTCCCCCCTTTTCTCTTTTTTTTTTTTTTTTTTAGAACAGGGTTTTTTTTTTATGTCATGCATAATATAGAAAAGAAAGTTAGAACTTCATTTTACACCACGGGATTGTTGTCTCTAAAAATTGGAAGTGGTAACTTATTAGAAGAGATATAGGAGTAGAACTAATCTCTAAATTCTCTATTTGAACATCCTCCTTCAATAGCATTAATTGAGTATTAACCAAAGGAATATGGAAGAAAAAATATGAGAGAAGAGAGTCAAAAGGAAATTAAGAATACTAGTTAGTATAACATAAAGCAAGGGGAAGAGCAAGCAATGACATTAGGGCTTCCTCAGTAATCAAAGCAAACTGAAAGTGTCGTCTTTCCCTACCTTGATCACCGACATCATATTCTTCAATGTCATCAAATTCTAGCTAAAAAATAAGATTAGTACTAAACCTTGAATTCTTAATAAGAGCATTTTCCCTTAGTAAGGCTAAACAGGTATTAATCAAAATATAGAGAAGGAGAAATGAAAGGGAAGAAAGATAAAGAAAAAACAAGGATGCTAATAGTATAAAGAAAGGGGAAAATAAGCAATATAAGCTAGAATCTCAAAGAACTACATTGAAAATTTGACTAAGCTAGAAACTCTCGCATGCAAAATCAACTCAACAAAATTGAGAGTTTATGGCTTCCCTAACTAGAGGATCAAGTAAAAATGTTAAGCTATAAGTATCCTATAGACTCAACTTCCTCTCAAATTAACCAAGAAATCACCACATTGCTCAACAATTGACAAGTCATAATTACTTAAGTGTTAAAGCTACTAATTGTTGTCCGAATTATAAGAGACTTAAGAGAGTAGTAGGAATGGGTTCTAACAAAAATGGGGAGAAACATGCATAAATTTAGAGGGAGTTTCGTAATGATTGGATTCCTTGATTATAGGTTAATGACCTTAATTTTGAGTTTTTTTTTTTTTATGCACTCTAAGTTTTAAATTAGAATCCCTTTTCATTGAAGACAAAAAGGAGGAGAAAAGAAAGTAATTTGGATTGTATTAAATGGATTGAATGAACATGTCTAGTTCTAGACTTCTGAGCTGAACAATGTACAAATTAAGAGGAGTTAGTTCGAAATTCTAGATTGTTTTGTTATTATCAAAAAGGGGGAGATTGTTAGCAAAATATGTTTTGATGATGAATAAAACTAGAATTGATGATAAGCAAACAAAAGTGAGCAAATGATGAGCAAGAGTAAGCAAACTTAAGCTAGATGATGGTACTACTCAAGCAAGTGAGTTGGATAGAAAATGTGACACCTTAGAATATTAAAAACTCAAGTTTGACCAAGCTGCTGAACACTAAGTACTCGAAAATATAAGTATTTAAAATATCAAGAAAATTAAAATAAAAAATGGCAGTATTTGTTCTCCACACATCAATTATGTTAAATCATATTTTTTCAGAAATTTTCTAACTCGTAAACCCTTCAAACAAAATTCATTCAAAAATCAAAACCGTAATTTTGTTCTTTAAATGGAGAATTGACTTTTTATTCTTAAAAAATTAGGTTTTGAAATATTTTTTATTGAATTTAAATGAGGGATATTTCTTTATTTACATGTAATAACATTTACTTAAATGACTATTATAGAGTAAATAAGATTAGAATTGACCAAATGATCTGAAAATTAAGCCAAGTATAGTGAGTTGAACGGTCGACCACACGATAAGCACGGTCGACCGCATTTGCCTAAGGCACACAGGACTGTCAGCCGCGTCCAAAACATGATAGACAGCATGCGCACGGGTGGTTAGCTGCACGCACAGTGCAGTCAACCGTGCACATGCATAGTACATAAGAGCAGCCAGGCACGAGCACTATAAAGTGTTCAAGTGGCCAACCGCATGTACTTAAGGTGCATGAGCGGTAGATCGCAAGCTGTGCATTAGATCGCAAGCGCCTTATGCACTCAAGTGGTCAACCACTTAGTACAAGAAGCCAACCGCAAATGCCTTAGCATGCACGAACAGTCAGCGGTTGAGCATAAGTGGCCAACCTGATATGCTAAAACAGCTGACTATAAATCTAAATGGCCAACTTGATCTGCTTGTTCATTAGACCGCTAATTCAAATGGTAAACTGCTAAATCATAAAAGAAACAATACGCTCTTTTGGTCGACGAAACTAAATATACTGCTAACCGAAAACTCTTCATATTCCAAAATTCAATCAATCTCAATCAACCATTTACTCATAAAGGAAGTTTAAGATAGAAATGACATGGACATTAAAAATATTAACTGATTGTTGAAAATTAAAGACGTAGACCAAACAAATTCTTTATTCAAAATTTTGAATTCAAAGTCAACATGCAAACTTTTGAAAATCTCTTTTGTTTTTCAAGCTAATATTCCTGTTGCAACAAAAAGGTGCATCAAATTTTCTTGAGATTGGATTTGCTTTACAAAAAAAAGTAAAGAATTGCTTTAAGGATGATAACAGAGAAAATCATTAAATGAAAAGCAACTGAAGACATTAATTGAGGACGGTGAAGAACATTTAATTCTCAATGTCACTTACCATAGCCATAGTAACGAAGAGCAGAGTAAGGGAAGATTTCAAGGAAAAGAACTACTATTGCGACCAAAATACTCTGCTACTCAAAAGACACACAAAATTAAACTCTCTGAATTCTATTTTATCTCTGTGTGTTATTTACTGAGCCTTCATTTCTTTACAATTGAGGAATAGCCTCATACTCTGTAATATTCTCTTAGCCTAATATCATTACATTTTAGAATTAGCCTCACAATTTGTAACATCCTTGTATTCAAAAGAAATCTGAAAATCGTGCAAGTCCACATTCTAGATTTTGAAAGAAAAAATATTTTGGGGAGAAATACTTGAAAAGTTTCATTTGCACCCGTGAAGCAAATGGGTTGGAAAGATTTCACTTGCACCTGTGAAGCAAGTGATTGTGAAGGTTTCACTTGCACCTGTGAAGTAAGTGGATTGTATTATTTGAAGAAATAGTGAAAATCCAGAAGGGTTGTCTAGGAGTGGACATACACCAAGTTGATAAAACAATTATAAAAATTCTTGTATCTAATCTTTTTTTTTTACTTTCAGTTCCTTAATCTTGTCTTCTCAACTTTACTCAGTCAAAAATTGCAAAAAAATCAGAAAACAACTATTTACCCGCTCTAGTTGTTTTATATAATCCTTTGCATTATTCTTGAATCGAGATGACTGATCCAGTCATGCCATGATTAGTATACTTTTGGTTTACAATGGCATGCACTTCTATTGTACTAATATGTGTAGTTAAAACTATAGACATAGGTAGGTATTTATCAAACTCCCATGAATATAGCGATAGGACGTTATACTCCTTTAACCATGATCTCAGAGTTCGAATCATGGGAATGAAGAAATAGAATTTGGAAAAACAAATCCCTTAATAGACCCCACAATACTCGGATGGATTAGTTGGGTAAAATCTGGATACTGATTGGTAAAAAAAAAATAAGTAGATATTTCTAATACAATTTTCTTACCCGAGACAATATTTATAATACACAAATATTCAATATTATTTACATCTATGCTCTCAATATGATATCTGTTTATATATTCTTAGAAATTAATAGATTTATTTTTTAAAAAAAAAAAATTCGTTGAATATAACGCATCGTTGATATAAAATTTTATTTCACTAGGTAACAAGCTATTGGCTCTTCCTGATCCTTCAGTTGAACATTAATTTCTTACATGATCAAATAAGAAAATTATTTTTTTATCTTGAAGTATGATATGCATTGTTGCACTGTCTGAGAGATGTATAGATATATATATCTTTATCACGAGTCAAAAATCCACCAATGAAAATTTTCATGCTTAAAATATAACAAAATTATAAGAACAATTTAATCAAGAATATAACAACACTTATTGCCTAATTCTTTTACTAAAACATTTAATCAAAAATATTACAACACATTATAAGAAATGAATTTATTTATTAATTCTTTTATTGAAAAAATATTTGAAACATACATATTAAACACTTATTCTTGAACATTTCCATTATTAATTAAAGAATCAAAATTTCCTTCACAGGTAAAGAAATCAACAATAGAAATGGTTTGTTGGCACGGTGGGAAGAGCATCTCATCTTTTAACCAAACACTAAGGTTTGAACCTCTTTGGATACGGAAAAAATATCATTGAAAGACCTCCCCCAATAATAGGCCCAACAGCAAATCGATCTAAATTAGTGGAGACAAAGAATCAAATACCGAGTGATGATCAAGCCAAAGTTAAAAAAGAAAAAAAAAATCAACAATATCTGAATGAGTAAAATCAATCTGACCATGGTCAAAATTAGCATCATTGGAAACAAAATTCGTTTCTATCATCTTCTCTTTTGCTTTCAGTGATACTTGATAAGGTTGAACAAAATGATTTAGTGTATGACAGGTACATGACTAATGACCAACACGAATTATCTACATTTTTTCTACTTTGTTCACCTCTGCATTTTCTTGTTTCTCCCTATTTCTCTCCGCTTCAAGTGGCAAGATATATTTTCAGAATAACCATGAAAGCTTATAAACACCACAATCACGTTCACGGCCATGACCTCATCCCCAATTATTATGTTCATAGGGATAATCATACGCTATCCTATTCACAGACGAGTTTCATGATTTTTCATCAAAAGTTTATTATTTTTGCTCAACCATAAGAAGATATGAAATTAGTTCCGTATACTTTTTAAAACCCATTTCACGGTATCATTGGTGCTGAGCATATTTAAGGCATGGAAAGTGGAGAATATTTTTTTAATATGTATTCATGAGTAATTTTTTCTCTACATAATTTTAATTGAAAACTGATTTTGAATATAGATGGATTATACTCACTTAAATATTGAAATCTTGTAAGTGTAAATACATTCGATCATAACGAGATTTTGAAAGATTTACACTTTTCTGGTGATCATACATTTCCTTGAAAATATTTTAAAGAACAAGCAGATCTTTTACTGTTAAGTATTCAACTTTCAAACCTTCATGAAAGTGATGATGAAGAAAAATCATCACTTTGGCCTTATCTTGATTAGATACCCTATTCCCGTCTTTCATTGCGTCTCCAAAGTCATTGACATCTAGGTGACTCTTAGCGGTTGGTACCCAAAACAAATAATTTTTCCAAAAATATCAAAAGTTACAAATTCAAATTTGACGAGATTTGATATAATTGAATTTAACAATAAAAAAATTATTAGGATAAATATAAATAAATTTAAAGACTAGAAATATGAATTCTCACAACCAAACAAATATATATATATATATATGTGTGTGTGTGTGTGTGTGTATATATGTATTAAGATATGAAATTGTTATAAATGTGAAAAGCATAATCATTGAAAGATTAAAACTATCTGTAATAAGATATGTGTGCAAATAATGAAAATCAAGACAGAGAGGTGGTAAATTGCAAACAAATGATATTATTATTTTATACACAATAATTATCATGATACAATTATCAAATAATTATTCTATGGATCATGGTAATATAAAAAAAGTATTAAATATAAAATAGTTGTTATATTTTGAACGTAATGAGTTAAGAGTGCTTCACAAGCAATATTGTATTGATAACGTATCTGAAATTTCACATAAAATATAAAGAATTCAAGAGAGAGAAGATATAAAAGACAATGTAGAGAATATTTTTTTTTTTTCTTGGTGTTCTCTATTTAGAGTTTGCATCTTATTTACAGACTAGACTTTTAGTGCATCACATGAATATGAGAAATAAATTTACATAATGAGTGGAGAATAAAATCATAACTCTTCACATTGTTGGATGGATTTGGACATAAAACTTATGGTTTTCAACTTTTTAAATAAATGCATACATTTAAATTCATGGTTTTTTCAATTCTTGAATGAATTTGGATATTTAAAATCATAACTTTTCAAATTTTTTGATGAATATGAACATTCAAAAATAATATCTATCGAATATTGGACCCAATGGTGCACCCATAATGGATCGACCCAACTTGTTTTAAATTAATTATAAGCATGTTGGAAAGTGAATAACTTTTAGTCATAACCTAATTTATACCTTTTTGATTATGTATAAAGCAGCTTTCATTTTCATGGTTAGAGACTCTATCATGTGTTAAAGTTTGTCTATACTAATTCTCCTGTATATATAAAGCACCGAGTCAATGTTGGTTGGCTCAGTTGAAGAAAGTTGAGTTACCTTAACCATGGTCTAAAGTTTGACTCTCCATGGGTACGAAAAAAATCACGTTGGGAGATCTCCTCCCGAAAAGGATTCAACAGTAGATCGATCTGGATTAGTCAGAGTGAAACTCTAAATATCAAATGAAAAACTAAAAAAAATAATAATAATAAAGCACCGATAGGCACTACCGTTCACAAGAATTCGGACACCAAAAGGTGGTTATCCAATTATTTTGAGACCACAACTTTTTTATTTTCATTTAGGTACTTTATTTTTTTTACCCAATTTTCTTTTTAAAGTTTTTCATCTTTTTTTAACATAAGTTTTTCCCTTTTGTTTTTTTACCCCGACGAATTGTCGTACCTTTATTTTTATACTACAATTTTTTTTCCATTCAAGTTATTGCTCTTTTTTATTTTTTGACCCTTTTTTTCCTCTTAAGTTCTTTTTTTTTTTTTTTTACATAGGTTTTTTCTCTTTTGTTTTTTGATCCATGGATGATTGTCCCTTTATTTTTAGATCATAATTACTTATTTTACTCATTGAGATCCTTACTCTTTTTTTTTTTTTTTTTGGACCCTTTTTCTCCCCCAAGTGCTTCTTCTTTTTTTGACTTAAGTTTTTTCCTCTCTTTTTTTTGCCCCACTTCTCCATGTACTATTCACAGAATTCTTATGCCTTCAAAAGTTCGACCCTTTATTTTTTAACTACAATTTTTTGTTTTATTCGGGTTCTTTCTCTTTGTATTTTTTCACTCAATTTTTCTTTAAATCTTTCGTCTTTTTGTGATATAAGTTTTTTTTCTATTTTTTGGCGCCACTTGTTCACAGTTAGTGTTGCGTCTATGCCATAACTTCCATTTTATTTGTTTGTTAAATCTTTTTATACTGTATCAGTATTTTAGTTATATTTGTTATGATAAATTACAGAAGTGTAAATATATGGCATACAATTCATGTGTACATAGTATATGACATATACAATTCATGTGTATATAATATATGATGATGTGATCTCTTAAGAATTTATATTTAATATGAAATTCTATTTCTAGAATGTCTATTTTATATTTCATTTTGTTTCTTACTTAACTGCAATAACAATGATCATGATCTTTATAACTCAATATTCGGGTTACAAAGACTCCTATGGTTGGAACGATCTGTAATTCATAATGTTCTATCACTAGTATTATTTATTCATGTGATGTCAAATCCATTTGTGCAAACTTTTATAATAGAAATAAATCTCTCAGCGTAAAATGTTGCATGGTTCTACCACCTGAAAACCATCTCAAAGTATGTGACTCGATATGAAGAAAGTGACCAACTCTCCGTGCCTGCTCTTTATATTCACTCAATTATTTGGTCACTTTTTTTCCCCCCAGTTTTTTCTCTTCTTTTTTGACCCCACTTGTTGGCTTCATATATATTTTTTTATTATATTTTTACTCTACTTATTATCCTTTTTTTACCTCATTCGTTGGTATTTTTTAGAACTCTAGTAGTTAGACTATTTTTTTTCCTGTTACTAATATATGCCATATTTTTTTTTTGAATTAGACAATAATTTAGTTTAAATATTAAGATAATTATAAAACTAATAAGTATTTGTATAATAAAAAAATATAATCCATATTTTATGGGTAGTCCTCGCGTTAATGCGTGAGAATAACTGGTGGATAGCAAAAGTAAAAAACATATTAAATTCAACCCCACTTCGATTTTTTTTTTTTCCTTCTCTTTGTTTGTTTGTTTATATATATATTATACATATTTCTTTTTTATCTTTTACACCTCAAAAGATCCTCCAAGCAAAAACCTCCTACTAAGAAAATCTTTTGGCGGCCTCTTTGGAGACCACATTTGCCTTTGGGGGTAACAATTCATTTATTGAATATCCTTTGGAGACCACATGTTATTATTATTATCTAGTTTTTGTGTTAAATGGTACCTGAATGTATTCTTGTATTAATCATTTTATATTCGAGAAAAAGAAAACTTTTATATTTTTATCTAAAATTTTTTGTCACGATTAGAAAACATGATGAATTCATAAGATGAAATATCACAATTATGGAAAGATAACCCACCATAACCGACCATAAGCAAAGGTTGAAAGGCATCGTGTGATTACCCAACATATGTTTGCAAATGACACGATCAGGAGTTGAACAAAAAAAAAATAAAATAAAATAAAATAAATTTCTTGGAGGGTCGTTAAGAAATAATTAATAAAAATTATAAAATAAAAATATATTACAAATTCATATAATTCTAATTAAAAATATAAATATATTAGACAAAAAAATAATTTATGAAAATTATACTCTATGTTTTGAGAAAATTGTTTTTGACTATGAGAAAATTCATGATTTTCTAAAACTGTACTATTATTTGAATCATCGATAACCTTTTTCTTAAAATGGATTCGATTATTTTTTCTCTCATAACTGATTCTTTATTTGATTCTTTGGATGTCTAAACAAGAAATCAAAGAAAACTAAAAACCACAAGAGGGAAAAATGAAAGATAAGTTTGAGTAAAAGAAAAATCCTATATTTGGAGTTAAACTTTTATTAAAAAAATGACCACTCCATATTGATTTCAAATCTTTACTCTAACGATGGACAATGTTCTCATACCATTGAGTTTACAAAAAAATTAAGAATATCACATTTATCTAATATAACTGATAGAATATTTGACATCTGTAAATTATACAGACAAAATATTATTAGTCAAATATTGTATAGACCGAATATTAATCATATCTAAAATACAGTGATAAAATTATAAAGAGAATATTAATTAAGTTATGAGACAACTAAATATTATACAATAAATAATGATTTTGATAAGAACATATAGAGATGATAATAATGTAACATACAATAGACAAAGATCGGATAAGAATGTCAGTTATTCATGATGTCAACATAGAAAAAAGGAAAAAATTGTATAAGAGTGTTTTGAGATAGATTTTCAAGAGATATCTAAAAAATGTTTGTTTGCTCTTACCAACTATTATTCATAACATCATTATAGTAGTCAACCTTTTCTTCCTTCCTTGATGGACAATTAATAGATAACCATAGAGAATCGAAATATTAGTTTTAGAAAGATAAAAAAGTAATTATATATTTTTCAAAATTGTGTATCATATATACACATACACACTTATATTTTAAATTTCAGAATATCCCAGTCAAAACCCACAAAATCTAAATATCAAATATAATATTATTTTAAACTTTTAAAATACAAAAATTTTATTGTTTTAAACATTTGGAGGGATCACAATTTTTTTGAGGGAGTTACAAAGTTTAAAAGTTAAATTTTATGCTTAAGAAAAAAAATTGCCACAATAGTTTAAAGAGAATATTGGCAATTCCACCACAAGTTGAAATGAACAAATACTTAACAGATTCTTGAATTAAATAATAATTCAAATACTTGCAATGTTGGCTCTTGTCAAAGAAAAATTGAGATCTTTTTTTTTTTTTTTTTCGTCTTTTGCTTGCTAAAAAAGATACATAGAGCTTGGGTGTAGAAAATTTTGGGAAAAAAATGGACTAGGAGAGCTGATTTTGAGACACGCAGGGAGAGCTTAGTTTAAAGAGTTATTTAGTTATTCATTGAAAGTTAGTCGATTATAAATGATAAGTTAATATATTTTTTTAGTAATGTAAAAATGACAAAGTATTTAGTGAAGTAAAAGAATAAAATAAATTTTCTAAATGGGCCCAACAATTGTTTTCTCAGCACCATCGTCGGTGTTGTCACCAAGGACTAGTACAAGGGTCAGCTTTGGCAGTTGACCCAACCTAGATGGCCCAACAATTGGGCTCTGGAAGAACGCACCACCACTTGGCCCACCTTTGGTAAACCTTGCCCTCCCTTTTAGCAAGATGTCGGGTTCAAATCAAACTCCCATGGACATAGTAAGCACTACACTTCCTTTAACTTTAATTTTGATTTGGAACCACGAGAATGAAAAAATATGCTCTGGAGATCCAACCCTTAACGGATCTCATAATACTCAAACTAGATTAGTTAGGCAAGATCTAGATATCGGTTGATGAAAAAAATAAAAAAAGATGTTGGGTTCGAGTTTTGTAAATGAAAAAAAATAGGCATCGAGAATTTTGCCTATTAAGAGTCCAGTTCAATTTAAACCAAATTTAATCTGACTTAATATAATTACTTGATATTACCAATAGTTTATGTAAAATGAAAACAGTAAACCTCCCCTCTTGCCAGGGGAAAAGGTGGGGGGGGGGGGGAACCCTCAACCGTCAAGTTAAAATTCTAACATGGTGTATTTTTGCGGTTGATAGCATATGGTGATTCATATTACTGTACCCATAAAATCGTGTCAAGTTGAAGTTTGTCATTTTGACGGTTGAGATTCTTTTGTTTTTTTTTCCTGGTACTAGGTTACACCATGTTGAATATTAACAAGAACCTTAAAATCTGCAGCTGTCTTTGAAATCTTCTGTGAAGGAAGAATGAAACACTGATGGGATAACCAACGATGATTTGGTGCAATGGGTAAGTCGTGTTCCTTAAACAAAATCACGAGTTTGAGTCGTGACTTGGACATAAAACTGACTATATTGGAAAACCCCTACCCTTTAAGACGGATCTTGGTCGGATTGATTTAAATTAGTCAAGGTGAAATTCCGAATACCGAGTGGTAGATCGGATTGATTTAAATTAGTCATGGTAAAACTCCAAACACCGACCACCGACCAGTGAATCGAGTCCAAAGTCATCCAAAAAAAAAAAAAAAGACACTGATGGGGTAACCTTGACATATGGACACCATTAATTAAACTCAAAACAATGAAATTAATACAGGAGATGACCTTGACAACCACCATTCCATGTTCACACTTGGGGGCAAATGATAGAGCCTAAAGTGCCAAATTCAATGGCCTTGAATATTTAAGCCTTTCACCAACCAGCCATCGGAATCTTGCTCGTCAGAACAATTAAGCCTTTCAATCAAAACTAATTCATTGGTTATCAATCACCATCAACTTTGTCAATTACTTCCACTAATCAACAAGCCGCCATCAAGTAATAACTCATTCCACCATCACTAGTATTACTACGATTGGGTATAAAGGCCAACAGAAGACCAGTTTCTCTTTCTTGAATGGTGCCCATATTCTCAGAGGAATCAGCCAACCGCCATCTCAACCTATTTTTTGAATAATATGGTACAATCAGGAGAAAAAAGCACACAAGTGGGTTTCTCATTTTAAAGGGCACACAGCACACGCCAAAAGGCAAAAGCCAAATAGGTTTCTCATTCATGGCATAGCTTTTTATGGAGTTACTAAGTAAAAACTATTAGTTCAGTGTTCGATGTTCATATCATACAAATGCATGTTGTCTAAACTAAGCAAGCATTTGATTTCTATACCACACAAACATTTGATCTTCATTCAAGCATGTGGTGTCATTGCTTACATCAATAAAAGATGTCATCATTAATAAATACGCTGTAACTCAAGTGGCACCAACCTCTTCCAATTTTGAGTCTCCCTATGTATCAAAAAAAAAAAAAAGGATCTCACTTTCACCACTTCTTGAGACACATGCTGAACATTCCAATCTGCCTCTAAGTAGTTCAAACCTGGCATTGGCCAAAGCGTTGGTCAAGATGTGTACAACTTATTCTTCTTAAAAGCAATACATCAAACTGATTTCCATGTTTTGTTCAGCTTCTCTAGCCACATGATCCTGGATTTTACAGTGTTTAGTTTTCTCACAAAAGACTGAATTATTGGATATGGCAAAAGCAGAATGATTATGGCACATAATATCAGTAATACTCTCATATGATTCAAATCTACTGGTACTTTCCACAATAAAATTGCATGACTAACAGCAGTAGGAATGCTACATATTCAACCTCAACACTAGATTGAGCTATTGAATTTTGATTCTTTGAGTTTCAGGTGAAAAAACCTGAATCAAGAGAGAACATGCAGCTAGAGGTACTCTTCATATCATCTAAAGATCCAGCCGAATCACCGTTAAAAAATCCAAGAAGTTTTGCTTCTTTTCCTCTTTTAAACCATACCAAGATAAGCGGTTCCCTTGACATATCTAAGAATTCTTTTAGCGGCTTTAAAATGCACAATACTAGGATAATGCATGAATCTTGGTAAAAAGCAAACGGTATGCATCAAGACGAGTCGCCCGTCAAATATAGTAAGCATCCCAGCAAACTTCTAGAAAGGCGTTCATCTGTCTGGCCAAACACATCATCTTTGCTTCTCATTCAACACCAAAGTGCTGCTTACACACTTGCAATCGAACATTCCAAGCTTCTTCGACACCTTAATATCAAACTTCTTTTGACTTATCAAGATTCCTTCTTGTGTTTCATGAACTTCCAAACCAAGAAAACATGACCTTTCTCTCAAGTCTGTCATGTCGACGCTTTTTGCATTTTGATATTTGAAGTTTCCAACCCCCACCCCCCCCCCCCCAAAAAAAAAAAAACCACCTGAGCTGCTACTCCCCACTAAGAGATCATCCACATACAATGGTACTACTAATAAATCAATAATGGTTGATTCAACATAAAAAGTAGGCACAACTGGGCTTCTTTTGAACCCCAAGTGAATCAAATGCCTATCTATTCTATTATTCCAAGCTCTTGGATTCTCTTTCAAACCATACATACAAGACCTTTTTCCAAAAGATAGACCTTGTTTTCTTGGCCTTCAACAAGAAATCCTTCAGATTGTTCCACATAAACCTCCTCTTCCATGAGGTCATTGAAGAAGGCACATTTGACATCAAGCTGGAAAATCTTCCCATTCCTTAGTGCAGCCAGCGCTATAATCATTCTTATAGTGTCGTATCTCAGGGGAGGAGGATCTCTCTGTGTTTCAACCACTTCCCAGAGATCATATGCTCTCAAATAAGTCTTCATTTCAACGGCCCATACTTGGTAGTTTTCACCATTGAAAACTCAAGCAAAAACTGTTGGAGGCCATAAAAGTTTTTTTTAGGTTCATGTATCAAAGTTTGGAGAGTTTGAAAAACTAAGGTTTGATGGGTTTTCAAGTAAGAAGTTTTGTTAATTTGTGTGTTCACAGTCCCACTAAGATCAAAGGAGCTCTAATTCTAGGATATTAAAAGCATGAAAACACTGACAGAACTCAAAGAATGCAATAAGAAGATAGAGAAGAAGAGAAAAGGTTGATATTGTCATTCGTGGCATAGGTATTTATAGAGTTACAAAACAAAAGCACCAAGTGTTTGATGTCCATATCATACAATTGAGTATGGTCTAAACTAGCCAAGCTTTTGATTTCGACACCAAATAAAAAATCAAGCACATTGTGTCACCACTTACTTCATTAAATAGTGCCATGACTTTCATCATAGGCAAAATACAACTTCCCAAAACATCGATCCATGTACAAAGTAAATACAAATTCAAAGAAAAAGCAAAACATCTCTTAGCAAAATGAATCATCAATATTCAGAAAAATTATTTATTTTCACCAGCATTACATCAAACATCTAATTAACTGTTTATATTCACTGATAATGACAACTTCTCAGTAATACAATTTGCATATTTTGTCAACTTACAATTAAAATTTGGATTTTGAAAATAGATGAAAAATGATATCAACTACAACTCTACAAGCACTTAAAAAGAATTTTACATGGCATCTACCCCATAATAAGGATTTTTGACTCTAGAGAAACTGAATGAATCAGTAAAGATGGAAGATAAGTAAATAGCTCTACCTCTGTCTGAAGATTTGTTAGTCAACCATGATTAATCAGCACTGTCTTGTCTGGCTGCTCTTTGAGAAACTATGCCCTCACAGAACCTTGTGGATATCATCGACATATGCATCATTTCATCAAATTTGGAAAGCCTAGCTCACAGAAAATATCTCCAAAATTGCAAGCTATGTGTGTAAGGAACTTTCCTCATGTAACAAAATCATAATAGCAGATTTCAGATGGCCATTACACAAGCCCCACATATCACTATATACAGGGAAAAGTCCTTTATCAGATAAGGGGAAAGAATATAGGCCTTGAGTTTTCTTCCAGAACTGCACCATTGAGCCATGTATCTAAAACGTCATGTGGTAGCAGTTGGAGATGAGCGATATTGATCAGGCACCACATTGCTAAATTTTCCATTGGAAGAAGGTCTAAGTTTGAAGCTGCCATATCTCCCTGGTTTTGGTAGAAAGAGAGAAGTGAGCATTTTCTCCAAGCTTTGAGCCGTGTATTTTGCATACTTGCTGGAACTTGCATCTTGCTCTACCAATGGCCCATAGTTCTGCATGTAACTCCTGTAAACAGGAACAACTGCCTGCACTATCAGCTGGCATGTCTTTCCTCGCAGATCTTTGTCGGACACAACCCAGTTGGACTGCTTCTTATACATTTCATCAAAAGCTCCATTGAATGCTTTCAGCCTTTTCTTGACAAGATCACGAGCAGTGGCACGTCCTCCTGAGAAGAGGATTAAGCCTTCTCTACTTAAGAGAGATGGAAGCTTCCCCCAGCTCTCCTTCAAATAGATTGCCGCATAGTATTCCTTATACCGCTCATGTTCTTTTATTTTTGCTTCGCCTAAAAGATCCCCCAGCTTTGTACCCTTTAAGTGCCTGTACAAGTGCCAGTGGTTGTTCATCATAAAGAGATAGGACAGCATTTTGTCATCGAAAGCCTTCAACCACGTTTCCAGATTCACCTCCACTGCTTTTATTATATTAAGGACTGCATCGTTGAGGAGTTTCTCCTGAAATTTCTCCTGCTTCCAACTTTGGTGAATCACTAGGACCTGGGTCAGAATCGGCTTATAATCATCACCCAGGAGTCTATTACAGTAATCAGTAATGAAGCTCACCAATTTTGGGACGCTTCCATCAGGAGGAGGTGGGTTTTGCCTCTGCAACTCTACCTGAAGTAGAAGTTCCCAGAAAATCTCATAAACCCCATCAATAACCCTTTTGATTAGGTCCCTCGTCAGGATTTGAATCTCAATGCATGTTGTTCCACCAAATAGGCGGTTAAAATCCAACCTGAGCTTGTTCAACGATGAAAAGATGTCCAACAACTTCAACAACTTGATGGGATCCTTCTTGCTCTCCGTAACGGTCTTCCCAAATTGGAGAAATGCGAGAATTCCAGCCTGTGCAGCTATTTTCGCAAAGCAACCCATCCACACATCAAGTCCAATCCTCTCAAACACATCAATGCAGAGATTGTACTCAGCCTCAAACAAATGCTTCACGGCAAACTCTAAATGCTTGCCCCACTGAGCAATGTAACCCTCTATGCTCTGCACATCATTGAATTCTGAAACTGATATCTCCAAGTAATCCAAATCAAGTGCTTGTAGACTTGCCCTGACATTTGAACTCCTCACTTCAACATATATTGATATACACTTCTCAAGCCGGTTATTTGCAGTTGATCTGCCAATGATAGCCTGAAGCTTCTGTGTAACACTCACTGGCAGCGGAGATGGTGCAATGCATGCCTGCTCACCAAGTGATGGTAAAGATGACATTGGAAGAGGAACGCTATTTTCTGTCAACAATCTCCGGAATTCACCTTCTAATTTATCTAAAGCAGCATCTAAAAGCCCTCCATCATGCCGATCACACCCCCCATCTTTCTGCAATTCCCTAAGACTCTTCAATGACATTTTCAAATTTGAGAGATACCTAGTATCAGCAACCGAATTATCCTCCAAATACTCCACAATATCCTCTAACCATTGAATTGCCATCCCACAATTATCCCCCAAAAATCTCAAAGCCTCCTCCAGTCTCTTCAACACCGAAAGGTAACCCGGGAGATCAGATCCAGGATCTGACAAAAGGGATTTCTCAAGCCCATGAATGGCATCGAAAACCTTAAGAACTGCGCCGGCTGGAACAACAGCCCGATTAATGTGCCCTCCAACAGCATCTAGGGCTTCCTTTGGAGCCCGGATTGGTCGGACAGCACCCACCAATGAGGGCAGTCTCTGATTAATCTCATCTAACCTAGGCCCTGCTTTCTGTAGTGCAATTCCTATTGTTTTTGACTTCTCTAAGCTAATCTTCAATGATTTCCGAGCAGATATTAGATTTTCAATGCCCTTCACCTCAGACGCCATTCAAAAAGCACAAGCTACCCAAAACCCTAGAAATAGAATCCCCAAAATTGGAAAAATAAAATAAAAAAAAAAAAAAAACTCCCAGAGCTTTAAAATTTCAAATCTAAACAGGAAACGACACAAGAAATCAAGACTTTATACACAAATCTCAGCAACGGTTATACAGTAAAATCAACCAGGACATATAGAGAAACTAATCTCCATTTCTTGTTCACCAAACATCAACAAAATAACAAATTCAAACCAAACCCACTACTACAAATTAGAAATTATATAATAGTTTTTCTAGAATTGGAAGCAAATTATTTGAAATTTTATAAAGTGAATCAATTAAGTAAAAAGCGAAGATTTCTAGAGAGAGAGAGACTTACTTGAAGAGAGAGAGAGAAAGAGTAGAAAGTGTGAATCAGCAATGCTTTGGTACGTTGAGGATGCGAAGTCGGTGAAGAGAGAAAGAGAGAGAGAGAGAGAGAGTAGAAAGTGTGAATCAGAAATGCTTTGGTACGTTGAGGATGCGAAGTAAGTGAGAATTGAATGGAAGTACCTGAGCGAATAAGAGTGGGAATAGGGAGAAACCCTATAAATTAGAAAATGGGGGAAAAGGGGGAACTTTTGTTTTAACAGCAGTGCTTTGGTATGTCCAACCAGTCATGCCGAAGTGCAAGACAGTCGGCCTTTTCCCTTTTTATCATATTATTCTTCTCTCTCTCTCTCTCTCCACCTGTCCATCGATGCCTGTGGGTGATGGCGATGGGAATCTCGAAAAAATTAAAACTCAAACGGAATGTGAAAACGACTGTTTGCGTGAACTCTCTCAAGTGTTTTCGATAATTGCATCATGCTCACCTCTCACTTTTATCAAAATGTGTGTTCATATCATATCTACATGATATGCACACATACAAAATATATATACACACCTAAGCACTGGATCAGGCTGGTTAACAAAATTATTATGTCCTTAAAATTTTGATAATAATAAAATTTTTAATATTATTTTGATATTTTTACTAAATATATAAATTAAATTTCATGTAAAATTTCTTATAAAAATTATCTAAAAATGATATAGAGATTAGTATAAAAATATCGTAAAACTATAATTTTTTACGTGAAATCAAAAGCGAAGTGATTTAGATATATTATATAGGTTGTCATAAAAGCAATCTAAAATCCATTGTAGAGGCACATAATCTGTTACAAGATAGAAAAAAAGTAGAAGATCTATACAAATTGCTATAGAGATTCTATAGAGGTTGCTCTAAAGGTTGCCATAGAGGCATAAGTTTTTTGCTTAATTGAAGGCACAGCTCAGCACACTAAGTGTAGATTGGGTACTACACTTAAACTATAAATATGACCAAATACATATTTTAAGGATTCAACAATTGAGAATCAAATTCTAAATTAAAAATTTCAAATTATTGAGAGTTAGACAATTTTTCAACAATGAGAAAGTGATCATTTGCACATGTTCAGATTATTGTATCTCCTTATGCGATCAAATATTTTCAAATTCAGAAATTACATATTAAAAAAGATATGAAAGATTATAAATTCAAATATTTACAGCATTAAAAGCCCAATGATAAGATGGAGAAAAAATGTGGGTGAAATTATCTCGTCACTTGGTTTTTCAAAGCCAGAGCATTAACCAGTAGCTTATTTTTTGAAGGGATTCTGATTTTTCTGCAAACTTCAACAATTAGATAAATTCAAATTAGAATTTACAAGTATCGAGAGGAAAATTTAAACTTCAAATTTGAATTATAACAGTTGGAATACATCAAGAAATTAGGAGAAGTATCAGCAACCAAAAATCAAAATACTTTTCAGAAAAGTTACTTTTTTTGCCGGTAATTTTGTGTTGTTATAGCAGGTTTTAAAGATTGAAAAATTAAAATAAAAAGGGGCATGTACATAATAATAAAAAAAAAGCCACACATTGACAAGAGCAATTTATAGAAAAATAAAAGTGAAGAAATCTTTGCAAATCAAGAGTGTTACTTGACAATAATCTACTGTGATCTGCAAAACTTTTCTCCACATTTGTATTCTTTTGAGTTGAGTTGTGTGTAAGTTTTGTGAGGTTGTTTTGGTGAGAGTTGACATCTTACCACTGTTGGACAAAGGCATCTTTAGGATAAGAAGATTAGAAGTCAATAGTTTGAATTGTATCTTATAACTCTTCATCATAGTGGAAAACTGACAAGTTACTAGATCTCGACTTGCTGGTTGGAGGAGTAGACTTAGATATAAGGTTGAACCACTATAAAATTGGATTTGTTTCTTTATCTTTTACTTTTATTTTCTACTACATACATTTAAAATGACTATAAGATTATTTTGAATCTAAGAGAATTTATATTAAAAAATTAAAACCAATCAAAGACAACCATTTCAACCTCCTACTTGGTTGTCATAGAGACCAACAATTGGTATCAGTGCAAATACTCTACTCCACTAAAGAGACCTCTTTAGAGTAAAGATCCATGACTTTTCCTTATCCATTTGATCAAGCCATCAACAAAGCACCATATTTTGATGGTGCAAACTTTTCCTATTAGAAATATAGAATGGAGACATTTATAAAAGCCACTAACTATGAGATTTGGGAGGTCATTACCTCTGGAGATCTTAAAATAAACATTCCAATAATAATCGAATACGATAAGAGAATGGTTTCTATGAACTCTAGGGCTAAACACTTACTTCTTTGTGCTATTTCTTCTACTGAGTTCAATTTTGTTTCTTCATATGATACAATTAAAGAAATTTGAGATAGACTTTGCATCATTCATGAAGGAACCAACATGGTGAAAGAAACTAGAATAAATTTCTTGATACAAGAAGATAAACTTTTTCGGTTTTAATCTAGAGAAAATATCAAAAATATGCTTAATCATTTTTCCATTTTAATGAATTAGACTCACTTAGCAAAAAGATTTTAGACACTAATTAGGTTAGGAAAATCCTTCGTGTGCTACCTAAAGTATAGGACATCAAGAAAACAGTAATTGAAGAAACACAAAATCTGAACAAATTGTCCCTAAATAAGTTAAGAGGCAAACTGATATCTTATGAAACTGAAATCTTTCATGATACCAAAATAGAAGGCAAGAGAAAAACAATAGCCTTTGCAACAACAGAAGATGAAGGCTGAGAGGATGAAAAAGCCAGTGATCAAGAGTTGAACATGTAGGCAAAAAAAAAAAAAAAAAAACTCAGCCTTATCTTTTAATAAAAGGTAAAAATTTTTTTAAATCTAAAAAGTCTAATGACTCACAAAAACTTAACTTAAATGTAGAAAAAAATAGCAAAGAAAAGGAGCAAAATGAAGAAATAATTTGCTACAAATGTAAGAAAATGGGTCACATAACATATGAGTGTCTTGTCCTAATGCAAAAGATTCAAATTTTTAAAAAGAAAGGGAAGACAATAGTGACCACTTGGAGTGAATCCAAAGAGAAAAATTCAGACTCTGAAAATTTTGAAGTTTCTGAAGAAGTCAACCTCTATCTAATGGCCAATACTCAAGTGAACTCTAAAACTCACTCAAATTATTCTTTCCAGAAATTTCTGAAAATGACAAACTATTGAAAATAATCTCAGACCTCAAGAGTAAGAATATGGTTTTAGAAAATGAAAAAGATATGCTTAAACAAACTAATTTTTTACTTAACTCAGAGTTAAAAATGATTAGAAATGAGAATGCAGGGTTGAAAAATGAAGTTAAAGTTCTTAAAAATAGAGTAAAAGATCTGTCAAAATCCATAGAAATTATATTTTAGAAATTTCATGAGAGTGATAAAAAATTATCAAAATTACTTTCAATCCAAAGAAAAAATTTTTTAAAACTTGTTTTAGGTATAAAAATAATTCTAAAATTACTTTAAAAACTAACAAAACTACTTTTGTTAAAGTTGTAGAAGAATAACAGGTTAAATATTCACATATTACAAAAAATGGTATAGAATCATGCATAGAGAAACCCATAGAGGCACCCATAAAGGTTATAGCAAAAAAGTAGAATTCTAAAAAAATACAATGCTATATTTAAGTATAAAAAATCAATGTCTGTTCAAAATAATTATAGGTATAGAAATTATAAACCTAATTATTTAAGAAATAAAAATAATTTTTCTTGTTATATATGTTACAAATTTGATCACATTGTTAGATATTGTTTTATGAACAAACTTAGTACTTATCAAGAAAAATTTAATTCTAGTACAAGTTTGTTTTCTAAAGAACCCAAATTTGTTTGGCTTTTTGAGAATAGATGATACTTTTCTCTATTGTGTAGGAACAAGAGGTGAAAGTGAAAAGAAATGATATGTCAATAACGGATGCTCGAGACATATGAAGAGAAGTGTCTCATTGTTTAGAAATCTAGAAAGAAAAGTTCATGAAGTGGTGACATTTAGAGACAACCAACAAGGAAAAATCATTGGGAAAGGTACCTTCGGTGCAAATTCCACTACCATAAAAATATATTATTTGTTGATTAATTGAAATATAATTTATTAAGTATTAGTCAATTGTGTGATTCAAGGTATGATATGTTATTTAAAAGAGATAAATACATTGTGTTTGATAGTGAAATATAAGAACAAATTTTTGAAAGAATTAGGTTAAGAAATATTTATGTGGTAGATTCGATTATTTTAGATAGTTTAAAAGAAAATTATTTAATGACTTTTAGCAATAATATTTTTGCATGACATAAAAAAATTAGGTCATATAAACTTTAAGCAACTGGAAAGATTGTCTAAAGAAAAGTTAACTAGAGGAATTTCATAAATCTCATTAAAAGAACATATAAATTGTAGTATTTGTTCATTGAATAAACAAGTAAAAACATCTTTCAAAAATAAAGATCATATTTCCACGTCTAGACCTGTAGAAATGCTACATATGGATTTATTTGGGGCTATTAGAAATCTAAATCTTGATAGAAATAGATATGAACTAGTAATTGCATATGACTTTTCTAGATTTAATTAGATTTTGTTTCTAGGGAACAAAAATAAAACTTTTGAGTCTTTTAAAATTTTTGTTAAGAAAATTTAAAAATGAGAAAGATCTTAAAATAGCTAGTTTAAAAATAGACTATGGTAGAGAATTTGATAATTTAAAATTTTTAGAATATTATAATAACAAGAGAATAAATCAAAATTTTTAGCTCTCTATATACCCCAATAAAATGGAGTTGTTGAACAAAAAATAGGACAATTCAAGAAAAAACTAGAACCATACTAAATGATAGTGGTGTAAGAAAATATTTTTGGATCAAAATCGCTTTTACGACATGTTATATAATTAATAGAGTTTATACTAAATTTATGATAAATAAAACTCCCTATGAAATTTGTAAAAGTAGAAATTTAATATTTCATACTTTCATACATTTAAATGTATATATTTTATTTGAAAAATAATTTAAACATCTTAGGTAAATTTGATGAAAAAGTTATAAAAGAAATTTTTTTAGATTATTTATTAAATAACAAGACATATAGAGTTTTCAATAAAAAATTTAAAATGATACAAAAAATTATTAATATTAAATTCCATAAAAATTAGTTTCAAAAAGTAGAAACTGAAAACGATAATATTTTGCAACATGAACTCCCTCTTGAAAAAGATAAAACAAATGAAGATGAAAATAATGTCATAAAGGAAAACGAACTTAGAGAGGAAATTATTAGAAATTGGAAATTCTTATCTAACCATTCACAAAATGACATAATAAGAGATATAAGTAAAGGAATAAGAATTAGATCAGACTATAGAAACATAAAAAATCAATTTGCTGGACCCCATTCAAAAGGCTTAATTTGAAAAGTATCAACATAAAGCCCGTGATCCAAAAGGAGTCAGTACGCTTAGACACGAGTGGGCCTATATCGTCCCGATCTACTGATAGGATTTATCTCCTCGAATGAGTTTATATCATCCCGATCTACAAGCGGGATTTACCTTCCCAAGTGGGCCCATGTCGCCTTGATTGCTCAATAAGATTGCTATTATTCTTAACAACATCTATTCGATTGCTCTCTCGAATTATTCGGTGCACCCGAATACTCGTCTCTCACTCAGCCGAAGACTAGCAGTCGACCCCTTCGGTTCTTACCAAATCAAATGTAATATTTCACTGAGTCTAATGACATTTGTTTTCTATTTTGGCATGAAGCATATCTTCTGATAAGGGAAGAAATCTCTCTGTACATTCAACTTCCTAAACGATAAGGATGTCAAATCTTTCAAATAATTTAATTATCGAAATCTTGGAATTTTCGGACCTTTTTGTAAGGAAACTAGGGTTCTAACACTCCAACTTCATAGACTCTAGCGGAACATCCTATGAAGGCCTTCGATACATAGCAGCCTAGGTAAGTTCTTTTGACAAAACACAAGGCACACAGATCACAGGGAGATCTATTATCCCTTTCTTTCTCTCAGTCTATTCTAATCTCATTCAAAAATCACTCTTTCTGACTTGTATGTCAGAACTTTCCCCGCCAAAGTATCTTCTGATAGTCTTTTATAGGTATTAAATCTTTCATCTAAGTCGTCGTTCGAGTCAGGAAGGAGCCGGATTTATGGAGCCGAAACCCACATTCAATAGATTGGCGCCGTCTGTAAAAAATAGACTAAAGCAATTTTATGGAATTCCTTAGATTACCGAATTGTTATGCCTCCAAAAAAGAGAACCAAAACCATCTAGAAGGCTGCGTCCACCATGGATAGCCATATCGCCACTTTGACTATTGCTTCTCCCCTAGTGGCACCTATTTGCTCTGCGGATGATCATGCTGCTTCTAAACCCCCTCACTTGGAGTAGGTTCCTCAACCGTGCCTCAATGACATCCGATTGCACCCGCTGTGCTGGTGCTACTGGGTCTAATAGATCGCCATCAACTAGAAAGGCTAGAGTCAAAAATACAAAGCATGAGCAGACAGTTAGAGGGACTTAGTTGTGTTGTCAGGCTAGAAGGGCAATCCTCTTCAGGAAGATTTGAGCAAGCATGCTTACGAAAGCTTGTGCCCCAATTGAACCATGAACCGTCGGTGACATCTCGCCAAGATTCGGATGACTTAAGAAAACAAATCAAACAACTTGTCATAGATGAACTCAAATAAGCCAACACCAGAAGGAACGTCTTGCCTCCGTATCCTTCGACTATGTTGCCCTTTGACCCAAAGAATTCCTCAAAACCAGTATCTCGGGACATATTCCTCCCTCCCATAGAAAGGTATGATGGGACGACCAATCCCTGCAACCACACAGCTCACTTCGTGATAGTGATGGTCTCAAGAGACATGACGGACGCTGTCATGTGTAAACACTTCCCTACTACCCTTAAGGGTAATGCATTGACATAGTTCAATTCGCTTCCACCATTTAGCATCCGAAGCTTCTCCCAACTTTGATAACAGTTCGAAGCGTATTTTGTGATCAGTCGAGGAGCCAAGAGAAAGTCTTCCTCCTTGCTTTCGCAATGGCAAAGGGATGATGAGTCCCTAAAGGATTTCCTTGAGAGATTCAAGGCCGAGATGATGAATATCCCAGCCCTGGACCATTCTATCGCGATAATAGCAATGCTCACCCCTTAGGTATGAAAACCTCAATCACAAATAATCTCCCTACCACTATCCAAGAGTTTTATACTCGTGTTGAAAAATATATCGCAGTCAAAGATATTGAAACCCTTGATAGGCGAAAAAACCAATCGTCTAAAAAAGAACATAGTCAGTCAACCCGACAATTGTCACCAAAGAAAAATCGATTGAGTCCCCTACCACAATGAAAGTTTGACATCTATACTCCTCTGAGAGAGTCTCCCAACCAAGTTTTATTTCGAATCAAGAATAAATCATATGTTAAGTGGCTTTCTTGTCCTATTGAGGATGATCCTAAAAAGGACCAATCCAAATATTGTCACTTTAACTGACGGTCGTATGACCAATGACTATTGAAAGCTCAAAGACGAACTGGAATCCTGGTCTGAAGTGAGAAATTGCAAAAGTTCATTAGCATGGAAGACAAAAACATATCCTCCTCTAATCAGCATGATCCGCCATGAGAAAATGAACCGAATGGGCAACCAGATAGTTGACCATCGCATAACAAACCAAATGGAGTGATCCTCCAGATTCGTGACCAGTAACCCCTACATGAGCCCTGCATTCCGACTTATGCTTTTTCGGCTTATAACCCGGGGTTCTCTACTTTCCTCTTGAGTAAATTCTGACTCCCTTCCCCCTTATCAAACTTTTTTACAATATCTCCCGATGGATGGCTTTTTTTCGCTTACCTTTAGTCTATTCAAAACTAATCTCTTTTCGTGATAAGACATTTTGGTAAACTCAATGGGCCTATGTCACCACATCCTACTGAAGGGATTTACCTCCTCGAATGGGCGTATGTCGCCACATCCTATCGAAAAGACTTATCTCCCAGAATGGATCTATATCACTCCATCCTATCGAAGGGATTCACCTCCCGGAATGAGTCTATGTTTTTCCGTCCTACTGAAGGGATTTATCTTCCCGAATGGGCCTATATCGTCCTGTCCTACTGAACGGATTCACTTCCCCTAATGGGCCTATGTTACCCTTTCCTATCGAAGGGATTTATCTCTCCGAATGGACCTATGTCGCACCGCCCTACCGAAAGAATTTATCTCCTCGAATAGGCCTATGTCGCTTCATCCTACCGAAGGAGTTTATCTCCCCGAATGGGTCTATATTGCCTCATCTTACTGAGGGGGATTTATCCCCCCCAAATGGGTCTATATCACCCCGTCCTACCAAAAAGGTCTATCTCTCCGAGTGGACCTACGTCGCCTCTACCTACCGATGGAGTCTGCTCCTTCAAATGATGATCCATTTGTCGAAGTCACTTTCTTGAGCAGACTTGCATCACCCTAACCTATTGATGGGATTCATCCCTTCGAACAAACTTGTGTTGCATCAGTTCGCCCACGGAAGACGTTCTTTCTAATCAGAGCACTATCGCCTTAATTTTCAAAATGATGAGTGAAACCTGATCCCCAAGATAACTATAGTTCAACTAACGTGACCTTCCAATGAAGACAATGTACCCCCAAATAAATTAGCAATATCCCTTAAGCCAATGGACCTGGGAAACTATCATCAAGTCAAATAGAGAGTACGCAAAAAAAAAATACATTCCCTATTCAATCAAAGAAGAGTTTTTACAAAGATAAACATACGATGTGGCCAAGAGCCTTTCAAGTGAAAACTCCACTGCACAGAATCACATTAGGTCAGGAAGGGTAGAAAGAAGCACTAAGATAAGATATAGCATCCCTGATAATGGGCTCCTCAAGATGAGATATCTTATGTTCGGCTTTCTGATGAGACTCTTCCCGTGACTACACCAAGGTCTCTACAGTTATCAAGTTACCTATGTGGAGATGTCACTCAGCCTCCAACTCTTCACAACACTTCTCAGGCGATACTGACTTCTCTTCCAAATGCTTGATCTATTCATCTTTCTCAGCTAGCAAAGCCTTGGAGACACTTTCGGCCTGGTTATCTCTCTTATTTTGCTCCAAAACATCCCACGATGCTAAGACTTGGTTTCTTAAGAGGTTGACCTTTTGCTCCGATTGCTTCCTCTATTACCTTTGGAGTTCTGCCAGGGCTACAGTTTAAGGAAGGACTGTACAAGTCAGTCAAAACGGGAGAAGAACTATACAAAACGAGTTTCGGTCAGGAATGGTACCATCAAGGAAAGAGATTGGAGAGCTTTATCTACCCACTCCAAAGACACCTTAGGTAGTTCCGAGTCAGGATCCCGAAAGTCGAACCTTTTGGCTAGCCGAAACATCCCTTTGGTATCGACACAATTGTATCAACGACCTCCCATGCAGATAGCAACAGATCCCCCCTCCCGCACATACTTCTGAGTATCGAAGGATTTAATAGAGACAAAAGGCGAGAACCTAACTTCCCCTGTACTCTCACGATAAGGGCTCTACGGCTCTATAGGAGACCAAACAGATGATTCGCCTGTGGGCACAATAAGGATGTGCGACTCCACTGATGGATCTTCTCTCATTATTAAGACAACAACATTTATATGCTCCTCTGCCTCAGGAACTTCTTTCACCAGGATACCTCCTTTAGCACATCCCGTTAAGGAAGACACATCGAGCGCTGACTACCAATCCCCTCCACCTCTACTCCAACAAACTCAGAATGCTTCAACGTAATGGGAGACATATGCTCTTCAGTTTCCCCACGACTCTCCTCTTCTCCAGAACACCTCGACATAACTAGAGATGTGTGCTCTTTGGCCTCCTCGTCTTCGGAAGGCTCGGGCAGTTGGATTTTCTTCTCTTCGGTAAGGGCGTGAGACCTTTGATGGCTCTCCCTTAGGAGACCTTTTAGCACGATCATGCGACCTTTTGGAATTTGGGGTCACCTGCTTATCGATTGCAATCACCTCCAAGACAAAGTGCTCCACAAATCCCAAAACATCAACCAGTTCCTTCTCTTTCTACTCTATTAGAATTGACCTATCGATTTTTCTCCTCTTATCGATTAGTAGGCTTGCCAAAAGCAACATCTGATCGTCCACAAGCGAGTCCACCCAAATGTTTCTGTGAGTAAACTCACAAAAGCGACTGAAAAACTGAAAAAAAAAATGAGAATGACAAGTAGGAAATAGATGTTTTCCCTTCAACAATGGTTCCTGGTCAGCGTACAACAACATAGGCAGAAGATTCTTGTTGAAAAACCTCACAAAGAAGTACTTTTGCACTCAAAACTTGTTCTTTGATTCACTGTAGTAAAACTTTCGGTAAGAATCTGGGTAGGTCTGCAACCAATACCAACCACGAGTAGAGCCCTGATCTTTACACTATGTTAGCGAAAAAAGAACCACCAAAATCTCCATATCGAAGTGAAGGTGACAAAACCCTATCAGGAAAATTATTGCGACCACAAAGTGTCAGGCACTATGAATGAGCAATATGGGGTAAATCCTCCAATATTGCATCACCTCATCAAGCAGGCCTGACACAAAGTGTCAAGAGTGCCTTATTTGCCCTATCCCTATCATTAGGTAATACAAATGCAAAATCACTCCCCAATATCATATCACTCCATATCTTACTGAGTTCCTCCTTAGACATTGTGCTTTAAATTTCACTAATGCTCTGATAAGAGGAAGAAGCACCCTTTGGCATTTTTCAGAAAGAATTTTTGCCAAACGAAGAAACAAGTTATAGAAGAAGATGCGAAAGTTTATGATACACCTAAGCATGTGGCTTTATCAACAGTACTAAAGATGCTTCGTGGGGTTCGAAAAGACACTTGTCGCATTAAAAGTTTAGTGCCTTTTCGATAAAATCATTACTCATGGCGATTTTCTTATGAAACGACATCAAGAGTCGGGGGCAAATGATGAGACCCCATTAAAAGGCTTAATTCAAGAAGTATCCAACATAAGGCTCGTGATCCAAAAGGGGTCAATATGCTTAGACATGAGTAGACCTATGTCGACCCGATCTACCGTGGGATCTATTTCTCTGAATGGGTCTATATCGCCCCGATTTACTTTGAGATTTACCTTCCTGAGTGGGCCCATGTCACCCCGATCGCTCAATAAGATAGTTGTTGATTCCTAATGACATCTATTTGATCGCTCTCTGGAATTATTTGGTGCTCCCGAATTCTCATCTCTTCCAAAACCGATAACCAGCAGTCGACCCCTTCAGTTCTTACCAAATCAAAGGTAATATTTCACCAAGTCTAGTGATATTTGTTTCCTATTTTGGCACGAAGCATATCTTTCGATAAGGGAAAATATCTCTCCATACATTCAACTTCCTAAACGATAAGGATGCCAAATCTTTTGAATAATTTGATTATCGAAATCTCAGAATCTCTAGGAGTCTTTGTAAGAAAACTAAGATTGCAACACCCCAAGTTCATAGGACTAGCAGAATATCCTATAAGGGCTTTCGATACATAGCAGCCTAGGTAAGTTCTTTTGACAAAACACGGGGCACACAAGTCACAGGGAGATCTGTTCTCCCTCTCTTTCTCTCAATCTATTCTAATCTCATTCAAAAACCTCTCTTTCTGACTTGAGCGTTGGAGCCTCCCCCGCCGAAACACCATCCAACGGTCTTTTGCATATTTTAAATCCTTCATCCAAGTCGCGGTTTGAGTCAAGAAGGAGCTGGATCTATGAAGCCGAGACCAAACTCTGACAAATATCTAACATAGAGCCGAAAAATATAAAAGAACCTATAAAAGATAAGAGCTGAATAGAGGTCATACAAGATAAATTAAATCAATTTTTTTTTAAAAAATAATGTATGGTTATTAGTTCCTAAACCAAATGATAATATAATAATTAGAACAAAATGAGTTTTTGGAAATAAAATAGATGAAAATAGAAATATTATTAGAAACAAAGTTAGATTGGTTGTTAAATAATATTCACAAGAAGGAATTGACTATGATGAGACTTTTATACCGGTTGCAAGATTAGAACTAATTAGATTGCTTTTGGTTAGTTTAAAATTTTTTAAATTATATCAAATGGACGTTAAAAGTGTATTTTTGAATTGTTATATAAAATAAGAAATATATATTAGTCAATCCCCTGGATTTGAGAAACAAAATAAGAAAGATCGTGTTTATAAATTACAAAAATTATTGTATGATCTATAACAAGTACCTAGGGTATGGCATGAAAGATTAAATGAATATCTTATGAAAAATGATTTTAGAAAGGAAAATATAGATACCACTTTATTTATTAAGAATGTTGGAAATGATATTATTGTTGTGCAAATATATGTTGATAATATTGTGTTTAATTCTTCAAATGAATATTTGTGTGATAATTTTAGTACAATTATGAAAAATGAATTTGAAATGTTAGTGATGGGTAAATTGAATTTCTTTTTAAAATTACAAATTAAACAAACTTCTCAAAATATTTTTATAAATCAAAAAAAATATATGTAAGAAAGTTAATTGAAATATTTGGAAACGAAAATTCAAAATATCTACTTCTATTAAGTTAGATTAAAATGAAAAAGGAAAAAATGTAAATGAAAAACTTTATAAAAATATGATAGAATTTTTATTATATTTAATAGTTTCATGTCTCAATATTTTATTTAGTGCGTGTTTGTATATTAGATTTCAAAGTAAATTCAAAGAATCTCACCTTAGAGTCCTTAGAGTCACAAAGAGAATTTTAAAGTATATTGTGGTACTAATAATTTAGAAATTTGGTATTTAAGAAATTCAAATTTTAAATTAATTAGATATTCGGATGCCGATTATGCCGAATGTAAAATTGACGGAGAAAGTATTTTCGCTACTTGTCAATTTTTAGGAGATAAAATTATAAGTTGGGTGTCTAAAAAGTAAAATTCAGTTACTTTATCAACAGCCAAATCGGAATATCTCTATAGAAAATTATTATACTCAAATTTTTTGGTTAAAACAAAAACATAGAGATTATGGGATAAAATATAAGAATATTGTGATAAAATGTGATAATACAATACTATTTACCTCACCTTCAAACATCACTTTATTAGAAATCATGTTATTAATGGGGATATATATTGGAATATGTTGAAACTAAAAATTAGTTAGCTGACATTTTTATAAAACTCTTAGAGAGATGTTTGAAAATATTATAAATGAAATTGAAATATGTTTTTTATTTTAAAATTAAAAGAAAAAAGAAAAGGAGAGGTTTGCATAGAGGTTAGTATAAATTAATGAAATTTTTGCAATGTTTTCCTTATTATTCTTTGTTTCTCGATCTGATGTTTGCTCTAATATTTACTTTATTTTCTTTTAATGAAACAAAAACAGCGAAAATAGAAAAAAATAATAAATAATAAGTTCACATATTAAGGGGGAAAATAAAAAATTAATAAGTTCATAAATTGAGGAGTTTGAAAATGTGCATTATTTATATTTTTAAGTATTTATTTTTTATCGTTTTGTTGTCATTAAAAAGAGGGAGAATATTAGGGAAATTGTTGTTCTTTTAGAGTTTTGATAATAATAAAATTTTTTATATTATTCTGACATTTTTACTAAATATACAGACTAAGTTTCATATGAAAAAATCTCATAACAGTTGTCTAGAATTGATATAGAAGTTAGCATAGAAGTATTGTAGAAGCTAATGATTTTCTATGTGAAGTCAAAAGCGAAATGACTCAGAGATGCTATAAAGGTTGTCATAGAAACAGCTTAAAACTTATTGTAGAGGGACATAGTCTGTTACAAGGTAGAAAAAGGTAGAAGGTCCATAGAAGTTGTTATAAAGGTTACAATAGAGGTTGCTGTAAATATTGCTATAGAGGTAGAAATTCTTTTTATTAATCAAAGGCCCAGCTCAGCACACTAAGTGTAGATTGGATACTACACTTAACCTATAAATATGACCATATACATATTTCAATGATTCAATAAATGAGAATCAAATTCTAAATTAAAAATTTCAAATTCCAAAGAGTGAGACAATTTTTCAAAAAGGATGGAGTGATCATTTGTATATATTTACACTATCATATCTCCCTTTGCGATCAAGTATTTTTAAAATTCAAAATTTACATATCAAAGAAGATATTAAGAAGTACAAATTCAAATACCTACAACATTAAAACCTCAAGGATAAGATGGAGAAAAATGTGGGCAAAATTAGTTGGTCACTTGATTTTTCAAAGCAAGGGTAAAATCCAGTGGCTGATTTTTTAGAAGGATTCCGACTTTCTGCAAGTTTCAACAATTAGATAAATTCGAATCAAAATTTATAACTATTAAGAGAGAAGTTCAAACATCAAATTTGAATTATAATAGTTGAAATATCTTAAGAAATTAGGAGAAGTATCAGCACTTAAAAATCAAGATATTTTCTAGGAAAGTTACTACTCTTTGGCCAATAAATTTGTGCTGCTATAGTAGGTTTTGAACATTGAAAAATTAAAATAAAAAGGGGAACATACATCATAAAAAAAAAACACACACACACACATTGATAAGAGTAATTTACAGAAAAATAAAAGAAAAAATCTCTGCAAATCAAGAGTGTTGCTTGACAATAGCCTACTGTGATCTGCAAAACTTTTCTCTGCCTTTTTGTTCTTTTGAGTTGAGTTCTGTGTGAGTTTTGTGAGATAGTTTTAGTAAGAGTTGACATCCTACCTTTGTTAGATGAAGACATCTCCATGCTAAGAACATTAGAAGTCAAAAGCCTGAATTGTATCTTGCAACTCTTTAGTATAGTGGAAAACTAACAAGTTGCTAAATCTCGACTTACTGGCTGGAGGACTGGATGTTAGCATAAGATTGAACCACTATAAAATTAGGCTTTCTTCTCTATCATTTACTTTTATTTTCTACTGTCTAAATTTAGAATGATCATAAAATTATTTTGAATTTAAGTGGAATCAGATTAAAAAATTAAAATCAATCAAAGACAATTCAATCCTCTCTTTTGTTTATCACAGGAACCAACAAAGCTTAGATTAGAAAAGGAAAAGAAAATAAAAGTTTATAAATACTTTTTCAAATTTTTTTTTGGGTTCATTTTTTCACTTATATAAAATGAAAAATTTCATAATTAAAAGTTAAATTTTTATAAGAATAATTAAGATTATTTATTTAATTCAAAATTAACTTTCTCAAATGTAACATATGCTCAACTTAGGCCTCATCAATAGTATTTACGTTTTCCCATTTTTGAAAGATTACGATATACTAAAGTAATTAATATTTACACAAAAATTTTTATATTTTCTATATTTTTATATTTTTTATATTTAATGAATTATTTATTTATTTAATTATAATTTTTATTTTTATCTTATTTATCTTATAATTAATAATTACATATTTGATCACTTTAGATATTATAAAATATGCCTATTTTATTATTTTTATAAAATAATTAATATTTACATAAAATTTTTTATATTTTTTATATTTACATATTTGCTCACATTTTTATCTCATATATTTTTACAATGTACAGTTTTCTCATATTTTTTCATATCTGTTTACATTTTTTCATTTCTGTTTCTGTACAACCGAAATCATATTAATACTAACATAAATATGAATACAATAGTAATTAAAGGTACTCTTGGATTTTTCCAATAGAAATTATAACTTTGTTATATTTTATTTTTACTTATTAATCATAACAAAAAATCTTTAGCAAGTATACATGATTAAAACACCAAAATATACAATATGTTAAAAGTATTATTTTAATAATATTTAAATTTTGAGAAAAACTCTTTGGAATGAAATCTTGGTTTTAGCATAAAAAATATTAATTATTTTGTTCAGATCTGTTGGAGTTGATTTTTGACCCCATAGATAATTGCTCTTTTGACTCGAACAAGGATTTGGTGCCGAGGGATTTGCCAGATCTTCTTGAATGGGAATTCTAGAGAGAGTCCAAATGATGGCCCTATGTTGACCCTGCAAAGTTGATTGGTGCCAGTGCTTCAGTTGGGTTGTCATCAATGACAGCACCTACAAAAACCACACCGGGGACAGCATGACAAAGAGATTTTGACACTCAAATCAGAATGAGTAATAAAAGAGAAAAGACCGACGATAGTCTATAGTTTTAAACCTGTTGCCCCCATGTGTATTTTGTGTAAAGAGAGATATATGTGTATATAATGCCATGTGATGTAATCTATGTGTACGAGTATGAAGTCATACCTCCAATCATCTATAAAATTGGGCATGAAGCTATGCCTATGATTGTATGTGGAGTTGAGTGTGTAGTTGTCCCCTGGTGGGCATGTAAATGTATTCAGATGGGTTATCTTTGCTTTGTATATATAGCCTTCCCCGGATATAAAGAACCCTAATTTCCTTTTGTATAAGGTTTTTCCAAATAGCAACAATAATAGTCAAAGATTTTTAGAAAATTTAGAATTCCTTGATATTAAGGAAGATTTAAGATTTTAGAAATGTTTCCTTTCTTTTTGAGAATTCAAGACAATTAGAATCCTACATGATTAAGAAAGGTTTGAACATGTCAAGGATTTCTTTCCATATTAGATAATTATAAGAGAATTAGGATTTCACGAAAATAAGGAAAGTTTCCTGTTAAGTCAGATACCATCATTTGCCCCCGACTCTTAATGGCATTTTATAAAAATAGTATTAGGAGTAGAGTGAATTGAAGAATCGGAAGAGGCATGAAAGTAAAACATTATTTGTGGAAGGTGCCTATGATAGGTTTTGTGAAATCTATAAGGCAATCGAGAGTCTGGGTGAACAAGAGTTTGAGAAACCATGAGGTCAAGAGACCGAGAGGATGGGTGAATGAGTGTTTGAGAGACTGAGAGGACGAGTGAACAAGTGATCGAGAGACTGAGAGGATGGGTGAACGAGCGGTCGAGAGACTAAGAGGACGGGTGAACGAGCTATTTAGGACTGAGAGGTCGAGTAAACTAGCTATCGAGAGACTGAGAGGACAGGTGAATGAGCACTAGAGAGACTGAGAGATCAAGTGAACAAGTTGTCGAGTGATCAGGAGATCAAGTGATCGGGAGACTAAGTGATCGAGAGATCAAGTAACTAGGAGGTCAATTGACTGGGGATTGATTGATCAAAAGATCAAGTGATCGAGCGACCAAGTGATCAGGAGACCGAGTGACAAGGGGTTCGAGTGATTGGGAGATCAAGTGATCCAGAGACTTAAGTGAGAGTACTCAGCGAAGCAGTGACCAAGAGTACAGAGTGCTTATATTATGAAAAACATAAGTAAAAGATCTAAAGACTGACTGGGTCATAGCTCTCAATGAGTGCAAGAGGTTAGAAACTGACACAAGAGAAAATGGGGCCGGACTGTAAGTAGCTAAGAGATTTACAAGAGAGCGATTGTAGTCCCATCTTGTCACAAACAATTTGCTTCCTCTGCTTTGCATTCTTATTCCCACATTGTCATGTATTGGAGTGACTTAAGCATGTGGTTGTCATTGAAGGCGTTATAGCCGAGAGAGTATTAGGTGTCAAATCTAAAATATATATATACACACTAGAGTTATGTTACAGCTAATAGAATGTAGTGCCATGAGAAAAGAAGTTAGATCTCATCCGGTACAATAGTAGCCACAAAAAACCAAGAGAAAGGGAGTGGAATTCCATTTGAAAGCCGAGGCACATATATAAATAGAAGACCGATTTATTATATGAGGCGTATAGTCAAGAGAATACCATCTAACATGTAGAGTTAAGAAAATATCATATAAGGTGTATAGCTAAAAGAATACCATGTGAGGCTTATAGTCAAAAGAATACCATCTGAGGTATAAAGCTGAGAGTGGAAGTTGGATCCTGCATTGAATCAGACATATAGCCTAGTAAGTGGGCCATGCATTTCTATTTGGGAGATAGATCTCATATTGATGACACGTTCATTTGGTTGAAAGAGTGGACCATGTCTATCCATCTACGAGGTAGTTGTCACGCCCCGAACCAGGAATCGTGAACAGCCACCCGTTGTTCTGAATGCCAACTGTATTTTCTACAAAAAATAGGGCAGAACCTCCCCATAAATCGGAGGTCTCGTACAATTTAACCTGTTTCAACCTGTATAACTCAAAATCATCCTGAAAATAAAACAAATGGCCATCTCGACCTCTCCAAAACCAACAACTCCCATAGCCGACATTCAGAACAACGCAAGGCTATAAAAATCTATCAACAAACCTAACCACAGACCTCTACTGTCATGCCCAACTAGAGCATGAGCAGCCGCCACACCGAGCGGACTTAAATTCTATACAAATTTACAACAATTTTTCCAAGTAACATTCAATTACATACAATCGCCTCAATGCAAATGAAATACGAGAGTTTCGCAAATAAATATACATAAATTATATAGTCATCCCAAATTAAGTACACGGCCAACTACGGATCTCAACAAGACTTCGCAGGGTCGAAAATAAAATATGTAATTCATTTTTCAACAGGAATACTAGTACGGACATCGCAGTGTCGGTGTTACAGTAGTTCCCATGTTGACGACAAGTTCGTTCAATTGAAAGAGAAGACCGCGCTTACCCATCTAGGAGATAGATCCCATATTGACGACACATTTGTTCAGTCGAGAGAATGAGATGTGCCTACCCATCTGGGAGATAGATCCCATATTGATGACATGTTCGTTTGGTCGAGAGAGTGTGAGCCTGCAAAAGAAAATGTGATAGACTTATAGGTATAAGGTCCTGAACCATGGTTAGTCAAGATATAATTAAAAAATAGCAACATTTGTGAAACAAAGATATTATTATTATAATGGTTGCAAAGAAAATTTTAAACTGAAGTTGTTAGGTAAAAGACTAGAGAATTGTCGAAGTAGTAGTAGGTTGGGGCCCTCGATGGATCTGAATCATAGTTGATCACTCGATGCTGAGAGAATGTCGCCTTCCAAAACTGTTAACCACTGGTGTAAGGGCCAGGTCTCACGATTGCTCAATGGAATTGGATTCTGGGGGAGCTCAATAGAATCGATCTTCATAGTTACCCAGGAAAGGGGTGCTCCTAACTGTGTTTTCACCGATTGAAAATTACTTTTGATTATTACTTGGCCGACATGATCAAAATGTTACGAAAAAGAGTTAGAGCATGTAAATAGTGATATTATCAGTATGATAATCATAAGACAAGATCCAAGATTAAAATGATGGTTAAGAGCATTGAAACACTGTCAAAGTAATAATAGGCTATGAGTAGGAATTATTAAACTGAGACATTCAATGGATCCAGATCATAACTCTGTACTTGAACCCAAGCGTCGGTCTCAAGTAAGGAAAAAGGCAAGACTAGAGTGGGTCACGTCTACCTAGTTGGGTGCTAGGACCCATATTGACGATGCGTTTCAAGATGTGGAGCCGAGAGAGTTCTTAACGGGGGGACCCCTAACTGTGTTATCAACAATAGAAAGTCATTTTTGATTGCTGCATGGTTAACATGATCGAAATGCTACGAAAAAGTGTCATAGTATGTAGAATAGAGATACTATTGCCATAATAAGCATAAGATAAAGTTCCATGTCAGAATGACTAATTAAGAATATTGAAATACTATCAAAGTAATAATAAGCCGTAAATTGAGATTATTAAACCGAGATGTTTGACGGATCTAGATCGCAGTTGAGCACTCTAGTGCTGAGAGTCGTCCCAAAGAGGGAGGGACAGTGATAGGAGGTACGAAGTGAAACAGGGTACGGAGCTTTTTCAGGTAAACATTCAATCGTTCCTATAGATGATGCCAATCTATTGGAGTCGATTTTTGACCCTATAGATAATTGCCCTTTCGATTCGAGCAGGGATCTAGTACCGAGGGATTTGCTAGATCTTCTTGAATGGAAAACCTGGAGAGAGTCTAAACTATAACCTTGTGTTGTCTCTGTAAAGTTGTTGCCTCTATAGAGTTGATCAGTACCAATGCTTTGGTTGGTTGTAATCAACGAAAAAACCTATAAAAACCTTGTCGAGGTCGGCCTAACGGGGGACTCAGAAACTCAAGTAAGAATGAGTAATTAAAAAGAAAAGACTGATGGTAGTCTGTAGTTTTAAAGCTATTCCCCCCACGTGTATTGTGTGCAGATAGAGATAAATGTGTATATAATGCCATATGATGTAATCTATGTATACGAGTATAAAGTCATACCGTTGATCATATATAGAGTTGGACATGAAGTTGTACCTCTGATTGTATGTAGAACTAGGTATGAAACCATACCTTTAATTGTATGTGGAGTCGAGTGTGTAGTTGTCCCCTGATGGGTATGCAAATGTATTCTGATGGGGTGTAAAAAGCCCTAGTTTCCTTTTGTACGAGGTCTTCCCAAATAGTAGAAATTATAGTAAAAGAATTTTAGAAAATTTAGACTTCTTTGAGATTAAGGAAGATTTAGGATTTTAGAAATGTTTCATTCCTTTTTGAGAGTTCAAGAGAATTAGAATCCTACGAGATTAAGAAATGTTTGAACTTGTTAAAGATTTCATTCCATATTGGATGATTATAAGAGAATTTGGATCTCATCGGAATAAAAAAAAAAAATTCCTATTAAGCCGAGTACCATCAAGATCTAATCTAAAAACATAAAAGTAGAAAATGGTGTTTTACAAAAGTTTCATGAAAAGAAAATAAAATAGCAAGAGAAAAAAGAGAATATTTTGTATATAAGAATTTTAAATCGAAATTGCATCATGCAAGTTTGTTATTTTTATAAATATAAGAGTTAACTCTTTGGAATTTACAAAGTTAGTTTACCAAGATCAAGATGTGTGATCTAAAATAAAAGGGGATTTTACGTTAAATATAAGGGTGAGAGTCGTTCAATGGTAACCAATCACGAAATTTGCATGAAATTTAGATGTTACTAACATTAGGATATATCCTTTATATGGTATAGTTTTGGGATTATTAGAATTGAAGGGAGAGCGTAATTGGGTTTGTTGGAGGTGGGTTATACTCCACAGATGATAGCTCTACTAACTTGAATGGGATGATTGGCTATCAAGCAATCTTGATTGATGAGACCTGTAAAAGATTGTCAGAGGGTGTTTTGGTGAGGGAGACTCCGACGTTCAAATCAGAAAGCGATTTTCAAAAAGGAAAACGACTAAAGGGAAGTTTTGTATTGCCTTGGTGTGCTATGTGTAACTTAAAAGAACATATCTGACTAGTGACCTTATAATGTGTATATATGGGTTTCTTCTATGAGTCTCGTGTGCATCCAGAGTGCTAAAACCCTAGTTTCCATATAAAAGTGTACTAAGATCGTAGGACCCTTTAGGAAAAGATTTCCATAAGATTCAAAATCCTTCTTGTTCAAAAAGTTATAGCCGTCATGGAATTCTTTTCTTTATCGATTAGGATTCAGAGTCTCCTTGCTAATTACGAGATGCTATTTCCATGATTTATAGAAAGTTGTATATTGCTCCGAGTTGACCAAATATCGAGCATTGAGGAGGTCTTGAACCTGATCAGCATTTTATCAAGTAGAGGCTAGTTGGTAAGAGCCTAGAAAGTAGGCCACGCTCTCTCGTCTAGGAGATTCACTCCATGCTCGCAATTTGTTAGATCATAGGTTTAAATTCTATGATAATAGGCCTTTAGGTCATGTATCATCATTGCCTTATACTCCTTGTGTCATTTTAAAGAAAATGACATAAAAGTAAATTGAAAGGTTACTATTTGAAGGGTCGTGGGGGTATTAATGGAGATAACCACCAAATAAATAATCCATAAATAAATGTTATGTGGGAAGTTGGAGAGTTTGAATTCTCATTCATTGTGCACATTTGTAATTGGGATATTTCAGTTGCCCATAGTCGTAGAGATCATGCCTTCACGATTATAAATAAGAGAGGAGATTTTAGTACCGCGTTCAAGTGATTTCGACTAATTTGAAAGTGATTTTATGAGTTCCTTCTATTGAGAATCAGTGCTTCTAAAAGAACTTGAATATGGGTTTTGAACCACAAACCTGGTAGTTTAGAAGACTTTTGTCGATGCAAGGTTTTATAAAAAATGGAGCTGCCGATATAAGGTTCCATCATGTCACTTAGAATCTTGGCATTATGGTGGAATTTGTTAGGGTCCCATCAGGATTCTGGCCTTGTGCGGAGAGAGATTTTTGTTCGCACAGGAAGCTCTCTTCTCAAGGTTAGAATCATCGTCCGGCCCCTACGTGCAACAGGTGGCTGAAGATTCTTCTTCAGCATTTTTCGAGTAGGGCGATAAGAGGAATTGGGAGATTGGACAATGGAGAAGGTGTGAAACTTGATGTATCTTTTTTGTCTCTTTTTAATCATCTCCCACACTTTCAAAGTCTTTTCTAGCTTCTCTAATAAAAATTTTATAATTTTTTTTCTGATTATATGATGCCTCTTTTGTCTTATATGTAACTTTGTATTTCTCATCTTATCTAAACTATTCTGCCTTGTAACAATATTAGCGGATGAATTTTTTTTCTTTTCTTCTTGGAAATTGTATTGCATGTTTGTCATGTACCTGCAATGTAAAGCATATTACTTTTTAACACATTTGAATCATTCAACTAGCATTTTTCTTAGTAGATTATGTGTGTTTAAATGTCGGTTAACTCATTTTAAGAGTTTAATCAAAAGTATGGGCTATGTCCACCCGTCAAGGGGATGTGTCCGATATGTCCCTTATCGATGACACATTACATTTAATAGAACATTCTGTTAAAAGAATTCAAACGATATGATGGCTCATGTCTTTTGTCATGGAGATACATCCCTTATTAAGGGGCACGCTACATTTGATAGAATATTCGGTCGAAAGAGTTCAAATGATAAGATGGGTCGTGTCTACTCATTAGAGAGACACATCCCTTATTAATGACATGCTATATTCAATAGAACATTTGATCAAGAGAGTTTAAATGATATGATGAGTTGTGTCTACCTGTCTTGAAGATACATCCCTTATTGATAACACGTTGCATTCGATAGAACATTTAGTCAAGAGAGTTCAAATGATAGGATGAGCCTTGTCTACCTGTTAGGGAGATACATCTCTTATTGAGGACACACTACATTCGATAGAACATTCAGTCAAAAGAGTTCAAATGATAAGATGGGTCATGTCTACCCGTTTGGAGGATACATCCCTTATTAAGACCAGCTACATTTGATAAAATATTCGGTCCAAAGAGTTAAAACAATAGGATGGACCGTGTCTATCTGTTGGGAAGATACATCCCTTATTGATGATATATTTTGAAAAACATAGGTATAGAAACAGATCAGTCGGTAGATAGGATAGTATAACAGGATAGAGGACTATAAAGGTCTTACCCGACCATTTGACTAGGTACAGAGCAGAGCATGTTCCCATAAGCGAGTGACAATCATCATTACTAGTAGATGCACAAGTTTTCAGAGTTCCAAGTTCTAAGCACGATCGAGTCGTCTAGATGATTGAGTCGATATGTGCTTGGACGAACTTTCGAGCATATTCGCTAAAGACCTTCCCAATGGGGTGCTAGCTTGCCCCTAGTTAAGGTAGACCAGTGGCTTCTACCTTCTTTAACACCAAATTACACAGCTTGAACATACTAGTCTTAACCCGCTTGTTGTAGTATCGTGCTATCTGTTGTTAATAAGCGGTCAATCGAGTAAACACAGTTTCTCATAGTTAAGGGAGCAAATCTAACCATTCACGTAATGCAAGCTCATTCTACCCATGCTCGTATTGATCTACTCGAAGTGAATAAATGTTGATTTCACCAACATCACTATAGCCCTTCGGAGTGTTGTTTTATAGGCCTAGAGGATACTATAGAGCTTATCTATCCAATGACCTTTAACTTCATCCAACACAGCCTTTTGTTCTTGTAGTCTGCTACATAAGTCTTGGAAACTTTTGTTATCGAACTGTTTGCCATTGTCAGTAATTTTGTGGTGGTGATCTAGGTTAATGGTTCGGTTTCTACCCATTTGGTGAAGTAATCAATAGCCAGGACTAGAAACTTTCATTGTCTAGTAGCGAGTGGGAATGGCCTAAGGATGTCCATTTCCCAGTATGCTTAACGGCCATGATCTTACTATCGAGTAGAGTTTAGTAAAGAGCTGGCATGGTATGAACAAGAAGCACTGACACTTGACATATCTTCTAACGTAATCATCCGTGTTGGTCTTCATGGTGGGCCAATAATACCGTTGTCAAAGAGTTTTGTTCACCAAATTTTGAGCACTTTAGTGATTACCATATATTCCTTCATGGATTTCTCTAAGCATATAGTTTCCTTCCTCAGGCATCAAACATTTTAGATACGGATTGGTAAAGAACTTCTTGTAAAGATCTTCGTTGATAATGGCATAGTGGGTAGCCTTACATCTCAACTTAGCAGTCTTGGAAGGCAAGCTTGGTAGTTGTTTGCGTTTCAAATGAGCCTTTATGAGGTCCTTCCAACTTGGTGAACTATTCATTGATAGGATCTGCTTGGACTTATCTATGCTCGAGTATGGCAGCCTCTCTATATAAACTACTTGGTTGGTTGCAACCGAGTCAGAATTGGCTATCTTTGAGAGAATTTTAGCTCATGCATTCTTTGATCAAGGGATCTGCTGTATTTCTGTCTTTTTAAATTTTTCCACTACTTCCCGTAGCTTGGATAAATACTTTGTCATCACTAACTCCTTAGTTTTATAAACTCCTTTGATCTGCTTGATAACCAATTGACTGTCAGTAAAGACCTCTATATTCTAGGCTCCTAGTGATGCTACAATTCGTAATCAGTTAGAAGAGTTTCATATGCAGCCTAATAGTTGGTTGCTTGGAAATCAAAATGGAGGGCCTATTCAGCTTTGAAATTATCTAGTCCTATGAGAATGAGTCTGGCTCCACTTTCTAAAGAGTTATACAACCCATCCACATAGAGGGTCCACTCGAACAATCAGCATTGTTCCTAGTCATCGGCAGGAGCTTGTTTGGTGGGTGTCCAGAGTATGCATTCAATGATGAAATTAGCAAGGGTTTGGTCTTTGATTATAAAACTCAGTTGATATTTAATGTCGAATTTACCTAACTCGATGTTCCACTTAATAAGTCGACCTGAGGTATCCCTTTTCTATAGGATCTGCTTCAAAGGCTGATTGGTCACTACCACAATCGTTTGGGCTTGGAAGTAAGGCCAGAGGTGTTTGATAGTGATGACTAGGGCGAATGTTATCTTCTCGATGGGTCTGTAATTAGCCTTCGACTCTTAAAGTATACAACTGATATAATACACTGGCTTCTGTGTAGTGGATTCCTGCTTTACAAAAATAGAGCAGAGTGCTCAGTTAGAAATAGAGAGGTAAAGGTAGAGTTTCTCCTCGAGAATAGGTCGGGAAAGGAGCGGAGGTGATGTGAGATATTTTTTTAGCCGTTCGAATGCCACATGGCACTCCGACATCAACGTGAATCTCTGGGACTTCTTTAAAGTGTCATAGAAGGGTTTATACTTTTCCCTTACTTTCAAATGAATCGATTTAGAGCCGCGATCCTCCCCGTGAGGCGTTACATTTCTTTTACTATCCTTAGTGGTGCTATTTCCAGTATAGCTTCTATCTTCTCTGGTTTCACCTTGATTCCCCAGTTATAATTAGGAAACCTAGAATTTCCCCAAGGTGATCCCAAAAGTGCACTTTACTAAATTCAACCTCATGTTATAGTGCTTTAATGTTTGGATCGTTTCTTCGAAATCTGCGACATGATCTTCGACATCAGTGATCTTGACAAGTATGTCATCAACATAAGCCTCCATGTTCTTGTTAAGCTGTTGACTAAAGACCTTGTTGACCAACAACTCAAAGTTTGCTCTAGCATTTTTTAGGCTAAACGACATGAACTTGTAGCAGTAAATGCCGAATTCTGTGATGAAATTGGATTTTTCCTTATCCTTGGGGGCTATACGTATCTGGTTATAGCTAGAGTATGTGTTCATGAAATTCGGAAGTTGATGACCCAAATAGTTGCCCACCAGTTTGTCAATATTAGGGAACAGATAACTGTCTTTCGAGCATACCTTGTTGAGATTGGTGAAGTCTACACATATTCTCCACTTGCCGTTGTTTTTTTTTACCATGACCACATTAGCTAACCACTCAAGATATTCTACCTCCCGAATAAATCTTGCCTCTAGGAGTTTTCAGACCTCCTCCTGCATTGCGAATTGGCGTTCTAGTATGAACACCCTCTTTTTCTGCTTAACAAGCTTCTGACTTTCATCCATAGTCAATTTATGAACTATAATTGAGGGATGAATACCTAGCATGTCTTTTGGAGACCATGCAAAGACTTTAGAATGTCATCGTAGGCAATCCACGATTGCTTTTTGAAGGGATATTGGTAGATGGGCGCCAATTTAGACTATTTGATCAGGTACATTCATGATGGGACTTCAATCACTTCCTCTCTGAGTTGAGGTTTAGATAGTTGCTCGATGTCATCTTTGAATTCCATAGTGTCTACTACAAGAATTTCTCCTTCTTCTCCTGCTACGGGGATGGTTAATGGGTCAGAGTCACCGTGAATTGTCGTGACCCCTAGAGGTATCCTGAATTTGATCTTCTTCATGTGTCTTGCACTTGGTAGTGCTTTGAGATCGTCTAGGCTAGGATAGCTTAAGATGGCATTGCAAAGAGATGAAAGTTTAAACATCTAAAAAGTGGTTCTGGTGGTAGTATGATGATAAGGTATCGCTAAAGTTACAACAAGCAAAATAGTACCTTCCGAAATGATATACTCATCAACAAATCCCTTCAAGGGCTTGTCAGAAGGTTAAAAGTGGGATTGGGCAAAGCCTATTCATTGGAAAGCATTCCAAAAGAGGAGAACTCAATCTGCTCCTTAATCAACGAATGCTCTTTTGATGAGGAACGAATCTATTCCAATCATAATGACCAATGGGTCATTTCGGTTAGTGTCGACCCTTATCAAATCGTCATTATCAAAACTAATTGTTGGTCTCTTCCTTTCAATCGACACCATGGTCATGAAGGGAGGAAAAAGGGTGAAAAGCATGTTCGGCTGAAAAGTATCAGTCTGCTCCCACAGATGACACTAATTATTGGAGGTGGGTTTTACTCCACAGATGATCACTCTACTAACTCGAACGGGATGGCTGACTGTCGAGCAATCTTGATTGATAAGACCTACAAAAGGCCACCGAAGGGTACCCGGGTGGAAAAGACTCCGATACTCAAATCAAAGATGGCATTTTAAAAGAGAAACAGACTAAAGGGAAGCTTCATATTGCCTTTATATGCTATGTGTGAGTAGAGAGAACATACCTAACTGGCAGCCTTATGATGTGTATAAATAGGTTGTTTCTATGAGTCTCAAGTGTATCCAGGGTACTGAAACCTTAGTTTCCATATGAAAGTGCCCCGAGATCATAGGACCCTTTAAGAAATGATTTCTATAAGATTTAGAATCTTTCTTTTTAAGAAATTTTTAATTGTCAAAGGATTGTCGATTAGGATTCAGAGTCTCCTTATTAATTACGAGACGTTGTTTTCATGATCTAGAGAAAGTCGAATATTGCTCCGAGTTGACCAGATGCCAAGCACTAAGGAGCTCTTGAGGTTGATCAAACTTCTACCAAGCAGAGTCTGGTCGATGAACGCCTAGAGAGTGGGCCACACTCACCCGCCTGGGAGGTTCACTCCATTCTTGCAATCTATTGGATCATGGCATCAATGGACCTTTAGACCATGTATCACCAGAGTTAAATATTTAATAATGACGAGAAATTGTGATGAGATTTAATAATTTAATTCATTAGTACGAATGAATGAACACTCTTCGATAAAAATTGTGCATAGGTAAGTTGGCTAAATTAAGTAAATTGTTGTGTTATATAATTGATTTATTTCGATTCTGCATATATATATTATTTACTGTAAAAATAATTTTTCCTATCGATAATGTTACATTTCATATTTTTCTTTAACTTTCTGATTTCTTTCGTTTTCTTTTTTAAAAGGCATAATAGCATCCATGTGAAAAAAAAGGCCTTTTTCCAAAATATAGTTTCAATTTAATTATGTTTCTCTTTTATTGCTAACGATGAGATGTCCTAATCTAATCCCAATCTTTTAAAATTCTCATGTCTATGTTATGGGTTTATCACTTGTGAACCATTCAGATCTAGTCATGTCCTTCCTAGTAAATCAAATTCCAAAGGACTTTCCCAATAATTTGACATGAATTTCCATTTAGGATTGCTTTAAAAACATCATCCAATTTAACATGTGAAAAAATCACTCATGAAGATATAGCCGAGTGAGTGGGCCGTGTCTATCTATTTGGGAGATAGATCCCATATTGACAACACGTTCATTCAGTCAAGAGAATGGGCCACGCCTACCTGTCCAGGAGGTAGATCCCATTTTGATGACACGCTCATTCAATTGAAAGAGCAAACTATGCTTACCCATCTAGCAGATGGATCCCACATTGACAACATATTTGTTCGGTCGAGAGAGTGGGCTGTGCCTACCCATCTGGAAGATAGATCCCATATTGATGATATATTCATTCGGTCGAGAGAGTGTGAGCCTGCAAAAGAAAACACGGTAGACTTGTAGGTATAAGGACCTAAACTATGGTTAGTCAAGATATAATAAAAAAATGGAAACATTTGTGAAACAGAGATATTATTGTTGTAATGGTTGCAAAAGAAAATTTCAAACTGAAGTTGTTAGGTAAAAGACTAGAGAATTGTCGAAACAGTAGTGGGCGGTGCATAGAGACTACCAAACTAGGGCCCTCAATGGATACGAAACATAGTTAATCACTCGATGCAGAGAGAATGTTGCTTTCTGAAACTATTGACTACTGGTTTATGGGCCAGGTCTCACGATTACTCAACAGAATTGGATTCCAAGGAAGCTCAATAGGATTAATCTTCGTAGTTACCCAGCAAAGGGGTGCTCCTAACTATGTTTTCACTGATTGAAAATTGTTTTTGATTGTTACTTGGCCAACATGATCAAAATGTTATGAAAAAGAGTCAAAGAATGTAAATAGTGATATCATCAGTATGATAATCATAAGACAAGATCCAAGATTAAAATGTCGGTTAAGAGCATTAAAACACTATCAAAGTAATAATAGGTTATAAGTAGGAATTATCAAACTGAGACATTCGATGGATCCGGATCACAGCTATATACTTGAACCCAAGCGTTGGTCTCAAGTAGGGAAAGAGACAAGACTAGAGTGGGTCACGTCGACCTAGTTGGGTGTTAGGACCCGTATTGACGACGCGTTTTCAGATGTGGAGCCGAGAGTGTTCTTAAGGGGGACCCCTAACTGTGTCGTCAACAGTAGAAAGTCATTTTTGATTGCTGCATGGTTAACACGATTGAAATACTATGAAAAAGTGTCAGAGCATGTAGAATAGAGATACTATTCCCACAATAAGCATAAGATAAAATTCCAAATTAGAATGACTAATTAAGAATATTAAAATACTATCAAAGTAATAATAAGCCATGAATAGAAATTATTAAACCGAGACGTTCGATGGATCTAGATCACAGTTGAGCACTCTGGTACTAAGAGTGGGAGGGACGGTGATAGGAGGTACGAAGTGAAATAGGGCATGGAGCTTTATTAGCTAAACATTCAATCGTTCCCATAAATGGTGCCAATCTATTGGAGTCGATTTTTGACCTCATAGATAATTACTCTTTCGACTCAAGCGGGGATCTGGTGCTGAGGGATTTGATAGATCTTCTTGAATGGGAAACCTGGAGAGAGTCTAAATTATAACCTTATGTTGCCTCTATAAAGTTGATGAGTACCAGTGCTTCGGTTGGGTTGTAATCAATGAAGAAGCCTACAAAAACTTTGTTGTTGGGGTCGACCCAGTGGGGAGATTCTAAGACTCAAGTAAGAATGAGTAATGAAAGAGAAAAGACTGAAGGCAGTCTATAGTTTTAAACCTATTGTCCCCACGTGTATTGTGTGTAGAGAGAGATATATGTGTATATAATATCATGTGATATAATCTATGCGTACGAGTATGAAGTCATACCTTCGATCATATATAGAGTTGGACATGAAATCGTACCTCTGATTTATATAAAATTGGGCATGAAACCATACCTCTAATTATATGTGGAGTCGAGTGTGTAGTTGTCCCCCAAATGGGTATGCAAATGTATCCTGATGGGGTGTAGAAAATCTTATTTTCCTTTTATATAAGGTAGGGGTGACCATGGTTTGGTTTAAACTGTGAACCGAATCGGAATTGGTGGCTCAAAAATCAAACCGGAACCGCTTTTTCGGTTCCAGTTCAGGTTCAAAAAGTGGAACCGGAGACATATGATTCGGTTTTGGTTCCTAAAATTTAGAAACCGGAATCGAGTTAGAATCGAAACAGAACCAAAATCAGAACTAAAACCAAAACCAAGTATTTTTTTTTTGTTGAAATCGGAACCGAATTTTTGAAAATGATTGGTTTTTATTTCTAAACAAGTACTAAACTCATTCAAAATTCAAATTTTATTATTGTGTCACAATTATAACAATAAATATACACAAAAACCAAAGTCATTTAGAATTCAAATTTTTTATCATTATGTCATAACAATCAACATGCACAAAAATTAAAATCATTCAAAATTTGAATCAAAGTCATGCACAACAATCAACATGCATAATGATCAAAATTATTCAAAATTCAAATTTTTCATTGATGTGTCATTGTCACAACAATAAACATGCACAAAAATCAAAATCGTTTAAAATTCAAAATTTTCATTGTTGTGTCACAACAATCAATATGCACACTGATCAAAGTTATTTAAAATTCAAAATTTTCATTATTATGTCACAATCAGAATAATGAATAGTACCGTTGTGTCATAAAATTCAAATTTCATATTATTTATAATTACTTTTATACTCTTCCAAATTAGTTGTTATACAACTTTTAGAAAGATAATTTTAGTCTCAAAAAATATGAAATCTCTATAAATACTAGTTCAATTTCATTTCCCTTCACAAATCAATTCTCAATTCTCACTTCTTACTTCTTATTATCAATATACTCTTACAATTTCACTCTCAATTTCTTAACTCTCAATTGATATTTACAATTTTTCATTTTCTCTCATATTCAATTGTTCATTTTTCTTTCAATTTCTAATTCTATTCAATTTTATTTATCAATTATGTCAAGTGATAGAGACAAGAGTAAGGTTGGAGAATCTTCCCAAAATGAGCAATTTTATTTTGAGAATTTTTCAACACAAGAATCTCAACACGTCAACCTTGAAGCTAAAAATGATGATCAAGAAGAGATGTGTACAGAAAAAGAAAAATTGTTATGATCCAGTATTTTTAAGGTACATTTCAAAAAAAAATCATTTACCAAATGGTTCAATACAAGTTATTTGCAATCATTGTGGACAACAATTCAAATTCAAAAAAGGTGGAGGATATGTGACATTTATAAAGCATCTGAATAACAAATATCCAACTAGAGCTGGTATTGATAGAACACAAACTCAAATATCTGGATTACATTTTCTAATCTTTCTTCTTTTTTTATTTATTCCGATGAAAAAATAGAGAAGAATTAACTAAAATGATTGCTATTGAATATTTATCTTTTAGTTTTGGTTAAAAAATAGGATTTATTAAATATTATCAAAATGCTTTAAATCCTTCTACAAAACGTGTGCCTAGAACTACTACTACTCAACAACTCATAAACTTTATAAAAGTGAGAAAAATAATTTACAAAAGTTTTTCAAAAATTTTAATGGTCAAGTTTCTATATGTAGTGATATTTGGAGTAATCATTAATAAAGACAATCATATAAGACTATTACTTGTCATTGGATTGATAATAATTGGAATATCCATAAATGTAACATTGCATTTAGAGTTTTTGATAAAAGACATACGGCTGAAAATATTTATAAGATTATTAGTTCAATTTTGCAAAAATATTATTTAGTAAATAAAATTTTTTCTATTGGTTTTGATAATACTTCTGCTAATATTATTTCTATTAGAGACTTAGAAAATATTTGTAAACCTAGTTTTGGTGATAAATTTTTTCATATAAGATATTCATGTCATGTATTAAATTTATGTGTTCAAGATGAATTAAGATCTCTTGAAATTTATCTTACCCCTATTAAAAAAAAAAATTCTTATTTATGGAATCGTCTACAAATAATAAAAGATTGAGCTAGATTTTATAAAGAAAATGGAAAAAGACCTAAAAGATTTTCTAAAGATGTTCCAACACGTTGGAATTCAACTTATGAATTATTAGATGAATCATTTTCTTATAGACAATTGTTATGTATTTTTTTCACAAATAATGTTAATTCTATTATTTTATATCCACAACAATGGACTATTTGTGAAAAAAATTTAAATTTATTAAAAGTGTTTAATGATGCTACATATATATTGTCTGGTATTTATTATCCTACATTTTCATTATTTTTTCTACAAAGTATTAATATTGTAAATACTGTGCAAGAGTATGAAAATGATGAAAATTTAAAAGATACAATTTATCTATTGAAAATAAAATAGTGCAATTATTTTTGTGAAATTCCTGATATTTATCTTATTGCTATTGTTTTTTATTCTAGATATAAATTAGATGGTTTATTTAATTATTTAACTTTCTATATTGAAAATTTATGAATAAATAATTATGATATTGCACAAAAAATAAATTATATTAGAAAATTAATTTTTGATACATATGTTCAATTTAGTGTGACATTTGATAGTTCTACTCAACAATCTTCTCAATCTATAAATATTGGAGAATTTTCTAAAATGAGCAAAGTAGAGCAACTATTATTTCAAAGGCAAAAGAAACCAAGAGGTTCAAATTCTGTATCTAAAATTGATTTATATCTAACAATTTCTTTTGAATTTAGTGTCTACCATCTTTAAAGGATTTTCCAATTTTATAATAGTGGAAAGAATATGCAAACAATATTTTTATATTATCACAAATTGCTAAACAAATTTTAGCAACTTCTATCTCAACTGTGGCGGTTGAACAAGCATTTAGTATAGGAGGAAATATTTTGAATGAGACAAGATCATGTATGACTCTAGAATCACTTGAGGCACAAACCTGTCTAGATGATTAGTATAGAACAGATCTTAGGCGACAACAGATAATAAAGAAGAATAATGAAGACTTATAATACATTACAACCAAAGTCACATCAACCACTACTTCTGACAACATTTCAAATTAAGTTAAGGTAAGGGAGTCATATATTCAAATGGTAAATAAACTACGAGGGCTTTGATTCCTTTAGGCCGCAAAAGGACACGTAGGTAGCTTAATTTATATAAATTAAGTTCAAGCCATTTTCATTTTTTTCTTTATTTTAATTGTAAAATCAAAGAATTAAATATGTAACATATTATAATTATAAAAATGATAATATATATATTCTTTCTTTTTGATTTGTTGATATGAATTTATTGATCAAATATATTTCGATGAAAATATTTTTTTTACGATAAATGTTTGATTTAAAGAGTTATATAAAATAAATAAATCGGCATAAGTTAAATCCCCACATACAAAACTTGAATTTAAATATAATTTAAATACAAGATAATTTAAATTAAAATAAGTTGACCGAATTAATGAATTGAAAAACAATATAGTTAAATTACCTATTAAAGAGATGAGAGAATTAAAATTAAATAATTTAAATTTCGATTCTAAACGGTTCGAACCGAAACCAAACCGTAAGGAACTGAAACCGGAACCGTTGGTAAGCGGTTCGGTTCTGGTTTCGGTGAATGATAAATTTGAACCGCCAGTTCTGGAACCAGACCAAACCATGAGGAACCGAAACCGAAACCGTTGGCGAGCGGTTCCAGAATCGTGGTCACCCTAATATGAGGTCTTCCCAAATAGCAGAAATTGTAGTCAAAGACTTTTATAAAATTTAGACTTTTTTAAGATTAAGGAATATTTAGGATTTTTGATATGTTTCCTTCATTTCCAAGAGTGCAAGAGAATTAGAATCCTATGAAATTAAGAAATGTTTGAATCTGTTAAAGATTTCCTTCCATATTGGATGATTATAAGAGAATTGGAATCTCACTAGAATTAAAAAGAAAAAAATTCCTGTTAAGTCGAGTACCATCACGATCTAATCTAAAAACATAAAAGTAGAAAATGGTGTTTTATGAAAGTTTCATAAAAAGAAAATAAAATAGCAAGAGAAAAAGAGAATATTTCGTATATAAGAATTTTAAATCAAAGTTGCATCATGCAAGTTTATTATTTTTATAAATATAAGAGTTAACTCTTTGGAATTTACAAAGTTTGTTTACCAAAATCAGGATGTGTGATCTAAAATAAAAGGGGATCTTATGTTAAATATAAGGGTGAGAGTCGTTCAACGGTAACCAATCATGAAATTTGCATGAAATTTAAATGTTACTAAGATTAGAATATGACCTTTACATGGTATAGTTTTGGGATTATTAGAATTTAAGGGAGAGTGTAATTGAGTTTGTTGGAGGTGGGTTGTACTCTATAGATGATAGCTCTACTGACTCAAACGAGATGACTGGCTGTTGAGCAATCTTGATTGATGAGACTTGCAAAAGATCGTCGGAGAGTGTTCTAGTGAGAGAGACTCCGACATTCAAATCAGAGAGTGGTTTACAAAAAGGGAAACAGATTAAAGGGAAATTTTGTATTGCCTTCGTGTGCTATGTGTGACTTAAGAGAATATATTTGGTTGGTGATCTTATAATGTGTATATTGTTTACAATGTATTCCCTATATATAGGTTACTTCTATGAGTCTCCAAAGTGCTGAAACCCTAGTTTTCATATGAAAGTGCACTAAGATTTTAGGACCCTTTAGGAAAAGATTTCCATAAGATTCAAAATCCTTCTCGTTCAAAAATTTATAGCTATTATGGGATTCTTTTTCTTATCGATTACAATTCATAGTCTCCTTCCTAATTACGAGATATTGTTTCCATGATTTACAGAAAGTCGAAAATTACTCTAAGTTGACCAAATATCGAGCATTGAGGAGATCTTGAGGCTGATCAGCATTCTATCGAGTATAGGCTAGTCAATGAGTGCCTAGAAAGTGGGCCACGCTCGCAAGCTACCAGATCATGGGTTTAAATTCTATGACAATAGGCCTTTAGGCCATGTATCATCATTTCCCTATACTCCTTGTGTCATTTTAAAGAAAACGACACAAAAGTAAAATTAAAGGTTACTACTTGAAGGGTCGTGGGGTTATTATGAAGGTAACCACCAAATAAATAATCCCTAAATAAATGTTATGTGGGAAGTCAAAGAGCTCGAATTCTCATTTATTACGCACATTTTTCATTGGGGCATTTCAATTGCCCAGTCTTAGAGATCACGCTTTCATAATTATAAATAAGAGAGGAGATTTTATTATCGCCTTCAAGTTATTTCGAGTAATTTGAAAGTGATTTTATGAGTTCCTTCTATTGAGAATTGGTGCTTCTAAGAGACAACTTAAATATGAGTTTTAAGCCACAAAACTTGGTGGCTTAAAAGACTTCAACCGATGCAAGGTTCTATCAAGAATGGAGCTGCCAATATAAGATTCTATCATGTTACTCGGAATCTTGGCATTATGGTGGAATCTATCAGGGTCCCATCAGGATTCTAGCCTTGTGCGGGGATAGATTTTTGTTCGCACAGGAAGCTCTCTTCTTAAGGTCAGAATCATCATCCGACCCTTACATACAATAGGTGGCTAAAAAGTCTTCTTTAGTATTTTTCGAGTCGGATGATAAGAGGAGTTGGGAGATCGAACAATAGAGACCTCATCGATCAAACTCTGCTTGATAGAAGGCTAATAAACGTTAAGACCTCCTCGATGCTTGGCATTTAGTCAACTCAGAGTAATATTCAACTTTCCCTAAATCATAGAAACAACATCTTGTAATTAGTAAGGAGACTCTGAATCCTAATCAACAATCTCTTGACAGTTAAAACTTTATTAAAAAGAAAGATTCTGAATCTTATAGAAATCTTTTCCTAAAGAGTCCTATGATCTTGGGGCACTTTCATATAGAAACTAACGTTTCAGCATCCTGGATGCACACGAGACTTATAGAAACAACCTATTTATATACATCATAAGGCTACCAACAAGGTATGTTCTCTCAACTCACACATAGCACACAAAGGCAATATGAAGCTTCCTTTCAATCTATTTCTCTTTTGAAAAACTGCTCTCTGACTTGAATATCAAAGTTTCTTCCATCAGAGTATTCTCCTGCAGTCTTTTGTAGGTCTTATCGGTCAAAACTACTCGATGCCGAGTCATTACGTTCGAGTTAGTAGAGTCATCATTTGTGGAGTACAACCTACCTCTAACAAGTAGCGCCATTCGTGGGAACAAATTGATACTTTTCAACCGAACATACTTTTTATCCTTTTTCCTCCCTTCACGACTATGACGTCGATTGAAAGGAAAAGAACAACAATCGGTTTTAATGACGACGATTTGATAAGGGTTGACATTAACCAAAACGACCCATTGGTCATTAGGTCAGAATAGAATCGTTCCTCTTCAAAAGAACTTTCGTTGATTAAGGAGCAGATTGAGATCTCCTCTTTTGGAATGCTTTCCAGTAAGTGGGCTTCAGCCAATCCCACCTTTAACCTTCTGACGAGCCCTTGAAATGATTTGTTGATGAGTATATCATTCTGAAAGGTACTATTTTGCTTGTTGTAACTCTAGCGATACCTCTTCATCATACTACCACCAGAACCACTCTTTACATAGTTAAACTTCCATCTCCTTGCAATGCTATCTTCGGCTGTCCTAGCCTAGATGATCTCAAAGCACTACCAAGTGCAAGACACATGAAAATCAAATTCAGAACACCTCTATGGGTCGCGACACTTAACAATGACTCCGACCCATCAACCATCCCCGTAGCGGGAGAAGAATGAGAAATTCTTGCAATAGATACTATGGAATTCAGAGATAACACCGAGCAACCGTCTAAACCTCAACTCGAAGAGGAAGTGATTGAAGTCCCCATCATGAATGTACCTGATTAGACAGTCCAAGTTGGCATCCACCTATCAATATCCCTTTAGAAAGTAATCATGGATTGCCTACACGACATTGTAAAGTCTTTGTATGGTCTCCAGAAGACATGCCAAGTATTCATCCCTTAATTATAGTCCATAAATTGACTATAAATACAAGTCGAAAGCTTGTTAAATAGAAAAAGAGGGTATTCATACTAGAATGTCAATGCACGATACAGGAGGAGGTCTGAAAACTCCTAGCTGCAAGATTTATTCGGGTGGTAGAATACCCTGAGTGGTTAGCTAATGTGGTCATGGTAAAAAAGACCAACGACAAGCGAATGATGTATATAGACTTCACGACCTCAACAAGTCATGCTAAAAAAACAGTTATCCGCTCCCCAATATTGACAAACTGGTGAACAATTCTTTAGGTCACCAACTCATGAGTTTCATGGATACGTACTCTGCCTATAACCAGATACGTATGGCCCTCGAGGATAAGGAAAAAACCAGTTTCATCACAAAGTTTTGCAATTACTACTACAAGGTCATGTCGTTTAGTTTAAAAAATGCTAGAGCAAACTTTCAGTGATTCGTCAATAAGGTCTTTAGTCAACAGCTCAGCAAGAACATGGAGACTTATATTGACGACATGCTTGTCAAGAGCATTGATGCCAAAAGATCACGTCGCAGATTTGGAAGAAATGATCCAAACATTAGAGCATTATAACATGAGGTTGAATCCAGCAAAGTGCACTTTTGGGATCACCTTGGGGAAATTTCTAGGTTTCCTAATCATAACTAGGGAATCGAGGTGAATCCAGGGAAGATAAAAGCTATACTAGACATGGCACCATCGAGGATAGTAAAAGAACAGCAATGCCTCACAGGGAGGATCACGGCTCTAAATTGATTCATGTCAAAAGTAGGAAAAAAGTATAAACCCTTCTATGATACTCTGAAGAAGTCCCAGAGATTCATGTGGACATTGGAGTGCCAAGTGGCATTCGAATAGCTCAAAAAATACCTTACATCATCTCTGCTCCTTTCCCAACCTATTCGTGATGAGAAACTCTACCTTTACCTCTCCATTTCTAATTAAGCACTCTGCTCTGTTCTTGTAAGGTAGGAATCCACTACACAAAAATCAGTGTACTACATCAGCTATATACAATAAGGGTCGAAGGCCAATTACAAACCCATCGAGAAGATAACATTCGCCCTAGTCTAGCCTTACTTCCAAGCCCAAATGATTGTGGTAGTGACCAATCAGCCTTTGAAGCAGATCCTAAGAAGAGGGATACCTTAGCTCGACTTATTAAGTGGAGAATCGAGTTAGGTAAATTCGATATTGAATATCAACTGAGACTAATAATCAAAGACCAAGCTCTCGCTGATTTCATCATCAAATGCACACTCTCAACACCCACCGAACAAGCCCTTGCCAATAACCGGGAAGAATGTTGATTGTTCAAGTGGACCCTCCATGTGGAAGGGTCATATAACTCTTCAAAAAGCGGAGCCAGACTTAATCTCATAGGACCGGATAATTTCAAAGTTGAATACACCCTCCATTTTTATTTCCAAGCAACCAACAATCAGGCTGAATATAAAACTCTTCTAACCTATTACAGATTACAGCATCACTAGGAGCTCAGAATATATGGGTCTTCACCGACAGTCAATTGGTTATCAAGCAAATCAAAAAAGTTTATGAAACTAAGAAGCCAACAATAGCAAAGTATTTATCTAAGCTAGGAGAAGCAGCGGACAAATTTAACAAGATGGAAATACAACAGATCCCTCGCTCAGAGAATGCATGAGCTGGCATTCTCTCAAAGATAGCCAATTCTGACTCAGTTACAACCAATCGAATAGTTTATATAGAGAGTCTGTCATACCCAAACATCGATAAGTCCAAGTAGATCCTATCGGCTAACAGTTCACCAAGTTAGAAGAACTTCATAGAGGCTTATTTGAAAAGCAAACAACTACCAAGCTCGCCTTCCAAGACTATTAAGTTGAGATGTAAGGCTACCTACTATGCCATTATCAATGAAGATCTCTACAAGAAGTCCTTTACCAATCCATATCTAAAATTCTTGATGCCCAAAGAAAGAGACAATGTGCTTAGAGAAATCCATGAAGAAATATATGGTAATCACTAAGGCACTCAGAATTTGGTGAACAAAACTCTTCGACAAGGGTATTTTGGCCCAGCATAAAGACCAACACAGATGATTACGTCAGAAGATACGACAAGTGTTAACACTTCTCATTGATACAATGCTAGCTCTTCATCAAACTATAGCTGATAGCAAGATCATGGCCGTTAAGCATACTAGGAAATGGTTATCCTCGGGAAAATACAACAAGTGTCAACACTTCTCATTGATACAATGCTAGCTCTTCATCGAACTATACCCGATAGTAAGACCTTGGCCGTTAAGCATACTAGGAAATGGACATCCTCAGGCCATTCCCAAGGTTACTGGACAGCGAAAATTCTTAGTCCTGGCTATCAATTACTTCACCAAGTGGGTAGAAACTAAACCATTAGTCCAAATCACCACCATAAAATTACCGACAATGGTAAACAGTTCAATAACAAAATTTTCCAAAACTTTTGTAGCAGACTGAAAGTCCAGCATTGTTTCACCTCTGTCGCATACCCGCAAACTAACAGTCTCGCCGAGGTAACGAACCAAACAATTCTGCAAGAACGAAAGGTCGCACTAGATAAAGTTAAAGGTCACTGGATAGATGAACTCTATAGTATCCTCAGGGCCTATAAAACAACACTCTGAAGGGCTACAATGATATTGGTGGAAATCGGCATTCATTCACTTCAAGTATATCAATACGAGCATGGGCAGAATGAGCTTGTATTACGCTAATAATTAGATTTGTCCCTGAACTATGAGAAACCACATCTACTTGAATGACAACTTATTAACAACAGATGGCACGATCTACAATAGGCGGGTCAAGACTAGTACGTTCAAGCTAAGTAATTTGGTGTTAAAGAAGGTAGAAGCCACTGGTCTACGTCAACTAAAAGGCAAGCTAGCACCCTATTGGGAAGGTCGTTAGCGGGTACGCTCGAAAGTTTGCCCGGGGACATATCAACTCAATTACCTAAATGGCTCGATTGTGCCTAGAACTTGGAACTCTGAAAACTTGCATATCTACTATTAATGATAATTGTCACTCTCTTATGGGAACACGCTCTGCTCTGTATCTAGTCAAATGGTCAGGTATGATCTCTACGGTCCTTTATCTTATTATACTATCCTATCTACCAACTGATCTGTTTCTATTCATATGTTTTTCAAAATGTGTTGCTAATTAGGGATGTATCTCCCGACGGATAAACAGGGTCTATCTTATCGTTTGAACTCTCTTGACCAAATATTTTATCAAACACAACGTGTCATTAATAAAGGATGTATCTCCCCAATGGGTAGATATAGCTCATCCTATCGTTTGAACTCTCTTGACTGAATGTTCTATCGAACGTAGTACGTCGTCAATAAGGGATGCGTCTCCATGACGGGTAAATATAGTCTATCCTATCATTCAAACTCTCTTGACTAAATGTTCTATCGAACGTAGTGTGTCGTCAATAAAGAATGTATTTCCAAAATGGATAGACACAGCTCATCATATCATTTGAACTATCTTGACCGAATGTTCTATTGAACGTAACGTGTCGTCAATAAGGAATGTATCTTTCTAACGGGTAGACACGACCCATCCTATCATTTAAATTCTCTCGACTGAATATTCTATCAAATGTAGCGTGTCGAGGGATGTATCTTGTTGACGGGTAAACATGGCCCATCATATCATTTGGATTCTCTTAACTGAATATTCTATCGAATGTAGCGTGTTGTCGATAAGTGACACATTAGACACATCCCCTTAACGGGTGGATATATCTCATACTTTTGATTAAACTCTTAAACGAGTTAATCAACATTTAAGCACACATAATTTACTGAAGAAAATGTCAGTTGAATGATTCAAATACGTCAAAAAATATTATGCTTTACATTACAGGTACATAACAAACATGTAATACAATTTCCAAGAAGAAAAGAAAAAAAAATTCATCCACTAATATTGTTACAAGGCAGAATAGTTCAAATAAGATGAGAAATACAAAGTTCCGTACAAGACAAAAGAGACATCATACAATCAAGAAAAAAAATTACAAAATTTTTGTTAGAGAAACTAGAAAGGACTTTAAAAGGGTGGGAGATGACCAAAAAGAGATTGAAAAGATATATCAAGTTTTTTTAGACCATGTATCATCAGAGTTAAATATTTAATAATGACCGAGAAATTGTGATGAGATTTAATAATTTAATTCATTTGTAGGAATGAATGAACACTCTTCGCTAAAAATTGTGGATAGGTAAGTTGGCTAAATTAAGTAAATTGTTGTGTGATATAATTGATTTATTTCGGTTCCGCATATATATATTATTTACTGTAAAAATAATTTTTCCTATCGATAATGCTACATTTCATATTTTTCTTCAACTTTTTGATTTCTCTCTTTTCCTTTTTGAAAAGGCATAATAGCATCCATGTGAAAAAGAGGCCTTTTTCCAAATTATAGTTTCAATTTAATTATGTAACGATGAGATGTCCTAATCTAATCCCAGTCTTCTAAAATTCTCGTGTCTACGTTATGTGTTTATCACTTGTGAACCATTCAAATCCAGTCATTTCCTTCCTAGTACAGCAAATTCCAAAGGACTTTCCCTATAATTTGACATGAATTTCCATTCGGGATTGCCCTAAAAACATCATCCAATTTAACATGTGAAAAAATTACTCCATTTTACCTTTTCTTCTTGAGCATTCAATTTCCAAAGTACAAATTGACAATATCCGGATATTATGAGCAAGTAATTAGAAAAATATGATGAGCCCATTAGTATCACTTTGTATGTTTTCAATGTACAATGTACAATGTATGGAGGGCAATGGGGATGTAGAAGATGACTAGAATTGGTAGAATAGATGTAGGGGAAGAGAGAGAGAATTATTAAGAGAGAGAGCAGGGCTAAGAGCGGGGGGAAACGAAACAGAAAGAGAGGACGAATCAAATATCATATTACATACATTGCCTTCTGATATTACAAGTATTTATACATTATTATTTTTCAACTAAATAACCAATCTAATTACTTTCAGTTAATTTATTCCGATTACAAACTACACTAACTAAACTAACATTGTTGCTTCTCAACCAATAAACAATTTTAAAAATCAATTTTTAAAAAAATTATTTGACCTAACTTTTAACTTTAAATGGTTTTAAATCCAAAAAAAAAAAAAAAAAAAAAAAAAAAAAAAAAAAAATCTAACCAAAACAAGCACTTAAACTTACCTCAAATTTGTAGAGGTCCATAATTGCGAAGTTTCAAAACAGTTCAAAATTAATATCCTACTTCTGGTTGAAATGTGTCAAGTGCAAAATGCGTGTGACTAATATATTTAGAATTGAATCTCTTGATTACATTCAACATTCTCTTTGGTACGCTCTACCTAATTAAACCCCTCTGAAGGAATGAAAAGATTTTGAATGAAAAATGGTAAATGGAGATCTCACTCCAACAAGCTATAACTCAATAGGCATCGACCCCCTCTCTCTTATAAAGATTTCGAATTTGAGTTCCACGAAAGGCCCAAGGAAAGATCCCACATCAATGAGCTATAGCTCAATTGACACCGTCCTCCCTCTTCCTTGTAAAGGTCTTGAGCTCAATCGTTCTTATGTACCCCTAAAAAAAAAACAAATGATAGAGATCTCACATTTCACCCCAAAAAAAAAAAAAAATAGAGATCTCACATTTGGGACCCAAAGAGTAAAGACTAACCCATAACTACTCAAACTGAAGGAAGCCAACGAAGGGCCCAAGGAAGGGCAGCCCATAACACGGTAGGCCCTTTACCACAGGAAGAGGGCTTCGGCTTGTGTATATATAGTCCCCTAGCCAACCAACCAAGCCTTCCTCCCCGCCCCACCCCCAAAAAAAAAAAAAAAAAAAAAAAAACAAAGATGATTAGCCAATACCATGGTTTTATTTCTTTGTGAAAAGATATTCCAAAACATTTATTCTTTTTTTAAAAAAAAATAATGGTTATTTTCCGCTGTTTTCGAATCGAGTCAAATATTGCTTTAAATTAATGATGTTCCCCGCCATGTCAGAAAATACCAATGATAAAAAACATCACCATATATATATTTTTCATTGGTAACAAAATTTGAAGTACATGAACTAAAGTTAATCTTGCAATTGCAACTGAGGAGATATGATCCAAATAACAATCGTTATAATACCTGGATAATCGAAAACTCAACCTAATACTCATGGTCACGAGATGTTCAGTTCCTGAACCGAACAATAGGCAGAGTGGCTAACCGACTAGGATGGACCGACCGATTCAAGAATACGTTCGGCAAGTCCGAACGCTCATCTCCTTTCATTCAACCAATGACTAACGGCCGCCTAAGTGACCAATCACTTTAACTCCTATCGATTAATGGTAATATTCAACCGAGTCTCACCTTGATTTAGTTTCCTATCGCAACACGAAATGTATCTTCTAAATAAGGAAGGAAATCCTTGTGAATATAATCGATAAGGAAAAAAATCTCATGTAATTAAACTTCTTAAATGATAATGATTTTAAATCTCAAATGGTTGAATTCTGAAATTTTCGAATCTCCTCGTAAAGAAATTATGATTGTAACACCCCCGAATATACACGGCTCTCACTACTCCTCATATAAAAACCTTCCATACACCGAAATTCAAGTTCCTCGGACTCAATACTTAGCACACAAGTCATAGAGAGATCCACTTTCCCTCTCTTAATCTATTTTATTCCTTTTCAAAATCACTCTTTCTGATTTGAGCGTCTGAATTTCCCCCACTAGAGCACCCTCTGACGGTCTTTTACAGGCTTAAAATCCTTCATCCAGGTCACCGTTCGAGTTAAGAAGGAGCAAAATCTATAGAGTCAAGACCCACCTCCAATAGATTAGCACCGTCTGTGAGAAACAGACTAATCACCGGTCTTTCTCACTAACCTTTTGTCACCAAACGAAACATGACTACAGTCAAGAGAAAAAACCCAATTATCGAATTCGACGATGATGATCTAATCGGAGTCAACCCTAATCGTAATGATCCTTTGGCTATCATTATCAAAATAGGGTCTTACACAGTCAAAAGAGTCCTCGTTAACCAGGGTGCAGACTGTGACCTCCTCACTTGGGACGTCTTTCAGCAGATTGGCCTCAATTCTTCACACCTCCAGCCCCTAACTGGATCCCTCAAGAGATTATCCGACGAATGCATTTATCCAGAGGGAATCATCCCCCTCGCTGTGATTCTAGGGACTCCTCCTAACCATGCAACTGTCAAAGTCACATTCTATATGGGGAAACTATTCTCACCATACAACGTCATCCTCGACCGACCAAGTTTAGACGAGATAGAAGTACTACCCAGCATTAAACACATGAAATTGAAGTTTAGAATATCAGAAGTAGTTGCTACTATTCGAAGCGACCCCTATCTTTACGTCCTCTTCGCAAATGGAGACAGATAGGAGAATTTTCCAATTGACACCCGGGAACTCAGGGGCAACGTCGAACCAACAAATAAATCGAAGTCGGGAGAAGAGGTGATCGAGATCCATCTAACTAATGATCCTACTCAAACTGTCCGAATCGGAGTTGGCCTATTTATTTCCCTACGAGAGGTAATTATCGGTTGTCTACGACAGCACTCCAGAGTTTTCGGTTGGTCCCCCGAGGACATGTTCGGTATCGATCCTTCAGTCATTGTTCATAACCTAACCATAAACTCCGATTACAAACTAGTTAATCAAAAGAAGAGGGTGTTCGCCCTCGAACGCCAACGTGCCATCCAATGAGAAGTCCAAAAGTTACTAACTACCGGATTCATCTGTGAAGTTAAGTATCCTGAATGATTAGCCAACGTGGTCCTAGTAAAGAAAGCCAATGGTAAATGAAAGATGTGTGTGGATTTCACCGACCTCAACAAAGCGTGTCTGAAACATAGTTATCCCCTCCCGAACATTAACAAGCTGGTAAACAGTTTTTCAAACCACCATCTCTTAAGTTTTATGGATGCCTACTCGGGATACAATCAAATACGAATGGCACCAGAAGATGTAGAGAAAATAAGCTTTACACCAAGTTTGGTACGTATTGTTACCGAGTCAAGCCTTTCGGGCTAAAGAACGCAGGAACAACCTTCCAATGATCGGTCAATGAAGTCTTTAGGAATTAACTCGGCCGAAATGTAGAGACATATGTAAATAACATATTTGTCAAAAGCACAGATGCTAAGGCTCATATTGTCAATCTCGAAGAAACCTTTCAGACGCCTGAATGCTATAGCATGCGATTGAATCCAGCCAAGTTCACCTTTAGTATCGTGTCTGGAAAGTTCCTGAGTTTTATGATCACCAATCACGGGATCGAAGCTAATCTTGAGAAGATACAAGTCATTCTGGACATGTCACCACCTCAGACACCAAAAGAGGTATAACACCTCACCAGTCGAATATCGGCTCTAAGTCGATTCATATCGAAAGTCGAAGAAAAGTACAAATCTATCTTCGACGCTCTAAAGAGATCCCAATAGTTCATATGGACACTCGAGTGCCAAACAGTTTTCGAACGACTCAAAGAGTACTTCGCTACTCTCCTGTCCGATTCCTGGTAAGAAACTTTATCTATACCTTTTTATTTCTAATCAAGCGCTTTGCTCTGTCCTTGTGAGACCAGACTCGACTGCTCAGAAGTCAATTTACTACATCAGTCGGATACTCAAAGATTCTGAAGTCAATTACCGATTGATCGAGAAGATAACATATGCCTTAGTTGTCTCGGCTAGACACCTTCGACCATACTTCCAAGCTCATACCATCGTGGTGCTTATTGATTAGCCACTAAAGTAAATCCTCCAGAAGAGAGATATCTCCGACCGTTTTATCAAGTGGAGTGTTAAGTTGGGTGAATTTGACATCCAGTATAAATCTCGACCTACAATCAAAGGCCAAGCCTTGGCTGACTATATTCTTGAGTGCACCCTCCCAATCACAATCGAACCTAAGTTCATTGATAACCCTAATAAATGGTCACTACCAGATTGGATAATACATGTCGACGGATCCTCAAACTCTTCAAGTAGTGGCGCCGAGCTCATACTGATGGGTTTGGACAACTTCAAACTAGAATATGCCCTTCGTTTTAACTTCAGAGCCACCAACAACTAAGTGGAGTATAAAGCCTTGTTAACAGGACTCCAAATCACAGCCAATATGAGAGCTTGAAGCATTCGGATGTTTACGGATAGTCAACTAGTTGTCAAACAGATCAAAGGGTTCTACGAGACTAAAGACCCAATTATGGCCAAGTATCTAAGCAAACTGCACAAGATGATGGCTAAACTAGACCAAGTTGATATTCAGCAAATCCCTCGATCGAAAAACACACAAACCCATACGCTCTCCAAACTAGTCAGTTCAGATTCGATCGCTTCTAGTCAAACGGTCTACATCGAAATCTTACCACACTCCAGTATAGACGAACCTCAAAGGGTCCTTGTACTGGACCAGCCTCCCAGTTGGAAAGATCCTATTGATGCATATTAGAGAGACAACCGACTACCTAACTCAACACTGGAGGCAGCCAAACTAAAACGAAAGGCTACTTATTATGCGATCATTGATGGAATCTTATATTGGAAGTCCTTTTCTCACTCGTACTTAAGATGCCTGACTCCAGAAAAAGGAGACTATGTCTTTCGAGAAATCTATAAGGGAATGTGGCAATCAACTTGGGGCTCGGAACTTAGTCCACAAAACCCTACGTCAAGGGTACTACTGACCATCCATAAAGGCTAACTCGAAGAACTACGTCAAGAAATGTAACAAATGCCAACGTTTCTCTTTGGTCCCACAGTTGCCCTCAACCGAACTCAGTCCTATAGCGAGTCCACGCCCGTTTGCCCAATGGGGGATGAATATCCTCGGACCGTTCCCACTAGCTACCGGACGGTAGAAATTTCTTATAGTAGCCATCGACTACTTCACCAAATGGATGGAGGCCAAACCTCTAGCCAAATAACAGCAGCCAAGGCTCAACTTTTCGTGTGGACTCACATTATCACTCAGTTTGGTATACCCCCACCCCTCATAATGAACAATGGGAATAGTTCGACAATGCTAACTTTCGAGATTCTACGAAAAACTTGAGATCAACCACCGATTCTCATTAGTCACTCATCCACAGATCAAAGGACTTGTGGAGATAACCAACAGAACGATCTTTCAGGGGCTAAAGACCATACTAGATGAACTTAAGGGATGATGGGTAGATAAGCTCTACAGTATCTTCTGATCATACCGCACCACGCCATGAAAGGCAACCGATGAGACACTGTTCAGTCTAACATACAAAAGTGAAGAAGTTATGCCTCTGGAAATCAGGATTCATTCGCTACGGGTAACTCGGTACGATTCTGAATGAAATGAGCCCACATTATGAGAACAACTGGATCTACTCCCTAAGCTACGAGAATCTCCATCCATTTGAATGGCTGCATATCAGCAGCAAATGACACAGTACTACAACTAGAGAGTCAGAATTCGAATATTCAAACCAGGCGATTTGGTGTTAAGGAAGGCTGAAGTCACCAGTCAACCCCAACCTGTGGACAAGCTAGCGCCTAACTGGGAAGGTTCCTATTAGATACATTCCATGGCTCACCCAAAGGCTTATCACCTTAATAACCTAGACGGATCAGCCATGCCTAGGACCTGGAATACGAAGAACCTATGAACCTACTATCAGTAAGTCACTTCATTTCCTATCGACAGAAGAACTTATTATCGGGTAAGCTCCCCACGATTTTTCTTTCGCTTGTCTTATCGATTGACTCTTAACATTTTCACTCTTATCGGTTATTATCTATCGAAGAGATTTATCTCCCATAATAGGCCTCTGTCGCCTATCCTATCGAAGGGATCTATCTCCCTTAATGGGTCTCTATCACTCCGTCTTATCGAAGGGATCTATCTCCCCGAATACACTTCTGTCACCCTGTCCTATCGAAAGGATCTATTTCTCCGAATGGGCCTTCGTCACTCCGTCCTATCAAAGAGATCTATCTTCCCAAATGAGTATCTGTCTCCCCATCCTATCAAAGGAATTTGTCTTCCCCAACCAAGTTCACATCATTAGACAAACTAAGTATACTGTCTCCTACCAATCAGACAAGCATAGGTTCAACTCTCTCTATCATTCGCACAAATGGGTCGATCACATGAGCACTTTGACGGTAACATCATACGAGAAAACATACAGAAGGGATTCAAATAGAAACAACAGATGACAAGTAAGTGAAATAAATCTCTTTATTTCTATATGACAAATACATATCCGATTACATGAGTAGGTATACTTTACAAGTCCCTTAGTCTGACCGATCACATAAAAAAAAAAAACACATAAGGAATCCATAGCATTGATTCTAAACAGAGAGACTACAACACCCTGATCGTTCGACAACACTAGAGATTTCAAAAATAATAAAAAGAAACTTAAAAACAATCTGCACCCTACTAAGATAAGAAGACTATAGAAAATGGAGTAAGGAGGGTGTGAGATGGCCACAAATAAACTATGAGAATGCATCAGGATTCAAACTCTCAGACATCCCTGAGTCCCTATGCTCAATGAAGCTTCTCTCATCGCCCAACCAAAGATAATGCAAGCCGAATAATGAAACTCAACTCGAAGGGAGATTTTTATCTTAATCTCCCCCTCGAGGCAAGAACCTTGACAAAAATGTTGACAAATTCCATCATGATATCTAAACACCGAATGGCATGATGAGCCCTCATGCCAATAGCCCTCGTCCCTGACGAGACCTCACACCAATAAAAACAACTCATACTAATGAGCTCTATGAAGCATGAGCACCCTGTCAAGAATCCCTCAAAGGAAATAACTCTTATAAGAGAGAAAATTCTTAGACGTGGATGAACATACTGAACTTCCTGAAGCAGAATGAGGTCCTATGATCCCTATTTATAGCCGATGGGGGTAGATAGAACACTCTTGCGAAAAGTGTACGAAATCTCCTCGACTTCCTGCTCCACATTAACTCTGAATTAAATCAAGTGGAGGGTTGAACGCATTAACGTTTGGGGAAGACAGAATAATTGAGGCAAAAGGGGGATTCATATCCCACTCGCTTTAATTCCATATCAAAAGAAATGTACTGCGAACAATTCACATGATCTCAAGAGACATGTATCGCATTACTCACTTTAATTCCTAAGGGACTGATCGCTTTGACTCCTATCAATCAATGGTAATATTTAACTGAGTCTCACCTTGATTTGGTTTTTTATCTTAACACGAAACGTATCTTCTAGCTAAGAAAGGAAATCTTTGCGAATATAATCAATAAGGGAAAGAATCTCCTCATATGATTGAACTTTATAAATAATAACAATTTCAAATCTCAAACGGTTAAATTCCAAAATTTTCAGATCTGCTCATAAAGAAATTAGGGTTGTAATACCCTGAATGCACATGGTTCTCACTGCTCCTCATATAAAAGCCTTCGATACACCGAAATCCAGGTAAGTTTCTCGGACTCAACACTTGGTACACAAGTTATAGGGAAATTCGCTCTCCCTCTCTCAGTCTGTTTCATTCTTTTTGAAAACCACTCTTTCTAACTTAAGTGTCAGAGTTTCTCTCGTCGAAACACCCTCCGGCGGTCTTTTATAGGTTTAAAATCCTTCATTCAAGCCGTCGTTTGAGTTAAGAATGAGCCGAATCTATAGAGTCAAGATCCACCTCCAACAGTAACCAAGTTAAGATATTGTTGTGCAGATCATTGCACTATTTGAAAAAGCTCTTGGTTTGATTTGTAATAATTTTTTACTAAAATAATTATTTTATAAAATATAAATATAACTTTATAGATAAATATTATTTTTTATAAAAAGATTTAAATTGTTATAATATTAATAGCTTTTTTTATTATTTAACATTATTCCTAATATAAGTTGAGTCTAACCTCAACTTTCTCTCGAATTCACTTAGCATGGTTTTATTCGAGTTGCATACTCCACCATCATATTATCAAATAAAGTTCAATAGCGTAACTTAAGACATACAACACAATGAAGCCAGTTCTTACTAAGGCACTTACAAAACAAGACCACCACTCATCAATTAAAAAAAAAACATGGGTGTAAAATCAATAACAAAACCACCTGAAAGAACTTTGAGGTAAATTGTGAAAACTTTTGGATAGGTATTTTATATATGAACTGAATTCTTTTTTATTAAAAAATCTCTTTTTAGTTGCTTTAGAATAATTAGGAGATTCTAAAGGAAATTTAGGGTTTTGCTTCTAACGACAATATATTATTAGGTGGTGGTCCTGCTTGTGGGTCAAACAATACATTTTAAGAAAAAATATTTGAATATCATTCTGTCATAAATATTAAGAAAAAATATTTGAATATCAATCTCACAGATACTATCAATCTCACAAGTATCATATCAAATCCGATCAATCAAGTCGCTTTTTCAAAAAATATGATATTTCTTTCGTGATTACCTTCCTCGTGTGTCAAGACCAAATCCATTTGATTTTTAAAAGTATTATTAATCAACATTTTGGGGAATCTTCATCGGTGGTTGTGAATCTCTTTTGTTATGCTTAAATTAATTATGATTAAATTGAGATAATATGGTCCAATAAGATACATAGGGTGACCCTATAAGGTTAGTTTGCTTAGTAGATTCATTATTCTATTTAATAGTATATGGACTAATTTGTATAGATTTACTATGCTTGTTGGAGGTGGGTTTCGATTCCATAAATTATGATTTCTTTCGATTCGAGTGATTGGTTGGTAATGAGACTTGCAAAAGACCGTCGGAGAGTGTTTTGATGGAGAGACTCTGACACTCAAGTCAGAAAGAATAGTTTTTGGTAAAAAAGAAATAGACTGAGAGCGAGAAAGAGAGAGAACTGATCTCCCTGTGACTTGTGTGTCCCGTGTGGGGGTCTCAGAGAGCGTACCTGGGGTTCTGCATACCGAAGGCTTTTAAATGATACATTGTTAGAGTTGTGTGGACCTGAGGTGTTGTAACCCTACTTTCCTTGCAAGGTGTTCCGAGAATTCTGGGATTCGGTAATCAGAATATTCGAGAGATTTGTAATTTTTATCGTTTAGGAAATTTGAATATGAAGAGAGATTTTTTCCCTTATCCGTGAGATATACTTCGTATTGAGATAGGAAACAAATTTGTTAGGCTTGGTAGGGTGTTACCTTTGATCGATAAGGACCAAAAAGGTCAGCACCTTAAAGAATGGTTGTAAAAAAGAAGACAGTGGTTCGGAAGTACCGAACAATTCTTTAATCAATTGGATTCAATCTCATCGGGAGTCAGCCGAGCGGTCGATTTGAATAATATCAACAGTAATCTTATTGAACGGTCGGGGTAACATAGATCCACTCGGAGAGATAAATCCTATCGGTAAATCGAAACGACATAGGCCTACTTGAGAATATAAATCCCATCAGTAGATTGGGGCGACATAGGCCCACTCAAGTCTAAGTGTATCAACCCCTTTTGGATCATGGGTCTTATATTGGACACTTTTCAAATTGAGCCTTTTGAATGGGATCGCATCAATACGAGATTATTAGATGAAAAACCGTAGTGTGTCTATATTTGTATAAAATGTTAAGGTCCCCTCTCTAAAAATATCTTCCATTTGGCTAAATAATTTTACTTCTACTATTTAAAAGATTTGGTCGTGAGATTTAAAGAGAAAAACTTGGTGCAATTTTTGAGTTTTGATCATATTTCCTTCCATTAAATATGCCGATGAATTCGAAATTAGACATTTCTCATATCTATTTTCGACCATGAGATCATAAATCTCGTATCTTTTTTTACTGTGATATCATAAAAATCTATGTATGTTTTGTGTATAAAAGAAATTATATTATTTTCTATCATGGTTCGAGTCACATGGTCCATCATAATATTATCAGATGCAATTGCAAGGCCATAGCTAGACTATGAAGATCGTTTGACTTGGTTTAATTGCATAATTAAGAAGATCATAAGACTAGTCTTCAACTCGATTAAGAATATTGGACCGAGTCTCATGGTACTTTTAAAACAATAAAACTAGGTCCTCATGACCCTAAAAATGATCATTTGGGGCAATGCACCGTACAAATATAGGGTTGAGTCTCTGTTCCACATGTGACACTCGGGTTATTTTCGTAAATAATATAAACATTACTCAAAATCCCAAAAATATAATAATATTTTATTATTTTCCAAAACTAATCGAGTTCAAATCGATTTTCAAAATCCACTTCAAATAGTATAAGATCAATCTGTCTATTCAAAACAAAAACACTAAGGTCGATTTCAATAAAACTGACTTCGCAGCCGATCATCTCTCTCCCCCCCCCAAAACTCCTCTCTACTTCCCGCCACATCAATCAACCTTTCTTTCTCCCCTCCCCCACTCTCTTCTCTACCTCCCTCAACAATTTGTGCGGCCCCACCATACCCCTCTCTCTCTCTCTCCCTCTCTCTCCCTATCTCTTCCTTAAAATAAAACACACACTCTCACTCTCTCCTTATTTAATTTATATTAAATTTTATAAAATAAATTATATTTTTTTTATAAATAAGATTAAATTTATAAATTAATATATTAATATTATTTTATAATAAATAATATAAAATAAATAATGTATTTAAAATATAAAAAATATATCTATAACATAATTTTAATTTAATAAATTAGCACACTAAATAAAAATTTATAAAGTCAATAAATTAAAATAAATTACGTTATAAATAATAAATTTTAAATTATATCCCTTTTTATAATAAAAATTAATAAAAATAAGATCAAAATATATAAAAAAAATATAATATATATAAGTCATTTATAATATTATAATTTATGCTGGTATAGATTTAATTATTGGATTTTTTGACCCTAAATTATTACTAGACCATCTATCTAGCTTAGGGGTGTATTCGAATAGAGTCAATCCCGAGTATCCCAATACTAGAACTCGAATTCAATTTTTTTTGCTCGACTCGAACTCGACAAGTAGTATATAACAGGGGCTTGAATTCGACTTGATTATATAACAAAATACTCAAACTTAACTCAAACTCAACTTGAAAGCTCGATTATTATATAATATATTAATATATTTTATTTTATTTTATTTTTTATATTATAATTATATATAAATATAGATAATATATATTAATATATGTAATCGAGTAACTCGTCGAATTTTTGAGTCTAAAATTATATTACTTAAATCCAACTCAATACATGACGAACTCGACTCGAACTTTACTCAAACTCGATCAAATTCAAGTCGAATCGAGTCATTGACCGAGTGGCTCGCTAGGCTCGCTAGCAGATCAAACTCAGCTCGATCCGTGTAACAGCCCCAATCTAGCCTTTTTAAAAAAAAAAAAAATTCCTCAAGGAGACAGTCTAGTAGCAACAACCCTCTCCCTCAACCTTGTAATCCGGAGTTCGATTTCTGTTATAACCAAAAAAAAAAAAAATCGTTGGGGAACATGTCAATTTTTGAATATGGTCCATAAGGCTTCTTGTGGTTTTGATACACCACTCCAGTGCTAGCTATGTTTGGGTTCCAATGCTAACCGTATAAATAACAAATGAAGCATACAGTAACGTGTGTGATGCGGACATCAAGGCTGCAAGAAATCTGTATGATCCAATTCAAATTTCAGTTGGTTCAGTGACGAGAGTTCGAGTTAAAAAATTCAAAAAAGAACTGAATAACTTAATTTGGAGAATTTTATAACAAGAAATTGAAGCACAAGTAAATGAAGAACCAAAAGAAATCTTAATTATACTTGTACAAGCCCAATTAAAAGAATAAAGGGTTCAAAACTATCCAAAATCAAGGGAGAAGAAAATAAAGAAAAAAATAGTAGCAAATATTTGGTCAAAATAGTTTGATTTACTTTATTTAGTTTCCTAATTTTTTTCTTTGTAATTTATATTTTAGTTTCTTAATTTTTTATTGTTTAGGAAGTTAATAAATTTCTAATTATCATTTTAGTCTTTACCTCTAATTTATAAATAAATCATTATACATTGTATAAAAATACAACTTTTGAGAAAATTAATAAAATTGTGAGATTTTTTCATACAAATTTTGTTCTTTTTGAGAACTTTTGAATTTATTCAAGATAGGTGTATTATTTAGTTCTTGACTTATCAATCTAAATTTCAAACCACCTAAATTATGGCGTCATTCATTCCATCTTTATACCAAGATTTTTGTTTTAGTGAGAAACAGGTTTAAGATCATATATCTTAGATTCTTCCTCCTTTAGGGCAAGGGTTGAGGTTTTTATTTTTCATCGTTTTAAATCATTCGTTGGGACGATTTTGGGACTATACTAATTTGTTCGTGGGTTTTATGATTTCTATACCCGTCGGTTTCACATCAGTTAGTATCAGAGCAATTTCGGATTAGCCTTCGAATTGTTCATACTTGTCTATAATTTTTCATTATTCTTTGTTCTTATTTGTGTTTCGATCTTGAGATTATTTCCAATTTTAATTTATCACAAAGAAAAAAAAATTTCGTTCGTAGGTTTAATTTATCTTTTTGGTATCTTTCATCCGTGATTTTTTTTCGTGCTGCTGTAGTTCCAAAAAAAAAAAGGCTGTGAAAAAAATTGATGAAAAAAGGGCAGCTTCCAATTTTTTTTCTTTACTTTTGTTGTTCCTTCTTTATTTCTTCTCTTTTCTTATTTGTTCACCTTCCTTGTTTTTTTTCTTTATTGATTCACCTTCTTATTTATTTCATTCCTTATTTTTTTTTCTTAATTTGGAATTTTTTCAAATTTACAACTTTCCTTATTTCTCACTTATTTTTCTTGTTATTTTCCTTCATTGTTTCTCTAATTATTCTTTCTTTGAATTTTACAAGACAAATTATTTTTGAGTTAAATTTAAAGAGTTATTAGATCATTAAGATAGTAAGAGACATACTTGATGGACTGAATTCATTGAGACTTTTCCTAAGCAAAATGCGGTTGTGGATACACTTTCACACGGTGATGATTTGGAGACAAATCATTGTCAAGAAGGGGGGATAATGCAGACATCAAGACTGCAAGAAATTTGCATGATCCAATTCAAATTACAGTTGGTTCAGTGACAAGAGTTCGAGTTAAAAGATTCAAGAAAGAGTTGAATAACTTAATTTGGAGAATTTTACAACAAGAAATTGAAGTCCAGGTGAATGAAGAACCAAAATGGGCATTAATTATACTCATACAAGTCCAATTATAAGAATAAAGGGACTAAAACTACCCAAAACTAAGGGAGAATGAAAATAAAGAAAAAAATAGTAACAAAAATTTGGTCAAAATAGTTTGGTTTACTTTATTTAGTTTCATATTTTTTTATAATTTATATTTTAGTTTCTTAATTTTTGATTATTTAGGGAGTAATAAATTTCTAATTGTCATTTTAGTCTTTACCTCTAGTTTATAAATAGACCATTACACATTGTATAAAAACACAACTTTTGAGAGAATTAATAAAATTATAAGATTTCTTCAAACAAGTATTGTTCTTTTGAGAATTTTTAAACTTATTCAAGATATGCGTCTTATTTAGTTCTTGACTTATTAATCTAAGTTTCGAATCACGTAGATTGTAGCGTCATTCATTCCATCTTTATACCAAGATTCTTGTTTTAGTGAGAAACGGGTCTAAAGTCATATACCTTAGATTCTTCCTCCTTTAGGGCAAAAATTGAGATTTTTAATTTCTACCGGTTCAAATCATTCATTTGGACGATTTTTAAGCTATATTAACTTATTCGTGGGTTTTAGGATTTCTATACCCTTTGGGTTCACATCAGTGTGGACAATAAAAGTAGGGTTTTTTTTTTTAAATAGTATATTTTTTATTCAAAATTATCAAAATAGTGTTACCTTTTTTTTATTATTACTAAAGTAGAGAAATCAAGATTTCCAATCTTAACTTCTCGAATTTAATATTTTTTCTGGAATAAAGTTTTTCTAAAAAATAACTCAAAAAAATTATTGAAACCTAGATCTCGAGTCTCACTTCCTGAAAGCAAAATCACAGATCTCACTTACAAAAAGTGTGAAATCGCAAATCTTGACTTTAATTCAAACACACACACAAAATATATTCTTTATATTTTTAGTGCGAAGCAAAGCTCTCCTTACATATATTGGCTCTACCCCACACATATTTTTTTGTTTTATTTTCTTTTTGCTTCTTATTGTAATTATTTTCTAGTTTTGACTTGGGGGTTTTTTATATATTTTTTTCATAAGAAATGTAATTTCTTCAAGTGGTACAATAAGTTCAATTTTAACGTTATGATGCCAATTTCTCTCTCATTATACCCCATTTAAACAAGACAATCGTAAATAATACATTGTACAGAATTAAAAATAAAATAACCAACAATTTTTTCCATCCTATTAATTTTTTAAATCATATGGTATCAAAACCAAAGAAAATAATTTTTTATTAAATTTTTTATTAATTATTTAATTAATTTTAATTATTTAATATAAAAATATATTTATTCTTGTGTTAGATGTGACAAGTACACTTATTTTATAAAATTAGTATAACTTATTTTATAAAATTAGTATAAATTATTTTTTATATATTTTTTATTATAAAAAGGGATATAATTTAAAATTTATTGTTTATTATATAATTTATTCTAATTTATTGATTTTATAAATTTTTATTTAATGTGTTAATTTATTAAATTAATATTACATTATGGTTATATTTTTTATATTTTAAATACATTATTTATTTTATATATATTATTTAATTTTATATTATCTACTATAAAATAAAATTAATATATTAATTTATTTTATTTAATTTATTTAATATAAAAATATAAAAAATAATATAATTTATTTTATAAAATTAATATAAATTAAATGAGGAGCGAGTGTGTGTGTTTTATTTTACAGTAAGTTTGTATCGCAGAAAGGGAGGGGGAGGGGAGGGGAAGGGAGAAATTTACTTTATCTGATAGAAATAAATGTATTTTCTTCATTTTAGTTTGGTAGGAATGGATGAGAAGAAAATGAGTGATACCTTTTTGTGTTTAGTCAGTGAAGAGAGTGGGGGAGGGAAATGATTTTTCTAAAAATATAATTTTTTCTAAAAAATAGTTATTTAATATATTTTTCTTATTTTTTATAAATTATTTTTATTTTATTTTATATTAAATAAAATTAGAATATTAATATAAAAAAAGTAAAATTAAAAAAAATAATTTGTCCAATAAAATTGATGAAAAAATTAAATTTTATGATTTTATATTAAATAAAATTGTAATAGTAAAAAAATAAATAATTTCGTAAATATTAAAAAAAAATAAGGGTAAAATCGTCCAAAATTTTTATTTTCTTCCATTTTCGTCTATTTTATGACAGAAATAATTTATTAAGAAGAAAGAAAAGGGATTACACCCCATTTTTACTTTTCCCCCACGTTTACCTCCTTACCAAACAAGTGAAAATTTTCATTTCCTTCCACTTTTATTTCCCTTCTCCTTTTTTTTCTACTTTTCACCCCAATCAAATTATCCCTTAAGAAGGGAGAGAGAGAGAGAGGTGTGGTGGGGTCGCACAAATCATTGAGGCAGGTAGTGAAGAGAGTGGGGGAGGGGAGAAAGAAATATTGATGATGTGGCGGGAAATAGAGAAGAGAGTGGGGGAGACAGAAAGTTGACCGGCTCACGTGTGAAGTCGATTTCATTGGTTTTTTTTTCTCTAAATGGATAAACTGAGCACATACTGTTTGAAGTTGATTTTTAGGAAATCAACTTTAAAATCAATTTCTAAAAATTTGACTTTATTAGTTTTGGGGAAAAAAAAAACCATCACATTCCCGAGATTTTGAGCCATTTTCATATTATTTATAGAAATAACCCTATGACACTTAAATTGAATCTAGACTATAAAATTAAGTCTTGCGCTTACCATATATATATATATATTATTGGTATCTAAAATCATATTTTAGCTAATTTATTTGAAGCATCATCTACGAAACTCCTATTTAAGGGCGACTCTCTAAACGTAATATTTTTTATTTTTAAATTTTGAACTTGAGACTTGATTAAAAAAGTTTAACACCTTATCCACTAGATCGATTGTCTGTTGATTGGTGCTTAGAATATTGTAATGATGAGACCAGGCCGGGCTGGACCGGTTCTAGTCCGGTTACTTGACGAGCTCAGGAACCATGGGCCAGTTCAGTCACAGTTCTGAGGCCTTCCAGAGTAAGGTCGGGCCGGGCAGGGTCGGTTAAAAAAAATTCCTAGAATCAGCCCTACCCGGTGAATCATGCCTACCGTGTCGGGTCTAGTCGGCCAGTTCACATGATTTTCTTTCCTTTTTTTTTTTCAAACTCTCTTGGCCTTTTCTTTTATTTCACTTCTTTTTTTTTTATCTCTTTGTTTTTTTTTTAAATTTTTTTAACTCTCTTTGTTTTTTTAACTCTTTTTTTTTTTAAACTCACTTCTTTTTTTTCCCACTTTTTTTTGGGGGGTTTTTTCAAACTCTCTTTGGCATTTTTTTTATCTCCTTTTTTTTTAATTCTTTTATACTTTGTTTTTTTTTTAACTCTCTTTGTTTTTTTTTATCTCTTTTTTTAACTCACTTTTTTTTTTTTGAAATCAACCAATAAATAGATAAAAAAAATTAACAATACAAAAAAAAATTTTAAGTGGTTCTATCGAATTCGGTATACGTCCATTACCAAACGCTTCACTTAGATTTTCAAATCTACTAATTTTCTAAAATTACATTTTTTTTTTGGATTTTTAAAAGATGATTTTTTCCTTTTTTTTACAAATTTACATAATTTTCTTATACACAAAAAATTTATTATTCTTCTTCTTCTTCATATTTTGTATCTAAATTCTTGTCCATACCTTGCCTTCTTTTTTCCACATCCTTCCAATTTTTAATGCAAATCAATACTTTTAAAGTGTTGTCCGCTAAATTTGTATACTTGTTTGTTAAAACTCGACTACCTACACTAAAAATACATTCCGATAGCACTGTGAACACTAGAGCTTAGTATAACTTTGGTCATTTTTGTCAAAATTGGATAATAAGATACATTATTTTTTCATAAACCTAATATATCAAAATAATAATCATCATCACAATTTTCTAACTTATGTATTTGTTGGTATAAAATTAACTCATTTAGTGAAGATGAAGAAGTTCTTTATTTTTTTTTCCTAACATTTGTAAAGGATTAAAAAAAAATGAAAATGAATAAATTGTTAAATTACTACTACTACTACTACTACTTACATTACTACCACTTATATTATTATATTTCTTTTTATATAATTTAAACATAACTTAAAGTATCAGATATTTATTGTTTTAAAAGTTGTCGATTAATATATATTTTTGTTAGAAAATTATTTATAAAATAATCTGCCAACATTTAAACACATTCAACTTTTACACGTGGATCTAAAACACTTGCTACTAATACAAAATAGGAAATTTTCATAATATTTTAAAAATTTTATTTTCATTAGTTAAACAATATTAATAAACCTATCTTCTTTTTCAAATTGATCAAATATGAAACAAATTTTACAAAAATTAAATAATATTAAATGAGTTATTGGATAGTAAATTTCAAAAAATAAATTTGTACATGTATAAAAAATTTCCAATAATTAAGTTGGTGTAGTTGCAAAATCAAAAATGATATTCTTAATAAAATCATATTCATAATTAGAATTAGCAAATTCAATTAAAACATTTTTAAAAGAAATTACACATTGTAATATATCATAAATTGAGTTCTACCTAGTGTCACATTCCTGTTTACATTTTTAAATTTTATATTATGTAAATTACATAATTGTCTCATTTCTTGTGTTTTTGTTAAAAAAAAATTAAATAGATAAATTAAATCACAAATGGATCGTAAAACTATTTTCACCACTTCCAAACCATCTTTAACACAAATTTAAAATATGACATACACACTTATTATGAAAAAATGTTTCATCTAATATTATTTTTAAAATATCTTTTAAAGTATTAATGACATTAGTATTAGCCGATACATTATGAAAAAATATAGAAAAAATTCTATCATTAATGTCATATTCATGAAAAATATTCGTAATTACTCTAACTATATAAGAACGGGTATGTGGATATTCCCAACATTGAAAAATTAATATTTTTTTTTCTAAATCCCAAGAATCATTAATCCAATGACAAGTTACTATAATAAAATATTCTTTTTTAAGTTCATTTTTTCAAGTATCCGTGATTAATGAAAATGTACAATTAGTATTCATAAAATTTGTAATTAAACCATATTTTAAGATTTGAAATTGGTTTAGTGATCTACTCCTATCGGATTTTCTATTAGTTTTTTTATAACCCGGTTGTAAATTTTTTTGAACATATTTCTCAAAATTTTCATATTTAACTATACAAGTGGTAACTCTTTATGTGCTATCCATTATATTTGTCCTATTTTTTTGTCTCTGCATTATATCTAAATGTACCTATGACATTTCCCCTTGATAACGATTTGTGTTTGTCTAGTTTGAAATAATTTATTCGGGTGATCTCTAATTATGTGTCTCTTAAATGTGCTTACTCCCCAACCCTTCAAAAATGTATATTTTTTATGATAATTTTTACAAAATGCCTTTTGTTCATCATAATTTTTAATAAAAAAATCTCAGGATTAAAATCATTTTTTTAGTGCGTGTTGTATTATGAAAAAATGAAAATGGGGGGAGAGGAAATTGTTGGAAAAATTGTGAAAAATGTGTTCTGGTCATTTTTTTAAAAAAATTAAGTTTAATTATGTAAAAAAAAATTAATGCGAATGAATTAATTATGCAAAAAAAGTAAATTCATAAAAAATTAAATATTACCAACTTGATGAAAATCACGGTTGTTTTTTGTTAAATTTTGAGGTTTTCAATTTTGAAATCTTGTCAAATCTTGATGGATCTTATAGGTAGTGTGATTAAGGAAATTGGAAATAAATTGAAAATGGAAATGGTGTGATTGGAAATAGTAGTATGATTAATAGGAGATGAAAATGGGTCTAATGTGAGAGAGAGTTGTAGGAAATTGAAATAGAGTTGTTGTATAGTGATTTTGAGAGAGTGTAGTAAAGTAGAGAGAATAAGATTGTGAGAGAGAATATGATATTTTGTTGTGTGTAATTTGAAAATTAGGTGAGACCTATTTATAAGAAAATTTTTTGATTTTATGGACCAAAATACCCATCAAACTAATCGTTTTATAACTGTTAGAATGAGTAAAATTGAAAAAGATTCAAAAAAATTAAAATGACCGTTGGAACCGGAGAGCCAGTTGCAAACCCGAGACCGTGCCGGGCCAGTTCTGGATTCCAAAAAGCATGAAAGCGGATCGGCCCACTACTATAGTCGAGTCGGTCCGATTCCAGGTTACTATTTATCTGGGTCGGATTTCGGTCCAAACCTTTCATGGCCGGTTTGATTTTTGGGCTGGAATCTGCTCAGTCCCACCTCTACAATATTGAACCATAGATTGAATGGTCATGTACCTCTACAATATTGAACCATAGATTGAATGGTCATGTAAGGATCATTGGACCTACTCTCCAACACTGATTTTTGAGTGTACCCTAGAAAAATTGTCCACTTATGGAACCATTTTATTGAAAGTCATTTTGATATAAGGAAAAAGAAATATCAAATTAGGAAGGAAAAACGTAAAGGGACAAGCTGAGGATGACAATGAGTATGGGCCTTTGGCTGCTTATATCGAGGTCACTTTAAAAGATTTTTCTAGCGTAGTTGGTGATTGTTGACCAAAATATTACCTCAAATAATCTCTTACTAATAAATGACAGTTTAGAAAAGAAAATTGTGGTTTTTGCAACCAAGTTTTATCAAATGTGTTCCCAAGCAAGACTGGTGATCAGTCAAAAAGAAATTTTCACAACTCCAATAGTCATATGTTTTTTTTTTACTATACCAATCAGTATTTAGAGATATGCCCTGAATAATCTAATTCGTGATTTATAATGATTCATTTAAAGAATTATTCTTCTAACATAATCTATTTTATGTCTAAATCGTAAATCAAACTCATAATTTTAATTAAATAATTTAATATCTTATTTCATTAGTCGAGCCATATTCAAGATCCCTTTTTTCTAAACTCTTCCTCAACCGGAAGACAAGACCAATTTTGGTGGGCATTGGAAAATTTGAGACGGGCCACATTAAATAACATTGAAATTACTTGCCCTCATTCTAGAATAAGAGGCCCCCACCCCACCCCACTAGTGCTGACGATTCTAATCTCCCTCCCTCCCTCTCTCTCTCTCTCTCTCTCGACCACTCCTTTTCTTACGCATGTGATAATGTGATATGCCCAATGGAATGCACTTCATTGGGTTCAATTACTTCTCTGCAAACCGTCTGGACCTAAATTGTTCATTTTTCCTTTCGTTTTTTTTTTCTTTTTTTTTTATTTTGGGACTTATATTGCTTTTCAGGCCTAAAAGTTAATACCTGGCTTGACTTTCTACACAAAACAGTTGCACCAGTGCCGTGACCAATAACCCAGCTACCCGATCTCATTTATATCACAAATTTTTGATTTGACCCTTTCAAATTTGTAGTATCATTTAATTTTAATGTCATTGGGAATCAAAATCAACATCTCAATCAATTACCCACCAAAAAAAAGTTAGAAAAAAAAATCATAGAAAGAACGAAGACCGAATTGAATTAATTTAAACAAAAACAAGACTTTCCACGTCCTACCCTCCCCCTCTCTCCGCCTTATGTTTTTTTTTTTTTTTTTAAATATTAAAGATAAAAGAAAAACAAGAATTTACATCGAAACTTCCCACCACTACCCATCTCAATTATATCGATAGTTCCAAAAGTCAACGTTCTACACCTTTGACTACCAATCATTTTTCCTTTTTTTTTCTTTTGGCTTTATTGTATCATCGTGTTGACTCATAAACGAGGCTATTATGAGCCATATTCCCCTGCATCCCTGTTTCCGTGTGACGGTGCTCCCCTTCGTATGTCACAATTAGCATCGTCGAATCGTCGGGAGCCCTCTCCACGTGTTTCCTCGCTGGACACCCTCTCACGCAACTGCACTTATAATATCCCCTGGAAAACAACCACCGTCAGTTCAAGAACCAAAAATCAAGAATACAATCTACGGTTATAGATAAGGAAGTAGGATAGTTACCGTGGGTATGGAGAGCCCTTAATCGGCTTCTGACCGTATTTTCTCCATGAATATTCGTCGGCCGGAATATCAGCGATTTTGGAGCTGATGGCCGGAACTCGAATCGTCTTCTTAACGCGAGATTTCCTGAAAATTAATCAACCAAATCGTTAATTAATTATAAGAAAAAAGTGAAACTTATTATTGCTATTTGGGTTTTATCGTGCGCGTGAAATCAGAGAGAATCGCTATCGTGAGCCGATATGACATGACATTAAATAAAACGGCAGAGACGCAAAGACCTAAAGTCCACCACGCAATTGAATACAAAAAGTCAAAAACTACGGCGTCCTATTTCTGACACCATTCCCCCGTCTAAAATGCGCCGGGATGCGCCAGCATTATTTATTTTTTTATTTGATATTATTATTAAAACAGTTCACGTGATTTCGATTTCGTGCATCTCGAAGCCGTCAAAGTCTTCGACCTCCACCGACTCACTTCTCAGGACTCACCGAGTCAACTGAGTCACTACCGAAAAACGGAGTTTCAGATCTCTCCTTCTCTCTGGTCCATATCTATATAGTAATAGCAATTCATGTTCTCTATTTTTAAACATTTAATGGATTTAGCTCTTGGAAAATAGTTACTTCAAATTTAGAAAGTCAAAAATTAGATAAAAAAAAAAAAAAAAAGAACGGTCGAATAACCACAATTTTGTTCGTTTAGTTTAAAATTTGCATTTTTTTGATTTAACAATTAACATATGCAGAATTACTAAAAAAAAGTTATTAAGCTGAAGATTAACGAGTAAGTACCTTCTCTTAGAGCAATGACACTTGCCAGAGCCCGACAACTTGCCGGAAAGATCATCGGAATGATCGTGCTCGTGACACCTCTTCCTATTTGAAGACGACAGAGGCGGTTTTCCGGCGGAGACAGTCGTCGTCGGCGGGACTGGGAACAGCGAAGACGATCCTTTGCCGTTCGATACACTTCCGTCTCCGGTCGTAATCGAGGAGACAAATGAGGAATTGGCCGAGGAAATCGGCCGAGAAATGCTAAAACAACTGTTACTAATACTCTTCTCGTGGTGATTCAGGTTCAAGTTCAAGGTTTTATTCTCGTCTGAAACCAGATTGGGCTTCGTGAAATCGAGAGTCAGACTCTGGTATCCGATCGGAGATTGCTGGGTAGTCTGAGCCGTAAGGGCAAGGGTTTGGGTTTGAGTTTGAGATTGAGAATGAATCGAATTAGAAGTAGAAGGAGTGGAATTAGAGTTAGAATTAGAAGTAGAAGAAGAGAGAACGGGGCCACGACGGAACCGGGCGTGGCCGGTCCGGTTCAGGACGGAGATGAGCTTTTTGAATTTTGCGACGGTTAGATGGGTGAGCTGTGTGCAGTCTTGGGTGGGTTGTTGGAGAGATTGCTTGTTGTGATGAGAGAGGAGTCTGATCAGATGTTCCATGCTCTTGAGTCCAGCCGTGCCCGCTTCCTGGATCGCCGTCTGATCGTCCATCATCGGAAACCCCATTAGCTTCACAGCCATTGATTTCGATTGACTAAAAAACAGATCACAAACACTCTTTGCCTTCCTCTTTCAGATGCCCATTCAAGGAGGAGTGAAAGAAGGGTTGAGTTCGGAGAAGAGAAGAGGCTTGAGAAGAAGAGGAGGGTAGAGGTTATATTGGGAGAGAAAGGGAACGGGGTACCGGGAAAGAAGAGAGTGTGTGTGTGAGGGTCAAACGAGGTGATTTTTAATCGGACGGTTGTGATGAGTTTGACGAATTCTAGGGGTAAGTGAGGGGTCAAAATAAAATAACAAATCAGCGGCTAGTTGAGAAAAAACCTTGAGTGGCGGGTCCCGTATTCCTTTTCTTATTCAACTTGGCAACTTAGTACTTTCTTACTCTCACCGGTCGTTTAACTGTTCTTATGACCTTTACAAAGAAGCCAAATTACATATCCGGTCCCTGAATTATGATTAAATTCTAAACCTTGAATTAATTCTGAAATCCGTAACAAAGGAATCCGCAACCACATCGTTTCCCTTTAATCCCTCCTCCATTAAACACATCATTTCCCCTTAATCCCTTCTACCACGTCATTTTGCCCTCAGTCCTCTTATGAAACACCAACCCTTTGTTATAAACCCAAATTTTTTGGCACTAAAGTTTTTATTATTTTTAAAATATTTTAATACATTAAATTAATTAAAATTTATATAAAAATATTTATATTTTCTATTATTCAATTAAAATTTTTATCTTTTATATTATTTATCTTATGGTTAATAATTGTATATTTAATCATTAGTATAAAATATAATTATTTTAGTTTTTTTACAAAATAATTAGTATTTAAATTAAAACTTTTATATTTTTTATATTTATATATTTATCCATATTTTTTTTTTCTATACTTTTATTAAGTGTCATTTACTTGCATCATTTCACATCTATTTTTATTTTTTCATTTCCATTTGCATCCGACATTGCTCTCTCCAATCCTATCCCTTTAGCCCAGATGCGGAGTGAGAGGTGGCGTGGGGCATTGCTCCCTCACTTTTTAAAAAAATTTATAAATCTCTCTTTATTTTTTTAATATTACCCATAAAAAAATATAATATCAATTTTACCATTCTTTCCTCTAATAAACCTTTGTAATTTCTAATTTTTCATTATTGTCATTTCTTCTAAATATTAGTTTCATCTTTTAAAAATCAAATTTTAATTATACATAATTATTTACTTTATGTAATTGTTGGGACCCACATTTTATGTTTTTAATAAGAAATTATTAAAACTCTTATTATTTATTCGCTTTCTCTTCTCACAGAATCTTTTTTTTTTTTCCCTTCTTCCTATTACATTAACAACTATCTATGGTTATTCAGTCAAACTACTTTTCATGTTTAAAAAAGAAAATAAAAAATTTTCAATTGAAGGAACCTTTGAGTAATCAAATACCAACAATTAGATGAATACTCAAGGTCTAGTATGCTTCATGAACTATTGAGTAATTCAAGGAATACCTCATGTCACCTCCATGAACTATTCTAACTATAATCAAATACGCATGGCACCAGAAGATGATGAAAAAACGAGTTTCATCACCAAGTTTGGCATGTACTGTTACATGGTTATGCCGTTTGGCTTGAAAAATACTGGAGCAACCTTTCAACAACTAGTCAACAAGGTCTTCAACGAGCAACTCAGCATAAACGTGGAAGCATACATTGACGATATGTTCATTAAGAGCTCCAGCTTGGAAGCCTATGTTTCGGACCTTGAAAAAACTTTTCAAACATTAGAATGTTACAATATGTGGTTGAACCTGGCAAAGCGCACTTTTATAATCGCATCTAAAAAGTTCTTGGACTTTATGATCACTGACCGAGAAATTGAGGTAAACCCTGAAAAAAATACAAACCATATTAGACATGTCACTGCCACAGACATTGAAGCAGGCACAACGCCTTACAGGCAGAATATCAGCTCTAAGTTGTTTCATGTCGAAGGTAGGGGAAAAGTATAAACTCTTCTTCAATACTTTGAAGAAATCCCAAAAGTTTGCTTGGATGTCCGAATACCAAACAGCCTTTGAGTAATTCAAGGAATACCTCATGTCACCTCCATTGCTCTCTCATTCCATCCCTAGTGAGAAACTATACATATACCTCTCTATCTCTGACCTAGCATTTTGCTCTATTCTCGTGAGACAGGAATCTAGTATCTAGAAACCAGTCTACTGTAACAGCTGAATACTCCAGGAATCTGAAGTCAACTACCGACCAACAGAAAAGATAGCTTATGCTTTGGACATCTTAGTTAGGTGCCTTCGGCCTTACTTTCAGGTTCATACTATCGTCGTACTCACTGATCAACTGTGGAAACAAATCCTTCAAAATTGGGACACCTCTGATCGTTTCATCAAATGGAGTGTAGAGTTAGATGAATTCGACATTTAGTACCAACCTAGACCCATAATCAAAGGTCAACCCCTTGCAGATTTCATACTCGAGTGCACCCTTCTAGTTCTAGCCGAACAGAGCCTATAGGTTACCAAGAAGAGTGGTCATTATCGGATTGGATACTACACATCAGTGGGTTATCAAACTCCTTAGAGAGTGGTTCTGGTCTCATACTAATGAGTCTTAATGATTTCAAAGTAGAATATGTTATTCGCTTCCACTTTAGAGCCACCAATAATCAAGCCGAGTATGAAACTCTGCTGATAGGACTACGAATCGTGGTATCCTAAGGCCTAAAGCATTCAAGTGTTCACTGATAGTTAGTTGATTATTAAACAAGTTAAGGGGGTCTATGAGACTAAGGACCCGACCATAGCCAAGTATTTGAGCAAACTAGATGAAACAATGAGCAAACTAGAAAAAGTGGATATACAACAAATTCTTTAATCAGAGAATGCGCGAGTTGATACGTTCTTTAGGCTAGCCAATTCAGACTTGGTTGCCATTAGCTGAATGGTTTACATCAAAAGCTTACTATATCCCAACATCGATGAACCTGAGAGAATCCTTACAGTGAGCCAACCTTCTAGTTGGAAAGATCTCATAGAAGTTTATCTGAAACATAATCATTTATCGGACTCACTGTTAGAAGCAGCAAAGTTAAAGCAAAAGGCCGCTCATTACACATTTATTGATGGGAATCTATACCGGAAATCCTTTACTCAATCATACCAAAATGTCTAACCCCCGAAGAAGGAGACTATGTCCTCCGAGAAATCCATAAAGGGATATACAACAACCACTTGGACGCTCAAAATCTAGTCAATAAGGCCCTACGTCAAGGGTATTACTGGCTAACCATGAATACTGATTCCAATAACTATGTCAAAAGGTGTGACAAATGTTAACATTTCTCATCGGTATCCCAGTTACTCTCCATCAAGCTCAATTTAATAGCGAGTCCTTAGCCATTCGCTTAATGGGAAATATATATCCTTTTGCTGTTCCTCCTGGCTATCGGGTAGCGAAAGTTCCTTATCGTAGCAATCGACTACTTTATCAAGAGGGTAGAAGCCAAACCGCTAGCCCAGATAACAGCTACAAAAGTTCAAACGCTCATGTGGACTCATATGGGTGTGAAGCTATCATACCCATGGAGATAAGAATTCACTCACTCTGGATAGACCAATATCATGTGGCACAAAACAAACCTACTTTGTGAGAGCGGTTAGATCTGCTTTCAGAACTATGGGAATCTACATCCACTTGAATAACCACGTGTCAATAGCAAATGGCTTAGTATTATATAGACGGGTTAAAAACAGAACATTCATGCTAGATGATCTAGTCCTAAGAAAAGTGGAGGTTACCAGTCAACACTAGTTAGGGGCAAGCTTGCACCAAATTGGGAAGGTCCTTATCAAGTACACTTGATAGTCCATCTACGAACTTATCGTCTCAATAATCTAGACGGCTCGACTATACTCAGGACTTAGAATTCAGAAAACCTATGTATCTACAATCAATAGGCTTTATTGCCTCCTTAGAGTAGTGAGGCTCCTACTGAGTAAGATTTATATGCCTTTCCAATTCACTTTATTGCTTACCTCTCGTTTGACTACTTAACAAACTTAGCATGCCATCAATAAGGGAAATAAATCCCTAACGGGTAGACGCGATCCATCTTATCAGTTAGTTCCTAACGAATGTAGTGTGCCATCAAAAAGAAAAATAACTCTCAGGTGGGTAGGTGCAGCTCATCCTATCGATTAGTTCCTAACGAACGTAGCATGTCATCAACAAATGAAACAACTCCCAGACGGGTTAGCACGGTCCATCCTACCGATTGATTCCTACCGATCGTAACGTGTCATCAATAAGGGATATATCTCTTAGTTGGGTAGACATGACCCATCCTACCAATTGAACTCTTTATTGAGTGTCTTACCAATTATAGCATATCGACAATACGGGATGTATCTCCCAATTGGGTATGACCCAACCTATCGAACAAATGTTTAGACAAGAGAGGATTTTTCTCCTTGACGAACAAACATAACCCACTCTAGTATATGAACATTAATGACAGCAGAAGGTTTATCTCTTCAACTGGTAATCGATGCTTTCATCAATACACCAAAGAATATCTCTACACACGTAAGAACAACTCTTGTTGGACCATCACGACAAGACAAATCAAAGGAAAACAATACATCCCTCAGTAAGTCTATCGAATGATTATCTCATTCAATCATTTAGCCTCCATCGGTGGTAACTTAGCCAGGATAAAAATCGTCAAATAAGCAAAACATAACTCTTCTTTTATATAATGAACACATAACAGAGTACATAATCATATACGATTTGCAAGTTCTTGAGTCGAAACGAATTACATCAAAAGAGATATATGAGGAATTTATAGTAAGCTAATGCGAACCAAGCACCGGAAGAAGCTTCGTCACCTATCCACATTATCCAACCAGGACAATAAGACTGCAAAATCCTCCTCAAACCATTGAACCACCCTCAGGTAGTGGAACTAAGAGAGTAAAACTGCAAGCCCTTTCCAGTAGAAGCTAGTAAGGACTTTGTAAAAGAGTCGAGAAGGGTATGAGAGAGATTATGAGGATGCATCAGGTTTCAAACCCTTAGCCTTGCCCAAGCTTTCACTGCCTCCCAACTCTTATCATCCGACCCAAGAAAATACCAAGAAAATACCCCAGTTGTCTACTGCACCATACATCGGATGACAATTTTGACCTTGAGAAGAGAGCTTTCATTGAGGAATATCTCATTCTCCTCAAGGTCAAAAACCCTAATGAGAGCCCTGATAAATTCCATCTAAGACGTGTAGAGTCCAGACAACATGAAGGAACCTCACATCAGCAGTCCCATCCTTGACAGAACCTCGCATCTATAGAAACTTTCTAAATAATGGGGCCTGGTGGCTCAAAGCCCATCACCAAGCAATCTCTCAAAAGAATAGACTCTTAGCAGAGGAAACTCGTAGAATCGAAAGTATATAAAATCTCTCTAGGACAATACTGGGTCATTTGATCCCTATTTATAGCCACGAAGGCGAGATCCTTGCAATCTTGAGCAGCTGAAATGCCCCTATGAAAAATGTACGCAGTAAATGAAAAATTCAAGCTTTCCAACTTCCGCGTTTACTCCAGAATCATTTTTTTTTTGTGGTTATTTTCATTAATGTCTTCGCGACCTTCTAGGCACTAACTATTGAACTTACTCCTTATGTTGTATTCTTCAAAACAACACAAAAAGTAGGGTCAAATGATAATACATAGTCAAAAGATCCGTAACACTTAGAAGAATTATGTTGAAATGCATCATTATACAAGAAATGCACCATCCTCTCGGTACATGTCGAGAGAACCCTCCTCTCGGTCGTTACTTGATCGGTGCCTCGATCTACCCAGCACCCCATGCTTGTAATCGGCAAAAGATATTATTTGCTTAAGATTCGCACTAAAAGTTACTTTCCCAATTGACTATACAACAGACTCCTAGACAAGGAAGGAGATCTTCCAAATCCAATTGAAAAGGAAGGGAATCTCCTTAACCCACTAAACTTTCCGAATGATAAAGATTCTATATTTTTTGGGAATATTTGACCAAAGTCCCGAGATCCCAGGATATTCACACAAGGAAATTAGGGTTGCAACACCTCAAATGCACACGACTCGTAAATCACATGCCTATGACTACACCTTTCATGCCACAACCTAGGTACGCTCTCTGACAACTATACACAATACACACAACACACAAACTTACACAGGGCTTTTATTCTGAGCCCTCTCTGATTCAGTCTATTTGATTCCTTTTGAAAACTGCTCCTTTTAATTTGAATATTGGAGCCTTCTCCGCCGGAACACGCTTCGATAATCTTTTGCAGGTTTTACTTCATCAGTTGGAGTAGCGATCAGGTCTCCCACTCGAGTCAAAAAAGTCAATATTTATGGAGCTACATCCCACCTCCAACATCACCCATTTCAATTCAAGCAATGAGTCAAACATATTTAATGTGATTTGTCACGCTCTTTATTGTCCACTTCTATGCTCGGAGTGTATTTCACCATGGCTGCTTTCACGAATAAGAGTTCAATCCTGTTGGGTTTGAATGTTGATGTCGACTGATATTAACATGATTGGTTTCATTCATTGGACTTTGGTAGAGTTCAGTCTCATTCCACTTTTCTTTAGTGTAGACTACTATTGTTACTTTTCCACAATTTTAGATTTTTTGTTGTGGAGTGTGTCTTTGCATTGTCAAACTCAAATTAAAGAAAAAAAATATATAATTCTCCAAATTTCAATTTTTTTTTAATCATTGATATCTAAAATCATACTTGACTAATTCAGTTTGAGTGTTTATTGTAGCCGTATTTAGAGATGACTCTTCCAATATAATCTTTTTTATTCTAATATTTTAAATATAAAATTTAATTAAAAGAACTAACATAACACCCAATCCACCGGTCCGTAGGTCAAATTTCAAGTTTTCATGAAAGTCAATATTTACCCATCATTTTTAATTCTTTTTTATCTAGTTGGGTGTTCTATAAATAGATTTTTAATAGTAGGTGATATAAAAATAATAAAACTCCAGATATGTAGTAAGACTAAAGATTTCAAAATATAGTTTAATAGAAATGATTCTTAGTTAGCAATGATTCTCCCAATAAAAAATGGAATAATGGGGATTGTGATCTATCATTAAATTAATTTTTTAAGTTAATGGCATTGTCAACTCCACCATACCAACTTTCCGTTTCCCCCACGTAATTAGGTTTTCTCCAATTTCTTTTGATGTTGATACATATACGAGAATCAAGTAGAGTAATAGATAGAGAGAACCGGGTGCATATCATGTGGAATTATATATATATTTTCATCATGTGCTTTCTTGACCTTCTTGCCAACCAAAATGCTATTAATTTAATTTATGCCAATTAATTAGCAAAAGATAATATATCCTTTCATAAATAATGTGTTAGAGAGATTTTAGTTCTACACAAAGAATTGTTTAGTGTGTTTATTTAATTTACGCAATTTATGGATTAGAATTACGTATACACATAAAAATAGCGATAAGTCTTTATAGGGATACCCGAAAGGTAAATAGCTCTTAATCAAGTATCTTTTTTAAAATTTAGTGTTCGAATTTTCATAAACAAAATAATGACACGAAGTTTCTACCATTATAAAAGAAAAAATTGCTATAAATAATTATAACTCAAGCTAAGCTCAAGTTCCCCTTTTTGATAAATTATCTGTGTACGGTAATTAAATTAATCCCAATTAAAACAAAACTCTTCTGACATTTATGTTTTATAACAATAGCAATAATTAACGATTAGCAATTCAAATAGAGGTATTAATTAAAGCGATGCTGATTAAAGAAATAAAGCATAAAAAGTAAATTTTCTTTAATTTGTACAAAGCCTTTTGGGGATTAGTAGGCAAAAATCCGAAATGTTAGGATTTAATTTCATAAATCTGACTAATATAAACCTAATCTCATAGTTATCAAACATTCTAGAAGGGGAGCCGATTTTGTGCACACCACATTCTTTTCATTTCTAATGTTAATGTTTTGGTTGACTTTGACAAAGGAATTTTATTAATTGATGAAAAGATTTTTCACATGCTGTGAATCCGAGGATATAGTTTTCTATTCCTTATCTTCGCTTCTTGGTTGGATTCTTCTTTATCTTTAGCAAATAATTTAAGTGCAATTGGAATTTTTTTAAATTCAATCATAAACACCCCACTTATAATTTTTTAATTCTTGTTGATTGGATTATAAATTTATATACTTTTGTTATAAATAAGGGTATCATATTACAAAAAAGATATAGTAGTTCAAATTTAAGATTTCAGACCAAAAGAGAAATTTTTAATATTACTGAACTTAAAGGTTAATATGAGTTTATAATGATTAAAAAAGAGTGCATGATTAATAAGAATATTACTATAAAATTCTAATTTATTATTATTGGAGTCAATTTTTCTTCACAGATGATCGCTCTTCCAACTCGAACGAGAAACTTGATGGTGGCATGCTTGTTGGGTCTTTGTTGAAGGAAAACTTGTAAAAGACCCCATCAGGACTGGCCTAGTAGGGGATCGGATATAACTCTAAGTTGTCCCTGTGTGTATATGTACAATTTGATCAATGCCGATAAGTCGGTTGGATCATCATTGATAGAGAAACCTGCAGAAAATTCCAGCGGGGATTGCTCGGTGGGGGTATTCTAACGCTCAAGTTAGTAAGAATGATAATAAAACTATAGAAGGGTCTCAGATACAACATTGTACAGTCTCCATATGATATATATGTGCAGAGAGAGATAATAAATATACCACGTGTGGATGATCGAGTATAAAATTATACCTGTATGTATAAAACCAAATGGAGCCATGCCTCTATGGTGATATAAACTTGGCTATGAAGCCATATCTCTGATGATATGTAGAATTATGTATGAAATCCTCTCTAAATAGTGTATAGAATTGGGTATAAAACCCCGTCTGAATGATATATAGAATTACCTTTCTTTCGAGTGTCTAAACTGAATTGTCTCTGAGCGTTGCTTATACTATATATTTATAAACTTCCAAAGGGTGTAGAAAATCATAGTTTTCTTTTTGTTTGAGGTCTTCCAAATTGGTAGGTATTGATGGTGAAAAACTTTTAAAAGATTTAGATTTTCTTAAGATTAAAAAAGATTTAAGATTTTAGAAATATTTTCTTTATTCTTGAGAGTTCAAGAGAATTAGAACTCACAGAAATATAGAAAGTTTCCAATGTCATGGAGATTTATTTCCAAGGCAGAGTTGCATAAATATATAATTCCAAATTTTGCACTTCAGATTTATGGAACAGACACAAAATTCAAACTGCTAATTTAGTCAAATTCAAACTACCAGCTATAGTTGCATTACAGGGTAAAACCTTCTTTGGCAGACAGTCACTGGCTTAGATACACGTTGGTCAACCATGTGTCTCACTCTAGGGTGCCCACTGCCAAAGAAGATTTGCCCGACAATTCTCCTGTGGATACAGTTTGGATCCCTTCACAGACCAACAATGTTATATCAAGACTTCTTGCATATATTCATATTGCGTTCATTATGAACAAAGACAATAATTTTAGTCTTATGCATATATTGATACTGGTTGCAGCAAATGTAGATCATCAACTTGTACTGCATTTGATCATTGTTCTTTTTTTTTTGGGGGGGGGGGGGTTTGAGGCATGGGGATTATGTTGCAACAGGTATTGATACTGACACCGTCCAAATTATAGGTGTACCATCTAGGACTATCATAAGCTCGGAAGTGAACATTCAGAAGATAGAATCAGGAAAAGAGAATTAGGAGTATCGCCATGGTGGTGTATTGTGAGAACATTAAATGAATTTTTATTTCTTTCCTTCTATTTCTTGTATATTTGTTTCCTTGTTTCTTATGGCTTAGATACTATTTAAATTATGGATTTTCATTATTATCGATAACTTTTGACATAATTTTTTAAATAGAACTTTGTTCTTTTTTATGGAGAAAAACAAATAAATTAGTTCATTTTCTGGGGTGACGACGAACAAATAAATTAGTTCATCAAAAAGAAGATTAGCACTCTCTATGTTTTGAAATATAATGTTTTCGAACTACTATATTAAATTTAAAAAATGACATGAGATTGTGTAGTTTACGATTATAACAGTAAATATGACGTAGTCGCTCATTGATATTTTATAAAAAAATTTGAATGAATTTTTGATTACTTGTTAAATGTTGACGAGACTAGTCCCACTATTTGATATGAATATTTTAACACCACTTAGCGATATATTGTTAGTATATGAATGTTTGTCCCGTTTGACAAGATAAATAGCTAGGAATGCATATCTATATTGTCAATGGAAGACAAGGTGTATTAATTTTTCTTTTTTTTTTGAAATATATATATGTTAAATTGTTATTCAATAACATGATATTTTTAATATTATTAACAAATCTTTTTGAATATTATAATTATAAAAATGCTAGTATAATATTGTCAAATATATATGATATTCTAACGTGCTTACTTATGGAGTTAAGTGTCATCCACTTTTCTTTTATTAATATTTTGTAAAGAGTGAAGACTACTTTGAAAATAGTGTGAAAATGTTTGAAAGTTATAGAAGAAATCTAAGTTTATGAAACATTATTTATATTTTATGTTTATTAAATATGTTAAAAAAAATTTATGAAAAGTTATGAATCGTGGATTTATAATTTGTTGGATTCGATCATGAGATATGTATAGATGATTTTATGAAACCTAGAAATATACTCTGCAGATCTTTTTTTTTATTTCTATTATATAATATAGTTGGTGTTTTGACATTTTATATATTTATAGCGATGTCTATATACTTTAACTCAAATAACACAACTCAAATAGCAGAACTCTTCGTCACCTCTATAATAAATTCAAATTTAAACCTCTTTACGTAAAATTAAAAAAAGAAAAAAGAAAAGTAATTGATAGCGATGTTTTGTCCTGAGTACAGAGTACGGGGCGTGACACTAATGGCAGTCTACATGATCAAACACGACGAAAATGTGAATATTTAATAAAATAAAACAAAAGCATAAAACTATAATGAGAAAACAAACAAATCTCGAAACATGTGAATGCAAATAGATCATGATGCAACTGCATATCATATTCGTTTCACTTTTTTTTTTTTTTTTTTTAATACAGAAACAATGACTTGTTTTATAGCCATGACAAACATAAAGATTCTCAAAATCATGAGATTATTTTTTGAATTTGTTGTGGTTTGCTGCATATCACAAAATAGATATTGATAACATGGTAGTAGAAAACACTTCAATAATCAAATGACTTCACATGAAATTCAAAACGATAAATCCAATAATGCAATTAATTCTTGGTGATTTATTATTTTCTATTATTGTGACTAAAGAATGGATGGCTCTTGCTATTCATTATGTTGATCAAAGGGGACGTATCGTTGTGCGTTTTATTAGAATTTCATATATTAGAGACGTTATTATTGTAACATTGAGAGATGTTGTTTCTTTATTTTGATATACACTATCGGTATCTGAAATTATATTCTGATTAATATGATTCAAAATTTACAATGATTCATTTCAGGGACTATCTTTTCAACGTAATTTTTTCATTCTCAATGGAGCTAGCAATGCGAGACAGGTTGAATGACCTTAAAACACTTATTTTAATGGATAATGCATCAACATACCATGCTTATTGTTTTGCACATCAACTTTAATTGACACTTGTCGTATTGGCAAAAATTCACATTTACATTGCTGCTTTTTCTTAATTTAGTCTATACATATATATATAATGTTGTTGGTATTTCATGCAAGTATCGTAATTTGTTTCGTGAAAGACACATTACAAGTTAATGCGATATCCGATGATAGTGGTTTGAAACAAGAAATTCTTTTAAAAAGGCCAATAGAAAAACGTTGGAGTTCACACTCGTGTATTACTTCAAATTATTCAGTTTTTCTCTTCGGCTATTGAGGTGATTGAAATAGTTATTTAACATGGTTTAGCGTGGGGCCGTTATGACACTCGGGTTGAGTCGGATAGTATCGGTACCTGAGCTTGGTTCGAGTATTAATTAGGTGAGCTTGAGCTCGTCCAGTTTGTATTTTTTGAGCTCGAGCTCATAGTGTCATCGGGTAATGTCATTTTCTTTATTTTAAAAATAATTTTAAAAAATATAATTATTTTAATAAATAAAAATATTTTAAAAATAAAAATTATTTAAAAAATAGACTTATCAAACTTTCGAACTCGACATAGTTAGCTACAAGCTCGAGCTCAAAATCGAACTATTCAAGTCCCAACTCGAGTTTAGCTTTGACCATTTAGTGTCAATGTACCCATGACATTCTCTTAACGTTAAAGTTTCAAACATTAAATTTTTGTTTCTGACGTGAATGCTTTACATGTTGGTCGTGATGGTACACTATTAGAAAAAGGGTCTTCAACGATGAAAATTATCGACAGATAAAATTCCACCGCTATTAACGACGGATTTGCGATGGATTACCGACGGAAAAATCAGCGACGGATTTAGCGACGGAAACTTTCCGTCGCTAAAACTTTTTCGGACAAATTTACGACGAATATTTTCCGTCACTAATTTTCCGTCGCTAAAAGTTAAAAAAAAAAATTGTTTTCGTTAAATATATTTTTTTTGTTTTTATTAAATATAATTTTGTATTTTAATTAAATATAATTTTTATTTTTATTAAATATAATTTTATTTTTATTAAATATAATTTTATATTTTTATTAAATATAATTTTGTATTTTTATTAAATATAATTTTATTTTTTTGTTAAATTTAATTTTTTGTTTTTATTAAATATAATTTTATTTTTTATTAAATATAATTTTATATTTTTATTAAATATAATTTGTATTTTTATTAAATATAATTGTGTCTTTTTATTAAAAATAATTTTTTTATTAAATATAATTTTATGTTTTGATTAAAATAATATTATCTTTTTATTAAATATAATTTTGTATTTTTATTAAATCTAATTTTTTGTTTTTATAAAATATAATTTTGTATTTTTATTAAATATAATTTTTATTTTTATTAAATATAATTTTATTTTTTTGTTAAATATAATTTTATTTTTTTATTAAATATAATTTTTTGTTTTTCTTAAATATAATTTTGTATTTTTATTAAATATAATTTTGTGTTTTTATTAAATATAATTTTTATTTTTATTAAATATAATTTATTTTATTAAATATAATTTTGTATTTTTATTAAATATAAATTTTTGTTTTTATTAAATATAATTTTTATTTTTATTAAATATAATTTTATTTTTTTATTAAATATAATTTTTATTTTAATTAAATATAATTTTGTATTTTTATTAGATATTATTTTTTGTTTTTTAAATATAATTTTATGTTTTTATTAAATAAAATTTTATATTTTTATTAAATAAGTGAACTGTATTTTTAATATTGAGAGTTACAAATAAAGTATAGAAGTAGAAAAAAATAAACTAATAACATAAATATAATGGTGGTATGGTGGTTAAGGCTCTCAAGTTCCTTCTCTCACACCCGGGTGAGAGCATATTTTCAACGCATTTTCATTATATTTAAGGCGCGGGTAGGCAGGCGGGCGAGCGGGCCGGAGTCCAGACGGGAAGCGAGCGGGCAGGCAGGCGGGTCGGGCGGGCGATTTCGGGCTTTTGGGTTTACTGTTGTTACTCACATCAGCGACGGATTAGCGATGGATAAATTCCGTCGCTAAAAAATCCATCGTTGATTCTTCGCTAAGATTAGCGAGGTGATTTTCAGCGACGAAAAAATCCGTCGCTGAGGTCGTGTTTTCTGATAGTGAAATTCTTATAGTTGAAAATAATTAGAAGTGGTTTCATTAATTTAGATATTTTTATTAAAAAAGCCAAATAAAAACTCCGAGCAGGTTCTCATTTTTCACTATTTGTTATTAAAAAGCCATTTCTAAACAACCCTTAAAAAATTCATTTGACTTAACTTTTAATTTTAAATTGATTTTATATTAGAAAAAGTTAAAAGAAACATATATTATGAAAACAAATAAAAAATAAAAATTTTTATTTTTGTAAAATTTTTACTCTCTATATCGCAAACACAACTTAATAAATATTATTGTTTTGATTTTAAAAATTTGAGTCCCAAATTTAAATTCTAAGTTATTATTAAAAAGCAGAGGGCACATGAAAATCAAGGAAGTGGGATGAAGTTAAAACCTTTGTAAAGATGTCAGCGTATTGAAAAGCAAAGGGCACATGAAACACTTTAACTTGTCCCAAGGTTACCTTTTTTCGTACAAAATGTATACAAAATGTATATCTAAATCGATATATTTAGTGCACTAATGTATGATTAGATTATTAGACGAGTAAATATCACTTACATTATCACAATAGACCAATGTAGCTTTAGATAACGGAGAGTGAAACTCAAGGAGAAGGTTTCATAGCCAACAACTCTCAGCCACTGCATTGGCAACACCGCGTTATTCAATTTCGGCGCTAGAGCAGGAAATAGTGGCCTGTCATTTAGATGACCAAGAAATCCCGTTGTTTAGAGGACCAAGAAACTAAGTTATTACTGAGAAAAACACAATAGCCAAATCTGCATCTGAATAAATAGTCAAACTATCTGTAGGTGAAGATTAGAGCTATAAACCAAGATCAAAGGTGCCATAAATGTATTGAAAAATGTGTTTGAGTGCTCGAAAGTGAGGTTCTCGGGGATCATGCATAAAAAGGCATACTTGTTGAACTGCATAAGCAATATCCAGTCTGGTAAAAGTGAGATACTGAAGAGCTCTAGCAAGACGATGATAAAGAGATGGATCAGAGATCAGATGGCCATTGCAATTAGATAACTAGGCATTTGTATTAGTAGGAGTGATAGTGGCGTTGCAAGAGCTCATATTAGCGTGTTTTAAAATTTTGAGAGCATATTTATGTTGGGAAAGGAATAATCCATTCTTGGTGCATGACACAAAGATACCCAGAAAATAATGTAGTGACCTTATATCAGTCATGGCAAAATCTTTGCTTAAAGATGTTATAATAAAGCGTAGAAGAGCACTGGATGATGCAGTTAATATAATGTCGTCAGCATATATAAGAAGAATTGTTATGTTCCTATCTCGATAATACACAAAGAGGGATGTATCAGATCGACAACTTATAAAGCCAATGGAGGTGATAAAAATAGCAAACCTTTGGTCCCATACCCATGGAGCTTGTTTGAATTCTTAGAGAGACATTTTGAGATGACAAACATAATCTAGTGACTACCACTGACAAAACTAGGTCGTTGGTGCACGTATACTGACTGTTAAAGATAGCCATGTAAGAAGGCATTTTGGATGTCCAATTGGTGGATAGGTCAAGATCTAAAGATTGTGAGGCTCAAAACTATACAAATAGTGGTTGGTTTGACAACGGGACTAAAAGTTTCATCATAGTCTAGACCAACCTGTTGAAAAGTGCCAATAGTGACCAAATGAGCCTTCCGTATTTGAGATTGCCATCTGAGTTAAATTTATCTTGAAAATCCATTGAGAATTAACAATATTAACCCTGAAATGCCAAGAAACAAGATCCCAATTTTCATTTTTAATAAGAGTATTATATTTTTTAAGCATGGCTTGTTGTTAGTCTGGATTTTGAAGAACTTGTTTGTAGCCACAAGGAATGGAGGAGCTAGTATGAATATGAAGGGAAAGTGGTTGTTTTGATTTGAATGTGCCACATTGACTACATGTGACCATGAGATAACGAGGGGGAGGAAGAGGAGGAGTAGGTGGACTAGGTAAGGGAGGGTGTGGGGGTGAGGTAGGAGAGGAAAGTGGACAGGTCATTGAGACGGCAAAAGAAGAAGACGGAGATGTTATATGGATAGAGGAGGATGAAAAGGGAAGGATATGGCGAAACAAAAGAGATGACATGTCATTGGTGCGATCAAGGAAATTGTATGATGCGGTAATGGGTGTATGTTATGATGCGAAAGAAATTCCTGCTCAACAAATATGACATGACAAGAAATGATTATCTTTTTAGTAGTAATGTCAAGACATCTATAGTCATGATGATATGATATATAGCCAAGAAATACGCATGGCATGGAGGAGGAGCTAGTTTGTGTGGGACAGAGTGAGATAAGTTTGGGTAATAGAGACACCCAAAAGTGCGAAGGTGAGTATAAAGTGGTGGTTTGTGAAAAAGGGTTTGAAATGGTGTTTGATTATGAAGTGTTTTTATGGACCGAATATTAAGTAGATGCACGGCCATGTGTAATGCCTTTACCCAGTATGATGGTGGCATATGGGTTTGAAAAGGGAGTGTACAACTTCATTGATGTTGCATAACATACGTTTAGTTTTGTCATTTTGTTGTGAAGTGTATGGATAAGAAAATCGTTAAGAGATGCTATGATTAGCAAAGAAGGAGAAAAAAAGGGGAGTTGTTAAATTTTGTGCCATTGTCACATTAAAACATCTTAATTTTAGTGTTGGATTGTGTGTGAACAAAAGCATGAAAGTGTAGGAATTTTTTAAAAATATGAGATTTAGCTCGCAGAGGATACACCCAAAAAAATGTGAGAAATTATCTAAGAAAAACAAATAGTATAGAAAACCACTTTTACTAGATATAGGTGAAGTCTATAAATCAGAGTGGACAATATCAAAGGAAGCAATGCTAAGTGATTGTGATGTAGAATATGGAAGCCTAGTATGCTTCCCTAATTGACATGCTTGACAAAAAGTAGGAGAAATGGCTTTATTACATGGAATTAAATTCTTTGATGACAAGTAACAAAAAATATGTGCGTCTGGATGACCAAAACACCTATGCCAACTAGAGCAGGAAGAAACAGCCAAAGTAGTAGAAGGAGAAGAAGTGCAAAAGTGAGTTACGGGATAGAGATCATCCGAACTATTTTACTTGAGTTTGATCTGTTTCATCCGACGATCCTTTATAGAGAAACCAAACACGTCAAATTCTATAGAACAAAAATTCTCTTTTGTAAATTGGTGTATAGAAATAAGATTTTTAATGATATGAGATATAATTAAGATATTTTTAAGATAAAGAGGAGATGAATATGTGTTTAGAGAAATATTTCTGACACAAGAAATGGGAAGGGGGTTCAATTACTGACAAAAACATGCAAGATATTATTCTTATTAAAAATGGTACTAAGATTACTTGGATTGTACGTCAAGTGAGAGATAGTACTAGTATCAAGATACCATTGATTATTATCAGGCTGTTAGAGAGATAGTGAGTTGAGATATTGGGCTATGTTTGTTGGCTGATAAGAAGGCTCAAAAGGTTGCAAAAGTCTATGAACTATGCGGATTCTACAGAGTAGATTGCACAAGTTGAGCTGATCCACAAACCAAAACTCGTGGTGCACTGTTGAGGAGACTGGGTCCAGTAGTGTTGATGTGTCAGTTCCCAATGGGCCAAACAAGGGTCTAAGTGGACCAAAAAGGGGCTACAGGTAGCCCAGACTAGTATCCAAATTTGCCAGATATTGGACTATACCAATATTGCATATTTTTCTATCCTTGTGCTTGACCATAACTTTATCCACTCCTATTATTACTACGACCTCGACCACGACCACGGTTTCTATTGGGATGGTGGTAATTTTGACGTCCCCCACTATGAGCATGAGGGAAGGAAGAATTAGATAGTGATGTGAGAGTGTGGAGAACGATGGAAGAAATATGAGGAGATGGATTTGTGGTTGTGGAAAGATGGGCTTCTTCAATAAGAAGCATGGAGCGAGCTTTAAGAAATGATAGCAATGGCTCTTGGTACTTGATGATATTAGCGAGGGAGCCATATTGTTCATTGAGGCCATGTAGGAGTTGAAGGATATAGGTGTTTTCTGGTATGGAGCTATCAATGTCTGCTAACGAATCGACAAGAGATTTGACCCGTTGGTAGTATTCCGTGATGGTAGAGGTTCCCATACGAATGGTTCAAAATTGTTTAGTTAACTGCAAGGCTCTAGCACTAAGACTGTCTTTAAATAAGGATTTGATGTGAATCCAGAGTTCATGGGTAGTGCTAATCCTATTTGGTTCTAGAATCATGCAAAGAACATCATCGGTAATAGTTTGATAGATCCAGGAGGAGACAAGTGCATTAATTGAATCCATTGAGTATCGGGGGTGTCTTTAGGTTTTTATTGTGCCGTCAAGGTAACCCATTACACCGACACTTTTGACATTTGATGTGTGTAATGTGACCCAATTATTGTATTTGGGATTGTTGAAATCAAGAATGGTGGGGACATGTGCTGTAATATTCTTGATGCCATATGCATGGTGGGTAATGCGGGGAGAGGTTTTATTGGTGTTATGTGAAGCCATGAGGGAGAAGGCTTAAAGTCAGATGAAAATAAAAAAAATAAAAAAATAAGAAGAGGAAGGCTACAGGGTGGATCTAACTATAGTAAAATGTTTTTTTTTTCTTTTTTTTTTTGTGGATACCCTCTCTTTTTTTGTACCTCCTTTTTTTGTGGATACCTTCAATTTTTGTACCTCTTTTTTTGGGTACTTTTTTTTAGATGATGTTGCGATAATGATGTCACAAATGAGGAATTCAAATGAAGTTTCAATCTTCAAAAGATACCAGAAACAGTGATGAAGTCATAAAATTAGATGCTTCCAAAGAAAATAACAAATATGGAGGAAAGATTGGAAAAAATCAAGTATGCTTGTAAATGTGCTGGTAAGTGTGCTGAAGGAATCTGAAATGTGCTAGTAAATCAAGGATATGGCATTCGGAGGAGGAATCTTTTATAAAGAAATAGCAAAGTCAAACAATGGAAATTTTCCACCCCTCAATCTCACTTACAAGGAAGTTGGCGGATCTTTCTACACTATGGGGGAGATTGGTCGAGAAATTATTTAAGAAAACAGAGTGCTAGGTCAAAGGTATAGCTCACAAAAAAAAAGAAAACAGATCCTTTTAAGAAATAAAATAGACTCGGGTATTTTTTTATGTTTAAGAAATTAACTAAACTTGTTCTGATGCACAGGATTCTTACAAAAGACAAGTACAGAGTATAATAGAACTAAAAACATTTCTTGGCGGTGGGAGACTAAAAGAGAGAGGTTAGGTCTTCTAATTTGGCTCTAATATCATGTTGGCAGATGACTTATTTAAAGAATGATTTGCTCTGTTTTTGGACAATTACGTTTCACTATATATAAAGAATTACAAGAGTGTAAATATAAACAATAATGGCTAGATACATGATTGAGTATTAAGTTAAATATAGGGGGTCAAATATTCTATTATTAGACAATCAAAATTGAATCAATCAATCAATCAATCAATATTCTATCATAGACCATTACCCTTTTTAATTTTCTTTCAAGTACATTGTTAGATGTCAATGGATCTGTAACATACCAAAGGAAGTCTCTTTATATTCATCTAATATTTTTACACATTAAACCCACTGTCCGTTGATATTCAAAACCACTATTGATATCTTTTATAAAAATATATGTTTCAATTTTGATAGTTTCTATCACTTTGCTAATATTATTCATTAAAAAATAAAGATTTTTGAAGTATAAAATAGATCTTGTGACCATTTCATTTTAGAGGTTAAAATTTATGGGTTTTTGACAAATAACTCATAGTTAAAAAGAACATTTTGTATTTTCTCTAAGAAAAAATATTTGAGACGAGCTATTTCCTTATTTTGAAAAAAAAAATTGAGACGTGCTATTTCTTTGTTTTTTGAATAATAAAAAAATAAAAACATTTGACAAATAACTCAAATAGTTTTCAATTAATTTTTGTTTCAAAGTCTAAAGTTAAGATTAGGAGCCAATTTGATCTAACTTGTTTCTATTAAAAACTCTTATTTTTTGACTTCCAACTTAGAGTAAAAATAGAAGTATGAAAATATAACTCATAAGATGTTTGACAATTTTTTTTTTTTTTAAAAAAATCTCTTCATAAATAGTTTTATAAATAATTTTAAAATATTTACAAATTAAACATAAATATTTTAAATTTATAAATATAATAAATATTCATAAATATAGTACATACATTTTTGTTTAAAGATTTTCTAAATTCATAAAAAATAATAAATTAACAATTTATATTTTTCATCATAAAAAATAAATATTCATAAATAATGTTGAAATAGTCCCCTTTTTAGATTTATATATTGTAATAAAATAATTTTACTTGAAATAATTAGTGACAATTCCATTAATCCTAATATTTTTATTTAAAAAAAAAAAGTAAGCAAAAGCTCCTCGTTTTAATTTCTCCCTTTTTCTCGGTTTTATTCATTAAAAATTATCTTTTTAAATACTTTTAAAAATTCATTTGGCCTAACTTTTAATTTTAAGTTGAATTTAAACTGAAAAAAAAGATTGGCCAAACAGATATAGGAAAAAAATAGAAAATAAATATCCTTAATTTTAAAAAAAAATTACTCTATTTACCCCAAACACTCAACTTAATAAATATTAGTTTTTTTTCCTCGCGCTAATACACGGGGTGCTCACAAAATATGAATTGTATTTTTTTATCATATAAACATTTATTAAATTTATAATTAACTTAATATTTGAACTAAATTATTATTCAAATCAGCAAAAAATATGGTATATATTAGTGATATAAAAAAAAGAGTGTAACTACTAAAATTCTAAAAAACACCAACGAATAAAGTAAAAAAAGGATAATAAGTAGAGTAAAAAGGTAATAGAAATAAATGGATAACTATTGGTGGAGCAAAAAAAAAGGTGAAAAAACATGTGTTAAAAAAATAAAGGACCAAATAGGAAATAAAGGGTAAAAAAATAAAAGGAGCAATGACCTAAATAGAAAAAAATTGTGATTTAAAAATAAAGGGACGATCATATGTGGGATGAAAAAATAAAAAAGAAAAACCTATATTTAAAAATGATGAAAAAATAAAGTTTTAAAAAAAATCGGATAAAGAAAAGGATTTGAATGAACAAGTAGGGAAAAAAATAGGAAAAATATTTGTCTAAAAAAAGAATAACTTAAGAAAAAAATTTAGGTAAAAAAATAAAAAGAGCAAGAATCTGAATAAGAAAAAAATTATGATTTTAAAAATAAATTGATGAACATTCGTGAAGTTAAAAAAACAAAAGAAGAAAAATTTATATCTAAAAAACATGAAAGATTTAAGAGAAAAAAAAATCAAATTAAAAAAAAGAACAATGATCCAAATAAAAAAATAAAAAACTATGATCTAAAAATAATGGAATAACTATCCATGTGGCAAAAAAAAATAGGAAAAAACCTATGTTCAATATGATAAAGGACCCGAGGAAAAAAAAGGATAAAAAATGTGAAAATCTGAAAATAAATAAATAAATAAAGTATGACCCTAAAAAGACAAAGAATCTAAATGAAAAAAAAAAGTATGATCTCAAAAAAACAAAGGATCTAAGCGGAAAAAAATGTCAATAAAAATGCAAGATATTGAATGAAAAAAAAAATTAAAGATGTTGTTACGAGTTAAAAAAAAAGTGAAAGGATTTTAATGGAAAAAAAAATATGGTTCGCAGAAGATGAGAGATCTAAACGAAAAATGGTTAAAAAAAAGTATAAAAGACTTTTATGAAAAAAACACAATAGACTCCCACGAGTAACAAAAAAATACAAAAAACCTAAACGGAAAAAAAAAAAGAACATAACAGGGTCCGCAAAAAAATATAATAAATTTCAATGGAAAAAAATAATAGCGAGATTCCAAAAATATGGAACGACCAAGTAAAGACATCTCTAAAAAAAGATGATGCGAATGAGGAAAAAAAAAAAGAAGGTGCACCCAAAAAAATGACATAAATGAAATAAATAGCGGAATACAAAAAATATGGGATGATCAAATTGAGATTTTTGGAAAAAGTTAATGAGCAATAAAGGATGCGAATGGAAAAAAAAAAAAAAAAGGAAGCTAAACAAAAATATGAATGAACCACTAAGGGGTTTCGAAACAAAGCATATGAATGATAGAGGACCCGAACGAAAAAAGAAAAAACAAAACTGGATAAAAAAATAAAAAAATGATGCAAATGAAAGAAAAAAAATGGTAGGTCCAAAAAATATGGGGTTACTGTTCATGAGCAGTAGAGGACCCAAGTGAAAAAAAAAAGTTGGATGAAAAAAAAAAGATGCAAATGCAAGGAAAATAAAAAGGCAGGTCCGAAAAATATGGGTCACTGTTTATGAACAGTGTCCATAAAGAGTAACCTCAACTCACCCTTTATATGATAAGGTAATTATTGTTTTGATTTTAAAAATCTGTGGCCTAAATTTAAATTCTAAGTGATTATTAAAAATATTGTGAATAAAACAATTTAAATTAAATTGAAGCAAATATTAATTATCACAGAAACTAAAAATTGAAAGAAAAATGACCAACGATTTGGTGAACTGTTTCCATACCAACCACAAAATATCGTAAATATACACTCGAGAAAGCTGACTACAGAGTTGGAATCACGTGGCGTCGTTGCTTTTTAAATCCAAACTACTGTTGACTGACTTTTCCTTCGTTCCTTTTTTATTAATCTGACTTACCGCTTCATCCGGTAAATCACATCTGTTCCGTCCAATTATCCCCTATAACATCCAACGATCAGATGTCATTCTAGACGGTTAACCAAGAATTTGCCACCACGTGGCCATCTGTTTGTCGTTTATGCTGTTTCAGCGGTAGTTTTTATGTCCGGTGGGATAAAAGAAAAATATAAATAATAATAATATTAAATTTAATTGAATCAATATAATTATTAAATATTAATAATTTATATAAATAAAAAAATAATATAATTCACAAAAAATGATAATTACAAGATTTAAACTCAAAAATGATAAAAAGGTATATTAAAATAGTTAAGTGATTATCTTTATCAAAGCAATTAGTCGAACAATATTAGGAAATATTTAATATAGCATATATTTTGATACATAATGTAATGTAATGCATCTGTGAAGTTCACAAAATAAAAGTTTTAGAGAGAATATTTTTAGAAATGATATTTTTTAAGAGAATTTTTTAGAATAAATTATTAGAATTAGATTATTGTATAATATTTCAACAAACAAAATTATACAAACTTGGTTTCTAAATTCCATTTTTTTTTCTTTTGAACAACCCAAGTTGGACTTTATTGAGAAAATTGTGAGATTCAATATGATAAATTTGTTTTAGATCATTTCAAACAATAATTATTGAGATTATGTTAAAAAAGTTCTTTTAAATTGGAGTTAATAATAGTTGAATCAAATTAATCGTAATATGAATAAATATATATATATATATATATATATATATATATATATATATATATATATATATTGAGAGGAAGTGCAAAATCTGAATATCATAACTTAGAGAAAAAAACAAAAATATTTTTCCTGAGAAACAAATTAGCCTTCAAATGGTTGCGTGGGAAAAATGTGTATAGCGTAACTCAAAGGAAAAAGAAGGGCAAAATTTGTCAAGGGATGGAAGGAAACATGTGGGGTTGACCCCACCGGAAGGGGACCAGACCGGCCCATGACTGGGTTTAGTTTGGTTGTTGTGTGCGCGTGGTGGAATTTGGACCAAGTCATATGCACCATGAAATGTATTTTAGAGATGGTCAAAAGTTGTTCCAAATTTGTAGTCTTACTTTTAGCATGTGTCCTGGCTAGGCCACTTCTTATGCCCTAACTCCAGGGAATCTGCACAGTACATTTGACCCAAACAATGCCATATCTTTTTTCTTTTTTTCTTTTTTTAACTTAATTACTAACATCTCGAAATCTAATTAATTCTGTGAGACCTAATTTAAGGATTAGCTCTTCCCGTGCCTGTTTTTTAATTTATAAGATTTGAATTTGAAATTTTGATTAAAAAAATATAATTTCTATCACTCGTTGGTACAATGCTATTTCTTAAGTTGTGCCTTTATGTATCTAAACATTACAAATGTTGGAGGGCTCTGATTTTCAATTTAAGTAATTTGGTTGATCATATCACTAATATTCAACATTCAACTTGTTTAATTAAAACTCTCAAAATTGTTAAATTTTAAATGCTTAATCAAAAACAAGGTAAATAATTATTCTAATAGTTGAAATTTTCAAGTAAAGTCAGTCGATGCCGGTACATATAATCTAATTTTATGTGGTTATGTTTTAATGCTTAAAATTCAACATTTGATCAATTTATTGTTTATCAAAAAAGTTTTGGCTCCGTTCCTAAAGGGACAACCTAATGATTATAACTCTCATCCTCTGAGATAACCTAATGGTTATAACTCCCGTCCTCTAAGTTTCACCAGATGGGGCATCACTTTTATGTCTTATTGCCAATGGATTTGTTTGTATTTCAAATATCCAATTGGGTAGAGCCAACTTAGGTGGCCCTCCAAATTGAGAAGTCAAGACATTCTAAAACCAAATAAAGGATGCACCAATGGGGATGACACAAGGAAATTAGGTTATATTCCTTTTGCCCAAATTGGCTTGTTGAGCTTTAAACAAATAAGTAAAGGCACTACTTTTTGTAATAGTGGTTGATGTTTCTTCTTCCATTACATGCGCAAAGTTTCATGTTCTAATAATATAATTATGAAAATTGCAATTTGTGGTCATGCATATTGAAGAGACTACTCATTTGTATACTATGCAACGTGAGTGGAGTAACTTGCAACCAATAAGAGAATTGGTGGTTAATTCGTTGACCCTTATTGATCAATGTCTGCTGAACTATATCTTGTATGGAGGTCCCTTGAACCAACAAGAGAACTTGTAAAGGGAACATCTCCTTCTATGGTTCCCTTCACCTGAGAAATGGCTAGATTGGAATGGAAGTTTAATGTTTGGTCCAAGGCTCAAAGGGGTTTGTGTCAACAAAAGTGATAACGGTTTTTTGTTCACGTGCACTTTCCATTATAAAAAACAAATATATTGCCGACCCTAAATTTAATCCGTGTAAATTGGGTTAAATTTATGCCTCATCCTAAAAATAGGTGCCATAACTCACCTACGTACAGTATAAGTTAATCGAGATCGATAAATTATCTAATTCATTGTTAAGTCTGATGGAACATTCTCCAATGAGCTGATATTCAAAAAGTTCGGATCCACTAAACTCACAGTTGAGAAGCCCCCAAACAATGAAACCCATGACTCAACGATGACTACCCAATTAGGAGAAACCGATGGAACCATCCTTCGGATGGTCTTAACTTGATGCTATCGAACAATTATTTTAAACGGATCGATCTGCCAAAAGTTCTTAGTTGTCCCGACCTCCAAACGTTATGGGATTTATCTCCCCAAATGGACACTTAGCCCCTGGTCTTACCGAACGAACAAACAAATTCCGAAGGGTCCACAATGATTGACAATCGATCAGAAATCGATAATCTAACCAAATAGGGATTAAAACGTCCACATACCATTGGTTTCCTGCTTAAAAATGGTTCTCTTGAGATTTTACGGATAAAGAAAGAATCCCACGAATTTCGTAACTTCCCACACAATAAAGATCGCGAACATTTCAGAATATTTAAGTCCAAGATCTCTGGGCTCATCTGCAAGGAAAGTAAGCCCCGAAAGCACACGACTCCATCAGGTATAAGACACCTTCAAATCTTCTAACTTAGATACGCTCTCTTGGATTTACACACTAGGCACATTGGTCACAGGGAATCTCTCTCTGTCTAAAACTCTCACTCTATTTCATTACATTTAAAAATCTCTCTTTCTGATTTGAGCGTAAGATCCTCCCCCGCCAGAGCACCCTCCGATGGTTTTTGCAGGTCTTGCATTCCATCGACGGTAACCGTTCAAGTTATCAAAGAGCCAGTATCTGTGAAACCATAACCCACCTCCAACAGACTCGCGTTGTCCGTAGAAAAGAGACTGATCTTCCGAAACTTCATGTCGACATCCACAGCCATCAATCCCGGCGTAACGCCTGCTAAGAGGAAGAGACCAGTCATAAGTTATCAAGTTATCAAGGAGTTGTAGGTCTTGCATTCCATCGACGGTAACCGTTCAAATTATCAAAGAGCCGGTATCTGTGGAATCATAACCAACTTCCAACAGATTCGCGTCATCCATGGGAAAGAGACTGATCTTCCGAAACTTCATGTCGACATCTACAGCCATCAATCCTGGCATAACGCCTGCTAAGAGGAAGAGACCAGTCATAAGTTTCGACGATGACAACTTGGCGGGCGTTAATCCCCGCCGCGATGATCCCATAGTCATTACCCTCAAGATAGAATCTCACATCGTGAAGAGAGTCCTTGTCGATCAAGGAGCCCACTGTGATCTCCTTACCTGGGGCGCCTTCTGTCAAATGGGTCTCGATCCTGCTTGACTTCTGCCACCCACCGGGTCCTTTAGAGAACTTTCAGACGAGCACGTCTATCCTGAAGGCATTATCTCCCTTTCCGTGACCCTCGGAAAACCTCCTAATCATGCGATCATCATTGTCTTGTTTCATGTGGTGAAACTGTTCTCTCCTTATAATTTCATTCTCAGTTGACCCAGTTTGGAAGAATTGGAAGCATTACCAAGCACGAGACATATGAAAATGAAGTTCAGAACGCTGTAAGGGGTAGCTATCATCCGTAGCGATCCTGATCCTTACATCCTCTTTGCGGCGCAAGATGCACGAGAAAGCTTTCCGATCGATGCCCTGGAACTCAGGGACGACACCGAGCCGAGGTCAAAACCTGAATCAGTCGAAGAAACAATTGAGATCCCCTTAACAGGCGACCCAAATCAAACCGTCCGGATATGGACCAACCTATCAACTTTCATACAAGAGGTCTTAGTCGCCTGTCTACAACGGCATTCCAAAGTTTTCGTCTGGACCCCGGAAGACATGCTAGGCATAGATCCATCCGTCATAACCCATAAGCTAATAGTCAACGCTAATTTCAAACCAGTAAGATAGAAGAAGAGAGTATTTGCTCTCGAACGCCAACGTGTCATATAGGAAGAAATTCAAAAGTTATTGGCTGCCGGGTTCATTCGTAAAGTCAAATATCCCAAATGGCTAGCCAACATCGTCTTGGTAAAAAAGACTAATGACCAGTGGAGAATATGCATGAATTTCACTGATCTCAACAGAGCGTGTCCGAAGGACAGTTACCCACTTCTCAACATTGACAAACTCGTAGATAATTCCTAGGGGCATCAACTCTTGAGTTTCATGGATGCCTATTCAGACAACAATCAGATTAAAATGACACCGGAGGATGAAAAAAAGACAAGTTTCATTACCGAATTCCGCACATATTGCTACCAGGTCATGCCCTTCGGCCTAAAAAATGCTTGAACGACTTTTTAACGACTAGTCAACACAGTCTACAAGGACCAATTAGGCAGAAACGTAGAAGCGTACGTTGATGAGCTCGTCAAGAGCATTATGCAGAAGCTCATGTTGCAGACCTTGAAGAAATCTTTTAGACATTAAAACGTTATAATATGCGGTTGAACCCAACGAAGTGCACATTCAGAATCGCCTCCGAAAAGTTCCTAGACTTCATAATCACCAATCGAGAGATAGAGACAAATTCCGAAATGATACGAGCGATATTAGACATGTCGCCTACTCAGACACTAAAAGAAGTGCAGCGTCTTACCGGCCGGATAGCAGCTCTGAGTCGATTCATGTTGAGGATTGGTGAGAAGTACAAGTCTATATTTGTTACATTGAAAAGGTCTCGGCGGTTCGAATGGACATCCGAATGTCAGGCGACCTTCGAACGATTAAAAGAATATCTAATAGAGCCACTATTACTTTTATGACCGGTCCCCGGAAAAGGGCTTTATTTGTACTTCTCCATCTCCGATCGATCACTTTGTTCTGTGATGGTAAGGCAGGAGTCTGCTACCCAGAAACTGGTCTGCTACATTAGTCGGATACTAAAGGAATCCGAAGTTAACTATCGATCGATCGAGAAGATAGCATATGCCTTGGTCGTCTCAGTAAGACGTCTTCGACCGTACTTCCAGGCCCATACCATCGTGGTGCTTACCGACCAATCGCTGAAGCAGATCCTCCAGAAAAGAGACACTTCCGGTTAGCTCATCAAATGGAGCGTGGAATTGGGCGAGTTTAATATCCAATATCAACCACGACCAGTGATAAAGGGCCAAGCATTGGCCAATTTCATCCTTGAATGTACCTTGCCGACACTCGGAGATGAACCTCCAAACAATCAGGAGGAATGACAGGTTCCGGAGTGGACCATTCACATCGACGGGTCATCGAACCCCTCGGGAAGCGGTGCCAGGCTTATACTGGTAGGTCCAAATAATTTTAAAGCGGAATATCCCCTCCGGTTCAATTTCCAGGCCACAAACAACCAAACAGAGTATGAAACGTTGCTAACGGGCCTTCGGATCGCCATCGATATGGGGGTATGGAACGTTAGGGTATTCACTGACAGCCAGTTGGTCGTCAAACAAATCGAAGGGGTCTACCAAACGAAAGACCCAACCATAGCCAAATACTTAAATAAGTTGCGCGAGATGATAGAACAACTAAACAAAGTTAACATCAAAAAGAGTTGTTCGAAGGGTTGTTCGAATAACTCCCCGAACGGGTGGACATGGCCCTCCTATCTAAAGTTTCATATCAATAGAGCGTGTTATCAAAAAGGGATAGACTTCCTGAAAGGGTGGACACGATCCTCCTATCTAAAGTTTCCTATCGATCGAACATGTCATCAAAAAAGGATGGAACTCCCCGAACGGGTAGACATAACCCTCCTATTTAAAGTTTCCTATCGATTGAACGTGTAATCAAAAAGAAATGGAACTCCCCGAATGGTGAACATGACCTTCCTATCTAAACTTTCCTATCGATTAAACGTGTCATAAAAAATGGATGGAACTTCATGAACGGGTGGACACGACCCTCCTATCTAAAATTTTCTATCGATCGAACGTGCCATCGAAAGGAATGTAACTCCACGGACGGGTGGACATGGTCCTCTTATCTAATGTTTCCTATCAAACATCGGGTCTAAGTCGTCCTGATCCTATTAGGATAAAACTTCCCAAACAGGTAGTGTCGCCCAATCTTCTCAAACGGAGTCCCTCACTTAAAATTTAATAGCCCGAATGGCCAGTATTGCCTAGTGTCTCCACACGAAGTCTAAATCTAGAAGCAGATCCACTCTGATGAAAACCGAAAAAATTCATACAATCAAACGAGTAAGAGACATAAAAAAAGAATAAGAGCAGAAGTCAAGTAAGTAAATAATAACTTTTGTTTTACTCTTACACAAGGAATACATCTGGTTATATGAGTAAGTATATAAGTCCCTAAGTCAGACCGATTACACCAAGAAAAGTATATAGTAGGGTTGTCCCTGAATAAATAAACCACAATCCTTATACTGGAGAGTATAAAAACAATAATTCATATATAGTGTTAGGGATAAAAGAGGATACGAACTAGAGTGTTGCCACCCCCAAACGACCCAAGTCCTGCCTACTAACCAAAGATGGTGCAAGACATATCCCCATCGTAATTGGATGATCGAGGGAAACCTGGACAGTTAACCCAAACCGGTATGAGACATGTCTCTACTAGTGTTGGATAACCTTACCATACCAACCGACTAGCGGTCAACATAATAAGGTCTCATTCCGGTAGTCCCCCTCCTTAATGAGATCTCACTCCAGCAGAAACTACCCGAGCTACAAAACTCGGCATACCGAAATGTCTCACAGAACAGCTCTCGGAAAGAGACGTCTCTCATCATAGAAGAACTCTCAGAAAGAAAAAAAAGGCTCAATTCTCCGTGGGAAGGAACGAGCACCCATTGTCACTATTTATAGCCGCAAGGGAACGGGCCTCGATTAATTCAGAGCAGGTGAAACGAATCGGTAAGAATAGCGCATCATAAATGGAGCAATTGATTTTTTCCGGTTCCCCATAAAGGAGTCACTTTCAATGAGACGCACCTGCCCTCATGAAAAAGGGTGGAATGATCAAGCAGAAGCCCAACAGTCCTATGCTTTAGTAACGTATCAGATACGCCTCGTTCAATTCGATCTAATAGCCTTAATGAGTCATTACTCATGGCGCCTCTTCGCAAAGAATGTCATGAGTCGGAAGCAAATGATGGAACGTCCCCCAATGGGCTGATATTCGAAGAGTTCGTACCCACTAAACTCACAGTTGAGAAGCCTCCAAACAGCGAAACCCACGACTCAGCGATGACTACCCCATCAAGGGGAACTGATGGAACCATCCTTCGGATGGTCTCAGCTTGGCGCTACAGAACGATTATCCTAAACGGATCGATCTGCTTAAGGGTTTTAGTCGCTCCGACCCCCGAACGTTATAGGATTTATCTCCCCAAACAGGCACTTAGCTCCTAGTCTTACCGAACAAACGAACAAGTTCCGAAGGGTTCACAATGATTGACAATCAATTGGAAACCGATGATCTAATCAAATCCAAGAATGGATTAGAACGTCCACATACCATTGGTTTTCTGCTTAAAAACGGTTCTTTTAAGATCTTACCGATAAGAAAAGAATCCTCCGAATCTCATAACTTCTCATACGATAAAGATCACGACCATTTCGGAATACTTAAGTTTGAGATCTTCGGGCTTCTCCGCAAGAAAAGTAGGATTATAACATATCGAAAGCATACGACTCTATCAGGTATAAGATACTTTCAAATTTTCTAAGTCAGGTACGCTCTCTTGACCTTACACACCGGGCACACTGGTCACAGGGAATTTCTCTCTCTCTAAAACTCTCAGTCTATTTTATTACATTCGAAAACCGCTCCTTCTAAGTTGAGCGTCAGAATCTCCCCACCCGAATATCCTCCGGTGGTTTTTGTAGATCTTATATTTCATCGACGGTAATCATTCGAGTCATCAAGGAGTCGATATTTATGAAGTCATAACCCACCTCCAATAAAATCTATTAAAGATAAATACTACTTTATTTCAAATTTACCGAGCAATTTTCTTGTTAGATACTCTTGGCCTCTCCATCTTTCTGATAAGTTTGTGGGAAGATTTTGCCTTTGGTCGAGTTTGTCACCCAAGTTAATTCAAGCAATGAGTCAAATTTATTTAATGTGATTTGTCACTTTCTTTATTGTCCACTTCTATGCTCAGAGTGCATTTCACCATGGCTGCTTTCACGAGTAAAAGGTCAATCTATCTGGTTTGAATGTTGATTTCGACTGATATTAACATGATTGGTTTCCTTCATTGGACTTTGGCTGAGTTCAGTCTCATTCCAACTTTTCTTTGGTGTAGACTACTATTGTTACTCTTCCACAATTTTAGATTTTTGTTGTGGAGTATATCTTTGCATAGTCAAACTCAAATTAAAGAAAATAAAAATTTATAATTCTCCAAATTTCAAGTTTTCATGGAAGTCAATATTTACCCATCATTTTGAACTCTTTTTTTGTCTTGTTGGGTGTTCAATAAATAGATTTTTATTTATAGTAATTGATATCAAAATAATAAAACTTCACGATATGTAGTAAGACTAAAGATTCTAAAGTATACTTTAATGGATTTGATTCTTAGTTAGCAATGATTCTCCCAATAAAAAATGGAATAATGGCGATTGTGATCTATTATTAAATAAATTTTCTAAGTTAATGGCATTTTCAACTCCACCATGCCAACCTTCCGTTCTCACTACGTAATAAGGTTTTCTCCAATTTCTTTTAATGTTGATATAAGAGAACCAAGTAGTGCGTGTGTCTATATTGAGAGAGATCAAACTTTTATGGATATAACGATAGTGAGTTGTATTCTCCTAATTATAGGTTTTGGGTTCGAATTATGAAAATAGAGAAGTGAGATTTGAAAGAATCAAATTCTTAATGAGTCTCATAGTGTTCGAATCAGATTAATCCAGTAAAACTTAGATACTGATCAATGAAAACAGACGGAGAAACCCGGATGCGTATTATGTGGAATTATATATATATTTTGATCACGTGCTTTCAAGGAAAATGTTCTTTTTTTTTGGTATAGTCTATGCAGAGATAAGAGTCGTTTAGAGAATCTCCTCAAACCAAAATTCAAAAAGAAACCTTCTTGCCAACCAAATTGCTATTAATTTAATTTATGCCAATTAATGAGTAAAAGATTATATATCCTTTCATAAATAATTTGTGTTGGAGAGATTTTAGTTCTACCCAAAGAATTGTTTAGTGTGTTTATTTAATTTACGTAATATATGGGTTAGAGTTACCCATATACATAAAAATAGTGATAGGAAGTTTCTACCATTATAAAAGAAAATTTGCAATAAATAATTACAATTCAAGCTAAGTCATAATCTTTTTTTTTTTTTTGGATAAACTATTTGTATACGGTAATTATGTTGATTCGAACTAAATTTGATTTAAAACAGGACGAACTCTTACGAGACAAAACTCTCTTGATGCCTATTTCTTTATAACAATAGCAATAATTAACAATTAATAATTAAAATAGAGGTTTTATTAATTAAAGCAATGCTGATTAAAGGAAGAAAGCATAAAAAATCAAATTTGTTAATGTTAGGATTTAATTTCATAAATCAGACTAATATAAACCAAGTTTCTTAGTTATAAAACGTTCTAGAAGGGGAGTCGATTTTGTGCACCACAATCATTTCATTGTACAATGTTAATGTTTTGGCTGACTTTGACATAGGAAATTTATTAATTAATGAAAAGATTTTTCACATGCTGTGAATCCGAGGATATAGTTTTCTATTCCTTTTCTTCTCTTCTTGGTTGGATTCTTCTTTATCTTCTGCAAATAATTCAAGTGCAATTTGAATTTTTAAATTCAATCACAAACACCCCACTTATAATATTTTACTATTGCCAATCGGTTTACAATACATATATATTTTTTATTACAAACAAGGATATCGCACCATAGAAGAGGAGATAGTAATTCAAATTCATGATTTTAGATAAAAAGAGAAATTTTAATATTACTGAAGTTGAAAATTCTTAATATGAGTTCATAATAAATTATAAATAATACAGCATTACTATAAAATTCTCATTTATTATGAAATTTTCAATTTGAATAATAGTGATGATCACAATTTTTACCTAATAAATGTAGATACTTGTTCGCTATCACTGAGACGTATATATGCTTTCTATATGCAATTTATTTGCAATTGTTCTCCGGATAATAGATTAGTGGCCGCATCCCCTCTTCAATTTCATGGTTTAAGATTCAAATCTCATCGTAAAAAAAAAAAATTATTTGTAGTTGTAAAAAATGGAGAGCCACATGAGAGTGCAACTGGAGGTTTTTCGATATGCACTCGTGTGTGCCAACTGATAGTCGATTTAGTGGGATGTGGTACTAGATCTCTTAATCAAGGTATCGGGTTCAAATCTTGAGAATAGAAAAGATTATGCTATGAGAGTAGCCTCTGGAATGAGTAACTACAAATCTCGAACCAGATTAGTCAAAATATGACTCCAGATGCTGATGGAATATAAAAAAAATAAATAAATATGCACTTGTGTGAGAAATTTCTGGCTGGGCTTATCGGGCTAGGCCAGTAACCCAGGCCATACTCAAATTTCTAGTTACTAATCTCCTAAGCAACCGGCAGGTGCGCTTACAATTCAGTGGGAAGAGATTGTGCTGGAAGTATTGCTTACAGCCTGCATAAAAAAGTTGATTCCTGAAGGTTGGTATGGTGAAATGCCAACGCAAACCCCAAATTGGGGCAAATCTTCTTTGGCATGGAGTTCCCTTTTTATCCTGCGGGCAGTAGGCCCAATGCCAAAGAAGGAATTCCCCAGTAGCTTTGACGAAGCAATTGATGTAATGTTAATGTTTATATAGACAGCAGTCACTCGGTTGAGGAGTGTGTTCTCCTTGAGGAAGTTGCATGTGGTCTTATGATCTCATTATGACTCTGATTCCTAGGCAGACTTGTATAAATATAATTGCAAATTTTGCACTGCAGATTTATGGCACGGGCACAGAATTCAAACTACCAATTTAGACAAATTTTCATTAAAAACATTTTGTGTGGAGAAGTGGTTGCAAATAGAAGGAATAAAGTGAGGGAATGGTCTCATGACCAAGGTAGCAAAAGCACATAAATAGCAGGTCAATCAGATATGGCTCCCCAACTCCAACCCTCCAGCTATAGCTGCATTACTGGGTAAAACCTTCTTTGGCAAGCAGTCACTGGCTTAGATACACATTGGTCTAGTGTGTCCACTGCCAAAGAAGATTTGCCCGGCAATTCTCCTGGGGACACAGTTTGGATCCCTTCACAGACCAATAATGTTACATCAACTCTTCTGGCGTATATTCATATTTGCTTTCTTTATGAACAAGGACAATAATTTCAGTCTTATGCATTATATTGATTCAGATGGCAGCAAATGTAGATCATCAACTTGTAGTGCATTTGTTCATGGTTCTTTTTTTGGGTTTAGAGGCATGGGAATTATATTGCAACAAGTACTGATACTGATACCGCCCAAATTATAGGTGTACCGTCTCGGACCATTATGAGCTCGGAAGTGAAGATTCAGAAGATAGAATCAGGAAGAGAGAATTAGGAGTATCGCCGTGGAGTAGAATTGTGAGAATATTGAACGAATCCTTATTTCTTTCCTTCTATCTTTTCTATTTCTTGTATATTTGTCTCTTTGTTTCTTATGGGTTTGGATACTATTTAAATTATTGTTTCTCATTATTATCGACAATAGGGATGGCAATTTCTGGTACGACGCGTTATTACGACACGAACATAACATGAATTTGATCGGTTTGGATCGATACGAATCTGTTTCGGGTCATAAACAAGTTAGATATGATTACAACCCATTTAAAAATTGATTGTCAATCTGATGGGTCAAACAGATGACCCGATAAAAATTAAACAGGTCGTGTCGTGTCAAAATTAATGGGTCGACATGTTTGACTCGGTAAAATTATATAAAAAATTATAATATTTTAGGTATTTTGCTATTGTAAATGATGTAATAATATGGTTAGTGATACAATAGTTTTATTTATAGATATTTTATATTTAAAAATTCGTTGAATTCTAAAATCATGATAAAACAGATTGATAAGTTAACGGATTAAGTAAATTATTTTAATTTGATTACAAATTAAATGGGTTAAGCAGGTAAACACGACACGACACGACACGACATGATTATAAATGGGTCTAACACGACGCAACACGATAGCAAAATGAGTTGTGTATAAGTTTGAATTTTTGATACGAAATATGAATATGATACGACACTATTAAACAAGACACGATTGATACCCCTAATCGACATTTTCTAACATGAATTTTTAAATAGAAGCTTTGTTCTTTTTCTATCGAGGAAACAAATAAATTAATTCATCGAAAGGAAGATTAACATAAGACATAAAATTTCCAACGTCGACAAGGAGCTCAACCCAAAAAAGATTAAAAGCAGTTTCCTTTGTACTTGCTGACAATCAGACAATGGAACCTTCACTTGGGTGAGCATGAATCTACACACCTAAGTTCAAACCGCAGAAACCAATGACATTGACCCAAGTGATATAAAAAGTACAGAAGTTAAGCCAAAAACAAAATTTCGGCTAGCCCTAAATGGTGATATTGAGATAATCATATATTCAAGTGAAGCTTCCAGGAAAAGAAAATTACAATAAGATTTCCAGCTGTGCCATTAAGTTTATCGGGTATACGTATATGAGAACCTAGAAACTCATTGTGCATGGAATGGTCAAAAGAATAGCACCCTCTGGCAAAGTCACAGCATACACGGAAATGAAGCTTGCATTAGGCAAATCCTAAAACGTCAAATGGTTGAAAGTACTCAAGACTGTGTCGTGTCACAAGCATGAGATACCACACTAAAGCTGCAACAGAGGACTCGTATCACCAAATATAGCATTTATGAAGAGGGCCAGGGACAGAGATTACAATGGCTGAAGTGTTAGTATTGTGGTTTCAAAGTATACTTTTTATTTTTATTATTGTTATCACTTGTATTTTTATTATTGTTATTCTAAAATTTTTGGTTGATGGGAGAAATCAAGTCTGGTTGATGGGAGCAAGCCATTCACTTCTAAAAAATATTTTCTTATATACTCTCTAAATAGTAAGCCTGGAGTCTACTGTGTTTTTGAAGATTCATAGATCCATAAAAGAAAGTCTTCAGTTTGGCAACGGATAGACCAAAAGTTAGAGATGAGCATATGTGGAACATTGTCAAACAAAACTTGATTTTGTGCTATTTAAGTTGAGATTAGAGATAAGCATTTCTAACAAATTCTATGCAATCTTAGTGGAAAAACCACATTCATCCACATTTCATGCCTTCGATCATGAAAGTGCTTCCTAGCCAGTTACAAGAATCAAGACGAATACGTAATTCCACGGTGATCAACTCATCAAGCAGCTCATATGCAGGTCAGAGTTTTCATTTCCCATGTGAACTATTTAAGACAGCCCATGTACAACTCTCAGGCTTCAACTCCTTGTCCAACAACCCAAACAACGGATTAGCCGCTTCAGCTCGTCTCCCAGCCATACAAGAGGCAAAAATTAACTCATTTGATGTTGCAAAATGAGGCACAAAGCCTCTACCAATGCATCAAAGCCAACAGTCCTGTTGCCTTCTCCGGCCCACTTTTTTGCATAATAAATTTAACGCAATTCAATAACTTTGCTTTATTCATGATACACCCCCACAAGGTAGCCTCTCAAGCATTTGAAGTGCCTCCTCAAACCTACCTTCCCTAAACAAGCCCCCAAGAACGACATTAAATGTTACATTGTCAGCTTTACATCCGTATTCTTTTCATTTGAATGTGCAATTCTATAGCTGAATCAATCCTTTGAGCCCAACATAAGCAATTTATCAAGATAGGATAGCAAACTCAATATGGTTTCAGACTATGGATCTTCATTTTATCAAAAGTACTTGAGCTCCTGCATTCTTCCCTCCCAACACCCATTTATCAACATTGCATAATTACAGGGATTTGGGCTGCACCCAATTCTTCTTTATGAGTTCAATTCTCTTTGCAGCCGGATCAATCTTCTCTTCGAGAGCAAAATGTGTTTATGAAACATTATACATTAAGGCATCAGGTAAAATACCAGCTTTTGACAACATTTCCTCAAAAGAGTTCAAATGCTTCTTGCAGCTTTCCAATTTTTGCAAGATCACTGAGAAGAGTTATATGTAATCAAGTCTAGATGGGTATCAGCCTTTCTTCTATCCTTCATGACAGCAAATGCAGATTCAATGTCCCCATGTTGCAGTGGCACTTAACTAAATTATTAAAAATGCAAGTACTTGATTCCAAGCTGAAATTCTTCTTGGAGTCTACAAGAAATTTCTGGGCTGAATCAACCTTGCCAGATTCAATGAGTAGGTTGAAGCAAGTTTTAATGGCTTTGAGAGAGAACATTTCAAGTACAATTGGACAATATAATAAACCATGTCTAGTACTCTATCATGTGGAGAAGATTTTGAGACTTTCTTCATTAGGTTAGGGAGAATAGCCTCATGAAATTTGCAAGTCCCATAGCTCATCTGATTGAGGATTGCATCAACTGCTTAAAATTTTTAAGACTTTGCGATCGTATGGAGGATAATAGAGTTCGTAGCATAATAGTCATTTTAGTTATCAGGTTAAGGACTTGTTCTTTGAGGAGATAATTGCATTTCCAGTTTGATGGGAGATGCATGGTTTAACAAAGTACATTAGGTATCTGCACATTTAAACTAGGAGGATACAAAGTGCGTCCACTTGTTCACCCTGTAAGATGCCACATTTGCTTGTTAGCCACTTGCCAAAGAAATTCCCCAGTAATGAATTATAAAATAAGTCTCTTCCACTTCAATGTGGCACTTGATGTACTTTATGTTTATACTAGTGTGGAAAGTATTCTTCTTTCCATGCAGATGGAATATTCATAGGACATATGCCCCTTTGTAGAGAATAAATTTCATGTAGTCTGGTCCTCTACTTTCTTTATCATTCAACTTTAGCCCTTCTTCAAAGTAGGTTTGCACTGCGGTATGGCACTTATCATTTCGGGAGTTTTAGGGAGACTGAACTCAGAATGTGTATCTAAGAGAATAACCAATCATCCACCTGCATCATTAAATATGAGTTCAATTGAGTAATCTAATATAGTGCAAGAGACAAACTGCTGATGAGATGCTGCAAATATTCCTAAATCTTATGTTAAGGCCAAGTTCTTTAGAAAATGGCTGCACATCTGCATTGTCGGGCAAATCATCTTGGGCAGGAAGCTCCCTTTTCCGTGCTGATATGTTACACCAATTTGGTTAGGCAGGTGGCTTTGTCCAGGCAGGAAGCTCCCTTTTCCGTGCTGATATGTTACACCAATTTGGTTAGGCAGGTGGCTCTGTCCAGTAATGCATCCATACGCTGAGTCCTGCATTTTCAGTATGGGTATGTTTAGATACTCGATGGATAACGTATTCTGTATTCCATCAAATAAGATATTTGCAGGACATTTGCCTCTAACTGTGAGTAAAATCATGGGAGAATGAATTCAGAAATGCAAATCGGGGGAGAACAAATCATCATGAAGATCATGGCGGAAAAAATTCAGAAAAAGTTCAATCAAATATGGCCTAATTTCTCACCAAACTAATCTGTTTATGTGTCCTTACGCATCATTAACAACATGACAGACAAAATTAGAGAAATCATGCTCCATTTCAAGAAATTTCCTGATGCAGGACAGGGTAGTGGGTGTAGCAATAGTGATGAAAGTGAAAGGAAAATTAGGAAAGTATGCCTAGATTGAATCCTAGGGTTCTTAGACTTCACACCTAAGAGAAGACTGCATCTCGCAATCTGGAAAAATGTTTATTAATCAGAAAAAAATTGCAGGCTACATAAGTGCCTATTTATAGAAAAAATAAAACTTAAGAAACCCTACTCAAATATAACTCTTCTCCCGTGAGGAAAACCAATTCATATAAAAATAGGACTCTATCTAAGGATAACAATCTAGTCAAGATAAACAAGGACTCCTATAAGGAAAACTAATTCATATAAAAATAAAACTCTATCTAAAGATAACAATCTAGTCAAGATAAACAAGGACTTCATTTAAAGATACAATTCTAATCAAAATAAATCTTATCTACCATAAGAGATATGATCTAAAATATTTAAAATAAATCCCAACTAAATCCTTCATTATCGTCCATATCCCAAATCAAAGCTTGTGCTTTTGATCTTGCACGTCTCCTGTAAACTTTAAGAGGTTGTTGCCAACGTGCTGCATCATCTCTCCCTGGCTTGAAAGAACTCGACTCTAACGAGTTAAAAGCATGAAAACTATCATAAATAGTCGGATTAATCTGTTGCAACTCCTTTTCTGTAACCCAAGTGTAATCAGAAAGCAGACGTCCCTTCCACCTAACCAGAAATTTCTGTTGAATGCCATCTGCAGTGTAATCTTCTTGGAAGTCTATAATTTCTTCAATTTCTTCCTTCAATTTTGGCCCCAATGGAAGCTTAGAAACAGCGGTGTCATTTGTAAGTGAATCATCACCAAGGTATAAGGTCAAATCTTCAATGTTGAAGACATTGCTTATGCCTATATCATCTGGCAAGTCAAGAACATAAGCATTTGAATTGATCCTCTTAAGGATTTTATAAGGGCCTGCACTTCTTGAGTGAAGTTTCTTATATCGCCCCTTAGGAAACCTCTCAGGTCTTAGGCGAATCATGACCATGTCTCTTTCCTTGAACTCAGTAAACTTTCTCTTCAAATCAGCATGTGACTTGTAGTTTTCATTGTTTGTAGCAATTTTCTTTCTAACTTCATCATGTAACTCTTGTATGTGCTTGGCAAAGGCTTCAGCTTCTACACTAGGACGAGCTTTAATTGGTAAAGGAACCAAATCAATTGGCTTCTTAGGTGTCATTCATGTAACTACTTCAAAAGGACTGCGACCTGTACTCCTATTAACTGAGCTATTGTAGGCAAACTCAATCATAGGAAGTGTCAAATCTCAACTAAAAGTATGGTCTTGCACACAACAGCGTAGAAAATCTCCCAAACTCCTATTAACAGCTTCAATTTGTCTATCTGTTTGTGGATGAAATGCTGATAAAAACTTCAGTTTGGTGCCCAGCAATTTCCACAACGAATGCCAAAAATAGCTCATAAACTTCACATCACCAACAATTGTAAGTGGTATCCCATGAAGCCTCACAACTTCTCTTGTGATAACAGCAAATACCACCTTTGATTCTTGACTTTCCATATCAAACTCCTTCTTTGTTAGGACATAAAGATGTCTTTTGTTGCCTCCAACATTGCTCTCAGATTTTGATGGTGGTTCCCCCCCATATTTCTTTATCTCTAAAGTACTCATAGGTTGTAGCACAATGAGCTTATTCTCATATGAGAATGTGTAAGTATTCTCTCTGCCATTATGATTGACATTCCGATCATAAAGCCATGGACGACCCAAAAGAATATGTGTCACTTGCATAGGGATGACATCGCATAGGATGAAATCACTATAAGCTCCACACTTGAAAGCGATGAGACACTGTTTGTTCACTGGGATAGTTGTGTTATCAATCCATACAACTTTGTATGGTTGAGGATGTGGGTTGGTTGATAACTTGAGGCGTTCAACAGTAGAACAAGACACCACATTCATGCAGCTACCTCCGTCAATGATGAGTTTCTTAGCATGTTTCCCACAACGCACTAGTGTTTGGAAAATTGTTGTACGCTTCCAGTCTTCTTCCTCTGCCTTTGGAGCTGCTAGGATTCGTCGTACCACTGTCATTAATGATGTGTCCACGTCATCATCACCTACAAGATCATCATCCTGATATTCTCCATAGTCAAAAGAGTTGTCTGCTTCATCGTCCTCAGCTGCTTGTTTTGCTGTTCCTTCTGCACCCATATGTAGATTATTCTTTTATGGACATTGAAAACCTATGTGGCCTTGCTCTCCACACTTGAAGCAGGTAACAACCTTATTGATTTTTCCTCCTAACTGATTTGTTTTGTTATTGGGGTTGTGACTTGTCGATCTTGTGGGAATTGTCTCTTTGCTCCAAATTCTCAACTTTGAACCCCAATTCGTTTAGTACTTGGGTGGTTCAAATATTCTTCCACATCAAGTGCAATTTGGAAGGCATGCTCCAGACCATAGATGGGTTGTTTAGCCAGTTCTCGCTTAATATCTGCTCTTAATCCTGCTTTAAATCGAGCTGTTGCTTGCTCTGCACTTTCCTCCATTTGACTGCGCATCTTGAGTTCCTCAAATTGCTGCATGTATTCGATCACACTCATGCTGCCTTGCTTTAATGAAAAAACCCTTTCACGCATCCGTTCAAAATAGTTATAAGGTAAATATTTCTCTTGTAACTTAGCTTTCATCTCTTGCCAAGTTCTAAGAGGTTATTGGCCTGGTCGTTGGAGGCTGCTCTCCACTGTACTCCACCACAACTTTGCCAGTCCAACCATCTTCATCTTAGCAAATTGAATTGGTCGAGAATCCTCCATATCATACCAGTCAAAAAATTCTTCAAGAGAACTAAGTCAATCACAAAATATGACAGCATCGATTTTGCCTTTGAAATTTGGGACTTCAATCTTGATTTTCTGTATGATGTCTCCAGCCAGGTCACGTTCAGATCTTCTTTGGGGATGTGGCTGTACTACTTGAAGGTTTTGTGTTGTCATAGTTGGCGTTGCAGATGTCCCTTCATCTGTGGATTGTGCTGGCCCTTTCAGCAGTGTTTCAATTGCTGTAGTTAAAGTCTTTAATTACTCTCTCACTTCTTGCATTAGCCTTCTAGGCGTTCAACTCTTGAACTCAATTCAGCATTAGTCACCATGGTTGTGCATGAGGAAACAATCTTAAAATTAATGAAGACTTCAGCTCTGATACCAACTAACGCAGGACAGGGTAGTGGGTGTAGCAATAGTGATGAAAGTGAAAGAAAAATTAGAAAAGTAAGCCTAGATCGAAACCTAGGGTTCTTAGGCTTCACACCTAAGAGAAGACTGCATCTCACAATCTGGAAAAATATTTATTAATCAGAAAAAAATTGCCCTTTGAAAGGCTACATAAGTGCCTATTTATAGAAAAAATAAAACTTAAGAAACCCTACTCAAATATAACTCTTCTCCCGTGAGGAAAACCAATTCATATAAAAATAAGACTCTATCTAAGAATAACAATCTACTCAAGATAAACAAGAACTCCTGTGAGAAAAACTAATTCATATAAAAATAGGACTTTATCTAAAGATAACAATCTAGTCAAGATAAATAAGAACTCCATCTAAAGATACAATTCTAATCAAAATAAATCTTATCTACAATAAGAGATATGATCTAAAATATTTAAAATAAATCCCAACTAGATCCTTTATTATCGTCCATATCCCAAACCAAAGTTTGTGCTTTTGATCTTGCACGTCTCTTGTAAACTTTAAGAGGTTGTTGCCGACGTGCTGCATCATTTCCTTTAGTAACTTTGGTGGTTATGGATGTAGACACATGGCAATATGAAGATAAAAATATATATTTATATATGTAGAAAGCCCAAATGCTAATGCAGCTTCAAGTTTCTGCTATTGCCTTTTAGGTCAACTTTTGGTGGGTCATGGAACCTACATAAAGTGATAGGATTGCTGGAAGTATATAAAATCAGCACATACTGTAGGATGTTCCATCTTGAAGCACCCATGCCAGCTTATTCCATTTTCTTGCACCTCCTTTCTTAATGCTCTTCATATTAGTTACACTAATACAAAAGATTTGTGGAACAAACATAAAAAACAATTTACAGATTTTGTCAAATTTGCATTGAAAAAAATTTGTGTAAAGGAGTGGCTGCAAATAGATGATATAAAGTGTGGGTGGTCTCATGACCAATGGCATTGTTCCATTGAATATACTATTATAGAGAGAGCATATCCAAGGTAGCTAAAGCACATAAATATCAGGTCATTGAGACATGGCTTCCCAAGTCCAACCGTCCAGCTATAGTTGCATTACAGGGTAAAACCTTCTTTGGCAGGCAGCCACTGGTTTAGATACACATTGGTCATCTAAGTGTCTTAGTCTAGTGTGCCCACTGCCAAAGAAGATTTGCCCGGCAATTCTCCTATTGATATACTTTTTGACTCCTTCAGAGGCCAATAACGCTTACATCAACCCTTCTTCCATTTACATATATATATTGCATATATTAAGAACAAAGAAAATATTTTTAGTCATGCATTCCATTAAATTGGTTGCAGCAACTGCAGATCACTTTATAGTGCATTTGATCTTTTTTTTTTGGGGGGGGGGGGTGGTCATTATTAAATGCAAGGGTTCTTTCATCTCTTTTTCACTTTTCTTGATAGTAGAAGGGCATTACTTAATAGGAACGCTGGTGCTGTACTTATAGAATATGTAAAGGGGTTTGGAAAACATAGTAGGCTGCCAGATACTTAGGCTCGCATTTATTTTCAACATGCATATGTAAGCACATTTTTCTTAGTGATGATGCATATGAATTTCGCTGGTATATAACCTAAAATTCACATTTTTACATATCAATCTTCTTAATCTATCAAAAATATAGGAAAAAAAATGAAAAAGAAACCCCTTAAGAGGTAGTTCGAATACAATATATAGTTGCCTGAAAATATATGTTACTAGTAACCTAAAGTAGCATACTATATCGATTACAATCTTTTTCCCATTTTAATAGGAAGACACAAAATGCACTATTATACAAGAGCTATACCAACGTGGTTGGCTCAACTGGACGTGGGATTGAGTACTCTTTAAGTACTCTTTAAGCATGACCGAGGTTCGATTCCCGTTGGGAGCATCGGATCCTCATGTGTATGGAGCGTTCCCGTTGAGACCCGCCCTCCGAAAGGAGCCGCTGTAGCTGTCGGTCCGAATTAGGATACCGGGAGGTGTCCAAGACAAGGTACCAAAAAAAAAAATTATACAAGAGCTACGAGCTACAAACTACGGGCTGCATTCTACTCACATCTTTTTTCTTAACAAGTCTCATTCTCTTAAGGTGAGTGTTGCTTTCATTGTCAATTCCCCCAGTAAAACTCTTGAGCCACTGTCCAATGCACTGACGTTCTGGCGTAGCTGGAAAAATCTGTATTTTCTTGCTCAATTCATCCACCTTTAACTTACAGAAGAGGAACTCATTACAGTCTTCAAGGCAAATATACTGGAATTCAAATAAAAAGTTTCAGTGAGAGTTCGATTTAGGTTTTGACAAATCGCAGTCGACATATGTAAATCATGACTAAAATTTGTCACCAAAGCAACTTGGCTTTTTCAACAAGTTTTAGAGATTTTATTGAAAGTCTTCTTATAAAAGCAAAAGACATGAAGTTTCTGCACTTAGAATCTACTCAATCATGTTTTCAAGATTCATAAGGAAACGAGCTGATAGTCTTGGAAATGATTAATATATTTCAATATGTTAGTCCATGATAACCAAAAAGAAAATAAAAATTTCCAAAAAATAAACTTATGAGCTTACTCCATCTAGCATAAATAAATCCTTATGAAACATTTCTTTTTTTCTTCTTCTTCTTCGTTTTTTTTTTTTCTTTTTTTCTTTTTTTTAAGGTTATGCTCTTTCAGTAGCAATTTGAAGTAGAAAATATTATTGCGCACCTCTTACATCTTCACAGAACATTAATATCAACAACAACAACAATTTACTAAGGAATTAGTCAGACAAATGAAATAAACATCCAAGAGCATATCCTTTTGGGCAAGCAGTGCAATACAACATAATACCATGCCAAGTGATTCACTTCCAGAGACAGAGAATAGCAGGCAGAAATTACTGCAGTCTTTGAAGAGCAAATATGTCTGTCATAGGGAATAACTGCATAGTTATTCCTTGCCCTCCAAAGTCACCTCCCCCAATCTGCACTTACCTCACTTCCATGCTGATAGACAACTTTATGTACAAGTATATATACATATGTGTGTGTGTGTGTGTTAATATGATTATTACATTATTTGAACATTAGGCTCACTCTTTGGCTACTGCATTATCACTGGTTTACTACCAAGAAGAAAAACATTCACAGAACTGAGGGTCGTGTGCAGGTTATTGCATACTAACACAGGGTTTCTAAGTAAATTTCCTCAATGAATTTTTTTTCCCCTCATTGAAAGTGCTTTTCAAAGTTGACGCCGCAAGTAAGCAATTAATTCATATATGTTCTGGATGATAAGCTAGCTGCATTTCCAGATTAGGTAGATCCAGTCTCTCCCTGGTAGAGGAACTCCACGTTCTATTTGTTAAATCATTGTTAAGCAATTGCCGACACTTTATAAACATTTCATACTTGTTAAATCGTTGTAAATCAATGTTATATACTTGATTATATACTTGATTTATGTCTGTTCCTAATGGTCAATAAGCAATACCTCTGCAGCCTTAATTCAATCCCTCACACTTTAGATCCAAAAATCCATAAGCACCGTGATGACTTGCTACGGTGAACAACAAATGAAGTGAGATGCAAAAGAATGGCAGATGTACAGGGATATAATCTCCGGCTCCATTTTCAAATCTCTGAATTAAGCAATCTACAAAAAGTTGACATTGATCTTTCATTCTATTACAATAGCACTATTATCAATTCCATGTCTTGGAACTTCATTTCTAGCAAAGAAATAAACACCTTACAATTATCATACCTAAACCAGAATTTTCCAGAGCTGCCCCAATGATAGCAACTTCCGCCACTACCCTTCTTGTGTGCATAGGGAAACTTATAAGGGCAGGGACTTCAGCTATTTCCCTTCTTGGGTGTATCGCTAAACTCATCAGGTGAGGGCACATGCAATGAACTGCTAACCACTAGAAAAGCATATTGGGCAAGAAACCTTATATGTAAGCTCAAAACCTCTCCAAATAATATTATCAAGATTTGAAGATTGGGTCTTGTTGGGAGAGAAGGGCATCGCCGACCAAGCAGCCACCAAGTTTAGGTTGATGTTCTTCAGTTCTTGGGAAGACTTTGGTTTCAGCCTTTGTAGCATTCTACCTTCACATAATTGTCTAATCATTTATAAAAGAGTATAAGAATAACTAATTGAAATATGGTATTTACCAATAAAATTCTGAAAAGAAAATTTTCCGATAATAATGGTATTCAGGACAGAAATGCACGAGAAAAAAAAAAAAAAAAGACTTGGTCTGCTTGTAGCACTAGCTTTTATCATGGACTCCGCTTGTTATTTAAGGCTTGTGGCACCACTGGGCATTGCGCCATTTACTCCATGTACTTCAAGGCTTGTGGCACCATTGTGCCATTTAATATGAGAACCAAATGAAGACAGTATCATTTAGTAACAGAGGAATGTTCTTTCCAAGTTACTAACTTTGACTTCATTTTCTCATTTAAAAATCCACAACAGAGTAACCAATATTTCATGCATAAAACTAAAAAATAAACTAAAATGAAACTACCTTAATCATGGGCATTGAAATGTTTGCAATGCTGTCAACTTGTGAATATATAATGCTATGCTAGTTTCCAATGAGTACATTAGATGATCACACATTTGCATTGCAGGGCAAATCTTCTTTGGCAGGGAGATGCCTTTTCACCCTGCGAGCTGTGCCAGGTTGGTTAGGTGCCCACCTGCCAAAGAAGGAATTGCCCAGTAATGCATCCATGGACTGGGTTTTCGCTTTGATGAGGCACTTGAAATTTCGTATGTATATATACTTGGTGCGGGACATATTCCATTTTCCCTCATAAATAGCATATTCGCAGGACATGCGACCCTTTCTTCATGAGAAAATTGCATGTGGTCCTCTAGTTTTCAACCTTTTGCATCACCCTCTCTTTTTACTAGGTTCTCATGAAGATATGACACACTCTTACAAAGATCATAGAGAAACAAAAATATGCGAATCAAGGAGAATAAACCATCATGGTTACCAACCTCTGCAGAAAATCAGAAGAAATCAAACGACGGAGAGAGAGAGAGAGAAGATAAAACACTAGAATTCGTACTCTTATGCATATGAATGCCTGCATTGTTTTCTTTAAGCCAAATGCTATAGAATTGCAGACAATCCTTTTTCTCAGGTTACTCGAATACCACATTATGATAACTGTTAAAACCTTGAATGCTAACACATGATTTGAAGTCATTTTCTCAGTGTTCAATTTTGTATTCAAACTAATTATAGTTTGCACTTACTGATAGCTCTTAGATGGTTTATATTATACAATAATACAATCTTTATACTGAGCATATCATTATATTATATAACATTACAATCTTTACATACTGAGCATTGAAACCTCATTAATGTCGTCCTGACAACTTTGGGAAAGAAAAAGATCAGTACCTTTTTTCTTATGTAATGGGCCAATGCTGTACGCTTGGGACCATAGATTCCACAAATGAGAATAAGAATCTACACAAGGATTGTCCCAGCATATCCTACTCATTTTTTGGCATATCCTCAAATGAAGGTGCCAATTCTGCAGTGCACTAATGTAATATCTGAATTGTCACAATGACTTGAGGAAGACAGTGTGGGTTGTCAGAAGCAACCAGGACGATTTTGGGGCCGGGAAATAACAGCACTGTCCTCCTTTAGCAGAGGAAACCATGCACGTGCATATTTCTAATCTGCCAAAGGAGATTTGCCCAGTTATTTGCTCAATTCACTCATTCAAGCAGTATGATCTATGATGAATCCTGTCATTACATAAAGCATGATATACTTACTTGAAAAAGCAGTGATCTTTACTTGACAATGTATGAATGAAATTTAGCATCTATGAAAGTTTACTTCCCCTTGCGAAGGTTCCAACGAAGAAAAAGTAACCATAAAACAAGTGATAATACCAAGAAAACCTAGGCAAGGGAAGAACTTACAGAGTTTCTTTTGTGTTCATTGTAGGTTCATATGTCTTCCGTGTTGCATGCCCATTGAGGTCATTGATGGGCTAAACTTTGAACTGGAAAACAAATGTGCCCTTGAAAAGTTGAAGTCCAAGTTGCTAGCAATCATTCAGCTCCTCCTAGTCTTGGTCCTGTCTTTTGATTCTCACATCTGGAAATTTATTCATGAAAGCAGCTTCTAGAGATGCACACTAGAAGAGTGCAAGAAGTAAAAAACAAAATTGCCAAAACTAATGTCTCTCTTCATTTTTCTTGTGCAGACATCATTACCCACATGATTATTTGTAGTATGGTCAATAAGTTGGAATGGAGTTATCTCTCTCATTGAGTAGATCAATAACAAAATCATCAATGAGTGATACTGCTACCAACCAAAAAAGGTCAACTGGTGGTATACTTTAAAGTGAGTAGTTTCTTTGTCAAAAAAGGAACATTAACACTCAGTTTAGAGTAAAGAATTCCAGTGTCAAGATCAGGTCCCAGTCTTTTGCATAGTTAAAAGGATATCCATCGTATAACCTTATGATCTATATGCATCACCTTCTTCGAAACTTATGCCTTTATCCTTCTGGACAAGGGACATTTAATGTCTACTAAAAACATCCATTATTTCCCTCCACGCTTGTGTGGTTTGAGAACATTGAACTAGAATATTCTTTAAATTCTACTTGATCTGGTCAGTTCCTTAAGACTTATGTGGTTAAAGCTCAACCTGCATTTTTTATATTGCCCAACGAAGAAGAGATCAATATTTTAGAATTTTGCCAAGCACTAGGTTGGTGCTCACTTAAAATGCTTTTTGTGAAATAACTTGGCCAAGTATATGTTGTTTGCCTTGATCCTCCATCTTATTAAGCTAAAATGGCTTTAATCCAAATTCTAAAGGACATTGTGCATGGCATTGCTTTATTTTTCGTGGTAATCAAACCTATTGGAGTTTTTGTATAATCACCTCGACAATGTGTCCATACAAGTGAATTTAAATGATGGAGATTGTGGGGATAGTGTGCTAGTTTGGCATCAATCTTATTCCTCCCAGAAAGATTGTTCTTATAAAGAATCATTTACTGCAACTATTCTTGAACAACAGACTTTCTTCAGCACATGACATGAAGTGTTGCCAACGCACAACAATATTATCTCAATGAGTCCTTTCTACTCATCTCAACTTGTCTACCTCTTGATTCTTATGGAAATATTTAATAGGAATTGAAAGAAACTATGAATAGACAACACCAAGAAAAGCAATGGATTTGATTTCTTAAGCATCAAGACGTTAAGAGGGGACACTGGAATACATTACCACCAAAGATTTTCATGTTATGGAGGATATGCACCCTTCAGAAATTTCTCACTGAAGTAAATTTGAGTCACACTTCTTACTACATTTGCAATTAATCATATTTGTAACTCCTGCAATTCCTTTTTTCTTTTTACACTTTTTCCAATTATATGCTTCACAGATTGATCTCAGAAGCCCAGGTAAACATTATGCAATTTGTTTAATTTTTGGTTCTTTATCCCAAGCTTTAAAAAACTCCTAAAAGCACCCACAGAAGTATGGGTCCAATATATGTAGATAGTACACCTGATTTTGGAAAATATTTTGATCAAACTGTGTTTTATGCTTTTGTTCTTAATCGTTACATAACACCGTTGCAAAGCCAGCTTATTATTTATAAGTTTTTAGGATACAGTTTTTAGGATAGACTATCTTCATATGCCCAAATTCCATTTCTATTTTGCCGGTAATGAGAAAAATTTCAAGGTTTGTTAATCCTTAAATCTTCAGTTTGATATAGCAAACTCTTCCTTAGACTCCACAAACATCAAATCCCACATAAGTGGTGCATCCTTAGCCAGAATGAAACTTGAGCCAGGCAATTTTATAGTTCCATCACTAAAATGTAAAAGTTACAATTGTATGGGCTTGCAAATCCAAACCACCCCCCCCCCCCAAACCAAAGAAAACAACAAAATGAACAGAAACAAAACAAGGGGTATGGAATCAGTCATCTATCTTTCTAATGTGTGATTGATTGGAAGAACAACGGGTGCCCAGGGCAAAACAAGCATCTTAGCCAACACCAAATGAAAAATCACAGCGGACTAAATACACAAATGCAAAATCTCCGCACAAGCTAAAATGACAGCAACACAAATGCAAAGATAAAGCAACCAAATCAACAAAACTACTATATAAGAAAACAACAATTTTTACGTGGAAAATCTTTTCAATGTGAAAAGCAAAAACCATGGGACCTTAGGTCCTGAAAAAATATCCACTATCTTAAAATAGTCTTACAAAAATCTCCCCAAAACAACCACAAAGTAGAACAGCAAAATAGAAAGAAACAAAGGAGATAGATATACAGACAGGGGTTACAGTTCACGAGTCCAAACTGAAGTTACACAGCTACAAACACAATCTCCACCGTCCAGATTGAAGAACTATGTCACATGAATATCGAGACCAAACTCAGCAAGATCCAACGGTGAACGACTCTGAATTGATAATTTGATTAAAACTGGTAAGAAAAGAGTCGAGGATAGAAAAATGCATTTTATTTGGTTCTTTTTTCTGATCTTCTGTCATACCCTCATGGTCTGACTTCTACGGCTAAGAGGAGATATAAAAGTCAATATTTGAGTAGGATGCGGGGTTCAAAGTGAGTGGACCGGACCAATCCCAACAATCTGATATACGATGAATGCTCTACAAGAAATTCTCTCTTTTTTACTGGAATTTTCTCTTTGATGGCTGAAATTTCTCACCATACTGTTTTCTAAAAAAATATTAAACTTATCTTTTTATTAATCATATTTCTTTCGAATAAGAAAATTAAGATTTATAATAAAATAAATTTTTTATTAAAAACAAATCAATTAATTTATTTTTAAAATAATTCTTTTTAATGATATCCAAATTCATATCATTACTCTCCTTCTAAACAAAAAGTTTATCATTAAACTCAAATTCAGGAAGGGTCTTCTCAAGTATTCAAAACCTCCCAAGAAACCTCCTCCATCATCCTCTTCTTTGGACTTCTCAGAATTTCCTTTTTCTATAGATTTAGAATCATCAGGACAAATCTTGGCATGGCCAAATCATCATCCAGTTCCCTAAAGATATCTTTAAGAGAGACAAAATCTGTGTCGCAATTCACTTTTAATAAGATATCAATTTTGCTGTTATGAATGAAAAGCTGATAATTTTGTCCAAACTTATTATTTTCATAGCTATTGAAGTTAAGATACTTTATGGGAATGATAGTCTTTCTTTCCAACAAAACACTCCTTTCTCCCCTTGGTCTGCAAGGTTGTGGTTGCTACTCCTTACCTCTTGGATCTTGTTTTGCCTCTATAGCTCTCATTAAAATCTTTCCATCAGCAAAATCAGTGTTGTCTATTGTTGCTATAACAATTTCTAGTTTGACTACCAAAGTTCCTCCACCTTAGCCAATATTTGCTCCACTAGTTGCTCCATTCACTGCTCGAATTCTCTCATGAATCTCTCTATCCAATTAAACAATTTTGTAGAGTTTTTTTATGACGGCTAACTCTGATACCAAATTGATATGAGCTCTTGCACAAGATCTAGTCAATGGATACTTACAAGAATTCCTCTCTTCCTTACTAGAGTTTTTCCTCTCTTAGATCCTAGGTTTGACAATTAGAAACTTGTTCCCCAACAATCTTCTCACCACACTTCTTTTAAAAGAAATTAGACTTGTCTCTTTATTGATCATACTCTCTTTAAATAAGAGAAACTAGGGTTTATAATAAAATAGAATTCTTACGAAAAACAAATCTCTAAAATCATTCATAATATTAAGGTTTCCTAAAACTAAATTAATTAAAGATTGCAATCAACTAAAATAAGAAAATTACTATTTTTCTAAAATATTTTCTTTTTACTAGTTTCTTAATATTATCGTAAAAGATCTCTTTCCAATAATAAATACTTTCTAAAATAATTATTTCCAATGATATTAAAGTACATATCACAATCTTCCCCTAGTCACCTGGGGACGGCCATCCGAGCTATAGAACAACCTTTTTCAAACTTTCTCCTCAATAAAGATTTAGTCATCATGTCACAATGGTGTGTATCATCTGCAGTTTAAGCAACTTAGAATCCAAAACATCTTTAATTCAGTGATGATATTTAACATCAATATGATTGAACTTACCATGGAATGTCGAATTCTTCCCCAAGTGAACGGTACTTTGACTATCACAATAAATCGCATACCTTTCTTAAACAAACTCAAGCTCCCCAACAAATCTCATCCATAGCATCTCTTTGCAAGTCTCAACACCTATAATAAGTTTAGCTTCTATGGTTGACAAAGCAACACACTTTTGTAGCCTAGACTGCCAAGATTCAACTCCCCTAAGGTAATCAAATACCTCAAAGTAAAATTTCTAGTGTCTGTATCTCCACCCAAATCTGGATTGGTGTAAACAATAAGAATAGGTTTTCAAACACTTGGATTAGAAGTGTCTTGGAAATATCCCATAATCCACTTTACAACATTTCAATGTTCTCTTCTTAGATTTGAAAGAAATCGAGTAACAATACCAACAATATGAGCGGTATTAGGCATTTTACACATTATTGCCACTTTAAACTACCAACCACTGAAGTATAAGGGACTCATTTCATTTCTTCCTTCTCATCCTTATTGGAAGGACACTGAGTTCTATTCAACTTAAAATGTGTAGCAATAAGAGTATATACTATCTTAGTTTTTTCCATTACGAATTTTTGGACTACCTTTTTAATATACTTCTCTTATAATAACCACAATCTCTCGGCCTTCTTGTTGCCAATTATTATCATACCAAGAACCTCTTTTGTAGTCCCAAAATCCTTCATAGCAAAGGATTTGCTTAACTATTGTTTTAGCTTACCAATTCCATAAGCATTATGACCAATAATAAGCATGTAATCAACATAAAAAAATTTTATGCAAAAACACAATAGTCTAAAAAAGTCTTCTAAAAGCCCTTAACAGTATCAAACTTTCTATACCACTGTCTTGGAGCTTACTTCAAGCTATACAAACTCTTCTTTAATTTGTAGACAATTCTTTTTTCCTCTTAACTTTAAAACCCTATGACTGTTCCTTATAGATTTCTTAATCTAAGTCACCATGAAGAAAATAAGTATTTATATACATCCATTCAATTTCTAAGTTAAGACGTGTTGTCAAATCCAACATAACTCTAATAGATGATATCTTCACCACTGAGAGAAAAATCTCATCAAAATTAACTCCCTTCTTTTGACCTAAGCTTTTAACAACCAAACGTGCTTTGTATCTTGGAGCTGAATTACCATCTTCATGTTTCAGCATGTAAATCCAACAATTCTTCAAATCTTTTTTGTCTTTAAGTAGCTTGACAAAATTAAAAGAGTATGATTATCAAGTAAGGATTTCATTTCATCCTTCATAGCATCAAACCATTTCTTCTTTTGTTTACTATCCATGACTTCCTCATAACTTTCAGATTCTTCCCTATCAATAGTAAGCACATACTCACTAAGAGGACAAGAAGATGATGGCCTCCACTCTCTGACTAATCTTCCAATAGATATTTCTGAATTCTTTGTAATTAACGGTTATTAATCATCCATAACATCATCCATTAGAGTATCTTGATTTTCTTGCCCAACTGAAAAGTCAAACTACTACAAATCAGTTTTGATATCATTTTCTACAGTTTTAGTACCTTGTTTAGTAGTTTGAGTACCATCGCTAGTAATATGAACCAACTCAAGGTCAATTAAGCTCTCATTGGTTTGAGGCTTTTTCTTGACTTCTAACCAATTTCTTCTTTACTGGATCATATAAATGTTAGCCAAAAGTCATTTTAACCATACCTGAGAAAGATACACCCTTAGTCTTCATATCTAGCTTAGATCTCTCATATTTGGGAACATGCTTAAACGTTTTACACCCTAAAACTCTCAAACGATTATATAAAACATCGTTACCAAACCAAATACTATTAGCAACATCACTAACCAAAGCAACCAGGGAGATGGATTGATGAAATGTCTAATGGCATAAAGTGCTTCTACCGAGAAGGAATTTGGCAATATTAATTCCATAAGTAAACACCTTACTCTCTCAACTAACTAAGGTTTTGTACATCTTCTTAGCTGAACCATTCAACTGAGATATATTAAGAAGTGTTTTATGGTGTCTGATGCTTTGAGTTTAGTAATAGTGATTGAATGGTCCACAATATTCACCACCATTGTCTGTGCGGATGCACTTCAATTTTCTGAATGTTTGTATTTCAGTTATGGCTTGAAATTTTTTAATTCATTTATAGTCTAAAATTCTTTGAAAGCATTAATAGTCTGATCTTTAGATTTCAAAATATACACCCAAAGCTGCCTAGAGTGATAATCAATAAAGGACATCACTTTGAAAGGACCACACAAATATAAGTGAACTAGCTCTAGGAGATCAAATTTTCATAAATGAGGATTACTTTTGAAAGAAACCCTTCTTTGCTTCCCAACTGGAAAGGAGAACTTTCTTGACCAAATGGTTGATCTTATTCTCACTCATATAACTCTACCTTCTATACCACAAATCAAATACATGCTTAGTGTCAATTACATTCACAATACCCAAACAAGCTGAAGCTTAAGTTACATATAATCTGGAATCTTCAGAATGCTTAGTATCTGAAGCCACAACAAGACTACCCTTGGTGTGCTTCTATTGCCCTAACTTAAAACTCTTACAATAACTATCATGATCAAGCATACCAATTTAAATCAAATTCAACTGGACATCAGAAGCATGCTTGACATTCTTAAGTATTAATTTGGAGCATGTATTTGTATTGAGATAGATATCACTAATGTCAATCACCTTAGACATGCTACTCTTACCCATCTTCAAGATACCGAAGTCACTAAAGAGTAGTAGCAACCTGGTTGTTATTGTCACTATCTTTCTTCTCTTGTTTTCTTACATTTATCAATTTAAAACAATACTTCTTGGTATGCTTCATTTTGTTGCAATGATCGCAAATAAGATTATTGAACTTGGATCTCAACTTGTTTCTACTTTTGCTTCTATTTTTTTATCCTTTGGACTTGCTTCTCCTCTATCTTCAGTAACTAGGACATCTAAGTGTGAAAATGATGGAATCAGCCCTTGAGATCTTATTTTCGTTTCCTTATTTGAAACATCACTCTTAACATAGTTCATGGTCACCACACCACCAGGAGATGAATTGGTCAAAGAAACATGATATGTTTCCTAAGAATATAGTAGTGTATCGAGAAACCAAATTCCCTACACTTCTACATCAAATTTAACACTCATTCCTAACAATTGATCAAGAACACTTTGAAAATCTTTTAAATATTCAAAAATAGGGATTCCTTCATTGTATCTCAAATTCATAAGTTTTTTAAGTAAATATAATTTGTTATTTTCAATTTTTGAAGTATAAAGGGTCTCAAGCTTGTCCCATAAAATTCTAGCATGTATCTCATTAGCAATGTAATTAAAAATATTATTTTCTTCCTATTGTCTAATATAACCACATGCTTGATGGTATTCGAAATCCCAATCTTCATCACTCATATATTCAGGTTTTTGAGTAGCAAACACAGGTAAATACATTTTCTTTGTAAATTAGAGATCTTTTATCTTGTATTTCTTCTAGAGATAATTAGTGTAATTTAGATGGACTATTTTGTTAGTAATTGACTCTATCATTCAAATAGACAAACCACACTTATTAACCACAAGCTCTAATACTAGTTTGATCAAAAGAACAATATATATACCACAATAATACAAGCAATTTAGCTAGTACTAAATGAAAAATCATGGTAGAATAAGCATACCATATGATCTTTCTAGCTATTTGAATATGTGATCAGTATTCAAAATCCAATCGCAAACCAAAATGGTAACAAAACAAATACAAAGATAAAGCAATCAACAAACAAAATCATAACACAAGAACATAACAATTTTTATGTAAAAAACGTCTTCAATATGAAAAGTAAAAATCACAGAATCTTAAGTCCAAAAAGGGATCTCCACTATCTCAAAATAGTCTTACACCATAAAGGAGCAGGATCGATAAAACATAATAACTTGATTAATAATTGAAATAAAAAACATAAGAATATGAAATTGTAAATGAGTAGAAATATCAAAGGTGAGAAACTTCAAAAATCTTGTTGATGAAAATTCAAACTTTGTTGAGCACATAAAAAAGATTTTTACAAGAGTGATCTTACAAGGAAGAGAGAATAAGAAAATAATCGATGAATACTCGATGCCTTCAACTCTAGTTTTTATAAGCTTATATAAAGAAAATTATAAACTGTATTACAAAGATTGTTGAAGTCCAAAGCTATATTACATTGTTTTTGAAATTCGGATAAGCTTTTGTGCATTATTGTTGATAAGTTGTTGTTTTCTTTTCATCCACGTAACTTTGTCTGCTATGATTGTCCTTGGAGATGCTTATTGTTCGCCACTTGTTTTGTTCTTTTGTGAATTTTGTCAGAGATACTTTTGTAAGTAGATTTCTTCAGATTTCCACTTGGTTTTGTTTTCCATTTGTCACCATCTTGTATACAAAGGTTCATAGATTCTTTTGTTGGTAAGATTCCTTACTTCCACCTATAATTGTCGTCATCTGAAGAGCTATCCTAAGAGTCAGTGGTGTCATGTTGTAGTGAGTTGTCTTGTTCGAAAATGATATTGTGCATATCCTCATCTTCTTCTTCTGAATCAGAACTTGTTTCCAACCAGTCTTATAGGTTAATAGGGACTGAATAAGGATTTGTTTGAATTAACCATTCTTCAACTTGCATGTTGGCTTCATTTGGTCCGTTGAGATAAGGATAGAAATTGTTGATGTTGTATTTGTCAATGTCAAACCATGACCAAATTGTTTTTTCCAACTTTCTTTTCTTGATCAATTTTAAATTGTGAATTTTTAGTTTTGTGAAGATCTTTGCTTTTGAAGAGAGGCCTATTTGTGCAATGAATTTTGTTAAGACACTTGTGGTTCTAGTTTTGCTGATTTTCTTTGTAGGCTTCAGGGACTTGACAAATCGTTGAACTAAACCCTTCTTCTGTTATACTTGGGCCATCTTGTTAAAAGTCATAAGGGTCTTGAGTATCTTGATACAGTTGATTAAATGCATTAACTAGTTCTGTAGACTTTTGTAATTCATTTTCTGAAACATATTTGTTGTTCTTCTTTTTTGCCCATAATTTTAAATTTTCTTCATTTTCTTCATGAAATTTGAATAATTCTTCTCTTTTGTTAGAGACCTTGGGATTTTCTTGGACTTATTTTTTCTTTGTATCTGAAATTTCAACAAATTGGTATTGCAGGGTTTTTTCGACTGGTTGTTACGGAATTTGTGAGAGAGCTATTTTTATTTGTTCTCCGTTGGTAAGAAAGTTTTTGATGTTTTTAATGGAACAGGCTTCAACTAAAAATTGTGACCACCATTTGATCTTAAATTCTCTAATAAAATATAAGGGATAAAGTTTTGGAAAGATTTATCTCATTTGGTATTACCATGAAAAGATCCAAGGAATTTTACAGTTTATGTGGAAAGGGATTTCTTTGGTGTACAAAGTGGTCTCGGTATTTTTAGAGTAATATTCGTAAGATTGGTGAATTTTTTTTGGATAAATTATTGGTGAAGCACCTATATACCACCATCAATCAAAGAACCAAATAGAGAATTCTTTTGGACAGTTGTAGTGAAAAGAAAAGAACCAAGAATGGTTGAATGGATGCATATATAGAACTCTATACCACGCCATTTTGTAGTCATAATATGTGTAGCCTTGAGGAATAAATTTTTATGAAAACAATTTTTCAGAATATGGTTCCATTCAATCTCTTTGAGAAATTATCTTTTTGATTTGTATTTTTGAATAAGCAATTCGACCATTGGGCTCTTTGTGATGAGTTATCAAAGTAGATTGGGTGTATAATAAGATAAACTCATAAAATCATTGTATCTTTCCCAAATAATCAGGGAACCAATTGAAATTTTGTGAAAAAATATTTGTAGCAAAAGTCCTCATAGAGTTTTAATCTAAAGGATTTAAAAATTTTGTTAAACAAATAGATTCAATAAAAGGTTTTGTAATGTAATCAAAATTTTTATTGATATTAACTTTGTCGGTGACAGATGTCTCTTCTTTTAGTTCAGCCTTGACTGTTTGTGAATAGGTTAAAGGAGGGAACTGGTTGAGTGTTTCAAATTGGTTGCAAGTGGGCATTTAAAAGGTTGGTCTATTGGCTTTTTGTCGTGAACTTCTTGATTGGATGATGGTAACACTCATATCATAGTCCTTTGGTGATTGTGGAGGATTTTTGGATTGTTTTTTCCTGTAAAAAAGAGGCTTTTCTTTGTAAAAATTCTCGTCAGAAAATCAGGAAGATAATTTGTAGATCATTTAATGTATTCAATATCAAAATCAAAGACAGATAAAATAGTTTGTCATTTTGCAAATATTTGTTTTGAAACTATATTTTTAACATCTTTTTGTAAGATTTCTTTTGCAGATTTACAATCGATACGTAATAAAACCCTTTTGTTGAAAATGTCATTTTGAAATTTTATAATACATTTAACTATAAAAAAAATCTTTTTTTTAATGGTAGAATAATTTTGTTGTGATCCTATCTAGACTTCTGAATAATATCTAACTAATTGTTCTTTACTATTGTTGTTTAATTTTTGTTTAAGTATTCCTTCATATCCTATTTTTGAAGCATCTGCTTCTATAATTTTGAAAACTAAAGGATGAAGAATTCCTAGGAATTGTAGAACCTTTACCTTTTATTTTAAAATTTGTACAAATTAAGTATATTGTTGAGTCTATGGTTTTGGATACTTTTGTAGTCTTTGGTATAGTATTGCACAATGTTCTCTTAATTTTGGAAAGTAATCACTTACATAATTTAAATACCCTAAAAATCTTTATAATTGATTTTTATCTTTGATTTTGTGAAAAATTTGTCAACAAATTCTAAAATTTTTATTATTGGTGTAATAGTGGTTTTATATATTTCGTGTCTTAAAAATCTAATTTTTGTTTGAAATAATTTTATCTTTGGTGTTGAAATAACTAACCTATTTTGGTTTACAATATTTAAAAATATATTTAAATGTTTAAAATATTGTTCAATATTTTGTAAGAATATTAAAATATCATCTATGTAAATTATGATGAATTTGTAATATGGATTAAATATATCATTCATAATTTTTTGAAATTCTGATAATACATTTTTCAATTCAAATGGCATGATATTCCATTCATATTGTCCCAATGGTATAGTAAAAGTTGTTTTATATTTGTCTTTTTCACTTATTTTTATTTGTCAGAATCCCGATTCCATATCAAATTTTGAAAATATTGTAGAATCATATAGCCTTTCTAATAAGTCTTTTTTGTTTGGTATAGGATATCTTATCCATTGTAAAACTTTATTTAATGGTTTATAATTAATAAATAATCTTGATACTTCTCTTTCTTTCTCAATAGCATTCATAACATAGAAAATTGCACAACTCCATGGGGATTTTGATGGTCTAATTAGTTTTTTGTCTAATAAAGATTGTATTTTCTTTTTGTAGATTTCTAAATATTCATTATTCATTTGAATAAGTCGTGCCTTTGTTGGAATGTTTGGTTCATTAAATTCGTTTTCATATGATAAATCTATAATATATTTTTTCCTATCCCCAAAAGCATTGGGGATGTCAGAACAAACTTCTTGTTTGAATTTTCCTTCAATATTTTTTATTTGTAATTTTATTTTTTTTAATTTAATTATTCCTCTATTCTTGTATATTCTAATTCATCTCTTAATTAGTTTATATAGGTTTTTATATGTGTTATGTTATTGATCTTTTTATAGATTGAATTTTTTTGTATCATTTGTATTTCTTTTTGTTTAATAGGTGTTAAGAATTTAAATAATATTTCGTCTCCTAAAACATTTATTTGTATTCCTTGCTCTGTTACTGTAAAAAGGATATAATTGTTTAATAAAAGGTATTCCTAATATTATTTCATTTGTTATATCTCTTACTATTAAGAAAATATTTTAAAAACAATATCCTTTGCTTCAAATATACATTTTTGTTAATTATAATATACTTTTAATTCTTCTTCATTTGCTGATAATAATGTTTCGTTTGTTCTTTCACAATGTTTTAGATGTATTATTCATGTTTTAATACAATTGGATTCTGCTCCTGTGTCTATTAAAGCGTTTAATGTTATTGTAGTTTCTGTGTTACTACTAAATTGACTTCAACATACCATTTTTTACATATTATTCTATCTATTATTTGTATATATTTTTGAGATTCTTATCTACCTATTCTAGTAATTTGTTGTTGGTTATCTACTATTGGTTGACTGGTTGACGCTTCATTGTTTTCTATTAGTTGTTCATTACTTATGCTTTTTAATTGTAGGATTTCTACTTCTTCTTGTAGTTGTTTTACTTGAATTTTTAATAAATTTATTTCTCTTTGTAAATATTTAGTAGTTATTTGATGTATTATATTTTCTATTAGCCTTTTTTTCTAATATTTTTGTTAAAGTTAAAGGTTCTTATTTTTGTCTAATTTATTTATTTTCATCTATGAGGATATCTCTTAAATTTACTAATAATTTATTTCTTGTTTCTAAATCTTCTATTTGTACGATTGTATTAAATAATTCTTCTTTTCTTTGTCTTGTTATCACTTTAATAACTTTAAAACAAATTGGAGAGATTTCATTGTTTATTTCTTGTTCACTATCAGATGATGTTGTTACTTCTTCTATTGATAAATATTGTCCTTCATTATTATATTGTTCGGATGATTTAGTTTGTTCTTCTTTAATTAAAAGATTTATTAATTCATTTATTAATTCTTCATTTTGTATTTCATTAAGTTTCTTTTTAACATAAAATTTGTTTGCAGTATGTCCTAGTTTACCACGTTTCCAACAGGTTATTGTTTTATTTTGTTTAAATTTTTTAGATTTTTTATAATATTGTGGTTTTGATTGTTGTTTAAAATATTATTTCTTTTTTCTTGATTTATAAGTTTGATATTTTTGTTTTTTATATTTTTTATATCTATGCGATGGTGCTTGTACTTTATCTAATTCCAAAAGCCTCATAAAAACATCATAATTTCTTCATAGCATATTTGTTGTTTGTATATTTTAATTGTAATTTTAATTCATCACATAAGTATAATGCTTCTTTTTGAATAAAAGAAAATAATTGTCCATAAAATATATCCATAAATGGTATATTGTCTTTTCCTGTAACTTCTCTTAATTTGTTCATAATTCTTTGTGAAAATAACTTTGGTAGTTCTACTATAAATCTTTCTTTCCAAAAGGGTTATACATTATCTAGTTTTTTTAAAACTGCAGTTAAAAATGTATTTTGATACCATCTATAGTCTGTTATAGTTGGACATCTTAAATTTGCTAAGACTAATTTTATACTTGTCCATATTTTTTTAGGGTTTCCTATTAAATGCATTGTTATTGTATACATTAATATTTTTACTGCATCTGATTCTTCTCTTGTATTTCCCATTATATCTATAATGATTATTGTATGATTTAATATTTGTTGTCTAGTTTTTGATTCTAATGTATCCCACCAGTATTTTAGTTGTCTTATAAATCCATTTATAAGGTTTGATGTTATTATTCTATTGTCTATATTTGCATATGAGTAGGCTACAAAAGTCATACACATTTCTTGTAATACATTTAGTTTTTCGTATTCAGATTTGCCGTCTAAATTCCATTCATATATTGATGATCCATCATAATGTGCTTCTTTAAAATCTTTTCTTTCTTCATATTGTAAATTCATTGGACTAGGTCTTGTATAGTAATTTTTTGGATAATGGTTTATAAATGGTTTTTTTCCTCTAATTCTGTTTAATATAAATTGTTCTGATTTAGAGGTATTGTTTGATTATTCTTCTAATTCATGTATTTCCCCTTGATCTAAAATTGTAATACTACTTGTTGAAGGTCCTTGTGTTATTAAAGGTTTCTCTAAGGCTTGTTTAATTTTTTCTAATATGTGTAGTTCTTGGTTTATTTTTTGTTATTCATTTTTTATTCTAAAATGAGGTTGTGATATTGTTTCAGGAAATCTTAAATTATCCTTTTTTAGATTGTCTAGTTTTGTTATTATATGTTTTAAATAAGTACCCATGTTATTTATACTAATAGTAGTATAGTTGTTTTGTTCATAGACTTTTTTAATATTTTCTATTATTACTCTATCTGTGTCTTGTGTTCTGCCTGTTTTAAATGGGGAAGCTTGTATTTCTCCTGCTATAGTTGGTATTAATATTGTTTCTAATAGTGGATTTTTTGTTATGATTATTCTATTTTCTATACTAGTTTTCCATTTTTTGTATAGACTTGTATTTGCTTGTATTAATGGAATATCATAAGTTTGAATCATTTTGTTTTTTAATAAGTATCATTTTATCAAACTAAAAAATGCTTGATTTATTTGTTTAGTTGGAATATCGTTATCTCATTCATCTTTTAGTTTTTTTTTATATTTCTAAACCTAAGTTATTGTTGGTATTCGAAATCCCAATCCTCATCGCTTATAGATTCAGGTTTTTGAGTAACAAACACGGGTAAATGCATTTTCTTTATAAATTAGAGATCTTTTATCTTGTATTTCTACTAGTGATAATTAGTGTAATTTAGATCAACTATTTTGCTAGTATTTGACTTTATCACTCAAATAGACAAACCACACATATTAACCACAAGCTCTGATACTAGTTTGATCGGAAGAACAATATAAGTACCATAATAATAAAAGCAATTTAGCTGGTACTGAATGAAAAATCACAGTAGAATAAGCATACCATATGATCTTTCTAGTTATTTGAATATGTGATTAGTATACAAAATCCAAACAAAAACTAAAATGGTAACAAAACAAATGTAAAGATAAAGTCAAAAAACAAAACGATAACACAAGAACATAACAATTTTTATGTAACAAACGTTTTCAATATGAAAAGTAAAAGTCACAAAATCTTAAGTCCAAAAAGTGATCTCCACCTTTTCAAAATAGTCTTACAAAAATCTACCAAAACAGTTACAAAATATTGTAGCAAAATATGGAGAAACAAAGGAGATAAAGATACAAATAGAGGTTACTGTTCATGGCTCCAAAATTGAGATTACAGAGTTTCAAATGCAATCTCCACCATTTATACTGAAGAACTATGTCTTAGGAATCTTGAGACCAAAATTCAACACTATCTAATAGTGAACAACCCTGAATCAACAATTTGATTAAAATTGTTAAAAAAGAGGGACGAATAGGAAATTACTTTCTATTTGGTTCTTATTTTTGTTAGTCTTCTTTTACACACTAATTGTTTGACTTCTACAATTAAAAGGAAGTGTAACTGTTATTATTCAAATTGGATGTGGGGTACAAAGTGAGTGGACCAATCCCAAAAGTGATGACAATAATGGGAGAATACATGAGTAGAAAAACACCTCCCCCCTCCCCAAAAACACAGAAACAAAAAAAAGTCAAGATGTGTCATTTACATTCTACTGATGCTTACACTGCTTAAATTTATATCCTTAGAAAATGAATCCTTTTGTTTATAGAGTACAAATACTTCAAGTTATTTGTAATACCCTTATCCTCCACATACTTTTTCTTGCATCAGTTACTCTAGGGAGATTGACAAAGTTTTACTATAGAAAGCAATAAAATACTTTTCATGGTAGCATGCAGCCTTGATAGGATACTTATCAATGTAACTTCATTCATGATTTCATAAAATCCCAAAATAAAAATGAAAGACATAATTCCTTTTTTTGCTTGCAATAGGTCAACTTAATTGACTCAAGTCTTGAAAATAAAAAGCATTATATGAAGTATAGATACAATCAATATAATTAGATTAAAAGGGGTTCAAAGGAAACAAAAGGTTTGAGTAAGGGGATTTATTGGGTCATTTATGAAGCGAAATTAATTTAATAATAATACACTCGGAATAGACAATTTGTGTGGGACCATTTTTTATTAGAGTATGGGTCAATCAATGGATTTAGTATCACTTGAGAGAAATTTATAGAAGAGGCAAGTTTTTGAGGGAGGTACAGGAATAAATTAAAATTTTTAGGGAAACAATTCATAATATTCTGATAAGGTGATAAATCAACCATGTTTCGATCAATACAAATAAAGATTCTATGATTAAATTTCTTTTCATAGTAAACATGTTTAATGCATATATGAGAGGCCGGATACGCATGAGAGCATAAAGAACAAGAGTGTGAGGAGGAGTGGATAATGGTTAACCAAAAGGATGAAAGAAAAAGGAAGAGTGTTACAAAAATATGTAGGTAAACGACAAAAACATAAAGGGTGCTTGGAGTCAAAACTGAATTCTACTGACCATAAACTAAGCCGAAGTAGGTCAAAGTGTTACTGTGGTATGTGGATGCGCATACATCTCCAGTCAGGTTTTAGAAGTAGAGTCATTATGACGTGTTTTAAGAAAATTCACCCCAAAAATATACTCTTGTTAAAAAGTCGAGAAGACAATTAGTCTATTATTGAATACATTCATTTTTAGAATCAAAAACAAAAAATATGACTAGATATCGTGCAAAAATTTGTTTTGATACAAGATTTTTAACATTCTTTTATAAAACTTGTCAAGCAATCTTGTAATCAATTCAAATTAGAAATTCTTTATGAATTAAATTATTTTAAAATTTTGAAATAACTAAAACAATAGATACATCTTTTAAAAAAATAATTGAGTAATTCATTTGAGAGTCGAACCAAATTGCCGAATGAAATCTAACTTAAGGCTCTTTGGAAGAATTTTGTAACTTGCTTAAGAATACCTACATAACATTTGATGTGTTCATTCAACTATGAGAAAAACATTAGAATTGGGAAAAACATGATAGCGAAGACTTTAAACTTTAGACTCAAGAAATTTAAGAAAATCTTTGACACAATGGTTACTCACAAATAAATCAAACAAATATAATTAAGATATCTTAAAAATAGATACAATGATTTTCTCTTTAATTGCATTTTGAAATTTATTAGCAAAATCTATACTTGAGAGTTTGTATTTATCTTGATGAATCACTACAAAATTAAAGTATTGAGGTGACAGTAAAAAATCGTTTACATAACGCATCAAATCGGTTAGCAATACTTTCTCCAATGGATGTACGTTCAGTTGGGCATATACCAGTCATGATAGATATATCGTGACACTTTGGACTACCGTTGGAGCATGTCACATATGTATAATGACGGAAGGATAGAGTTGGTAAAACCAATGATGTATCGTCAGTTACCATGTGTTATCAGATGGTAAAACTAGTGATGGTTACCATGTGTTACCATATGTTACTACATTTATCTTCGGTTGCGATTGATATGGAAAATGTTAGAAAATGTTGACAGTTAGAAATGAGTAAGAAAATTGTACCAAATATTAACGGTTACTATTGAGTTACAAAATTATACAAATTGTCAACGGTAGAAATGTGTTAGTGAAATTAGTGGTTTGTATAGTCACTTATCATGCGTTAGGAGATGTTATTACTCCATCATCGGTTACCATTGAATTACAAAATGTTTACGGTAGAAAAGTGTTAGTAAAATTAGTGTTGTATGATCGGTTACTATTGAGTTATAAAATGATGTAAAATGTGGATGGTAAAAAAGTGTTACGAGACTTTACTACTTTTTATCATCGGTTACCATTGAGTGACAAAATGTTACAACATATTGACGGTAGAAAATGTTAGTAGAATTAGTGACTTCATCGTCAGTTACTATATGTTACAATATGTTACTATGTGTTACAGTCACCAGGTGTTACCACATGATACAAAATGCTGACGGTAGAAAATGTTAGTAAAATTTGTGGTTTTATGGTCTATTATTATGTATTACCATATGTTCTAGTATTAGCATCGATTGCTATTGAGATAGAAAATGTTAGAAAATGTTGACACTTATTAATGAATTAAAAATTGTACTAAATATTAACGGTTACTATTGAGTAATGAAATTGTACAAAATGTCGACGGTAGAAAAGTGTCAGTCAAATTGGTGGTTTTATAGTCACTTATCATGTGTTAGGAGATATTACTACTTCATCATCCGTTACCACTGTGTTACAAAATGGTACAAAATATTGACGGTAGAAAAGTGTTAGTAAAATTTGTGAATTTAATTTCAATTATTATTAAATTACAAAATGTTTTAAAATATTGATGGTAGAAAAGTGTTAGTAAAATTAGTGTTTTATGTTCGTTTACTATTGAGTTACAAAATGGTGCAAAATATTGACGGTAGAAAAGTGTTACGAAACGTTGTTAGCATTGAGTGACAAAATACAGTTACTATGTGTTATTATACTATTTGTTACTATGTGTTACTTTGTGTTACTGGAATTACTATCGGTTCATGGACGAACGCAAGCATATGTCTCACGGGGGCCCGCGCATGATGGACGGGCGCAAGCATATGCCTTACGAGGACCCGTGCATGCATGCCGGGTGTAAGAAAATACCATGCATATGATAGCGATTACTTTATTATTTTTTTATTTTAAAAATATTATTATTAAAATAAATATACTTGATTATTATCAAATTAAATAATGTAATGATATAAAATTAGTTATCACCACCACATGATTTAAGAGTATATAAAAGAATTACAAAAATATTATAAATATAAATAGAATTGTATTAAGATATAAGATTGAGTAGTACATTACATTGAGTAATAGATACAAGATCAAGAGGAAATAAAGATTCATTTTTCACAATAACATGTCTGTCTTGTATTAATAATAAGAGGGTGAAACAAAAAAAAAAATATATATATCTCTTGATGAAACCAAAAATGAAACAAAAAACGTTCATTTCATCATAAAAAATATTATCATTATAATTTGGAGGTCACAATCCTACCATATTTCCAAAACTAAGCAAAACAGTAAGCAACAAGTTTATGCCAAACTTTCTTCTTGTCAATAAAAAAATGAATAAAAAAGTGAAGTTAATATAATCATGTTGTAACATTATAAAGAATATAAAGAATGGTTATAAATGAAAATATTACCCGTGGAATGGAATTAGGTATTGATGATGATGGTACACTACTAGCATCTGTTACTGGAGGAATCTAATAATATAAATGACTAGGATTATTATTAAAAGATAAAATGAAAATAGTAAGATTATGCACATGCACACCTGAACACCAGAAATAGCCTTGCTTCAGTAATCAGGTTTATCAATTCATTTTGCTATCCACTTCCAGCATGTGCAGCAACATAAGAACATTGTGGACCAAATTACTAAGATTGTGATTTTGTTCTATTAAATGTTCCATCACAGTAGTCATTTCTTACTTCTGAGTTCTAGTTGAATGCACACTAGGAGTTGTAACCTTTCCCACGCATCTAATTCTTCCCATAGAATCAGACCCTTTAACTTTAGATATAATATCATTTTCCCAAGACAAATTGGAACTTTCCATTTGCACAACTTAGACTCCATTCCAGTCTTCATCATTTCTTGTAAGAAGTAAAAAGTAAAATGTCAAAGTCATATAAATAAAACAGTTAGAATTACATAAAAGGATAATTATCCATACTACAACTTCTGATGCTTTTGTAGAAACTAAACTGCCATCTATTCATGTTCTGCTTGTAATATAAAGTTCAGATCTAGAAGGTTTCCTCCCAGATTGTGTCAACTATAATGAAAAAATAAAAAATAAAACAAAACAGAGTTTGAAATGTTTAAAAGTAAAAGAGAGATGAAGTATTTATACTTGCTCATGTATGAGCTTTGCAAATGGCTTTGATCATAAGCAATGTGGATCAGTCAACTTGGAACGATATTCAGAATTTCTTTTACTAATTTCCTGGAATAGAGAAAAATGTATAAGAATGACACAGAGAAAAAATAGGTTGTATAATGGATTGCATTTGTACATTTCCTTTATCACTCAACCAAAAAGTAACAAGCTCCTATGTGGATCAATTCTTTCATCTTCCATTCTCTTGATATTTTCATCTATTCCCAATGAATCATCGAACCATTTTGATTTTAAAAAATTTTTAAAACTCTTCCATTTTTCACTCAAACTTCCAATAACCCATTTCTTAGTCTCTTCCCTGAGTGGCCTAAAGGTAATCTTCGACTACAATTAAAATAAAGAAAATATATGATCTTTAGAGTCATTGATTTCAATTGAAATAAAATTTTATAGATAAGTTTTTCCATCTAACCATTGAGTAAAAAAAAAATAGAACTTGTACAATGTTCCACATATCATCTTTATAGTCCGTTGGCATATCACGCCAAGTTTTATGGTTGATTGAAGCAATGGCATGGACTCTAACTATAGAGCCAAGAAATCTGGTAAAGATTGTACCATCAATTCCTATTGGTTGATTTAATTCGTTCATTTCAACCAGCATACGTTGTCCATTTTCTAAGTCCCAAACATCTTGACAGCGTGTTGGACCTCTACATTTCTTGGCAACTACTGAAAAAATAAACATGAGTTGTCAGTTGATACTATGGTAATGTCAAACCTCAAATTAAAATAATACCTGGGGTAACATTTTTGCAAGATTGGATTTCTTCATATTGAACTTGTTGTTGGGATTATCGTGATTCTTCATGCTGAGTAACAATATTCATCCGGCGTTTAGTTCGTCCCATAGCTATGGTGGTTCGCACAGTAGATGTTTTCAGAGTAAGAGCTTTGCGGAGATTTGAGGAAAGAAATGTTTCATACTAAATATAATATTTTTGGATTAGAATCCAATTACAAAATACGTCATTTTGTACCGCTCTTTTTTTTTCTTATCCCGCCTTTTTTCCTTACTTCTTACCGCCTTTTTTAAATTAAAATTCTTACCGCTACCATTTTCATCTTTCATATATTTATTTTTTTTCATATTTTTAAGTCGGTAACATTTGATTTCTTTTGATTTTATATAATTTTCAATTTAAAGTCAAAAACTTAGAACAGTGAAAAAGTCACTCAATCTAAAATTTATTATTAAATTCTTTTTAAATTAGATTTTATCATGACTTAATTACTGTCACTTTGTTACCACTTGTTAGTATGCATAATTGTAAATAACAATTAAATAAAATAGATAACACACATCTCAAAATACTTCATCTATTCATAATATATGTTTATGATCCAAATTAAATGAAATTACATGTAAATTAAATTAAAGAAATATATAGAATATATTTCTATCATGTGATATTAAATACAACAACAGTTAAATGGTATTGAATAATTTTATTAATTAATTAATTAATACATTATCTTTAAAGTAAAAATGAATATCGAGATTGAAATTAATATTAATGTTGTCATTTGTTTATTTTGAAATTTATATAAAATTATATAATGTAAATAAATAATATGAATTCTTCCATTTTTTTTTTGAAATTTTATTGGTTTATATAATATTGGTGCTAAGATATTTAGTTTAAATATTATTCCTATTTATCTAACTTATTATATAAAATCAGTAATAGAAGTGGCAATTGCAGTGTCAATGTTAGATTAAATGTATCTATGGTAGTCATATATATTAATAATATAATAGTAATTTATAATAAAATAGTAATTGTAATTAAAAAAAGTTCTAATATACTAATATAGAACAAGATTATATAATAAAATAGTAATATATAGGCAGTAGTAATATATAGTAATAGATAATAATATATTGACACTCCAACAAATATAACCAAGTATGGTAATATATATTAATATATAATAATATATAGTAGTATGTAATACTACTATGTAATAGTAATAGTTATTTAATACTAAGATATATAGTAATTGTAATTAAAAAATACATCATAATAGATTGTAATATATAGTAACATATAGTAACGTTGTAATATATAGTAGTATATAGTAACAGATTGTAATATATACTGATATATAGTAATAGATTTTGATGGATTGAAATATATAGTAATAGATTGTAATATATAGTAACATGTAGTAATATTAGTAATGTATATATAGAGATGACGATTGGTTTGCGGTTGATAATTAAGATTATTTCTTTAATTTTGAAATATTTTCACTGAAAATTAATACTAATTAATATTATATTATATAATATTCTTAATAAATTATGTAATTGATAATATATCATTATCTAAAGTAATACTACATTTAAAATTTCAAGATTTGATGCAATACAATTTGGGGATTTGATACCTATAATTTGTTACTATACTTTATCACTTGTTACAACAATACTTTGAGGAAAAGTTGATAATTATGAAGCCGCCAAACCCACAATGTTTTTTTCGCACTTTTTTTTCATTTGACGTCAATTAACTTACCTCAATTTGTTAAGTAGCGGGAATTAGGATTTACCTAATTTGAAAGCCCGCCTATTCGCCTGTATTTTTTCACATTTTTACCCACCTTTTTTTTTTTTTTACATTACAAATTTTTCGATTGGCGGTACCTCATATCACTTTTAGTTTTTTAATTTTTTCCATTTTTTTAGTTGGTCATATGTTTGGAATTTATATAATTTTTATAACTTGTTACCATGTAATTTAATAGACTTTTAGGATTTTTAGTAGATCAAGTAACTAAAAATAGTGGAAACCATATTTAATTTAAAATTTATGATTAGATTATTTTTCAAATAAATTTTTGTCACCAAAAGCTAAATATCCAAATTTTTTTGAGATAACGTAATTTACCTAATTTTTTATTAATTTAATATTTAAGTAATATGTGTATAAATTAAATAGTAACTTTGAAATTCAAAATAATAATAACGTTGTCATTTGGTATTGTATACAATAATTTATATATAATTATATAATATTGATAATTAATATGAATCCTTCCATTTTTGTGAAATCTTGTTGATTCCTAGAAAATATCACTTAACTTATATATAATTATATAATTATGCGCTGAGAAGTCATTAATAGTCCATAACAATGCTACATGCATTTTAAAGTTTTCGCCAACTAAAAAATCAAAAGTATTAATTTCTTTATACCATAATTCTTTTAGTTCTGCCACGAGTGGTTGCATGTATACATCTATCTTATCACCGAGACTTCTAGGACCAGGAATAAGTAATGTGAGTATAAAGTTGGTAGATTTCATGCACAATCAAGAAGGTAGATTATATGGTATCATTACCACTGGCCAAGTGCTATATGTAACATTCATTGTTTTGAATGGATTGAAACCCTCTGTCGCTAATCCTAAGCGAATATTTCTTGGGTCAGCAGAGAAATTAGGGTACAGGGAATCAAAATTTTTCCATGCAGGTAAATCTGTTGGGTTTCTTAAGAGTTCATCATTTGTTCTCTGATCATAATGCCATCTCATCGAAACAGTAGTTTTTCCACATGTAAATAGTCTTTGCAATTTAGGAATCAATGGAAACCATCTCAATATTTTGGCTGGTTTTTTTTTCCCATCTTGATCTCCTTGATCTCCATCTGCTTTATCTCCATTTCGTTTCCATCTGGAAGCACCACACATATAACAAACATTATCTTTATCTCTATCTTTCCAATACAACATACAATCATTAGAACAAGAATGTATTTTCTCATATCCCAACCTTGCTTTCTTCACTTGAGGGTAACTTTTTGGCAATATGTTTCTATCAGGCAACAATTCTCCTACAAACACTAACAGTAAAGAGAATGATTTATTAGTCCACCTGGACAAACACTTTAAATGGTATAAGTGCACAATAGTTGTAAGCATGATATATTTAGAATTTGGATAGACTGGTTTTTTGGCATTTTTAAGTAATTCATGAAAATGCAACTATTTAGTTGGTTCAGTTTCATGAGAATTTGGTTAAGGATTATGTAAATGTGTGAATGTATCATGTAGCATGACATACATGTCGTGATAAAAAAAATTGTCAGTATTACTAATCAATGGATCATGGTTGGTTACGTAGGATGGATTGTGGTTGGTCTCCTCAGATTCATGAGATTTAGACGTTGCAACACTCTCTCCATAGAATATCCACTTCTGATAATCACGTTGAAATCCATGGCGTTATAAGTTATTGAACACGGTGTGTGTAGGGAATCTCAATGTATTGAAGCATTTAACATAAGGACATGATATCTTGTCATCCATAAATTGAATATTTGCCGATGCAAATTCGTCAATATATTTATCACTTCCTCTTAATTTAGAATACATCCATTACCTCTCCATTTTTTCTGTTTTGTAGAAGCGAAAATAAGAAATATTAGAGAAGTATGTGTATATGTCAAATAAATGAATGAAATAGAAAATGAAATAAATTGTGATTATTGATTTGAGTTTTTGACAAAAAAAAAAAGAAAAAGAAGTAAATATGGTTTTGGCACCAATATTCGCGCCAAGAAGTGGTCGGGTTGTCGAAACCCTCAAATTAATACTGATTCCCCAATGCAACAAATTGTAGCAATAGTGGTTATCAGGTCGAATCCCAATTGAACTAATTAACTTAATCTCCTAGTTGATGTTAAAAATAAAGTTGGAGGTTTTCAAACAAATTGCTAAAATAAAAATTGCTAAATAAAATTTAATAACCTAAAATTTAGAAACAAACAATAATGCAACAAACTAAAAATTAAGAAAGAAATTCAATCTACCAAGTGCTGATCCAAGGGTTCATATATTCAATTGTCTTATTGATCATTGGTTAAAAATATTATTTTTGCAATTCAAGCATTTAACCTTAGATCTATTAGAATAGCCGTAATAAATCTGCGTTTTCCTAATTTAATCGACCAAATCCAGCATCCAATCGAAACTTATCATTAATCAACTGGGTACGATAGCGTTCCATATTAATATAATGATAGCATTAAGTTTTATGAAAACAGTTAAACCAAAATATAAACAATTAGGATAGCCACAATTACTCAATTTTGTTCTATTAATTCCCTAGGTCAATTGAATATCGGTAAAAATCTCATAAACAAAATAACCTAGTTGCTACTTGTACCATTCGTTCATGACAATTACAGATCACTGAATTCCTGGATAGCAATAAAAAAACTAATATTGAATTAAATTGTCAGATTAACCAATATTAGGTTTTCCTAAAATTAAATCAAGAATCAACGAATATTTGAATAAAAGACAAGAAATTAAATTAAATATATAACCTCACAATGAAGAACAATCGATTAAAATTCCCCTTGAATCAGAAAAAAATAAACTAACCACTTATGGTGGTGAGTCTTGAACAAAATAAAAAGAAAAAAAACAAAACAAAAGACAAAAAAGTTTAGGAGAGGAGAAAAGAAAGAATATGTCCCAGCCGGCAGCCCCCTTGAATATATAGCAATTCTGAACAGTGCCGTCCTTTTAGAAGTTATCAAAAATGAGCAGCCGCCTCTTTCTTTGTAGAAATTGTTACTTTTTTTTTTTTGTTTCTTAGGTCAAAAGGGGATCTTTCCTAAAAATAAGGACTCCTCCAAATTAAAAAAAAATAAAAATTAATTTTTAAAATAATTTTACTTAAAATAAAATTCCTAATAAAATTAACTAAAACTAAAAAAATCAAATTTCTTCTTTTCTTCATAGGCCCAAAAGATGTTTGCTCCATTTAGCTCTAAATTACATTTTTAAACCCGTTTTGTCCAAATCTTCCGATTCTAATTACCTAAAAATAAAAATCAATAAAATCAATTATTAGAACATTAGTCAATGCAAAATCAACTCATAATAATAACAATAAATTTAATATTTTGCACATTATCAAGAAGTTTTGTCCATATCAACATTGATGAAAGTTAATATTAAAGAAATAAAAAGTATTTGTAGCCACATTTTACTCTTAAAAAAGGTTATTGGTATGTAAACAGAACTGAGTGACAGAGAGAGGGAGAGAACGAGGGAGGGGGAGGAGAAAGAGAGAACGACGGAGGAGGAGGAGAAAGAGATAATGACCGAGGAGGAGGAGAAGAAAAAAGTAAGAGGAATAAAGAGTGAAGATAATGATAGGGGAGAAAAGAAGAATCGAGAAATTTTTTTAAAAACAGAGAGGTCAAGAGCAGAGGTTTGAAGAATTTTTTTTTTTTTTTGAAGATTTTGAAAATTTCAAACCAGAATTAGAAATGGAAGTTTCTTCCAACAATGAGGCTTTTGCAAGTTCGTGATTAATTTTTTTATTCTTAATTTGAGTGTATTTATTTACTTTTGAGCTTATTTATAGTTATTAGTTATTAGAGTATTTAGGGATTTTTAGTAATTGATTTGAGGTTTAATGATTTATGTTATAAATTCTAGAAATTTAATATACATTATATACATTTCTAGATACAGAAGAAAAGAAGAAAGGAGTGGCTAAGAACAGGAAGAAGAGGAGTGGCTGGCATGCGAGTCAGGTAATGAAATCTAACATCGTCTACATATATTAATAATTTTATTATTATTAGTATTAATAATGTAAAAATTTTTCAAGAATAGAGTCAAAGTATTAAAGAATGGAGGGAATTAGAGGAAGGGGAGAGGGACAACTACGACAAAGCAGTGAATGAAACAAAGAAATTATTTACACTAAGTATAGCAATGACATCACCTGCACCAGCACCGATTCAAACGAGGTGCTCTCCAAAGCAATTAAAGGAGGTAATTCTTTCGCTTAGTCATGAGACGAAAGAAGTGGTAAAACATATGGGGTTTGGCAATATCTTGAAACTCAGCTGTGATACATTAAGCCAAAAATTGTGTGAAGAATTGATAATGAGATTTGAACTGATGGAAAAACTTCTTTGTATTAGTCCAAATCAAAACTTTAAGCTGACACCTATGGAAGTAGGATGAATTCTAGGAATCACTTCAACTGGACGTGAAGTTTTGGGCTCTTCATCTTTGGTTGAGTCTGCAAATATCAGAAAGTATTTTTCCAAACTAAAACATATGGAGTTGAAAGAGAAGATGCACATGGAAGATGCCTCGTCCCCAAAATTTAAACGCTACTTCTTGCTCTTTCTTCTCGGATGTTTTTTATGTCCTACCACAAATGTCTTCCCTTCTTCCAGACACCTAAAGGCAACCATTGATGTGGATAAAGCGGGTCTATATAACTGGGCCGATTTTTGTATTAAAATGGTTATCTGATGAGATTTGCCAATTTCAAACTCTTCAGAGAGAAGGAAGAGAAGAGGATAAGAGCAAGAAGAGGGCAATTGGTGGATGTATATTCTTACTTATGGTAAGTTCATAATTATTAATTCAATATTTAATAAAATTAATTTAATATTATTAATATGAATTCAAGGTTTATAAATATTAAAATTTTTTATATGAATTATGTGTATATATAGATATTTTATTTTGAGAAGGTGAGAGTCGACAATTTGAGTGGTGAAGAAAATATATAATTATTAATATTATATAAAATTATGTAATTATTAATATTATTTATCATGTAATATTATTTATGTATTTATTAATTTATGTTAAATTAATATTAATATTTATAATTTTATTAAATTGTCACGTGAATTTTATTATTTTATTTAATATTCAAAGAGTGTAGTAAAAAAAGAGAAAGAGTTAAAAAAATTAAAAAAAGTTTATTTAAAAAAAAAAAAGAAAGCACATTGCAATTGCAATGTGCTTTCTTAAAAAAGGGCTACCCCTGCGCTGCACAGGCAAGGGCAGCCCTCTTTACTTCTTTAATTTTTTTTTTGTTTTTTTTTCTTTTAGTTTTTCATTTTTTTTTTCTTTTTAACGATTGTTTTGCTTTTATTTTTTTTGGAAGTGGAAGTTACATTTTTTCTTTGATTTTTTTACCCTACATTTTTTTTATATTTTTTTCTTTGTTAATTTTTTTTTCTTTTGTTCTTTTATATTACTATCACTATATATTCCTACTAGATAAAGTTGTTATTTTTCTTTTGTTCTTAAAACATAAAAAATATTACAAGAAAGTTGGTGGCTTTCATGAAATAAATAAATATGCCATGGATTTTAATAATTTCTTTGTTTCATTCACTACTTTGCTGTAGTTGTCCGGTAGGGGTTAAGCCATGAAGTAAATAAATACGCTAAGTTGTTTGATAAGCCCGGCAACAAAGCCATGAAGAACAAAAATGGTATTACTTACACTAAGTTGCAGAAATGGTATTACTTTAAATAAAATAAAGAAGTAAATAAATATTACTTTAAATGGTATTAGATTTTTGTAACTTGTTTTAACACAGTAGGGGTTGCCGGGCTTATGCCCATGCCTGGGTGGGGGCAGCATGAGCAGGAGGTTGAGCCCGCAAGGGGTTGCTGGGCTTATGCCCATACCTGGGCGGGGGCAGCATGAGCAGGAGACTGCGCCCGTGAGGGGTTGCCAGGCTTGTGCGGCTAGTAGGGGCCTCCGCCCATGGTGCACGGAAGCACGGCGGCTTGCACGGGTGCTCACCCTACTACCCACTACTCAGGTGGCACACGACTCAGTTCTGGAACATTAAAGACATTGGCTTAAAAACGAAATGGAAATAAAAAACAGAGCAAGTATACACATGAAATGGAACAAAAAAACAGAGTAAGAAATAAAAACAGATCATGGTTGGTTTGGGTATTATGATAGAAATCATTATAGCGATAGAAGAAAGGTTAGAGATTGAAAGGAAAATTTAAGGAGAGCATAAAGAAGGAGTTGCAGAGATGGAGAAGATGAGAGATAGAGAGAGAGGACTTGGAACAAATTAAGAAAACAATCCATTTTCCTTCTTTCTTCTGGAGCTTACCCCTTTTTATACATTTTGTTTAACACCGCTTATTATCCTAACTCACCTAACAGCTCGGTTGATCAACAAACTTTAACCACTTCTAACGTCACGTTCTTAATAAACATTACAACTACAACAAAACATTACATTACAAATTTGAAATTCAGATACAAGTGAAATTCCATCTTACTTACAAATACAACTAAACATTACATTACAAATAGAAATACAAAGAGAATAAAAAAATTACAAAAAAAATCAAAATACAAATAGAAAAATACAAAATAGACATAATTACTTGAATTTTTTAACATTGAAAAATAGAAGAGATCAACACATCAACATTGAAATACACATCAAAATACAAAATGAACAAAACTACTAATACAAATGCAAAAAGCAGGGGAAGGGAAGTAAGTACACATAATTACCTGACATTTTTAACTTTTGGTTTAAATTTTTTGACTCTCTCTCTTGTAGCATCTTCCGACTCCGGATTTGCTATTACACTAGTAACAACTTGCTCAATGGTAAAAGGATCGGGAGTAGTAGTAGGGGTAGGAATGTTACTCCAGGTAGTTGTTGTGGGTGATTAAGGAGAACCAAATGTCAGAAACGGATGCCTAGGGGTAGGATTGCCATGGCTAGTCTGAGTGTCAGGAGCACGAATATGAGTGTCAGGAGCAGGAGAAGCAAATCTAGTGTCATGGAAAAGATGTAAGAAAAGATGGAAACAAAGAAAAAATCAATCAAACCGATCTCCGAACCATTTAAGCCACTCTTAAGAAAAGCAAAAGCTAAGACCGCACTACTACGAAGGACAAGAAGGAGTGTGAAAAGGACTTGAATGTAATAGTGAAAAGGAGTTTGAAGGCAGTGGATGAAGGCTGTAGAAAATGGCAAGGACATATCAAGGCTTTTGATAAAAGCAAAAGGGAAACCAGTGACTTATCTCGGAGGGTAGGTATTTGACTATTAATGAAGGAGCAGAGGAGAAAAGACTGATAAATGTAAAGGATGAAAGTATTCCCACCCAACTGCAAGTGAAGAACCTTATGTTTTTAGCCCAAAGGATTTCAAAACTGAAGTCAAACCTGAGAAACCTGACTATGAAAGTGCTGGAGGAAGTGATTTGAACGGGGATTTACTAACATGGAAGACGGACAAAAGGAAGAGATCAAGTTATAGTGGCCCTAGGTGATTACAAGACTTTAGGAGATCAAAATCACTGATTGAGAACCAATTAGTTCAATAAAATAGCTTAGGAAATTTACTTTCACAATGGAGGAGGCCAAGTTTTAGTTGATTACATCTTCTGTACATTATCTCCGATTGGTGGTGGATTCGTTGCAGTGTGTTGAACGGTGTCATAGTTATACCAAGAGCAAGAGGGCCTTTGATAGATATATAGGCTTCAGCAACTCCTCTGCTGATCACTTGATAATTTAAGGGCTCTAAAATGTTTTACACCTACAGGCAACCTTGTACAATTACCAATTTTATAAGGACATCAGAGTGATTCTTCATTGCAATTGGAGTGTTACCAATAGACTGCTGAATCATATGTAGAGCTAAGCAAAACTGTTCAATTGATGATGAGATTATGATCGCAAGATTCTAGGTTTCGATCTTCTGGCAGTTACTATTAAGCACTTGTAATTGTATGGGCAGAGTTATTATGAAGCACTTGTAATTGCATATACTCAAATTTTTCCCTGTATAGAAATGTATTTGTAGTAGATCCTCCAGCAGTGGTTGTCAAGCAATTAACTTGGAGGATTGAGGGTTCAACTATTCAAAATTCAGATTTCTTGCACAACCCATAAATTGCCAGCAACTGCCTGGAGCCAAATTAGGAGTAGCGGCTGCTCATGTGTATTATCCCATACAGGTCTAACTTTGCTATCATTTATATCAAAATTAGTGTGTAACATCAGTAAATTAAGCATTTTCAAGCACGGGGGGAGTATCTGGAAGCCTGATTGAAGAGCTTAGTCATTGCGTTTGGTATACTTCTATCTCTTTATATTCATTTTGCATAACGTTAGACCACTAACTCTTGGTCATGGCATGCATGCCAACCACACAATCCAATTCCTTTTCCAGAAGTGTCGCTGGGCATACCAGATGATAAGTTTTTTCAAATCCAGCCAGAATTTAACACCAGTTACGAGTAGTTATCACCAGTAAAGTTATTGTTAGTAAAGTTATTACTAGTTGCTGCAAGTTATCACTACTTATTATTACTACTTACGACAAGTTACCACTAGTTATCAGTAGTGACACAAGTTACAAAATTAACACACTTATAGCAACCTACCATATCTCAATCTTACTCAAAATTAGTCCGATTTAGGTGTAATGCTAAATAAAAAAAAAACAAAAATCAAAGTACAAACAAAACCAAAGTCAGACAAAGATAGGTGTAGAAGTAGCTAATTCTTTAAACTTATTAGAGCAACTGCAACTCCAACTCCTATTCCAATGTATAATAATATAACCACGCATTACTACACTTTATCATGGCAATTTCGTACTTGTAATACTAAAATCTCTACACAGTATTTCACTACAAACTTTACCACACACTTACTTACTATAGCAACTATTGAAACAAATAGTTTTTAAAACTCCCTGCCATATTTATTTACCAGAAATAGTAAGCATTCGAATTGAATAGACTTTATGAAGACGATATTTTTGAGTAGACAGTAAAAAGAGTTATATCGATACTGTTTTCAAACCGTTTCTAAAATTCTAACAAATTTACTAACCACAAATGATAACTGTCAGAATTAAGTAGAACTTATGAAGACGATATGCTTAAGTAGCGAGTAAAAATAGTCATATCGAGACTATTTTTAAACAATTTCTAAACTTCTACCACATTTACTAACCACAAAAGATAAACATCTGAATTGAACATAGTTTTAAAAGCCAGTATATTATATGAGTTAGTATTGATGTAGAAATTATACAGACGATATGGTTATGTAAACATTAAAAACAGTCATATAGTGATAGCTTTCAAACCATCCCTAAAACTCTTGCATATCTAATGATCATAAATAATAACTGTCAGAATTGAATAGAACTTATAAAACTGGTTTGCTTAAGTAGATAGAAAAAAGAATCATATCAAGATTGTTTTCAAACCGTCTCTAAAATTCTGCCATATTTACTAAGCACAAATGATTTTGCGTCAAAATTTAACATAGGTTTTAAAGACCGTACAATATATAAATTAGCATATATATAGAGCTTATGCCAATGGTTTATTTAACTAAATAGTAAAGAAGAGTCATATAGAGACATTTTTCAAACCATCTCTAAAACTCTATCATATTTCCTAATCACAAATAATAACTATCAGAATTGAGTAGAACTTATGAAAATGATGTGGTTAAGTAGTGAGTTAAAATAGTCATCTTAAAAATGTTCTCAAACCGTCTCTAAAACTTTGTATATTTACTGACTACAAAAGATAAGCATCTGAATTGAGCATAGCTTTTAATGACTATATAATATTTGAGTTCGTATCGATATATAACTTATATAGACAGTTTGGTTAGGTTAACAGTAAAAATAGTCATATAGTGACCGTTTACAAGCCGTCCCTCAAACTCTATATAATAACTCTCAGAATTGAATAGAACTTAAGAAATTTGTATGCTTAAGTAAACAGAAAAAAGAAAAATATCGAGACTATTTTCAAACCGTCCTTGAAACTCTGTCATTTTTACTAACCACAAATGATATGAGTCAAAACTGAATATAAGTATTAAATACTGCACAATATATAAGTTAGCATAGACATAGAATTTATCCCGATGGTATGGTTAACTAGATTGTAAAAGAGGAGTTATATAGAGACATTTTTCAACCCATCTCTAAAACTCTATCATATTTACTTACCACAAATAATAACAGTCAGAATTGAGTACAACTTATAAAGACAATATGCTTAAGTAGCAAGCAAAAATAGTTTTATTGAGACTGTTTTCAAACCTTTTCTAAAACTCTGACATATTTACTGATCACAAAAGATAAACGTTTCAATTGAATATAACTTTTAACGACTGGATAATATATGAGTTGGGAAAGATGAAGAACATATGCAGACGGTATGGCTAAGTAGATAATAAAGAATAGACGTATAGAGACAGTTAAATAACAATCCTTAAAACTCTACTATATCTACCAACCATAAATAATAACTATCAGAATTAAATAGAACTTACGAAACTGGTATGCTTACGTAAACTGTAAAAAGAGTCATATCGAGACTGTTTTCAAACCGTCCCTAAAACTCTGCCATATTTACTAACAATAGATGATAAGTTTCAGAATTGAACATATGTCTTAAAAAATGTACAATGTATAAGTTAGTATAGATATACAACGTACGTCCACGGTATGATTAATTAGATAGTAAAGAAGAGTTATTTAGAGACATTTTTCTAACTGTCTCTAAAACTTCGCCATTTTTACTAAATCGTCAGATTTGAGTGAAACTTATGAAGATGATATGATTAAGTAGTGAGTAAAAGTAGTCATATCGAGACTGTTTTCAAACCGTTTCTAAAACTCTGTCATATTTACTGACCACAAAAGATAAGAGTTTTAATTGAACATAACTTTTAACGATTGGATAATATATGAGTTAGGATTGATGAAGAACTTATGCAGACAGTATGCTTATGTAGATAGTAAAGAATAGACATATATAAACAGTTTCCAAACCGTCCCTAACACTCTACCATATTTATCGACCACAAATAATAACTATCAGAATTGAATAGAACTTACAAAACTGGTATGCTTAACTAGACTGTAAAAATAGTCAAATCGAGACTGTTTTCAAACCGTCCCTAACACTCTGCCATATTTACTAACCACATATGATAAGCGTCAGAATTGAACATATGTTTTAAAGACTGTACAATGAATAAATTAGCATAGATATACAACTTATGTCAATGGTATGGTTAACTAGATAGTAAAGAAGAGTTATTTAAAGACATTTTTTAAACCGTCTCTAAAACTTTGTCATATTTACTAACCACAAATAATAATCATCAGATTTGAGTGAAATTTATCAAGACGATATGGTTAAGTAGTGAGTAAAAATAGTCATATCGAGATTGTTTTCAAATCGTTTTTAAAATTCTATCATATTTACTAACCACAAAAGATAAGCGTTTCGATTGAACATAACTTTTAACGACTGGAAAATATATGAGTTAGGATAGATGAAGAACGTATACAGATGGTATGGTTAAATAAATAGTAAAGAATAGACATATAGAGATAGTTAAATAACAGTCCCTAAAACTCTACCATATCTACTGACCACAAATAATAACTGTCAGAATTGAATAGAACTTACGAAACTGGTATGCTAATTAGACTGTAAAAAAAAGTCAAACCGAGACTATTTTCAAACTGTTCCTAACACTCTGTCATATTTACTAACCACAAATGATAATCGTCAGAATTGAATATAAGTTTTAAAGACTGTATAATGAATAAGTTAGCATAGATATACAACTTATGTCCACGGTATGGTTAATTAGATAGTAAAGAAGAGTTATTTAGAGACATTTTTCAAACCGTCTTTAAAGTTTTGCCATATTTACTAATCACAAATAATAATCGTCAGATTTGTATGAAACTTATGAAGACGATATGCTTAAGTAGTGAGTAAAAGTAGTCATATCGAGACTATTTTCAAACTATTTCTAAAACTCTGCCTTATTTACTGACTACAAAAGATAAGCATCTGAATTGAATATAGTTTTTAAACACTATATAATATATGAGTTAGCATAAATGTAGAATTTATGCAGACAGTATGGTTAGGTAAACAGTAAAAATGGTCATACTAACTGTTTTCAAATCGTCCCTAAAAATTTTATATTTATTGACCACAAATAATAATAGTGAAAATTCAACATCGCTTTTTACAAACGGTTGTCCAACCTTTACTGACGATTGCTAAACTTTTCCTAACGAATAATATTATACCGTCGTAAAATATATACATTTCCTAATGGTTTCGTCACAAGTGTTGCTATACGTCATAAAAAATGGTCGCTACATGTCACCGTCTATAAATGTTACTGTCACCTCAACGCTTTAATTTTGTAGTGAATCTCCAGCTTAGAAAAGCTTTTTCTATTTGAACGTTTTATTTTACTGTTGGATAGAATTAATCCAATAAATTCAACCATTTTGAGGAATTTATTAAGATGAGAAAAATATTGATCAATAGAATTAAAGAAAATAACTATTGAGAATGAAATATAAAGATTAAAATTTGTATTCATTATTTTTTGACATCTAGCAAAAGTATTTCAAGACTAAAAGACATTACAATTTATTCATATTGTACAAAAGGAATATTAAATATAATTTTGTATCGGTCATTTAAATCGATTTTAAGTTATTAAAATTTCGATTTCATATCAAATTTTTAAAAGATATAAACATTATAAATCACTTTGATTAGGTTTCTTTTATTCGGTAAAGAATACTATATTCATTAAAATGCCTTATTGAGCCGTTTCTAACTAATCAAGAATCTAGGTATATCTCATTCAATTTCAACTTGATTTTGGATCCGAGAAGATTTAGAAGGTTTAATTAGCCCCTTAGATAATAAAGTTTCAATTTCATATTTAAAGTAATTTAGAAGTTATTGATTCAGTTGTATCAGACAAGTTTTAATAGAAATATTACTTTTATCAAAATTTTTCTATAGGGTAGAGATACAATATATCTAAACAAATTTCACTAGTTAATTTTTCTTAAAGTGCATTAATTTTTGAATATAAATTATGTTTTAACATTTCTGAATTCAATTTCATCAAATAAATAATTGATGTGTTTTTGCTTGTGTTGTATTAAATTGATTGAATTATACATAGAAGCATTTTGAAGTGTACAGATATCATACATTTTTATATCATTAACTGAATAAATAAAGATTTGTTTAATATATATTCCATCTATTGTAAAAGTTGGGTCAAAGAATGCGGAAGCATGAAAAATCGTATTTTCAAAAACTTTTCCAAATATGACATAATTTTCAAACTCATTTCAAAATATTAAACTCTCTCTCTCCCTTATTCTCTCTCTATTGCTTCATCTCCCTCTTTCTCTCTCTATTGCTTCAAATCTAACCCAGAATTCAAATCAGGCGACCCTCATTCTCTTTGCCTCATCGCTTGCTTCAGATCTTGCTTCATCTCCTTTGCCTCATCTCTTGCTTCAAAACTCTCTCTCTCTCTCGCTTCATCTCTTTCTCTTCTCCCTCCTACGACCTCAGATCTAAGCCAGACCTCAAATCAGGTGACCCTCTGTTGCTTCATCTCCTTTGATTTATTGCTTGCTTCAGATCTATACGTCTTAAAGACCCGAACCATAGCCTTAATATACCTCTCAAACACCTAGATCTAACCTCAGACAGTAACCACCACTCCACATAAACCTCTCTGATCTACCCTCTACTCTCGGATCTACCTAGATCTAACCCAGATCTATACCCTCTCTCTCTCCCCCTCCATATTCCCTTGTGAATACGATGATACCTCCGACCCGATGATACCTCTCTCTACCTCCGACTATAACCCCAACTCTCTCTCTGTCCCGACGACACCTCTCTCTGCCCTGACGACACCTCTATCTCCCTTCCCCCGGTATTAATCCCCCAATGCTCTCTCTGTCTTCACCTTCCTCCACCTCCACCATCTCTGCCACCCACTGGCTATACCTCCACATTTCCCTCTCTGCCTCCATTCTTAGTATAATTACTATTATTAAATTTATTATTATTATTATTATTGCTAGTACAACTATTGCCATTGTTATTATTATTTGGTATATATTTATTTTATTATTATTAGTATTATTACTATAGCAGCATTATTACTACCGTGAATATAAAATATATTACTATGAATTTAAAATTATTAAAATTTAAAATATTTTAAACTCCTAACCGTATAATTGTAATATAAAAATATACTATTTTATTGTTATTATATATATAGGTATATATTTATTTTATTTTACACTATTTTATTATTATCTATTTATTTATTTTTAGTTTTTTTTCTTTTTTAATTCGTTTTATATATTATTATTTGAAAAACTCTGTCACGATCAGTCCCAATCTCGGGTAGGGGTGTCATTGGTTCGAGTTAAACTGATAACTCGAACCGAACCAAATTGAAGTTCTCGATTTGGTTTGATTTTTTCTTTTTAAAAAATAAATTTAGTTTAAAGTGAACCGAAACAAAAAAAAAATTTGTTCAGTTTTGGTTTAATAAAAATAAAACGAATCAGTTCAGGTTGAACCAAACTAAATAAAAATGATTTTTTCGGGACCCAAATTAAAATTAAAATTAAAATTATTCGGGTTGAACTCCTAGAAAAACCGTCATAATGTGTTTCCGAGTCTTAGTTTTAATTTTATACTGTAGAAATATGATAAATAGGTTTTAATTTAAAAAAAAAAGTTCAGATAATACAATTTTAATTTTACTTTTACAAAAAAATTCGATTTAAAGCGAACAAAACCAAATTTTTTCGATTTGATTTGGTTTGATTCGGATTAAATTTGATTTGATTTGATTTTTGGTTTAAACTTTTTTGAAATTTCTGTTTTCGATTTGATTCAATTTGATCACTAAATCAAACCACACCAAACCGTTGACATCCCTAAACCCGGATAAAGGATTAGGGTTGCGGTAGATCGATAGCTAACATAAAATCTTTTGTCAAAATAAAAAAATAGAAGACAAATATAAAAAAACTTTTGAAACATTTTCCCCTCAGCAATGTGCTACATCGGATTCTGGATGTAGTGACAAGTGAGCAAAGGACACTAGGGTGCAGATAAATAAGTTAGTCCAAGAAGATAGGATTCGCCTAACCACTTAGAATATAGGATCCTTAACCAACAAGTTAGGAGAGATAGAAAAAATAATGAATAGACGAAAAATTAATATCATGTGTCTTTAAAAAACTGAGTGGGTAGGGGAGAAAACTAAAATAGTATAATTTTATGATCATAAGTTTTGGTATACAGGTAGAGATAACTAAAACAAGGGTAAAAATAATTGTATATAAGGAATTATAAGAGGATGTAGTAGAAATAAGGAGAAATGGTGATAGAATTATGTTTTTTAAATTAGTTAATGGAGAAAATATAATTAATTTAGTAGTTGTATATGTGCTCCAAACAGTTACAGTTGCAATTAGCAAAAATCAAATTTTGGAGAATTTAGATGAGTTTATATAAACCATACCTAGTGGAGAGAATCTATTTATTGAAGAAAATTTAAATGGACATATAGGAGAGAATAATAAAAGAATCAACGATGTACATAGAAGTTTTGATTTTGGTAGTAGGAATGAAGTGAGAGGTACCATTTTAAAGTTTGTCACAGCATTCAATTTGATACTTGTAATACATTTTTCAAGAAAAAAAATCATATATAGTCACATATAGAAGTAGGTCGAATGTTAGTCAAATAGATTTCTTTCTCACCAAGAGAGATGATAGAATGATTTGTAAGGATTGCAAAATTATACTGGGGAAGAGTGTAACAACTCAGTATAGATTTTTAGTTTTAGATGTACGTATACCTAAAAGGCAAAAGAAATATTATCCATTTGTGGAACCATGAATTAAGTAATGGAATCTGAAAGAAGAAAATATGATGAGTTTTAGAAACAAATTAATTCAGGCAGCAAATTGGTTTGCTAATGATAATTCAGAAACATTATAGGAAAAGATGTCTAATAATATTAATAGTATAGGTAGGGAGATTCTAGACTAATTTAAGGATAAGTTTGGTTCGTAGAAGGGGAGGGGGAGGGAAAGAGGAAGATTTACTTCACCTGATGGAAGTAAATGTATTTTCTTTATTTTTATTTGGTAGGGATGAAAGGAAATGAAATGAGTGGAATTTTTTTTTTGTTTCGTTGGAATAAAATGTGAAAGAAAATACCACATTATTTACTATTATATTCTTGTAAAATAATATTTTTAATATTTCTCACTACGTATTTTTTTAATTTAAAATATTTTTTCTAAAAATAATTATTTAATATATTTTTCTTATTTTTTGTAAATTATTTTTATTATTATTTTATATTAAATAAAATTAAAATATTAATGTAAAAAAAGTAAAATTAGAAAAAATAATTTATCCAATAAAATTGATAAAGAAAATTAATTTTATTACTATTAAATAAAATTGAAAAAAAAATTAATTGACAACTTTGTAAATATCAAGGAAAAACAAATGAATATATATAACTCAAATTCTCACAATTTCTTCATTATAGAGGGACAAAAAATTTATTATACCCTTGTAGTTGATTTTTACTTCTCCTGTCTTTTACCTAATCCATTTTACTGCTATTTTAGATTTGTCACTATACTGTAAATTAGTTTGAGCCTGAAGTTTAAATACTTTTAATATGTCGATACCCTAATATAGACATGTCAACACCCCAATATAGACATGTGGACACATAGGAATACATATAACTCAAATTCTCATCATTTCTCCATTATAGAGGGACAAAAAATTCAAAACTTTTAGGAATTCTTGGCATATAAATTAACTAACAACATCATAATAATGTTTAATAATCCAAAGTACCAATTAAGGTTGATAAAATGGATACAACACTATAACATTCCAAATTCTAAAAGCTTCTACTACTTCATATTTTACTGACCAAAGATACACGTCATCTTGTAGAACAACTGTAAATGCATTTTAGCAAGCACAGCAAAAAATGCTCTCATGTCAATTGGATTTTTTAACAAGTAGAGAAGAGCATCAATTTGATAATGTTGAGGCACATCAATATTTTTTAACTCAGCAAATAGTTCTTCTTCAGGGAAAAAAAAAACATGGTCGTGAAGTTTTAACAATTTCAACTTGCTTTTCAGCTATTGTAATTCCTTTTTCAGCAATTGCATTACCTTTTTTTAAAGTCTCAGCTACTCCGATCATCTCACTGTTGATAATCTCAATCTGTTATTCAAGTGAATCTACATGGCAGCCTTGCATTTCTTTGAAGTATTACTTTGAGATGGAACATCACTAGAAGACATGTTTTCAAAAGAAGCAAAGCCATAACCAACAGCAATCAAAAGATTCATCAATCTCTCTTTCCTCTCTTACCCGTTGGCGAACCCTTTCTTTAGCACTTATAGCACCTTTTCCATTAGCACGGTCTTTAGAGTAAAGCATCTCCAACTTATCATAGTGAGAGATTGGTGTATGTTTCCATTTCCCCATATCTGGATTAGCCTATAATAGATAGGAATAATATGAAAATTTTCATTTCACTAGGGCAGAAAATTAAGAAGAATATGAGATTTTCACAAAATAAAGAATAATAAAAAATGATAAGATAGAAAATTCATCTCTATTTTCTCTTTCCACACACTTAGTTCAGCTTCAAATAGTTTAGTATCCAGATTCCATCCAAATCCACTATTTCCATGGAAAAAATCATAGCAAATTCCAAAGTTATTTTTCAATGTTCTCAAATGATTTTTAACATGCTCTTTATTAATGGTGAAACCCAATTTCTCATTTCAAACTTTCACACTGTTGGTGTAAGCTGTTGTTGTCCATGTGCCATCAATTCTATTTCCTTTGTCTTCCTCCTCAATGAATGCATTAAGGAGAACCTCATCCATCTTATCCTTCCATGTCAACTTCTCCCTCTTACCTTCATTACCTTGAAGTTGTTGTTTATTTAATTTTCCCATTTGTATATAGAATGCTAATAATCAATTGATAAATTCTAAACGTGGTTGAGCATAACATTAACTAAAAAATGGTCATTGTAAAATGCGAAATAGAATATAAATGTATCATCTTACAAAAAACAATGTAAAACATAAAATTGAATACAAATAATACGTTACATCATATTACCACAAACAATTAAGTCATTGGCGATGACTTCAGTCATTTAAATAATCATCTCAAATTTTATTTTTAATTTCATCCCTCAACTTAAATCCCCACTCATAGTCAGCATCATTCATTGAATCAACATAGTTGTTTATTTCAATTTCCCGCTCCATTAGTTTGCGTTCGACTTCAGCCAAAATGTCATCATCAGGATCAACTCCAAATAAGAAGTTATGCAATATGCAACATGCCAATATAATTTCTGTCATAGTATCAACACGAAAAGTAGCAGCTTGTCCTCCACCAATGATTGGAAAACGTTTTTTAAGTACTCCAAATGCTCTCTTAATTACATTTCGCAATGATGCATGGCGAAGGTTAAACAACTCCTCAGCATTTTCAGGGGGGTGGGTGGAGTACTCCTTCAAGTGATGACATACACTTCTAAATGGCATGATAAGTCCACTCCTTAACATATATCCCGCGTCTACTAAATAATATTTTCCTATAAAATTTATAACATTAGTTAATATAATATAAGCCACAATCATGGTAGTTTACAAATTAGAATATTTACGATAATAGGATATACCGCTAGGTATATTAAGATTATCCTCTCTAGTTAAAGCATTTCTTAGGATCCTTAAATCAGATGCAGTTCCTTCTCATCCAAGTAAAACATATGTAAATCTCATATCAAAATCACATGCTGCCAGCACATTTTGTGTCAGCCACTCTTTTCTCCCACAATACCTTGGTGCATCACATTTAGAGACTTTTACTCAAACGTGAGTTCTGTCAATTGCACCAACGTAATTCTATAACTTAGAGAAAACTTACATTAATTTATCATATAGGGAAATAGTTATATTAGCAATAAAAATTATTATAGATATATTTATCTCAAAAAATGGAAATATCTTGAATTTTGCAAAATCTGAGGAGGAACAATAGATCCTGTTAGCTGTCTAAAGAACACATCTTCAAGTGTAATTGTTGCTTTCAAGGGATCATGGAAATGACGACTTATCGTCTTGGATGATCAATGAAAAAAGGATAAGATATTTTTATTTTTTATATGATGTGATAGCAATCACAAAAATTTTGAAACTTGTTCCTTAACTAGTGAGTTTCTATTATCATGAAGTTGCTGAGTGCCTTGGAGTATCTCACATAATCTTAGAAAAGCATGTGGTCTCATACGAATTATATCTTTTGCATAATTGTTAGTACTCAACCAATACATTAATTCGTTTCTGATTCTCCTTCTTTTTAGACTTTGGCATCAAGATTTGGACTCCTTTCTATATGACTAGTGTGCATGGCTATTCCTGGTAAATAAATTGCATTTACTACATGGCAATGAACTTGGATAGCAGCCATATGACGTTGTCATTCCTACTCCTTCAAAAATTTGAAAACATTAATCCTATCATTATCTTCTAAGTCACCACCTTCCATGGTTTCATTATTTCCAAGCCAAGAGTAGGACATGTCCATCTAGTATATTCAATCCAACACAAATGAGCCAAAATTAGCAATTCCAAAGAGCAAGAATTGAAGGGACATCAAAATACACAAACCATAAGGAAAAAAAATCACATTTTGCTCACTGGGAAATCATCACAAAAACACTTCTCAGAAACTCCTACTAGCAATTGAATCACAAACACTTTCATGGCCCAAGTCAAACAATTGTCAAAAAAATGGTCTTTGTCTTAACCTATTATGAATATAGTAATAGATAACACATGTAATAAAATAAATAAGTCTACAAAAACTAGATCTGATTAGAGTAAACAAAATCAATTCGAGGATACAAAATTCATAATTTACATCATACAAATAAACATATACATCCAATGGTCAATAGCAAACTAAGAAACCCATTTGACCTATAGATTCAGGAAAAGGAACAACTTGTAAAATGTGCAAGATACATCATCCAATTAGGAAAAGAATAACAAAATCAAGGTAGATCAGAATAGAAGAATCCAATCATATATAAAAGGACCCTCCCAAAAAAAAGTTAAAATTTTCCAAGAAAATCAAACAGAAATTACCCTAGAGAGAAAGAAACAGTTAAAAATTTCCAAGAAAATTCTAACATTTCCAAGAAATGTCCATAGATGTATAGGAAAGATCAACAGAAATTAAATAGTGCAAGAAAAAGACATCAACATCAAATCAAACCCCAAAGAGAAAGAAACAAACTTTGAAAAAGCATCCTTCTATGTTCTACATCTTCTTGGAAATAGAGACAAGAGAGAGGGGGAGAGAGAGGGTTTTCTTTTGTTTCAAGGCAGCAATATAAAGGAGAAGAAGAAGAAGAAGACATGATAAAATCAATAATCCTGCTTGACAACTTCCAATTACCTTGAACAAATTTGCTCCTAAAAATCATGATCGAAGTTTTCTGAGGTGGCCTTTGAGAGCTCGGTGGTAATAGGAAGAGCAAGAATAACGAGAAGAGTTTGGTTTTTATAATGAAATTTAGGTCAGGATAAATAGGTAAAATTGAAAAAAAAAATAGATAGTTTTATCCAAAATTTTTATTTTCTTCCATTTCTGTCCACTTTGAGACGAAAATGATTTCTTAAGAGGGAGGGAAAGACATTATATCTCACTTTTACTTTCTCTCCATATTTCATTCTTTACCAAACGATTGAAAAGTGTCATTTTCTTCTACTTTTACTTTTCATTCTCTTTTCCTTTCACTTTTCACCCTAACTAAACTATCCCTAAGAGTCAGTCTTCAGTAGGCAAGAAGTCATGGTTGTGGAGCGAGTAAGCACAGACTGTTATTTGAACTAAACGAGAGTGTTATAGGGACCTTAAGATAATAGAAGTAGCAATTCATATGAAAAATACAAAAGTGCAAAAAACGAAGTTATTCACCAATCAAAGAATAAGGTGTATAACGAATTATACAAGAGACTAAGAACTAAAGAGAGAGAAAGAGAGATTTATAGAATTACCAAACTAAGGAAGAGGAAGGAAAAGATCTAAATAGTGTTAGATATATTAAGAGTGAAATCAATAGTATACTTGTAAGGAATGAGGACATTAGAAAGTATTGAAGGAATTATTTTAATAATCTCTTTAACATTGATAGTACAAGAGACATAAAAAATATCGAGATACCTGTTAAGGAGATTAATAGAGACTTTAAACATGAGATTTGCCCCCATGAAGTAAAGAAGGCCTTAAAGAGAATGAAGAATAGTAAGGCTATTGGATCTGATAACATTTCTATTGAGGTATGGAAATGTTTGTATCAATTTGGTATAATAATATTAACGAATCTTTTTAACAAAATTTGACAAATCAAGAAAATACCCCAAGTATGGAAATAGAGCACACTTATATCACTATATAAGAATAAATGAGACATATAAGATTATTTCAATTATAGAGAAATTAAATTTATGAGTTACACTATGAAGTTTTAGGAGACAGTAATAGAGTATTGATTGAAATTGGAGATAAGTATGTCTCAGAATTAATTTACATTTATGATAGGACAATCCACGACTGAAACAATTCACTTGTCAAAAAGTTTGATGGAGATATTTAGGATATAAAATAGGGACTTACATATAGTATTCATTGGCCTAAAAAAATCATATGATATGATTCTTGGAGACGTAGTGTGGTGGACGTTGTTGAAAAAAGAAATTTTCTTGAAATATATTAATCTTATTAAAGATATATTGAGAGAGTTGTAACTAATATAAGAACTTACAGGAGTCTGATTGATAGTATTCCTATTAAAATTAGGTTTCATCAAGGTTCAACATTAAGTCCCTTATTTTTTATAATAGTGATAGATAAAATCACACAAAAAAAAAACATTTAAAATGAAATACTATGGTATATACTCTTTGTAAATAATATAATGTTAGTCGATAAAACTAGAGAGGGTATAGCGCTAAATTAGAGTTATAGAGACACATATTAGAATTCAGAACATTTAGATTGAGCAGGTCTAAAATGAAGTATATGAGTTGCAAGTTTAGTTGCAATTAACAGAATGGCAAAAAAATGATTGGGTTAGAAGGAAAAGATGTATCAAAAAGTGAACGTTTTAGATATTTTGATTTCATCATTTAGAACGATGGTAATATAGATGCAAATGTAAATCATAGGATTCAAATGAGTTGGAAGAAATGGAGAAAGACATCAAAATTCTTTACGATCACACGATACCATTAATTTGAAGGCAAAATTCTATAGAACCGCTGTAAGACCGCACTACTGTATGGCACCGAATGTTGGGCTATTGAATAATGACAAGAGTATAAAATGACTGTAACTGAAATGAGAATACTTATGTGGATGTATGACAAAACTAGAAAAGATAGAATTAGAAATAAAGAGTATGTAATAAGTTGGGAGTTAGTTCAATTGTGGATAAAATGTAAGAATATCGTCTGAGATGGTTTGGATATAACAATGGAGACCCAAAGATGCACCAATTAGGAGCATCAAGAATTTAAATATAGGAGATTTAATAAAATATAGAGGTAGACCGTTAAAAATTTGGATGTAAATTATCAGTAAAAACATGATAGTTAGATGTTTAATTGAAGAGATGGTTTTCAATAGAAATGAATGGTGTATGAGAATTCATACCAATTAAATCATTTTTTTCAATATTTTTCTCTCATGGCCGACCCCAATTTGGGATTAAGATCCAGATTATTGTTGTTGTTGTTGTGTGTGTATATATATGTATATATATACGAGGAAGTATAAAATATTGTAACTTTAAGCCATATATTCTTCTTTCCAAATGTTTCACGGTTTGAGCCAAATATTTCAAGTGTAGAACCTCTAGTCCATCCACTCAAACACTCCTTTGAGATTTGAGATTTCTCTTAAATGAAGATCAAAAATGGTAGAATGACGCAAAGACTCTACATTGATTGATTAATAAATTGAGAACTAAAATCCAATGGTTATATTTTTATCCTTTTCTTTTCTTTAGAAAACCTTATATTTTCTAAGTGTTTTTCTCTTCATACTTAGAACAACAATAACAACAACAACAATAACAATCTGAGTTTTAATCTTAAATTTTGGAGTCGGTCGTTTAAGAGACAAATATAGGGTAAAAGAAAAAAGAAAAGCATAAAATTAAAGTTTGAAAATAAAAATAGAGAAAATAACACTAAAAAATAAAAATAAAAATAATGAAAAACTATTCCTAGAAACTTAAAATAATAAAAGAGATGATTTAAGTATTTTGGATTCTCTTATGCCACTCTTTCCAATCTAAAATCATCTCTTCAATTAAACTCTTGATACTTATATTTTTACAGATAATTTGTATTTAGATTTTCAACGGCTTACCCCAACGTTTTACTAAATTTTCTACATTTAAGATCTCATATCTCTTAACTGGTGTGTTTTTCGGTCTTCGTTAGAGATGTCTAAATCACGTTAGACAATACTTTCACATATTATCCACAATTCACTCTTAATTTAGAACATATATCTTCATTTTTAATTATATCTTTTCTAATTTTAATATATATCCATCTAAATATTTTCATTTCACTTACAACCATTTAATGCTTTTGTTATTATTTAATAGCATAATATTCGGTACCATATAATAATGTAGATCTTATCATGGTTTAATAAAATTTTCCTTACAATTGTAATGGTATCATACGATTGCAAATAATTTCAGTTGCGCTTTACATTTCATTCAACCCACTTGAATCCTATAATTCATATCCTCATCTATGTTTTCATCGTTTTGAATTATAGATCCAAAATATTTAAAACGTTTTCACTTTTTGATATGTCCTGACCTTCTAACTTAATAGTTTTTCATCATTTTGATAGCTGCCACTAAATATACATTTCATATGCTTAGTTTTTAATCGATTCAATCTAAATTCTCTAAATTCTAATGTGTCTTTATATAATTCTAATTTAGTACTAATACTCTCTCTAGTTTCATCGACCAACACTATATCATCTGTAAAAAATATATACAATGGTATTTTATCTTAAATACTCTTTGTAATTTTATCCATCACTATTGTAAAAAGAAGGGGACTCAATATCGAATCTTGATAAAATATTAAATTAATTGGGAAGTTATCATTTAAACTCCCGCAAGTTTTTATATTAGTAACAATTCTCTTATACATATCATTGATAAGGTTAGTGTATTTCAAGGAGATCTTTTTTTTTATCAACACCTACCACAATATGTCTCTAGGTAACCTATCATATGTTTTTTCTACGTTAATGGATATTACATGTAAATCTCTCTTCTATAGTCTAAATGTCTCCATCAAATATCTTAATAAATGAATGGATTCAGTGGTGGATCGTTTTGGTATAAATCCAAATTAATTTTGAGTCACACTTACCTCTAATCTCAACCTATATTCCATCATTCTCTCATACAATTTCATAGTATAACTCATAAGTTTCATTTCCCTATAATTGGAATAATTTTATAAGTCTCATTTATTCTTATATGGTGGTACAAGTGTACTTTCCTTCCATATTCGAGGTATTTTCTTGATTCGTCAGATTTTGTTAAAAAGATCCATTAACATTCCTTTCTCTACTTCATGCAAACACTTCCATATTTCAATAGAGATGCTATCAGATCCTATGATTTTATTATTTTTCATTTTCCTTAAAACTTCCTTTATTTTATGAGAATGAATTTTACGTTTAAAATTTATATTGAATTCCTCTACAGATATCATTCGCGGAATCGTCGATATCTTTTATACCCTCAACATTAAAGAGATTATCAAAATAACCCTTCAAATACTTTTTTATATTCTCATTCCTTACAAGAACACTATTGATCTCACATTTAATACACCTAATACCATTTAAATCTTTTCTTTTCATCTCCCTTAGTTTAGCAATTCTATAAATTTCTTTTTCTCTATATTTAGTTTTTAGTTTCTTATATAATTCATTCAACACCTTAATTTTTTTGTTCGCGAATATCATTTTTCACTTTTTTTTTTACAATCTTATACTTTTCAAATATATTCTTATCTCTCTTATTTTTAAGATTTCTATAACAATCGTTTGATTCGTATAATAGTTTCAATTTTCTCATTTCACCACTATGAGTCCTTGTCTATTAGAACCCGATCCCTAAATACGCCAAAAACCTCTTTACCTATATTCTTAATATTATTAAATATTTCTACTCATATAGTTTCTAAATTATCACTAGCGAATTAGGTTGTTACTTGTATTAATTTGTTTCTAAAGTCATCACTTTTTCTTCTTTCATATTACACTACTTAATTTTTAACTCCACAAATTGATGATACATTAAATTTGCTGCTACCAAGACTTGAACCTGAAATCCCTCCGAGGGGGAAGGGCCATATACTTTGGATTGTAGGTGCTACGGCAGCACCTTTCTCTTCACACTTAGAAAATTTTCTAAATTTCTCTATCTCTATCTCTATAGAGATTTTTTCTCTCTCAGTCTTCCAGAATTATTTTCTTTACTATTGATATTTCACTTTTAAGTCTAACTTGTATCATGTGTTGAGAGAGGGGGAAACGGTATTTATAGCAAAACCAAAAAGGAGGGAGAAGACAGACAAGTGGTAGTTAGGTGGCTGAAAACCCTTTTATAGCTAAAATTTTCAGATTTCTTTATCTCTCTATAGTGATTTTTCCTATTTTTCTACCATCTTGAATTGCTTTTTTATCATATCAAGACTAACTTGTATCTTGCATCAGAAGGCACTATTTATAACCAAACCAAAAGGAGAGAGATGGTGTACATGTGGTTGGATAGGCGGTTGTATGCACATTACCTGCCCAGCATGCGCATGTGTGCACACATGGCCAGCATGCAGCGCCGCATGTCCATTGGCATGTGCTGCACCAACGCGTGCTGCGCATGTTGGGCTTACCTTGGGATTTTTATTTAACTTGGAAACTTAGCATTTTTGTTAAAAACAATTTTCAAATTAAGAAATTTTCTCAAATTATAATTTGGAATATTAACCAAGAACTTTATCTATCGAGAACTGTTTAGAGAATCATATTATTGGTTCACATAAAACACTGAGACACCAATAATACGCCAAGCACCTAAACGTAAGATATTGCGTTATCTCAAAGTCAAAAGAATATATCCACTATCATAATTTTTTATTTTTTGATTTTCACCGACCGATGTTTGGATTTTATCCAACTAATACTGTCTTAACATTGTGGAGTCTATTAATGAATTAATTCTTTTAAATTTTTTTTTTATTTTCAGGTTTAAACTCGAAACCTCTAGTTAATGAGATAGAGTGTCCAATCACTCAATTTAAAAGAGTTTGATATAGACACTATCATGATACAAATAACAATTGGTTGAGATAGAAAAATCAACGTGCTATTGACATCCTCCCATCGCGTTAAACCTAGTTATTATATGAGTGCACAAGCGTCTCCGGCATGAGACTCACTCATCCATTCTCATCACCAACTATTTATTAAATCTGGTGTAGACACTTGACAATCTTCAAACTTAATACTGTAGGGTTAAAATTGTAAGTAAAATAAATACATTTTAATTGAAATAAAATTTTATTAATGTCATTTGTAATCGGTGGCGAATCTAAGACCCAGAGACAAGGGTGTAAAAAATTTAAAAGGGGTGCAAACAAAATATATATGTATTACTATCATTAAAATTTTATATAAAAAATATAGTTTAATATCAGAAAAATTATATTTTTTAATTAAATTTTAGAAAATAAAAAATCGAGGGGATGTAATTGCCCACCCTCGCTTATACGTGGCTCCGTCACTGTTTGTAACTTTATGAATACTATTTTACATGACGTTAAAGCACACAACCAAAAGGTTAATGGAAATCAATTATCTTAAAATAAGCAACAATGTTGAAATTATAATATATATATCAAATAAAAAATACAATAATTACAAAAATAACCGAAGATGCTAAATAAGATTTGGTTCAAATAATTACTCAAAACCTTTCCGGTAATAAAAAAGGAAAAATAAAAAAATTACTAATAATAATCGTCCTACCTAATAAACAAATAATAAATTATTAAAATATATCTTATAAAATTCTCTTAGCAACCTGAAATTATATTTGCAATTTAAATCCCATTACTATGGGTCTCTATAAACGGACTTAATTTGATACATAGTTTTTTTACACCGAGTGAACTCGGATTTTAACAGTGATTGTAGTTTATTTAATGATTATATGGGAAAAGTTATTTCTTATTGTGTAGCTTAAGATTTACGGGCTGTTAATAAATATATATATATTATTTTTATTGGTATAAAATTATATCCAAAATTTTTAGGCAACTGGTACCCAAAAAAAAAAAAAAAAAAGAAATTGGAGGCTATTGCATTGCACGGTTATTCCCATTTGGCTCATCTCTAGGGTTAGAGAACTTGCGTATCAAACAAACCGTTGCCTGCATTGCTATAACATAACATTCCCTTCACATGGACGACAAGTTAGAAAAGAAGCCTAATGAAAAATGAAAAATTGAATTCCCAAACGAAGTTTGCGTTAGATCTGAAAGGGGAGAGAGAGAGAGAGAGAGAGAGAGAGACGGTGCAACCCACACCAACAACCCTAAGAGGAGGTGAAGCCCTAATCGTTTCCCCTGATCCTTCATCAAACGAAGGTAAATGTGTGGATTGAATTCTCTAGTTGTTTGGATTTCATTTCTTGAATCTTCGTTTGACATTTTGTTTCCGAAGATTTAGGGCGTATTTGATGCTTCTTGATGCTCCATTAATTGCTGAAGGAATTGATGTTGCGGATTTGAGATTCGTGTTTTGAGCTTTGGATCGGATGGAGAAGAACAAGAACCGCACCGATCTGCTCGCTGCGGGCCGCAAAAAGGTCAGTTTTTCACCTCTTTAGCTCATCTCTTGTCAGCGATGGCATGTTTTGATGTGTAGGTTTGGTTTCGTTGTGAATATTTTCAACCATGGGCATTTTGATGTGTTGATTTTCAGCTTTGTTACCACAATTTTCATGAACATACTGAGATGACCTAGTGAACAAGAACGGTCTTTAGGATTTTTGTCTTACTGTTTTCTTTGTAGAGTGGGGTTGTTAGATGCTTGGAAGTTGAAATTGAATCCAAATATGTGGTTGATACTATCTCAGCTACAAAACATTGCTTTCCAGCAGTTTTCCCAATGAGTCCATTTTCCCCTTGCCCATTTGTCTCAATGCATTTGTTTGATCCAATACCTCGAGATAATGAGCATACGGCAAGTTGTTACTGGACTTGATGTTTGCAAATTCTAGGATTTCATTTGGGGTTTGGTGTAACCATTGCTTGAACCGCGGACTGCAAGAGGAATCATTTGCAAAAATGGCCTAGATACAACCACTGTGTTATCTGAGCTTTGGATGAGTTCATAATAATATATGTATAATTGTTCTACATATTAATTTTGAGTTTTATACTGCCCTATAAGGTTTTTGGTGTCTAACTTCACAAATTTGTGAATCATGTGGTCCATTGAGTGATTTTTAAGTGTCAAGAAAGGAGTTCTCGAAGTCTTTTGTTGAAAGTAAAATATTAAGAAGTGCACATGCAAAGACATCTTCAACATGTGTCTTTAAAGTGTCATTGTGTCCAAAAATCTTTGTACACAAATAAAGTCATTTTTGGAAGTGCTGGCACGGCATTGAGTTCCTCTAATCAAACTTTTTAAACAAACTAGGGCCAATCCAAAAAAGCTGACCCCAAATTTTGGGACTAGGGCTCATGTTGTTGTTGTTCCTAGAAAAAAAAATGATTTATATCGTCAAGTGTACCCATTGATATTGTCAAGTAACTCAAAAATCTTTGTACATGAATAAAGTCATTTTTGGAAGCTCTGGTGTGGCACTGAGTTCCTCTAATCAAACTTTTTAAACAAACTAGGCCAATCCAAATTGATTTTACAAGAATCTGTACACAATGGATGTGTTTATTTTTCCTAGAAAAAAATGATTCAAATTGTTAAATGTGCCCATTCGAGTCAAATGATCTGCAGCTGCCAATACATCTCAGCGTCACAAAAATGTATTACATACAGAGGTATTTTCAATTTATTTTTGCCCTTGCATAGATAGATTATGATTTAGGACTTACTAAGTTTGAAAAATTTCTTGTGTGATGTTCGCTCCAACAATTTTAGCAAAAGAAAGATAGTAGAGGTGGTAGTAGCCATAGACAGTCCCTCCAAAGGGGGTGTAAAGTTTGAACCATGATGTATCAATTTTGAGCTTGGTGACAATACAGGGATAACCTGCTAAACAAGAAGACTGTTTGGGTTTGACGCTGGTTCAATTCTGGGTTTTTTGTTTTGGGTGGAAATAGAATGCAGTGAGTCATTAAATGCTTTGAAGCTGATATTAAAGGCAGAAGATATGGCTTGAAACCTTATTTTATTTCTGGGTGTCTAAGCTCGGCTGCAAAACAACCGTGTTTCAAGTTTCAGTTTATTTGTGCTTTTTTAAAATATGAAGCTTGCATAAATTATCACTTAAAACTTAGCTAGTTTTGAATTTCTCTTGTGCTATTTTAGCTCCAGCAATTTCGACAAAAGAAAGATGGTAAAGGCAGTAGTAGCCAAGGAAAGTCATCCAAAAAAGGTAGCAAGTCTGATCAGGAAGTTGGCGCTGATAAAGTATCAACTGCAAGCAAGGCCGAGTCATCAGATGTGGAGGTTGTTGATTTGTCTGCATCACAAACTGAAGAGTTTTCTGCTGTTCCTGATGTAACTGCTGCCTCTGTTAATCCATTGTCAGTTCCTGCTTCATCTGGGACCAGCGTAGAAGAGAGTGGTGAACCTCAAAATGCCGAGTTGGGGCCTTCTGATCGGGGATCAGATGAAATTGGATTGACCATAGATGTTACAGAAAGTGCAGAGATTGTTAACCCAGAGGCAGTGAAAGTAATTCCTTCATCTCATATAGCTGCTTCAGAAGCGGAATCTTTAGATGATGATTCACATGCTTCAGTTGATTTGTTGGGCCCATCTCGTTCAAACTCTTCTTCTGAAGGGGTTGCAATTACAGTTGGAAGAGAGAACATGACTATAGAAAATGAAAGGAATTTGTTGGCTTCACAGGAAGAAGGTTTAAATAAGTCCTCTATTCAACCAAGTGAAGATCAGGTGACCAATGTAGGTTGTGCTCTTTTTTCTTGATACTTGATCTTTTTGTTTTTCATTCTTTAACCTTCCCCTGCGAATTTTAGGTTAAGAGAAAAGTAGCAACATACTTGTAGAAAATAATATATGCACGTGTGGTGTATAATTAAAGGCTTATTTGTTGCTGGGTAGGGGCAATGCAGGAAGCTGACCGTTCAGGTTTGAAGCCAACTGATAGTAGCAATATAGGAGTTCAGGATTCACTCAAAGATGCGGAGAGCTTGGGAGGCAGCTTTGTGGGGATTGAACTTGGAAGTGATGGGAGGCTTCTTTTATCGGAGCTTAATGATGGTGCCAAGACTTTTGTCAGTGCCACATTATCAAGTTGTGGCACTATTCAGTCAACCAGGGAAGCGGAGCACACAGGTGGACAAGATAAAGTATCTGCACCGACTTATGCAGCTATTACTGCTAGAGGGATTCAAAAGACAGATAGCTTTATAGCTTCTGCTCCAGATGGGTGTGATTCAGATAGGTTTCCTGCTGAAACTTCCACAGTTACCGGTAAGCAGTCTGAAGATGCTGGGGAAAGTTCAGGATTGTCTCGAGGTGATATAGAAAGCAGGGATCATGAAAAAGGTGGAAACTCTGACAAGCTTCCAGAGATGGCAAAATTATCTTTGCAACATGGCTTTCCTGGTGTTCTGGAGACACTCAAAGAACACCTGTATGTCACATGTTTAGAAAAAGATCTTTTTCACTTGCATATTACCGAGCAGTCTGAGCAACAAAGGGAGTTTGATCAGAACCAGAATAAGTTGGTAGAAGCCATATCTACTCTTACAGCTTCACTAAATGAAGCAAGTGAAAGGAATGCGGTTGTCACAGAGGAGCTCGCAGGTTGTAGGTCTGAACTAGAGGCTGTCACTAGGGGACAGGAGGAGCTCAAAAGCCAACTTAGTATTGTGACAGAGGAGAGAGAGTTGGCTTCTTCCGCAGCACAGGAGTTGCAGACTAAACTGGAAAGGTCAGAGTTGGAATTTTCTCGCCTGTCAATGGAGCTGGGCCACTGTAAGAATTTAGTGACAACCTTACAAGTGGATAATGGCAATCTGAATCAGAGTCTGGATGCGATGATGGAAGAGAAGAAGAAGCATGAGGATGAGAAGGAGCATTTCTTTCAAGATAATGGTAGGCTTTTGACAGAGTTGGCTGATTATAGGAGTCTGGTGGCAGCTTTACAGACTGAAAATGCCAACTTAAGTGGTGATCTTACTTCAGTGACTGAGGATTCAAAGAAGTTTGCAGAGGAAAAGGAGCTTCTTGTCTGTGAGAATGAGAGATTGTTATCAGAGTTAGCTGACTGCAAAGGCTTAATGGCTGCTTTACAAACAGAAATTGCCAACTTGAGAGGGAGTCTGTCAGAGGCTGTAGATGAGGGAAAGAAGCTTAAGGACGAGAAGGGTATGTTTGTCCATGAGAAGGAGCCACTTTCTGCTACAGTTGCTGCTTTTGAAAATCAAACAGCTGCAAACCATACTGAGATCTTGCAGCTTAAGGCTGATCTCGAGGAAGCAACTTTGCATCTTGAAGAACTCGCTAAGGAAAACATCTTTCTTAAAAGCAGCCTAGATGTACATAAAGCTAAAATAAGAGAGATTGATGTGAGTCAAATGCAATTACCATCTCACGATAGGGAAGCTGTTAGCCAACACCAAACTGCTGCTTTCCAAAGCAAGGGTGATGGAGATGCTAATTATGAAGAAAATTCTTATGGAATTGAACAAGAAAGCAAAGCTTTCTCTCCTGTGGATGATGGCTTATTTGAAGGATCTTCATCAAAGCAGATTCAGTGGGATATCTACAATGATTTCTCTGGGTTTGTTGTCTTGAAGGGCCACCTGGATGAGGCGGAGAAAACTATGGAGATGCTTGAAAAGGCAATCGAAGGATGGCACTCTCACTCCGTGTCTCTAAGTAGGATGGCTGGGAAAGTGGCTGCACCTGGGGTGTCAAAACTGATTCAGGCCTTTGAGTCGAAGGCTCATCATGAGGTAGAAGAAAAGCCATTACCTGAAGAATATTCCCACATGGAGCCATATATGCTAACAAAAGAGCAGGCTGAGAATCTGAGAAAAGTCCTCAAGCAGTTGGCCTTAGATGTTTATGATGCCAGTGAATTGCTTAGGGTGGAGAGAGATGGTAGAAAATGTTCTGACATCTCACTCAGGCAACTCAGATTTCAGCATGAAGCTCTGAGGGAGTATGGTGACAATCTGGAAGCGTCAGGCATCGAGTTTGAGGTTCAGTGTGAAGCTATGAAGCAGTTTACCTTTATTCTTGGTGAAAAGCACAATGAGCTTGTTACTATGTATGAAGCTTTGGAACAAGAAGACATCGGTCTCAAAGTGGAGAATGGTGAGCTATGCAAAAAGATGAGGGAATGTCAATTAAGGGTTGCGGAATTGCAGACTCAGTTGTCTGAACTGCAGCAGAACTCGGAAGAGACGATATCGACAATATCTAGTCAGCTAGAAAATTTACAGAAGGACGTGGCTCAGAGGGAATCTATTCTTGAGCAAGAAAGGACTTCCACAGCATCTCGTGTGTTCGAGACACTTGAGGAACTAGATTTATTTATCAGAAGCATATCTTACCCCATCACTTCAAATCAATCTCTTGATGATACAGATATATGCAGTCGTGTTGCAGCTTCAGTTGGTAATGCAACTACCGTGATTGAAGATCTGCATAAGAAGCTAACAGCTACTTGCAATGACTACAAAGCAGTCTGTCGTTCTCATGAGGAGCTAAATGAGAAGTTCAACCATTTGCAGGGTAACAATGGGTTCGTTGTTGACCTATTGCAGAAGATTTATGGTAACCTTAAGAAATTAGTGAATGAATTTTCAGGGAATGAGGAGGAAGCTGGGGTTAGCACACAAACTGAGCTGGTATTTGATCCTGTAAGTGTTAGTAACTATGATGTCCTTATTGAGAAGCTCAAAGTTTTCCTGAGTGAGAGGCTACAGCTTGAGGCTGTAAATAAGACTCTGAATTCAGAGTTGGCCGAAAAAATCAAAATTATTGAGGACATGAGCACAAGATGCCTTGATTCAGAAGCAATTTCTGAGTTGATTGAAGATATCAGAGGTGTGATTTCTATTGAAGAGACTGAGGATGAACCAGCTGTGTTACAGCTGCAGTCTTTTGTGTTTTCTCTTCTTCAGAAATACAAAGAGATTAATGAACAATTCAACTTGTCTAGACATGACTCTGGATCTAAAGCGATGGAATTAACCAACTTGCGGGAGCAGATGAGTCAGCTGAATGCTTTGTGTCTTCAGCAGGAAAATGAAAATTTGGTCCTTAAGGAGAGGCTGAGTCAGGCAGAGGGGGCCATTACTGCTCTCCGCTCCGAATTAGAAGGAAAAGTTAATGAACTAACACAATCAGAACAGCGGGTATCCTCTGTTAGAGAGAAGCTTAGCATAGCTGTTGCAAAGGGGAAAGGTTTAATTGTGCAACGAGACAATCTTAAGCAGTCCCTTGCTGAGACTTCTAACGAACTAGAAAGATGCTCACAGGAGTTGCAGATGAAAGATGCCAGACTTCAAGATATCGAAATAAAACTGAGGAATTACTCAGAGGCTGGCGAACGTATGGAAGCCCTGGAATCTGAGCTCTCATATATTCGGAATTCAGCAACAGCATTACGAGAATCCTTTCTTCTCAAGGATTCTGTTCTTCAAAGAATAGAAGAGATCTTGGAGGACCTGGAGCTGCCAGAGCATTTTCATTCGAGAGACATTATTGAGAAGGTTGATTGGTTAGCGAGGTCTATAACAGGAAACTCAGCGCCTACTGATTGGGACCAGAAAAGTTCTGTTGGAGGCGGATCATATTCTGATGCTGGTTTTGTTGTTATGGATACCTGGAAAGAAGATGTTCAACTGGGGCCAAATGCTGGTGATGATATGAGAAGAAAATTTGATGATCTTCAGGGAAAGTATTATGGACTGGCGGAGCAGAATGAGATGCTGGAGCAGTCATTGATGGAGAGAAACAGCCTAATTCAGAGATTTGAAGAGGCTTTGGATAGGATCAACATGCCCTCACAGTTGCGGTCCTTGGAGCCTGAAGATAGGATTGAATGGTTAGCTAGTGCACTTTCAGAGGCTCATCAGGAGCATGACTCTCTCCATATGAGGCTCGATAACCTTGAAAAATATTGTAATTCATTAGTTGCTGAACTGGAAGCGTCACAGAAGAAAATTTCTAGTCTTGAGATGGATCTCCAATCTGTTTTCCAAGAGAGACAACAAATGTCTGAAAGAGCTGAAGTCTTAGCCCATGATTATGAAGAAGTGTCAAAGAAGGTGGTTCAATTTGAACTTGAGAAGGACCAGCTGCAGAATGAAGTTTCCAGTATGCAGGAGAAATTGGTTGAGAAGCTTGGTAATGATGAACTCATTCGCAACTTTGAAACTCGTGTACAGAAGATGCAGGATATGGTGTGTGATGCATTGCAGGACCCTGGTATAAAAGACAAGGCTTCAGGGGGCACTGATATTGATTGTTTAGAAGGATTGCTGAGGAAGCTTGCAGACGACTATTCAACCCTCTCTCGAGACAAAACTTCACATGCCACTAGTGATGAAGTCATTACTGAAAAAGATGTTGGAAATTTTGATCGACAGGGACTAGATATGGAAGAACAGAACATGGTGGATTTGAAAAATCAGCTGGAGGCATCATTAAATGAGCTGATGCATGTGAAGGAAGAAAGAGATATGCATATGGAGAAGCTACAAAATTTGGTTTCTGAAATTGAAGTAACCAACAAAAGGACAGAGGAGCTCCAAGAGCTACTAAATCAGGAGGAGCAGAAGTCTACATCAGTAAGGGAGAAGCTAAATGTCGCGGTTAGAAAAGGGAAATCACTTGTGCAACAGCGGGACAGTTTGAAGCAAGCAGTTGAAGAGATGAGTGCTGAGGTGGATCGCTTGAAAAATGAGATTAACCACCAGGAAAATGTTATTGCTGAGCATGAGGAGAAGCTCAAAACCTTATCTATGGTCCAGCAACGGGTAGAGGCTGTAGAATCTGAGAATTTGTCTTTGCAAAGCCGTTTGTCAGAAACTGAGCATTATTTGGATGAGAAAGAGCGTGCACTAAGTATGATTTTGCAAACTTTGGGTGACATTGACCTTGCAAATGAGTTTAAGATTGATGATCCTGTTCAAAAGTTGGAAGGTGTGGCGAAACATTGTCAATATTTACGTTCTGCCATGGCTTCTTCAGAACATGAGGCTAAAAAATCTAGAAGGGCAGCTGAACTACTCCTAGCTGAACTGAATGAGGTTCAGGAAAGAAATGATGGTCTCCAAGAGGAGCTAGCTAAGGCTGCGAGTGAACTATCAGAACTCTCAAAGGAAAGAGAGTTGGCAGAGGCTGCAAAAGTTGAAGCTCTATCACATCTTGAGAAGTTATCTGCAGTACACTTTGAAGAACAAAAGAAGCAATTTTCTGAAGTGTTGGTGTTGAAATCTTGCCTTGATCGATTAAGGAAAGGCCTATGTGATTTTGGCAATGCCCTGGCTGAGGTTTTCTCTAAGGATTTTGAATCTCTAAACAATCTGGAGGTTGGCGTCCGGAGCTGTGTGAATCAGATTGAAGCTACTAAATTGTCTGGTTTGCCTCCTATTGCAGTAATTCATGGTGTCCCTTCCACCAATCCCATAAATGAGGTAATGATCTATTTTTTTTTTTTTTTTAAATAATATCTTTATGTTATGCATGAAGTTGAACTTTTGATACCAGCTGCCCATTCCTAAAGGTTATTCTTGGGACTAAAGGAATTTCACCAAAAAAAAAAAAATGTGGAGTTCATTGCAAATCCAAGTTTATTGGTTGGAACCTAATAAATAAATAAATACAAATAAAGTGTGAACAGTTCATTTCTAACTCCATAAAACATATGGATTTCCAAATCAACGTGTGGAACTTGAAAATAAACTCCGCATTAGAGTGTGCACACCTAAAATTACTATGGTAGGGGGAAATCTAACGTGGTGTTTGGTAAATGGGTATGGGAATCAGGAATGGGTTTGAAACCCATAAAAATTGTTTGGGTTAAGGGAATCGGAATAAGGGTTTCGGAATGAAATCCAAACGGTATGGGTTTTGTGAAACCCAAGGGCAATGGTGGGTTTTGGCTGAAACCCAAGAAAAAATATTAGTCCCTTCCACCCTTCCATTCAGCTGATGTGTAGGTGGTCTGAGTTTCTGACAGAGCAGGCTCTTAGCTGTCACAGTAGTCACCGCTGCCGCGGAGACCACGAGAACCTCTTCTTCCGTCGCGGAGACCATGGAGCAAGGCTCTCAGCTGCCTTGAACAACATGATATGGGGAAACAATTACTCTCATGGCGGCTGTTCTTATGCTGCCGGAGGATGGCGAAGTGGGTCGCTGAGTTTTGTTGTCATCATAATCGGAGAATGGGGTTTGGGTCATTATTGTGTTGAAGAAGGCATTAGGGGGTATGGATTTCTCTTTTGCTTTTGGGGTTTGTAAAGAGCGCGAGAGAGAGAGAGAGAGAGAGAGAGAGAGAGAGAGAGAGATTGTGTTGCAGAAGGGGAAGGGGGTATAGATTTTGTTTCTGGGTTCGTGAAGAGAGAGAGGAAGAGAGTGTTTTGGGGTTTGGAGTGAATAACTTTTTTTTCATTAAATTTTTTTTTTAATGAAAATTTTTTTATCATAAAAAACTCAATTTTTTATTAAATATTTTTATCATAAAAAACTCAATTTTTTATCAAATATTTTTTTTTTTCATAAAAGGTCTTTAATAAAAAATATGTATATTTTAAATTATAGAGACATTTTTTATGAGAGACAAAATTGACAATTACATGATTTTCACTCTGAAGATATATAACCAAATATTAAAAATGGTAATCATACTCATTCTCGAATTTGAACCAAATAAAAGGTATCGGATTTCGATTCCAATTCCGATTCTTAAGATTCTTGATTCCGATTCCAATTCCGATTCCGATTTCCGAGTGCGAACCAAACGCCCCCTAATTTGTTTTGTGACTGTCTCAATAATTGTTTATGAATCTCTCTTTCTTCACCTAAAGTCCATAGTCGCTTCCAACAATCTCTCTCTTCACCTAAGGTAGTTTAGCATGCTTTAAATCAAGCTATTAAAATAAATTTTTTCTCTTTTCTAATTTAAAATTAGAATGAGTGCAAATGAAGCTGAAAAATTATGAACCATGGTTGTCTTTACATAACCTCTTGGCATGAAACTTGAGTTGAGAACTTTATTGTTCGTCTGGGATTAATTTTTTTCCTTAAATGTTGTTATCAAAATCTTTATTCTGATTAATTTATGAGCATGTAGAGATTTTGCTTTTATTTTTTAAGTTGATAATACTTTATAAATAACAAGGGTAATTTTGCAGATAGCAATATTTAGAATTAATTCCACGTTTTACTTTTTATCGTTTCAAGTAGAGGAATTCAATTAAATTTTACATTTTAATTTTTTGGTGCAAAGCACAGGATTTCATTTGCAAATGAACTCCATAATTCAATGAACTGAACCCCTTTTTTCATTTGGTTCCAAGCATAGGAGAAAAGGTCTATCTTTGTTTGGACTTCTATAAGAAACTGGTCATGCATCCGTGCATTGCTTGGAATTATTGTATTAAAAAAGTGAAAGTACTGTTTTCAGAAGAAATTTAGGTGTACATTATTATGAACAATAATAATCTTGTCAATATGTAAATGATATTGAATCATTAATTTTATTTTATCTGAATAACTAAAATCACGTTAACCATTATCATAATTGTCACATAAACATGAACTATTTTTTGTTAGAAGATAAAATTGTAAATATTTAAGAAACTTGTGGGCACGAAATGTTGCATTAAGTACTTCAGCCTTAGTATTGGTAGATGCAATTAGGACTGGGGATGAAGTTTTCATCTTCTTTTCCGATTAGAAAAGGTGTTGGTATTCTTTGAAGATGTAGGTCACTCTAGGAATGCTTCATATTTTATTTATTCAGAAAAAATTTCTAGAATATTTTGATATCTTTGTTTGTTGTTTTCTTTTTTCTCCTTTTGTTATTTGTTTTTCCATTTTTTTGGTTTGTTTTTTGTATTCTCTGATTTGTTACAATTAGCTATGTACATATTTCCATGTTTTGTTAGGGTTTTAGGCGTACAAAAAACCTAGAATTGATTATGTGCTGTGAGTAATGAACTGAATTGTAGTGATTATTAACTGAATAGTATTGATTTGAGACATCTCTTTTGTGTTTCTTGGTTTCTCTGTCTGCTTCCCTCCTGTTCAAAGTAAGATCATACTAATTCTCCCCAGACCTCTCTTCTCCCTATCCTGCTTTTCCCCATCACTATCGACAATTTCCCATCATTCAGGTTTTTGATATGTGCTGTGAGTCTGTAAATGTATTGTGTTGTTTACGTTTAGCTTTTTGACATAGTTGGAAATGAACATTCTTAATTGCTATTACTTCTTATTCTTATTTATTCCACTATTATTATTGTAGGAATCTGAAGTTGTCCTCTGATAATTACAAGCCCTTTAGTATAGCACTGTCAATTTTTTATGTGGTCTCATCACACTCTGCTGATGGAAGAATTTTTTTCCCCATTTTTTTTCTCTGTATAAATTGATTGTGACCAAATAGTATAAAGAGTTTGCATACAAGATAACTACAGGATGAAGATTTCCCCAAAAGAATGTAGAACCATAGTTTTGTTGTCTAAGATATTAACAGGATCATCTTTGTTTGATCTTTTAAGAAATTTACCGTTTTCATACCTGGGGTAAGCCAATAATGTGACCCCCAAAATAGACAAGTATGGCATCATAGTTGGTTATTAGAAAAAAAAAAAACCATTTTTAACCTTGATTGTAGATTGTTCACGTGGTTGGGAAATTCTTTGATCATCTTAATTTCTGGTGTTGCAGTCTCAGAGTAATGTACTTTTTCCTTTTTGGTTTCTACTGTTTGTTTATGCTTAAATGTCTGATGGTAATGCATTTGACTTGGGATCTGTCGTGGAGAAAAAGAGAGTCATTCATCTAGAGTAATTCCCATATGCTTTTCTGGGAGAATATTGATAGTGTGGAACTATCACTTAAGGATGCCAGACATAACATTTACAAAAACATAGGAGCTACTTCCAAATCTGAGAGATCAAGCTATCAAGAGATAAATGATCTAAATATTCAGTCTACCAAATTATGACATAAATTTCGGAAGATATTCTTATTTTGTTTTCTAATTTTCAAGAAACCTTTTGCAGTTGTGGTGGTGGTGAAGGGGCAGCAATTAATAGTGGAAACAGTAAAAAACTTTGTTGCTTTCTAGGATTATCATTTTAAATGGGAGCGAAGGGAAGGGAGACAAAGGAGGAATTTGGAAATATGAGGTTTTCATCTAAGATAGTTTCTGTCTCTCTCGAAAAGATGGAGGTACGGGGATGGGCAAGACGTCGGCCCAATCCGTGCTCGGTATACCTGTCTAATTTATGCCCAAACCTGGCTTACTGGGGACAGGGTAGGGTGGATTTTTTTGGCAGCAGGGGTATATGCGTTTTAATTGCTATCTCCAATGTCTGCAATTACTTTCTTACTAGAGCAATGCTTTTGGACGCCTTTACACCAAGGGTTAAAACTTTTATAGACTTAGGAATCACTTCCTCCATTTCCTATTTTCCCTTCCTCATGCTTCACCTTTTATATGTTTTTTCTGACTTTGACTCATTTTGGATTTGTATTACTCACATTGCTGTTTGATGCAGGCCAAGTTTCCTGCTATTAAATCTTTGACAGGTCCTATAGTGGAATATCAGCTGGATGACTATCTTTTCACTGAAATTTGTGGTGCTGTTGGGCACCAGCTACAAGAATTTTCCACGGAAATTGATTCTTTGACAGAGAAGTTGTACAAGCATTCAATCAAGTTAGAGGAGGGAACTCACAAACTATCTGAGGTGCTGGGGATTGTTCAGAAAGAGATGGCTTCCAAGAAAGACTCCTTTGAGCTGATGAAAAGCAGTGTTCTTAGATTAGAGTCACTTGGAAAAGAGAGGGATGCGGAAAATGTGGTTATGCATAGAAGCATTACCTTCCTTTATGAAGCATGCACTAGTTCTATTTTGGAAATTGAACATGGGTTGGCCCAACAGCCTGGTAATGGTTTGACTAAAAGAGGTGTAGATAGAAACTTGAGGACTTTGACATTTATAAATGGTGACAATCCCTTTAATAGCCAGGCTCGTTTGGCTACTGAAGAACACATCAAAGAAGTGGCAGAAAGGTTGTTATTGGCTGTGAAGGATTCCACCAGTATGGAAGCTGAGATTATTGCTGGGAGTCATAAGGAATTGAAGGCTACCATTTCTAACCTGCAGGAAGAGCTTCAGGAGAAGGATATCCAAAGAGAAAGGATTTGCAGGGAGCTTGTCAGTCAAATCAAGGAAGCTGAAGCTGCTGCGGCAAACTATTTGACAGATCTTAAATCTGCAAAGGCTCAGGTGCATGACTTGGAGAAACATGTGGAGGTGCTGGAGGCAGAGCAGGATATCCTGGAGCAGAGAGTAAAAGAGTTGCAGGATGATGCAACAGCTTCAGATATGCTACAGGAGAGGGTCAAATCACTAAACGATGTAGTAGCTGCCAAAGAACAAGGTAACCCCGTGTTGAGTGCAATTTTCAGTAATGTAGTTGCTGCACTTTGAAAAAAGCTTATATAGTAAATATGATTTATCAATTTCCGTGGTTCATTTTTTCTCATGGCAGAAATTGAAGCCTTAATGCAAGCACTTGATGAAGAGGAGGCCCAGATGGAAGAGTTGACGAAAAAGGTTGAGGAGCTGGAGAGAGTAGTTCGACAAAAATCTCTGGATTTAGAGAGTCTTGAAGCATCCCGTGGAAAGGCTATCAAAAAACTCTCTGTTACAGTGAGCAAATTTGATGAACTCCATCAATTGTCAGCCGACCTCCTCTCAGAGGTTGAACAACTTCAGATGCAAATACGAGATCGAGATGCAGAAATATCTTTCTTGAGGCAAGAGGTCACAAGATGCACAAATGAGGCTCTTGCTGCATCTCAGTTTAGCAACAATAGAGCTTCAAATGAGATGCATGATCTATTGTCATGGTTGGGTACAATGATCTCAAGGGTTTGGGTGCATGGTGCACATCTTGATGATGATGATAGCAATGATCCTGAATACAAAGAGAAAATTCAAAAACAGATTTCATCTGTTATATCAGAATTGGAGGATCTACGAGTTGTGGCCCAAAGCAAGGATTTGCTGTTGCAACATGAGAGGAGTAAAGTGGAAGAGTTACTACACAAAGAAGAAACTCTTGAGAATTCCTTACGTGAAAAGGAATCTCAGTTGAATTTATTAAGAGGCTTTGGGGAGTCTGGTCTGGGAAGTAATATAGGATCTGAAATCGTGGAAGTTGAGCCAGTGGTATGTAATTTTTTGTGTCATTTACACAACTGTCATGCCTTTGCAACCGTGCTTTCATTCTTGGAGGAGATTTACTGCCACATATTGACCTTTGCTCCCATAAAGCTGCTAATAGTCTGTGTTTCAACTTCTAAATTTCCTAGGAATATACACTTTCTTGTCTTATATCATTCAGATTGAATTACCCTGTCATCTGATCGAAGCTTAAGGTTGGCCAGCCGTGGGTGAGGCTTTTTGCCTGGAGCTAGAGGTTGCAATAAAGGAGGTTGAACCCCACCTGGTGCTACCTTTAGTCTAGCCTTCCCCTTGTTGGACGTGCTGCTTTGGAAGCACATAATAGACATGGGTGTCCACATTTTAGTATTTAAAGTTTTAACTAGATACTTGTTGGACAATTTTAGGTCTTTGTCAATACTTGAAGATCACCTGGTGAAGACTCGAGTTTATATAGTTCTGGAGTTAATCATGTACACATGGAATATGAAATTAAGAAACTACTCACTGAGTTGTACGAGGTTCAAACTAAAGCAACAGCAGGGATAGATAACGTTCTTTGGAAAAGAGCAACCTAATTGCATGAAATATCATATTTACCTTCTTTTAAATATTTGTTGATTTTAACACTAGATTCTCAAATTTCCATATTTCTTAGCATAGGTTTCATGCGTTGTTGTATCCTAATATCTTTTGTTTACTGCATAGCTATTTTTGTGTCGTGTCTTGCATTTTAGGACAATGTCCATACTTCATTGGCATGCTATCTTACATTTAAGTGCATTTATGCCTTTTGACATTTCAGAAATGTAATTCATTTATGAGCAATGTTGGTCATGCAATACAATGCTTCTTGTGCTTAAGAATTGAAACACAAATTCCGCTAGTTTTGAAGGGTAAATATTATTGTGACTTTGACATGGTTGGCTGATTTCATCTCATGCTCATATTGGGCATCTAAAACAACCAATTGCTCCAACCATCATGTGGTTCAAAACATGTCAGACTTTTGTTTTGCTGACCATTATTGTTGTGTATCGTACATGTAGCTATAAAGTCCCATTCCGATCCTCCTGGGGCCAACACTTTGCAAGGGGAAAACTGAGTGATGACCAGTTTTTATCATGCATGCTTGTGCATACACGTCCATCATGATTTTTGAAGTTAAAAGAAATTGGAATTGTTTGCCTTATTTCTTTTTTCAGTTATAATGTGTTTTAAATATTTTGTGTGCGACAACTAGATTACTTTGTTAGGTATATCTTAACTGTTATATTGTAATTTCAGATGTTCTGAAACATGCTTTTCTTGCCTCCTGGCATTTACTGTACAAAAATGCATGTATATTTTGAGCTAGGGAAGTGACACACATATCTGAGCTATTGGATTTTAGCTTTGTGTTGTACTTATGTGAAGTTTTAATTTTATTTTTCTGTCCCAATGTCATTTCTGAAGAGATTATTGTACACCAAATGTGATATCTTATTGGCTCTTGATCTTCAGATGAACAAGCGGGGTTTAACTGGGACCTCCACTGCACCTCAAGTTCGCAGTCTGCGCAAAGTAAACAGTGATCAAGTTGCTATTGCTATAGATGAGGATCCTGGAAGTAGTGGTAGATTGGAGGATGAAGAAGACGATAAAGGTGTGTCATTTATTGCTCACTTGCTTGTTGAAATATGATTAACTTTATTATTTCTAAAAATTTTGTTTCCATATTTTGGGCTTATATAAGGAACATGTTTACCCTTTTTATTTATTTATTTTCATTCATCCCAGTTCATGGTTTTAAGTCCCTTACTACATCACGACTTGTGCCAAGATTCACAAGGCCTCTGAATGACATGATTGATGGTCTATGGTCAGTTTTCCTATATTTCTCTGTTTTACTTTTATGTAACCATTTTCCAATACCATGGGGCTGAAACATGTTGCGTATGCAATATACCAGGGTTTCTTGTGATCGGACACTAATGAGACAACCTGCTTTGCGGCTTGGAATCATGATCTATTGGGCAGTTCTGCATGCACTTCTTGCTGCTTTTGTAGTTTGAGAAGAAAACACCGGTTAGTAGTTGTATTTAATACTTGAAGCAATATTCTTGCTGAATTAAATTTCTTCAGTTTAGTGTTTAAATTATTGATCAAATGGTGCTGCTTTTCTGTCTTGATGACAATGTTGTAGCGTAGGTCAAGACTTGAGAAACGTATAGTGGGAGAATATTAGAACTTGTACAATGTGCTAATTAGAAGCTTGAGAGATGAGGATTGTAATCATAGCCTATGAAAACCAATGGAGTTTAACCATGTCAGATATGAAGCTCTAGTTGGAGAAGAAGAGAAGAATATACAAAAGAAATTGACATTAACAAGAACTTGAGTACATTTATTTGAGACTATAGCATGTAAAGAACTCCTATTGAAGATCAAACTTGGCCTGAAATGTCCTAAATCTCATCTCAACTAGGCCTTGGTCTCAACTTAGTTTGTGCAGTGATATAAATTCTCCTATTTCATTTAACTCAATTGAAAACCAAGGCAAAGGTTCTGAACCTGCCACTTAAAATTAACATGGACTTCAAATGGTGGTTTTGGAGTTTACAAGTGGGCTGAGGACTTTCAATGGATGAATAATTTCAATAATGTGATTATAGTTTGCAGAACTATTGACTCTGTAACATCTATTATATAACACTATTTCCAGGATATAAACGTTATCAACCAAACCACTTTGTGTGACATATTCAACTAATAATTTCATTGATAACTAGTATCCAGCTAGAAATTGTCATTGCATCTCATTGATATTGTTTGACTACAGCCAGGAAAATACGAGACTCTACATCCTAATCACATCCACAATTATCTGATTCCTATATAATTTCCTTAGTCCTGCCATAATTAGATAGTTGAAACTGCCTCACTTTTAGCTGCTAGTTAGTGTTTTATAGGCATATTATGTAAGTTGATTTGTGATCTTAAAATGTTTGGATGTGCCATGTGTGAAACGATTGAAAAGTCATTTGTTGCTTTCAGCTTGAAAGTCAAAATTATCTCTTGGCTGGGAGTTCATGTCTTGATAATTGTAATGGATTGGGGCCCTTCAATTTACATAGAGTATCAAAATGACTTCAGTGTAAAAACATCTAATTATAATATGGAATTCATTTGTCTGTATGAATTATAAACATCGAATTCTTTGAACTCTGCATTATTATGAATGTAAAATTAATGATCGAACTTTGCTCAGTATTTCTAGAGGAGCGGAAAGGCCAATGACATTATTGTGTTTAAATGTTCAATTGGGAAAACCCTTTATTAGTACGCACTACTATAGTTTTCTGGAGTTTAAGATTGAAGCTAAACAAAATCATAACACATTGCAAAGTTCTTTTATAGGGATAATTACATTAGTAGTCCCAAACAGTCCTAAAGAAAAAATTTACATATTTAGTCCTAAATATATGATATTGCTTACAATTTTGGTCCAAAATTAGTAACTGAACTTGCAATTCACCGTCAAATATGCCATCTGATTGCTTATATGGCACTAATAAGGATGCCATGCGGATGAATATAATATGAAATAAAGATATTTAAAAAAAAAAAATTATGAAATGAGATCAAAATTACAAATAAAAGAAAATATGTTACCTTCTTTATTTTTTATTCTAAGAACTGTTTTTCCTTGCAACCAAACCAAACAAAACCTAACCATCCAAATCATCTTCACCATCATCAACCCCAATCCTCACCACTGATCACCATGCAGACATCATATCCATATTCCTATTCTCTCCCATCTCCATCTCACCCTGACAGCGAAGTGCAAGAAGATGGGTCAAACTTGTTTTATTTTGAGAGGTAACAGTTGGTACTTGCAGAGGTAGAGACTACATTTTAAAGCTCAGATGATTGGCAATTTGATTCCGACAAGAAGTGAATTGTTACGATTGCTATTGTTGTCCCTTCAAACACTGGCTGAAAAAGGAGAAAGGAACCAACATGGGAAGAATTCTTTAATCCATGCGCATAGCTTGAAATTTCACATCCAAGGATGAGAACCATGAAAGAACGAAGAGATCTTTCAAGAGAAGAAAAATTGGATTGAAAATGGAGACAACAAGATGTGATTAGGAGATGAGAGGGGAAGTTGAAATAAACAAAATTGAAGGATGGGGTTTATTTTTGGATAAACTCCCAAACAACACAAATGATAAAAATTAGGAGATGAGAGGGAGGAATGGTGGAACTAAAAATCCAGTTTTTTCGAAGTTCTTATTAGTTTTATCACAAGAAGAGGATTTGATTGATAAGTTGTGGTACGCCCAGTGGAGGGTGGTAGTTAATGTGGGTGATGGTGATAATAATGATTGAGGTGGGTAGCTCATCTCATTTCCAATTTTGCTTTATTTTGGGCATGATGGAAATATAATGTCTATAAATATAGGAAAGAAATTATTTTATTTAATATATTTTCTTTTTTGGGGTGTTTCTCCCTCAGCGATGCGTTATATCGGATCCTGAGTGTAGTGACAAGTTACCAAGGGATATTAGGGTGCGGATAAATAAGATAGTTCACGAGGATAGGATTCGCTTAGTCACTTGGAATGTAGAATCCCTGATCGGAAAGTTAGGAGAGATGAGAGAAGTAATGAATAGAAGAAAAATTAATATCATGTGTTTTCAAGAAATCAAATGGGTGAGAGAGAAGGCCAAAGTAATAAAGGCTTATAGGCACAAACTTTGGTACACAGGTAAGGATAGAACTAAGAATGAGGTAGGAGTAATCGTACATGAAGATCTACTAGGGGATTTAGTTAAGATAAAAAGGAATGGAGATAGAATTATAATTGTCAAATTAGTAAATGGAGAAAACGTAATTAATATAGTGTGTATACGCCCCAAATATGTATAGATGTAATTAGTAAAAAGCAATTTTAGAAAAATTTAGATGAATTTATACAATCCATATCGAGTGGAGTGAAGTTATTTATTGGAGGAGATCTAAACGGATATGTAGGAGAGAAGAATGAGGGATTTGAAAGCGTACATGGAAACTTTGGTTTCGACAGTAGGAATGAGGCGGAGAGTACCATTTTAGAGTTCGCCGTAGCTTTCGATTTGACACTCGTAAACACCTTCAAGAAAAGAGTCACAAATAGCTGCCTATAGAAGGTCAAATGTTAGATTTCTTTCTCATCAGGAGAGGCGATAGAACGATCTGTAAGGATTGTAAAGTTATACCGGGCGAGAGTGTAGCGACTCAACACAGACTTTTAGTTTTGAACGTATGAGTGCCTAAATGACCAAAACAATGTCGACCATATATGGAGTCAAGAATTAAGTGGTGGAACTTAAAAATGGGGAAAGAGTGATGACTTTTAGGGACAAAATAATTGGAATAATAAATTGGCCTGCTAATCATTCAGAAATAATGTGGAAAGAGATGTCTAATAGTATTCAAAACATAGGTAGGGAAGTCCTTGGAATATCTAAGGGTGAGGCTCCAGTAGACAAGGAATCATGTAGTGGAACGAGGAAAAATAAACTGTTATCTGAATCAAAAGAGTGTTATAAGAACCTTAAAAGTGATAGTAGTAGCGAGACCTATAAAAAATACAAAAATGCAAAAACAGATGTAAAAAAGACTATCCATGAATCAAATAGAAAGGTGTATAACGAATTATACAAGAGATTGGAGACTCGAGATGGTGCAAGAGAGTTTTACAGAATTGTCAAATTAAGGAAAATGAAGAGAAAATATCTAAATGAGGTTAGATGTATTAAAAGTGAAATAAATAGTATACTAGTAAAAGTACGAAGATATAAGAAAACGGTAGAGAGTATTTTGAAAATTTTTTTAATGTTGAGAATATAATAGGTTTAGAAAATATCGAGATATCTGTAGAAGAGATTAATAGACTTTAAACGTAAGATTCGTCCTCATGAATATAAAAGGCCCTAAAAAGAATGAAAAATAACAAAACATAGGATCTGATGACATCCCTATTGAGGTGTATAAATGTTTGGGTGAATTCGGCATAGTAATGTTAACGGTTTTTTTCAATAAAATTTGATAAACAAAGAAAATGCCTCAAATATGGAGAGTACACTTGTTCCGCTGTATAAGAATAAATGAGACATACAAGATTGTTTCAACTACAGAGTAATTAAACTTATAAGCTATACGATAAAATTATGAGAGAGTAGTAGAGTATAGATTAAGACGTGAGATAAGTGTATCTCAGAATTAGTTTGGATTTATACCAAAACGATCTACCACCGAAATAATTTACTTGTTAAGACAGTTGATGGAGACATTTAGAGCGCAAAAGAGAGATCTATATATGGTATCCATTTATCTAGAAAAAGTATATAATAGGGTCCTTAGGAACGTATTGTGGTGGAAGCTGATGAAAAAAGGGATCTTGTTGAAATACATTAACCTTATTAGGGATATATATAAAGAAGTTGTGACCAATGTAAGAACTTGCGGGGCTCTGAGCTATAACTTCTTTATTAACATTGGGTTCCATCAAGATTCGGCACTGAGTTCCATACTATTTGCAATAGTGATAGATGAAATCATAAAAAAAAATTCAAGATGAAATACTATGGTGTATGCATTTCATAGATGATATAGTTTTAATTGATAAAAGTAGGGAGAGTATCAATACTAAATTAGAATTATGGAGGACCACATTAGAATCCAAAAGATTTAGATTAAGTAACTAAAAAACTGAGTATATGAGATGTAAGTTTAGCGGCAACTATCAGAATAATGAAGAAACGATTAGATTATAAAGAAGAGAAATCCTAAAAAGTGAATGATTTAGATATTTGGGTTTCATCATTCAAAACGATGGTAATATTGATGGTGATATGAACAACATAATTCAAACGGATTGGATGAAATGACGAAAGGCATCCGGAGTTCTCTATGATCACACGATACCATTACATTTAAAGGAAAAATTCTATAGAATCGCAATAAAAACTACGCTACTGAGTATTGGCCCATTAAACAGTAACAAGATGACTGTTGTTGAAATGAGAATGTTTAGATGGATGTATGACAAAACTAGAAAAGATAGAGTTAGAAACAATGGGATACGTAATAAGTTGGGAGTTAATTCAATTGTAGATAAAATGAGAGAGTACCGTCTATGGTGGTTTGGGCATGTGCAAAGAAACGTAATGACGCACCTGTTAGGAAAATCGAGAACTTAAAAATAGGAGATTTAATAAATCGTAGAGGTAGGTCATTAAAAACTTGAAAATAATGTATTCGTAAAGATATAATAAATATGGATTTAGTTGAGAAGATAGTTTTAGATAGGAATGAATGACGTAGGAAAATCTGCACAAATTAAATCAAATTTTTTTTTATAAAATTATTTATTTATTTATTTTTGTTTTATTTTTATTTTTATTTTTATTTTTATTTTATTTTATTTTCAATTTTCGGTATTTGTTTCTTATACGGTCGACCCAAATTTTGGGAAAAAGGTTTAGATTGTTGTTGATGTTGTATATTTTCTTTTTATTTTAATTTCAACCCCATTTAATATTTTTTGAAAAACTGTTTTGAATATTTCATATATGTATGAACTTTTCATAATATTTATCTTATAATATTTCTCCACATGCCATCCTTATTGGTGCCACAGAGGTTACCACATGACATTTGATGGTAAATTGTAAGCTCCATTATCAATTTTGTCATAGGACCACGATTGTAAGCACTAGTGTACGTTTAGAACCAATGGACAATTGGCTAGTGGGTAAGGGTTTTAGCTCTCTTAACCAAATCTCAGGTTCTTAACTTGGGAATGAAAAAAATTGTGTTGGGAGAGCTCCCTCCTAAATCGGGCCCGACAATATACGGATTGAATTAGTCGGAATATGACTTTGGATACTACATTTAGAAGAAAATAGAAAAATACTTCTAAGGACCAAGTCAGAGAAGTGAACAAATGTTTAGGACTTAAAATGTGATTATCCTTTTTTTTTTTAATCAAGAGTTCTTGTGAATGTGAATCCTTGAGTAATGTTCTAATTCCCATCTGACATATGTACAAGTAGGAGGTCAAATCTCCATGTTTTATGATTATCAAGGTTGATTCAGATTTCCTTATTTGCAAGAACAACTATACTTCAAGCAATTTTAGGAAATTGGAGATGGAAATAAACATGTAGATTAGTCCATGAGATTCTTGCATTGACATGAGAATAGAGGCTTAATGTTGATGTGTTGATCTTGCTCATTTTGTTATCCACTACATGGACAAGACAACATAGATTTGGCAAGACAGCAAAATACCAATGGTTGAACACACTACATAAATGGCATCATTGTGATGTGGATGCATACATATGTAAAAGCTGCTTTTGTGGAATTAGCGAACAAGCCATTTTTATTTTTCAAACATGGGCATCATTATTATTACTCTTGAATATGCCTGCATGATGCATCCAACACTTGTCTAGCCATCGTAACCCCCCCCCCCCCCCAAAAAAGAAACCTACACTATTGCTTACCTATCCGGTTATTGTTCAATGACTGTCATGTCCTACCTCCATGAGTTTCATTTGAAGTGTTCATGCTTCTTAGATTACTCTTAGTGCTTCTGCTTAGTTTTAGTACTGTTCCAGGATTGACAGTGTCATGTCCAGCAGGTGTCAGCTACGTACATGGTTCGCATTTGAAGTTGTAATGCTTCTTAATTTTTCCATGTAGCACCATTGCTTATCAATCCAGTGATTGCCCAATGACTGTCATGTCCAACATAGTGCAGGGTAATTCATGAGTTTCATTTGAAGTATTCATGCTTCTTAGGCTACTCATGTAGCTCTTTTGCTTAGTTTTATCACAGAATTGTGCGTGTGATTTATGAGATGCTCCTTGGGCTCTACATGGATATGTGGCCAAAATGTCTCTTACCTCGTCTGCAGTGGCATAGGCTTTTTTTTTTGGGAGGGGGGGGGGTGGAAGGGAGGGGTTGCCACCTTTAGCTACAAAGTTTTCCTTATACACGCTATAAATTATTCATAAAAAGGAAATATTTAGTGACACGCCCCTAATTTTTTTTTCTCTTTTATTCTTTTTGGGCCCGAAATCAAATTTTGAAAATTTGGAAACAAAAGAAAAAGGTCAATCAATATACAGGTAGTAGTTTCTCGCTTTTATAACGCTGAAAACAACCATTTACTACAATTGGTATATGAGAAGTACAATGGGCCACTGCATGAAAGGAGGTACAAATGTGAATAAAAATTTCTTAAAAGCTATTGTCTAAGCAAAAGTGAGATATGATTAGGACAGTTTAAGGTGATAGGGTTTATGATTATCATAAAACCTTGATAATCTATACCAGTCAGTAGCACATTCAAAATAGATTGTAGCTAAACCTTGTTTCTTTTCTGTGATGCTGCAGGTTCTTATTCATTTGAAGACTGATGAAGATAGAAAACAGGGATGATTGTTGTACCCTCTGGGGGGATACTCATACCGGTCAGTAGCAATGAATCTAGTTGCAGTCAGATTGATTCATTATTTACATCGACCACACAGCTGAGATTTTCCTCTTTTTTATGGGTCTTGCAAAATCTCAGGTTGTTTGGTCGTGGTCTATAAATAAGATACATTAGATTCATACATAAATATAGATTCTCTCATTCATCAACAATCAAAGCCAGCCTAAAGTTGTATACCCATGTTTCCTTGTGTACCTTGGCCCTCTCATTGTAAGGGTAAAGACTAATCTTACAGCTTGGCCATGCAGTGGTTTCATATGATATGGTTGCCTTCTTCGATCAAAGAAGCCCTTAAGGGTCATGTACCAACTTCGCAATCTTTATGTGGAACTCAGGGCTATCAATGCTATTTTATTTGGTAATTCAGAAATTGTATTAGGCAACTAAAGGGCACTTATCTGATGACCGGGTTTGCAATTATAAGTTGCAGTGGAACATTTCTTTTGGTGTCAATGGGGTGCGTATACGAAAACTAGCAGTTCGCCCCGTCAACCCTCCAGGGCCCAAATAACTCGATTTTCTCCCGTGAACTATTTGTGTCAATGGATTAGTTCGATCCAAAACTTGAGATAATGGGTGTAAGCCAAAAAAAGATTCATAAGTGGTTGTTAATGGAGTTGAAAGTCACCAACAGTAGCAATTTGAATAACTCAATAAGAGATCTCGGCTTATGTCCCAAGTAAATAACCTCCAGCTCGGATGCTGTAAAGGTTCTAACAAGATCAAGCGTTTTACTACACTGCCAAATGAAACAATAGTCCAATTCTTAAAAATTTAGCAATGGCAACTAGTGACTTAACTAAATCTTTTGTTGCTTAGGCTCTAACGTGGTTTTAATGTTGCACTATGAAGACTGAAGTCTGAAGCTCGGTTGTAGGAAGTGGAAACGTTTATAATTTGGTCTAAGAAAGGATATATAGCATTAACGGAAACATCGAAATGATTGATCCCAGCTGGAAGACCCAATACAAACACTACCTTACCTGAGCCCTAAAATGCATCAACAACCCAACACTAGTCACAATTTGTTGGAAAAATAACTGGATTGGCAAACTCTTTGGCATTCCCTGTAGGATTTCCCTCAAACCTGTTCATCCTGAAGTGACTCATCTCCACACCATGCGCCTCTCCATCAAGAGCAAGATCTGCCAATAACTTCCCCACCAACGGCCCCATCTTGAACCCGTGACCTGAAAACCCTCCAGCAATCACCACATCCTTGCCAAACTCACCACCCAGGTAATCAATCACGAAATCCTCATCCGGGGTCATTGAGTACATGCACGACTGCTTGGCCACAGGACCATTCGGGTCGACCAGGCCAGCAAACCTTTCTTCCACCCATTTTCTCAAAGAATCCAGTGATATACCCGGGCCCCAGCCCCGCTTATCAGGGTCACACGGGTACCCGCCGTGCACCGCAATCTTTACCAAACCCGGATACTCCAAAGATGGTGTACCGTAAATATGCGGCTGACCGTGGCTGGCAAATGTCGGAAACCCATTGGCTATCGTGAAATGGGCCTCGTACCCTTCCTTAACCCTCCAATAACAAACAGTGGCCTCAATGGGCTGGATTGGAAGCACGAGCCCAGTAACTAACTTGACCAAATTTTTCATCCAAGCCCCAACAGTGACCACACATTTTTTACCCAAAAAGCTCTTCCCGTTGGCAGTAGCAACCAAGATCTCACCACTCGCACCATCTCTCCTAATATCACTCACTTTGCTGTTGTCTTTGAGAACTGCACCTCTCTGAATCGCAAGTGTTTGGAACATGGACACTGCTTTTGAGGGCTTAATGACCCCACCTAGCTCACTCCATACCCCTATCCAATTCTCTGGCAACTCGCCAGGAAATTTTTCCGATACTTGGTGTCGATTAAGTACCTGATGAGGGATCGACTCAGACCGGCAATTAGCTATGACGGCCTGAAGGCATTTGTCCTCGGCCGGCCCCATGTCAAACTGTTGGGCCTTGTAAAGAACTCGGTACCCAATTTCAGACTCGGCTTCTTCCCATAGTTTGTAGGATTCAATGACCATTTTGACGTAGTATGGTTCAGGGTAAGTGGCTCGAATTGTTCTAGACTCTCCATGAGAGGAGCCTCTGTGGTGCAAGAAATCAAATTGCTCTAGTAAGAGAGTCTTGTGGCCCCTTTTGGCAATTTGGTAGGCTGTGGAACTGCCCATAATTCCGGCCCCAATGACTATTACATCAAATTTTTGGCCGGAATTTTCCATCTCTCTCTCTCTCTCACATGGGATGGAAGTGAACGAGGAGGAGGCGTCTTAGTTTGTTGGGGGGTTTTGGCTGGATTGCCCAGTGCTTCAAGATTATATAATAAGAGATTCTCATATAAAACAGCCATAGTAAACTTCATGAGTTACTTGTTTATTTCCACTTTCGCCTTTTACCTAATAAGTTTTTTTTTTAAAAAAAAAAGAAAAAAAAAATCTAATGCGAAGCGCACATCAGTATAGATATACTGTGGAGAGCTGCCTCTAAAATAGACCGATAAATACTCAAATCAAATTAATCAAAATATAAATTTAGATATATAGTAAAAAAAATTACTGTGGTATACCTAGTTATGAGCATGACATATGGTAATGGATCCCTATATTATATTTTAAAAATTAAGCACAGATGACTACTTTTCATAAGTGGTATAAGTTTGAAAATAGAAAACATTGTATTCGCCTAACTGGTCTTTATCAACACATAAAAAAATGCTATTGCAACATATTCAATTTTATTGTTCACATTTGTCTACACATTTGTCTACTGAAAATGGGCCACATTAAGAGAAACCTAAGGAATTAATTATAAAATTTTAAATTATTAAAAATTTTTCGAGTGTTATCTAATGGGTCATTATTAAAACAAATCTTTATCAAGTTGCATATTATTTTTTATATATATATAAAAGTTACGAAAATTAAAAAAATATATATTTATAAAAAGTCATCTAAGTAAAATCTATTGAGGAGAAAAATCTAAAAGGATTTAATAATGGTTGGCCCAGTTGAAAAAGAATTGAATTTTTTTAATTATAATTGTAAGTTTGATTATTTATAGATATAAAAAAGTCAGAAATTTTTTTTAAAAAAATTAATAATAAATTAATCTAAATTAATTAGAATGAAAAAAACAAACAAGACACCACGTTGTCTATTGATGCGACTGGCAAATGTTGATCTTAGAATCAACGAATCTTGAGGACACATGCATGATGCACGTGATCATCTCAGGTAAGTACAAGCACCTCTCGCCCTTGGTGCTTACATGGAATCTCTATCACAAAGCAATGATATGCGATGCTAATAATAACTTTTAAATAGTGAAACAAAATCTTCGAAGACCCAAATAATCTGTTTCAGATCTTCACCAACAATTACGATTTGTTATGAAGAGCATCAATGATTGAATACGACAAAGGCAACCAAAGGAAAACTACATTAAAAAAAAAAAAAAAAAAAATCCATGGATGGTGCCCTCTCTTCGCACGACTCTTTAGATATTATTATTATTTTTTATAAATCACTCGTATTCAATGATTATATTAAATTTAATTAAATTTAAATGAACGATAAAATTTTTATATCATTTATTTTTAATTTATACGATATTTAAATTTAAAATTTTATTTAAAGATAACAGTATTCATCTACTAAGATTTGATATTACTCTTCATTTATAGCATTTTTTATCTTTGACCCGATTTGCATTTTTGATAATCTTTGTTTTATGTCTTTTAAAATTTGATTCAAATTTGATATTCACTTTATCAAATTTTTAATAGAATTAGGTCTGCTATCACCTCTTTGATTAGTTCTGATCTCTTCTTTTGAATAATCCTTATTTCACCTAACCTATATTTGATATCTTTCCACTAAAAGCTCAACTTGAACTACCCCGTTTTTTATTATGTTGATTGAATTTCATATTAAAAGTTTTAAGGATGATTGAGTGGGATTAATATAGAGAGCTATTGAATATAGACCTAAAATTCAAGGAATTATTTGGTAGTTTCAGCCTTTAGTCCTATCTAATGTTTTCATTCAATAGTATATTCCTTTAACATGAAGTCCTTTTCATGTATATTTTCGTAGCAATTCATGTATTTTCGTTTGTTTGTTTGTTTATTTGTAAGACTAAACGACATTAACAAGATTATATGGAAATAGTTAAATTATTATGTTGTAATTATATAAAAGAAAATCCATTTTTATATCTGTGTTATTAAATCTGTCGAACTAAATAATGTTTCTCAAGTACTAAAGTTGGGTTTTGGGGGGGGGGGAATGGTACTCATCTCACGCAAAAGGTGACCACAATAACATGCAAACCCCCTCTTGTCTCATGAATATTAGCTTCACAATTGAGGTGATACCTGCTAAACCCAAGCATGAGTGAACTAAACCAACACTTAACTAGTATAGTGACTCGGCTGTGGTATCCTTTTAAGTAAAATTTTGAATTCAAGTTTTGTACATGATATAAATAGGTGTTCAGAGAGTTTTACAAGTCGAATTGAATTTAGTCATGCTCAATATGATTATTATTTTATTTTTTTTTTAAAGAACTAAGTCATAAGATGACTCTTTTTGATCTTATCTGAACGCATACTTGGCAGCCCAAGGATATTGATTAAAAATTTTATGATGATTGAGTAATACATTTTAGGTGGAGGAATATTTATCATTGACTCACATACTATAATTTTTTTAAAAAAAAATATTAAAATTTGAATCTCATGGAGGGAGACGTGATTACTATATGATTTAATTTAGAATTTAAAGAGCCTAAAGTGAGACTGATTGGTTTATTAATTAATTATCTTCTTGTCGTAATCAAATTGTTTACGCAAGATAATGCTATGAGGAGTGGTTTGAGTTGATCACGATGCACAAAATCTATCTCATCTTGTCTATGGATTTTCCTGGAAAATGTGCAATAAGGTTACATTGGCTTGGCTACCATGTGTCTTATGTCCCATTTCTAAACAAAGTGATTTTGTGAATATTAATATTTATATAAATTGTACTAACTTCATTTCATGAACATTAGTATTTTGTAAGGCATGTGATCATTCCGCACCGGATTCCATCAAAACTCCACGGTTAATGTAGTATGGGCGACCTTTTGGGAGGTTCTCATGTTACGCCTCTCATTTTTAAGATAGGTGTTTAATTTAATAATATGATTTTTGGTATAATAATGTAAAAGGATTGATATAACCAATCTCTACTTAGTAGAATAAAAGTTTGATTGTTGATCGATTTTAGTAAATTAATTATCATTTTATATATATGGACGGGATATTATTCTAATAATTTTTATGTATATTAATATTTATATAAATTTGTATCTACTAAAATCATTATTTATAATATAAAATAATAAAATTATCAGATTTTTAAAATCATAGAAAATATCATTTGTATAAAGGGTTAATTTGATAGGTTTAATCTATAAACATAATAAATAATTAAAGTGTTTAATGTAATAAATACATGTGTGTTATACAAAAATTTCTTAATATTAATATTTTTTGTTTTCAAAACATTTTTAAACATTTATCATTTTCAAATAATTCAACAAACTAAATTAATTAATATTTACATAAAAAAATTTATATTTATATTTTACATATTTTCTCATATTTAATAAATTGTTTATTTATTGAATTATAATTATAATTTTTATATTATTTATCTTATAATTAATAATTAAATATTTGATCATTTTATATTTTTATTATAAAAAATTATTATTCTATTATTTTAGTAAAATAATTAATATTTGTAATTTTAATATTGACATATTTTTTATATTTTTATAAAATATATTTTTTTAATAATTTCGTATTCATCCATCTATCCTCTGTGAGTCCAAAGGAGTCAGCCTCCATGTGAACACGGAGGGGGCACATCATGGGAGTGGAAGACACCGCGCCGTGCGTGGGTTTGACTCGGACGGTTCCAAATGTGTCACGTGGGTCCGATTCCACATGGGACAACGTGTCGACAGGTGAAATTCGTTAAAATAGAAAAAGATTCTATTTATTTCATTCTCAGACTAAGGAAATATATAGGTATTAACGGGGAAGAGAGCTGGCCGGTTCATTCCATGAAGTTGCTTCCGGTTCCGCACGAGTGTGGGAGAGTGCCCCCTCAGTCAAATCAACGCACGCCACCGCACCGCATAGTCTTGTGTGAAAGCAGCAGGAATGGACTAATCTCTCTCCGGTGACCATACAATTGGATTTGGCTTTTGTCCATCAATTTGACCTCTCTCCCTGACCAAGACAACGTTGCCACGATGATCCCAATCTCCAAAACACGTGAAAGGAAAATTACACGAAGAAACAAACAAGCAAGAAAATGACGAAGAAAGGTGACAATTTAACCATGTTTTTAAAATTCAAACCGCAAATAATTTTATCAATCTATTAATTTATTAGCTCATTAATCAGATTAATCAGATCAGTTTATAAATCAGATATATCATTATTATATTATATATATAATTTATAAATTATATATTTTAAAATAAAAAAATTATATTTTTCTTTGAACCGATTTAAATAATTTATCGATTTTATCAGTTTTGATCGATTTTAAACGATTTTGACTGAATTTGATTTTATTTAATTTAATATTAAAAACCGAATCAGATCCCAAGAGGATAACCCAATAACAATAGCCCCCTCTTCTGATCTCGTGATCCAAGATTCGATTTTTATTATAACAAAAAAAATTAAAAATCGAATCAGACTATAAAACAATTTTTGATCGGGCTAGCAAAATGCTGCAATTAAGTATCTTTTCTATCCTTACACTTGATTGTTATTAATTAGTTATTCAATATAATATTATTTTTATGTTAAATTAATTTTAGAAAAATAATATAGAAAAAATTTAAGGTTGAATTTGAATATTCAAAAAATTATTATGATTGTTTTATAATTTTTAAAAATGAAAAGGCATATGCAAACCTTAAGGTTTTTGTGTCATTCAAATATGGCTTTAAACCCGTAGTTTCTCTATAATTTCTCTCTAGAGCTTTATTTTATTTTTTAATTAAAATACAAAAATATAATTAAAAATTTGAATTTTTTGTACAACATTCATCTATTCATATATATATATATATATATATATATATATATATATATTTTCATACATAGATCGAGTAATATTGGAATCGGTTACGGTATAGAAAAAAAATGCAATTCACTTCCATTTGTGATAAAATAAAATAAATAAATTATAGTATAATAATAACAATAAGTGTAGGGTATTTTTATATAAGAAATTAATCGAGAAATGGAAGAGTCCATAATGATTTCAAAGAGGCTAGATTTGCAACCAACGATTAGCGGTATAAAACTCTTTTAATTAAAATATTAAATTTAAGTTTTAAAAATAGAAAAATAGGTGACAGAAGAGTTAGCAATTAAATTGACTTTCATCTATTAGTCGGGTTTTTAAATATTAAAGGTTAAGTTAAAAAAAAAAAAGGGGGACTAGATTTGTGATGACACCTATTTCAAGTTCAAAATCTGGGCTCGAATCCAATGAGGCGGTAAATGTTAGAAAATTGGAGAGGGTGGTTTTTTTTTTTTTTTTTTTTTTAGATTATATCGCGATCTGAATTTAAAATCATCGATAAAAAATATTATGATCACTAGACTGTACCTTTAGGAATAATCGGATAGGGTTGCTCTGTGGCACAAATGTGGGATCTCAAGAAGAGAAAAGGAATAAATTTATTGGAAAAAAAAATCAGGAGACAAAGGAAACAGAAAATATTAACTTTTTATTTTTAATAATATGAGTATTTTTGACAATTCATACCATTTTGGTTGTATCGTAACCCATTAGCAAGATTGATAACAAGAGACTTTGATATCAACATACCGTTAGTGGATAAGAATATTAGATTTTTTAATTAAATCCCGGATTTAAAATTTAAGAATGAAAAAAATTATATTATGAGAGTTTTCATCTAAATTGTGGTTAATAATTTCTGAAATAAATTAATTTGAATATGATTCTGGATATCGATTAGTTTTTTAAAGAGTGCGAGAGAGAATTTGATTGGGCCTAATTTTGACTGGGCTTAGTTAGGCCTTTATACTTATACAAATACTTATACAAGTCAGGCTACTATTTTCAAAAAATAGCCTGTTTAATTAAGCAGGTTAGGTTTCGCCTGTCGGCTTCAAAACCAGCCTAACTAAAATTTACATACAAATTATGTTATGTGTATTGGCTTATTTAAAGTCTTGAGAGCCTTGACATGTTGGCCTATTTAGAGTGTTGTGATTCTGCCAATGCTCTGATGCATTTACGGCTATTGTTTCTGTAAATATATTAACTAAATAATCCCAACAATGAGTGAATCAATGAATGAAAGTGGGAGAAATAGAGTTTAACCCATTCTCTTTTCTGGCGAACAAATCGCTCTCTGAAAGGATCCTATCCTTTGTATTATTTATGGTATGAATAAAAAATCTTTCTATGTTATACTATTTAATTCTCGACGAAGAATTAGAACATACAGATTGGAGAAATTAGAATTGTGCTATATTGGGAAAAAATTTATAAATCGTGTTGGGAGAGTTCACACTCCCAAAAGTTGAGTGATTTCATACTTATATTTAAATAAGAAAAATATTTTTATTAAATTTTTTAAATGATTTTCGAATCTTAGATTTATATATTTTGGTATGCGTGGAATATCTCAAAGGTGAAAATAGCCGACCTCAAAAAAATGGTTAGTCATTTCTCATCACGGCATGACCCGACAAAGTGACGTGATGGGATTAATAGACATGGATGTAACCGAGCGTGACGATACATTCATGATCGAATAACATGTCGCCTAAAGGGTATGGAATAGTTGGTTACACTACCAACGAAAACCATAACCAACGTCAAAGATTGAGGTATTTTTAAATGTAAATTACTAAAACTCCTAGCGGTTCCATCTTAGGTCGTGGTAGACCTTTATTGGAATAATGATTTTAGGTTGTCCCATGTTTGAAAATGCCAAATAGTTGAATACATATGAAATTGAATTATAATGACCGTAAATAGTGATGATTTTGGGAATCTTGGTTTGAATTTTATTTTTATTGAATGGAATTGCAAACGTCATGATGGTTTGAAAGATATACGTTTGATATATTCACCATACAAATCTTATTTTTGTATAATTTATATATCACACATTGGGTATAGCATATACTCAACCCTCCATCTTCTATCTTTACAGAGAAAGTCTAATTGAGACTTGTGGACGCTTAGGGTGATTTGAAAAAACTTATTTTGTTGGACTTTTTTTGGGTGATAGTTCTATTTTGATTTGAGGTATTAGTAGATCTAAGTGGAGGCATGCCGTGTAATTATTTTAAAAACTTATTTTGTATTATATTTTTATCAATTTGAAACTTAACTATGGCTTGTATTCCTAAAATGAGGACCTCCCTTTTTATTTTCTTGAATTTGCGTGAGAAATATTTTTGATGGAATTTGACGTGGATTCCTTGAGTGAGGACTTGTTTATATTCTGTGAATTAGATTTGAATGGTCGGATTAGTTCAATGCATGCATGTTTTGGACAGAAATAGATCGGGCGAATCATTTGGTTGTGCAATGAATGCATGTTGGCGTGTTTGATTTGTTGAATTATTTTTGAAAAATGAATGGGTATCAGTGAATGCCTTACGATATTTTGATGTATAGGTTTAGCTTACCTGTATTTTGAGATAACGCAACGGTTGTCATATATCAGGACGTACAAGACAGAGCATGATGTTTCTAATTTAATTGTGTAGTTCAATTGCGCTGTAAAGTGAGATTTATATAAACATGTGTGAGGAGATTTTGGAATGGAAATTATTTTTAGAATTATTTTATTGAAATTGATTTTTGTGCTTTTTGTTTGTATTAAAATTTTCTCTATTACCTCGTTAATAATTATACTCTATAATTTTTGCTAGGAAACAAATGTGATAGAGAAGTCATATTAGGGATGAACTTTTAGAGCCGGTTTGACAGACCTTTTTTTTTGCTTCTCTTTTCCTTTTAAGGAAAAAACTCACCAAATGGGTTTTTTTAGAATCTCTTAAAAAAAGAAGAGTTTTTTTATGAACAAAAATTCAAAAAGTAGTTTTTAAGTAAAAACTCCTGGGAGGAGTTTTTACTTCTCCTTATTTTTAAAATTTAGTTTTTTATTTTTTTATTCCATTTATACCCTCACTTAAGAAATATAAAATTTCAAATATGTCTATATTATAAATTTATTCACCCTCACATCCTCTCTTTTTCTTTAATTTTTAATTTTTACTTTTAATTTTTAACTTTATTTAAAAACTATAAAATAAATTTATTTTTAAAATAGAATTACCAAACAACTTTTAACTTAATTTTAAAAGTTATTAATTTTGCTTCTCCTTATAAGGAGAAGAGAAGCCGAAAAAAAATTTTACCAAACGGGCACTTAGTAGGGAAAGCAAACTAGATGACAAGGATAATGACAAAAAAAAAAAAAAAAATAGTTTCTGTAGTTCTTGAAAGAAGGGTTTAAATCGGACAATTTTGCTCAATTGTATCTTGTAGTTTCTTGGGTGTAAACATAGTTCTTCATTTTAGAAAATAAGATTTGTATCTCATCATTTTCATTGGATATTTGCCGATTTTCATATTAGAGAGTTGTAATGATATATTTTATATTATTCTTTAACTGAATTGGATCAAATAGAATACTAGTTGTTTTCTTTGCTCAACTCAATGATCAAAGTGTTTTTCATTTAAATAATATGATATCTATCTTATTCACGAATCAGTATTTTAAATTTTTCATTTTATATATTATTTATTTGAGAATATAATTTTAGTTATAAAAATAACTTTCTAAATGCAAATATAAAAATGAAGAAAATAATAATACATTTTTGTATGAAATGATAAAATAATATATTAAAACAAAAGAATTATAACATAAAAAATAATTAAATACATATAATTAAATAAATTATATCATAATGTAGGTAATTAAATGGGGAGAGAAGGGAGAAAGTGAAAGTGTTGATGGGAAGAAGAGAGAGGATAATTCATATATAATGGGTTTTAACAAAATTAATTAAAATAAAAATATTTGACTAATTAAGGATAAAATTGATATTTGAATAAAAATTGCTCGACCGAAGGAATTTGCACCGGCAGGATGGCTACCCAAAAGAAAAAGGTCAGGACCACTACCAGGCCAATTAGCAACCCTTTGTACATCACAGTCACAGAAACAAATGGCGTTTAGGACACACGACACAACTTAGCCTTTTCTTAAACATTACTTGGTTACCATCCCCCTCTCTTTGAGTTCCAGTCTCCCCAATGTACCAAAAAAAAAAAACATTTCTTGGTTACCATCCTTGAGCTTCTCTCTATTGGCGTCAGCGCAAGATACGCGGCATTGCTGCTACTTATACCCCAACCCGCTAAAATCTTCTAGTTTCCAGGTTGGTCACATGGTGAAGCCTGAATGGAAAGTATAGACCATGTTCTTTTAATTCATTGTTTGTTACTTGATTCGAAAATATAGAATATTCAAAAACCAGATGCGGAGGCATCAAACCAGTGAGAGAGACAAAATTTTACTCGGTATGTTTTGGTCATGGCGGACCTAATGATTAATAACAATCTTAGATGTAAGCTTTTCAGCCTACTGCACATTCAAATTTTTAAAGCCATTCCCATGAAAAATTAGCGTATGGCTTACGCAAAGTTCTGAGGCAAGAACTCTATTAGTAAGATAGGATGGCCTGCGAAAAACTAAATCATATGTAAGTGCCACTAAGGTGCATATAAATGGGTCTAACCATCACGCAACTTGAGCAACCTTTAGACCAAGGGTAGGTTTTGGGCATTCAAATGGCATTGCAAACACGCAAGTTAGCCATCTTAAGTACCATTACTGCACTACCGTTCATGAGCTTCTCCTCACTAGAATCAGCTCGAGATACTGGCATTGCAACCTTTTATACCCCTCCTTACGCTTGCAAGCACCGCTCAAACCTAGTCTTTTACATCGGTTGTCAATTCTGAACTCCGACTTGAGTTGGCTATATAGACATTCATTGATTTGCTAAGACTGCATTGGCCTTTGTGTGCATACTTACAGCTTCTGCTTGCTATGGAGTGGAAGATCAAGGGATGATGATCAAGGAGTGATGATTGCAGCAGCACATGCAGAATTATAGAACAAGGGGAAAGCTTGTGGGCAGATGTACCAAGTGACTTGCCCGAGCGGAACCAATTCAGGCATGCCATATCCCAGCAGGGACAGCAGAACCGCGGAAGTGAAGATTGCTAATCATTGCCCAGATGGGTGCAGAGGCACAATTGACTTGTCACAGGAAGCTTTTGCCAGCATTGCTGATCCTGACTCTTGTACTATCAATATCTCTAATCAGCAGTATGCACTCTTAACATAATTACACCTTCCTTTTTCCCCACCCATATTCCTTCTAATGTTTTTGCCTCCTATTTTAACTATGCAGACTCTGACCTGAAGAAGATAAGACTTTCCTTAAAAGATGATATGGTTTCTTCATTATTTTACCAAGTAACCTCTCCGAGGAAACTATAGCATTTATCCACTATTTTTTCTCTTCTTGTTCTCCTGGCTCTGTGATATCAGAAATATCTTTCCAACTAAGGATTTCAATCCCCCCCCCCCCCCCGGGATGAATACATGATTCACCAATGAATACATGATTTGCTGTGACAATAGCCTGCATAATCTAACCAAAATTTAGTTTAGGCACTCCGAAGGTTCCAGCATAAATGGTAACAATATTAATCATGAGTAAAGGCACAAAGCAAGATTTCAACATATTGTGCAATTTCGGATAGAGGATATCACTACCTTCATCTAATGCAAACCATTTTTTTGGGCGTATGAAAAAGCAAAATGAGAAAAATTCAAAAACAAAAATCCACTATTTCAAAACATAAATATGTATATAATCTTATTCCAATCTAATGCAATCTAATCCAATCCAACCACATCAAATTTATGCAGATGTTGCAAACCATGCTACTCTTATAAGATATCTCTCCCACTGACAGCATGCTTAAGTAATTTCTTTTTCTTTCCCCCCCCCCAAAAAAAAAAAAAGAAACAGCTCAATTTTGGCTATCTCTCAAGCTAACAGATTAGAACTTATCAATAATTCAGGAACCCATGATCTGAATTTGGCAGAAACATTATTCTATCATGAGCAAATGGGAAGAAATCAAAAAGTAAACAAAGAACCGGGTTCAGTTAAAATATTCCATCGTTTCAAACCATTGTTTAACATAAAACATTTACTATTCCATCGTTTCAAACCATTGTTTAACATAAACATTTACTATATGAAAAAATAAAGCAAACATCTCGGATATCGGATCTTCTAGGTGATACCATGGATCGTAAATGTTGAATATTTTGCCCTGCAAAACAAGCCTTTGCCAAAACTTGGGATTTTGCATGCAATACATAAAACCTCAAAGGTCCAACAATATTAACAGGCTATGGGTGAAAGACGAGATATCAAGAACAAAGAGCTTAATGACCATTCTAACCTTCCAAATTCATAAAACATCCTTGTTTTAAGTTTGAATTTAGCATCTAAATTACTGAATCTTGGAACCTCAAAACAAATATGGTCACTGATTGGATCAACAGAATGATAACAAGATTATAAACTACTTCAACTCTGCATCATCACCCTCCAAACAAGGGAAGTGATGGGAAAAGCAAGCTCAGATACTAGTTTCGGCATTTTTGTCAACTTAAACTGGTCTACAAAGTATTGTTAGCTATGAAGTACAGAGAATTTAAGAGCCCCAAATCTCAACCAAAAGTAGAATGTTGTCCATGAGACAGCAAAGATTGTGCCAAGAGAAATAAAGAAGAGGCAAGATATTTTAATCAAGAGTCTCATCAAGGCTGAAATGTTGTCCTTCCCTTGAACCATTTCTTCTTTCAAGTTTCTGAAAACATAAATAATAATAATGGAAGGTGTCAAATCTCAAAAATATGAGGTTCTGGATTGACTCTCAAGCAATACAAACAAACAACTGATTAAGCTACATGACCAACAAGTTGTGAGATCATAAACATGCTAAGAGTTCTTAAGAAAACATTCTTCCATATGTCCCTCCTCTAGTTAACCCAAATAAGCAAAAGAATGAGCCCTATTGCCACTCTCAATTTTTTTTTTTTTAATTATTATTATTTGGATAGCATATTGCCCCCTCTAATTAATAGAAGCTTGCACCACTTTGTGTGCACGATGACCAAGGAGTGAAATAGCAGTAGTATCTGATGCTTTTTGGAGTTTTGATGCAGTTTGTCATCAGTAGTAATTTTCCTTAGTTGTACCAATGTGGCAACACCATTATATTGCCACCAAAATGGGAATGCAGTGATGAAATTTTCTGATAACTGTCCAGATGGCTGTAGAGACACCATAGCCTTACAACAGAAAGCTTTGTCCCCTTCTGCTGTCCTAATTCTGAATCTATGAATGTCTCTTATCAACAAACTTGTACCATCAAAAAGCGTCTTCATGATTAGATCCATCTTTTCAGTGACTCCATATTTTGAACTGCTAAATACACAACATAATGCACCAACACCCTTATATTATAAGTAACTTATTGATTGGGATCAGCATCAACTACAATAGTCCACTTCTTATTTATCTTATCTGCTGAATCCCCTGCTGCACTTGCTGTTTGGGGAGCCCAGAATTGAACCTTGGCCATAAGGTTGTTTCTAATTTGCTGATATTTACATCTCTGCTGCTGTGACTGGATTTTCATTTGTTCTGTTGTCTGGCATAGACATCTGCTGTTCGGAGATCACTTTATTTATTGTTGGGGCATCTTCTGACAAACTAGTGCTGCTTGGGGTTTTTTCTACAAGGTTGTGATGGAGTTATGATCTTAAATGCTGTTTCATCCAGCTATGATATATTTCTTTGGTTCTCAACACACACATACACCCACAAGCATAAACACTCTGAGACTTGCCAAAAGAAATTAAATTAAGCCAACGAGTTATTGTCTAGATTTCTCTAGACTTATGATGGGAAGAGGCTCCACAAATTTAGTGCTCGCTTGAAGAAAATGGAAACTCGATTTTTTTTTTTTTTTTTTTTTTAAAAGTTTTTTTTTTTTTTTTAAAAAAAAAAACACTTTGTGTACCACAAATAGGGTTAAGATCAATAAATTTGCCTTTCAGAGGGAAAAACTCCTGAAATACAAGTTGCTCCACATTGACAAAAGGTTGAAGGGGCTCATTTGTATATCTAACTGTGGTAACACCTGTAAATGCATGAACCTACACAAAAGTGATCTTTAAATTGGGACATCAAACCAAACCCAAAGAAAAACTAGGCAATAGCTCCGCCCTGAACTTAATACTGCTAGTCATCATATTCTATTTTGGTCCAGCCCCAGCAGTCATTAACTTGCACATTTCCAAACAAACTCACCATACACCTATGTGTAGCTTCAAAACAAAGCACACTCTTCCCCACATCTGCTGTCTCTATCTTATAGAAATGATTTACCCTCCAGCAGTAAATGTTTTAGTAATTTTTCAAGAACACCAGCAAATCTGCATAGTAATTTGTCCCTCTCAAGCTCTTCTTTCACGCCTCCAACCCTCTCTCTCACCTCTTTTATGTTTTTTAATTTTGAGAACCACATTTAGTAGTTATTTCTCTCAATTTTATCACGAATCCACCATGGAAACTAGACATAATACAAAGCTTTACGACTACCAATGTCAACATCGCCAGCTTTGGCATACTATCACCAAACAATACCAAGGCACATTCATCACACCATATTTGTTAGTAATGCCCCCCCCCCCAAAAAAAAAAGGTACCAATGCCCTGGCCCTTAGCTTCTCAATTTCTTCTTGATCCATTAATTATGAGATCATTTTCTTTTTGGAAGAGGGAGGTGGCAACGGGAAGAAATAACCATCACATGCTTAAGCCTTGATGGAGGGATGGGAAATGGTCACCTATCCCAAGCTTGCTCTTTATCACTTACACAGCTTGAGAGTAAAAGACTTGAACAAAAATGTCCAAATGGCAAAGGATACAATCAAGTTTAATGCGGTAAAGTTGTATCTTTAAGAAGAGAAGAATAACAAGTCAATGCAAAATCCTGATTCCTATGAACAAAGAAGAGGATCTTTTTCTGTGCAATGCATAAATTTGGGTTTTTGATTCCAAAAAGGATTTTCACATAACCTGGAAGCACCTAGAAGGATAAAAAAGTAGCACCTGAGCAACAAGTTGACCTTGATCAAAGCTCCTGCTCTAGTTGTTAAAGTACTCCCAGTCTCTTTTTCCAATACATATGAAGTTGTCTAATGTGTTAATGTCCTCCACGTCTCTTAAATTTAAATCTGGCTGTGAGATACATTTGTTGCGGAAGTGAAGGAGAAACACCACAGTAGTACGTGGCATGGAGTTTGATCTTGAAAATTGATACGGGGCTCTCATGGGTGTAGCCTACACAAAGGTATTTTGGAAAGACATTCTGAAGTATACAAGTGCATGCTTACAAAATATAAGGAAAAAAGCTCATTCTTGTTACAATATTTGGTGTAGATTGTTTTCGGAAGAGGTTTCATGATCTATTTACTGTAGCAATGGCAAAGGAGGGCCTTGCTCTGCTTGTATCAACAACAAAGACGGTGCAAGAAAGCAACTTGAATGAAGCTATCCTTATATGGAAATTAATAAGAGAAATAAATGTAAATTTTGAGTGTGCCTTCCAGAGAAACCAGTAAACTTTTTAGATCTCAGAAAAAAATTGTGGAAATAGATAATAATGATTCTTTAAATGAAGAACATTTAGGAGAGAAGGGTTGGTACTAAAGATACCTTTTTCGAGCTCTTGGCATTTCATGGCAATATCCTAATCCAAAACAACCCTAATTTGGTAAAAGGGTGGAGATTGTAAAGTGGTACAGAGTATCAATCACTAAAAACACCAAGTTGTCTCTTCCATGTGCTTTAAAACATAATCGCTAAAATATTGATTCTACCCATATGATTTTATAAACAGTTTGATCTAAATTTTTGCAGAATCTTAACATTATTCTACAATTTTACTCCCGAAATCAATCAGTCCAATTACAACAACCATGATTAGATAGCTAATCAGAGTTCACAAAGCATATAAGTTAGGAAAAATACGTGATTCATTAATGCCGGTACCCCCATCCAAGTATTATCACTTAAACCCTAATTATTCTTTAATGCTTAAACGCATCAATTCAGCTCACGCGAGGAACTTGTAAACAAACAAAGAAGATAACAATAACCAATTCAACCCAACAACAAGAAATTCATTCATCTAGAACCTTCTCAAAACCAAATCACAAGTATCACAAATTACATGAACAACACGTTTCCAATTAAACAGAAAAACAGTAAAAACCCTAACCTTATTTACAGTATCGATCAGCCTTCTTCTTAACTCGATCATCCAACGCATCTTCCACCGATTTCAGAGTAGTCGATTTGGGATCGTACTTGAACTTCTTGGCTTCAACTGGAAACAACTGCTCGTACGTCATCTTCTTCGCGGCATCGATCGTGTAAACGACCTCTCCTCCTTCAGGAGCCTTTTCATCATCAGCGCCGAACTCGAGGTCCTCCAACGGCGTCGTTTCATAGTCTTCCTTGGTTTTCTTCTGCTTCTTCTTCTTCTTCTTGTCAATTGATTTGCTCCGAATGGCGAGATCTCCTCCTTTGAAGGTTAGTCTTCCTGCTTTTGTTCTCTCATATGGATCCGACATCGCCTTCTGCTCTGCCTCTTTCTCGTCGATGTTTGGAGAGAGAGAGAGAGAGAGAGAGAAGGGAAGAGAGAGAGAGAGAAAAAGAGTAATTTTTAGAAAATAAGAATAACACTGTGTGTGGTAGAAAAAAATAAGTTATTCATAAAAATTTACGGAAAAGCATACAAATATCCATTGAGACAAAATTAAAAAAAAAAAATCCTCTAAATTATAAAATATATATATATCTATATATATATATATATATCAAAACCTCTTCATTACAATTCAGTCTATTTCGATTCATTAAAATAATAAAAAATTAAAAATTGATCGTTTTTCTTTCAACAATTAAGGACAAAAAAAAAAAACAAAAATCTCACCCTCTCTGTTTCTCTTTCGCTCTCACCGTCCTCTCTCTTCTACGTAGGACGCAGGAAGCGCTCTCCCTTCAACCTGCACCGTCCTTCTCTCTCCCCTTCACTCTCACACTCTCCTTCTCTCCCCTTCAGTCTCTTCCTGTTCTCTCTCTCTCTCGCGTCCACTCTCTACCTCTTCTTTCCTCGAGCCCATCCAAGGGGTGTAAGTGGTTCCCAGCTTGTAATTGTTCTGGTTAAACTGTTAATCCAAATCGAAATGAGTCGACTATTTTGAATTAGTTAAATTTTTTTCTTTCAAAAAAAAATATTTTGGTTTAAATTGGACTAAATCGAAATTATTTTGATTCGATTTCAATTTTATTTTTCAAATTCGGTTCGGTTCAATTTGAATAGAATTAATATTATTTTAATATTTTATATTAAAAATATAATTTAATTAATTTTTTTCTTATATTTTTATGATATTGAAATGATAGATTAGGTTATATTATTTTAAAAAAATATTATTAATAAGAATATTTTTTTTCAAAATTATTCTTGATATGGTTTAAATAAAAAAATATTATTTTAAAATCTAAACAAATTTAAAATTATTCTTAAATTTAAACCCAAAATAGTTTTAAAAATATTATATTTAGACAAGAGAAAATAAAATTCATGTTTTTTATACATTAATGGTAAATGATATCTCATTATACCTAAAAAAAATAACAAATGAAAAAAAAATTCGGTTTAAACCGAACCAAACTAAACCGAATCGAATTTTTTCGATTCGGTTTGTTTAAACCAAATTAAATTTGGTTCGGTTTTCGATTTAAACTTTTTAAAATTTCGGTTTTTGGTTTGGTTCGGTTTGGACACTAAATCAAACCGAACCATTTACACCCCTATCCATTCCTGTCGTCAAGGTGGTAATACCGAACAAGTCTGAAATTTAATTTTTATTCCGAAATAGAAAATTTAAGAATTTTATATTTTATTTTACGAAAGTGTGAGAGAATTAATTAATAAAAATGTGAAATTTTAATCTCGAGGTTGTTCAGAAAATCTCTCAAGTATTTGATCGGTAGATATTTTAATTTTAAGTGATCGATTAATAAAGTATTATCATTGGGTAAAGTTTAAATTGTGTTCGGTGTTTAGTAGAAATGAGTATTTTTGTGAGAATTTACTTATCGGTGGTGATCTTTATTTATACCGTCGGTACATTACTGTAGTGACCTTTGTTTCCATTCGGTACTCAAATACTCAATTCAACTTGAATTTTAATTTCTTTCCATTTCCATCGGCTAGCTACTAGGAATACCTCTCATTGGTTAGCAGAACTTGTGATCATTTTCATAAACTCATCGGCATTTTCGTCACACTTACATATATATATAAATATTTCTCATCGGTATATGATGTTGATTCATTAATTTCAGAATCCCTTGATACCCTCTCGGTTCTCCTAACTTAATGGAGATGTTTACTGAACACTCAATAAATTTTTCCATTCCTGATCCGTAATTCATTTTCATCGGTTATCAGTAAATTATTTCCTCATTGTTGGTCGAACATTACTCATTGGTAATCCATCCCCATTTTCTGTTCGGTCAATTGGTGATGATAGTTTGTTGGTGATCGTCTTAACAACTCTCTTTAGCACTTTCCTTCATTCACTGAACAACATACACATGCCTCTTTCCTCCATTTAACCGAAGACACCAATAAGACTTAAAATTGCATCGACATCACTGCCACCAATTTGAACCCATGACCTTTCATACATTCTAAAAGTTATTGGCCACCAAACCACCTAAACATCTTGCTTATAATACATTCAATATGTATTATATTCCATACTAAATATTTCTTCTACATGCACTGCAACAAATGTGACTCTAGAGTGGTATTTTCTTTTATTTTACGTTGGAACAATTGTCTTTCCCTATTCAATAACCGATGGAAATTGAATTCAAACACCATCAACCTCCAATTATAATAATATTCATGAATATTTCCTATTTTACTAATTATAATTTATTTTCCATAATTTGCACTATTCCTTTCAACCTCTTCAGTACATCATCGATCGCTTCTCTCTCTCTCTCAACAAATAAAATCTTAAGTATTTAAACTCATTGGATTGAGTTCCAAATTACCAAAAATGATATATTAGGTATTTATGTAAGTTGGGAAAGAAAGATGACAATTAAGTAAATAGGAGAAATGAGTTGTAAATAAAAAGTAATGGTGAGATTCTATAACCCACGAATTCAGAATTTTACATCTACCACTCTTCTCTCTCTGCACACACACCTTCTGTTCCACTTTTCTTGCTTCCATTAAAGATCAATTAAAACACCACAAATATACATTCTGAAGATTCTAAAACTCAAAACCCAATCTCTAGCAAGTTAAGGCTAGTGAGGGATTTGAAATTTTCTAGAAAGAGGAAACCTAGGGTTTGATGATGATTTGATTTGCAGTAAAAGTGGTGACAAAAAATCTAGGAGCTAGACAAAGCTGATCAAGTAAGGCACTTACTGTGAAGAAATCTGTGAGTGACTATCCTCTCATACACGGTAAGTGGATAGTTCATTGTGCCTTTAAATAAGCAAATTGTTTTAAATTTTTTAATAAATGATTTTGAATGATTTTATATATTTTATACAAATTCTTATAATTGTGGGATGTCTGAAATAAAAATTTAAATCATATATGTATCTGTTGTATTTATAAATGAATGTGTGCGATATAATATTGAATATTTAATTCATGAATGTTTTGATATGATTTTGAAAATTGTTTATTGAAACATGACACACGAAATGTGATTTGGATATTTGTAAAAGGATGGTACATGAGGAAAATGACATAGTCATTCCCTCTATGGAGTGACCCGACGGGGTGATGTGGTTGGAGTTGGATGAGTAAGGGAGGCAGATATGGCTCTCTCTGCCGAATTCGTGCTATATCTGGACGTACCCTGATGAGCTACGAGTCAACGCCGAAGAAGGGAGATATAATTTTTTTTCGAAATAAGTGGAATGAAAACCCTTGCCGGGCTTTCGTCCGGGTTTGGCCAAACCTAGGACGGGAGTAATTTCTTAAGGAGATCCTATGATTTTTTTTTTGGAAAGTCTGAAATCTGTGGATGCATATTTGTTTGAATTATTTTGATTTGTTGAGACTATTTTATATCCAAATAGTTGTTTATGAAATATGTTTTGACTTTTCCACTTTCATCCATCTTTTATAGTGCACTCCACTCACAGAATATTACCATACCGACCCCTCTCTTTTATATTTTTTAGAGAAAGTGTATAACACCGACACAGCGGTGTTTCGTACAAGTATACTGTTCATGGAATATATATAAAATATTTCTTCCGTTTATATATATATATATATATATAGAAAGATTTTAAATTTTTTGATTTTTGATTTTGAGGTATTAAATTGAATTTTCGGTATATTTTAAAATGTTGCGTCCGGAATTCGCAGTAAATCCCATTTCTACGAAATTTATATGTTAGAGAAAAGAGGATATAATAATATATATATTGATATTTATTTATTTATTTATTTATTAATTTATAAAAAAAAAAAGAAAAAAAGGGGGAAGAAGCGCTGCGTTTTGGCCCAAAACGCAGCACTTCCCCCAAATTAGAATTAGGGCTCTTAGCCCTAATTCCCCCCCTCTCTCTCTCTATCTCTACTCCCTCTTTCCCGCTACTCTCTCTCACCCTTTTGATCTCCCTCCATCGCGAACGGTCGCTTTCTCCCGTCGTCCGTCGCATCTTGCCGCCACCAATCGACGGTGCTCGTCTCTCCCTCACAGTCACTCTATCTCTCTCCTTCTCTATCTCGGCTTCTCTCTCTTACCCGCGAGTCTCTCTCCCTCTCCCTCTCGCGATCCACCCCCAACTGCCACCGCGTCGCCCCTTTTCGCCACCACCCACAACCACCGGCCCCCCTCTCTCAATTTCTCTCTCTCGGTTCCATCTCTCTCTACCTCCCATTGTCTCCCTCTTGCTCGATCTCTCATCTCCTCCACCGCGATCGCCGCGGGTCGTCACCCTTCAACCTCGCACAGTCTCTCTCTCGGTCTCTCTCACTCACTGTCTCTCAGTCTCCCTCACTCTGCTCCTCCCTCTCCTGCGCGTGCGCGACTGCGCGCAACAGCGTGCGCCCCAGCGCTTGCGCGTCAGCTCTGCCCCACTGCAGCGCGATGGCCCACGGTCCTTCCCTTGTTCTCCCAACCGTGCACCGCTCACTGTTGGGAGCTTATTCGATCATTGTAGAAACCCCAGCAGTAGGAAGCCTTCAAACCCCTAGGCCGAATCTGCCGACTCCACTTTCTGCATAGGTAAGAATGAATTAGGTCTAGGGTTTCGATATTTTTAGTGATTTAGCTAAATTATTGAAATTTTAGTTCGAATCGGACACATTGCAGGTTTGGACTGAAATGAATGACACAGGGAGGCTAAGTCCGTGAACTGCGAATACCTTAGGTGAGGAAATTCGTACCCTTTTGATAAAGTGAATGAAATTTAGGGTGAAAAGATCTGTGTATGTTTAGAATATACGTTATATTTGATTAGAATGTATTTTTTGACAATTTATATGTGATTATTAAGGCTAAGTATAGAATTTTAAATGAATTGGGTTGTTCTAGATGATAGAATCATATTGACTTGATTAGAATGACTGCTCTTAGAGTTTAATTTGACGAATGCATGAAAACAGTCAAAAATTTCGGATTTGAGCCTAAGGATTGATACATTGTTTTAAATTATAGTTGATATTGTATATAGATAATTCAATTACAATCTCTATATTATGAAAATAGGTTTCAATACCTTTAAAATGACATATGGTTTGAAGAAATCGGATGAGAATCGAAAAGTGTATGATTTTTCAAAGATTTTCTATCTTGAAGGAAATTTAATTATTTTAGACTTGCTTCCGACTTTGAGAGATTTTTAGGATTGAAGTTGACTCGAATTTAATTTTGTTAATTATTTATAAATGAAATACCATTGATGACAAGATTTTGTGTGGCTAGAATTTGGGATGATTTGAGTGTATTTTGGAGTGTTGAAAATTTGGTTTTAATGTACAAATGTATATGCTGAATTGTAGTGCTAAAGTGGTGCATTATATGTGTGTTTGTTGGTGGAGATGAAGTTGAAAGATGTGTAGAGTGTTAGGGAGAGAATGATGGATGTGTATTGATTGAAATGGAAAAGAAGAATATGTGTATGTGCATGTATGAGAAAATGTATGTGTGTATTGGTATTGAAGAAGAGATTTGAATAAAGGTATATGAGTATGAGTGTGTGTATGAACCTTGGCCAAGAGGATGGATTATGCTAATATGATTTGTAAGTTGAAAACGATATTTTCGAATGCAAAGCATATGTAAAGAGTAAATATGTATCCTTGTATAGTTGTTATATATGTGTTTTGTAGGTATGTCAAAAGAGAGAAGTTTGTAAGAATTTAGAGTGTAAATGTGTGTATTTACTTTGACTGAGAATATTGAAGAGATTTGGAAATAGAGGGTTATGTAAATTTTGAGTTGTATATGTATGAATGATGATCTTGATGGTTGAAAATGACGTTGTGTTGATTTAATTTTGTACCTTTGATAGGGTGTGAAAGGGGTGGTTTTGGATGATTTAAAGTGGCATTGTTTGTTAGGAAGGTATGGGAAACCTTAGAATTTATGGGTTGAATTGTGTGCCTTCAGAAATGAGGAATTGAAATTTACATTTGGTGATGAAAAGGGGACAGCACTTGTGCACATGTGAAGCCTAGCTATGAGACCCTAAGTCTTAATCCTAGACATAGGATTAATTAAAAGTATAAATTTAACATAGTGACTCTTGAAATATGTAGCACAAATCATATATATACATATTGTGTTTTGTCATTGTAGTGACTTGCTTGGAGACCGATCGAGGGGAGTACAGTTTCGACACTTGTTGTGCATTGTAGGGAGTGATTGACCCTCCCGTATACAGTGAGTGAGATTTATTTCAATGTTTTCGTTTAATATGTAAACCCTGCTTTACAACAGTTTGATAAATGAGCATGATTTATCGTGTGTTTGAAATGTTTTGACTGGTTTTGGAAATGATTTTTGTGAACCGATGGAGTGTCCAAAAAAATTTGGTTGAATTATGAAAAATATGCATCAATTTGTTTGAAATGTATAATGTGCCATTTTATGCTATATGTTGCATTTGGTTTGTGAACCTGATTTACGGCACATATTTGATATGATATTGATTTTTGCCTTGAGGGTTGTGGTATGTATTGTTCCGTAGCTACGAAGGACACCGTGAGAGGCGCTTGGGTAGCGTCCGGATATGCCTAGGCCTGGGGTATCCCACGAGTTGTCGAGATTATATTTACGACACGGTACTAGTCAGGTTGAACCCGAAAGGGGGAGGATTTGGATGCTATCCAAGTCTAGCAACTGGACGAGGTCCGTCGCCAACGCCGGGGTAGAGAGCACTTTAAATAAAATCGCATATAACACCCCCGGTGCGTTTGTCATAGGTCGAGGTAGACCTCTGTTAGGACACTTTCGGTTGGCAGCTCTATGATTTTATTGACAGTGCTTTGGATGCATATTTGACTTGATAATGCGTGTAAATGATATATTATTGAAATGAAAAACATGATGATTTGAAATATGATTTTTATACTTATGCTTTGACACTCCAGTTTCACACCCTATATTACACGATTGTATTGACCCACTTACTCACTGAGTATTCTTCCCTGAGTACTCACCCCTCCTCTTTCCCTCCCCAGACAGGATTATGGTGCTAGGGCGACGCATTCGGCTCTAGAGGTATGATAGCTTGTTGGTGGATTGGTGTTTACGAAGGTGAGATTAAGTTTTAATTGAAAATATGAATTTTGTACTTTATGTCGACCTTGTGTAGTCTTGATATTGAGGTCTATAGTTGACCGTGTACATATTTTGGGATGACTGTATAATTTTTTGGATTTTTGTTTGCGAAACTCTCATATTTATTTGCATTGAGGTATTTGTAACTATTTAAAGTGTTAACTTGGGAATTTGTAATATATTTGTATAAATTTAGGCTCACTCGGTGTGGCGGCTGTTCATACTCTAGTTAGGCATGATAGTAGAGGTCTGTGGCTAGGACTGTTGTTGATTTGTTAGTCTTGCGTTGTCTGGATGTCGATTGTGAGATTTGGTGGATTGTTTTGGAGAGGCCGTGATGGCCATTGGTTTAATTTACAGGATGATTTTAATTTATACAGGTATACAGGTTTAATTGTACATGGGAGACCTCCGATTTATGGGGAGGTTCTGCCCGATTTTCTGAAGAAATACAGCCGGTATCCAGGGCAACGGGCGGCTATTCACGATTCCCGGTTCGGGGCGTGACAAAGTGTAATAGTAGACAAATTCGAATTGTAATGTTGCACCTGAATGGACTATTCGAGAATTTTTATATTCTAAGAAAGTGTGGGAGAATAATTAATTTTTGATAAAAATGTAAATTTTGTCCTTTCGACTGTATAAGAATCCTTTGAATATTTATTTGATAGATTTTTAAATTTTTTAAGTTCTTGATCACCAAAGTCATCGGTTGCTCGAGTGCTTAGTGTTCGGTGCCCAGTAAGAGATTTTTCTATGAGACTTTGGCTATTCGGTAAAAGTCTAGTGATCGATAACTAATTCTTCAAGTTTTGATTTCCTAGTTGATGTTGAAATTAAGTGATGGGAACTTAAATTTACACAATTATCAGTACCTCACTTGCATCCACCCTATTGGTATTATTTCTTGGTCATAGTGTAAAATTTATAGTCTGTCGGTACACTATTTTTCTGTCGGTATTAAGTTCCCAAATTTTTGTTGTTTATCTTGTTACCCATCGGTAATGTGAGACTTATGAATTTCATTTTTTTGGCTTACCTTGCAACACTTCCAATTGGTCACGTCACTTGCACTTGAGAAGACTTGAACCCATTGTAATGGGAAATTCAATATAACCCATCTGCACATTTTGTCCGTCGGTACCTTGCACATCTGTTCGGTTACTTTGTCTTGTTCAGTTATTGAGAATTTAATTTTTGAACCTACTATTTTCCATCGGTTGCCATTTCCCTTCGATGAGTGCATGAGAATTCTTGCCTCAACATTTGTTGCCACTAGCCATCGGTTAACATATCCACATGTTCGATCACTTTTTCTCTCCACCTACAAGGGTCTTCAAATTCACTTGCAAAATTCTCTCTCCATCAAGCACATGCATGCACCGAACACATTTACATTCACTTATAAATTCTCCAAATTGTCATTGCTTGCCTTGATAGGGAATTGAACCCAAGTCCTCAAAGTGTGCAAAAAGAATATGTTATCACCAAGCTACTAAACCCTTACATTATGCTATGATAAATTTATATTATATTCTATATTCTTAAATATTTTAAATCTTATACATTTCTAATTTATTTTCCATAGTGTACTTTTCCTTCAACTTTATTTGCTCATCGGAAAACACCATAGTCTTAGTAAAATATAACTCCAAACACTTAAATTCATTTGGACGACCATTCCATTGACCCAAGGGGACATATTTGGTAATTGTGCAATTTTGGAGTGCAAGAGGACCACTAAGCAATTATTAAAAATAAGTTGATAATAAAATAATTGTTGAGATTCCAGAACTTACAAAACCCAAAAGTTTCATTTCCCTTTCTAAACTATTCTCTTTCCATCTTTCTCTTTTCTCTTCTCTTCCAAAACCCAATTGATTTACGTCAAATCTCTAGATCAAATGCTCCAAACTATATATGAACTCTCCAAAGTTAGATATTGGTCTTAAATCTTAATGAAAGTCTAAAGGTTTAGTGCTGTCACAAAGAGAGAAAAATTAAGAGTTTTGGTGTGATCCAAATCGGAAGGATTTTTGGAGACAAAACTAAGGAAATATAATTTTTCTAACTCGAGTTTTACTTTATTTAGCTCTCTATCCATTTGGATTTAGAGAATTTTAAGCCACCGAAAGTGAGAGAAAATTTAGGTTTTGAGTGTAAAGATTTATAGGTTTATTTAGAAAGGTGGATATTGATATTTGTGGATATTGACGATGTCCCGTAGGGTTGGACAATGCCAATTGAGACAGGACTTTTACTACAGAGAAAGTTTGGAAGTGACCATCGCCTCTGGCATAGTAAGTGGACGGTTTGTTGTGTTTATGAATGAGAAATATTTTTCATGATTTTTCTAAAATAATTTTCTTAACTTTTTTTTATAAAATGTTTTGTGATTGTGCAATGTTCTTAAAAATATTTTTGATTTAAGCCATGAGATTTATAAGATTGCAAATAAATTTTGATGCAAGCTGAAATTTTCCTATGAATGATGTTTGTTGGATTCGTGAACTGTGAAACTTGGTGATTTATATGACATATGATATGATGTTTGCAAAATGGTTTATGTATTGACTTTGGGGCATGAGCCTGAGCCCCCATGGTGCATGTATTGGCTTGAGGTATGAGTCTGAACCCCCAAATGACTATAGAAATTCTCTATACGGTGTGGCCCGATGGGGCAACGTGGTAAGGGCATTGTTGTTGTTGGTAGACAGGGAGGTGGTCGGACTGGGAGACACCTTTTCTATCCATTTTGGGGTTATTCGGTTGCACTTCCGAATAGGTCATGAGCTAACACCAAGATTGGGGTAAATGTTTTATGACCGATAGTAACGAAAACTCCTTGGCGATTCCACCGGATGGTTCGGGTTAAGCCATCGGTAGAGAGGTTTTGAGGCAAACTCTATGATGTTGGAAAAGTATATATTGTGTTATGGAAAAATCAAGATTCTTGATATAAATGTTTGGATGATGGAAAAGTATATATTGTGTTATGGAAAAGTCATGACTCTTGATATAAATGTTTGGATGACCACTTCATGCTTTGTTGGAATGTAAATATATTTTGAAAATATTATTTGAAATTTCTACACTCACCACTCATTCACTTATACAGTTATGTCATTGCACTTCACTCACTAAATATTTCTATACTTACCCCTCCTCTTATCCTTTTTCAGAGGAAGTGTAGAGACAAAGTCATCTCATCGGAAGCTAGATCCAGCCGAAGAGAAGAGCTGTCCAGGACGAACTATCGGTATTGGTCCATTTTAGTTGTGAATATTTTGGAGGCATGTAGAGAACCCATTGGAGGACATTTTTGAAACTCTTTATGTAATACATTTTCCTTATATTTTTCTGAAGTGGAAATTTTACGCTTTGAAGGTTGTATTTTAAATCGTTAAACAACTTTTTGCTTATTATATCTTTGGTTTTAAAATATCGTGCAAGCTAGATTTTCTTTATTGGAAAAGATATTGTCATAGCCGTGCGAGATCTTAGAGTGCGTGTTGGTGATTACACATACTTATAGATTACGCGACGGTTGTCGCGTGCTCGGACTTGTGGGTCGAGGCGTGACGATTATATTGATATCAGAGCAAAGGTTTTGATGCTGTTAAAATATTTTCAAATATTTTTAAATGTTTTCAAACACTTTTAATATTTTCAAAGTTTTTAAATGTATTTAAAGGTTTTTATATTTCTAAATGTTTTGAAAAAATTTAAAAAGCTCCTATGGGTCCTAGGAAATTGAGTCACATTAGGCATAAGTGCATTATTGGTTTATTTAATTTAGCGAGTTAAGATAAGTTTTCATCTTGTAGAATCCAATGCCTTCCTATCGGAAAACAAGGACTTTGACTGAAATCTCTCGTTCTGAGCACGAGGCTACCTCGTCTTCCCATACTCCTCCTGTTAGTGCACCCGAACCTTCGGTTGCACCCTCTGAGATTCCTTCACCGCCACTTGCTGCATTCCAACAGTGTATAAAATGGTGGAGCAAGTATGACGTTCAGTTTCATACCCAAACTCAAACGTAAACTTCTTCTCCACCAAATACTACCGTCCCAACAAACACTCCCCTGATACCGGTAGCTCATTCTCCACCAGTAGTTGTATTATCTACCCGTCGAAACATTGAGCTGTCCAAGTTGATCAAAGAAGCAAAACAACTAGGTTGTGAGACTTTCTCAGGTACTAATGATGCTATGGTGGTGAAAGATTGGATTAATAGAGTTCCAGAAACTGTAGCTGATATGAAATTGGATGATGAGATGAAGTTAATGGTGGCTGTAAGGTTGCTAAACAAGAGTGCCCATACATGGTGGGAGAACTTGAAAAGGAGATCATCTACCCTCATCTCATGGAGTGAGTTCCTTAGGAAATTTGATGAGATATATTATACTAGATTTTATCGGGATTTAAAGAGGAAGGAATTCTTCTACCTTAGGCAAGGAAACAAATCAGTGGTAGAATATGAGACTGAGCTGAGGGAGTTACCATTGTTTGTTCTAGAGTTTGTGGCTTCTAAATAATATTTGTGCTCCAAATTTGAGGAAGGATTGAATTTGAACATTAGGGAAAAGATGTCGGTTACCCAGACTCACACTTTTAAAGATGTCTTACAGTTAGCCTTGAGGACTGAGAAGATAGTTAAAGAAAGAGGAAAGATTGGAGAGAGTTATAAAAAGAAAAAGAGATCCGAATTCACCTCAGGTTGAAGTTTTAAGAAAAGTAAGGACACAAATTCTTATAGCAGTATCTCCGGCACGGGATCTATTGGCTTTCCCCAAGGCCAACACTTTTCCAATGTGGTTGCCCCAAATACTAGTGTCATGTCTGGGAGCAAGACAATAGATAGCAAGAGGGATCCTTACAGAAATTGAAAGAAATTTCACATTGGTCCTTGCAACAAGCTTAGAAGGTGTTATTATTACGGAGAGGAAGGCCATCTCCAGAATGCTTGCCTTGAACTGGATTTGAAAGTGTAAGGGAGTTAACAAAACCTTGACCTTCATAGTGGTTCTAGGAGTGGTCCAGTTGACCCTATCGCACCTCCTTCCAACATTACTTTAGGGACAGGGACCGGAAGCAATACTGTGGCTACTAATCCCCAATGTTCTCAACCTCGAATCCAAACTAAGATCTATGCTATTATCAATGAAGGGGTGTAGAACAACCCTGATATTGCCACAGGTAAATTCGATTAATTATAAGTTCATTGATCTGAAAAGCATATTATTGGTGTCTCTTGATTTTTGAGATTTGCTAGAAGCATTGAATCATAACGTGTTAGAGATAATTGATGAACCAATTTTGAGTATCAGTTTTGTATAATGAGTAGTGGTGATTGATAGTATTGCTATGTGATGAATATGTGAGTATTGTTTAGCAAGTTGCATGATGTTGAAGGTACTGATGGCTATTCTAAGAGAATATTTATATTGGCTAATGTCTATGATTGGATGCCATGTTATAGGGAGCTTATATGGAGTGTATATTATAAAGTTGGTTAATAATCATTTGACGGTTTATATTAATATGTATGATGAAAAAATATTTGGTGATTGGTATCTGCATACTTATTGGCGTAGGGTTTAATAATTCCTTTGTTTGCACCAGCTTTGCTAGGCCATGCCGACAGCCCCTTGACCCTTCAGGAAGTAGCTAAATAGAAGTACAAAGATTGTCATGTATAGATAGTCAAAGAAGATGAGAATGAATAGGATTGTATAGTATATGTGGTTGAAAGTTTGTAAGCCTTTCGAAGAAATAATATGGACTAGTAAAATATCCAAATAGAATAGTCATACATTCCAGGTGACTATCTTTTTTTGATCAATCCAACTAGTTGATAACCAAATAGAAATAATCCAAAGAAACGTGAGAGATGAATGAATAATTAAGAGAAGTGATTTTCTAGTTGATGGCCTGAGCATATTTTTGCCATTCTAGAGTACTTGGTATTACAGGAAAATTTTGAAAAAATTTAGAAAATATTACACCACATTACATACAAAATTGAGGTAATTTGATCCTTGGAGTCCCTAATTAAAGTGAGGAAAAAAAAGTTTAAAATTTTTGGAGTCTGAAAGATAGTCATCCAAGGGTAGCAAGTTAAAAAGTTCATAAATAGATGAATTCAAATTGATAAAGTGCAAGAATAATTATACAGAAGGAGGAATGATTTGGGGGTCTAAAAACAGTCATGAGTAAACTGAACTCCTAACTATTTGAGGAATGATCTTATACTAAAATTTTGAGGACAAATTTTTTTAGGGGGTAGAAATTGTAACACTGGACAAATCCGAATTGTAATGTTGCACCTGAACGGACTTTTTGAGAATTTTTATACTTTGAGAAAGTGTGGAAGAATAATTAATTTTTGATAAAAATGTAAATTTTGTCATTTCGACTGTATAAGAATCCTTTAAATATTTAGTCGATAGATTTTTTAATTTTTTAAGTTCTCGATTACCAGAGTCATCGGTTGCTTAAGTGCTTAGTGCTCGATACCCAATAGGATTTGAATTTTCTATGCGACTTTGGCTGTTCGGTAAAGGTCTAATGATCGATAACCAATTCTTCAAATTTTGATTTCCTAGTTAGTGTTGAAATTAAGTGATGGGAACTTAAATTTACACAGTTGTCAGTTCCTCACTTGCATCCACCCTATTGGTATTATTTATTGGTCATAGTGTGAAATTTATAGTCTATCAGTACACTATTTCTCTATTGGTATTAAGTTTCCAAATTCTTGTTGGTTATCTTGTTACCCATTAGTAATGTGAGACTTATGAATTTCATTTTCTTGGCTTACCTTGCAACTCTTCCAATTGGTCACGTCACTTGCGCTTGAGAAGACTTGAACCCACTTGTAATGGGAAATTCAATATAACCCATTGACACATTTATCTGTCGGTACCTTACACATCTATTCGGTTAGTTTGTCCTGTTCAGTTATTGAGAATTTAATTTTTGAACTTACTTTTTTCCATCAGTTACCATTTCCCTTCGATGAGTGCATGAGAATTTTTGCCTCAACATTTGTTGCCACTTGCCATCGGTCAACATATCCACCTGTTCGGTCACTTTTTCTCTCCACCGAATGCATACAAGGGCCTTCAAATTCACTTGCAAAATTCTCTCTCCATCAAGCACATTCATGCACCGAACACATTTATATTCACTTATAAATTCTCCAAAATTTCGTTGCTTGCCTTGATAGGGAATTAAACCCAAGTCTTCAAAGTGTGAAAAAAGAATATGTTACCACCAAGCCACTAAATCCTTTTATTTATATTATGATAAATTTATATTATATTCTATATTCCTAAATATTCTAAATCTTATACATTTCTAATTTATTTTCCATAGTGTACTTTTACTTCAACTTTATTTGCTCATCGGAAAACACCATAGTCTCAGTAAAATATAATTTCAAACACTTAAATTCATTTGGTGACCATTCCATTGACCCAAGGGGACATATTTGGTAATTGTGCAATTTTGGAGTGTAAGAGGATCACTAAGCAATTATTAAAAATAGGTTGATAATAAAATAATTGTTGAGATTCCAGAATCTATGAAACCCAAAAGTTTCATTTCCCTTTTTAGACAATTCCCTTTCTATCTTTCCCTTTTCTCTTCTCTTCCAAAACCCAATGGATTTATATCAAATCTCTAGATTAAAGGCTCTAAACTACATATGAACTCTCCAAAGTTAGATATTAGTCTTAAATCTTGAGGAAAGTCTAAGGGTTTAGTGCTGTCACAAAGAGAGAAATATCAAGAGTTTTGGTGTGACCCAAATCAGAAGGATCTTTGGAGACAAAACCAAGATAATATAATTTTTCTAAATCAAGTTTTACTTTATTTAACTCTCTATCCATTTGGATTTAGAAAATTTTAAGCCACGAAAAGTGAGAGAAAATTTAAGTTTTGAGTGTAAAGATTTATAGGTTTACTTAGGAAGATGGATATTGATATTTGTAGATATTGATGATGTCTCGTAGGGTTGGACAAAGCCGATCGAGATAGGACTTTTACTGTAGAGAAAGTCTGAAAGTGACCATCACCTCTAGCACAGTGAGTGGATGGTTTGTTGTATTTGTGAATGAGAAATGTTTTTCATGATTTTTCTAAAATAATTTTCTTAAATTTCTTTTATAAAATGCTTTGCGATTGTAAAATGTTCTTAAAAATATTTTTGATTTGAGTCATGAGATTTATAAGATTACAAATATATTTTGATGCAAACTGAATTTTTCCTACGAATGATGTTTGCTGGATTCGTGAACTATGAAACTTGGTGATTTATATGGCATATGATATGATATTTACAAAATGGTTTATGTATTAGCTTTGGGGCATAAGTCTGAGCCCCCATGGTGCATGTATTGGCTTGAGGTATGAGTCTGAAACTCTAAATGACTATAGTTATTTCCTACACGATGTGGCCTGACGGGGCAACATGGTGAGGGCATTATTGTTGTTGGTAGACAGGGAGGTGGTCGGACCGGGAGACACCTCTTTTGTCCATTTCGGGGCTATTCGATTGCACCTCCGAAGAGGCCGCAAGCTAACGTCAAGGTTGGGGTAAATGTTTTATGTCCGATAGTAATGAAAATCGCTTGACGGCTCCACCGGATGGTCCAGTCCAAGCCATTAGTGGAGAGATTTTGAGGCAAACCTCATGATGTTGGAAAAGTATATATTATGTTATGGAAAAGTCATGATTCTTGATATAAATGTTTGGATGACCACTTCATGCTTTGTTAGATTGTAAACATGTTTTGAAAATATTGTTTGACACTTTCACACTCACCACTCACTCATTTATACTACTGTATCATTGTATTCCACTTACTGGGTATTTCTATACTCACCCCTCCTCTTATCCCTTTTCAAAGGAAGTGTAGAGACAAAGTCATCTTATCGGAAGCTAGATCCAGCCGAAGAGAAGAGCTGTCCACGACGAATTGTCGGTATTGGTCCATTTTAGTCGTGGATATTTTGGAGGCATGTAGATGGACTTATCGAAGGACATTTTTGAAACTCTTTATGTAATACATTTTCCTCATATTTTTCTAAAGTAGAAATTTTACGCTTTGAAGGTTGTATTTTGAATCGTTGAACAACTTTTTGCTTATTATATCTTTGGTTTTAAAATATCGTGTAAGTTGGGTTTTCTTTATTGGAAAATATATTATCATAACCTTGCAGGATCTTGGAGTACGTGTTGGTGATTACACATACTTCTAAATCACGCGGCGATTGTTATGTGTTTGGACTTGCGGGTCGGGGTGTGACAAAAAGCCTAGGTGGGAGACGTCAATTTGAAGTCAGTTGAAGATATTATTGTGCTGAAATTGTATAGGTATTGATGATGTTGGTTTTATTTTTGGATTAGTATAATCTATGGAAGAGAATAATTGTACTAATCTTTTAATTTAGATTTGATTGATACTTGTCATATCTTTTAGGGCAAGTATTGATAAAATCTATGCTTGGTTATTGTAAAACTTGTTTAATTTTGTTTAAAAATTTTCCTTTGTAAAACTTATTATTTTATTGGGACATTTGGACTTTATGGTGAATTTTGACACAATTGGAATTTATGAAAGTTTTATTAAGGATTATTTGCTCGGTCGGGATGGTCTTATGCATGCATTGTATCATTGATTGGCTGGGTTGGCTACATGCATGCCTGTTATGATAAATTAGATATGGGATGGTCCTTTAAATATTGTTGAGTCATTTTTAAATAGGTTGAATTCCTTGCGGTGTTCCGCTATATGGGGAGGTTCTGCCCGTATGTCGAAATAATGCGACGACTGTCGCATACTTGACTCGAAAGTCAGGACATAACAACTTTATTGGTATCAGAGCTAGGTTCAATTTTAAAATGTTTGAAGATTTGAAATGTCTCCAAATGTCCCCAAATGGTTTTCCAAAAGAGTTTTTAGAATGTTTTTCTTTCAAAAAATCCTTTTAAAGCCTGAATTTTTCAAAATATGTACAAAAGTCTTTCATGGATTTTTAGGGAATTAGGAGCATCATTTTTATAGGGTTAAGTAATTAGTTTCTCACCTACCCTTGTGTGCTGAACATTATTTTTCTTTTATAAATAATCATGCCTCCATATAGAAGGATGAGGAATGTAAACGAAATTCTTCTCCAAGGGCATGAGGATGAGTCGTCCTCACATGCTCTACCTCTGTCAGTGTTTACACACCCGACTCCTTCAACCGGGATTCCCGATCCTCTTATAACCACCCTCTAGCAAGTGATGGAGTGGTGGAGTACTTTCAGAGCACAGTACCAAGCTCCACCTCAATCTTCAGCTCCTCCGCTGGTTCCTCCTCCTATGCCGGCAATTGCACCTAGTGTTCCCATAGCACCTACTTTTCCGGTTGTTGCATCAATCGATCGTCCTACAGTTGAGTTGTCAAAACTAATCAAATAGGCAAGATAATTAGGATGTGAGACATTCTCCGGCACATGTGATGCTTCCGTGGTCAAGGAATTGATTGGTTGAATTCAAGAGACTGTTACTGACATGAGGCTAAAAGATGAGATGAAATTGTGGGTGGCAATGAAGTTATTAGTTAAGGGTACTAGGACGTGGTGAGAAAATATAAAAGCTAGAACAACTACACCACCTATGTGGGGAAAGTTCCTTAGAGCTTACACACTGTTCTATATGGATTAGAAGGGAGATCAATTCTTTAAACTTACTCAAGGAAACAAGACAGTGTCTGAGTATGAGACAGAACTAAGGGAACTGGTTACTTATGTTCCAGAGTATGTAAATTTCGAAGAGTCCCTGTGTGTTGAATTTGAATCGGGATTGAACTTGAGTATAAGAGAGAAGATGTCTATCACTAAAGGGCATACAGTCCAAGATGTCCTAGACTTGATTTTGAGGGTTGAGAAAATGGTGTTGGAGAGAAGCAAAGTTAGAGAACACCATGGGAAAAGAAAGAGACCCAGTGGTTTCATATCGGGCCAAAATTCCAAGAAGAACAAAACATGGGCTTTTATAGTGACGGATCTATTTCAAGATCGGTTGGTTCTCCTCAAGGCCAACCATTTTTCAAACTAAATACTCCTAGCAGAAATGTTGAATCGGGATCAAGACCGAGGGGGAGTGGAGTAGAACCTTGCCCTACTTTTAAATGGCATCATATGGGTCCGTGCAAGGGACTTAAACGATGTAATCATTACGGGAAGGAGGGTCACCTCCGATACGCTTACCCGGAGTTGAATGCAGAAGGGTAAGGAAGTCGTCAAGTTTGGGGTCCTCCTAGTGGATCCAAGAGAGACCAGGCTACTATTTCGACACCTCCACCAGTGCTACTCCTAGAACGGGCACATGAAGCAATACCATAGCCGCCCCCACTCAACGTCCCCAGCCTAGATCTTAGACAAGAATCTATACTATGACCAATAAAGAGTCCCAAGCCAATCCGGACGTAGTAATAGGTAAACCACTTTCAAATTTGAACTAGCAATTTAAAAATATGTTATAGATGGTTATTATTATATTTGAGAAATGACGATAATATGATTTTATTTATGATAATTAATATAATATTATGATTAAGTTAGAGGGTGAATTTCTATAATAGGTGGATATATGAGTTGATCATAATTGTATAGTGTGGTGGAATGTTATAAAGAGTCATATACGGATAATGAATTTGTGGATTGACTAATGATTTTGCTTATGGTCTGTGCTGATAGGTACGATGAAAATTTTTGGGGTAGATGCTCGTGTACTAATAGATATGGGGTCTAATAATTCATTTGTGAGTGTGAAATTTGCTAGACAAGCAAATAGACCTTTAGCTCCGCTTGTAGAAGAGTTGTTAGTTATCACACCTCTAGGGGAATAGCTGATTGGGGATACGGTATATAAGAATTGTGAAGTGAACATTGGTGAGATAACTCTCAAAATGGATTTGATTCCGTTGGAGATAAGAGATTTCGACACCATACTAGGTATGGATTGATTATATTTTTACCGAGTTTCAGTAAATTGTTTCATCAAGGAAGTGGAATTCTGCAGACCGGAATGTCCTCCGCTTGTGTTCTTTGGTGAGCAGCGAGTCTGGCCGAGCTGTGTAATTTCAGCTCTTGAAACACGACAATTAGTGCATAAAGGATACGAAACTTATTTAACTCACATTTTTGACACCACGGTGGGAAGCCCAAATCTGAATGATGTTCTTGTGTGAATGAGTTTTTAGATGTTTTTCTGGAAGAGTTACTTGGGTTGCCACCAGTCTGGGAGTTCGATTTTACCATAGATTTGATTCCTAGTACTGCACCGATTTCTACTCCTTCGCATCGAATGGCACCCACAAAGTTAAAAGAGTTGAAGGTTCACTCCAAGAGTTATTGGACAAGGGGTTCATCAGGCCAAGTATCTCGCATTGGGGTGCTCCGATTCTGTTTGTGAAGAAAAATGACGGAACCCTCCGGTTATGTATTGATTATCGACAACTTAATAAGGCAACAATCAAGAACAAGTATCCCCTTCTGAGGATTAATGATCTTTTTGATCAACTTCAAAGAGCTAGTGTGTTCTCAAAAATAGATTTGAGATCGGGTTATCACCAACTGAGGATCAAGAATGATGATATTATTCACAAGACCGCATTTAGGACATGGTATGGACACTACAAATTTCTAGTAATACACTGTGGGTTGACGAATGCTCCTGCAGCCTTTATGGATCTCATGACTCTAGCGTTTCATCCCTATCTCGATAAATTTGTTATAATTTTCATCGATAACATCTTGGTATATTCCAAGAGTGATGAAAAACATTCCGAACATCTCCAAACCATATTGTAAACTCTTAGGGAGATGGAATTGTATGCCAAGTTCTCCAAATGTGAGTTTTAGTTGAGAGAGATTGGTTTCTTGTGGCATGTTGTTTCTAAGGATGGGATTTTCGTATATCCAAAGAAGGTAAAAACTATTCTGAAGTGGGAGTAGCCTAAAAATGTTACCGAGGTGATAAGTTTCCTCAGATTAGTAGCGTATTATCGGAGATTCGTAGAAAGATTTTTGAAGATAGCAGCTCCAATGACAAATTTGACTCGGAAGGGAGTCAAGTTCAAATTGAACGAAAAGTGTAAGGGTAGTTTCCAAGAGTTCAAATGAATGTTGATCTCCGCTCTTATCCTTACTCTCCTTACTAGTGGCTGTGGTGATTATGTGGTATATAATGACGCAAACAAATAAGAACTAGGGTGCGTGTTGATGTAAGGTGATAAGGTGATTGCTTACACCTCTCGCCAACTAAAGAAGTATGAAGTGAACTACCCTACTCATGACTTGAAGCTGGCTGCCATTGTCTTTACTTTAAAAATTTGGCGGTATTATTTATATGGGGTTACTTGCAAGATCTTTACCGACCATAAAAGCCTGAAATACTTGCTCACTTAGAAAGAGCTAAACTTAAGGCAACGGAGGTGGTTGGAACTAATCAAGAATTATGATTTGGTGATTAACTACCACCCTGGAAAGACGAATGTAGTTGCAGATGCCTTAAGCCGCAAATCTTCATTTTCAGTATCCTAAGAGAGTTCTTACATCTCTTATTTAGTTGGACTCTGAGCACTTGGAGTCGAGTTGGTTAAGAATGATCAAAGTGCTTTATTAGCCAAGTTTATGGTAAGGTCTACCTTGGTAGACCGTATTTAGGAGGTTCAAGTGACCGATGAAGAATTGAAGGGCATTGTTGAGAAGATCCAAAAAGGTGAAGGTCGTGAATTCCAAATTCGGGAAGATAACATGGTGATATATGGGAAAAGAGTATGTGTTCCCAAGAATGATGAGTTTCGAAAGGCTATACTTGAATAATCACATTTCTCGGCCTATGCTATGCATCCGGAAAGTACCAAGATATACAGAACCATCAAGGGGTCATATTGGTGGTCCGGGTTAAAGAGAGAGATAGCCGAGTTTGTGGCTAGATGTCTAGTGTGCCAACAAGTCAAAGCCGAACATCAGAAGCTAGCCAGAACACTTCAGCCACTACCAATTCTCGAATGGAAGTGTGAGCATATCATTATGGATTTCGTGGTGGGTTTGCCACGTGCTCAAAATCGTCATGTCGCCATTTGAGTAATTGTAGACCGTCTCACTAAGTCGGCTCACTTCTTGCCGATTCAAAACACCTATTTCTTGGAAAGATTGGCCAAATTATACATTAATGAGATTGTAAGGCCTCATGGAGTCTGGTATCCACTGTATCGGACTGTGATCCTCGGTTTACTTCTAGATTTTAGCCTAAGTTGCAAGAGTAATTAGGGACTAAGTTGAAATTCAGTATTGCTTTCCATCCTCAGACCGATGGACAATCGGAGCGCACGATTCAAACTTCGAAAGACATGCTTAGGGCACGTGTTATAGATTTTCAAGGCAGTTGGGATAAACACCTTTTGTTGGTCGAATTTGCTTATAATAATAGCTATCAAGTTAGTATAGGGATGCCTTCCTATGAAGCTATTTATGGAAGGAAGTGTCGTACTCCATTGTGTTAGAATAAGGTTGGAGAGAGGAAGCTTGAAAGTGTAGAATTGATCGAGGTCACTAAAGAAAAGGTGAAACTGATTCGGGAAAGAATGAAGACAATCCAAGACTGACAAAAGAATTATGCTGATAAAAGAAGAAAACCGCTAGAATTTGAGACCGGTGATATAATATTTCTAAAAGTATCCCCTTAGAAAGACGTAATCAGATTTCGAAAACGAAAGAAGTTAAATCCTCATTATATTGGCTCCTTTAAAATCATAAAAAGAGTTGGACAGATGACTTATCGATTAGAATTGCCTCCAGAATTGGAAAAGATTCATAATATCTTCCATGTCTTTATGTTGAAGAAATACTTACCAGACTCCTCCCATGTTCTTAAGGCTCCCCCCATTGATTTGAGAGAATATTTAAATTTTAGAATTCAACCAATGGCTATTCTGGAGAAACAAGTTAAAAGTTTGAGAAAGAAACAAATTTCAATTGTCAAGGTGTTGTGGAAGAACAACCATGTTGAGGAGATGACTTGGGAACCTGAGGAGACAATGAGAAAACAACATCCCTAAGTATTTGAGGAACAATAAGGTAATGAAATTTGGGAACAAAATTTTCTTTTAGAGGGTTAAGAATTGTAACATCGAACAACTCCGAAGTTTGATTTTTCTTCTGAAATGGAAAATTTAAGAATTTTATATTTTATTTTATGAAAGTGTAAGAGAAATAATTAATAGAAATGTGAAATTCTTCTCTTGAGGTTGTTCAGAATATCTCTTGGGTATTTGATCGGTAGATATTTTAATTTTAAATGATCGGTTAATAGAGTGTTGATATTTGGTAAAATTTAAATTGGGTTTAGTGTTTAGTAGAAATAGGTGTTTCTGTGAGAATTTACGTATCGGTAGTGATCACTACTTTATTTCTACAATCGGTACATTACTGTAGTGACCTTGGTTTCCATTCGGTACTTGAATGCTCAATTCAACTTGAATTTTGATTTCTTTCCATTTCTATCGGCCAGCCACTAGAAATGCCTCTCATTGGTTGGCAGAACTTATGATCATTTTCATAAACTCATCGGTACTTTCGTCACACTTACATATATATATTTATATATATTTCTCATCGGTATATAATGTTGATCCATTAATTTGAGAATCCCTTGATACCCTGTCGGTTCTTCCAACCTAATGGAGATGTTTACCGAATACTCAACAAATTTTCCCATTCATGATCGGTAATTCATTTTCATTGGGCATCGGTAAATCATTTCCTCATTGCTGGTCGAACAGTACTCAATGGTAATCCATCCCCAATTTCTGTTCGGTCAATTGGTGATGATAGTTTGTTGGTGATCATCTCAGCCGAACACCCAACTCTCTTCAGCACTTTCCTTCGTTCACCAAACAACACACACATGCCTCTTTCCTCCATTTGACCGAAGACACCAATAAGACTTAAAATTGCATGGACGTCACTTGCAACCATTATGATTTGAGCCCATGACCTTTCATACATCTAAAAAGTTATCGGCCACCAAACCACCTTAACATCTTACTTATAATACATTCAATGGTATTATATTCCATATTAAATATTTCTTCTACATGCACCACAACAAATGTGACTCTGGAGTGGCACTTTCTTTTATTTTACGTTGGAATAATTATTTTTCCCTATTCGGTAATCGATGGGAATTGAACCCAAACACCATCAACCTCCAATTGTAATAATATTCATGAATATTTCTTATTTTACAAATTATAATTTATTTTTCATAATTTGTACTATTCCCCTCAACCTCCTCAGTACATCACCGATCGCTTCTCTCTCTCTCTCTCACAACAAATAAAATTTTAAATATTTAAATTTATTGGATTGAGTTTCAAATTACAAAAAAATGATATATTAGGCACTTATATAAGTTGGAAAAAAAAGAGAACAATTAAGTAAATAACAGAAATGGACTGTAAATAAAAAGTAGTGGTGGGATTTTAGAACCGACGAATTCAGAATTTTACATCTAGCACTCTTCTCTCTCTCTGCGCACACACATTCTGTTCCACTTTTCTTGCTTCCATTAAAGATCAATTAAAACACTACAAACTTACATTCTGAAGATTCTAAAACTCGAAACCCAATCTCTAGCAAGTTAAAGCTAGTGAGGGATTTAAAATTTTCTAAAAAGAGAAAACCTAGGGTTTGACGATGGTTTGACTTACAGTAAAAGTGGTGACAAAAAATCTAGGAGCTGAACAAAGCTGATCAAGTAAGACACTTACTATGAAGAAATCTGGGAGTGACTATCCTCCCATACACGGTGAGTGGATGGTTCATTGTGCCTTTAAATAAGCAAATTGTTTTAAATTTTTTAATAAATGATTTTGAATGATTGTATATGTTTTATATAAATTCTTGTAACTGTGGGATGTATGAAATGAAAATTTAAATCACATATACATCTATTATATTTATAAATGAATGTGTGCCATATGATATTGAATATTTAATTCATGAATGTTTTGATATGATTTTGAGAATTGTTTATTGAAACATGATACACGAAATGTGATTTGGATATTGGTAAAAGGATGGTGCATGAGGAAAATGACTATAGTCATTCCCTTCACGGAGCGACCCGACGAGGTGACGTGATTGAATTTGGATGAATAGGGGAGGCAGACTTAGCTCCCTCTGTAGAATTCATGTTATATCTGAATGTACCCCGGTGAGGTACGAGTCAACGTCAAATAAGGAAGGAAACAATTTATGTAAGTTGGATGCACCCTTGGTGATATAGGTTTTATTTTTGAATTGATGTAGTATAATTTATGGAAGGAAACAATTGTACTAATCTTTTGGTTTGCATTTGATTGATACTTGTCATATCTTTTGGGGATAATTATTGATAGAATCCATACTTGGTTATCGTAAAACTTGTTTAATTTTGTTTAAAAATTTGCCTTTACAAAACTTATTGTTTTATTGGGACATTTGAATTTTATGGTGAATTTTGATTCAATTGGAATTTATGAAAGTTTTATTAAGGATTTTTTGATCGGCCGTATGCATTGTATCATTGGCTAGGTTGGCCATATGCATCCTGTCGTGATAAATTGGATATGGAATGTTCCTTTGAATGTTGTTGAGTTATTTTTTAACAGGTTGAATACCTTACGGTATTATGATATATGGGGAGATTCTATCTGTATGTCGAGATAACACAACAGTTATCACATATCTAACTCGGGGGTTAGAACGTGACAAGCATGGCCTCTTCCACATTCGGTGGGCAGACGGAGGCCCTCAATCGCGAGCAAGACTTGTAGTAGCAATGTGACACTTTATGAATATGCACCTTCCAAGGTAAAGCAAATTAAAGTGGCTTAGTTTAGGGTGATATTTTATTTCAGTTAGAATATATATATATATATATTTATGTGGAATTTGTGAGGTGTAGTGACCTAAACTTGTAGTTCGCCATTATTTTATCTACTTCCTCGCACAAGGTACAAGGTTTGTAGGAAAACTTCCAAGAGCCATCAACGTAGACACTCTGTTGCACCATGTAAATTCACTGTGCTGTCAGCAGCAAATAGTATCTACATTTTGAGTCATAGAAATAAAAAAAAGAAAGATTTACCAACTCGAATTAATTAAATGAAAATCATATACTAGTTGATAACAAATAATCTACTTTAAAAAAAAAAAGGTTCCTACAAGTAACTTTTGATTTTATTTTCTAATTTTAATTAATAAGGTAAGACATATCCCTCCACAAGGAGTAACACAACTTAGAAGCTATCTCATAACTACTATTAAGTTTCAACTTTTTCCGACCAAATCACAAAAGCTTGTGCCCACAAGTTAGCATTATCTAGGAAGTACCCAATCTCTAAATTAATGGCTAATTTCTAGATCCCCAAATAGTCCTTTCCATTTAACAAGCAATTTTCTTGATGCACTCCTTTTACTCTAGGTGGTAGAAAGGACAATGAAGTTTTTGATCGTTGCCTAAAAACGATTGCCCTCTATCTTGCTCACTAAATAGAGTGATTTGCATAATCAAGTGTTTATTTATGTAAAAGGATATCGCAATAAAAAAAAAGGCTACCATATTTCAATAGCAGATAGAGAAGTTTAGCAAATGTCGATAAATTCTTTCCACACTTTCTCTAAACCAAAAAAGGAAAAAAAAAAAATTCCTATTATTGTATTGAGAATTTGAAACCAAACCCGCGAGAACTTCTTTATTTTATTATTACCAAGTACGTATTAGTAATACATTTCTCCCCTCTAGAGGGTAGTTTGCATATCAGAATCACTAGCTACGAATTTAGTGCATACAATTTAACTAGATGAATGGTGTCCTAAAATATATAAATCTCACATATATGCAAAATACAAACTCCACAAGCTAACTAGTAAATTTGATTTTGATAGTTGAATAGTTATTTATCAGTCTTGATTGATGCTGACTCAAGATCAAGACAATGTTTTAACCTGGTTCCATTCAAGAACCTACCACCCCAATCTTGTATCTTGGCATAAGCTGCTCAACTACTGCATGTCTAGACAACTAGATCAACCCTTGAGTAGCTGCTCCAAAATCAGATGAAGTTGAAGCCTCTTTTTTTGGGGCATGCGATAGCTAGCTTCGTATGCTGATGGCTTGTATAATATTGGTAAATGTCCACGATGTATACTATTGGTAATTGGTAACTGCCCACGATGTATCCTATTGGTAAATGCCCACGATTGAAGCAGTTTTACCAAAGGTTAAAAAATTAAATTTTTGAAATTCAAATTGAGTTGGTTAAACCCATTACCCACTCCCTCTTATATTCTCTCAAAAGACTCCTACGGGGTTACAATTTCAATAGATAAACAATTGGGTATTACATTTTGATGAGAGATAACTATTCTATGGAGAGAATAGAGATAATTTTTTTAGAGAGATAATTAATTGTTGAGAAGAACAATTATTCTTGAGGGTTTTCCGATTAACGTGAAATCACCGGATTAAGGGTTGGTACGTTGTGATATCGTATTGATAGTTCAATTATTATAGCTATCATCCCGATTGTGAGTTGTTCGTATTCAGAGTTTGCGATTTTGAAGATTTTCTGCATCACCGATTGAAATATATCACAAACTCATCTTTTTACGATTCTGAAAATTATTTTTTAATTATTTCCGCTGCGTGATTGAGTCATGTTTATCTAACATATACATTCACTCATCAAGTTTATTTTTTAAGTTTTTCTAGTGGGTATTATTGGGTCACACACACATTAAAAAAAAAAATTAAGAGATAAATATTATTTGGAATATATTAGGAACCTTTTTCTTTAACCAAAAAAAAAAAAAACCCTAGCCCTATGAAAGTGTTGCTCGATAAGAATTTATTGAAACAAAATCGTAATTAAGAGTACATAAATAGCCATAAGAGTTCGTAGTAGAACACATCACATTCTATTCAAGAATCTTTTCTTTGAGAGATTTCAAATTTTTTACTTGATTAATTAAATCATTCAAGCTATTGTAAGAAGAGCCATTACCCTTGACTGCTTCCCTTGCCATTCTTCCAATTTCCTCAGCCCTCTCTCTTGCCTTCTGCCCATTCTCCCCTTGCATCAACTCCTTCACGCCTTCATAAATCACGCCACGGCTCACGAGTGCGCCGCCTTCAACCCTGGTGCAAGGCAGCCGCACTCGCATTGCAACCTTGAGCTCCTCCGCCAAGAACTTGGCATTCAAATGCTGCTCAGCCTTCATAGGCCATGCAAGCATTGGAACTCCACATGACAAGCTCTCCAACACCGAGTTCCAACCGCAGTGGCTCAAAAACCCACCAATTGCTTTGTGGGCCAAAACCCATCTTTGGTCCACCCAGTCCCTCAAAATCAATCCTCTCCCATCATGACACGCCACGTCACCTGGTGGCTCCCAGTTGGGTTGTTTTGCGACCCAAATGAAATCTTGACCCGACATCACTAGTGCATGTGCTACCTCGTCAAGTTGTTCATTTGAAAAGTCAGTCTCAGTTCCAAACGACACGTATAAGACAGACCCCACACACTTATGCCGGTTCAACCACTCTGCCCAAGCCGGAACCGTTTCACTCCGGTTTTCGTCCTCTTTGTCCTTTTCGTTCATTTGAAACTCATATTGCATTAAGGGACCAACACACCATATTTTAGTCCCATGCCCATACAGTGCCTCTAATGAGGCTACGTGGTTTGGCTCAAGCGCTAAGAAACTATTGACAATCACTCCCCAACACCCAAGATCTGTGTACTCGGCTTCTAAAAAAAAGCGAGAGATTCCGTCATCATTAGTTAGGGACTTGGGCAAATCCGCTTTTGTCAGTGGAAAACATGTCTGCACTCCTTTGACAACAACTTTATCATCCATATGAGTTGGATACAATGTTAAGGATTTCTTCACGGCCATTGAGAATGCACCCATCCCATGAAACACAAGCCGAGGAATACCAAAACTCTTGCATGACATCTTTGTCCACCCGTGAAAAGTGTCTGCGATCATGCAAATTGGTAAGTCACACTCTTGAGACATTTTTTCGAGGATTTTCTCAAAAGGCTCACGGAGTAGTTTTGTGGCGTTGAGGAAGATGAGGAGGATGTCCTTCGATGGGGCTTGCGACATGTTCTCGCAACCCTGTGGGAGACCATGGACATGAGGGAATGGAATTTCTATGACACGAATTTGTGGGTACATAGAGAGAGAGTTTCTAATGAAAGAAGCATTGGATGGTGTGGTGATTAAGGTTACTCTGATACCGTGACACCATAGGACTTTAGAGAGGTCGAGTAATGGAATGGTGTGGCCATGAGCCATGAAAGGAAAGACCACAATATGGGGCTGAGAAGCCATTTTCGAAGAAAGAGAGGTCGAAAGAGAATTTTGTTATTTTGTATATGAAAGTTTCTACTATTTGGTATCTCTATGTGTGCATATATAGAATTGCTAATCTTCCGGTTTTGTCGAAAAAGCTTACTTGTGAATCTCCATGGTAGCCAGCTAGATGGCACGGAGCTAGCCCAACCATACATGGATCAGGGGGATCATAAAAGTGAAACCCTCAAACCCAAAAGATCTAGGATATAGACATTTTAGTTTTGCTTGCTTTATTTGATTTTTAGCTAAAATAAGACCTAATTGATTGAAAGTATTTTACTTCTAATTATATTTATTATTTAGACATTGATTCCGTAGCTTCTTAATATACTTCACATTTTAGCAATTTTCAGCTAAAAAATTGCTTGTAAGCCCTAGAGTTATTCATTTATAAGTTTAGGAATTCAGTAATTAATAAGATTATTTAGTTCTTCTTTACAATTTCTTGGTTGGGAGTTGGTTTGGATTCTTGCCCAAGAGCACACCTTTTGTATTCAAGGATTCTAAGTTGCAGCAAAGAGTGGAAAAGAGGAAAATGTAAAGCAAGTCAATAAGACCAAAACAGGTGCTCTCGGATCTATGAAGAAAATTTATAGTCCAATTCCATACCAAAAAAAAAAAAAGAAATGTCATATACGTTATAACAATCAAAATATGCAACGTCACTAATATTAATTTTTGCACATTAAAAGCATCCTCCCAAAAAAAAGAAAAAAGAAAAAAGAGGAGAAAATGTTATGGAATTTTCCTTGACTTTTCACCTACCGATGTCAAATTTCCAAGCAAAGAGTAGTATTTCACCTTTCATTGAAAACAAATTCATATGCTCAAACCCAGCAAAGAAAGCAATGGGTGAGTTCAAAAGGGTGATCCTAAAGTCTGTTCTTTTGATTTTTCAGTAGCAGGGTTGGGTTTTTTTTTTTTTTTTTTGATAATTCATCAACCGGTATTCGAAACTATATTTTAATTAATTGGAGTCGAACTAGTGTTGAACTCTCAATAAGGGAGGTATCCTAACTAAGTTCATTGATCAGGCCACAGTGTAGCTAGTTTGACGTAGGAAGAGTTTCAAGTTTCAGCATAGATTGTCATGTTTCCCTTAATGGATAAAAGTAGCAGTGCTGGTTCTTATGCAGAGAGGGAGACGCAAATAGCTTGGAGAGGCAAAACCTGGCAATGGAGATATGAATGCCTGTCCCCTCCTTTTTCCCATCTTGAGAAAAGATGCTTCCTTGCCGTCTTGAGCTCATTTTTCCTCTTGGTTGTCAAAAGGCTTTCCCTTAGACTTCAAAAGGGGGCCTTTGGAAACATGCTTGTTATTTGTTAACACTTTAGTTTGGTTGCAGCTCGTGCTAGGCACTAACATTTTTTTGGCTTTCTCAAAAAATAATATTTTTAAGAATAATTTTCTTTTTATTCATTTTTAATTTCAACTTGTTTTATAATTTTGTAATTATTTAATAAATTTATTAATTAATAATTAATTGATAAATTAAAACTGATAAATTTATTTATGTTTGTTCCTGGTGTAGAAAATGTCAATTTCCTATAAAAGAGTACTTCCAATTAACAATACGTAATTAAAATACAATCCATTTTTTAATCATAAAAAACAAATGGGAAATAGAAAATCCACAATTTCACACACCAAAACGAGCAGGGGATTATTTGTTGAGAGCCAAAGTATAGATCAACGCGATTGCGTCTTTTCTTTTGATACCTAAGTCTCTACCCCTTTCATCTTATTAATTAACAAAATATTAGTTTATTACCAATTTTAAAATATATATTTTAAATTTAATTTTATTACATAAAATTTCTTATAATTATAATAGTATCTAGTGCAAAATGCAAAAATATCTCTCAGAGATAATTTAAACGGTAGAATTTCCTCACTTTTATTCTCCATTTATCGATTTAATTCCATTTAATTACATTTTTTTCATAAAAAATAGGTGTAAAATGAAAACTAATCTGTTAAGTATTGTTATCATAAAACCTCAAATCAATTAGGAAAATAGTTTACTACACAAGAAAGAAAAACTTGCGAGATTCACAATTGATTTTTTTTTAGATAAAGTATTCATTTGTTTTCTATTTATTTATTAATGGGTGTGCTTAGTGAAAACTAAGTTAAAAAAATTATAAAAATATTCAGACACATTTATTTATTTTATACTATGTTTAAAAATAGGACTAAAAGAATTATAGAGGCCAAAGAAAAAACATAACAAAAAGGGATAGATATATTCGAGCTTATTTTTTGTAGTAAAATAAATAAATAAATAGTATTTTTTTGAAAAAAAATCAACCGTAAATCTTAAAAATTGTGCTTTTACATTTTTGTAGTAAATTACTTTTCCTAATTTACTGAGATATTATTAAGGCAATAGTTATTAATATTTGTTTCTATTTAATATTAGGATATATTTTTAATTATAAGAAATCTCCCACTCACACATAAGGATTAGAATCAAACATAACATGATCATTACAATGAAACACCAATTTCATACTGATAAGTGGATCGTGTGACTCATAAAAATACATAGAACTCTAGGGCTATACAATGGTTAAGGATATATAGCAGCTCAATATCAATGTGGTGATGGGGACGTCGTATCTTGTTATAACCCAAACCGCTTTTACTCGACACAGTCAACATGTCTCTCATTCCTCAAAATAATGTAAGAGCATACTTAATTTAAATCCATTCATATATCCACAATTACATCTCAAAACATTAAGTGACAGACATAATTAACCGGCCTGTGAATACAGAACAATGTGTCGGTTAAAACAATTTTCCTTTTCATACCACTAATTTTCAACTTTATCTTAACTGTTTTTCTGGTGCACCGCCAAACCGAATCATCTCTATGATTTCTTAATAACATGTTAAAATAGCAACGCTAAAATAAAATTTTAAGAGACAGACGAAAGTGTTAATGTCACGCCCCGACTCGCAGGTCCGAGCACGTGACAACCACCGCGCTACCCTAAACATGTGTGAATCTTACCACGTGTTCCAAGATATCGCAAGACATTCAAAATATCAAATAAAATCATAGGTCATCCTGGAAATTAATTACCATTTACCAAATAGAACACAATTTCTCTCTTTAGGGATAAAAAACAAAAATTAGTAATAATTCCCAAATAATTTCATAAAAATGAAATTAAGAGTCTCCAGTAAAGGTTTACACATAACCAATTCTAACCAAAATCAAAATACAAAGTTTCAAAAGTTTTCAAACAGATTCTTATATAAAATGCCCTCCTTGGGTCAAACTACCTATACTTCAAGGTCATAGCAAGATCTATACCAAAAGGAGTCTCTGACAGAGATTTTTCCAAAAATCTGGCTTCAAGCGACCAAGAGTACTAACTAAACTTTTTCTAAAAAATGGAGAATGAGAGGTGAGTATAGAAATACCAATGAGTGTATAACATGGTATGATAATAAATGAATGGTGATTATGGATATATTAAATATTTCCCTCAAAATCATACGATCGTATCAATAAATCTCAATATAAACATGATCTCAACAAATCATGGTATATAATTCATATGTATCCAGTCATCACAACTTGCTTTCTAAAATCATGGGGTTGTCAAAATCTTTGCACCAAAGCCTTGGCCCTGACCAATGGTGAAACAGCCAAGAGATTCTAATCATCATTAATTAATCATACACATTACCCCCTTCTTTGGTTTTGGTTCGGTCTTCCCTGGTGCAACCAGGGTACTCCGAAGGGAGGGATTCAGAGGCATCTCTCGAGCGCAGCTATCTCCTCATCCAAATAATTGTCCAACCATATCGTCCCGTCGGGCTCCACACCGTGGAGGGAATGACTATAGTCATTAACCATGCACACAGTACCATTTCGTAATTATCACATTATATACCAAAATGTGCCAACAGTTATTCAAATGAATTCTCAATGCATAAGTTCAATCAATTGCATTCAACACAAGTCAATAAATATGATATATTATTTTTAAACGACACATGGATGCATTCGGTAATTCAAATCTCTTTTAGGATATTCCACAATCATAAAACAATTTTAAAACAATTTTAGAAATATTTGTAAAATCATTAGAAATTATTTATAAAATCAATATAAAACATTTTCTCACTTAAAATCATAAATATGTATCCACTCACGGTGTAAGTGAGGGTAATCACTCTCGGTTTGTCCCACAGCAAGAGTCTGGCTTTGATAAAGTTTGTTCAGCTTCTACGAAATTATTACGTAACCAAACCATTAATATTTATCATTTCACAGCAACCCATAAGTCAATCATTCAAAACCCTAACTTTTCTCTCACTCTCGGTGACATAGACTTTCCTTCAAATTAATATCTCTGATTTAAGCATAGATTCTAGGGTCATGAAAGATTAAAGTAATCCCTAGTTAGAAAAAGAAGATTACCTAAATCGTTGTCACCAACTCGTTTCAAACCAAACCACCGTCAAATCCTAGATTTTCTCTCACTAGAATACTTCAAATCTCTTACTAAAGTTAATCTTCCAGAGGTTGGGATATAAGTTTTGAAACCTTTAAAGTATGGGTTTTGATGGTATTTGATTGATCTTTGGAGGAAACAAGAAGAGAGCGAGAGAATGTGTGAACCGAGAGGAGAAAGGAAGAAGAAGAAGAAATGGAGTTTGGCCTTCGTGGATTCTAATGTCCCACCACTGCTCTTCATTTATAACCCATTTTCCTGAATTTACTTAACTGTTCTCCTTCACTTTCAATGTATACAAGTGCCCAATATGCCCTTGTTGGTAATTTGGAGACTTTTCTCAATGATTCAAATACTTAAGATTTTATTTATAGAGAGATGAGTGGTCGGTGATGTGTAGGAAAGTTTGAAATGAGAAGTGCCAATTTATAGAAATAATTTAGAAATAATGATAAAATTGTATAATACCTAAAATATGAATATAACTTAAATTGGGTATATTATATTTAAGGTGCTTGGATGATATGATGGTAAAAAGTCTCTTTATAAACCGAATGGTTTTAGGTTTAACTTCCATCGATTACCGAATAAAGGACAAAAAATTGTTCCAACACAATATGAAGGAAGTACTCTCCACCGAAGGGTCACATTCACACATGGTGTCACATTATTGGGAATAGCAAAACATTGGTTATAATAAACATTATACATATCATGATTGAAGTGCTAGAGTGGCTTGGTGGATAAAATCTTTTCGGATGCATGCAAGGTCAAGGGTTCAAATCTCCTTACGTGTAATTGACGATGGAAGAACACATTTTTGTGTCCTCTTGGCTACACATGACCGAAGGAAATTGTTGGAGTGTTTCAAAGAAATTCAAGTTTTGTGTGCAAACTCATGGGTCAAGAGTGTTTCAAAGAAATTCAAGTCTTATGTGCAAATTCATGGGTGGCATGACCGAAGGGAAATTTAATAAAATTCAAAACTTGTGTGTTGATTGTTGTTTATTGGTGGACCGATGGCAAATGGCAACAGGGTTGACCAATGGCGAGGGTTGGCAAGTCATGCTCAATTCTAAGCTAAAGTGTCAAAGATCATGCACCGAAGGATGAGGGCACTAACACCGAAGGACATGTGTACCGATAGCCAAGAGTGTCCCGTACCCGTAAGATGTCGAAATTAAATAAAATAGTCTTGTTTATATATAAGAGAGAGATTTTTTTATTTTTATTGATTTTCGATTTTGAGGTATGTAATTTGAAATTTTTGGGATATTTAATGTACCCGTATCCCGATTTGTAAAATAAAGTGAGTATAAAAATATATAGATGAATTTTTATTCATTTATTAAATTATACATTACTCATTTAATTATTTATAATTTATTTATAAAAAGAAATATATAATAATAATAATAAAAATAAAAATAAAAATAAAAATAAAAATAAAAATAAAAATTGTAAAATTAAAAAAAAAATTTCGAAATTAGAAAGAATTTATTCCGGTGCAGAGTTCAAAATCACCAAATCCGCGCCTCGCTCTGACCCGAGACCCTTTCACCCACCTTTTCCCCGCGACTCATCGTTGTCCCCCAATGCCGGCCATAGCCAATCCCTCGCTGCCCACAGCCCCCCCAGCGCGCACCTCTGCGCGCGACAGCCCTGTCCCAGCGCGACTGCTCGCGCGCTGACTGCTCCTGCACGCGACTGCTTGCCCGCTGACTGCCTCCTGCGCGCGCTGCTGTGCTGCCTCCCTGCTCGCGCGCCTTCTGCCACCTGCGGAAGCCCCAAATCAACAGTCACCAATAGGCCTCTGAGAACCCTAAGTCACAGCCTGGCATAGGTAAGCATAGGTTCTCCAATTTTGATTCTAGGGTTTGAATATTCTGAGTATTTAGGTTTAATTTCTAACGATTGCTGCAAAATTGAAATTGTTATAGGTTCGAGCTTGAGTCTCCTGGCGACCGGAAGCTAGGTCTGCAAACCGAGAAACCCTAGGTAAAGAGATTTTTGGTCTTTTCATTAATTGAATGAAATTAGAATGCATTTAGGGTGAAATTAGCATAAGGAAGTGTTGTATAGGTTTAGAATGTATGTTTGATTGGAATAAAATGCATTTTTGAAATCCTATGCTTGATCAATAAAGCCAAGTCTAGTGTCTGATATGAAAGGAGCATGTTAAAGGATAACAGAGTCGAGTTCTATTGATTTGAATAGTTTCATTCATAGTTTAATTTCACGAATGCATGAAAACAGTTGAAATTTGAGACTTGAGCTTAAGAATCGATGTAGTCTTTTCCATTATAAGTTGTCCTACATATAGGCAATCAAAATACTATTTTCGTATGATGAAAATAGACTTAAATACCTTGAAAATGACATATGGGTTGAAGAAATCGGATGAGAATTGAAAAGTGTATAAATTTTCAAAGATTTTTCTAATTTATAGGGAATTTATGAATTTAGACGTGTTTTCGATTTTGAACGATTTTAGGTTTGAATTTAACTTGATTTTGATTTGGTTAACTACTTATAAATGGAAAGAAATTGATGACATTGGAGTTTATTCATAAATTGGAGAATTTAGATTTGTACAAACTTAGGGAAAATGATAAACCCTAAGATTTATTTGAAATTTGATGATTTATGTGATACTTTGATTAGGTTGATCTTGTTGGGGGGCCGTGTTTGATTGTGGAAATAGGGGTACCCCATATAGTGAGTGTAAACACAATCTACTATTGATTGATAAACCATGTTTTATCGATTTTCAAATGACATGATTTCTATACGTGTGAAAATTGAACTTTTGGATTTTGATAAGTATATATGTACATATTTTTGTGACCATTGGAGTGTCCCCAACCCCTGAATTTATTGATATGCATCCATGAGTTTGATAACCGAATATCGTGCCACCCCTTTTGATATATTGATGCGTTTTAAATGCTCCCACTTGCATTGGCACATGGTTTTGAATAGATTTACCCGTATGGTGTATCATATTATTAACGATGCAGGGCATATCCCGGCCGAATGTTGGGATGCATGGCACTGCGTGATTTGATATTGTTCCTAGCTAGAAGCATATGTTTTCTTTTCTAAAAATAATATGGGATTGTACACAGTTTAAATCTAAGTGTACACAATATTTAACGTATATGATTATTATTATTTTTAGCAAGTCCTTAAAAGTCTCACAATTGATTGTGAAAAAGCTCACACCGGAGTTTGATAAGTTTGATGGATTGTGAAGAATATTATTTCGTTGTGCCTTGAGATATGGAATTTTTAATTCTCCATTTTATATTACATGCTTTGACCCTCCAAGGTCGCACTTGATATTGATAGCACGATGTAACCTTTCACAGGCTATCATCCCCCCAAAAAACCCCCCCCCCCCCCCCCCCCCCCCCAAACAGGATTTTTGTGTTGGAGCGACATCTCAGAGTATAGAGTTTGGGTGTACTTGACGTTCAGGAAGGTGAGACCTAAAGTTTAAATTGAAAGATGAATTCAACATTTTTGACCTGGTCTCTATTAACGACTTGAATTTTGGGATATATAAGACAAAATTTAAATGTAAATTTTAAATCTTTACTTGGGAAACTATTATATGATATATAAAATTTTATATGATTACAATTACGATCACAAGAGACTATTTGATGACCTGATTACGTACACAACCTATTAAGCAGAAATATGGTCTTTCCCCCCCAAAAGTTTGTAAATGTGCCAAGAAGCTTATTGGAATAAGGTGTTGAGAAAAAAAAAAAAAAAAAAAAAAGACAAGACCAAGAAGAAAATTGGGCATTCGGTTAATGTGTTTGGTCAAATAGGAGAGACCGAAGGAAAATGTTGAAAGAATATATTGTCGTTCGGAGCAAAATAAGCGTCGTTATATTAAAATTTTCAATTATGTTTTTGACAAAATTGATTTTTGTGTTTATATGTTTGGTGTATCACCATGGGATAATTGAAAATGTTAAGCATTTGGTAAATGGACCGATGATAAATAAATAATCGGGGACAAACCGATTAGTCAAAAAAAATAATACACCAAATAGTCATAAGTCCCACTAAATTGTTTATTACTCCCAAATATTATAAAAATTTACTCTAACCAACAAATATTTCTCAAAAATACAATTATTCAACACAAATAATTTAAAAGCTACCGATCAAGAGTTTAAAAGATATCCTGAACAACTTAAAAGATGATATTTCACATTTATATTCAAATTAATTATTTCTTCTACTTCATAAAATATAAAATTTTTCAAATTTTCCATTTTAGATTGAGTTTCAAAAATTCAGACTTGTTTGGTATTATAGTTAAAAGTATAAATTGAGATTGAATTTGAACCTTTGGGTCTCACATAATGAGGTGAAAAGGGATGCACCATCTTTTTACCCATATGATCATATAAGCACACATAATATGAAACACGTGTTTCAATGTTTTTTCTTCCTATCTAGAAGCATATGTTTTCTTTTCTAAAAATAATATATTGTACAAGTTTAAATCTAAGTGTACACAATATTTAATCTGAATATTTCTTTTTACAAGTCCTTAAAAATCTCACAATATCAAGAAAAAACTCACACCGAGCTATTTAATAAGTTTAATGGATTGTGAAGAATCCATTTCGATTACCACATATATATATGGAATCTGTAATCTCATTTTAGTACTCTGCTAAGGTGGCATATATATGTTAACCTATCACAAATTAACACCGGGGCCCCAATGTTGAGACATCATGAGCCATATTGTTCAACATTAACTATAAACACAAGAATTTGGGATATAAAAACAAAATTTAAATGTCAATAAATATATGGTACTTTAAATATTTCATCTATTTATTAGGAGTTTTAGGACATATGTCATTGTTTCCTTTGGCAGTAGAAGTATCAATGGGTTTGCAGTTTTGAACTTTATATCGTTTCAAAGCCTTCACAATACAAGACTCTTGAGATTTCCCAATAATCTTTGGGAATAATCTCTATGAGTTTTAATTCTCAATTTACCTCACCCATGTCCTTCATCTCAAAAGTTGGAAGACAACTATTTCAGGATCTGAAAGATATACTCTTTATCACTCGCGGCTAATAATGTGTTCTCGACATATAGAGATAGAATTATAAATTTGTTATTAGACTCCTTAACATAGATACAGTGGTCTTTGTCTATCATGATGAAATCATAAGAGATCACAACTCTATAAAATCTCAAATACCATTGTCTCAAAAATTGCATAAGGTATAAATTGATCTATTCAATTTTCATATTCTACTTTTACAGCTTTTAATGACAAAACTCTCTAATTGTGTCATATGGGCACACATCATCACTCAGTTTGGTATACCTCACGGCCTTATCACGGATAACGGAAAATAGTTTGATAATGCTTACTTCTGAGAGTTCTGTGCAAAACTAGAGATTAATGATCGGTTCTCATCGGTTGCCCATCCACAAACCAACGGATTCGAAGAAATAACCAACAGGACGATCCTTTAAGGGCTAAAAACAATGTTAGATGAAGTCAAAGGACAATGGGTAGATGAACTCTATAACATCCTCTAGTCGTACCGCACCACACCTAGAAGAGCAACTAGAGAGACTCCTTTCAGCTTGATATATGGAAGTGAAGCTATTATACCAGTAGAGATTGGGATCCCTTCCCTTCGGGTAACCCAGTATGATTCCGAAACAAACAAATCAACCTTGTGTGAACATCTAGACCTACTCCCTGAACTACGGGAACCCATGTCTGCCCGAATGGCTGCGTATTAGTAACAGATGGCACAATATTACGACCAATAAATCAAAAGCCGAATGTTCAAACCAGGTGACTTGGTACTAAGGAAAGTGGAAGCTACCGGCCAACTCCAACCCGGGGGCAAACTAGCCCCAATTGGGAAGACCCTTATCAAATACACTTTGTAGTTCTCCCGAAGGCTTATCGCCTTAACAATCTAAACGAATCGGCCATACCCAGAATTTGGAACACAGAGAACCTATGAATCTACTATCAGTGAGCCATATCGTTTCTCTTTCGACAGAGATACCTCCTATTTAGTAAGTCCCACATGATTCTCCTTTCAACAGTTCTATCCATTTGATTCCTAATACTTTCGTTTTAGTCAGTGATTACCTATCGAAGTGATCTATCTCCCCAAAAGGTTTTAGTCACCCCATCCTATCCAAGGGATCTATCTCTTGGAAGAGGCTCAGTCGTCCCATCCTATCGAATGGATCTATCTCCCTAAAGGGCCTTAGTCACCCCATCTTATCGAAGGGATTTATCTTCCCGAAGGGCCTCAGTCGTCCCGACCTATCGAAGGAATGAATCTTCCTGAATGGGTCTTAGTCTCCCTGTCCTACTGGAAGCATTTACACCCTTAAAGGGCCTTGGTCGCCCCGTCCTAGCGAGAGGATTCAATCTCTTTGATGAACTTCGGTCAAAAGAGCCAGCGTCATTGGCTAAATCCGTGTCAATAGACAGACAGAACATACCCCTATCAACCTGGAAGGCACAAGGACAACCCCTAATGTCCTTCAAACAAGTGGGTCAATCACAAAAGTGGACCGACCTACAAAGAAGTTCTGACAGACACAACAGATAACAAGTAAGTGGATCATATCTCTTTTATTTCCATACATGTTCGATTACATGAGTAATTATACTTTACAAGTCCCTTGATCGGGCCGATTACGTCAAAAGAAATCATAAGGCTACCTCGCCTCTATCGCTCGACAACACTGGAAAATATAAAAATAGTAAAAAGATGAACAACAAAAAACAAACAATAGCCCCAAGTATCAAAGACCATAGAAGCCACAAGTGAAACTCACATGCGACAATCTATAGCCCTACTGATACAATAGGACTGCTAAAAGGGGAGACAAACCGATTGGGAAGGGAGTCAGAGGATGCATCAGAATATCATCATACTTTCTTCGATCAACTAACTCCCTACATGCAACCGGCGTGCCCTGCCACCCGACTCGAAAGGGGACTCTTTTCTTAAAACCGAGACAGGGACCCCTAAAAGGAACCTCGATGAAGCCCATTACGACAATCGGATAGTGAATGGCATGAAGTGAAGGCATGACGAGCACTCATACCAACAGTCTCCATTCTTAACAAGACCTCATACCAACAGAAACGATTCACGCTATCAAGCTTCACAAAGCTAAATCATCCCTTTAAAGACTTCACATGGAAGACTAATCTTACAAGAAAAAGGTCCTCAAGCGTAGGAAAATATTTGTTGAAACACCACAAAGTCCCACAATCCCTATTTATAGGCACAAAAAGATCTCTTCAATATCTTGAGGTAGTTGAAACGCCTCCATGAAAAAAGTGCGAATTATAAAGAGTGCATGCCATCTCGCCTTCCTATGCCATCAATTTTGAATTAAATTAAGTGGAAGGTGGAACGTATTGATACCAGGGGAGTACAAGACAGTTGACACAAAAGGGGAATTCATATTCTATCCACTTTAATTTCGTATCAATTACGGACGATTCGGATGACCTCAAGAGATATGTGTCGCCAGCTTTCATGCCTTTCCAACTTCTCAAGAAGCGAACTTCACTTATGGCGCCTCTCCTATAAATTGACACCATGAGTCGGGGGCAAATCATGAAACATGATCCAAACACTAACTAGTATGACATCCGGTTGTCTGATACCCAATAGAGCATTCATGGTCCCTGAGGGCCTAGTCTTTTGATCCACACATCGACTTGGGTATTGCAACCGACGAGCGGATATATTCGGTGAAACCGAACGCTTATCCTCTCTATCCGACCGATAACTAACAAATACTAAAAGAATCAAATACTTCTGTTCTCAATCGGTAGTGCATAAACTGAATGTAGCTCTAATTGAACTTCCTTTTTCAATACAAAATGTATCTCCCGGATAAGAAATAAAATCTTGAGAATCTAATTGATAAGAGAAAAAATATCCCCGTGTAATTCAACTTCCTAAGTGATAACAATATCAAAATTTTGACGATCCGGGATCCTTGGATCACTCCATAAAGAAACTAGGATTACAATGCCCCGCGATGACACGGCTCTGAGATGGACACTGTATAAAAGCTTTCGGGACATCAAACCAGGTAAGTCCTCTAACTCAATACAGGAGAACAAAGATCACGGGGAGATTCATCCTCCCTTCTTTTAAGTCTATTTATCCTTTCGAAAATCTCTCTTTTTGACTTGATCGTTGGAGTTTCCCCCGTCGGAGCACTCTCTGGTGGTCTTTTGTAGGTTTTAAGCCTCTTCATCGAGTTTTCATTCGAGTCACAAGAAGACGAATCTGTAGAGTCAAAATCCACCTCCAACAAGTCCTAAAATTTATAAATAAAAATTAAAATAATATAATTTAAGTGTATAAAATTATGCTATTAGGTTTCCATTGCCCTGACTTGAAAGTGTTGTGATAACCATCATCATCAAGAATACAAATTGAAATCAAATTCAATTGAAAATCAGAAGTATACTTAACATTCTTAAGCATTAATATGGAGCCTGTATTTGTATTGACACAGATGTTACCAATGCCAATCACCTTAGATATGTCATCATTACCCATTTCAAGATACCATAGTTATTAGCTTTATAAAATAAGAAATTTCCTTTTTAGCAGTAACATATAGTTCAGCACCAATGTTAACAATTCAAGTTGTCGTATCACACATTAAGTTGACAATATTCTCATCACCCATAAAAAGAAGATCAGCCTAAATAGTAGTAGCAACGTAATTGTTATTGTCACAGTTTTATTCTCATGTTTCCTTTTATTCTTCAATTTGAAAAATACTTCTTGATATGTCCCATTTTGCCACAATGATCATAGATAAGATTTTTGAGCTTGGATTTTGACTTGCTTCTCCTTTGCCTTTATGTTTTTGGCCTTAGCACTTGCTTCTCTCCTAATCTTCAGTATCGAGGACAACTGAGTGTGAAGATGACGAAACCAGCCAATGAGATCTTCTTCTCATTTCCTTATTTAAAACTTCACTCTAAACATATTTCATAGAAATCACACCACCAGGAGCTGAGTTGGTCAAAGAAACACAATGTGTTTCCCAAGAATTCGGTAGTGTATTGAGAAAACAAAATTCATGCACTTCTTCATCATATTTAACACCCATTTCAGATAATTGATCTAGAACACCTTCAAAATCATTTAAATAGTCAGAAATAGGGCTGCCTGCCTTGTATCTCAAATTCTTAAGTTGTTTAAATAGATACAACTTATTGTGGCCAGTTTTAGAAGCATAGAGTGTTTCAAGCTTGTCTCATCAACTTCCACCAATTGCCTCATTAGCAATGTGATCAAGAATATTATATTTCTACCCATTATCTAATATAATCACATACTCATTGGTGCTCAAAATCTGAATCCTCAACATTCATAGATTCAGATTTTTGAATAGCAAACATTGACAAATGCATTTTCCTCACAAATAAGAGATCTTTCATCTTTCCTTTCCACTTGTGATAATTAGTGACATTTGGATAAACCATTTTATTAGCATTTATCTCCTTTATTCAAGTAGACAAACCACAAATATTAACCACAAGCTCTCATACGAGTTTGATATAAAGAACAATATATGCACCACAATGATACAAGCAACTTGGCCAACACTAAATGAAAACTCATAGTGGAATAAGCACACCAAACAATCTTTCTAGCTATTTGAACTTGCAAGGAATATTCAAAATCATAGCACAAGCTGAAAATAATCCTAAAGCAATCAAAACCAACAAAACCCCAACACAAGAACACAATAATTTTTACATAGAAAACCTTTTCAATGTGAAAAGTAAAAACCACAAGATAAGTCCCGGAGGGGGGGAAGAACAACACTCCACCATCGCAAAATAGTCTTACCAAAATCTTCCAAAACAATTACAATGTACAATATCAAAATAAGGAGAAATAAGAGATAGAGATACAAATATGGGCTACTGTTCATAACCTAGAACTGAAGTTACAGAGCTCCAAATGTAATCTCCACCATCCGGAATGAAGAACTATGTCTCCGGAACCTTCAGACTGAAAACAAGCACAGTCCAACAATGAATGACCCTGAGTCGACAAGTTAATTAAAACTGGTCAGAAAACAAGAGAAGAGAAAAGGGCTTTCTATTTGGTTCTTCCTTTATAAATCTTGTCTCAACTAAAAGAATACGTACAACAATAACAACAGCAACACTTAATCCCAGCAAGAATGTGTAAAAATTATTATTTAATTGGGATGTGGGCCCAAGGTGATTGGACCATTCCCAAACTAAAGATCATATATAATGTGACCAATGTCCCAAAGATAGTTTAATCGATATAACCCCTCCTTCCATCCCCCAATGTCATGATGTCATGATTTGGGTTAAAAAATTAATGTGACCTATAGCCATAGTCCTTGAACAAAGCATTTGTTAAACAGGATCATAAACAAAGATCATTTTTTTTCATAACAAAATCCACAAGAAGAAAGATAGGTGCGTACTATAAAAATCAAAATACCATTCTCGGCACGAGACTTTAAAAAGAAAAAATTGAAGATTTTATCTTTGATGCACTAGTTGGATTGAACCAATTACAACTGCTAGTGGATGAGTCTAATAATCAGTTCTATATTTTTTGGATGGTTGGTGTAGTAGCTCTTAGGGTTTTCTAGTTCTATTATAACTAGAAACCTTAGCATTGCATTGTGCAGTTTGTATTACCCACCTCTCTTCTCTTAACAGTAATGTGACTTCTTATCCTCCCCCAAAAACAAAAAAAAAGCAATTTACAATCAAGAAAGATGAGAAATCATAAAATTGAAATCCGGGTTGATCAGCCCTATAAATGACAATGCACCAAAATATATCAGGGTCCTATAATGGAAAAAGATAGGCAATGTCCCTACATTGTGAAGTTCATCTATATTATCTATCTTATGACTAAAATAATCATTTTTTGTGTGCGCATCAGTTACTTACAATCCATGTGCTGACCTTTCCTTGTGATAAAGCCTTTCGACAAGTGAACAACAAATGAAAAAAACCTACTAAAACTTGAACATAAGCTTCAGCAACAAAGTATGTTAGGGTTGTCCTAGAGCCTACCACAGAAATTTCTTTGCTTCAACAAAGAAATTGTGGATTTTAGTAGTCTTATGGAGAGTTCATGCAATTTTGGTTGTCTACCGACCATGGAAGTGAGAAATCGGCCTGGAAATGGTGGCAAGATTATATAGTAATATTGGTTTTACAATTTGTGTAACAACCACAAATAGATATTCTAATAGAAATTTCTTGCTAAGAATAAAAGGGCAACAACCTAGACCTTACACTTTATTGTCTCCCCCTAGACTTGCCAACCAATGAAATATGGAGTAGTGTATAGTGTTCCATGCCTAAGGATGAGCTCAATCTCAGTACTATTTAAAGTGACAACCACAAGACTCCCCCCAAGACTTGCCAATTTCACAAGGGTTTTGATAATTTTGGCGATTTGGGGGGCTTTGGTTTTAAATTGGCATCCATAGTGGTTTGACAAGTATGAGCTCTAAGCAAACCCAAAAATAGAATTTGATTCCAGTTCTCTCTTTAGTCTAAAGCTGAAAACATCTTAGATAATGTTGGAGATGGATTTCGTCTCCATAGATCCAGCTCCTTGATAACTTGAACAGGTGCTCAATGAGGAGGCTTGAAACTTATAAAAGATCATCGGAGGGTACTCCGACGGGAGATGCTCCATCGCTTAAGTTAAAAAAAGCGATTTTCAATAAAATAAATAGACATAGGGAGAATAAATCTCCCTGTGACCTTTATGTGTTTTGTATCGAGTTCAGAGAACTTACCTAACTTGACGCTTCAGGGGTCTTTTGTAGGATTTCCTACTAGAGTCATATGATCCTGGAACATTGTAATCCTAGTTTCTTTATGAAATGATCCGAGGATTTCGGATCATAATCGTCAAAAATTTTAAATTATTATCATTTAGGAAATTAAATTATATGGGAAGATTCTTTCCCTTATCGATTAGATTTTCAAGGGTTTCCTTCCTTATCTAAGAAATGCGTTTCGTACTAAAATAGGAAACTTAATCAAAGTGAGATTCGGATGAATATTACCGATTGGAATATTACCGATTGGGAATAGAGGTGTTCGGTTTCTTTAATATTCGGTATCCATCGGTCGGATAGAGGGGGGTATATGCACCTACTCGTCGGTCGCATTGTTTGGATCGATATGCTCGTGGTTCGAAAGAACTGGGCCCTTCAGGATCGTAAGTGTATTGTCGGGTCTTGGATGCCCAAATACCGCACCGGATAATATTTAGACCATGTCTCATCATTTGCTCCCAACTGATGGTATCGATTTGTAGGAGAGGCGCCATGAGTGAAATCTGTTTCTCAAGAAGTTAGAAGGCATAGGAGCTGACGACATGTGTCTCCTGAGGTATATAAATCGTCTGCAATTGATACGAAATCAAAGTTGATGGGATATGAATCCCCCTTTTGTCTCAACCGTTGCGTACTTTTTTGGTATGAATACATTCAACCTTCCACTTGATTCAATTCGAAATTAATGTGGTGTAGGAAGGCGAGGCGGTATGAACTTTCTCACTTAATTTACATACTTTTTAGAGAAGCGTTTCAATTGCTCCAAGATTTTGAAGAGATCTCTTTAGGCCTATAAATAGGGACTGTGGGACTTTGAGTTATTTCAGCGAGTTACTCCATGCTTAAGGGTTTTCTTCTTGTGAGAGTTGTCTTCCATGAGGGGTCTTTAGAAGGATGCTTTGGCTTTGTAGGTCTCTATAGCGTGAGTTATTTCTGTTGGGATGAGATCTTGTTAAGAGTGGGGACTGTTGGTATGAGTGCTCGTCATGTTATTCGTAACCTGAATGTCGTGATGGGCTTCATCGAGGTTCCTGTTGAGGCCCCTGACTCGGATTTAAAAAATGAGTCTCCTTCTGAGTTGGGGGGCAAGGCGTGCCGGTTACGTGTAAGGAGCTAGGTGATGAAAGAAAGTATGATAATATTCTGATGCATCTTTTGACTCTCTTCCCGATTGGTTTGTCTCCCCTTTTGGCAGTCCTATTATATCAGTAGGGCTGCAAATTGTGGCATGTAAGTTTTACTTGCGGCTTCTGTGGTCTTCGATGCTTGGGGCTGCTGATTGTTTTTTGTTGCTCCTCTTTTATCGTTTATGTACTCTTTGTTGAATGATAGAGGCGAGATAGCCTTGTGGATTTCTTTTGATGTAATCGATCTGACCAAGGGACTAGTAAAGTGTAATTACTTTTGTAACTGAACATGTATGAAAATAAAAGAGATTTGCTTCACTTACTTGTCATCTGTAGTTTCTGTCGGAATTCTTTATATGTCGAACTACTTATGTTCACCTTTGTGGAGGACACTGGGTATTGTTCTCATGCTTCTCAGGTGGATAAGAGTGTGTTTTGTCTATCTATAGATGCGAACTTAACTGATAGTATGAATTCTTTTAATCAGATTCCTTTTAAGGAATCAGATTCCCTCATTCAAGGAGATGGATCCATTCGATAGGACAAGACGATTAAGAGCCATTTGAGAAGATAAATCCCTTTGGTAAGATAGGGCGACTAAGGCCCGTTCAGGGAGATAGATTCCTTTGGTAGGACAGGGTGATTAAGACCCGTTCAGGGAGATAGATCCCTTCAGTAGGATAGGACAACTAAGGCCTATTCGGAAAGATAGATCCTTTTGGTAGGACAAAATGACTAAGACCCATTCAGGGAGATAGATCCCTTCGGTAAGTAATAACTGACTGGAGCGGAAACGTTGGGAATCAAATGATAAAACTATTGAAAGGAAAACCGTGAGGGTGATAAACCCCTGGGTGAACCATAGAGTGTATCTGATAGGGGCCTTCCTAGTTGGGAGCTAGCTTGCCCCTGGGTTAGAGTTGGCCAGTAGCTTCCACTTTCCTCAGCACCAGGTCACATGGCTTAAACGTTCGGCTTTTGATTCGCCGATTGTAGTATTACGTCATCTATTGCTGGTACACAGCCATTCAGGCAGATGTGGACTCCCGTAGTTTAGGGAGCAAGTCTAGGTGTTCACGTAAGGTAGATTCATTCCGTTCAGAATTATACTGAGTCACCCAGAACTAGTGGATCCCGATCTCCACTGGTATGGCAGCTTCACTTCCGTATATAAGGCTGAACGGAGTCTCTCCGGTTGTCCTTCGAGTTGTGGTGCGGTACGACCAGAAGATACTGTAGAGCTCGTCCACCCTTCATCCTTTGGCTTTATATAGCATGGTCCTTAGTCCTTGAATGATCGTTCTATTGGTTATTTTCGCAAGTCCGTTGGTTTGTGGATGGGCAACCGATGAGAATCGATGATCGATCTCTAGCTTCACACAAAACACTTGGAAGTTAGCATTGTCAAATTGTTTTCCATTGTTTGTGACAAGGACGTAACGTATGCCAATCCGAGTGACTATGTGAGTTCATACGAATGACTGGGCCTTAGTTGATGTTATTTGGTCTAGAGGTTCAGCCTTTACCCATTTAGTGAAATAGTCGATAGCCACTATAAGGAATTTTTTTTGTTCGGTAGCTGGTGAAAACAGTCTGAGAATATCCATTCCCCATTGAGCGAACGACCATGGTCCTGTTAGGGGGCTAAGCTCGGTGGAAGGCATTCATGAAACCAAAGAGAACCGTTGGTATTTGTCACATTTTTTAACATAGTCGTTTGAATCGTTCTTCATGGTCAGCCAGTAGTACCCTTGCCATAAAGTTTTATGGACTAGATTTCGAGTCCCCAGGTGGTTGGTGCATAGCCCTTTATGAATCTCTCATAAGACATAGTTCCCCTCTTCTGGGGTCAGGCATCTCAAGTAGGGATGAGTGAACGACTTTCGGTACAGTTTTCTGCCAATGATTACATAGTGGACGGCCTTTCACTTTAGCTTAGCTGCCTCTAGTGGCAAGTCAGGCAATTGGTTGTCTCTTAGGTATGCTTCAATTCAGTCTTTCCAACTAAGGGGTTGATCCGCTGCTAGGACACTTTTAGGCTCATCGATACTGGGGTACGGTAAGCTTTCGATATAGACCGTTTCGCTAGACGCAATTGAATCTAAGCTGACCAACTTGGAAAGTATATCGGCTCTCGTATTTTCTGAGTGAAGGATTTGTTGGATGTCGACCTTTTCTAGTTTTGTCATTGTCTTGCGTAGTTTACTTAGATATTTGGTCATGGTTGAGTCTTTTGTCTCATAGATCCCTTTGATCTATTTAACTAGCAATTGACTATCGGTCAATACCCGAACACTTCGGGCTCCCATATCGGCTATGATTCAGAGTCCTGTCAACAAGGTTTCGTATTCCGCTTGATTGTTAGTGGCTCTGAAGTCAAATCGGATGGCATATTCTGCTTTGAAATTGTTTGGGCCCATCAGTATGAACTCGGCGCCACTACTCGAAAAATTTGAGGACCCATCAACATGTATGGTCCAATCTGGCAATAACCATTTGTTAGGACTACTGGTGAACTCAGGTGTAACTTTAACCGGGAGAGTGTATTCGAGAATGAAGTCGGCCAAAGGCTGGCCTTTGATTGCTAGTCGAGACTGATATTGGATGCCAAATTTACCCGATTCGACACTCCATTTGATTAAACGACCAGATGTGTCTCTTTTCTGGAGAATTTGCTTCAAAGGTTGGTCAGTGAGCACCACGACGATATGGGCTTGGAAGTGCATATGTTATCTTCTCAATCGGTCGGTAATTGATTTCGGCTTTTTTGAGTATCTGACTGATATGATAGATCGGTTTCTGAGCAGTTGACTCCTGTCTTACAAGGACAGAGCAAAGCACCCGATGAAAATAAAGAGATAAAGGAAGAGTTTCTCACTAGGAATCGGTCGAGAGAGCAACAGATGGGTCATAAGATACTTTTTGAGCTATTCGAAGGCTATTTAGCACTCGGGTGACCATGCGAATCATTGAAATTTCTTCAGAGCGTCAAAGATGGGTTTGTGTTTCTCCCCAACATTTGACATGAATCGGCTTAGAGCCGCTATCCAACTGATAAGGAATTACACCTCCTTCAATGTTTGAGGTGGCAACATGTCTAAGATAGCCTGTATCTTCTCAAGGTTGGCCTCAATCTCGCGATTGGTGATCATAAAGTCCAAGAATTTGCCCGACGCAATGCCAAAAGTACAGTTGTCAGGGTTCAGTTGCATGTTGTAGCGTTCGAGCATCTGAAAGGTTTCCTCAAGATCGGCAACATGAGCTTCGACATTGGTGCTTTTTACAAGCATGTCACCCACATACGCTTCTACGTTTAGATCGAGTTGATCTTTGAAAACTTCGTTAACTAACCGCTGAAAGGTCGCTCCTGTATTTTTTAGGCTAAAAGGCATGACTCAATAACAGTATGTACCGAACTTAGTAATGAAACTTGTCTTCTTTTTGTCCTTAGGTGCCATTCATATCTGATTATACCCCGAGTAGGCATCCATGAAACTTAAGAGTTGATGGCCCGAGAAATTATCCACCAATTTATCGATATTCAGGAAGGAGTAACTGTCTTTTGGGCATACTTTGTTAAAATCTGTGAAGTCTACACATATTCTTCATTTACCATTGGCCTTCTTTACCAGGACCATATTGGCCAACCATTTGGGATAATTGACTTCATAGATGAACCCGGCTATTAGTAGCTTTTGGACCTCCTCTTGGATGGCACGCTAGCATTCGAGGGCAAACATCCTTTTCTTTTCCTTGACTGGCTTGTAGCCGAAATTTACTATTAACTTGTGAATGATGACGGACGGATCGATGCCAGGCATGTCCTCAGGGGACCAAGCGAAACTTTGGAGTGTCATTGTAGGCAGTTGACAATAGCTTCTCGTAAGGATGCAGACAGGCCAGTTCCGATCCAAACAGTTCTATTGGGATCATCAGTCAAAAGAATCTCGATCACCTCTTCTCCTGGTTCTAGTTTGTTCAACGGTTTGATGTCGCCTCTGAGTTCTAAGGTGTCGATAGGAAAGTTTTCACACTCGTCTCTGTCAGCGAAGAGGACGTAGAGGTCGAGATCACTGCAAATAGTTGCGATCCCTTTCATCGTTCTAAACTTCATCTTCATGTGTCTAATGCTGGGTAATGCTTCCAGTTCATCCAGACTTGATCGGTCGAGGATGGAGTTATACGATGAGAATAGTTTCACCATATGGAAGGTGGCCTTAACGGTTGCATGGTTAAAGGGAGTCCCTAAAGTCATATCAAGGGGAATAGTCCCCTCTGGATAGATGCATTCATCAGATAATCCCTCGAGGGATCCGGTCGGGGGCCGAAAGTGCAAGGAGTTGAGGCCCATTCGATAGAGAGCGTCCCAAGTAAGGATGTCACAATACGTGCCTTGGTCAACGACAACCCTTTTTCTCGTATGAGACTCCATTTTGATAGTAATAATTAGAGAATCATTACAACTAGGATCGATTCCAATCAGATCATCATCATTGAATCCGATGACTGACCCTTTTTTTATTAACCATAGCCATATTTTGTTAGTGACAGAAGGTTGGTGAGAAAGACTAATGACTAGTCTAATTCCCATAGACGGTGCCAATCTGTTGGAGGTGGTATCTGTCTCCACAGATCCATCGAATGGGTGCTCAATGAGGAGGCTTGAAATCTGCAAAAGATAGTCAGAAGGTGCTCCGACAAGAAAGGTTTCGATACTCAAGTCAGAAAGAGCGATTTTCAAAAGAATAAACAGATAAAAGGAGGATGAATCTCCCTATGACCCTTGTGTATTTTGTGTCGAGTTCAAAGAATTTACCTAGCTTGACGCTTTGGGGGTCTTTGGTAGGATTTCTTGCTAGAGCCATATGATCCTGGGATGTTGTAACTCTAGTTTCCTTATGAAATGATCCGAGGATTTCGGATCCTGATCGTCAAAGATTTTAAATTGTTATCATTTAGAAAATTAAATTATATGGGAAAATCCTTTCCCTTAAAGATTAGATTTTTACGTGTTTCCTTCCTTATCCAAGAGATGCGCTTTGGACTGAAATAGAAAGTTTAATCAAAGTAAGGCTCGGATAAATATTACTGATTGGGAATAGAGGTGTTCGGTTTCTTTAGTATTCGGTATTTATCGGTCGGATAGAGGAGGGTGTATGCACCTACTCATCAGTTGCATTGTTTTGGATCAATATGCTTGTGGTTCAAAAGGACTGGGCCCTTCAGGACCATAAGTGTATTGTCGGGTCTTGGACGCCCGGATACCGCATCGAATAGTATTTAGACCATGTCTCATCAAGTAACTTTCAATTTTATTGCTAATAATACTACAAGTGATAAGTTTAAAACCTTTTTTAAGTTTTTATTGAAAGAAAATTAGGATTTGTTATGCCTTTAGCATTGTAATATGAGATCCCAATGTTTGGACTATAATGTCTCAAAAGGACAGTTTAGTAGTCACAGCCCTCCTTTTCCAATCTGGTAATCCCGGGCTTGAATCTCGATATAGCCAAAAAAACATGTTTGGACTATAATAATGTAATAAGTTTTAAAAATTCGGAGCTACACTATTCTTGCAAAATGATATTTTCTATTAAGTTGTCTAATTATTATAAGGTAAGTTGTAATAATCTACCTATCAAAGTATAAGGATGTAGCAATATTAAAAATCATATCATTATAAGGATAAAATTTCAATTAGTTTTTGAATCAAATTAATATATTGCATCATTATTACATCCCTTTATCCTTACAAAGATATCATTTTAGTCTAGTATGAATTCTAACAGACCAACATTGATTGCACGTGGTTGCCTTTCGGATCACTTGGGAGGAGAGAGTAGAATGGGATAAGTGGCATTTAGTAAGGATGATTGCAACACAAATCCACTAATCAAACACATAGATTTCATATAAATCATATCCCAACACTATACACTTGTAAGACTGCATGAACACAATGTTATATTATCACAATCTTACTAGACACCGAACAACTATTTAGTAGTTTATCGGTTGAACCAGTGGTTCAATGGTTGAACCACCGGTTCAATGTCGATTAACACATATAACATTAAAAAATTATATATCATGGGTGGGTCTAGTTTACAATTACCGATAACAAAGTAGCGTAAAAATGACTTGAGGATTCCACTAGGGGCCTCTTTCACCTTCTGCCTTTGAGATCCTCTCTCTCCCGGTTCCTTCATCCGATCACCGAAAACTATTTATTTTTCCGCTATCAGACATGAAATACTTTCTCTCCCAATCTGGTTTCGATTTCCCAATTTGTCTTCTCCTTTGTTATTCGATTTTTTTTTTTTTTTTCATTCCTTCGATTTTATTTTCTTTTCAGACAATTGCATTTAACCTTCGGAGACTTCACATATTTATTTAATTCTTTTAATGTTTTGTTAGATCCACATATGTCATCATTTTATTCAAATCCCACGTCTTTTTGATCAATTCTTTGGAAACAATGTTGTTCACTTAAGCCTCAGCCTTAAAAATCTGATTATAGGTGATTAGTCATCAAGGAACTTAAGTAGGCTCTGGCCAAATATGAGGTGTATGACCCGGACCCCAACACGGGAGACAAGACAACTGAAGATGAACTTGTTAAGCTACAACATGAAGAGGTTAAGCCTAAACATGAGACAACAAAAGACAAGGCGTTTTAGCTAAGCCAAACATGAGGCATTTAAGACATATGCTTGTTTCATACATTAACTATACATATTTGTTGTAACCATATCTCATGTCTACTCCTATCCCATTGTAGAATCTTAGTGAGATTCATTCTAATTTTCTCCAGATTAAATGAGAGTGGAAGTGCAGATGTTGCAATAGAGGCAGAGAGACAAAAAAGTAGCAAAATAAGGAGCAAGATAGACATTGTCTGCAATTGGAATTCGTTTGTGAAGAACAGAGTACAGAGTGTAGTGTTTTACACCTAAGGAAGAGCTGGATAGTCACAAGACTCGGCGACCCCATTGTCTCCTTCAACAGATGCCAATTTCGCGAGGGTTTTGACAATTTGAGTCTTTTTTTTTTTTTCTTTTGTTTACACGAGATTTGAATCTGAATCATGAGATTGGAGGGGATAGTTATAACTACTAGGTAGTCCCTTGGAGACTTTTTTCTTTTTTCTTTTTTCAATTGAAACCTTCTTAATTCACTTTCAATTGCCCACTTTAACCTCTTCTTTAATTTATTATAATTCAACTTGAAATAAATTAATTTTCTTTTACATTTGTAATTCTTCAATGTTATATAGACAAACTATTAAATAAAATTTATAAATGTTATTATATATTTTTTTATTCATACTAAGACTCGAAACTGAATTTATTAAAGGAAAAGGAGGGAGGTGTCACTTGAGCGCCTTATATTTATTTAATGTGATGGAGAATATATGTTTTTTTGGTAATATAAAGATTTGAAGTGAGATCACCAGAGTAGAGTAGGACGTAGAAATTGTGATCAGGTTGTTCCTTTAAAATGACGGAGAATATGTTCCCCACGCTATAAACAGATCAAATGACCAGAAATGATTTGGGTTGGGCCTGGGACTGGGTCTTCTTGTTGTGGCCCGTGTAATTGTTTAGTCACCGTAACCAAAGCACCGTAGGCGTAGCAAAACCCTATTCAACGCGGTACCCAAAATTAGGGCATACTGAATTTTCGTGTCTGCTATAAATCCCCACCCTTTCATTCAAGGCAACTTTCAAAACAAAATAAGACGTAAAAAATTCGAGCCGAAACCAACGAGAAATCAAACCAAGCCCTCGGGTTTTCCTTCCTCGCCTCTTCAGGTACAACTCTCTCTCTCTCTCTCTCTCTCTCTCTCCCCCCTCCAATTTCAGTTCCTGGGAATCTGATCTCCTAAATTGAAGGTTTGAGAGACAGATCTGAGTTCATATGTTTGTAGGCGTCACCTATTTTTGATTAACTGTCGTTGATTTTGAAATTTGAGCTTTATGTAGGTTGTTATGTTACTGTTAGCTGATTTTTGTCTAGGGTTAAGTCTGATTGAGTGGTGCTTGTGGTTACACAGAATGACTCGTGTTTATGTTGGGAATTTGGATTCGCGGGTCACGGAAGGGGAGCTTGAAGACGAGTTTCGTGTTTTCGGAGTAATTCGTAGGTATGGGAGTTTGCAGCTATCATTGTTAGAGTTGTTGTTGTTTCTTTGATGAGTTCCTGATGTTTCTTTATCATCTTTGTTTGTTTTGTGCATAAAATTATTGTTCAAAGTTGAATAGGTTTGTTATTGTTCAAAAGAAAAAATTTAGTGTTAATCCTGAGTGATCAGCATTGCAAAATAGTGGAGGGACTATGATGCTAATGCGAATAATAGTGACTGTGTGCCTTGGTGTGAATTTTTTTGGACCACATGGGGTTGAAGTGATTTTGGGTCAATCCATAAAGGGTATAATTTAAAACAACAGTTTCCATCTATTTCATTAGGATAAAAAAAGCGAATTGGAAAAGACTTTGTTTTCTATGTACTCAAAACCATGTCAAAGTTGAAACTGTAAGCTATGTGTTCTAATTGAGATGTGCTTATTAAGCCTTTGGAGCTTTGAAGCTTCCTACTTCTTTGAGTCTGTTCCACCAAAGAAACCCTAAATCTTGCTATTTAAATTTTGTGTTTTACATGAGTATGCTTCGCTAGTGTGCATAGAAAAAAACACACTTTTGATCATAAGCCCTTTCTATTTCACAAATCCATTTATTTTGTTCTCCACTTTGTCTTTTTCCTGAGCAAGTCTTTCAAGAAATTCATTCATTTTAAGCAGGGAATGGATGGATTTAGTAATTGGAGTTTTATAAATTTTGGATTATGTTGAACTTTGTATTGACAATTCAAATTGAACAAACATAGAGTTGCAATATTTTCTCTTTTAGTTGAGATATAAGTCCTTTAAGGTTGCTTGGGAGCTATGTTGTGAAACTTTTAGAAAGGAGCCATATTTGTGTTGTCCTACATGGTACAAGATTTTGTAACTTATTGTAGTGTAAAATTTTTTATAACTTTCCAAGACTAATGTGGGTCTCATGTGCAGGGGCGAAATCAGAAAAATTTTCTTGGGAGTCCATAAAGCGATAATTAATCAAAATTATAAAATAAAAATGTATTAAAAATTCGTATAATTCTAATTAAAAATACAAAAAATATTAAACAAAATAAATAATTTATGAAAGTTGTGCTCCAAGCTTCTTGATTGATTCAAATTCATCTATAATTGATTCAGAATTAAAAGCACTAGCAATTTATTTTTCAATATAAATAACTAAATTATCTGCTAAATATTCATCTTCCATCTTATTCCGCAACTGTCTTCAAAATCTTCATTCCAAAAAGAGCCCATTCACTATTAGTTGTTGAAATTGGAAAAGTTAAAATAAGACGAATCAATCTATCAATTAAATGATAAATTTTTGATTTCCTATATTTCACCAACCTCTTGCACAATGGTCATTATATTTTGAAAATTCTCATGTTTTAACACATCTAGCTCATAATGTTGCAATTGAATTTTCAAATTTGTCTATCTCTTTGAAGCAGCATAGAGTGGACAGTGGATTCGAGCTTGAAGCATTAGATTACTGGCTAAATTAATTAGTAAAGGAAGCAAACGCTTTTTAAGTTATTTTAAGGAGTCACTGTTAGACCATGTGAGGTCTGTCTTGTTCCTTAAAAAATGGTTTCAAAAATGTTGTCTCTCTTTCTAATGCAATATCCACCATCTTTATCCTTAAAGATGCAAAATAATGTCATATTTTTGTTGCAGATGTTTTTAAAGGCCTGGTTACAGTGAACACCAAATCAATAAAATAATAGGATGTGATCTGTGATCAGATGTTATAATTTATTTGAAAAATGGGTTAATATGAAGTCAACAGTAAGGATCTTCTTAGTTGGTCTTGACAGGAAAAATACAGTTATTTACTGATTAGTGGCCATTAAAAAAGTCATCACCTGGTTCTTGTTTCTTAGGGGGTTAGGATTGGTGTAACTCTACCTATGGTATTATTTGGTAAATGGCCTGTTGCCCTGTTTAACAAAGGGGCCTTTTCTTTCTTGCTGTGCTATATGAATTAAGAGATGTTTTGGCTTGGCCAGTAGAAATTTTTAATCCAACTCATAGATACTTTTGTGTAGTTATACAACATTTGGAACTTATATCTCATAGGTGTCAAGGTGCAATATTAGATTTAGGTGAAAATCCATGATATGACCCAACCATAATTACCAGATTGGGGATCATTCGGGATGTGGTAGCGGGGTCTGAATGTGCACATATATGCTATCATGGGGGTAGGCTCACTAAATTTTTAACGAATCCAGAGTGGCTATTGGATTGTACACGTTCCATTTAGATGCATAGTTTTGTATGGATGCACACAAGCCTAATATTGATGAATAAGGCAGTCGGATATTATGATCCTTAATTTTTGATGTTAAGTTTTCACAAGGACTCTAAAACCGAAAAATAAAGAAAATTTTCCCAGATTTGAGTTGATTTCATTTCAAAGATAATTACAATACACGCAAAAAACAATTATTGTTGCTGGACTCGAGGTAAATTTATAGCTTTTACAGCTTTATTCTCTACCATTCCTGCCTCTTCGCCAAAGATTGTCTTTATCTTACAAGGAAAACGAAGCTTGTTCTGGAACGTATGATTTAGATTAGACTTCCACTTCAAATTTTAACAAATCTGGTAACTATGGACCTGACCTGGAGATCTTTGTTCCCTCTCCAGCCCAACTCTCCCCTCCTCTTTCATGTAGAACTTTAAGATAACAAGTAAAATTTAGCTCTATCTGATAGCTTTTGGTGAGCTCAGTATCTTGCAAGTGATAATTTTAAGTTGTGATCAGCATTTTTGTTTTATGTGTTAGGTTAGATTGTAGTTGAGTTGTTGGTGTTCTAGTGACAGCTTGTAGGTGGAATCTTTATACCTGTTAGAATTTTATTATTTGTAACAAGATCCTGTGATGAAGTTGATTACTTCTTTTTTTGGCAATAAAGAGGCCTGGATATGGTTTGGTTTTGATTCACCAATACCATCTTCAGGCAGTATACAGGGTTGGGACTTGCATTTGCACCCCAGCAGCTATATTAGTGGGTATTGCATCTACCGTTCCATCCCTGCAGCTACATTATGCTGAAGGCTAGTTTTGTATATGGCAGTTGCTATTTCAATGCTTCACTGCATTGGGACCCTGTTGCATGGTTATCTGATGTTTATAGCATTCCAAGAGCTCTATTTTATGCAGACGCTTCTTTCACTAGAACATAAACCTAGGTAAGGTTCAGAATTCTTTATGTGAACACTGGGAAGCAGGATCATGTAAAGTGGAACCAATCTTTTGACATTTGGAAGTAGCTGAAATCTTTTTCTTTTTAAGTTGTTTTTCCTTTTCAATGGCTGTGGGTTGCCAGTGTGTCACCAATCAAAAGGTTTGTCTATATTTGGCTTTGACAAGTTACTCTGCTTTCTGTTTAATCTCTCACCCTGGTGGACCACCAGGTTTTTCTTTTAAATATTTTTTTTATTCGGTTCCCAAGCTTGCACACTCCATCTACAATCATGCCTTTGTGGTTGTCTATGGCTGGACGTCAGTATTTTCTAAGTTGTTTAGCTTTGTACTTAGGCGTAAGAACCCCAGAAGAATACCTTTGTTGTAGACAAATTTGTTATTTTCTTGATAAATGCTGCTGATAAACTGTTTAATGAATTGAATTCTCCCCCTGTTATGGTTCTCTTCCTTTGAAACATTTCTGTTCACCCATCTCTATTAAACTTTGGTTTATTTTCTCCCTATAACAGCAGTTGTTCTATTGTCCAAGGAAGAATATATGCTTCTGATATAATCCAAGGAAATCTTTGAATTTTTCTTAACAAATGAAGGAAATCTTTGAATTTTTTCTTAACAAATGTTATATGCTTTCTTGCTGCAGTGTATGGGTTGCACGAAGGCCTCCAGGATATGCATTTATTGATTTTGATGACCGTAGGGATGCGCAAGATGCAATTCGTGAATTGGATGGTGATTTAGATCATCTTTTTAATTTCGCATTACCAACTTTAAGATTATATTAAATTTTGTTTATCTTTGTTACTCTCTGTAAATTCTAGTTGCTTGTATTTTTTTTTTTTTCTTTTTCCAATTTCCATCATCTTGTTTTATGATAATGGGAACCTGTTGGAACAGGTAAGAATGGATGGAGGGTTGAGCTCTCCCATAATTCTAGGGGTGGGGGTGGAGGAGGTGGCCGTGGTCGCTCCGGTGGCTCTGATTTGAAGTGCTATGAATGTGGTGAGCCTGGTCATTTTGCCCGTGAATGTCGTTTGCGTGTAGCTGGTGGTGGAAGACGTCGTAGTCGGAGCCCTAGATATCGGAGGAGCCCAAGTTATGGTCGGAGGTATGGTCATTTGAATGGGATATAAAATGTGTTATTTGTTTAGTAGTGATGTGAGCAGTTGGCATTTTGGAGTTCATTGAACCTGAGCATAGTCAGTCTCACCCTAATCATTCCTGCAGCAGGGATTACAGTCCACGTGCACGTTCACCCAGGCGTCGAAGCGTGTCACCCCGTGGCCGCAGCTATAGCAAGTCTCCATCTTATCGTGGACGTGAGGAAGTACCATACGCCAACGGGTGATGTTTCTCTCACTTTTTGTAGACTTTTTTTCCCCTTTTTTGATAGTCTTTCTGTTTATTGATATTCTAGCTTCTAAGAACCTTGTAGGGGATGGATGCTCCTAATGTTGTATATGTTACAAATTTATTTTTTGCATATTTGTTATTATTTGCATCATCCATTTAATCAATAGTAGATATCCTCCGGTGTTGTCATGCTACTCGATGTGAGAAAATATTTCTGATTATCTGGTTGGTGAAACACAATTCTGAAGAATAGTGTCACAGTGCAACATTTATGCATGTGCAATATTTTCTTATTTGGAATTATATGCATTGGGTTCACTCTGCAACTATATTTTGTTATTATCTATTAAAATTTGGTTTGTGTTTATGTAAAACAGAAATAGTCTCAAGGAGCGACGCAGAAGCAGGAGCTAGGTCCAGCAAAGGGTGCAGATGGTCTATGTTGGAGAAAATACTGGATAAGTTTGTTAATTACATGGCTGGGCATCATTGCTATTATTGTTAATTCGGGTGACTGCGTCAGCCGCTGCTTTTGAATTTGGATAAGTTTCGTTCTCACTTAACCTGAGTTTGTTATGCTTCTTTTGCTTTTAAACTACTCTAAAACTGCTAGCTTGCTTGTTTTATATATCTAAGGATTTAGTGAAAAGCAATATGAATTAGTTGATAAGAACACATGAAACCTGATGAATGTTGCTAAAGACTTTATCTTTCTTTGTGTCGAGGTGTCCTCATGGTTCTGCTTCATTGGTTTTCTGCTTCTACTCTCTCCTGTGGTTTCGTTTCTCGCTGCCTTCTGGGGATTCTTCAATTTTTGAATGATTTTGTGTCCCTGCTGGCAACATCACTTAGATGCTTCACTCTGTGATTGAATCTCATCTGCTGTGATGCGCCTTCCTCAAACTCCTGTGGCCCTTGATTTCTATCTTCTATTAACAACTCTAAAAAGTAAAGTGAAGGAGATTTCGTCCACTTCTTCCCCATGCAAAGCCATTCAATTTACTTCGTAGTCCGAAGTTCTTGGTGCATGAAGCTTTGTAATAATTGTACATGCCCGGAAACACTTTATGCAACTGTTTCACATTTCATACTGAAGTTTAAGCAATCTGATTTACTTTTAGAAACTGACATTGAGAGACCACTTCTTTTTTTTTTTTTTAATGATAACATTACTGGCCCTTTTCTTGTAAATGGCAGATTTATTATTAGATTTTTTGGAATTGTGAACAAAGCCCACTAATTGCATTCTGGGAAAAGGGTTAGATTCTGGCATATCTTCCTTAATGCCTGTATTTTGTTGGTTTATAGTTTGATTAAGAAGGTTAAAATTATTTTGAGTTTGACCAAGGATTTACTAGTAGATTTCTGCTCTCAAATTTACGAAATATGTTGCTTGTTATTTCGGGAAAAATCAAAATTGGACAAAATTAATCATAGCTGTGGCCTTCTTTGGTCCATCTACCATTATGATTAGTTTTAATGCTTTTGATGGGGCTAGCTAAGTTTGGTATGCTATGTGTATCCATTTATGGCCTAGCCTAAATTATTACAATCAGCTATTTGTTTCTCTTTTCCAGTATTCTTTCTCCCCATGACTTGGTATCAATTCTGTCAATCCCCTGGGTGTTAGATCCACCTATGGCAAGGATTGGCAAGGCTATGCTTGCTTGACCAAGAAGAATGTATTGTCCTTTGGGCTTGTTTTGGTTTTCTGACACTGCTGCTGGTTTTCTTTCTGTTCTTTGTGTTGGCCCTCTGGGCTGGGTTCTGTTATTTTTTAAACAAATAACCATAATCATAAATAGGAAGCACTTAAAGCTAATTGGTATTCTATATATAAATCACAGGCTTGAACTTGCTGGGTGGTAGGACATTAACCAATCGAGGAACCTCATTCTTGGTTGAGTTATAAATGAAATCCAATATTCTTTAGTATGTGGAAACTTTTGCATCATGTTAGGCAGCCTTATAATTTTGGGATTATTATGATAATCAAATCAAATCATATATATATATAGGTTTGGATATGTTCCATGGTATATAAAACCAATTTTTTGAAAAATATTTTTCAATAGTTTGAAAAGGATCTTTAAAAAGAAATGCTTAGTCCATTGATAAAATGTTTTGAGCAAAAGGTTTTGTAATAAAACTTGAAGTTTTATAAAATTTTGACTCTGATAGAACAATTTGTGAACTACCAGTGGCAGCCACGGTTTGAAAATCATTTTGAGAGGGGGGGGTTTGAAGAAGATTCTCCTCTCCCAGTTTTCGAAACTAATTGAGGAGTTTTAGTTTAAATCGGGATACGGGCTTGCTCCAAGTCTTGTTTTGCTATTGGGTTGGTGGGCACTAGCACTGCACTTTCAATGACCCTCCATATGAAATGATCCTAAGCGAATACCCAAAATCTATTGATGCAAAATACGACTTTATGCTGGCCAAAAAAGCGAAGCTTCAATTTCTGTTGGTCTCTGTCAGCTCCCATTCTCCGTGTGATGGTGACGGTCTCTTCTTAACTAACTCTCCTAATTCATACTCCCCCCCCCCTTTCTCTCTCTTCAACAATCATTAGGTATGGCTTATCGATGTATTATTTTTGTCAAGACGGAGATTATTCAATTCAACATGTAATCTGTTTCTTTTAATGTTGAATAAATTCCAAGTATACCAACGCTTCGTTGGTCTAGTGGGAAGAGTACTAACACTCCATATTAAGAATCAGGGTTCGAGTCTTGATAGTGATGCAAACGATATTAAGAGAGTTCCTTTTCTATAGTGAATCCGATAACAGTTCGGTCAAAATTAGTTGGGGTGAAATTTTGGATACTGGGCGATAGAACCAAATTTAGGGTATCAAAAAAATAAAAAAAAATAAATTCCAAATATCAAATAACTTTTTCATTCATGATAAAATTAGAGACTATTATCTGTTGAGTTCCGGAATTATTTGATCCTCTTTGTACATATAAATAATTTTGCAGTAAAAAATACAAGATTTTTTAGATAAAATTATAATTTTCATAAAATGAATTAAAATAACTTTTCGTGTTAAAAACTTTTACATAAATTCAACTGCAATGATACAATAATCTCAAGTCTTTCAATTGGGTTCTTAATAAGCTCTCTTGGCATGAGGGCGCACGTACAAGAACACCCTTCCCCATGTGCACGATTACCCTACGGCGTTCCCTATAGAATTAGATAAAGACATAACAGAAGAGGCCAGAGAGTGATGACTAGATCTGGGCACGCAGCGGGCTCGGGCCGGTCTTAAGGAGACTACTAACATGTCTTTTTCCTTGTCTAGGCCATCCTGCCCGTTCATACAGGCTCTCTTTGTTGTCCAACCCCGCCAACCTACAAAATTTTACTGTTCAGGCCCATCCATGAGGAATTAAGAATTTGAACATTTTTAATAAATATTGGTACCAACGAATAGTTAATTTAATGGATAAAAGTGTTATATCCCTTATTAAGTTTAGAATTCAAAACTTAAAAATAGAAAAGACTACGTTAAAAGAGTTTTCCCCTTAATTGGGCCCGACAACGTTCAAACCAAATTAATTAAAGTATGATTCCGAATATTTATTGATCCAATACCAAAAAAATAATAATAAATATTGATAAATTTATTAAAAAAAATAGTAAGTTAAAATTTAATATTCTAAATCCAAATGACATTCCTTGTATATATAAAGCACTGAAAGGTGTTACTATTCATTTCATTTCGGATGGTTGTTCCATATTTTTGGGACTCCTTTTTTTTTTTTTTCCATTCAAGGCATTGCACCTTTTTTTTTACCCTTTTCTTCCCTGAGGTCATCAGTCTCGTGGGGACCTTTTTTGTTTCATTTAAGTCCTTTTGACACTTTTGCGTTTAAACCATTTGCTTTTTCGGGACCATACTTTATTTTTTTTAATTAGGTCTTTCTATTTTTTTGAACCTTTTTTTTCATTTAAATCCTTTATCTTTTTGGGACATAATTTTTTTCTCTTTTTTTTGTCTCACGGATGGTCATTCTTTTATTTTTAGACTATAATTTTTTATTTTTGATATTTAGATCCTTACTCATTTTATTTCTTTACTCAATTTTTTCCTTTAAGTCGTTCATATTTTAGACAGATTTTTTTCCCTTTTTTGGCCCCACTTTTCCATTCAGATCCCTTTTTTTTTACTCATTCTTTTTAAACTTTCATCTTTTGTCTTTTTTGAACATAAGTTTTTCCCTTTTATTTTTTTGGACCCCATAGATGGTCATTCCTTTATTTTTAAATCACAATTTTTATTTTTTTCATTCAGGTCCTTGATTTTTTTTTACCCCCCTTTTTCCTCTTGAGTCCTTTTTTTTAAACATAGGTTTTCCCCTTCTTCTTTTTTTGGCCCCACGGATGGTCATTCATTTATTTCTATTATTTTTTTACTCCATTTATTATCATTTTTAACTTATTCGTTGGTTTTTTTAAAACTCTAGTGGTTAAACTCTTTTTTTTTCCTATCATTGATATGCGCCATATTTTTCTTAATTTGAATAATAATTTAGTTCAGATATTGAGTTAATTATAAATTTAATAAATATTTGTATAGTAAAAAAATACGATTCATATCATGTAGACACCCCGCACGTTAGAGTTTAAAACATGAAAATTAGTTTACAACATGAAACTGAATTTATTTAAACAAAATTAAAATGTAAAACAAACAATAACTCATTAATAATCGGCAATGTTTACATTTTCATTAACATCATTAATCTCATCATCATCATCACTAGAATTAGAATATCCATCTTCAATAATCTTTGTTGATACAACCTTGACAAACCTAGAACAAAAAAAGGAAAACAATTATATCAATTCTATTACTAGTTAACAATATAAATCATATAATAACAATAATTACTTGTGGGAAAACCTTTTGCACGCATCCAATCATCAAAGAAAACAATTGCTTGAACTGTTTCTAATTTTAATGAACTTCTACAAGAATTTAGAACTTTTTTCAATGCTGAGAGCCGATTTTGAACCAAGAGTTGAAATTGGAATCGACAAGAGATCACAAGCAAATAATACAAGTGTCGGGTACCCGATTGTACCCTTACTCCAAAATACCCTAAAACATCAATTGCACTATTTAAATAAGAGTTCACTTGCTCTTCCAGATAAAGTTCCAACTCTAATCTCTGTTAACTTTGTTTTGATTTACTCAAAATAAACGAAAAGGTTCAAACTCACCATCAATTGAATGGTCAAGAGCAACACTTGAAAAAGAAGAATCAGCAAAGTTAGCATTAGGGTTTTCCATGGAAGAGGCATTGCAATTCATGCTCTTTTGCATTTGAGCATACTCATCATAAAGATATCTAATAGCAACCACAACAAATTCGATACGCTCGACTACCATCACCATAGAGTTTAGCATCATAGAAAAACTCTAAATATTTTAACATGTACCTTGGATCCAATACAACAGCGCATGACAAAATCGCAAGGTATAATCTGACCAATATTTATCAAACTTTTTTTTTGTATCCCCTTAACCATGCTGATCATAAAATGTTTTTGAGTTGTTAGAAGTATCAAGCAAATGAGAATGAATTTTCCAAACACCCCTAGAAGTAAATCTTTGAAGTGAGATACCTAAAGACATAAAATATGGTTGTAACCTAAAAAAAAACTTTCAAAAACCTAACATGAATTTTACCCCACTCTTCTTCAGATAATGGAAAGATCTGAAAATCTCTATCCTATTGCCCCCAATGAAGCAAAACATCCTCAAAATAAAGGGGAATTCCACCTCACTATCACATCTTGCCTCAATTTACTTGACCCTTTTTGAACAATTTTATAAAACTTCTTCCTACAAGGACCATACTTTTTAATGTATTTTATTCCATTTCAAATTTTAGTAACAATATCATCAATAAGATTCAAACTAATCTGAACAATAAGATTAATAATATGCTCATAATATCAAATTTGGAAATAAAGTATCATTAGCAACAACAGCCTTATTTACACGAAAATGAATCTTAAATGCACTAGCCATAACATTATTATTATAGGAAGCCTTATCTAAAGTGATATGAATTTTTTTTTAAATCAATCTTTCATTGAGAAGGACACAAAGTAATACCAACAACTATGTTTAAACCATCATATGGAGGAGTTAAGGCATAAAAGCGAATTATTCTCTTTTGAAATTTTCAATTATTCTCAATCCAATAAGCAATAATGCAAATATGTTCATCATTAGTAAACTCGACTATTCAATTATCAGAAGTCAAACATATTCGACCAGGTGCGATCTCCAACTCTTTCACAACAATGTCTCTCTCCTTAGTTACTAAGGATGACACAATATGCTGAACATATATTTATACGCAAGCTCTTCAACTCTTCTACAAGCATGCTTACCATACACATTACTGAACGGATAACATATTCCGATGACCGAAGCAAAGAAAGTGTAAAAGCAAAAGCTTACTCACCGGAGGATTACTGAACGGAGTTATGATGAGATCGATTAGTAGAGAGAGAGAGAGACGCTATCGCGTGGGATGAAGGAATTCTAATTTTCTCTTGGCTTTTAGCCACGTGTGTGACTACCGTCAATTGGGAAATGGAAGTTTTATTTTTGTTTTTGGTTTTAGAAATATATTGTTGATAGAGCTTTATTTTTTTAGAAAAAATAATAATAATGCTAAATAATTTTCTTAAAATAATTAATCACTAAAAAAATAACATATATTTTTATAAATATATATGGTTGGACCGGATTTTTAAAAGCAATGTCCAAGTTTGGCCCGTAAAATTATGAGCCTTTAAACCCGTACTTTTTACCGGCTTACGGGTTTGGATGGTCTTAGTTATGATCTCAATATTTTTTGTATAAAAAATATAATTAAATAAGATCGAATTTAAAAAAAATAATAATAAAAAAAAAATTATCATTTAAGTTCTCCTTAAGACCAGGATATTAATCGTCAATCCAAACCCTTTTAAGTAAATCTATTCCTTGTTTCACCTTTATCCTCTTTTCATGGGGCCTTTTTTTTTCTTTGGGGGATAATTTTTGGGATAAGTGACTCCTTAATAAAGTGGGGGGGGGGGGGGACTGAAGATGCTATTGGATGACATTAACCACTCAATTACCAAAATTAGTGTGATTACCTCATGACCCACCTTCCTTGTAAGATCCTCTGGTCTCCTCTCGGCCCCACACACACACACATAAATCAATGAAAGCTGATGGTTGAGGGCAGAACAGAATCTCCAAAATTAATTAGTAGGGATGTGTTTCTTTTTACATATATATATATATATATATATATATATATATAAATTTTGAAATCGTGTGACTTGTGAGTTCTAACATGCTAAATCAAGAGTATGAATTACATGGAAAGAAATAAAGGCACATTGAGGCCATGGTTTTCAATGAAGCAAGCCGAACCCTTATGTTTGGAAATCTTTTATTTTTGTTTTTTTAGATATTTAATTGATATTTAGAAATTTAATTAATTTAATTTGAATACTTATAAATTTAATTAAAAAATTATCTTTTTTTTCCTAAAAAATCTACGTTAGATCCATAGTTCGTTGATTCTGGTTTGTTAATTGGCAATAGTTAATGCCCCACCGACAAGATCGTTGCACAACCTTCATATGAGCTTGGTACGTATGGCCCTTTAAATGAAAACAATTGGACGTCTTTCACTTGCAGTATTGACTAAAGCACGCGAAGACACCGCCCATGTTCGGGAAAAACCATTCCGGTGGGGGACCCATTGATGCGGACATCAAAAATCACAATATTTAATTTAAGTTTTAATTAGATCCGCAACAAAGTCTCAAATTAAAAGGTTTAAAAAAATACTGGATAACTTAATTCAAAGAATTTTATAATAAAAAATTAGAATCCAAACGAATAAAAAATAAAAAATAGTCTTAATTATGCTTATATAAGTCTAATTAAAAAAATAAAGAGTTCAAAACTACCCAATACCAAGAGTTGATGAAAATAAAAAAAAAAATAACAATAAGACTTGATCAAAATAGTTTAATTTATTTAATTTCTTAATTTTTCGTTATAATTTATGTTTTAGTTTCTTATTTTTTAATTGTTTAGGAAGTTACTAAATTTTTTAGTTGTCAATTTAGTTTTTACCTTTAATTTATAAATAGGTCATTACACATTGTGTAAAATAGGACTTTTGACAACTTTTTGGAGAGAATTAATAAAATTGTGAGATTTTTTCACACAAATTTTGTTTTTTTAAGAACTTTTGAATTTATTCAAAATAGAAGTCTTATTTAGTTTTTTGACTTATCAATCTAGATTTCGAACCACTTAACTTATGGCGTCGTTCATTCCATCTTTATACCAAAATTCTTGTTCTAGTGAGAAACCGGTTTATGGTCGTTCTTTCTCCTCTAGGACAATGGTTGAGATCTTTATTTTCTATCAATTCAAATTATTCGTTGGGAAATTCTTGGGTTATAATTATATGTTCGTAAGTTTTTGAGTTTCTATATCCGTCGGGTTCACATCAGTTAGTATCAGAGTAATTTCGTGTTACCTTTCGAATTGTTCATACTTGTCTATAATTGTTCATATTTGTCTATAATTTTTTATTTTTCTTTATTTTTATTTGTATTTTTGTCTTGAAATTATCTCCAATTTCAATTTATCACAAAAAACAAAATTCTTCGTTCGTGGGTTTAATTAATTTACTTATTTATTGTTATCTTTCATCCTTATTTTTTTTCTTGTGCTGCCGTAATTCCAAAAAAAAAAAATAGAGGCTGTGAAAAAAAAATGATTAAAAAAAGGGCAACTTCCAATTTTTTTTCTTTTCTTTTGTTATTCCTTCTTTATTTCTTCTTTTTCCCTAGTTGTTCACTTTCTTTGTTTTCTTTCTTTATTTATTCACATTTTTTATTTATTCCATTCTTTATTTATTTCTTTCTTAATTTGAAATTTTTCTAAATTTATTACTTTTCTTATTTTTTACTTATTTTCCTTGTTATTTTCATTCTTTATTTTCCTTGTTATTCTTTTTTTGAATTTCACAAGATAATTATTTTTTAATTAAATTCAAAGAATTATTAGTTCATTAAGATAATAAGAAACATATTTGATGGATTGAATTCATTGAGACTTTTTTCAAACAAAATGCGATTGCGGATGCATTTTCACACAGGTGACGAATTGGGTACAAATCGTTATCAAAAAGGGGAGAATGATGCGGACATCAAGACTGCAATTCATAAGATCCAACTCAAGTTCTAATTTGATCAGTGACAAATGCTCAATTTAAAAGGTTCAAAGAAGTACGAATAATTTAATTCAGAGGATTTTACAATAAGAAATTGGAATCCAAATGAATAAAAAACCAAAAGGGGTTTTAATTATGCTCATATAAACCTAATTGGAAGAATAAAAAGTCCAAAATTATAGAAAACCAAGAGATGACAAAAATAAATAAAAATAACAACAAGATTTGATCAAAATAGTTTGATTTAGTTAGTTTTCTAATTTTTCTTTATAGTTTATATTTTAGTTTTCTATTTTTTAATTATTTAAAGAGTTACTAAATTTTTTAATTATCAATTTAATCTTTACTTTTAACCTATAAATAGACCATTACACATTGTATAAAATAGAACTTTTACAACTTTTTAGAGAGAATTAATAAAATTGTGAGATTTTTTTACACAAATTTTGTTCTTTTGAGAACTTTTGAACTTATTTAAGATAGAATTTTTGTTTAATTCTTTGACTTATCAATCTAGATTTCAAACCATTTAGATTATGACATCATTCATTCCATTTTTATACCAAGATTCTTGTTCTAGTGAGAAATAGATTTAAAGTCATATACCTTAGATTCTTTCTCTTTTAGGGTAAAAATTGAAATCCTTATTTTCTATCAATTCAAATCATTGGTTGGAAATTTCTTAGATTATAATTATTTATTCGTAGATTTTAAAATTTTTATACCTGTTGATTTTCATCCAAACAAATAATGTAAGTCACAAGACGTGTGTGTTATGCCTCCTCCACCACATGTCCAAATTCAGTAGTTAAAGGAGAAGATAACGTTCTACCACTACAACCATAATAGTTTGATGATAAGAGTTGAGATTTTTATTTTTCATCAATAAATAATTCGTTAAAAAATTCTTAAATTATAATTACTTATTCATAGATTTTAAAATTTCTATACCGTTCGATTTCGCAAAACTCATCCAAACAAATAATGTAAGTAACAAGACGTGTGTGTTATGCCGCCTCCACCACATGTCCAAATTCAGTAGTTAAAGGAGGACACAACTTTCCACCACTACAACCATAATAGTTTGATGGTCACTGGAGACTCTAAATCCAGAGAAGTTACGCATTCACATTGTTTAGAGAGATTTGAGTACAATATGCAAAGATAGAGGACACAGATTATAATTTTTATGAAATATATATTATTTTTACAATTTTTATTTCTAAAGTGTTTAATATATTTTTAAAATTTTAACAATATTTATTGAAATTTTCATAACAAATATATCATTTGAGTTATTCTGCTCAGTAATTAAAACAATGAGGCAAAAAGAAAGAATAAACTTTTAAAAAAATATATCAATAATATATGAATTTAACGGCAAAATGATAAATTTTTTTTAATTAAATTTTTAGGTTTGAATTTTAAAAATAAAAAAATAAATATCAAAATGTCTGTTTTTAAATTATATTGTATAATCGTTCGAAACAAATTATTTGATGGGAGGAAGAAAAACTCTTTAAAAAATAAATAAATAATTTATTTAGAAAGTGCATCTTGACCAAGACTATCTTTCATAATTAAGGTATGAAGTGATCATTATATATTCTATTGTTGTCACATCACACATCCGGCTCATCATGACTCTTGACAAAATATTTCTATCCTAAAATTAGACAAGATCATTATATATACTATCCTTTTCATATTTAATTTTTAAGAATTTTCATAATCCAAAAAGGGTTTCTCAAAGCTGTAACTTGTTATTTATAAAAATAAAACTTAAAATTTTGTTTTGTCCCAGAACTCAATTTCTTCCAAGGAACTAGTAATCTCTCTCCTCTCTCTCGATTATATGATTTTTCATTTTCTTGACCGGGTCTCATTGACGTTTTCTAAAATGATTTTTTTATGCATAAAACTCTTGATAGATAAATCAGTATCATTATATTATTTTTAAATAAAATTGAAGTACATTTTCTAATTTTTTTTTATTGACCCCACTTGAAAATGAAGCCATAATTTTACCTATGAATTGATGATGGATTAAACAAGGAAACATTAATTGGAAAAATAAAAAATAAAAACAGAAGGATAGAAGGGAAGGCCGGCATGGCTTTACGAGTTTATAAAAGATTTTATTAATATTTAAAAATTTTTATCGATATTTCCATAATTTTTAATTGATTTTTTAAAATATAGCGATACAAGTAATATATATTAAAATATATATATATATATATATATATATATTTTCCCCAAAAAGACAGATTCTAAGACGCACACCGTAGGTGCAAGAGTCTCCCAAAAGACCGCATTATGGGATATTGCGAGCGAGTTGGGATTTTGACAATTGTGGAATCCTTGTGAAAATCCCGGATGGCCCCAATAACGGATCTGCATTATCCCGAAATTACAATTATACCCTCGTCCACAGGTGTCTCGAGTCTCATCACGCACCGCTTTCTCTCCGGAGTCGGCAGATGGGAAGAAAAGGTCTCTCTCTCTCTGTCTCTCTCAAGTCCTGATGCACATGTTCCATTTAATCATTGATTTTGAGTTGTAAAGCTTCACGTCGTCTCTCTCTCCTCCCTCTCGTTTCTCAAATAGTAGAAACATGAGTTACTAACACGATACACAACTCTGAGCTGTATCTTTGATGTTATGTATGTGTGTGAATATATATTTTGGACTCTTTACTGCAAAAGTCAAACACATGTTGACAACTTCTCCTCAAGGATTTTCTTTTCAGCTTCGTTGAAGCCGTCAACCCTTACCTCCCCTTTCCCATCAACCCCCAAGTCCTCTCTCTCTCTCTCTCTCTCTCTCAATCTCTTCCTTTCTTGGTACTACAAAGAAGCCCACACACGTTTCTTTCACTTCCATTTTAATTGCTCTGAAGAATATTCTTCTTTTTACCACCAAATTCCACATTATTTTTTTTTTTATTTTTCTTTTCATATTTTACTACAAACCCATCTCTGCAAATCTCGATTTTAGATCAAATTTTCGGATAAAAACTGAAAAAGCACCGACCGAGAAATGGGTGACGAACGTAATGTTGTTTAAACAGAGCATACTCTGTTTTTCTCGCAATGAATTTCGGTTCTTTTCTTGATTTATAGAACTAATTCCTTGAATACAAATCTGACCCAGTAGTTTTTAGAAGATGGATTTCAAGAATCAGAAGACAGTAAGGTAAATTTTCCTTATAATTCTGTTGAATTTTCTTTTTTTTTTTTCCTTTTTTTATTCTCTATTTTTTGAATTCATAAGAATTCGAAATCAAATCCACAGATTTTATGATGATGGAAAGCAAAATCTCTGGGAAAAAGCAGAATCACAACGTTTCGCATACAACAACAAATCTTCAACAGGAAACTTTCCAAAATCCAACATTGATAAAAACAACATAATTGGTGGGAATTACAAATTCGAAGAATTGAAACCATGGTGGAAACAAACAATTGATCCGGGAAGTGAAATCTTCCTACGTTGGAACAGAATTTTCCTGTTCTCGTGTTTGGTTGCACTATTCTTCGATCCCTTGTTCTTTTACCTCCCATCGGTTGAAAACAGTGACAATAGTTCGTGCATAGTCACGGATTTGAATTTCGGAATTGTTGTGACTATGTTTAGAGTAATTACAGACATGTTCTATGTATTGCATATAGTGATTAACTTTAGGACAGCCTATGTTTCTCCTAAAACTAGAGTGTTTGGAAGAGGTGAACTTGTTATGGATCCTAAGAAGATTGCTCACAGGTACTTGAGATCAAATTTCTTCATTGATCTCATTGCTGCTCTGCCTCTTCCTCAGGTATTGATTCAGATCCATCTTATTGCTCTATGTTATTTATGTTTTCACAAAATTATGGATTTCCCAATATTCTATTTTTTTTCTTTTTTTCCCTTTTTTTGGTAATTATGTTCTTCCAAGTGAAGTCTTCTCAGTTCTATTATTATCCAAAACCATAATAATTTTTATATATATGCCTAGTGTCTTGGTTTATGGTTGTGTGTATCCATGAAACTTACTTTTGTGTATGCATAAAAAGTAGTGGCCGAGGATTTCCGCTGTTATTGAGGGGAGAAAAGAGTGAAGCTTTATGACTGAGGCAATTTTTTGGCTTAATTGAAATGGGATTTTGTTTGTATATGCTTTACTAATTGGATAAGTAAATAAAGTTGGATCCTAGTTTAATCGTGTCCTTCACCAACCCCCCTCCCCAATCACCAAAAGTTGGTTTTGCTATATAGGTTTTGTAGATTGTGAGTTTTCCCCTGATGAAGAAAAATAAATAAATAAATAACTCTTAAGTTAAAATTTTCTTTCATGTAAGCAAGGAAGCCTTGTGTCCAAGACTTTGGGTTAGTAAAGTTAGCTTAATTTTGTTTTCTTTTTATACCTTAAATGTTGGAGTAGTGTGGCAATTGGGTTGTTTATTATATGGTTTTGGTGCAGATTGTGATATGGGTGATTTTACCCAGCACAAGAACCTCTCATGCCGATCACACCAAGAGCACGCTTGTACTGGTTGTTCTGCTTCAGTATATTCCCAGATTGTATCTCATTTTCCCACTTAGTTCTCAACTGACTAAAGCTACGGGAGTTGTCACCAAGACTGCTTGGGCTGGTGCTGCTTACAATCTTCTACTCTATATGTTGGCTAGTCATGTATGTAATTGTAACCTCTTTCTTCAATTCTGTACTTTTTCCTCCTCTGGATCTTTTGACTAATCAAATGTGGGTTACTCAAGAAAAATGTTGTGTGACGGCAGAAATACCAAACCCCACAATTTCATGAACCAAGTCAAATAATGAAAAATCTTGTAAATAAAATGTCCTGTTACAGCTTTCCAAGTCATCAAAGCATGTTATGAAGTCCTCATTTACTCACTCGGACCTTTTTTTTTTAATTGGTTTGATGTTTTAGGTCCTCGGCGCATCATGGTACTTGTTGTCAATTGAACGATATGCAACATGTTGGAGAAGAATTTGCAAGCATGAACTGAGCCCTATGAAATGCGATGTTTGGTACTTGGGATGTGACACTTTCGGAGATGCAAATAGACAACAATGGGCAAGAAATACTACTGTGTTCAGTAGTTGTGATCCTGCAAACAATATCAGCTTCAATTATGGACTGTTTGAGAATGCAATAACTAACAATGTTGTTTCCTCCAAGTTTATAGACAAGTACTTCTATTGCTTATGGTGGGGCTTACAGAACTTGAGGTTTGTAGTAATAGATTCACCGGTCTACTTCCATATGAGTTAGGACACTCACTAAATAGCATCATTGTTTTTGTTCTCATGTACAATTGTGTTGTCTTGCAGCTCATACGGGCAGACATTGACTACAAGCACTTTTATAGGGGAAACTGCATTTGCAATTCTCATTGCCATCTTGGGTCTGGTTTTATTTGCACATTTGATTGGAAACATGCAGGTAAATTCATTCATAAGCTCCGGAAAGGCTTTTTCTTTGATTTTGTTGGTCTTTGAACATATAAAGAGGAAGGTAGCTATAACATAGATCTATGATGATTTAACTGAAATTATGTGTAGACCTACTTGCAATCTCTTACTGTGAGGCTTGAGGAATGGAGACTAAAGCGAAGAGATACCGAGGAGTGGATGAGACATCGCCAACTACCTCAAGATTTGAGAGAGCGCGTCAGGCGATTTGTGCAGTACAAGTGGCTTGCAACTCGTGGAGTCAATGAAGAATCAATCTTGCAAGCTTTGCCTACTGATCTTCGCAGAGATATCCAACGCCACCTCTGCTTGGACCTTGTTCGACGTGTATGCTCCTCCCTCTCTCTCTCTCTCTCTCTCTCTTATCTTAAAGAAAAAACTAAATATTTGATCTAAGGCTTAGCTGAGTTGAGTCACCAGAGAGCTCATATGCTTATAATTATTGGGCTAATAAATTGCCTTTTTCCCAATTTGTCAGGTGCCCTTTTTCTCACAAATGGATGATCAACTACTAGATGCCATATGTGAGCGTTTAGTCTCTTCCCTATGCACTCAAGGCACATATATAGTTCGTGAGGGAGATCCCGTCACCGAAATGCTATTCATCATAAGGGGACGGCTGGAGAGCTCGACAACAAATGGAGGGCGAACAGGTTTTTTCAATTCAATCACACTTAGACCAGGCGATTTTTGTGGGGAAGAGTTACTAGCATGGGCATTGCTACCAAAATCTACACTCAACTTGCCTTCTTCCACTAGAACAGTGAAAGCTCTCAATGAAGTTGAAGCATTTGCATTGAGAGCTGAAGATCTCAAGTTTGTTGCCAATCAATTTAGGCGTCTCCACAGCAAGAAACTACAACATACATTCCGATTTTACTCTCACCATTGGAGGACATGGGCAGCCTGCTTTATTCAGGCTGCTTGGCGGCGATTCAAGAAGAGGAAGATGGCAAAGACACTCAGCATGAGAGAGTCATTTTCATTAAATCTTGATGAGCAAGAGCCAAATGCAACGGAACACGAGGATGAAGAACAAGGCGATGAGAATGCTAGATCAAAAAATACTTCACAGGCAAAACAGAATCTTGGGGTGACAATACTTGCCTCTAGATTCGCTTCAAACACAAGAAGAGGAGCTCAGAAAATTAAGGATGCTGAATTGCCCAAGTTTCAGAAACCTAAAGAGCCTGATTTTTCAACAGCAGTAGATGATGATTGATCTAGACTTTAGTAGATTAATTTCCCTCGACAGGCCATCTGATTGATGGTCGGGTCTAAATTCTGAGGCTGAAAAAATCATATCCACCTCGCCAATTACATCTTGGTGATTACAAAGGCACGCGAATGTATACATCAAGCTGTACGACCAAAGGAAGGTGTAAAAATTATTCCAATGTCAAATATTGGGAGGTTCGGGCTGCAATACAACCATGAGAGAGAGAGATTTATCAATGTGGGAACTTTAATGTCTCCCATGGAATATTTTTGCAAACATCGGTTTTTCAGCAAAAATTTCTGCGTTCAACCATGCAATGTAGAGAAAGCAAGGCAAAGGCCATATTCAGTGCATAATCAAAGAACTGAGATTTGAGCAGGTTGTTGAAATGGTCAGATTTATCTGAGGTTATTGCCTCATTGAGGACATTATTCAGTGAACACAAGAAACAAGAGTCTATTCTCCATTCAAATCGCATTGGCGATTCAAAAAAAAGAAAAATGTGGTGGGAAAGGGAGCAAATGCAATTATGCTAGAATATAACAATAGTTATAGAGGTACTTTTGTATGTTTTTATGAGATTTGCATATAATGACACCCAAAATAGAGTTAAAAATAACAACCAAAAGAAATTGCTAATTTGATTTTCTAAAATGTTGTGCAGGAATTTATAAGATGAACAACAATCTGGTATCAAATTGCAACACTCCTATCTCCGATGAGCCTCCTCATCCGGAATTAGCATTTGTGGCTTGTTCTTTTTCTGCTGATATTTGGCATAAGAATACCATATACCACCAGCTGTATTTACTATCAAACCAGTCACATTCAAAACATGAGCTTCCACTCCACCCAGTACGAAAAACCCAAGGGTCTGAATGGCATAGAAACAATGTCAGGCAGAAGCATATGGAGTAACTAGGAAATCTTGGAACTTCATGAAATAACCCAAATTGGATCACTCGCTCACCTTACATTTCCATTATTTTCCTATTTTCCATCTCATAGACAATGAATGGAGTATGAAGGATATGACTACATACCGTGGACCCAACACCCTTAAGGACTCCAACGATGGTTGTTGTGAGAGCAGAATTAACAATGGTACACAAGAACATAGTGAAATTGAGAACAATGCCCATAACCAACGACAGAATGAAGATCACCAAAAATGTTAAGGAACTACTCTGCGAACAAAACAATAGTAACCGTGTTATTAAATAGCTTTTGGGTATCACTAAATGTGTACAGATAGGTTATATATATGTCAAGAAGATTGATCTAGATGATGGATATTTACAGCTTCTATAGTTGATGGAAAGATGTAGTTTAGTTTCTGTTGAGATACATGACCAGCTTACTTTTACTGCAGAAGTTTGTGATTTATGTTGGTGATATTCTCTATGAACTTATGAAACCACCAACTCAACCAAGGATAACCATCCTCAAGGTGTTGTCAATAAAAAAGTCAAGTCTCCCATACTCTTATCCAGAAATAGAACCAATAGCAGGATAGAATCATTAAATGTTTCACCAAGTTCTATCGCAAAGGCATTTATATAATTCCCCCATTTTCATCAAGAACATATAAATAGTGCATGTAGGTAATGCGAGAGTGAACAATTCATGCAGCCTTTCTGTGACATATCTTTCTTCCCCCTTTTTCATTCTTACAACTCAACTACATGCTACTTCTGATTACTATATCAGTGAACCATTTCGAACTATAAAACTTTTTTTTTCCATTTTAGTGACTGTTGTTGTTTAATTTGATGCAATTGAATGGTCGATCCATCATAAAAACACATTCCATTAGCTCCAAACATTTTGAAACCACTGGGTGTTGATTTTGAGATCTCTTTACACAGTTGAAGAACAATAACAAAGTATAAAACAACATTGAAGTTATCCTCCATGCACTACAATTAGCATCTACTGCCAGTAATTTTGAGAAAAGCACCCATGTGATCCATTATATCTGGAGCCAAACACATTAGTATTGAAGCACAACAGTAAAAACCAAAATCCTGAGGACAACAATCTTGTAACTTAGTAATTTGTATTTCGGGAGTCCACTCTCACATCATGTCAGTTGATCCAATCAAGATATCTCAGTAGTTGCAATCATTTGAATATTTCTGGTATGACTTTAATAGTTTTTGATCAAAATAAAAAACGCATGCATGTACACACATCCAAAAACATACAGTTATTGAAAGTTGCACTTTATCATTTAGAAAAAATAAAATAATATTGATCCTTCATAATGAAACACATAATATGCTGAAAATATTGAGGTATAATTGTCAAATGCGTAAGAATATGACAAAATGATGTCAAATATATGCATTACCAAATTCCAATGTATCCCTGTTCTTGGAAAGGGGCAACAAAGATACCCAATTCATTCTATAATATTGGACGTATATATAACTACCCTCGCAACTAAAATCTCTATTAGTTCTTTAACAAAGTTTAGACTGAATTTTTTTTCTGCACAATATCAAGCATGGCCTTAGAGCTAAATTGGTATGATTGCTCCAGCAACCAAGCTTGAAGGCAACATAGATTTGTTGGGTTTATAAGTGCCACATTAGAGTGGGTGGCTTTGTATTAGCTTTAAGCACAATGATTTGGCATCAACTTTGCCATTTGTCACCATGAGTCATATAGTAATTTCACTGAATAAATATGGTTTCAAAATTCCCAAGATTTTTCTCCATAAGGCCAATCAAAGGTAAAGTCAGTTTTGATTTTAAAAGCTAACAATCCTAGAATTTTATTTCACAAAAATCCCACAGCTTACAGCTTAACATCTCCTCAATTCAACAACTGCAAATGGCCATTCACACTCTTGAAATATCATTTACATATGCATGTAAATATATAAATATAGATATTCAGTATTTATTTGCATATGAAAGTGAAGTATCCCAAATTTAAGCATCAAAAAAATAAAGGAAGATCCTGACCTTAGCAACTAGCAAAGCCAATGAATTTGGAAACTCTCCTGTAGCAATGATCAAAAAGAACAGGAAAGGAAGAGAAATGAAACTATTGTAAAACATAATCTCAACTGATGAAAGACCATCTTCTGCACCAGACTTCTGCACTAATACAAGGTACATAGTCTGCATTTTAAACCATACAGTTCTTTAGAGAGTGAAGCAAACATATTTTAAAATTACCAAAGAATGTACATATATGACACATACATCCAACAAGGGTGAAGAAATAGATAGACAAGCACCACCACACCTGGAAAAATACAGAAGTAAGGGCCATGCTATATCCCATCAGGTCAAAGGAAAAATCACCCACTGCTGCTATAATAACCCCAGCTGCAATCAACAGAACTGAAAGAGACACCTGAGGTACAAGGTAATAATGGTAAACTGCACATGAACAGAAAGAGAGAGAGAGAGAGAGAGATGGTGTGACTGAATGGAGCCCTTCTGTGAACAGCTCAGGTTTGAATTTGGTACAGGGAACTCATTTATTTAGCAAATGAGTAAAACTCAGGCTTGATTGAGAAGAGTCTGGACAGTTCCAAGCACAACTCCTTATAGCTTGTCAACATGGTTTATGAAGGACGATTTAACAAGATTGTTACGTATTATTTAAGAGTTTGATTATGCTTCATTTTACACTCAAGTAAGCTTGTTCAATCTAAAAAAAGAGGCTGTTGTACTTAAATAAAAATGTGAAGGCCTTCCTTACAACATAAATATGAAAATGCAGGTTCTTCATATTTCTTTTAAAACAAGAAGGAAGAATCTATACAAGCGGAAGCTTGATTAAGGCAAACAGAAGTTTTCTCAAAACCAAAATAAGTGCGGGGTAGAACCCCTTACTCTTGTGATATCCATGACAAAATTGCTATAAGAAAAAAACACATACCAGATTTTAGTGGGTAGTTTCATAAGACCACAAAAATGAGATTCCAAGGACTTGCTTTATTCCTTTTTTATCTTCATAATAAGTAGCATTCCATATACTATGATTTACTTCTATTGATAATAAAGCATTTTTTACAAAAGAAATTCTCAAATTTTTCATTTCTCTCAACCCCTTTATCCTCTAAAAATAACTGGCTTGAAGAATACCATTTGCAAATATATGCTCCAACTTTGTCGACCATCAAAGCAAACAAATACAAATTGGCCTTGGTATACAATTAATATTAGATGAATACGCTCATCTCACTTTCTCTTTTATCACCAATTGTTGCCTTATCAAAAGATATCTAACTATTTGCATCACCCTGTCTAATTGCTCTATCATATGCATTTTCCATGACATTGCACAAATCCTTCTTTTCTTCCCAAACATGTCATTAAGCACCTGATTAGGTATACAAGTTCCATGGTTGACTTGATTTGGGGGTGGGGTCATATCCTTGCTTCATTGACTAACATTGATTTCAGAATTCTCCATCAAAATTTCATGGTATCATGCCTAAGATGATTCCCTCTTTTACCTTATTGTTTTGCTTTAGGCTGACTCTATAAAATCTCAAACTCTGATGTGATGTCTTGTACATTATTGAACCATATATATGTCATATAATTAACCACATTTAGCATTAGTTCAATAATTCAATTGCTCATTTTTTAGGCATTAATGGAATATAGATCTAGTGGCTGCTACATTCTTGTTACCATCTAAACTGATGACACCATTGTCCATATTAGTTTGTATTAAATCATCAAGCAGACTATATAATTATTTTTGGTAACTTTGGTGTATTAGCTTAAATTAGCACAAACTAAAGCGCTGTGAGGCTAGCTCTCTCCAGGAGCAGCATAGAGCATAGCACCTCAAAACAAACCATCTCCATAATAGGTTTTTCTCTTTGGTTTCTATTTCCTCTGGTTAAAATCCTTTATGTAGTTTTACTCCCCCACTTGCAAGAGAGTAGTACCAAATTAGATCCAATAAAACAATCCTGTTGCTTTTCTATAGTACACCCAAATTTTTCTCAATTGAACCATAGCCTAATCTCTTAAAATAATAGCTATCTTCTATAGTAGTAAATATTAAAAGGCAAATGGTAAATGTGCGTTTGTGTGTGTGTATATATACTATTCATAGCAGGCTAGCAAAGAAAAGCTTCATTGGGAAATTGTGCATCTGGTGTTCGTGTGAATGGCCCGGTGTAAACTTCATTAGCAAAATGATGCAATGGAACCTATATATTGTTTCTTTCAGTTATTAAGTCATTCTTCACAATAACACTAGTACTCAGAATCAAATAAAAAGGCAATAGTCCGCCAATTCTAAATGTGCTTACATAATTTTATTGCCTCTTCCTTTTACACAACATGTAGAGGAATAATAAATTTCGACCTTTACCCATCCCAGCACTAACAGAGTATAGAAGCATTCTATAATACAAATAACCAATCCAATTCCCAATTTAACAACATCAGCAACAAAGCATCAGCACATCTTAAAAAGTGGAGAAGCAAAAAAGATGTTTACAGACAGTGGATATCAAAGAAAATTTTCAACCTGGTTCTGTGAACAAAACTACAAACCTGTGTTGAAGGTCTACCCTTTCCTGAGTAAAAGCCAGCTATCAGCACAGCAAGTGGTGTAAGTCTTTTTATTGCTATGTACATTGGAATATTAACACCTTTCAAGCTTGCTAGAGCAAATGCAACATTTGCATTGTAGAATAGGGAAACTGGGAAAATCTTTTTTGCAACTGCTGTATCAAATGCTTTAGCTTTTGTATACCCCATTGTCCGACCAAAATGTATAAGCAAAACCGTTGCCAATTGCTATAAAATATAAAACATTGAACACAAATGAGTTGCCATATTCATAAGAGACAAGAAGAGTTTGGTCCTTTTTTTTTTTCTTTTTACAATCAAATATTTCTATTACCATCAAAATTACCTGTATAGTAAGAAGAGTCAATGATTTTGCATACTGCATGAGTATTGCCTTATTGATAAAAACCATGGCCATTGATGCAATTCCATATGACACGGCAGCAAACAAACTGCATTTATTACATAGGATTTTTTTATGCAAATGGCCTATTATCTATATAGAGAAGAACTACAGCATACTGTATCATTATGCTTTTAAAAAAAAATGAAACCCGGTAAACAAAATTGGCAAAACTTTTAAAGAGTAGAGAGATGGCGTTATATGCAAATAAGTACAAATTACTGAAATCAGCTTTTGTGGATACATTGTTAGGGGAGAACTCTGCATCCTTTACTTAGATGCCAGCAACAACTTTATCCATTCAGACCTTTAAATTGTGTTGCAACATGAAATTCATTATGGCAGTTTTCTTTTTGCGTAGAACCAGTTTCTGAAGTCTCATATTTTGCATTTTTTTTTTCTTTTCCTTTTTATGACCTACAATCTGAAGTTCTTCATTTCCTCTTGTACTTATCTCAGCAAATGCAGCTGTTCAGCATATTAACAAGTTGACAAATATACCAAATAAACAGCACAGATTGTGTATACTGAAAATCTAGAGAGGCCCAAACCTTTTGCGGCCATTGAATTACAACACTTTAGCAATTGCCCGAATCCTCAATTAAAAAGAAAAACAAAACAAAACAAAAAACGAAACGAAACGAAACGGAAAAAAATGAAAAAACAACAAAACACACACACACACAAAAATTGTCTTTTCTCCTTCCAACCATATTGTTTCTCACACAATAGACTCCAATAGTTTGAGAGTCCGTGTTGGCATAGTTTAGCCGGTTTGTCTTGACGCATTTGCTTATGATTCTAGTACGCCTTCCACATATTCGCCCCGAATCAATTCTGAAATGCTTGAATAGTTTCTTCTCGAAAATAGATGTGCATAGGCGGGCGGAAATCGACATAAATCACAATTGTTTCCCCTCTCTCTCTCTCTCTCTCTCTCTCATTCATATCTTTGTCGTTTGGAGTATTACACATGCTCGCAGTACAGAACGCCGAATTGCATTGACCACCAAAGCGCCAACTAAAAATAACTATTAAGACATGGCAGTAGAGGAAAAGGGAAGTGGGATTACCTCAAGAATGGACTTATTTCCGCATCTGTACTATTCTCCATACTGCGAAAATGAAGGTGAAGCAGAATTCAAATCTCACTTCGAATTCTAAATACGAATATTCCAATCACTTTATCATCAGTTCAAGATTCAGAATCATATGCAACAAGCTTTTAAAATCCTACAATTGAAAAAACACCCAGATCAAATTTAGTCAGAAAAACCAAAAGCTGAACGAAGATAGGTGAAGAATCAAAGAATAACAAAGATTACCCAATAAACGAATATCAAGATTACACGTTCAGATCCAATATAATTAAGAAATTGCAATCAAACAACTCTGGGGTTTCTTTGATTCAGAACTTTTCTGGGTCAAAAAGTAATAATAGGGTTTCGAAGATTGTGTAATTCAGTGTAGGTGTGCATGTGAAAGACACTGTAAACCGTAAAGAAGTATAAAGTGCGAGTATGTGTTTGGTGTATGATCCAAGAATAGAAGAGAGAAATGAATAAAATAAATGGAGGTGGGAGAGGGTATATGGACAGAAAACAAAGGCCATGAAAGAGAAATGTGTGTCGTTTGGAGTGAAAACAGCTGGCGCTTGATCGAGAGGAAGAAAACTAGGAAAGTGCATGCCTCACTCCCACGCCATCCCCATCGCATTCAAACTTGGTAATGGTGGACGCCGGCCTTTTGCAACTTTCTTACTTTATTTGAGGTAATTTTTCAGAGCAACGAGCATTTTGTTAAGATAGTAAAACCACAACGAGAATAAGATTTAACATTTTTAAGTAATCCCCTTATAATGATTCCACATATTTTATTTTTTATTACATGCTCGTATCTATTATTATTTTCTTTATAATAAGAATTATATTTTCATTTTACTGATTAAAATTGATAATATAAATATTTTAACGTCATTATATTTTATTTTATATTATATCTTTATATATATTTAAATAATTTATATCATATTTTATTACGTTATCTAAATTTTCTTAAATCTTTCATTTCTTTGATTAATATGAGTATTTATCATAATCGCACATTGTCTGATTAAAACCTTATCCATCGCCTATATACATATACATATATATATATATATATATACATATACATATATATATATATATATATATTTATATCATTTTAATCATGTTTTTCTTAATTTTTTCTCGATAGACGTAATTCAACTTTCTCTCTAATATACTCATTTCTTCTCTTGTCCATTGTTATATGACCGCACATCTATTTTAATATCCTTATTTCCACAACTCATATCTTCTACTTGTGCTTTGGGTTCATTACTCAACATTCAGATCTATACAACAAAACATGTCTAATTTTTATTCTATAAAACTTTCCTTTAGATTTTAGAAATATCTTTCGATCACATAAAATACTCAAGATACTTCTCCATTTCGACCATTATACTTGTATTCTAGTAATACATCTCTGTTAATGCCTCCTTTTTTTAAAAAAATAATATTGATCTTCGTTACTTAAATCTCTTAGTTACAAATAATTTATCATCTCATATCTTAACTATTATCTTACCAGCACTAGTATTATTAAACTTAAAGTTCATATAAACTATCTTTGTTCTATTAAATCTAAATCTTTTCACTTCCAATGTTTCCATCTAAGATTTGATCTTAATATTTACTATTTCATGTGTCTCATCCATCAAAATAATGTTATGTACCAATAACATGCACTATGGTACCATATACTATATGTGTTCGTTGAGTTCATTCATAATTAGTGTAAAACTATAGAGACTTAATGCTAACACTTGATATAATGATATTTTTATTAGAAACTCTTTGGTTAATCCACTTGATGTCCTCACCTTTGTCACCATGTCCTTATACATTTTTTTGATCGCTTCAATATACGCTACTCTTACGCCCTTTTTCTAAAATCCTTTAATAATTTCTTTAATGACTCTATCATATGTCTTTTCTAGATCAATGAATACTATATATAAGTCCTACATCTTTCCCGATACTTCTTAACTAATTGTTCGAGGAGGTGTATGATTTCCATCATCGACGTGTATAAATCAAAATTGATTTTCAATTACTTTGATTTTGTAGTTTTCTTTCAATCACTCTTTTCTAAAGTTTCATGGTATGACTAATTAGCTTAATACCCCTATAATTTATACAATTTTGTATGTTGTCCTTATTTGTAAATAAGAGTACTAAAATAATTGCTATATATTGATCAAACATTTTCTTCATCCTCAATATCCGGTTAAATAATTCGTAAGTCATCAAATACTCTGCTTCGCTAAGCACCCTCATACCTCTATCAAGATATCATTGAATCCAACCATATTTTCATTTCTCATTATTTTTAAAATCTCTTCAACTTTAGAGGGTTAAATTTTTTTATAAAAGTTCATATTTTTTTACTCATTTTACTACTTGGTTCACCTAAATTAACTTAATCATCTTAATCTTCATTAAATGGTTGATAAAAATATTTCTTTTATCACTTTTCTATTTCTCCGTCATTCACTAACACTTAATTTGATTAATTTTTAATATATTTTATTTGTGTAAAATCTCTTGATTTTATCTCTCTCTGCTTTAACTATTTTATAGATATCTCTTTCCCTTCTTTTGTATCAAGCCATCAATAAAAATCTTTGAAAACTTATTCTTAACTTCACTCACTGCTCTATTCGCCTCTTTCTTAGCTACCATGTATTTCTCTAAGTTTTTCTCATTGTTACCGGTGTAAAGTAATTTATAAATAATTCTTTTCACCTTTACTTTTTCTTGTACTTTTTTTTCCGCCACTAAGATTTTTTTCTCATTTCTTTTGCTCACCAAATACACTCTTAGCCATCATTTTCACATGAAGTATTATCTTCTCATATACGTTATTAAGGCCATATATATTTCTCATAAGACTTGTTCTCCTACTCTCACCTTAAAGTTTATTCGTTTCTCATCTTTTAAATTCTACCACTTAATCTTAGAGATATGCACACTTTCCTTCTATGAATACCATACTTGATACACATATCCAACACCAGTGACATGTGTTGAATGGTTAAACTCTCTTCCGGAATGACCTTGCAATCCTTACGGATTTTTTTGCCTTCTCTCTTCCTAATCATACGACGACAACCACTTAGACCTTCTATCCTAAAAATTTGGGATCGGCCACGTGAGAAATAAATATCAAAGGAAAAAAAGTGTTGATTTAATTTGTATGGATTTTTTACGCCACTCATTTCTATCTAATACCATTTTCTTAACTAAATTCATAATTATCATGTCTTTACGAATAAATTAGATTCAAAATTTTAACAGTCTATCTTTACGTTTTATTAAATCTCCTATATTTAAGTTCTCAGTTTTCCTAACAGGTGCATTCTTGGGTTTTTATTGCACATACCCACATCACCTCAAATGATACTCTTGCATCTTATCTACTATTGAACTAACTCTCAATTTATTATGCATCTTATCATTTTTAATTCTATCTTTTTTAGTTTTATCACACATCTATCTAAACTTTCTCATTTCAGTTATAGTCATTTTTTGCTCTTATTGTTATTTAATAACTCAACACTCAGTATCATAAAATAGTTAGGTTTTATTACGGTTTTATAGAATTTTCCCTTTAGTTGTAATAGTATCATGTGATCGCAAAGAATTCCAGATATTTTTCTCTATTTCATCCAACCCACTTGAATTCTATTGTTTACATCCCTATCTATATTGCTATCATTCTGAATGATGAAATCTAAATATCTAAATCGTTCTCTTTTTGGTACTTCTCTTCCTTCTTACTTAATCATTTCTTCATTATCTTGATAATTGCCACTAAATCTATATTTCATATACTCAGTTTTAGATTTATTCAATCTAAATCCTCTAAACTCTAATGTGATTCTCTATAACTCTAATTTAGTACTAATACCCTCTTTAATTTCATTAACCAATACTATATCATCTACGAAAAATATATACCATAGTATTTTTATTTTGGATAATTTTTGTGATTTCATTTATTACTATTGCAAATAATATGGGATTTAATATCGAATCTTGATGGAGCCAATGTTAATTAGGAAATTATCCCTCAAATCCTCGCAAGTTCTTACATTGATCATAATTTCTTCATATATATCCCTAATAAATTTAATGTATTTCAAAGAGATCCTTTCTTCATTAGCGCCTACCAGAACACGTCCCTAAGAACTCTATCATATGCTTTTTCTAGGTCTATGAATACCGTATGTAGATCTCTCTTCTGTACTCTAAATATCTCATCAACTGTGTTAATAAGTGAATTGTTTCGATAGTAGATCGTTCTGATATAAATTCAAATTGGTTTTAAAACATATTTATCTCAAATCTCAATCTATACTCTATCACTCTGTCCATAATTCATCGTATAACTCATGAGTTTAATTCATCCATAATTGAAACAATCTTGTATATCTTATTTATTCTTCTGTAATGGGACAAGTGTGCTCTCTCTCTATATTTGGGGCATCATCTTTGTTTATCAAATTTTGTTGAAAATAGTCATTAACATTACTACGCTGAATTCACTCAAACATTTACACACTTCAATAGGAATATCATCAACTCCTATGACTTTATTATTTTTCATTCTCTTTAGAGCTTCCTTTATTTCAAAAGATGAATCTTACGTTTAAAATTTCTATTAATCTCTTCTACAGGTATCGCGATATTTTATATATCATTGTACTCTTAACATTAAACAAATTATCAAAATATTCTCTTCAACATTTTTTTATGTTTACGTTTCTTACAAGTATACTATTAGTTTTACTCTTACTATATCTAACCTCATTTAAATCTTTTCTCTTCCTCTCCCTTAGTTTAGCAATTCTGTAGATCTTTCTTTTTCCGTTTTGAGTTTCCAGCCTCTTATATAATTCATTATATACCTTATTATTTGATTTCACTCACTTCTATAAGTAATAATATGTGACTCTTTTTTTTAAAAAAAGTGTTTATGAGTACTAAATCGAATACTACGACAAACTTTAGAATGATACTTCCCACCTCATTCCTACATTCGAAGCCAAAGTTTATATATACGACTTCAAATCCTTTATTTTTCCCTCATACATGTCTATTTAGATTTCCTCCAATAAATAACTTCTTTCCACTCAGTATAGTCCGAATAATTCATCTAAATCTTCTAAAAATTATTTTTTACTAATTGAATCTACACTTATTTTGAGTGCATACACACTAACTATATTAATTAGATTTTCTCTATTTATTAACTTGATGAGTATAATTTTATCTCTCTTTTTTCTTATCTCTACTATATCTCATATTAGATCTTTATATACAATTATTGCTACTCTATTTTTAGTTTTATTCTTACCTGTCTACCATAACTTATGATCATAAAACTTTTTTACTTTAACCTTTTCTCCCACCCAATTAGTTTTTTAGAGATATAGGATATTAATTTTTCTTCTATTTATTATTTTTCTTATCTCTCCTAACTTCCTGGTCAGAGATCCTATGTTCAAAGTGGTTAAGCGAATCCTATCCTCATGGCTTATTTTATTTACTCGCACTCTAATATCCCTTGGTAACTTGTTACTATACCCGGAATTCGATATAGTGCGTTGTTGAGGGGGGAACATTCTAAATATTTATCTATATTTGTCTCTCATTTTAATTTGACAAAAGGTTTTATGCTAATTGTTAGCCTACCGTAACTATACTCTTTTATCCGGATTTGGAACCGGCCATGACAGAATTCTTTAGATTAAAAAAAAAACTATATACACAAAAATAGCGATAAAAATAATAAATAAATTTTATATTACAATTATACTTCTATAATTTTGAAAAATTTTAAATTTTAGTAACATTAAATTCATATTAATATATTTTAAAGACAAGTTGGTAAGAAAAGACTTACGACTAACCAAAGATTCCAAAGTGAGAAAACAAAACAAGAACCCAACAGTTGAGTTGGGATCAATTCAATTGCCTAGAAAGGAATATAAAGAACTATGAAAACAAGAACCTGAAAAAAAATATAAATATATATATAAACAAAACTTTCTGCCCAGAAAATATAAACAAGAACCTGACAAGAAAAAATTAAAGAAATATAAAAACGAACCAAGATTACCAAAGTCAAGAGCAAAAAGTGAATTGTGCAAGAGATCTGCGTAGAGAGGTTGCCAGATAAGACTGCAAAATTTGCTTATCTCTTTTGAAAAACATGTTGGCTATATAATTTCACATACTATCGTGAAATCCAAAATGGTTTTTCCCACTTTATTTCTTCATCCAAAACCATAACCCGATGTACTCTGTTGAAATTTGAAGTAAGATGAACAAGCTATACTTGAAATAAAATTCAGAATTTCATTGTATTTGAGAGCATATATGTACATAGCAAGAATGCCTTTTTTCATACTTTACAAAGGGGAGATCATCCTCTATTTATAGAGGAAAAAGGGAGGAGAGAACTTAGAGAAAAATGAGAGGGAGGAGAGGGCTCGCTATTGCCCTTCCCCCCCCCTGGCCCCCCCCCCGGCCCCCCCCCCCCGCCGGTTCCCCCCAACCGGGACCCCTTTTTCCCCCCCCTTTCCCCCCGGGCGGGCCCCTTTGGGGCCCCCTTTTGGGGCCCAAATTGGGGACAGAAATGAGGCATTAATCTGTCCCCTTTTGATCTTTACATTTGGGCCTTCCTAAGGAGTACAAAGAGCACTAATTTAGGGTTAATTTCATATCCTTAATTGTGCTTCATTTCAACACTCCCCCTCAAGTTGGGTGCGAAGATATCAATAGTACCCAACTTGCGTATTATGTCTTGAAGATGAGCTGTGGTTCCCCCTTTAGTGAAGATGTCCGCGAGTTGATCTTCTCCTTTGATATGAGGAGTGGTAATGAGTCTTTCTTCCACCTTTTGTCGAATAAAGTGACAATCGACCTCTATGTGTTTGGTCCTTTCATAAAAGACTGGATTTGATGCGATATGAATTGCGGATTGATTGTCACAATGAAGCTTGATTGGAGTTGTAACTTTAAACCCAAGTTCTTCTACCAAGGCTTTAAGCCATACGATCTCACTTGCGGCTGATGCCATTGCCCTATATTCGGCTTCCGCACTTGATCTCGACACCACATGTTGCTTTTTGCTCTTCCATGCAACTAAATTGCCTCCTACAAACATGCAATATCCTGATGTTGATCTCCTATCCTTGGTATCTCCGGCCCAATCCGCATCGCAATATCCTTCAATTTCTGAATTTTTGTTATGTTTCATCCAAATGCCTAGCCCAGGTGATCCTTTAATGTAATGAAGGATCCTTTCAGCTGCTCTCCAATGACCTTTCTTTGGGGCATGCATATGTTGACTCACTTGGCTAACGGCAAAGGAAATATCAGGTCTAGTGATGGTGAGATAGATCAGCCGTCCTACGAGCCTCTGATATCTCTCTATGTCCATAAAGGGTTCCTCATCATCCACCAGAGGTCCTGATGTAGAGACGGGGCTGCATGCTGGTTTTGCTCCTAGTTTCCCTGTTTCCTGCAACAAGTCAAGAGCATACTTTCTTTGGGAGAGAACTAGCCCATTGGGACAATAGGCTAGCTCAATTCCTAAGAAATACTTTAGTTTACCTAAATCCTTAATTTCAAATCTATTTTTCAAGAAATTTCTAACTAGTTCTATGTGATGTGTGTCATTTCCTGTGATTATAATATCATCTACATATACTAGAGCAATAGTTATCTTTCCATTTTCCTTCTTAACAAAGAGAGATGAATCACTATTGCATTTTAAGAAACCATAACTAAGAAAGGCTTGGCTTAGTTTGGCATACCATGCTCTAGGAGATTGTTTCAATCCATAGATAGCCTTGTGGAGTTTGCATACTTTTCCTTCATGATGTTGGAACCCTTGAGGTGGTTGCATATAGACTTCTTCTTCTAGATTTCCCTGAAGGAATGCATTAGCAACATCCATTTGATACATGTTCCATTCATGATTCACGGCCAAGGACATAAGTACTCTAATGGTGTTCATTTTTGCTACTGGAGCATAGGTTTCCTTGTAGTCTATTCCGTATGCTTGAGTAAACCCTTTTGCCACTAATCTTGCCTTGAAGCGATCGATTGATCCATCACTTTTATGCTTGATTTTATATACCCATTTGCATCCTACGGCCTTTTTGTTTTTGGGTAAATGTGTAATCTCCCAAGTTCCATTTTTGGTAAGAGCATCTATCTCTTCTTTCATGGCTTGCACCCACCTAGGATCTTGTTTTGCTTCTTCAAAAAATCTAGGCTCCACCTCTTTGTCAATCTTGTTTAAGTATGCTTGGTGGTTTGTGGAGACATGTGAGGTAGTGTAATAATCCGAAATGGGATGTGAGGTCACTTCAGAGTTGTAGAACACTCTTCGGTTGATCCATTCGGATGGAGGAAGCCTTAGTCTTGTTGATCTTCTAAGAGGGGGTGGTGGAGAAGGAGGTGCTCCATCCGAACTTTCAGAATTGGGATCCTCGGTTTGTTCTGAATTTTGAGCTCCCCCTGAATCATTTGAGGGGTCTTCTTCTGAAGAGATAGAATCTTCATTGCCTTGAGTATTCTCTCCTTCCATTTGAGGATTATTTTGGATTTCATTTGCTAGAGGCTGGTATGGAAGAACTAGAAAATCCCAAGAACTTGTTGGAGTATTTTGCTTTGGTTCTTCATGTTCTTCTTTTCCTGAAAAAAATGATTCATTTTCCACAAATATCACATCTTTAGATGTGTATGTTTTGTTAGTTATAGGATCATAACATTTATATCCCTTTTCAAATATTGCATAACCTAGGAATAGGCATTTCCTTCCTCTATGGTCTAATTTGTCTCTGAATTGTGAAGGAATGTGAATATAGCATACACACCCAAAAACTCTAAGATGAGAAATCTTTGTTTTCCTTCCTAGGAGCACTTCTAAAGGTGATTTGCCTTTTAGGATCTCGGAAGGCATTAAGTTTATCACATGGACTGCGGCTTTAACCGCATCACACCAAAATTTCTTGGGCACATTAGCATGGATCATCATGGCTCTTGCGGTTTCCAATATATGCCTATTCTTTCTTTCGGCTACCCCATTTTGTTGGGGTGTGTAAACACATGATTTTTGGTGAAGAATGCCATTCTCACTTAGAAAGTTTTCAAACTTATGGCTTGTGTATTCCCCACCATGATCGGTTCTAAGAGCTTTGATTTGAGCATTGTAAAGGTTGGTCACATACTTGAAATAGCTTTTGAGTGCTTCAAAAGCTTGATCTTTAGAATGCAAGAGGTATACCCAAGTGTATCTAGTCTTTTGATCAATAAATGTGATGAAGTATTTATACCCTAGGTGTGATACAATAGGAGAAGTCCAAATGTCCGAGTGAACTAATTCAAATGGTGTGATATATTCACTTTCTGAACTAGGATATGTAGTTCTTGTTTCTTTCCCTAAGATGCATGCTTCACAAGATTTGTTTTCTATATTCAAATTTGGGAGAAGATGCTTCAATGCCTTGTTGTTTAGATGCCCTAATCGTGCATGCCAAAGTGAGGCATCATTATTGATGTGAGTAGTGAATGCATGATGCCCTTGATCCAAGTAATATAGGCCTCCCCTTTGAGACCCTTTTCCAATCATTTGGTTAGTGTTTAAGTCATGGAATGTGACTATGTCCGGATCAAAGATGGCTTTACACCCTAGGTCTTTTGTGACTTTACTTATGGACAAAAGATTGGAAGTAAGTTGGGGAACATAAAGAGCATTTGAGGGTTTTCCAAAAATTTCAACTTCTCCCATTTGCTTTACTTCCAAATCTTGCCCATTAGCAACTCTCACTATCTTTCGATTAGGGAGATTTTTAAAGCATTTAATTTTCTTCCTATCCCTAACCATGTGGTGATCTGTGCCGAAATCTACAAGAAATTTTTCGGAATAAGAGGCAGAGTTTTGTTTATTACCATCCATGTGTGCCGAATATAGAGACCTCTTCAAGTGAATATCCAATTTATCTTGAAGGGCTCCACATTGGGCAACACATCCGGCTACTACGGAAGCATAAGATCTTCTTTGTTGGGTAGCTTCTTGAAGGCCGAAATTGGAGGAATTTGGACTCGGATGGACAATCTCTTTGTGATCAACTTTGCTGTCCAAAAGTGGGGCTGTTTTTTCATCTCCTTGGGGGCCGAATTTGAAGGACTTTGTACTAATTTGTTGACCCTTTATTCTGCCCATTTCTTCCCTTTTATGTTTCATTTCTTCATAGGATGGAAGGGCTCTTGTATTGGAGATACATTGTTGCAAAGTTTTCCACAGCCCCTTGAATTTATAGGATCCAAATGGCTCCTTAAAAATGAGGTTTAGTTCCTCACAAATATTCAGCATACCTTGCATCAAAAGAGCCCACTTTGGATCATCTTTGAAGTTGAGAGACGGATCATGAACCCACTCTGATACCATGTTGAAATTTGAAGTAAGATGAACAAGCTATACTTGAAATAAAATTCAGAATTTCATTGTATTTGAGAGCATATATGTACATAGCAAGAATGCCTTTTTTCATACTTTACAAAGGGGAGATCATCCTCTATTTATAGAGAAAAAAGGGAGGAGAGAACTTAGAGAAAAATGAGAGGGAGGAGAGGGCTTTAGCCCTCTCCTTGCTAGCCGTTGGGGCTGTCCCCAACGGCTAGTTTATCTAGCCAATGGGGGACCTTTTGGTCCCCCATTTCTTGGCCCAGGCCAGGCCCATTTAGGGCCTATTTTGGGTCCCTAAATGGGCCCACTTTTCTGGACAGAAAAGGGGCATTAATCTGCCCCCTTTTGATCTTTACATTTGGGCCTTCCTAAGGAGTACAAAGAGTACTAATTTAGGGTTAATTTCATATCCTTAATTGTGCTTCATTTCAACATACTCTTCGATATTCATCTTCTTTCTCTTATATATGCCCATTTAATTCTCTTATTAAAATGCTCTTACTTTGCTGTATTTCTTGTACTAATCTAGATTTTTCTAAAATCTTTATTTAGTGGTTTCATTTAATTTTATTTAAGTTGCATATACAGTAAGTATATCAATGGTTATTTTTGTTATCACTATTTTAAGAATTATAATCCTATCTCAATTTCTAACAACTCCTACTACTTTATCTCTTAACAAACTATCTACTAACCTACTCTATTTCTTATTTTGGTCTTTCATGCGTACCATAACTTAAAACTTGAATTCTTTAATATTTTTTCTTTCTCATGTATGCATTTCGTCTTTTGTAAATACAAAATATTAACACTTCTCCTAAACCATTGTATCTACTACTCTCATGATTTTATTGGTGAGAATTCTTAGGTTCCATATTTCAAATATAATACTATTTCCAGTTTAATATTATTTTTTCTTATCCAACTTAGAGCATGAAAACTCTTACTTATTTAACACTACATCTGAGTTCTCATAGAGATATAATAGTCATTGCCTAAACGTCACATTTAGACCTTACAGATGTGAGAACTCTTGCATATTTAGCACTATACCTGAGTTCTCATAGAAATGTTGTTGTCCTTATCGAGATGTTGCAATAGGACCCTACAAAACGTTCCTATCAGGAAACCTAACATTAACACAATATCGTAAAGAATTCATATATAATTTTTTTATCTTGTAAAAATATTAAAAAAAAAAAATTATAACTCGGCTCATGTGTTATTGTAGTAGTGTACAATGTTTGAGTATGGAAAAAATATTTCTATAAAAAATTATCAATATATTTATTCAACTATTTTGATCTTTCCTCTTAGTGAGGATCAAAAGATTTTGTGCAAAATCATACTAAAATTGAGGCCCAAAAGCAATTTGTTGCTACTCATTTTTGCTTCAAACTGCTCTGATGTTGGCTGTACTGCTAAAGCGTTGATAACAAACATTTTTTTTTTCCACAAAATCATGTGAAAATCACTCTTTTTATGTTATTTCCCACTCCAAATCACACATTCCACAATTTAAGGAGGCTGCTAGGGTTGAGATAAGGTTAAAAGAAGCTAAACAAGTTCAAGATCCAAGACGATGAAGATTGAAGATTGAAGATCCATGGTTGTTATTTCTCTTTCCCTTTTTATTTCATTCTTTTTCTTTTTTTTCTTCCTAATAAGTAGCTAGACATTTATTTATGGTTTCGATAAAACCCTAACATCTAATTGACTTGATTGGCTTAGGTTTAGATGATGGATTTGAGTGATTATAGAATCAAAACTATGATTTGTTATTATAAGCATGAAAGTTTCATTCAATATATTTTTTATTATGATTATCTTGTAGGAATCATGTTATAGGTGGTTGATTATGGGGAAATCACTTTTAATTCTTGTAGTCTTGGGAGTGATGGTGCTACGATTGTGTTGATCAGTTGATTTATGGAGTGTTTGATATGCATATGATGTATATATATTTGCATCCTTTATTTAGTTTGATTTTGGTTTAATTTTGTAATATTTTCAAGTCATTTTATTTTGTTTTCATTTATTTGTTTGTGAAAGGATTTGAAGATAACAAAACATGGATCGAAAATTTTTTAAAAAATTACTTGTGCAAAAGTCATTTTTGGGAAGAAGCATACGGTAAATACATCCAATTGCAGTTACACGCTTGTAACATATAAACGCAACTACATATAAGCACAAATTCTTCATATTTGAATGCACTTGTGCTATATACTTGCATTTGCACCTACATGGAATTAATACCTTCTCTAATCTAAGGTGATTTAGAAACTCCACTTTGTAATTATTCTTTAATATTTTGTGTGAGAAATTATTTAGTAATTTTTATATTTTCTTATAATCTTTAACTTCTTAATCTTGAGAGGAGATTATAAATGTATAGAGAAAGAGTAGAAACCTTTAGACATTCTTTAAAGGAGAATAATGCAAAGGCAACAGTAAAAGAATTCTTTCCATTACAATATTTGTTACTTTTCTTTTATTTAATGTTTTCCTTTAATTTTAGTTATTTAATGACTAATATTATTTGTCACTAGAAATCCACTATTTTAATGATAGTTGGAGTGTTTAATGCAATAGTTGTTAACGTTTCTTTATAAAGAATTGTTTGATTATCATTATTTTTAATACTTCTAATTGACTAATTACTTTTAAATTGTTCTGACGTTCATAATATGATCGAGAGAAATTATTATGAATGAGTCTATTAAAATCAAAATAGATTTTACGTATGACATATAAAATTATTTAGAAAACTTATTTTAATGTATTTTTTTGCAATTAAATTCACATTAGAAATAGGTGAATTATTATACAATCACAGATTTCATTTGACTTGAGAAAGCAATTGATTGATTAGGATATCTAATTAAATTAGGATATCTAATTAAATTAGGATATCTAATTCATCAATTAATCTTTGAAAATCAATCCATATAATGAATAAAATTAGATGTTCAGACGATATTTATCCATCTTGAATTATTTTTATCAGTTTACATATGATATTTAGATGTAGTAGCCTTTAGTTAGATATAAATCTCTTATGAATTTTATTTTCTAAATATTATAAATAGTTGGGTAAACTAATAATTAGACAAGAATTCTTATGGCAACTATATCTTATTCATTATTTTATCAGCTGAACAATTTGTATTCTTGTGAATTCTTATATCCATGTTGTGAATGATATATATTTTAGATTTGATAATTTGTGTCTGAAAATGAATGAGTCATGCTAGAAATAAATAAATCACGTGAGTCTCTCTTTAAATCACTTGTTTGGGGATAATTGTTGTATTTGAATGAATGAATTATGCTTGAAGTGTATGGACCATGATATTGCATATCTATGATTTATTTTAGACTTAAATAAACTATGTTAATCCATTACATTATACACTCAAATGTCCTTTCAAGAATTTTAAAGGTTGTCACCTAGAGCTCTACACAAATAATTTGAAAATTTTGAATCTAATTAGTCATAATGCATTGTCAATGGTAGATTCAAGTAAGCCCATTTCCTCTTGGTTTAATCCCATTCCATTCATTACCTTTCATCTTTATGCATTTTATTAGTTTAATTTATTGTTAGTTTAGTTCATATCACACCATTCTATTTGCATTCTTAGGAAGACCTGAGAAAATTTGAGAACGTCTTGATCCCTATAAAAACGATACCGCATACATCGTGAACCATAATTGATCATATATACTTGCAAGAGTAAAGTTTTGCATATAGGATAAAACATACACATTAATAACTTGTGACCTATTGTAATAGTGTACAAAATTTAAGTATTGAACTCCATAAAACCCTTGTACATTGCCTAATCATTTCAATATTTTCTTCTAGTATTAGTAAAAAGGCTTGTAAAGCTCTTTTGAGAGATAAGTGTTATTTGTGTGTCATAGAATCATATAAAACTATATCTTGTAATGATTAATCAAATTGATAAAATTTTATTATAATTCAAATATATTTTATATTTTAATTTAGAATTTAAAACCCTTAAGTATTGTGGAGAATGCTTAATTGTCAAAGAGTCGAGAATACGAGTGATGAGACAATTTTATACCAAATACTTAATATTGTTCATAGTTGTAGGAATTATGAACTGGCATTCTAACTCGAAAGATCATTACGTGTCCATACTAGGTTTATAATAAGTTAACGATGAGAATAGACTAATGAATTTTATGCTAGGAGACATGTGACGCTATTGTGATAAGTAGGTTGAATGCGATATTGAAATGACATAGCATGTTGATATGTCTATATCATCTTGTTGACTTTTTGATCTTGGTACTAGATATGGTCATTTGACACAAGACATGGTATTATTTCACATGTTGCTGATTAAGATTTGTTGGATTTTTTTAATCCAAAGTTGGGTTAATATGTAAAAAAAAAATTATATATTTAGACTGTCATTTAAAGATTAGTTCAATGAAAGTAATCTATTACAATATATTTATTATAGGGTTTTAATATATATAAAAGGGTATGGAACTTTTAAAAGTACAAATAGCAAATGGTAATATTTTATTTTGTGATAGATCAGAATAGAATCACCAAAAGATAAGGAGTGACTTTTAAAAGTGGCATAAAAGTTACTAATAGTTATCCATAACGGATTATGGTTTCCAGATTAATGTATCTCTCCTAACTTTCTAATTCCCCATCATTTAGAGAGAGAAACATAGGGATACGTAAAATCTAGAAGATCAAAACCCAAGATCTAAAGACACATTTGGATGAATATGGAATCAGGTACATTTTCTTTGGTTTTCTTGATATCTCTTGGTGATTTAGCATAAGATCTAGAGCATATGAGCATGTTGATAATGGTTTTCATCAGACAAGGGTTTCTAACATTTCGTATCAAAGCAACCATGTTTAGATCACTAAGTGATGGCATTGATTGATGCAATAATTATAGTTTATTTGGTTTGATTTTTGAATGAATATTATACTAATTGTTATATTTTAGGATGATTGATATGTTAGAATGATGAAGGAGATTTTAGAAGAAAATGGAAGGAAAATGAGCTAATTTGGAGCAATTATGTAGAGATCGGAAAAAGTGGATTGAAATGTTATTTCATTAGCACGTGGGCATGCGAATTGCAAAACTATTATAGAATTTTTTAGAGATCAAGTCAACATTATTTCCTTCTTGTTTGCACAAAATTTCAAGGGAATTTGAGTCTAACTTGGGAGCATTGAAGATTCTTGATTTATCCCTAATATTTGGGGATAAATTTTGGAAACTCAATTTTCAAAACCTTTTATCTTTTAGAAATTTTTTTTATTTGAAATTTATTAAAGTATTATCTTTTAGGCAGTTATCTTTTTCAAAACAATTAGAATATTTTATTTTAGTTATTTATTTAGTAGTTAGGGAGATTTGAGAGGATTTTCTTTTATTCATTGTAATTCCTAAAAAAACTCACATTTTGTTTTCTCTCTCTCCTTGGTGGACATGAATAGTAGTTTCTCCATTGACATTTTTTTTTTTATTTTCTTCTTTTCCTTTTATTTCTCCATGACTTCATTCTAAATTCATTTCTAATCAAAGAGTTGTTGAATCCTTGATGAATGAGGATTGTGAGATCTAAATGAGGTTATTGACTCAATATTTTATAAATATTTATTTAATCTCTATACATTAATATTTATAATTGTTTTAAATTTATTAAATAGAGACTTATATTTGATAATCCTAAAATAGTCCACAACTATTTAAAAATGGTAAAATTTGTTTGTTTTTAATTAAGTGGTAATTGACATAGTTTTATGGTTTTGAAAGCGATTTAACTTATGTTAAAAGATTGAATAATTTAATTTAAATAAATTTAGATTGAAATTTGTTGATTAGAATTGGATCTCTTCAAATCTTAAAACCATCGAAATATTAAATCCAATGAGAATCTCTTAGGTTGTTTTTTGATTAAGGAAGTAATTAATTATAGTATCTTAATTATCGAGAAGGTAAGCAGAGATTAGTTGTTTCGTGATACTTAACAGTTATAACCAATTTATTTATATAATGTTAAGTAATTTTTGTATTAATGATAAATCAAATATATCAAGGTAGAAATAATTTTTTTGCTAGAATTAATTTTTCATTAATTTTTATCCCTTTAGTTTCGAGTTATTTATTTAGTTTCTTTCGGTCAATTATTTTTTTCTTAAATTAGTTTATTAGTTAGTTAATTTTCCAGATCTCTATATTTTTATTTTTATTTTTATTTTCTTAAAAGAAATAAATCCACCATTTCTTGAGAAAATGACTTTACTCAGTCTATACTAGTATTAGTGAAGTAGATTAATTTATTTTTGGTTATTTGACGACACACCACTAAAAAATTGTGAAAACATTGTGATGAAAATTAGGATTTTTAATTTCTGAAACTTAAATCGGAAAATTAAGTTTTTTTTTTTAATACTGTCCTTGTTTGGATTCGGATTACAAAAGGAACATGTAATGCTTTCCACATATGAACGTGGATTTAGAACAGGCTTTTGTTTTTGCTTTTTAGATTTCAATTAAAAATAAAAGGAAAAGGGAAGAAGTAAAATATAGAACATGTGTTTCTAAGGAAGAATTAAAGACTTCTCTAGAAACCAAAACAAAACCGCCATTGGTTTATAGACCTTCTTTTCCCATCTTTGTTTCGGAACAATAAAAAAAAATAAGGCAGTCAGATGATGATTTGATCTCCGCCATTGTGGATAATTAGTGATAAAGGAAAGAGAGTCGCCGACGAGAAAGTTAAATATAGAGGAGGGAGTGGAGACGAATGGTTGAGGGAGATAAATAGTTTTCCCAAGTGGTGTTAACCGCTGCACTAGTTGTGTGCTGTAGTGCCCAAAAGGATTTGATTTCCTTTAAGATTTGGAACCCTAATTTTCAAGCCTTGAGTATTGCTGGGCCCTAGAGCCCCTAATAAATTATTTGATTAACTTAAAATAGGGCCTATTTATGGCCTAATTTTATGGTATTAACATGTGGACCCAGTTCATTAGCCCAAAGTTCTAAATTGCCTTTTATATTAAAAATTGGACCCTTATAGGCCCAATTTTCTAGTATAAGACTGGACTTTTGACAGGTCCAATTTATAGAATCCACTAAGGAAACTGAAGTATGGGCCATTAACTTTAAGAGTATAAACACATTATAAAATTAGATCAAGAATAAGTCCAATTTTTAAGTGTAAACCTATTAGGTCAAAATTCAACATAGATCCAATTAAAAAATATAATTTTTAATTCAAATATTTGATAAGTATGTATTTTGAAATATTATAATTGAAACAATATCTCACCAAAATGAACTCTCTTATGAAATTTATTTTATTTTAAAATATAAAAAGATATGCATATGTAAGTCATGGGAATATTGACTGGCCCAAAGGAAGGTTAGCATTCTAACAAAATTGTGTGTGTATTTGTAGTAATAAATATGTGATAATTATTTCGTTTTACGTGTAAATTGTGAATTGACATAAAAGAACGTTTACAATTTAATATGTTAATTTATTATCAATGTTTGATTACTGTATCAGAATACCACTTATAAGTTAATTATTTTGTCTAAAGATGAAATATTAATGGAGTTGCTGATATCTTGTGATGGGGTTTATATTTATTTGAATTATAAATTAATTATTTTAGGTTGTTATGAGCATGTTTGTTGATTATTTATTGTTCTCTGTTCAATTTTATCTACTATTTCTACGAATATCAATGCCCAATTTAGTTCAATTTCTATGTTGAACAACTCAAATTTTATATCATGGCAAGAGAATATATTTATAGTTCTCGGAGTCATGAATTTGGACCTTGCATTAAAGATTAACCCTCTCCCACTATTTACTGATAAGAATACCTCAAAAGAAAAGAGGGAGATGGAAAAGTGAGAAAGGTCAGATTGCATGTGTCTGATGATCATGAAACGAGCCATCCTAGAGACATTCAGAGACACTATGTCTGATTCTGTCACATCATCTAAAATTTTCCTTGTAGATATTGAGAGGCGTTTTGTCAAAAATGAAAAATCTAAAATTGGTACACTTTTGATAAAACTTATCTCAATACGGTATAAAGGTCAAGGCAACATTAGAGAGTATATCCTTGAGATGTCTCATCTTGTTTTGAAATTAAAGCTCGAACTTTCCAAGGACTTGCTCGTACATTTGGTTCTCATATCTCTTCTTACACAGTAAAATCAGTTCAAAGTGAGCTATAACTGTCAGGAAAAAAAAAACTTGATCTCTGAATGAGATCATTTCACACTGTGTCCACGAAGAGAAAATGTTGAAACAAGATAAGACAGAAAGTGCATACTTGACAACTAAGGATAAGAGAAAAGGAAAGAAAAGAAAGTAGGATAAGGATACTGTAGATATGACATCACAAAAGAAATACCATAAGAGACTGAGTGAACCAGAAAAGAATGATTGCTTTTTCTATAACACAGAAGGACATAAGAAGAAGGAATGCACCAACTACCATGTCTGGCGTGTTAAGAAAGGTATGTTCCTTAATTTGATTTGTTTTGAGATTAATTTGAATTCAGTACCTAGATACACTTGGTGGCTAGATTCTACTGCTACAACTCACATCAATGTGTCTATGCAGAGTTGTCTAAATTGCCGATAGCCAACTGATGGTGAAAAATGCATCTACGTGAGCGACAACAATAAAGTTCTAGTTGAAACTATTAGGAGATTTAGATTATTATTAAGAACTAGATTGTATTTGGATCCTCATGAAACATTTGTAGTACCGTCTTTTAGAAGGAATTTGATTTCTGTTTTTATATCGGACAAATTTGGTTTTACTTGTTCTTTTGAAAATGAAAAAGTTAGTTTGTTTCTTGATTCAAAGTTGATGGGATCTAATTTTTTATTAGGATTCGATAATATTTATTTATTTGAGATCGTTGTTTCTTTTAATAAATCCCTGCAAACTAATACTAAAAGTTTAAAATGTAAATTAACAAATGAGAATTCATCTTTATTATGGCACAAAAGATTAAGTCATATCTCCAAATGGAGAATAGAGAGACTTATATCAGAAGGGATTATTGATACCCTTGATTTCATAGATTTTGATATTTGTGTAAATTGTACAAAGGATAAACAAACCAACAAAAGAAGATTTGAAACTACTAGGTTTTTAGACGTCTTAGAACTGATTCATACAGATATCTGTGGACCATTCCCTTCGGCTTCTTGGAATGATCAATGATATTTTATCACGTTTATAGATGATTATTCATGATATGGTTACATATATCTCCTTACAGATAAATTTTAGTCTATGGACGTGTTTAAAATTCATAAGGTTGAAGTTGAAAACTAACTTGGTAAAATAATTAAGAATGTTAGATCTGACCGTAGTAGAGAATACTGCGGCAAAAATGGCAGATCAGGTGAATAACGTCTGGGACCATTTGCTCTTTTCTTAAAAGAATATGGTATCGTCTCACAGTATACTATAACTGGTTGTCCAGCCATGAATGGTGTTGTTGAAAGTCTAGGACTTTTTAGCATATGATAAGGAGCATGATTGTTTGTTCAACCTTACCTAAGTCACTATGGGAAGAAGCACTCAGAACTACAGTATGTATCTTGAATAGGATTCTTACTAAAGCAACTACCAAAACCCCCTACGAGCTCTGGATTAGAAGGCATCCTATTCTAAAGCATTTCCACGTTTGAGGTTGTCCAGTTGAGACTAAGCCTAATGGGCCTAATGAAAAGAAATTATACACCAAGACGGTGAATAGTTATTTTATGGGGTATTCTGAAAAATTTAAGAGGTACAAATTTTATGATCCCACGAATAAAATTATATTTGAGGGGGGAAATGTCCGATTTTTTGAGAATATTGAGTTTGTGGAGAGAGATTCAGTTAGAAACATTATCTTTGAAGAGAAATATATAGATTTTCCCATAGGTGTCTTGGTTGCTACTTGAAACTTACCTGATAATGTCCAAAACACAACAGATCCGAACAGTATTAAAAAAACCCTCCAATCAAGAAATTATTCTATAAGAATAATCTAAAAAACAAACTTAACAACCTTCGGAACCTATGTCATTAAGGAAATCCAATAGAGAAAGAAAAAAAGCAATTTCGTATGATTATGTTGTATTTCTTTATGAACATGAGGCAAACATTGGAATGATAGAAAATCATCCAATCAACTTTTGTCAGGCTATAGAAAGTAACTCTCAAAAGTGGATAGATGCCATGAATAAGGATATGAAGTCTATAAAGGACAATGACGTATATGATCTTGTCCCATTGCCTGAAGATGTGAAACCTATTGGTTGTAAATGAATATTTAAAACCAAAAGGGATTCAAAGGGTAATGTAAAGAGATATAAGGCTTATCTTATTGCAAAATGTTTTACATGGAAAAAAGGCATCGATTATAAAGAGACATTCTCTCTAGTTTCTTCAAAGGACTCTTTAAGGATTATAATGGCATTAGTGGCACAATTTGATCTTGAACTATACTAGATGGATGTAAAGACAGTGTTTCTCCATGGCGACATTGATGAAATAATCTATAAGATGCAGCCAAAGTATTTCGAGTCAAATGACTCAAAGGAATAGTTTGCAAACTTAAGAAATCCATTTATGGGGTCAAGCAGACATCCCAACAGTGGTATTATAAATTTTACTAAGTCATCATCTCATTTGGTTTTGAAATGAATTTGGTTGATAATTGTGTATACCATAAGTTCTGTGAGAGTTGATATATTTTTCTAGTTTTGTATGTCGATAACATATTATTTGTTAGTAATGATATAGACCTAGTGCTCAAAACTAAGAGATTTAGGGTTTCAAATTTTGAGATAAAAGATCTTGGTGACACCTATTTTGTATTAGGAATCTAGATTTATTGATATCGCTCTTGACGAATTCTTGGATTATCACCAAAAGGGTTATATTGAAAGAGTTTTACAACGATATGGCATGTAAGATTGTAAATTAGGAGATACTCCTGTAGCTAAATGAGATAAATTTAGTCTCAATTAGTGCCCCAAGAATGACTATGAACAAAGGAAAATATAGAACATTCCCTATGCGTCAGCAGTGGAAAGTCTGATATATGCTTAGATTTGTACGCGTTTGGATATTCCGTATGTTAAGAGAATGTTAGGTAAGTATTTAAGTAACCCAAGAGTAGATTATTAGAGAGTAGTCAAATAGGTATTAAGATAATTACAAAAACAAAATGGTACATGCTCACATATTGAAAATCAGATCAGTTTAAGATCATTGGGTATACTGACTTTGACTTTGCTATATGTTAAGATAGTATGGAGTCAACTTTAAATTACATCTATCTGCTTGTCGGAGGTGCTATCTCTTGGAAGAGTGTTAAACAATCACTTATAACCTCTTCCACAATGGTAGCATAGTTTATAACATGCTACAAAACATCTAACCATGGGGTGTGGCTGAGAAATTTTGTCACAGGACTGCGCATAGTAGATCATATTGAACAACCACTCAAGTTATTTTATGATAATAAGTCAACGGTATTATACTCAAATAACAATAGGAGCTCATAAAGTCAAAACATATAGATATCAAATTCTTAGTAGTTAAAAAAAGGATTTAGAGTGAACAATTGTTTATAGAGCATTTTAGTGCAAACTCCATAATCATGGATCCGCTTACTAAGGGAGTGTCACCCAAAACATTTCATGAGCACACTGCTCGTATGGGTGCCATGTCGCTTGAAGGTGTACAGTTTTAGTGGGAATTTGTTTTTTCTTATGCTCATTTTATAGAAATTTTTGGTTGTATATAAGGATTGTTTTTTACAGAAATAAAGATTCAATTTTCATCATACTCTGACATGAAATATAGTTGATCTCACTATATTTTAAGGAGGACTAGCTAGAAATAGATATGTTATAGATCATATTGCATGTAATTTCCATACTGCATATTCACATCATGATCCATGTCATTTGGTTGTAATAGCATACGTGACCATTGACGAGTCGAGTTACAATAAATGTAACAAAAACCACTTTGATCCTGTGTTGATATGATTGATGGATGTGATTGGTTATAAATACATTCCAGTATTGATAACAAATTTGAGTTCATATGGATATATATAATTATAGAGATATACATATAATCCAAGTGGGAGATTATTGGATTTTTTAATCCAACGTTGGGCTAATATGTAAAAGATAATTACATATTTGGACTATTATTTAAAGAATAGCCCAATGAAAGTGATCTATCACAATATATTTATTACGTGGCTTTAATGTATATAAAAGGGTGTGGAACCAAATACAATCCAATTCTTAACAATAAGCTAAATCTTCCAATAACTTCAATTGTAATTTTATTATCATTGTCTGCGTAGATATATCTTTTACCATTAGTTAGCTGTCGATAATTTAGGCAATGTTGCATAAACACATTGATGTGAGTTATAGCAGTGGAATCTAGCCACCAAATGGGTTTAGGTACTAAAATCAAATTAATCTTAGAACAAAGTAAACTAAGGAAAGTACCTTTCTTAACATGTCAAGCATGGTAGTTGATGCATTTATTCTTCTTATGCCCTTCTGCGTTACAGAAAAAGCAACCTTTCTTTCTTGATTCACCTGGTCCTTAATGTCGGTTCTTTTGTGATACCGCACCTACAACATCCTTATTCTACTTCTTTTTCTTTCCTTTTGTGTTGTCCTTAGTTGTCAAATATTTATTAAATTTGACCCGTATATCAATCCGTGTATCTTGAAATTTATGGTTCAACTGTTGAACTGTTGGGTCACTGATTCAATCACTGATTCTTTTCTATTATTTTAAAATATAATATATATATATAATTATATTTTTTAAATATAAAATGTCAATAACAATATTTATAAAATATTTTACAATCATATAATAAAAATTAAAAATTAAAAATTCATAAATTTATATTTTTATTGTTTCAAAATGATAAATAAATAATAAATAAATTTATAAAATAATCAAAACACCTACGATGAACAATGTCCAAAAAATTTCAAAAATCTCAAACTCCTATATTAGGGACAGTTTGGTCATTTTACCTCAACTCTCTCTTTTTCCTTTTTGGTCTCCTCTCTCGTCTCTTGTCAACAACAAGTGGTCTCTCTTTCTCCATCTGTCTCTCAATCAACACAAAATAGAGGAAATGATGGACCAATTTTTCTCTTTCAATTGTTATATCTCACTTTTTCTCTTTGTCCCTTTCTCTCTTCCTTTATCCAGTTTGATTCATATATGCCGTAGACTGAAGCATCTTCAACTCTCTCTCAACTCTTTTTGTGTTTTGGTCAATGTTATCTCACTTTTTCTCTTTGCCTCTTTCTCTCTCTCTCTTTCTTCTTGATTTGATCTATCATTTTTTTTCTCTAAATCGCCTTTTAATTTACAAACTCAACATAGATCTCGAAACCCAATCAACTTGCTCCCAAAACCCTAACCCTAACCCTCGCAAGCATTTTCTCCCAAATCCCTCTACACTCAAGCATCTCCTCCTTTAATAATCTCCCATCAAATCCTTCTCCGCAGCTCATCTTCAATCTCTCCCTTCAAGTTGCCATCGACGAGCTCACAAAAAACATGATCTTCAAAGACAACGCAGGAGCAAGGGCGATGAATTGATGAAGGAGTGCAAAGAATTATTGGATGATTCACAAAAACAAAACCCGCGGGTCACACAAGTTATAGATTGACCTGCAGGTTTTTCCGGGTGATTACATATGCGGTACAATATATGGGTCGAGGGTTGACCCAATTTGACTGGCAGGTTGGTTTGGAATTAATAACTATGGTCAAGTGTACTTTTGTATTAGGAATCCAGATTTATCAAGATTACTATTGGAAAATCCTTAGATTATCATAAAAGTGTTAAATTAGAAGAGTTTTACAAAAATATGGCATGCAGGACTGTAAACCTGGAGATACCCTTGTGGCTAAGGAGGACATATTAGTCTCAATCTGTGCCCCAAGAATGACTATGAACAAAGGAAAATGCAAAAGATTTCATATGCGTCAGTAGCAGGAAGTCTAATGTATGCTTAGGTTTGTTCATGTCCGGATATTACGTACATTATATAAATGTTGGGCAGGTATTTAAGTAACCAGGAGTAGATCATTGGAGAACAGTTAAATGGGTATTCAGATATTTACAAAGAACAAAAGGGTACTTACTCATATATTAGAGGTCAGATCAGCTTAAAATTATTGAGTGTATTGACTCTGACTTTGCTGGATGTCAAGACAGCATAAAGTCAACTTTGGGCTATATCCATCTGTTTGTCGGAGGTGCCATCTCTTAGAAGAGTATTAAATAGTCACTTATAACCTCTTCCACAATGGCAGCAGAGTTTATAGCATGCTACAGGGCATCCAACGATAGGGTGTCGCTGTGATATTTTGTCACGAGACTACGCATAGTGGATTATATTAAATGACCACTCAAGTTATTTTGTGACAATAAGTCAGCGGTACTATACTTCAATAACAATAGGAGCTCAACAAAGTCAAAACATATAGATATCAAGTTCCTGATTGTTAAAGAAAGGATTTATAATGGACACTTGTTTATAAAATATCTTGACACAAACTCTATGATCACGAATCTGCTTATTAAGATAGTGCCACCCAAAACGTCTCATGAGTACACTGCTCGTATAGGTGTCATGTCACTTGAAGGTATACAGTTTTTGTGGGAGTTTGTATTTTCTTATGCTCATTTTATAAACATTTTGATTGTATATAAGGATTGTTTTCTAGAGAAATAAAGATTCAGTTTTCATCACATTCTGATATGAAATATAATTGATCTCATTATAGTTTAAAGATGAACAATTGAAAATAGATATGTTATAGATCACATTGTATGTAATTTTCATACTACACATCCATATCATGATCTATGTCATTCGATTGTATTAGCATATGTAACCTTTTATGGGTCGAGTTATGATAAATGTAATAAAGACCACTTTGATCCTATGTTGATATAATTGTTATGCGATTTAGGTATATCATGATTTCAAACAAATATATCACATTCGAATGTTGTGTATAGTACGAAAAAAGTGTTGTTTTCATGAGAATATTATGTATTACCAAATATAAAATACCCTATCTAAGTTGGACAGAACGAATCAAGATAGTAAGGATATTAAAAATAACAAAAATATCAAATGTAGAAATACGATGAATGAAAACCCTAATTTTATAAAATACTAAAATATTAATTTCATCTGTTTTCAATTTTTTCACACGATCAAATTCTTTCAAATCCCTTAAAGCTTATTAACTAAAGATTCATTCTTGATGATGAAAAATTTCCCTAAATTAGATTCACCCAATGGTCATGCAATAAAACCCTCATTCGACTAACCAAAAACTAATGATCATGCAATCTTGATTAGGCCGAACTGTATTAAGATCTATGGAATATTTGTAATCTAGGGTTTCCCCTAAGATTTCCATACACAAAGTTAATCATCCATCAATCTTATAATCCTATATGGATTTTATTGTATTAGTCAGATTTTATGCAATCTTCTCTCGATCTTATAATTGTAATCGCAAATCATCTAATCGTAGGGCCCTTTACAAATGAAACATTAAGTCCAACAATGAAATCTCATCAGAGAAAGAACATGCCAATAAAGATTTAGGGGAAAGAAATAAATCAAACCATGTTATTAATCAAAAAATAAAATTCATCAAGTTTTATGAACAAAAAATCTGAGTAGACATGATAAAGAAAAACAAGAAAGGTAAAGAAAATATCCTTAGATGGAAGAATCTATCTAAGAATACAGCTACTAGAGTTTCTCCCCTCTCCATTTAGTGTAAATGATATCTCATCCATATAATCTAAATTCTAAGAGTTCTAAATGACTAAAAATTCGTGGGTCTTTATAACAGTTTAATATTTCACTTGGACTTGAGCTTTTAGAACTCATAGACCTTGATTTCCAGCACTGCAGCAACTTTGACTCAAATTTCGGATATCTTCTAGTTTGATCTAGCCTCTGAGGTTTTCATAAGATGTGGACCTTGAAGTCTTCTTTCCAACCTAATAAGAATCAAGTCAATCGAATATCGGAGTAGAAAGTTATATCCAAAATACTAACAGCTGATTGTATAGTTCAATATTCTTAAACAATCCCAATAATCCTAAAATAAAATCCACAAGAATAATCAATGTAAAATTATGAAATAAAACTTAAAAATAGTTCTAAAAGTCATAAATAAAGTCTGAAATAAAATAAAATAAAACAATTCAAGTATATAAAAATATCGCTATCAAATACCCCTACACTTGAATGTTTGCTTGTCCTCAAGTAGGAATAAATTTTCTCCAAAACCAATTCAATTTTCCAAATCCCTAATCATGTATATGACAAGTTCAAATTGGAATTGCAATCAAAACAATCAATATTTTGTAGTGTCCAGTATTAGAATAACTATTACATCTCATATAGTCTCATCAAAATAAAAAACAATGCAAAACTCAACCACCCTCACAATTGGTTCACTCAATAGAATGAAATAAAATATTAATCAACTACTCAAAACACTTCTTTTATGTAAGGGTACTTGTATCACTCAAATCAACACAATGACATGCATTACCATAAGTTTGCTCATATATCAAATCTTCATCACTTATATATGAAATCTACACAACAATCAAAAGGTTTTTTATTTGGTTGTAATAGGGTTAAGATAAAATATAGGGTTAAAATGATTCATTAAATATACCTAAATATCAAAATATGACATTATGACATCAAGACAAAAAAATACTAACTCTAATTACGAACATGTAAGTGATATATCACTTATTCAAAATAAAGAACAATGATTTCATTATAAAAGTAAACAATATCAAGAATGAAAAATATTTTTTTTCTATTTTTTTTCTTTTTTCCTCTTTTTCAATTTTTTTTCGATTTTTTTCTTTTTCCTTTTTTTTAACCAGCACTTTTCTTTTCTTTTTTTTTCATTTTTTTGTTGATTTTTTTTATAGCTCACTCAACAAGACAATAACTAAAAACATATATAAAACTCGAATAAAAAAATAATATCTAAAAACATTATGTCATGTTATCAACTATAAGTATATTCGTGAACTCGGATTTAAACAAGACAATGACTAAAAACATATATAAAACTCGAATAAAATAATAATATCTAAAAACATAATGTCATATTATCAATTATAAGTATATTAGTGAACTCGGCTTTAAATTCTAAAGTTAGAAAAAGATAGGTCATAGGGTAAATTATGTGGGTAACATATGAAAAAAAAATGTTTAGACTCAAATTAGTTAACTAAGAGATATAAAATAATTGAGTTGGTATTTTTTGGAAGCCAAAAGTGTGTAATCCTAAGTGTCTTAATTATTTTGGTGTATGAAAATCATGAATGTAGTCTCAAAATGTATAACAAAATAAGTTATAAAATAACCAAATCATGTGTGATATACGCTCAACAAGAAAAATAATGAAAACAAAAAATTACTCTATAAGGTTCAAATTCTCATTAAGGTAAATTCGGTACTAAATCTTGCATTTCTATTTTTTAAATCAACCATAAAAAAATGAATAATCATTCATGTACCAAATAACTATTAATACCAATTATCTATCATGCAACCTAATTTAAGACAAGTAATATACAAGGAGTAGGAAACTCAAGAAATTCTAGTTAGCATGGAAAAATTTTTCAAAACTCAAGAAATTCAGTAAAAATCAAGATTTCTAAATAAAAATGTTCTAATTCAAGATTGCTAAATAAAAATATTCTAAAAATCAGAATGAAATAAATAAAATACCTAAAGATCAAAATGTAATGCATCCCTCAACACTTAACCCAAACATTATTTGCAATGCAAATCAATTTAAAATCAAGAGAAGAGAATATAAAAGCTCCCTTGATTAAGTCGGTGAACTCTCAACCTCTTTTCCAGCAATTTCACTTACTCTCGTACAAAGGGTTGCTTATTGACCTATAAAATATCATAAAAGCTGAAATCTAAATTAAATCAATCAAAAACAAAGATTAAGAAAATCATAAAAACATTGGATTGCTTTCCAATAAGCGTTTTTCTTTACTGTCTTTAACTAGACAAAAACTCCTTATGTCACGCCCCGAACCGGGGTCGTGAGCAGCCGTTCGTTACCCTTGATGTCGACTATATTTTTACAGAAAATCGGGCAGAACCTCCCCATATTTCGGAGGTCTCCCATGTACAAATCATCCTGTAAAATAGACATCCATCCTGTCAAATAAATGAATGAGTCATCCCGGCCTCACAACAATCAACCACATTCAAATGATATCAACCAAACCATAGTGGACAACCATGACAACGCAAGGCTATCATAAACACTAGTAGTCCTAGCCACAGACATCTACTGTCATATCCAACTAGAGCATGAGCAACCGCCATACCAAGCGGACCTAAATTTTATACAAATGTACAATAAATTCCCAAGTTAACATTTTAAATATTTACAAGTGCCTCAATGCAAGTGTAATATAAGAGTTTCACAAATAAATGTCTATAAGTTATACAGTCATCCCATAATATGTATACGGTCAACTACAAATCTCAATATCAAGACCTCGCAGGGTCGACATAAAGTACGAAATTCATACTTCAATTGAAATTTAAATCTCACCGTACGTGAACACTCAAACCCACCAATAAGCTACCAAGCCCTCTAGAGCCGAATGCGTTGCTCTAGCACAATAACCCTATCTGAGGGAGAAAAGGAGAGGGGTGAGTATCAAGAAAGGTACCCAGTGAGTGAAGGGATTAATATCAAGCACAAATAGTGTAAGTGAACCATTGGAGTGTCAAACAACATTATACGTAAACAATAATTCATGATTTGCAGTAAAACATGGTATGTTCAATAAAATGAACTCATTTAATCAATCACACGATATCATACATATATGTATCTATTTAAAAATCAAGTATCATTTTAGAGCAAGCCGAAAATGATCCTGGAAAAGGTCAACCATGACCAAGGACAGGCGTATCGGGGTTTTATTATGTAAGGTTGGTCAAAAGTTGTTCTCTACCCTGACGTTGGCCATGAGTTTGCTAGGGCTAGCTCATCATCGTGTATAGGACCCCACTCGGTGTTAGACAGTGGCGTCACACACTCCCTCCTCCTATATGGGTTCAACCGGCCGCGCCTATAGTCATATGAAATGACGTTTGCGGATACCTCCTGCAGAAGCGTATCCGGGCATCCCGGTGCCACTTAAACGCCCTTCGAAGCTATGAAATCCATCAACTAATATCATATCATCATATCACCTCATAACTAGTAGGCATCCAACCCACATAGTTTATCAAAACATTTCAAATTCGTGTGCCGATATATTTCATCAAATCATTTCAAATCAACATATTAATGCAATGGTAGAATAGAAAACATTCTAGTTCTCAAATAATTACACAATATTAATTCATTTCAAACCATAGATGCATAGTCATCGGAAATATAAATTTACGACACTCCAAAAGTTACAAAAAAATTTGAAATTTAGTTTCACACGTCGAGTTAATGCATGTCAAAAACATGTTTTATTGAAAATACGACAAAAACCAAGTTTTACTATTTCATGCGAGATTATGGTCCCACTCACATTTTAGGGAGGGTGATCACTCCCTATTTCCACAATTAATCCAAATTGACTCCTCGAGTTTCCAAAAAAGTCAACCTAATCAAATCATCACAATTGTCATCAAATTTTCAAATATTTTTAGGGTTTATCCATTTTCCCTAAGTTTGTACGAATCCAAATTCTTCAATTTTTTGTATACATTCGAATGTCATCAATTTCATTCCATTTATAAATAAATAATACAATCAAAATCAAATCTAATTCAACCCTAAACCACTCAAAGTCGTAAACAAGCCTAAAATAATAAATTTCCTACAAGATAGAAAATTTTTGAAAAATCATACACTTTTCGATTCTAATCCAATTGTTTTAAATCATATGTCATTTTCAAGGTATGGAAATCTATTTTTATAATACGGAGATCGTATTTTGATTGCCTATATGCAGGACAACTTATAATGAAAAAGAGTGCATTAATCCTTAAACTCAAATCCCAAATTCTGACTATTTCTATGGATATGTCAAATGAAACTCTGAGGGAAACTATTCTAATCAACTTAATATGATTCTATCATTCAAAATAGCCCAATTCATATAAAATTCTATACTTAACCTAAATAATCATATATAATGTCAGACAATGCGTTCTAATAGAATCTAACATACATCCTAAACATATACAATACTTCTTATCCTAATTTACCCTAAATTTATCCAAATAAATCGAATGAGTCAGAAATCTCTCACCTAGGGTTTTCTCGGATTGCAGACCTAGCTTCCGTTCGCCATTCAATTCATTCCAGGACCTGCAATGCTTCCAAATTTAAGCAAATTTAAGCAATAAATCTTAATCACTATAAGAATCAAAACCCTAAATCTATAGGTCATAACTTTCACCCTTACCTTCGCAGGGAATGAGTATAGGTAGTATAGGGTTTCGAAGGCTTTCTTGTTGCTGTCGGCTTGGGGCTTCTGCAAAGATTGCAGAAGCGCTCTCGGCAGAGGGAGAGCAAAGCGCGCGAGCAAGGAAGAGAGAGGCAAAGTTGTCGCGCGCGAGATGGGAGAGGAAGAGAGTGGAAGCTCTCTGTTCGGGCGGGAAAGAGGGAGCAAAGGGAAACAGAGGGAGAGATAGGAAGAGTGACGATGGAGAGTGAGAGAGATAGCGCGACAGAGAGAGAAAGAGAGCGAAATAGAGAGGGAAAGAGAGAGAGAGATAGAGGGTGGCGGCAGATGGCGGGTCGCGACGGAAGCAGCGACGGAGGGGAATCGAGTGGGAGAGAGAGACAGATTTGAGAAGAGAGAGATCGAGAGAAAGAGAGAGAAACAGTGAGAGAGAGAACCGAGAGGGAAAGATAGAGAGGGAGAGTGGATCGGAGATGGTGGTGACGTGTGGTGGCGGCGATCAGCGGCGGAGGGAGGCGGTGGAGAGGGAGAATGGCCGCAGGAGAGGAAAAGACAGAGAGAGAAAGAGGGAGAGGGAAAAGGGGTTAGGGTTTTCTAACCCTAATTCCTCTTTCTCTCTCTCTTTTATTATTATTATTATTATTATTATTATTATTATTATTATTATTATATTTTTTTTTATAAAATAAATTTATAAATAATTAAATGAGTAAATAAATAAATGAATAAATGATTAAATATTCATTTATATATTTTTATACTTACTTTACACTATAAATCGGAAATACGGATACTTTAAATATACCAAAAATTTCAATTTAAAAACCCAAAAATCGAAAATCAATATAAATAAAAATTTTTCTCTTTATATATATAAACTGAGGAATATTTTATATAATTCATGAACATGACACTAGTTGCAATGTCGGTGTTACACCTTACTTCAATCTGGATCAAATTGTGTTTGAACTTAAGGTAAATTTGCATCCAAAATAGTGCATGCATCAATGTGTTTATCACCTAGAAACTTGTGATTCACATGCAATAAACTAACAATGTAATTTTCAAGAGAATATTTAGAATAAAAAATATTTAAATTAAGCTCAACAATCTTATCAATGCGATCAGGTTCAAAATCAACTCTAAATACTTCTTGAGTATCAAAATTTTTCATTAATTTAAGAACATCAAATTCAATTTTTTCATCATTAATCTCAAAGTCAATTTCCCATCAGAAATATCTATCAATGCATGTGTAGTATTCAAAAATGGTCTACCCAAAATCAAAGAAGTGCTCTTATCATCATCTATGTCCAAAACAACAAAGTCTATAGGAAAGATGAATTTATCGACCTTTATCAAAATATCCTCAACAATGCCTCTAGGATGCTTGACACTCATATCAGCTAATTGTAAAGAAATATTAATAGGTCGACAATTCTTTAATCCTAACTTTAAAAATACAAAGTATGGCATGAGATTGACGTCGACATCCAAATCACAATGAATATTAGAAAAATCAGAAGACCCAATAGTGCAAGGGATGGAAAAACTCTCTGGATCTTTAAGTTTCAGCAACAGCTTCCTATATAGAATTGCTGAACACTCTTTTGTAAACTTGACCGTCGAAACCTTATCTAACTTCCTCTTGTTTGTGATCATGTCCGTTAAAAACTTTCAATAACTCAGTATCTGTCTGATAGTAGCCAAAAGAGAAATGTTAATATGCAGTCTCTTAAAAATTTTAAAAAAAATTTCAAATTGTTTTTCTGCATTATCACTCAACAATGGACCCGAAAAAGGAACACGAGGTCTATACTCTCTCAAAGGTAAGGAACTTCCATGTTTTGTTTTAGAAGTCTTGGTCTTCTCTTTAGTAGGCTGCTTGCTCTCGGCCTCTTGTTCGTTCTCTTTCTTTCATTAAATCAGTTTCTCCTATAGTTGCTTCTCACTCCTCAATGTAACTGCCTTTGCTTGCTCTTTGGGATTCTTTTTTGTATCACTCAGTAGTCTACCTGGCACACGAGAATGAAAGACATTAGTCAATTGATCAATTTTATTCTCAAGTTTTTCAATCCTTTTATTTGTCATAGTTGCTAAGTGTTCAATTGTTATCTCCCACGATACCTTGTTCTCCCTTGGCTATTGACTTTGAAGGCAAAATTCTATAGATTGCTTGGTCGAGATGCTGCTTCTTGACTCTATGAAAAATTCGGATGGTTTCTCTATCCAAAATTGTATGTACTGAAGTACGGGTTCTTTTGAACTCTGCCAAAGTTAGACACCAATTCGTTTACTGCACCTGCAGACACTCAGAAGAAGTATGAGTAGAATCACCACACGAATCACAATATAAAATTTGGTTCGACACAGCATTAAATTGATTAGTTTTCATGCAGTTAATCAAAGAATCAATTTTCGTATTAAACATGCTAAAACTATTAATCTCATGCACACCAACCCTCTACCTAGGAGTCTCACTCTCATTATACCAATCATATTGGTTAGAAACTATACTATCCAATAATAACCATACCTCATTATATGACTTGCTCATAAAGGCACCCCGTACCGCAGTATCAATGATAATTTTGATAGAATTTAAAAAACCACCATAAAAAATTTACAAAATCAACTACTTAGGACTACCATGATGTGGGTACCTTCTAATCAAATTCTTGAACCGTTCCTAAGTATTATATAAAGATTCACCCTCAAATTGCCTAAAACTAGTAGTATCATTACGTTGTTTGGCTATCTTACCAGGTGAAAAATACTTAGCCAAAAATAGCAGAGAAAGAATCTCCCAACTAGTAAAATGATTAGTAAAGAAGAAGTTCAGTCATACCTTTATATTTCCCCTAAGAGAGAAAGGGAATAACCTTAACTTAATAGCATCTGCGCTAACTTCATTTAGCTTGATGATGTCGCTGATTTCCAAAAAAAATTTCAAGTGGCTGTTTAGATCTTCGAATGATTCACCACCGAGCTGATCTGCTTGCACCATTCCGATGAGACTTAGCTTGAGCTCGAAATGTTTGCCTCCATAACTGGCCATGCGATGCTAGTTTGAATGTCCTAAAATCTGGATATCGAGTACTCTCTCATTACTCTATTCTCGTGAACCATTGCTTCTTCTTCCTTAACTTCCCTGGCTTGTCTACGAATGGTTTGTAATGTCCTTTCAATCTCAGGATCAAAAACAGTTAAATCAAGACTCTTGGATCACAACATGCACTATACAGACACAAAAAAGAGTATAAAATTCAAACTTCAAAACCGATTATAAGAACAACTCAAAAAAATCTATAATATTTAGATAAATATAGAAATCACAAAAACATAACAAAATAATACAAAAAGACACCCAAGAATACAATTGGAAAAATCTAAAAAACACGAAAAAAATAAAAAAAAATAAAAAATCCTATGAAAATGATGGAATTTGATGAAAATAGGGTTGGAACCGTAGGTTTTGTTTAGTAGGCCGAAGTCCTTCGAAACAAGTGATTATTTGCCCTAATTCCTTAATCCGTTTTCAAACAGTCGAAAAAAAAACCCTTAAAAAACCTAATTCTATATAGAAAAATCAAGAAATATATGAAAAATCCTAAAATCTGCATATCTTATTCACCAAAAACAAGAAAGAGACAAAAAATAAAAAAAATAATTCCAATCTCAAACAAGATGATTTTTATTGATATGCATGAATATTCCCGATAACGGCGCCAAAAACTTGTTACACGATTTAGGTATATCACGATTTCGAACAAATATACCATAATCGAATGTTGTGTATAGTGTAAAGTAGGTATCATTCTTACGAGAATATTATATATTACCAAATATAAAATGCTCTATCTAAGTTGAATAGAACGAATCAAGATAGTAAGGATATTAAAAACAACAAAAATATTAAACGTAGAAATACAATAAATGAAAACCCTACTTTTACAAAATTCTAGTATATCGATTTCATCTATCTTTAATTTTTTCATACGGTCAAATTTTTTTAAATCCCTAAAGTTTATTAATTAAAAATTCATTCTTGATGATGACAGATTTTCCTAAATTAGATTCACACAATGGTCATGCAATGAAACCCTAATTCGACTAACAAAACCCAATAGTCATGCAATCTTGATTAGATCAAACTACATTAAAATCTACAAAATATCTAAAATCTAGATTTTCCCCTAAGATCCCTACACATAGAGTTAATTATCCGTCAATCTCATAACTCTATATAGAATTTATTGTATTGGTCAGATTTCATGTAATTTTCTCTCGATTTCATGTATGTAATAGCAAATTATCAAATCGTAGGACCCTTTATGAATGAAATATTAAGTCCAACAATGAAATTTCATCAAAGAAATAGCATACCAATAAAAATTTAAGAGAAAGAAATGAATCAAACCATATTATTAATCAAAAAACAGAATTTATCAAGTTCTAGAAACAAGAAATCTAACTAAACATGATTAAAAAAAACAAGAAAGGTAAAGAAAACATCTCTAGATGGAAGAATCAGTCCAATGAGGCAGCTGTTAGGGTTTCTCTTCTCTCCCTTTAGTGTAAAGGATGTTTTCTCCTTATAATCTAAATTTTAAGAGTTTTAAATGACTAAAAATTCGTGGTTCTTTATAACACTTTGATATTTCACTTGGACTTGTGTTTTTAGAACTCATGGGTCTTGATTTTCAGCACTACAACAACTTTAACTCAAATTTCACATGTTTTCTGGTCTGACCTAGCCTCTAAGGTTGTTATAAGATTTAGGTCTTGAAATCTTCTTTCCAACCCAATAAGAATCAAGTCAATCGGATATCGGAGTAAAAAATTATGCCTAAAATACTAACAGTTATTTGTATAGTCCAATATTCTTAAACAAACCTAATAATTCTAAAATAAAACCCATGAAAATAATCAATGCAAAATTATAAAATAAGATCTAAAAATAGTTTTAAAAGTCATAAATAAAGTCTAAAATAAAATAAAATAAAACAGTTCTAGTATATAAAAATATCATTATTAATGATTGATGGACCGAATTGGTTATAAATATATTCTAGTATTGACAATAAAGTTGAGTTCATACGGTTATACATAATTATAAAGATATACATATAACCCAAATGGGAGATTATTGGATTTTTTAATCTAACATTGGGCTAATATGTAAAAAATAATTATGTATTCGGATTGTCATTTAAAGAATAATCCTGAAAGTGATTTATTATAGTATATTTATTATAGGGTTTTAATATATATAAAGGGTGTGGAACTTTTAAAGGTATAGAGATCAAATGGTAATATTCTATTTTATGATGGGTAAAATAGAATTATCAAAAGATAAGAGATGACTTTTAAAAATAGAATAAAAATTTATAAGGGGTAATGGTCCCCAAGTTAACATATATCTCATAACTTTTTTATTCCCCATCGTACAGAAGAGAAACATAAGGATACGTATAATCTGCAAAATCAAAACCCAGGATCTAAAGACACATTTGGATAAATATAGAATCGGGTACGTTTTCTTCGATTTTCTTAATATTTCTTGATGATTTAATATGAGATCTAAGGCATGTGAACATACTAATGATGGTTTTCATCAAACTAGAATTTCTAACAAGATTTGCGTATATCCCAACATCTATACTAATATTTATCCAGAAAAAAACATCTAAACTAATTATACTCATGAGAGAAGATTACTAGTGGCCCAGTTGAATGTTAGAGATATGCATGTACACACACAAGGGGCATTATTTCCTCAAACATGCGAGGATAATATCATATCTGTCTTTAGTTTATTTCAATAAACTAAGATCTCGGCTAGGCCAAGGGGATATGATTCGACATGAGTTTCTAATAAAGTATCTAACAAATCAATAACTAAAAGTAGGAGAAACTATATTATTCATCATATTAGAGTTTGACAATAACCACGTCGTAAAATAAATTGGGATCTTGAAACTAACAAGGGCTCATGTGAACAGATTAAAGGTCTTGCACTTAGAGAACTCATAGGATTCGTTTACAACAAGAGGGAACATACACTGAGGGTTGATATAATTATTATAATTGCATTCTAAATTGAATATTAGCATGATAAACTAATGTTTGGTGGCGTAGTTAGTATAAAAATTCAACCACTTAATCATGGTCAGGGGTTCGAATCGTCATAGGAACGTAAAAGTTGATATTGTGAGACTTTTCCCCATAAAAGACCCGACAGCAGGTTGATCCGGATTAATCGGGGTGAAACTCCGGATATCGGGTGGTGACCAAACCAAGGACAAAAAAAATGAATATTAGCATGACAAATACTTAAATCACGTTTGTTCTTATTTTGTATGAATGGCACATGTGCTAGAAAAATTTAAAATGCCATATATCATTCTTCTGTATAGCTTGTTATACTTTTCCAACCATAAGGATATGCAATATAATAATTGAACATATCATCGACCCTTGTGTTGGTTTTGACATGCAATTTTTTTTAGCTCAATTTAGTTTTATTATTGCCTTAATTTTGTTGCTTTTTATTTGTTTTCACATACAATTTTCTAAGTAAGCAGCATGAAAAGTCCAAATGCATCTCATTATAATAATGGTATTGCTTAACATATATATATATATATATATATATATATATATATATATTGCATTAGAAATTGAAACTCGAGGAGATTGACATCCTTAGATGCTTTTTGATAAGTGTGAACCACATGTGTTTAGCTTGTTAAGAGTTAGCCTTGTGACATTTCATTCCCTTTTAAGATTTGGCCAAGTCAATTAGTTTTATCTTTAGGTTGCTAATAAAACACTATTCTACGATGTAAATAAACTTTTTAATACTAACGTTTTCTCTTTTTTTAAATGTTTTTAAAATATTTTAATATATTAAATTAATTAATATTTATACATAAATTTTTATATTTTCTATATTACACATTTTTCATAATTAATGAATTATTTATTTATTTAATTATAATTTTTTATATTATTTATCTTATAATTAATAATTATATATTTGATTATTTTTTATTTTTATTAAAAAATATGATGATTCTATTATTTTTTATAAAATAATTAATATTTACATAAAAATCCTTATATTTTTTATATTTTCGCATTTGACTATGTTTTCGTTTCTTATATTCTTACAACGTGCCATTTTTTATCATCATTTCGTATCCGTTTTCGTTATTATTTTTCCATTTCTATTTCTATGCAACATTGGCACTATCTATACTAACCATGGATTAAGTTTGCTAAACACATGGTAGCATAATCAGAAAAAACTTTCCTTTAACTTGCATCTTGCTACAATGATGACCACACAGATCAGTGATTCTTTGAAAAGATTTAGAAAGAAAAGAAAAAATTATAAGAGAAAATTGTTTTTTTTTTTTTTTTTTCGTTTGGGAGTTTTATGTGAGAAAAAAAGAAAGGAAATGTGGTGATTTTTAACATTAAAAATTTTATTCCCAAAAGTGAGAAGAAAAAAAAAGTTATTTCATAAATATACTAAATTTACTCTTTAAAAGTTAAAAATAAAACTTTTTATTTTTGATAAATCTCATTTCATTTTATTTCTTTTATAAAACTCTCAAATAAAACGAAGAGAAAATTAAATTTTTTTTTATTTTCTTTTTTATTTTTTTTTTCTCTTCAAAAATTCCAAATATAAAGAAAACATTGTCAAAGAAAAATAGTTTGGAAATATTTTGACAATACAAATAGGTTATCTTTTGGCTTTTCATCGATAATAAACTTACAAAGGAAAGTCAATTTTCAAAATCATTTTGCATCAACTTCTACGTCTAAAATTAAAGGGAATGATTATTAACTCTTTGAATATACGTTGTCCTCAAAGATTAAATTGAGAAGCTTACAATTAGGGGTGTGTAATATTTGGTGATAATCGAATATTCGATTGATTCGAATTAAATTTGAATTCGATATTTGAATTCGAATCGATTTTCAATTAGAACCGAATTTCAAATTTGATTTTCGATTCGAGTTTCGAATTGATATTTTTAATATGAATTCGAACCGAAAATTGAATTAAAGTTTTTAATTATTTCATTTTTTATTTATTTTGATTATTTATTATTTATTTTATTTTCTTTTTATGTAAACTTTGATCAATAATTTTTCTTTTTTAAACAAACAATAAAATAGTAGTTAAAAAATTTATTGTATTATCGAGTCGAAATTAGTTAAATTGGATTTATATAAAAATTTAGATTTTAAAAATCAAAATCGAATTATTTGATTTATTCGATTTAATTTGAATTTAAATCGAAAATCGAATTTCGAATTTAAATAAATTTGGTTTGATTTTCGATTTAAAATTAAAAAATATTAAATCTAATTAACCGAACTGAATTAATCAAAAAATTCAAAAAATCGAATTGATCAATATCCCTACTTACAACCCCCAAACTTTAATGTATTTACCAACTCGTCCTAAGTCCATCGAAAACACGACTTCCTCTCCTAACTCATCACCTTCGTCTTCTCTTCGACTGCCGAAACCCTACAAACCAAATCCGCAACCATGGGTTCTATGGAAGTACCGGCGAGTGCAGAGAATGGCACACCCCAAACAACTAACGGCAGCGAACAACAGAAGAACGGCGGCGATCCTCCGCCGTCGTCAGATTCCGGAAAGCCGTCGGAAAACGAGAACACGGCGACGACGATGACGATGGTCACGAGGAAGCGGAGGACGAACATGGCGTTGCCGTTGGAAGTGGGGACTCGGGTGATGTGCCGCTGGAGGGACGGCAAGTATCATCCGGTGAAAGTCATTGAACGGCGCAAAATGCCTGGCGTTGGAAACAATGATTACGAGTACTATGTTCACTACACTGAGTGTAAGATCTTTGAGTTTGTTGATCGTGCTGTGAAATTTTTTATTTGTCACGGCTAGGGTTTGATGATTTTGGTTGCTTGAGTACTGGACGAAAATGATCTAATTGTATAGTCAATACTGAACTGAATTGGAAATTTAGGGCTTTGGTGATGAGAAAATATGGGAAGATATCACAAGCATTTGAATTATCATTAGAGATCTGTAACTTTTGTGTAATTGGGATTCAAAATAATCAAAGTTTGCATTCTTGCAGGCATGTTGCACGATAAATAAATAAAAAAGAGAAAATGTGGGATTGTTGGTAGTATACTTATGCAGGAGTACTATAATCTGCTGTGTAACTAAATACATATGGACGGTAGATGTAGAATTAGACAGACACCAAGTACATATTGATGAACAAAATTGGAACTCCTAAATTAAGGAGAATTTAGCATTTCCACTCTGAAATCAGTTTGCCCTTATGATCTAAAGTGTGCTAAAGTGTAACCCCCGTGACCCTGTTTGTAATGGCTTGTTGTTTGTGGCTTTGATGGAGTGGCCAATTTTCTTAATGCATTGGAGCCGAATTTTGTACCTTGACGTATAGCTTTTGTCTGTTGAAGCTGTTGGCTGGCCTTTTTGGTAATTAGCCTCATTCTCAAAGCAGGGTTTTCTTCTTGCAATTTCTTAGTGATTGTTTTTGTGTGAGTGCATCTGTTGTTTTTTGTTTTCAGAAAAAATACCCCCGGAGGGTGGGGGTGGGGAAGATATACTCTAGGTGATAAGAAAAAAAACTTATTAATGAAATATATGATAATTGATCTTTCTTTTGTTAGTTCTTTTTATTCTTTTGATGGCTGGGATATTATATTGTGTTTCAGTTTGTTCTGTAATCACTACACCGGTGTATATTTTAACATTGAGGAAACTATGAGTTAACTGCTTGTATCATCAAGTCTGGCTGCTCTGACATACCGTTGCTAAGTTAAACAGTCCATGTAATATAGTGGCACCTTTTGTTATGCTGCTTAGTCATTTACTTTCCTCGGTTTTTGTATATCCTTTTCTTGCAGTCAATAGGAGACTTGATGAATGGGTTAAGCTTGAGCAGCTTGATCTTGATTCGGTCGAGACCGATGTTGATGAGAAGGTGGAAGACAAGGTAAAGTTTTGGAAGATGTGATATCCTTTCTATACTTATCTATGAGAAGCTTGACAATAATTCTATATCCTATCCTTCTTATATTGTTATCCTGCACTGACCTTTTCTCATCAATGGTTGGTTGTTTGTAGTTCTGCTGATTGCAAATGTCTCGTGTTTCAGGTAACAAGCTTGAAAATGACACGTCACCAGAAACGTAAGATAGATGAGACTCATGTAGAGGTATGCACATGTTGATATACATCAATTCTGATTATTTTGTGTTACTGAATTTCATTATTCTAGTTGTTCAGATAGTTGAGGCAAGTTTAGGGATTTGCCAAGGAAAAGGATTATGTTTGTAAAATACATGCACGCTAGTTAAAACTTAAAATAATGTGTAACGTATATTTATAAGAACAACATACAAAATTGTCTGCCTGCTGTTCCTGCTATGAAAAATCTTATGGTGTAGCTTGTAGTTAGTTATTTCAGTTCTAAACATCGTATCCACTTTGTTGGATGACTTCATCACTGTTGTTTTGAACTTCACCCCTTATTTGTTTTACTTTGATTGATCATCCTCTTTATTTCTGTGGAACTTGATAATTTTTGCTGATCATTCAGGGGCACGAGGAACTTGATGCTGCCAGTTTGCGTGAACATGAAGAGTTTACAAAAGTGAAAAATATAGCTACTATTGAACTTGGAAGATATGAGATTGAGACATGGTACTTCTCCCCCTTTCCACCAGAATACAATGACTCTGTGAAGCTGTATTTTTGTGAGTTTTGCCTCAATTTCATGAAGCGCAAAGAACAGCTTCAGAGGCATATGGTGAGCTTTGTCTCATATTCTTTTGATTTTTCATGCTTTGTAGATTAGCATAATATGCTTGTAAGAAAAAATAATTTTAAGGAATTGCTGATTCTGTGGTCGTCAGTCCATATGTGAGTCATTGGTAAAAGCTTTTGCTCTTAAATATTTGCTTCACACTGATTTCCCATCTCATAAAGTTACCATTCGTGATCACAAGTTCCCAATCTGTCTACTGGCACGAGTCATCTTGTGTCTTAAATTTCTGTTTGGTCGTCTCATTGGATACTAACTGTAATTTTGTAATTTTGAATGCATGAGCTTGACTTAGGATTTCTGTGCTTGACTGAGTAAAATCATTCTGATCAGCATGTTTTGAGGTTGATCTCTGCTTTTGATCACATGCTATATTCTGTAGAGTTGATATTGAAAAACTGGTTTATTAATGGCATGCAGTCCTGCGGTCATTTTGGCTTTGGGATTTCCCTTGCCAATCTGAAGGTTTTGGTATTGTATGGTGGCACGATTACTGAGGGCAACAGTTAGATTAACAGATTTGTTTATTATTGTTTTAATATCTTCTATAAGGGCTTCATGTATCATGTTGCCTTATGATGTTGCAACAACAACAACAACAATGTGAACCTTAATCCCAAACTCTAGGGTCGGCCATTCGAGAGACAAATGTAGATTAATTAAAATAAATAAATAAATAAAATAGATAAATAAATAAATAATAAAAATAAAAGAAATAAAAAATAAAAAATAAAATAAATAAAATAAATAAAATTAAAAAAAACTTTAAAGACTTACAATGACATATGGATGACTTAATTTGTTTTAATTCTTTTACGCCATTTGTTCTTATCTAAAAGCATCTTCTCAATTAATTTCTTAACCGTCATATCTTTACGGATACATTGTATCCATATTTTCAACGGTCTATCTCGTCTTTTAACTAAATCTCATATATTTAAACTCTTAGTCCTTCTGACTGATGCGTTTTTTGGATTTCGTTGCACATGTCCAAACTATTTTAGACAACACTGGCGTTTTTTGTCCACAATTAAATTAATTCATAACTTATTACGTATCTCTTTATTTTTAATCATATTTTTTCTAGTTTTTTCACACATCCATCTGAACATTCTTATCTTGGCCACTGCCATTTTATGCTCTTGTTGTTTAATGGCCCAACATTTAGTGTTATACAATAATACAGATCTTATTGTAGTTTTATAAAACTTTTCTTTCAAATGCAGTGGTATTAGATGATCACAAAAAACTCCAAATGTCCTTCTCCACTTCATCAATCCGCTTGTATCTTATGATTCACATCTCTATCTATGTTGGCATCGTTTTGAATGACGGATTCTAGATATTTAAAACATTTACTTTTCAGTACATCCCGCCCTTTTAATTTAATTGTTTCTTTATCATTCTGGTACTTGTCAATAAACATATAGTTCATATACTCAATTTTTTATCGACTCAATTTGAATCCTTTGGATTCAAGTGTCTCTCCATAACTCTAATTTCGTACTAATACTCTCTTTGGTTTTATCGATTAACACTATATCATCTGCAAAGAGCATACGCCATAGTATTTCACATTTGGAAAAATGAAGCTTCAGTTCTTGAGAGTGGGGTGCTTGGTGGTACTTACAGAAGTTTGTGTTTCCATATACATTAACTAATGAGTGTGAGCTGTGGTGCATTATTAAGTTAGGGACAGGAGGTGATTTTTTTAAGAATTTGGGTACTAGTTAGCGGCATTCTTTTTATTATATAAGGTACTTGGAAAGTTGTCCTAGTATGCGAGGATGGTTGCACTATTGGATATTGACATTTCATGAATAGCCTTGAGACTATTACAGTTTATAGTGCAGTGATGACTAAGAAATAACATGTTAAATATTGTAGATGTTTAGTTGCAAAAAATTACGGGGTTGAAATGAATGCATTTGGAGGAGTTGAGATTGAGATGGTTCAGTCAAATGCTTCACTGCTTGATGAATGTGCTAGGTAAGAGGGTTGATGATAAAGGTTGGCCAATGTGCAAGCAACCGGTAGATCTAGAAGAATATCCAGAAAATTGTCAGTATGAGATGATAAATGTGCCATTGGTACACTTCATTTTTGTGCAACAGATTTGGAATTGATTCATTGTTTAACAAGTCGGGGATTACCAGGCCCTACTTTTTATGTGGTCTATGTGGGTTTTGATTCAAAAAATGAGTACAAACTTAATCTACTTACTCGTTTGGTGGTCTGGTGACCTTCCACAAAATTGAACAAATCAGGAAAGTTGGACTTGATGATGAATATTGTGTTCAGTTCAATTATGAATGTGAAATATAGCTTATGTGTGTAAGGTTCTTCAATTGTCTAAACTTTTCTCATTGAGGTTACATCTTGTTCTCAATTTGGGCTTTTTATCTATGTTAAAACTTGAAAGGTTGCATGCTCATTCTGTTATACCATGATCCATGTAGGATTGATGCTACATGTATACTTGTGAGGGATGAGGATATAATAAAGTATTGGAGGGATTATTTTGATAATTTGTACAACGTGGAGGATATAAAAAAATATTGGCAATATCACGATACCTGTAGAAGAGATCAATAGGGACTTCAAACATAAGATTTATTCTCAGTGAAGTAGAAGAAGCCTCAGGGAGAATGAAGAATAATAAAGTCTTAGGACTTGATGGCATCCCCATTGAGGTGTGGAAATGATTGGGGGAGGTCGGGATAACTATGTTAACAGACCTTTTTAACAAAATTTGGCAAACCAAGAAGATATCCAAAGCATGGAGGGATAGTACATTTGTACCATTATATGAGAATAAATGGAATATACAAGATTGCTTTAATTATAGAGAGAATTAAACTTATAAGTCATACTATGGAATTGTGGGAAAGAGTGATTGAGTATAGACATATTAGAGATAAGCGTGTTTCAGAATCAATTTGGATTTGTGCTAGGAAGATTTACTACCGAAACAATTCATTTACTAAGAAATCTAATGGAGATGCTTAGGGCACATAAGAGAAACTTAGATATGGTATTTATTGATTTAGAAAAAGCATATGATAAGGTGCTAAGAGATATATTGTGGTGGACGTTGATGAAAAAAGAGATTTTCATCAGATATATCAATCTTATTAAAGATATATATTATAGAGTTGTCATCAATGTAAGAATTTGCGGGGGATAAGTGATAGATTTTCAATAAACATTTTCAATAAACATTAGACTCCACCAAGGATCGACATTTAGTCTAATTCTATTTGCAATGGTGATTGATGAAGTCACAAAGAGCATTCAAGATGAAATACCATGGTGTATACTCTTTGCAGATGATATATTGTTGATAGATGAAATTAGAGAGGGTATTAGTACTAAATTGGAGTTATGGAAGACACACTAGAATATAGAGAATTTAGATTAAGCAGATTTAAAACGGAGTATATGAAATGCACATTTAGTGATAGCCATCAAAACGATGAAAAAATAATTGGGTTAAGAGGACATGATGTAACAAAAAGTGAACGTTTTAGATATTTTGGGTTTATTATCTAAAATGATGGCAATATAGATGGAGATGTAAATCATATGATCCAAACTGGTTGGATGAGATGGAGAAGAGCATCTGGTGTTTTTTGCGATCGCATGATGTCACTCTCTTTGAAAGGAAAGTTTTATAGAACGACAATAAGAGCTGCATTACTATATGACACCGAATGTTGGGTTATTAAACAAAAACAAGAATAGAAAATGATTGTAGCTGAAATGAGAATGTTAAGATGGATGTGTGGTAAAATTAGGAAAGATAGGATTAGAAATGAAGAGATGCTGTAAATTAGAAATGAGTTCAATTGCGAATAAGATGTAAGAGTATTGTTTGAGATGGTTTGGGCATGTGCAACGAAAACCCAAAGATGTACCAGTTAGGAGAATTGAGAGTTTAAATATAGGAGATCCAATAAAACGACGAGGTAGACCATTAAAAACCCGAATGTAATGTATTCGCAAAGATATGATAGGTAAGAGAGGAACTGAAGAGATGATTTCGGATAAGAATGAATGGAATATGAGAATTAGAGAAAGTTAAATCATTACTTTTCGTCTTATATATATATTTGGATAGTGTGTGTACGTTGTTGTTGTTGTTGTTTTTTTTTTTTTTTTAAATCATTTTATATTTGTTTCTTAAATGACTGATCCCAAATTTTGGGATTAAGACTCATGTTGTTTTTGTTGTTGTTGTGCTCTGTTGATTGGCTTATGCAATAGCGATGCATTGAAGGGTTGAAATCAGATAAAATTGGTGAAAATGATTAAGGTGTTTCCATGTAAACCTGATTCATTGTGTTGCAGACTTGAAGTTTTCCATGGGTGTGAATGACCATTGAGCATAATTTTAAGCTTTGCTGAACTTTTTTAGTAGATACACATGGAGCATCTGCATTGGAGTTAAAGGCTCTTAATCTTTACACTTAAGTTGACCAGTCAGATTATTTTATTGAAGTTGTGTGCATCTAAACTGATTTACTAAATAAATACCAAAATTGTGGGTGAACTATTGTTAATTTATTATTATTATTATTATTATTATTATTATTAATATTTTGTTTGGGTGGTATGATGTTGGTTAAAATGCAGGAGATTGATATAAATGTTTTGGCCTCTTCATCTAGACAATACCTATTTTTTGTTTTCTTTTTATTTCTTGTGTGTTTCTTATTTTTTTTCTTTAAATAGCTTTTGGGAATTTCATGATCTAATTTAGGATTTCTTTTTTGTTTGATTTACAACAGAGGAAATGTGATCTCAAGCATCCCCCAGGTGATGAGATATACAGAAATGGTACACTATCAATGTTTGAGGTATGTTTTGTTTTCAGGTGCTCTGATGATTTGAGTCATGTGAATGCAAATGTTCACATTTGTTTGTTACTGGAGAAAGAAAAAAAAAGTTTTATCAATTTACAATACTGTGCTTTCTGCACATGATTTCTTTTCGGTGTAACAACTTATGTTCCTCTCTCTCTCTCTCTCTCTCATGCGCACACACACACACAACATTGGTTTGTTTTATAGGAGCAGTGTAGTGCACCAGATTCCAGCTTTCTGAGTTTTGGTATTATAATTCTATATATTACTCTCTCATATGCAGGTTGATGGCAAAAAGAACAAAGTCTATGGTCAGAACCTTTGTTATTTGGCAAAATTGTTTCTCGACCACAAGACTCTCTATTATGATGTTGACCTCTTTCTCTTTTATGTACTCTGTGAATGTGATGATCGAGGATGCCACATGGTTGGATACTTTTCCAAGGTAATTGTTTGTTGGAATATTGTGATCTTGACCTTGTTGTGTCTTGAGATTTTGTTGTGATTCAAAACGTTACAAGTATGGTAATTACAAAATGATAGCTTTCCTATTAACATTGGACTCCATCAAGGTTCGGTATTGTGTCCCTTACTATTTGCAATAGTGATATATAAAATCACAAAAAATATTCAAGATGAAATACCAAGGTGTATGCTTTTCGTAGATGATATAGTTTTGGTTGATGAAACTAGAGAGGGTATTAGTACTAAATTAGAGTTATGGAGGGTTAGAATCTAAAGGATTTAGATTGAGTAGAGTTAAAACTGAGTATCTGAGATGCCACCAACCATCAGGATAATGAAGAAACGATTAGATTAGAAGGAAGAGAAGTCTCAAAGAGCAAACGGTTTAGATATCTTGGTTCTATCATCCAAAATGATGGCAATATAGATGGAGATGTCAATAATAGAATTCAAGCGGGTTGGATGAAATAGAGAAAAGCATCCAAAGTGCTCTGTGATCGCACGATATCATTACATTTAAAGGGAAAATTCTATAGGACCGCAGTAAGACCTGCTCTATTATATGACACTGAATGTTGGGCCATTAAACAGCGATAAGAGTAAAAAATGGTTATAGCTAAAATGAGAATGTTTAGGTGGATGTGTGGCAAAACTAGAAATGATAGAATTAGAAATGATGAGGTACGTAATAAACTGGGAGTCAGTTCAATTGTGGACAAGATGCGAAAATACCGTCTGAGATGGTTTGGACATGTGCAGTGAAGGCCTAAAGATGCACCTATTAGGAATTAGGAAGGTAGAGAACTTAAATATAAGAGATTTAATAAAATGTAGAGGTAGGCCATTGAAAATTTGGATGCAATGTATTCGTAAAGATATGATAGTGATGGAGTTAGTTGAGGAGATGGTTTTAGATAGAAATGAATGGCGTAGGAGAATCCGTACAAATTAAATCTTTTTTCTTCTTTTTTTTTTGACTTCATTATTTGTTTCTTATATGGCCGACTTCAAATTTTGGGATAGAAGGTTTAGGTTATTGTTGTTGTATGCATAGTAGTTAAAAGCGAAAAGCGCAAAAAAGCGATAGACCTTCCTGGGGCTTAAGCGCGAAACGCAAAGCGAAGCGCGAGTTTTTTCATATAAAGCGCATTTAAGATATAAAATTAAAATATATATTTGAATATACAATAATAGCATATGAAATATGTTATAATATTAGAATATCAACATATATAAGAGTCAAAACTTTTAATAATAAGAAAATACACTAAATACTAGAAAACTTAGCACAAATAAGTTAATTAACAAGCTCATTTTCTGCATGAAACTCAAAACAACAACAGATAGAGGATAAATTTTAAGAAAGGAAGAAAAAACAATAAAAGATCATGAAGCTCCTAGTTAGTCATCATCTTCGGCTTCCTCTAATTCAATCTCATCTCCTCCAAATCCTCCAAATCCTAGTTAGTCCACTAGCTATTGCAGCAAACACTTTCAATAAACCCAATAAACACTTTCAAATATGGGCAGAGCAAAAAAAAAAAAAAAAAAATAACACAAACAAAAAAAATGGGCAGAATAGGGGGAAATTGCAGAACACAGGGAAAATTGCAGATCAAAGGAAAAAAAGAATTATAGTGCAGCAATTGAAAAGAAAAAGAAAAGAAAAGAAAAGAAAAGAGGCCTGAAGAGGATGCTGTAAGAAGAAGAAAGAGGATGCAGGAGGAAAAAAAAAAAGAAAAGAAAAGAGGACTGAAAAAGGATGCAGGAAAAAAATTGCAGAGCCGAGAAGAACAGAAGAAAGAAAGAAAGAAAGCAAGAAAGAAAAAAGAAGAAGAAGAACTGAGAAGGAAGAAGAAGAAGAATAGGTAGAACTGAGAAGAAAGAAAACAAGAAAGAAAGAAAGAAGAAGAAGAACCGAGAAGGAGGAAGAAGAAGGGAGATGCACCTGGTAGATTAGATTTCTTTCTATAGCTGGCCAAGAGAGCAGAGATGGCAGAGATGGTTGAGAGAGCAGAGATGGCTGAGAGAGTAGAGAGCAGCTGCGTTGGTGTGTTGCTAGGGTTTCCAAACATTTTGACATAAAAAATTTACAATCTAGTGTATATCATCCATGGAACATAACATAGACCATCACATCTTCACCAATAATAATATCCAATGGTCCAAATTATATTAGAATTACTAAATTAAAAAAAAATAAAAAAACTGAAAAAGCAACGCTTTTCAGCGCTTTGCGCTTTTTGCGCTTTTTTGCGCTTTTTGTGCGCTTTTTCATCTGCGTTGGGCTTTTTTCGAAAAAAGCCCTAAAGGAGCGCCTCGCTGCACTTGGTGCTTAAAGCGCGCTTTTGACTACTATGGTTGTATGGTAATTACAAAATGATGTTTTCTGCTCTTACAGATTTACTGTGGTGAAATGTTTGGTTTAGCTTCTTTGTGTCTTTTGTAGCATTGAAACCCATCGTCTCTTGTGAATTTCCTTTCTAATGTGGAAAGTTTGCCTTTACTTGGTGGATCTAAGCTATTGCTCTTACTGAAATTTAGTACTTTGTAAACTATTGCTGAAATCCTTGAAATTAAGAGCATAAGAAAGATCTGGATTTTATGATTTATGGATCACTAGGTCATATTATGTTTATTTGAGTCTGTTGGTGTGCCTTATGGTATAAGACGCCTTATGGTGTTTGTCAGATTTATGTTCTTCAATCTAAAATTTGCTGTTCCAGTTGCTTCTTTACCATATTGTTTCTTACTAGTTGTATGAAATTTAGGATATGTATTTGAAGACTTCTTTTATCTTTGGCTTACTTAAAATAGTCAAAGAAGGGTCACCTTTGTTAGATTAGAGGTATTTCTGTCATCTTTTTTGTTTTATATGTTTTTAAAGACACTCCAGGTTGTTAATGACTCAAGAATATTGTGTTTGTTGATGCAGGAAAAGCATTCTGAAGAATCCTATAACTTAGCTTGCATTCTCACCCTTCCACCATACCAGAGAAAAGGCTATGGAAAATTTCTTATAGCATTCTGTGAGTTCTTTACTTTTCATTTTACTGTAAAAATTTTTCTCCGTTATTTTATATACAATATATAGTACATACCGGAATATTTATAGTGAGCTACATTTCCATTGACAAGCTTGGTTTAATTCCTTTGGATTATTAAAGTTGGTAAGGGGATGTTTGTTGGCTTGGGTGGAAGGAGGTTCTCTGTGCTTTTTTATGAACACTTTGCAGTGAAAGGAATTTAGGCTTGAATGATGTGGATGCAGGTGTTATTGGGAGAAAAGAGTTTCTAAATTGCTTGAGAGTTTTTTCAGAAATAGAGAATTTGAATGTTCCTAGCTAGTGCAGTCTCCCAGGCCAGATTATTTATTTATTCACATGTTTGAATTGCATGGTGGAAGATAACTCGCTTTCAGTTTGAATGGTTCATTCTTGATGCTAATTTCTAAGAGGGCTTATAGCAAGTCATATTCAATCACAAAAGCTGATTATACAGTTAGCAGTCTGTACAAGTTTATTTCTATTGTGATGGTGAAAATTGCAGAAAATTTTTTCTGCCCTTTTTTCTTTTCTGGAGGTAAAATATAATGTTAGTGCCATGTGAATTTGCTGTGAAACGGTTCGTGCAACGTTGTATTAGGGGACTATTTCCAAACTGGATATAGAAAAGGTGAATGCATCAGGGTCCTTGGATTTTATTTATTTATTTTTTTGCCTGTTGTATTTTTTTGCCCTTCTTGAGAGGATGGACCAGGGAGGACATTGAAGGTGAATATCTGCTTCTACTTCCTCTGTTCCTTTGAGGTTATTTCTTTCTCCCTTGAGGGCTTAGACAAAGGGTTTCATTATATTCTTCTTTTACTTTGGTTAATGAGCCAGTTAGTGAAATGGGGTTCACCTTTGTTGGAATTTGGGAGTGATGGGAATGTGAGTGTTTCATCTTCTAGTTGTAGATGACACTGTGATTCTATGCGGACCTCAGTGAAAATGTGTATATTGCTTTACGTTGAGGCCATTTGGGCTTAAAATTAAATTGGCAATTCGTGTGTTCAATATTGAACTCTTGTTTCTAGAAGGGATGCTTTTCTGGAGAGCATTGTGCCATAAGATGGTTCAATTGCCTCTTCCTATTTAGTCTTCCTGTTGGGAACATTTTTGAGGTTGGAGAAGTTTGGATTGTTGTTGTGGGATGTTCAAGATTAAGCTAGTTGGGTGGGTGGAAAAGAGGATATTTCTTTCAAGATGGTTGACTTGAGCCTATCAAATGTACTCCCTTTAATCTGACCTTGTTTATGTTGCTGATGTTTTGTCCTACTTGATTGACAAAGAAACTAGTGATGCTAGATTTCTTTATTTGTGCTGGGGTGTTTGCCGAGTGAGGTGGGCTGTGGGAGCTAGTGTATCTTGGTGAGGTGGGAGTTGGTGAGTGCACTGGTGTCCATGTTTAAAGGCCTAAAAATTTCGAAATAATTTTCATTCAGATTAGTTTAAATGTTTGGAAACGCTTTTGTAGTTTAATGAGCATGAAGAATTTGCTGTTACATGTGACATTGTTTCTCTAGAAAATATGAATAGACAGATGTTTCATTATTGGCCTCATGGGGACCATTCACATTTTTTTAATCTTCCAAATAGAAGGTTATGTGCAGGTGGTGGGCCTCACAAAAATCCTTTTGTAGTTCCTTGGTGCTACTTTTTTGATCATGGGGCGTGTGTATTTGCAATGGTAGAGAACTCTTGACACCTTTGGCCTTTGGTCTATGCACACAAGGAAGGGAATATATATATTTTTTTTAATTTTTTTTCCCCTTGTAAGCACCTGAGGACAGGATTGTTATAAACACAGAGAACTTGAGCATTATCTCCTGGCAAAGGGTTCTGCCTTCCAGTCGGATTAGTAACAAACGTAATTTAGTTGTGATATCATTTTCATTTTTCCCATGCTTGTTCGTGAATACCAATAATATATATGTACACATTCTGGGCTGACTTTTTTGTGTCCTTGATTTGCATCTGTCTGTCATTCGTGATTTCTGACATGGACCAGCATATGAGCTGTCCAAGAAAGAAGGAAAAGTTGGCACACCAGAAAGGCCTCTTTCTGACCTGGGGCTTTTGAGCTACAGAGGGTATTGGACCAGGGTTCTTCTGGACATTCTAAAGAAGCACAAGGGCAATATCTCTATTAAGGTATGGATTATAGAAGTAGATGCAATTTATTCTTGTGCTCTGACTTCTACAAGGTCTTTCTTGGTTGATCAACTGCATAGAGTCACATGTATACTTTCCCATCCTCAAGCATGTCTTGTATCTATTCATATCATTCATTTCTGTAGACCAGCATTTCATCTTCACTAAGGTGACTGTATATTCTCTGGTAGGATCATGCTGCTGCTTGTTATTTATAAAAAGATGACCAAGTCAATTTGACATTTTTCTTTCCACAAATGTAATTCTTATTTCAATTATTTGTGATCTGAAGGAGCTGAGTGACATGACGGCCATAAAAGCAGAGGATATTCTTACCACCCTGCAGAGCCTGGAATTGATCCAGTACCGCAAGGGGCAGCATGTAATCTGTGCAGATCCCAAGGTCTTGGACCGTCACCTGAAAGCAGCAGGCTGCGGTGGTCTTGAGGTTGATGTTAGCAAATTGATTTGGACGCCGTATAAAGAACAAGGCTAATGGCATTTACATCAACAGCTTTTGCCTCAGTTCCATTCTAACCATTCGTTCTAATTTTAGCTTGTACAAATTTGAATTTGGTGTCTGATCTTTGACTTCCAAGGTCAAATGCTTTTAACAACTCCAGCTGACACCTGATGCTTTGTATAGACAAGGACTGCAATCTACCTTTAAAAGAAAATGTAAGCCATGTAATATAATGCAGAGATTTTTTTTTTTTTTTTTTTTTTTTTTTTTTTTTTTTTTTTTAATATTATGTGGGGGTACCATTAGGGAGGATTGGGGGAAGGGAGATGGTGTCAATTGATGCCAATTGAGCTATATAGCTTGTGTTTTTCGCATTGAAAATGTGCATGGCCCTATGAATGATGTCTTAATTGAAGGGTGGAAATTGAATTTTGAATATTGGGTGCAACTTGTCCCATTGGTTGGACCTTTTCTACGTGGAAATGTATTCCCTTGAATTAGTAAAACATTCAACCAAACATGTGGGACTCCTACCTTATAATTAGTGGTTTTAAGAAATGAAGTGCTTCAGTGTGGGTTTATAATGCCTTTCTGAGGGTGTTCTTGAGAGTTGATCTTCGGATTTCAAGGATGACTCTTTGTCCATAAACTATTTACCACAATTTCAAAGCAAAAAAAAAAAAAAAAACAGAGAGAGAGAGGATGAGATCCAATAATGTTTAGAAATTGGATCGGATTGGAAGGTGGATTGGAAGGTTGAATCAGAAAAATTAGAAATCTAAATTGAGAATCTTTAATTGACAGGTCCAGTCAGGTCAAATAATTTGGTCGTTATAGAATTAGTTTAAAAATTGATAAACTATGTTGTAAGTAGTGAAAATTTGTTCAAATTGTGAAGTTTTCATAATATAGGTTAGGTTATAAGATAAAAAATTATTATTTTTTTCTTTTACTGTCCGTTGATATTTAAACTCGAAGCCTTTGCTCTAATAAATATGGATTTAGCACCCAATCAGAATTATTTAAATTATTTAAGATATTATAAATTATATTTTGTGTTTTTTGAACTTTAAATTTTTTACATATTTTTTTATGAAATATATGTATAAATGAACAAGTAATATTTTTTTTACATATTTTTTTAAACTTTAAATTTTTTTACACAAAATGTTCCTTTGATGATTTCGAAATTATAGGTTTGAGACGCGAAAACAGTATCTTTGCAAAAGTCCAAATAAAAGTTGTATACATATACGTCCACCTTCTCTCTACTCCTAAAGTTTTTTTTATAAAACATATGTGTCTATGCAACATATAATATTATATAATTTTTTGTTATATTGAAAATATTTTAATATTAAATGATTTGAACATGGTCAGAGCATTGAATAGTAACCAGTGCCATCGACCAATCCAATCCAATAACTGGTTTGATTTCTAAACTTTGCGTATACAATGGAATCTATGCATAATTTTGGTTGTGCTCTTTTGTTTGGTGAATATTTGGCGTTAGTAGGAGCTGGGCTGGGTGTCAACTGTGAAGACTTTTTAATCAATTTATTTATTTTTCTGTTTGAGATAGTAATAGGTGAACAAAGGTCATTTACTTGTATCGATAAAAATTTTTGACATTTGTATTATAAATTCTGAAAAGCTATTTCTGTTGAACCATTATTATGAGATAAAAAGGAGCTTTGATTGTCTTGTGTTGGCTATGCTACTGGACTTAACATGTTGAAGCATTTTAAAAATAAAAAATATTTAAAAAAAAGAGAAATATTAGTGTCCAAAAGTTCACATAACACTAAAACCCATTATTCTAAATTATTTCATTAAATCAATGATATTTGAATTTAGTAATAAAATATTAAATTTCTCTAATCAAAATCTCGAGTATTAATTTTGAAAATAAAAAAATTAGTATTGTTAAATTGAGTTTCACTATTATTTAAATTAAATTAATTAAATCTTGGAATATCGTAATCAAATAAAAAAATAATAAATTATTTTGTAAAACCTCAAGCAACGCGTCCAGGAATGGGATAATACCAGGGCCCAAAGAGACGCCCAACTGCAAGGCCCATTGGTATTGGGTATGGAGGTGGAGGGGCGCTCATGGATGCATCCTCAACTTCATGCTCAAGGCCATCTGGGAGAGGAAATTAGATTGAGGACATCATATCATCATCACAGATGTCACAAGGCAGGTTGAAAAATGTTGGGCTAGATTGTGAAATGCGTCACATATCAACATCGGCAAGTTCTAGAATGATGTGAATGCGTTTAAGGGTGAGCGGTGAATTCTTGGAATTTTATATTAGTCTCAGCTGGTTTTTGACTTTGTCATCCCAACCCACAACTCTCCTCTCTTCTTTAGCTTTAAGAAGAGGACCCCACTTCTCCCTGAGATGTCACAAAAACATATCGCTAGCGGTGAAGATTTTATTCCGAACATCATCATCATCAACAATCGCCGAGCTTTTCACACTCAATCGTCGGTGGTCGGTGATCATCGGACCGCATCTCAGTCTTCTCATGTAATCATTTCTTCTCTCTCTCTTTTTTTTTTTTGAAGTTCTTCTTCTTTTCCTTGTTTCACTAAGTGGGCTTTATTTAATTTTAGCTGTTGTTGCTTCTTGATTTTGAATTTCTAATTTTAATAGACGATTTGGTGAGTTTATGATGATTTAGGAATTGGTAAATGTTGAGGGTTCTTAGGGACCTTAGTACGATTTTCTGTCTCTCTCTCTCTCTCGATTTTGTTTTAGATGCCATTAATTTTGTTTATTAGTTGAATAATGTTCTTTTCTACATATCAGATTAACCATCCTAATCTATTTCACTCAACTTCTAGACCCTGGTTCTACTTAATAAAATAGTTACTGATTAGAAATGTTTTCTCTGTTTGGTATAAAAGTCTAAATTTTATTTAATGAGCATTTCTAAATTTGAGCCCCCCTTTTTGTGCTTTCCCACTTTGATAATTGGAAATACGGTTAGATATTTATTATATCCGGAATGTCTTCCCAAATTTTACATTAAATTTTCTACTTATCATTTCACTTGCCCATATGATTTCACGTTACTTGAGCATTTGAGAATGACTCTTTTCAAAAAAGCAGCATGAGAATTTTCCAGCCTAAATTTGTTTTTTGTTTTTTTTTTCCCCATTTTTCGCATTATAATTTTCACTTTTTTCCTTTCAAATGAAGGTGCTAGTTTGTTGCTTGCTCCTCTTTGGGCTCCATGGCTTTCTTGTGCTTTATAATTTGTAATTTTTTAAAGACATACTTTACTTTAGGATTATCTTGCTTTGGAAGCAAGCTGTTTTGCTTGGGGAAGGGAAATTCCAATTGCTGAAATATGTTATTCTGACAAATCCCATATGCGAATGTATGTCTGGGGCTTATTTTTCACGTTTACTTGGTTGCTTTCTAAGAAAAAAGGAAAAATTCCTAGGAATGGGCAGCATTATATATGAACTTTACCTGGTTTTACTTTTTTGTGGTTGCAGTTTTACAGTTTCATGTTAAGGAAAAGTGAGCATTATAGTTTGAATTAAAAAAGCCCAATTGTGTTTTTCTCAAAGTTTCTCCAATTTGATCACAAGAAAACAAGGAAAGCTGATCTTCTCTTTTTTTGTTTCTATTTTATTGTTTTATATTAATTTTATTCTCTTTTGGTTTATATTTTTATCTAAGCTCCGTTGTGGAATATGGCAGGTGATTTAACCAAACAAGAGGATTATGTGTATTGTGTACTGTGAAAGGCCCAGGACTACAAGTAAGCTGATGTGAGTCATATATATACCTATACCAGCGTCATAGTCTAGGCAAAAGGGCATACTAGAATTTAAAGTTTTATGATTTGATTATGTTAATTTTTTCATAATATATTGGTTCTCATTTTTCTCTTCAGTTACCCTATTCATTTAATTTATACTTTGATTCTTACTGAACTTTAATATCTTGAACTTGTATGTTAAATTGTTGGAGGGAAGTGCTTTCTAACCATGATCTTTATTGGCAGATAATGGCGGACTGGTCTCAATTGCCCGAGGATCTATTGAAGCTAGTGATAGAAAAGCTCCACTCTGTTGAAGATTATATCAGGATTGGTGCAGTCTGTTGTTCATGGAACTCTGTAACTTCTCGTAGGGATTACAGCTTATCCTCATTGCAAGCAAAACAGGTGCCATGGTTGATGCTTGCAGAGAAGAAGAACAGCAGCATACGCCTCTTTTATAACCCATCAAACAACAACATCTACAAAGTTGACCTCCCTGAGAGTTGCGATAGGCGATGCTGGGGCACTGCATATGGATTCATGGTTACTTTTGGCACTGATTTTGAGATCAATTTGCTTCATCCTTTCTCAAGAGTCCTCATTCCACTCCCGCCCCAGCGAAGCTTTGCCATTCAGTACAAGCATCGTCACTACCATACCAAAATGCGGCCGAGATTTTTTATAGAAAAGATAATCCTGTCCGAGAGCCCCATGTCTCCAGCTTGTCATGTTGTGGTTATCTATTCAGAGTACAAGCAGCTAGCTTTTACAAGAATTACTGACCAAGTCTGGCATTCATTTGAATTTTCTATTGGGCCCTTTGAGGACATCGCATATTGTAATGGGAAATGTTTTGCTATTAAACATCGTGGGAGCCTTCTAGTTTGTGAATTTTCTCCTCACCGTGCTAAAGCCATAGAGTTTGCAGCAGCACCTCCGTGGATCTATGGAAAGAAACATCTGGTTGACGTGGGAGGGAAGCTATACTTGGTCTCCCGCATTTATGAACTGGCTGGTCCTGTCAATTCGGGGTACCACAGGACATTGGGTTTTGATTTTTGCAAGCTGGATATGCAGAGTAGGAAGTGGGAAGAAGTCTTGAATTTGGGTGATTGGACCATCTTCTTGGGTCATAATTATTCCTTTGCTTGTCGGGCTTCTGAACACCCCGGATGTAAACCTAATTGCATTTACTTCACTGATGATTATGTCTGCCTTCATCCTGGTAACCGAGGCCGTGATATGGGAATATATAACTGCGGGACTGGGATGATTGATCCTTATCCAGTGGACTATGAGCTCTTTCCTGATTTTTGTCCGCTGCTTTGGATCATACCACATCTATGGTGATATGGAAAGGTTTGCTCTGTTGTTACTTATCACTATTTTCATTAATTACATGAACAAATGTTCATTGTACCCATTGCTTGTTCATCTCCTTTCTCTTGAAATGGTATTATTGAAGGGCATTTCCCTCATTTTCCTTGTTTATGGTGGTACGAGATAGGAGCTTGTAGCTTCAATTTTATGTGTTATTGAAGCTTCCTTAGTAGCCATTTTGATCTCTTTTATACGACATATATTCAGCATCCATTTTTATACAAAACCTTGTAGTAGTCAGTGACAGTTAAAGCTTCTTGCTATGAGCCATTTGATAAAAATTTTAATTTTGTTTGGGCGTTGTTGTCTGTTGATACTGGAATGAAATTAGAAAGAAAATCTTATAGTGTTTTAAATCCTAAATTTTTTGACTAGCTTACTAGTAAGAAACTGAAAAGAGTGGAGAAAGAAGGATGAAGACAGAAGTATATGCTTTTCTGAAAATATTTGCACTCCCTGAGTATTGAATCAGAGAGAGAAAAGCTGTCACGAATAAAGGATTCTCATGTTCATTTTTTCATTTTTTTGGGGGGGGGGGAGTTGGGGTTTCCAAGTCCTGATATCTGGAGAATGCATTTGTTAAGAGAGAAATAACATCAAATTTATTGCCTTGGAGAGCGAATCTTAGTTTTGTGTATGTGAACAATGGCATAACCAACTAGAACTTAAATCCTGTGACAGACCTATTATTTGTTGTGGCTTACAGGTTTCAAAGAAAGGTTCATATGGGTAAGGCATTCTTTATTCATCAATTTGACGTAGCTGTTGCATAATGTGAAGACAATAGAGAAGGCATCCTTGTGCAAAAGGGGGGGGGATTGCACTTCACTTTGTAGAGGCAGATGCCCTCTCTTTTTTTGGCTGAATGTGTATAAATTTGCAGTAGCTAATGCCATAACTTTCATTGTGATGCTTATCCATTTGTGAGCCTCCTCTTCCAACTGATCATATTGTTTGTTGATGACTGAAACCATGTCTGCTTTATCTCCTTGTGCAATCTTGTTATTTCATGGCTATGTGTTTCTTTTGGAATGTCTTAATCATAGCAGATGTGTGAATTTGAATGTCTATGTTATACAATGGAAAAGAAATCAAGTTTTATCTATACTGTAAATTTGCCAAAAACCTTTCCATGGCCTAAACTCGGATGCTAGTGTATTCTAAACAGAAACTTCTTCAGTAAAGAAAAGGGTTCATTGCACTTGTGCCCATGCTTCCATTTTGATGTTTGCCTGTGCTTCACAATTATGTGGTTGCACAAGGTTAGGCTTGTACACAATGTTCTCTTCTTGTAGATAGAAGGTTTGACCTAGTTGTGCTAAATGTTCATAGCTTTCAAAATTTGACTCTCTGCATGAAGTGAACTGTTTTGGTGACAATTCCATAGCTTGTGGGGGAAGGAGAAAACTGATTAGTCTAATCTGTTCTTAAATGTGACAGATTCCGCATTCCTTGATTAAGTTCTGTTTTTCTACCTGTTTGTTCCTACCTCTGCTTACCATCTACAACCGAGAACCATAAGGGGAAAAAAGAAAAAAAATTTCAAGCTTATCGAGTGGGATAAGAGTATTTAGATTGGTAGCCTTTCTTCTCTCTTGGTAATAATATGATGATCCAGTTGAGTGAGATGAAACTAAAAAATTCTCTTCTTTCTAATAGAATTTAGGTGTTAAAAGACCATTGCAGCTTAAGTGCTGTTGCTAGTCCAGGAGTCCCTTGGGCTTTTGGCTGAATGGCGGATGAATCATGCCGGGCCTGGTGTTTGGAGATGAGAGAATAATTATTCAGGTCAAGACACCTGTTAGAAAGAAAAGAAATTATTGCATTTTTTTTAATTGCAAACTACATTTGTAGAACACTTGCTTTCACCTAAAATCAGCATTTTTACTGTTCAAAGACAAGTACATGGAGTTCTCTGGGTTTTCACCCTTTTATGGGAAACGTGTAGAAAAATGTGTTGCAACTTTGACGAAGGCATGATACTGATTAGTGTAAGAGACTGCAAATGGTTACTTCTTCACCCAGTGGGGGTGTTGGAAACTGCTGAAGATGTTAAGATAGGATTATCTGAAAATTTAAGCACAATTGGTGTCAATTGTAGAGTGCTTTATGAATATTATATGCTCATTCAATTGGAAATGAGGCAATGGCTCTTTGGTGAACCATTCATGGCTAACAAAAAATCTCTTTACAAAATATAACATTACTTGGATGTCATGGCCTTACCCTCAACTATTTCTACATTAGTTACCAGAAAACTGGTCACGCTCTGAAATGTTCTGTAGGTGCAATCTCTTAGGTAGACTATTATGCTTTTAGGCAAACCCAAAATCTGCAGAAATTTTGCCTCTGAGCTAGTCTTAGCAACCTTCCTTTTCCTTCTTCCATCCATACAGATTAAGCAACCCATCGCCTTGGAGCTGCTCATGCAGGAGCAGAAGACAATGTTTACTTGATGGTAACTGTGATCTGCTTGTCAACCAGTCTGTCCGGGATTAACCTGCTATCAGATACAGTTTCAGTTGGGTAATCTTTAAGTACATAATTTGATATTCCAGATACATTGGCTTACTTATTAAAGTCTAATTTTGATGGGCATTAGATTTCGAGGATTATAAAGATTGAATTCATGGGTGGTCATGATTTAAAACTTTAGTTTGTATACTTTCTGAGAAATATAGCTTCATAAGTCTTGGATCATTGATTCCTTATTGGGTATGAAATAGTAAAGCTGCTTAAGCTTCTAAAATTGTGTTTACCTTATGGTACCTAATGACAAGTTTCTTCTGTTCCTCTACGAGTTCTAGCATGAACTCATCTCCTTTCTTTACACAGTTTTTCTTTGCCAAAGTGCTCCAACACGTCCCATGAAAAATTGGCTGTCAGATTTCTGGTATTACATTATCGCGGGTCATGACCTCCCTTTTTGATCTGAGTAGTATATTCCCACACCTGTTAATTAGACCATTTGACATTGCAATGTCCCTTGGAATGGCCTGCGTGCAACCAAAGACAACCTTTGCTTGTACGGGATAGTCTAAAATATAGTTTATCAATTTATATATAGTTCAAGGTCACTCTTACCAGCCGATACTTGTCAAGATAGCTTTGTTTTATTGTTGAAGTAAAATAGGCTCATTTAGGCGCAGAATTTGCAGCTTGTGGTTTCAGAGTCTTTTGTTGATTTTTCTTGTGAGATTGTCTGGAAACTTTACCAAGAACTAACAAGGAAAAACAGTTAGGCATTTAGCAATATGCTTTTTGATTATTTATGTAAGCATTGTTAATATATTTACCCTGGAAATCTCTGAGGAGACACTTCCCGTTTTCGATGAGGTTAAACTTCATAGTATCTCCTATGTTCAGGCCTTATTGCTTTGCAGAAATCTATCCAACTTGATCGGATAGAAACTAGTCCATCATACGGCTTCTGTATTAAGATCTAGTCCATTGTATGGCCTCCGTATTAAACTCATTGGTGACATCCCTTGGTTTTCATCTCTGAGTATCATCTTGCTTTCTGTCCTTGTTAGAGCATTTGCCTTTGCAAATTCATTTGGGAGAGACTGCAATGGAGCATTATCATTAGAGTAAGACAGAGAGAGAGAGAGAGAGAGAGAGAGAAAGCATATTCCTTTAGCATCACATTTTGGTGTCTCACTTGATAGCCTCTTGAAAGACTAGATGGCCTCAAAGTGCTGTCAAAAATAGGGTTCTGTACGTTTCTAGCAGTTGAAGTAGTTGCTTTAGGTGTTGATATGGGATGATCTGTTTCATGGTTGTGCTTTATAAGCTCCTCCTCTCTCTCTTGGATATCATAAATACAGAAGGTTTATAGCATAAGAGCTGTTCTCAACGGAATTAAGTACATGGATATAACTGAGAGACCATGCTTTTCTTCCAGCTCTCAACTCTGGCACATTCTTTTACTAAGATTTGGTTTTTGCTGTTTATTTTCTGCAAAAGAAATTCCAAATGCTTTTACTAAGTAAAAAATTTTGGATTATGTGATGTTTTGATGCATTTTGATGCATTCCGAATGCTTTTACTAAGACCATGCTTCTCTTGGCCCTTTTACCATCATTATTTCGCTCATCTGTTTGAGAGGTTCACAAGTCCATTTTGGAACCCTGGTTTGAGTACTTTGAAAAAGTGAGGTTTGCTTGATGTAACTTGAGAATCCGCCATCGTGTCTTTCTGAACTGAACGAGTGAGAGGTGTCCTTTAGTGAAGTTAAGAGAAATGGGTTGTTGCTAGTAATCAATGGTGTGGTATTAAGGGAATCAGACAGGGAAGTGGAGGATTGGGAAGATGAAGACGCGTGGATAGTCTCATACACCTCAAATAAATGCCTTCAATTTGCACTCATGATCAGGGTTGTTGGGAAACAAGTGGCCTGTTTCTTTTGTACTACACTGCAAGAGAGGCTATGCTGGGTGGTGAGAGGCAAAGTTCACATGCTTTGCTGGGTTAATTAAGCATGGGGGTATAAAATGGCATAAAACTGTGAATGCATATGACACTGAAGTCCATTATTACAGCAAAGGCTCCTATGCTTTGCCCCAACATCTCTTGGTGTCATTTTAATTCGTTTGCTCATCTCTGAGGGGACATTTCGAAGTCATTTAAAGAACATATCGGATATTCTCTTTCCACAGGCCCTGGATACTATTGTCTCCTAATTCATGAAGTCGCCTACACGCAAGTCATGGTCGGTAATTAATGAAGTTAGTCCAACCACCTTGAGCTTTGACCTTCACGTGCCTCTCTTTCTTACTAATTGCTTCTGAGGTTTTGAGTGCGAAGACATGCATCCTTGTTTCATAACCTGTCGAAGTACGTGAGAGAGAGTTTAAGAAAAAGATAATAATCCTTTGCAAGGCCTGAGATTTTAGTAGGATTTGTAACATACACTTCCCAAATATTTCAATATATAGTGAAACTTGGTGCTTTTCTTTCTTTGTAGTTCTCTCATGTATTGCTCTGCACTTTCCTCTCCTGAGGATTCTTTACATCCGAAAGGAGTCATCTTAGGTCGGTCTCTTGACCATTTTAGCCATGATGTGGCTTATGACAAGTATCTGTTTCCCCCGATGCCCTGATAGTGCAGCATCTTGAAGTCTCCCAAATTAGCATAGTTAGCCCTTACCTAGTTGTGTTAATGAGTTTAACTCAAGTGGTACTTCTCCCCTTCCCAGTAGGCTCAGGTTAGAATCTCAGTGAATGCACCTTTAAAAAAAATGCCCTTACCCAGTTGCCCTCCTCATCTCTGACAACATGGCCAGCCATAGTTGACCTTTGCCTTCCATCCATATTCAGCTTGAATCAGCAACCAGAACTTCCCGTTTCAATAGAAGGGGTGTAACACCTTCCCCAACAACATTCACTTCTTGAGCCTCCAACCTAAATTTTCAAAGAATTCGCCAAATATCCCCCGAGTCCCGCTCAAAAGCTACTCTATTTTTTTCCTTCCAGATAATTCTAATCGAGTGAGTAAAAAAGGAAAGACCAAGGAGTAGAATAGCCACTCAGTTGAAACTTCCCGGAGATACCCCCAAACATGAACCTAAAGAAAAAAAATTTAAGAAACGTTACCCAAATACTCAGCTGCCAGAAGAAGCTTTTCACTTCCTCACAATCTCTCAATAGACGAATTAGAGTTCCCTCAAATCCTTAGAGCACAAGCTGCATAGGTCATGAGTCCCTCGGGACAGTTCAAGTGGTAGTCTTCCTATTTCTATTCTCTCTTTTCTAATTCGATTCTGTTTGGTTGTATATTATTGTTAAAAAAAAAACTACATAGGTCATGAATTGATAAACACCTCTGCTTGCGAATAATCCGGGGTAAAGCTAAACAAATAATATGGAAACAGTTTGAGGTAAACTATTTTTTTTTTATTATTATTATGGTTGCAAAATATTCCCCCCTTAAGATTTTTGTTTGAATTGTATTCGATAATTTTATGTACGGTGGGGTAAGTTAAGGTGGCATGACAGTGTTGATAGACAGATTAAAAAGAACTTTACTACGAAGGCAGGTAAGTTCATGCATGATGCAATGAACAAGGCAGACAAAAAGGGAAAGACTAGATTTCACGTCTCACTGATCACAGACTGGGGAGACTCATGAGCAGAAAACCAATGGTTTGTTGACATGATGCGAAAATCACCTCATTTTTTAATCAAGTATTTGGGTTTGAACTTTTTTTGGTATGAAAAAAACATCATTGGGAGATTTCTTCCTAATAATGGATTTGATAGCAGATCAATTTGGATTAATCGGGATAAAATTCTAGATATCAGATAGTGGTCAAGCCATGATACAAAAAAAAAAAAAAAGACTTGAGCAGAAAGAGATTTGCAAGAGGAAGTGAAAAAAATAGTGCTGAGAGTTTAAAAGAGGGCATGCTATGTAGAGTTTCATCATCAAGGTTTCTTAATCACTTATTTGTAGGTTAAGTACTAATTTGTGTTCACATATACTTATTTATATTTTTGGTCAGACATTCGACATGTCTAGTATAATTTTATTTTTGGTCTTTTAGATATAATATTAATATATATATATATAGTTTTTCTTTTGTACATTCATAGCTTTTTAAATATTTAATTTTAATCTGAAAATTAATTAAATATTTATTTAAATTTAAATCTATATTAAAAAATTAAAAATAATAAAAAAATATGTATATTTTTTAAAGCGGTGTATGGCGTCCTTACAGCAATCTTTGCAACAAAGAAAGCCGTGTCAGAATTTGTGACGTATACACATATATATATATATATATATATATATTATATATATTTATATTCAGAACAATCGATATTTAGAGTTATGATTTGATTAATTCAATTTAAATTATTATTAAATTTAAGAAAAACTCTTTCAATATAGTTATATGATGTTTCTCTTCAATAGCATCGCTGTATTTTTTGCCACGAAGGGTTCTCTAATGCCTGGGTTGACATCGCTAACGGCGTTGCAGCTACATTTGCAACCAAAAAAGAAAAAAGGTCAAATGTTGCTATAGTGTGTGACAATATCCCATATCTTTTGTTGTGCAAGATGTAGTACAAAAGGGACTGAAAATTGCAAATTAAATTTGCAGGATACTTGCTGTCCCCTAAAATCAGAATTTATTTATGCTTTAAGACAAGTACATGGAATTCCCTTGAGTTACTGCTAGGCCTTTGTGACTTTGTGCGATATGAAACAACAAACAACAAAATGTTCAAAAGGACTCGAAACACTCCCCCCCTTTCCCTGGTGTTCGAAACTGCTGAAGATGTATGTAATGCACACGTTCAGAGGATAGGATTATCTTAAAATTCTAAGTACAATCGATATCGATATCCAATAATTATATTGAGATGGATTAAATTTGATTCGAATCAATTGAACTCTTAAAATATAAAATTCTCTCGACGTCTTCTTTTATTATATACAAAATATGAATTCAAAATTTTATTTAAACAGTATCAATGAAAAGTCACTGAATCAATAAGGCATATCGATGTTTTTTAATCATTCATGGCTAATTAAAAAAAGAAAACTTTTTTACAAAATATAACATTGCTTGGATGTCAGAGCTTAACCCTATGCATTAGGTACCAAAAAACTGGATTAATTAATTAGGCCAAGCAAATAAACAAATATTAATTAATTAGTGAAAATGTGGACAATCAAAATAAGTCAAGAAGAAAGAAAAAAATGAAACAAAAATAGATTAATAAACCAAAAAATAATATAAAAAGACCTCCTGCAAGATCTCAACCCTCCATTTTCAAGACAACATATAATCTGGGCCGTACAAATATTCTACTCTCTTAGCCTTGCCAAATGTCCAATTGCGAGCGGGTGTGACACTTGGACACCGAAATGGGGTTGCCACCTGTACAAGTCAAGCCCATGAAAAAAACTAAGCTTCAAAGCCTTTGGACAAGAGCCCACAATTTAACAAGAAATCTACCTTCTGAACGCCTTTCTTCTCGCTTTTGTTATTATAAGTACAATATCTAAAATTATATTTTAATTAATTTAATTTAAAATTTTCAATGACTCATTTAAAAATTTACTCTCTTAATATAGTTTGCTCCATACCCAAATTACAAGTCAAACTCAACATCTTAATTAAAAGATTTAGTATCACATTTCACTAAACCAACTGGTGATTATTGGTGAACGTCTTTCTTCTCCGAATAGATCAAGGTTAAGTAATCCAGAATAACAAGCCAACTCCATGCAATCACGTGTCTCTCTCTACCGGTCTCTATCTCAACCATCTCTATCTCTACTTTTCATCCAACAATTTGCAGGATATTGCGATTACTTAGTGATAAATTTTTAATGGATCCTAGCTTTGACTAAATAAAAATTAAATAAGAAATCATAGGATAGGTTTCGATCAACTATGATGTTGTCAACTCCCTCTTCATGTCCTGCACACAAATTCACGTGTTTTAAGCATCCCCCTGGTGTTAGAATAATATATATGCTCATGCAATTGGAATGAGACAATTGCTCTTGCTTAATCATTCATGGCTAATGAAGAGATGTCTTCACAACATATAATATTTACTTGAATTTCAGGGCTATACCCTGTCTATCCTACATTGGTAACCCATAAAAGGGTCGAGCTCTAAAATGTTCCACAAAAATTTAGCCTTCCTATTTTCTTTTTTTTTTGTTACAATAGAAATCAAATCACAGGATCAAGGGAGAGTGATTGTTGTCACTGGACTGTTTCCTTGGAAACTCTTTTTTCGTTCTTCAATCTATGCAAATTAAGCATATCCTCAAACAAGATATGGTATTCACAAAATATCGATTAGTATCATTAAACTGACACCAAGAGATGTTGTTTTGGTAATCATAGGCAACTTCCATATCATTCACAATTTATGCCATTTGATCCAGTTTTAAGAATTAATGGTAAACATCAAAATTCCCCAGCAACTCCCCTCTTAATTGGCAATGGATGCCTGTTAAAACTTGTATATATATATAATTAAAATTTTTCCATATCATCTTTATAAAATTAAATAGGATTAAGCGTTTATCCATACAAGACAATACAGTAAAAATAATGCCTACTTTGAAATTCTACGAGCACGTGTTAGGGACCATAGCATTTATGGTATTTTTCTGAAATATAAATATTACAATGCAATGTTTTGATTGTATAAAAAAAAATGCTCATGTCAATTTTATTTTATTTTTTGGTTACAAGATGGACGAAAGATCAACCTCTAAAGAAAGCCAAAACTCGAATATCATTTAACAAAATGCAGTAGACCTCACTACGGGGAGAGACAAACTCATAGACCCCTGGAGGAACCATAGTCCTTAACCTTGCGAGAGCATCAGCACATCTGTTGGCCTCTCTGAGAGTAAACTAAATCCTACTAACCAGAGTTTTTCACATCAACTCTTGACATTCCCCTAAGATATAATGTGAGGGTGAGATTGGACCACTGATGCGGACAACGTTTCTACCAACTTCACCGAGTTTATCTCCAAAATAATAGGGAAAAGCTTTGCCCCGGACTTAAAAAAAAGACCCTTTCTAATACCAAATAGTTCCGCCGAATAAGCATTTGTCCTCCCAATATCAGTCGTGAAGACACCTATCCACAAATCATACTCATCCCTCACCGGCCCCCTTGCACCAGCCACTCAATTCCTAAAAACCTAAAGAACCATCAATATTGAGTTTGTAAAACCACGTCGGTGGGGGTATCCATCGAACCCATAATCGATATCTGCTAACTCTTCTAGCACTTCCAACGGTAGCCATCCAACTCTTTCAAATATAGGAGCAAGCTATTGAAGCCACTGTATCCGGGAAAAATTCCACACCCTCAAACACCAACTTACACCTTCTTTTCCACATTACCAAAAGCGTATACACAAACCATATTGCCCAAGGGATGTCCACATGTAAGGCATGAGTCCTACAACTACAAAGAAGCTAATCCTTCTCCTGTCGTCTATCCGACACGAGGCGGAAAACATTTGATCTCCCTACTATACCATCCCACATCATTTGAGTCACCCTACAATCCCAGAATAGATGGATCAAGTTCTCTATGTGGTTGTTACATAGTGGATACAAAGGATTGGAAGAAAATCCCCTTCGGAAGCGTGTCTCATTTGTCATTAATGCCTGATGCATCGCCATCCACAACAGATACTTGACCCTTTCCTGGCATTTCGTCTTCCAAATTCAACTATAAGACGAATCCAGTTCTAAATGTGGGGCATGCCACGCCAAAGTGTATGCAAATCTGACCGAAAATATCCCTGATAAATTTCACACCCAATAGACCTCGGGTCTCTGGGAATCATCACCGCTCTAACCTCCTCTACAATCCCTACGGGAAGCAAAGCCTCAAGTTGGGGAACATCCCATTGGCTGTCAAGGTTGAGAACCTGGTTAACTCTCACATCAACCGAATCATCCAACTAATTAATTTGGATCCATTGACTTGGGGGTTCCGAGCCTACCTATCTCTCTGTCCAAAATCTAATATTAGCACCACTTCCCAACTGCCATTTAATGCCTCTACCAAAGATATCCCTAATGTGAAGCAGACCCCTCCACAGGGCAGAACAACTTTTGGGCCCACTGTAGAGCATGAAGTCTACCCCCTTAAGATACTTTGCTTGAAGAACCTGACACCATAGCGCTGAATCCTTGGACACCAAACGCCATCCTAGTTTAGCCAAGATAGCTTTATTAGAAGCCTGAGATGTCCTGATACCCAAACCACCAAATTCTTTCGGTTGGGAAACTATATCTCAATGAACCACATGGACTCTCCTATCACTGTACATCTCGCCCCACAAAAATTACTGCTGGACTCTATCTAGCAGATTACAAATATTAGCAGGCAGCCAACTCATTTGCATAGTATAAGTTGAGATGGATGAAATAACTGCCTGTATCAATGTTCTCCTCCCTACGAAGCTTAAACATTTTTCTTTTCCATTCTAACATCCGCTATTGGAGCCTCTCCACCAAAAATTGATAATCGTTCCGAGTAACTTGGCCCTGAATCAATAGAGCTCCCAAATACACCCCAAGATTCCCAGTAATCGAGAAGCAACATTGATCGGCTAGGCACCACTTAAGAGACATATTGGCACGAGGAGAAACAAATAGTTTTGATTTCTACAGATTCAGCTCCAATCTACTACTATTTGCAAACTCTTTAAGACATCTCAAAATCGTCGCCACATTAGATGGGGTGGCGTCCGCAAAGAGCATTGAATCGTCAGCGAAAAACAAGTGTGGAATCTTTGGGCACCCTCTAGAAGTTCTAATACGAGTCCGTTAACCCTTCACCACACAATCCTGAATCAAATACAAGAGTTTCTCCATAACCAAAATGAAAAGATAGAGGGATAGCGGATCTCCTTGTCTCAACCCTCTCCCCAAATAGAAAAAAGGAATAACCTCTCCATTCCATAGCACCACCAACTAGGCATATGTAACTGATTACATGATTAGCCTGAACAAATTATCTGGAACCTAAAAATCCGCCAAAGTTTGAGCCAAAAAACCCCAACTAACACTATCATATGCTTTCTGCAAGCTTTACACAAGGAATACGTAATCTCTTGCATCACTATAATATTATCCATAGTTCCCCGCGCCGGGAGGAAGCTATTCTGGTAAGGTCCTACTAATTTCTCGATAACCGATTGGAGGCGTTGAACAAGAAACTTCAGCAATACCTTATAGCTTGTGTTTAACAAACTAATCAGTTGAATTCCATGAGACTTGATGGCCAAGGCTTCTTGGGGATTAGCACAACAAAAGCTTGCAGAAACTCCTCTGAAAACAACTTTTCCGAAAAGCCTCTGAATGAAGGTACATAAACTCAACTGAATGACTTCTCAAAACCGTTGATAGAATAATGGTTGAATTCCATTTGGCCCCGGAGCCTTTAGACCCTTCATAGAGAAAACTACCTCTCGCACCTCCGAAACTTCCACATTTCTGGGCAAAGTTACTATTTCATCGCCTGAAATCACTTGTTGCTAAGCTGAAGACTCCTGTGTCCCTCCATGAAACTCCCCAACTTGGAACAAATCCCTGAAAAAGTACGTCACGTGATTCTTACGGCTCTGCTGATCATAGCACCACACACCATTAACTTCCAGCTGTGATATCCTGCTTTTATTTCTGCGGATAATAGTTGTGTTGTGATAAAATCTCATATTTCTATCCCCATGACAAAACCATTTTAACCGAAATTTTTTATGCCAAAAGGCCTCCTCTATGTCCAAGACCCTATGGTACTCATCACTTAATCGGTGCTCAAGATGTCTAAAAAATCCTAATCTATCATAATTCAAAACCTACTAAATACCTCTCAACTAGGCTTCAAGTCTACATTTCCTCCCAAAAATGTTACCAAAGATCTGTTTATTCCAGAATCTTAGTCCCTGCTGTGGTCTTCAGGCACCAAGGAGTGGCAAAGCATCCCCCGCCCCTTTCCATGCCTCTGTAAAGGTCTGTCAGAAATGGGGATGACGGAACCACGCAGCCTTGAATCGGAAAGGACGATTACTTCTTGGAGGCGTAGATTTCATACAAGACTGGAGCATAATGGGATGATGATCACCATGTAATCTAGCTAAATTCGTGTCCTGAGATTCTGGAAAAATGACTCGACTCTCCAAATTTCCCAAGACCTGATCCAACCTTTCACGAAACACAACCACTCCAGCCTGTTTCCTAACCTGTGTATAAGAACACCCCTGGGTACCCAAATCATGTAGATTACAGTCACCCCACCAACCTCTAAATCGTTGATCCCTGTTTTGAACTCGTGCCCTCTAATTACTGGTCTCCAACTGGCTTGCAATGTTATTAATATCGCTCATAACAAACCACGACCCTTGAATATTCAAAGATAAATTGTGCAGATTCTGCCATGCTTCAACTTTCTTTATGGCATGAGGTTGAATATACACAAAAGTCACAAAGCAAGATAAGCCACCCAATTAGACCCTTTAATGAATTACTTGGTTCGAACTGAAGACCACTTCTACCTCTAGCCCGTTTAACTTCTAACCTAGCCACAAGCCCCCACGAAATCCAGAAACCTCCACAATGAACTCCTTATTATACCCCAGACGATTAGTAAACTGCGGAATCCTCCCTAATCTGGCTTCAGTTTCAGAAAAACAAATCATATCCGGCTCATGCATTCTCATTGATTCTTTTGTCACCCTTCTAAGTCTGGGGTTAGTCACACCCCCACATTCCAAACAATACCTTTAAAATTAAACATAAAGTAATCTTAAAAGCTTATATAGTACCTGCTAGGCAGTAGGTCCAGTGGGTCCTGCCTCCTTCACACTCATCCTCATAGCACCCATCCCGATCTGCACCCCATTATCCATTCCCATCATCATCACACATCCCTCCTTTGCCCCTTTTCGTCTCATATCCATTCCATTAAGTGTGTGCTGAGACAAATGCACCTCTTGTTGCCCCTCTGACCGAACATCTCCATTCACCGGCCGATCCTCCACAAGATGGAGTTTATGACTTTGTGCAAGAGATATATAGCTTCGTGTTACCCTGTTTAGACTACCATTGTCACTGCAGTCCCTTGTGCTCGATTGTCCAGCCTCAGATATGACAAAGAGTCCACAACCATTGGAATCGTCAACTGTTGTTGAGCATCTGTTCCTTCTGATAGACTTTGCAGTTCCATCGAAGGATCTACTCCTCTCAGATCCAGCATAGGCTTGTGAAATGGGGCCTCCTAGTTCCCCAATTCCATATCCATGAGGTTCATTGCAAGGTCCGATGTCACTGGCTATTGCAGTAATCAGGCAGAAGAGGAAGAAAATCGGGCGAAGGAGGAAAGCTTTCTATGGTCTTTGTTTCCGTCATGGATAGTGGGGATTCGCTAAAGAAGACAGTTGCCGTTATCCTCCCCCGACGATAGACATAATTTGGGGTTGGGTTTGGATCGGGTCGAACCCGCTCCATACTTGGAGCGCTCAGTTGATGCCTAATCTTGATCGGGCCCTATCCATTTGCAGAAAGACACATCTTGGGCCCATTGTGATATTGGGCATTTTTGGTCTTGTTGCCGAGGTCCTGTTGCCTTGCTGGCCTTTATCCACACCCACATTGAGCCCACTTCGATGAACTTTGGAAAAATCCTAGCCATCTTTCAAGCCCGGTGACAAGCTTGTAACTCCCGCATTCACCACCAATGATTGAGCATTAATTTCCACGATCTTCAACTTTGCACCTTCCACCAACTACTCCAATTGCTCAAAACGATTATGACATGTCCCTTCTACTGGAGATTCAAATTGGCCACTCTGGTTAACCCATCCTGGGACCTTTGTTGAACCTGCATCCATGGCCCATAGACACTCTCCACCAATAGCTCCTTACCCATACCTAGGTTTAGTTCCTATTTTCCTCACTATTGATCTCTACGCCACTAGCCATCAAAGACTGGCAAAGTCCTTCCCCACATTTGTCTTTTGAATGTCCAACCTGCCCGCACATAGAGCAAAGCATGTGCAAACCTTCATATTCCCCACGTTGCAACTGCTTCCCAATCTTAATCCTCGGTGCCAGAGGTTTCTCCAAGTCAAGCTCAAGACAAATACGACCATATTTACCTCGTACTGCCGCGGCGGTATTGACATCTAGCTCCAGGGGCCATCCCAGAAGCTTCCCCACTTGAAATAGAATGTCTTCATCGATTAACTCAATCAGAAGTTTGGTAAGACGTGCCCACACAGCGGTGCAACGGATTGTGGACTCCGACGGCACAAACCAAGTTCGCCATTTCATGGTAATCAAGTAATGGCCTTTAATTACCTATGGTCCAGCAGTCATTGCTCGCCAATAATCTACCTTTTCTGACATTTTTATCAGGTAAAAATCCTCACACATATCTATCATCTCCATCTCTCCCTCAATCTGCCATAGTGCCAAAATCTAGTTTCGCAAAAAATGGTACCCCACCCTTCTTCCCCAAAGCTTCACAATCATGGAATTCCTCCACCTGTGATGCAAATCCTGAAGCTTATCCGACGGAATCTAGACCGACGGAATCTGTTGGTCCGCTGTCAAGACATCCATTTCAACTCCCAAATCTATCTCCTGATCAGACTCTTCAGGTTCACAATTCTCAGGCCACAGTGGTGGAATTGTTCCCAAGTAGCATCTCCTTAAAGCTCCTTGTTTGGGTTGGTATCTCCACTTCGTCTTTCCTTTTAACCTTTTTGTTACTTCGACTTAAGTGATCCTCTTCCTTAGGAGTCAAACTCTTGCCTCTCTGCCATCGTTGGTGTAGCATCCCTCTTTAATGCTCATATCAATTTATTTGCTTTTCATTAAGCATATACCTTTTCATTAATCACTTTATTTATTGTTGTTCAGAGGATTAGTTGTTGGCCCTTGGGCTTAGCTTTCATTTATCACCAAATTTATCATATTTGAAGCAAATTTGAAAAATCCCTTCTATATAACTCTCTCCCACTTTGAACTCGTTCATAGAATATTCTTTAATATTTTTTAACAAAAGCAAAATTACATATCTAGTACATGTGCTGCCAGACACTGCAAAAATCTTCCATACATTCTCATGCGCCATCTGAAAATCATTATTTGGATCAATCGAACCCTACTTTTTAGAGGTTGAAGATGACTCAAAGTGATGTCATTTTGATCATTCCTTATTTTCTCTTAACCTCTATCATATGTCTTTCTTTTATTGCCATGTATACTATAGTTAATGCCACATTTTCAACCACATGGGCATCCACAAGTACGAGTATATGACAGTCGCCATGTAAATTAGGAATACATATAGTCACCAACATATACCCTAAAACCCCACAAAACTATAGAAATATCATCATTCAATTCAAAGAAACCAACGTATCAAACATTTAACATATTTCACAAAAATTATATTTAAGCAAAATATAAATATATAGCATATACAAAGAATACGATTTCAATTATCATTCCCAAAATAAAAGTTTTTACTTTTAAAAATATGCCTCCAACGGATTCATCTACAAGCCTCAAGATTTCACATCTAGGGAGATCCAATACCAACAAAAGGTCTCGATAGCTTTTCCTCGACTGTATCTATCTACCGGAAAGAAGTTGCCGCTATATCTACACTTCCTAAAAAAAAAAAAAAAATGAGAGATGAGTATATAATAATCAGTAAGTGCAGTGCAATGGCGTGTTGCGACAATAAATGAGTGGTGAGTATGGGAATGTCAAAGCCATAATCTCCAACAAATCATTAATGCATAAGTGGTATCACACAATTCAGCTCATTATAAAAATAGATGTATCTATAAATTTTTATGCTTTCCGGGTCTCCTTAAAGTAAACACTCTCGCCTAAAGTTTGGCCGAACCCGGGCGAAAATCTACCAAGGGGTTTTCAATCATTTCTTTTCATAACACTAATTCTCTCTTATTTGGCGTTGACTTGTACTTCACCGGAGTGCTATCCAGATAGTACGACGTGGACGTAGGAGGTCGCGTCTACCTCCCTTGCCAAATAAACCCTCAACCACATCCTCCCATCGGGTCGCTCTGTGGGGGAATGCTATAGTCATTTACCATCACCAGCACTTTCATTTCCCAAACATCCATACATTTTCCAATATGTCATAAATTTAGCTGGTTACCAAACCATATCACAATATTCATAAATGCAATTTCTATCAACAATAATACATTTTTATTCACGAATACAATGGATGCATGCGTATTCAAACTCTTATTTTGGGACATCCCACATACACAAATAGTTACAAAAAATCATTTGAAAATCATTTATAAAAGAATTTATAGAAAATCATTTTCTCATTCAAAACACAATAGTCCGTCCACTCACAGTGACAGGGAGGGTAGTCACTCCCAAATTTCTTAACAACAATATTCTTGCTAGGATCAGTCCGTTTAACTTCTAAGGACATTATCAAGCAATAAAAATTATCAATATTTATTTTCAAATTAACCCCAGAAATCTTAACATTCAAACCCTAGTTTTCTCTCACTTTCGGTGACGAAATATTCTTCAGAACCAAGTAAACAACTAGACAAGTAAACTAAAGGATGGAATAGGAGAATTATAATACCTTAATTTTTGTTTCCAAGAAACCTTTTCTATTCGGGTTACACCAAACTCTAGAATTTTATTTTTCCTTGTGACAGCTCTAGATTTTTAAGGTTTTCCAATATCAAAACTAGAATCTAACTTTGGAAGGCTATATGAGTAGTTTAAAATCTTAAATCTATAGACTTGTTGGTAAATCGAACGAATTTGGAAGAAAAGAAGAAAAAGGATCTATAGAGAGAGAAGTGGAGTTCTCTTGATTCTTGAATTTCTGAAGTCTCTACCCCTTTTTATCATTAAACCCATTTTCAATATACCTAGTGGTTCTTATCCATTTCAAATTTGCGCATATGCCCAATATGTTCATTTGAGTTGTTGGGAAAGCCAACCCAATAAATTTAAGTATTTGTGGTTCTGTCCATGAAGAAAGGGTGATCGGTGATGGGCTGGGGAATTGGAAGTGATGAGTGCAAATCTGTAAAAGTCAAACTAAAATTATTTAAATTGGGAATATTTCAAAAATATAGGTTATAATAAAGATTATGCAATACAAAATTAAAGGGTTCAAATGGCATGATGGTAGTTATTTTTTGGATGGCCCAAGGTCTTGGGATCAAATCTCCAAGGAGGCAAGCGGCGACAAAATTGTTAGAAGATTGCTAATTTTTAACATGGGTGTGCCGAAGGGAAAATTAAAGCCGAAGGGAAATGTCGAACAGGAAAATGTCTCACGAGCAAGGTTTAAGTTGACAAATGTAGCCGATACGGATTGAAAAAAAAAAACTTAAAAAAAATATGGCAAACCGAACATTTGTTTGGTAGCGATGGCTAGTGGAAGAAATTGATATCCAATTCATAAGTGCACTAGAGAGAAGAGTGCAAATGGAATCGCTTTGACAGGCAAGAACCAACAAGGAAATTTGGACCGATAGGAAATGTAGTAGGTGGGTGTGTGTGTGTGTGCCAATGTGAATTTATTCAAGTGTCCAAGCTTCCCAATTGCAATTCCCAACTAGCAAATATAAAAGGTTAAATGTGACCACCGATGGGTATTGCCGATAAGCAAAATGGGAGTTAAATACAATTTACCGAAAGACATTTGGAGGGTGTCACAGTGATATTAAAAGGGTGTTGGACAGTTAATAGAGAGACACAAGTCTCCCATCATAATTGCTGAAAGATGCAAAGAACCGACAAGCAAAGGAAGCAAATAGATTTGTTCAACACATAGGTGATCAAACAGGAGTAGAACAAATTACACCGGCTACACAATTATAAGTGTTGTCTAAGATAACCGATCGGGATTGAAAAAATGTGAAAATTGATCTATCGTTTGGTACCGATAGAACATGTGGAAATTTAGCAAATGATTACCGATAGTCTACAAACAAACAGCATTGAAAAGTAAGGTTAAATGCTTGCTGATAGATTGACACAGTACCAATGAGATTCATAGTGTCAGCACCGGACAACTATTTTAAAATGACTATCGATGGGATTTTCAAAATTTGACATCGACTGGTACAAATATTTACTATCAAAGATGTATATGAAATATAATATACCGAACGATATAGGAAAATTGAGTGTACCGATAGGTATATATAGAATTATAAAAATTATGGAAAATGATCTATTAACTCAACTCCACATTATACAAACAAATTTGTATCTTCATTTTACACCCAGAAGAAAGTAAATCACTAAGAAATGGTCACTATCGGCTACCGATCAGAAAATCAAAATTTCGAAGAGATTATTTACTACACACTAAAATCTCACCAAATAAGTAATTCTCTTAAAAAAATCAAATCCCCCCAAATATTGGTCACCGAATATTCAATTAACCGATGGTTTTACTGATCAAAAACTTTAAAATTTAGAAACTATCGGTCAAATATCTAGAGGGGTTTCCTAGACAACTCAAGGAGCAAAAATTTATACTTATATTTAAATTAACTATACTTTATTCATTTTACAAAATATAAAAATTTTAAATATGCAACTTAGAGTACATATGGAAATCCGGACTTATCCGGTGTTACAATTCCTACCCAAAAAAAAAATTTTGTCATCAAAATTTCAGTATATAATTATAGTTCAAACATTTAGAGAAAGTGCTTCCTCATTGTCTCCTCGATTCCCAAGCCATCTTTTCAACCTGATTGTTCTTCCAAACTTGTAACTTGTTTCTCCAAAATAGCTACCGGTTGGACTCTAAAATTTTAAATTTCCCTCAACTCAATTGTAGGAAATTTAAGAATATAGAGAGTCCTAGCAAGTACTTTCTTTTATTTCCATAAATAGACACTAAGTTAAGACAATTGAGAATAATTCGCATAGATCATCTTCCAGGACCAAACTACCTTACACTATCAGAAAAAGTTACCGCGCATAGAAAAATCCGTAACCGTCCCAATTTTAAATCCGTAAAAATGAAGTCGACGGAAAATTTTCGTCGCTAATAAAATCCGTCCCTGATCCGTCACTAATTAGCGACGGATTTTTTCCGTCGCTAATAATCCGTCGCTAATCCGTCGGAAATATAATTTTTTATTTTTTTAAATTTTTATTATTTATCGACGGATTATTAGCGACGGATATTAGTGACGGAAATAAATTTGTTGCTAATCCATCGCTGAAGAGAGTAAGGGCAAACACAAATCCACCACCGGCCGACCCACACCCGACCCCCAGACGCCCGCCCGCACCTGGCCACCCACCTTTAAATTGTTTGAAAAATGTTGAAATATGCATCTGCTCAGTTTCAAACTTAGATTGAGAGAGAAATATTGAAAGCCTTAACCACCTTGCGACGATCACCTTTGTGTTATTAGTTTATTTTTTTTTTCTATTTCTATACTTTATTTTTAAATTTCAATATTAAAAATACAATACCCTAATTTAAAAAAATATAAAATTTTATTTAATAAAAACAAAAATTTATATTTAATAAAAACAAAAAATTATATTAAATAAAAAAACAAAAAAATATATTTAATAAAAAAATTATATTTAATAAAAACAAAATATTATATTTAATAAAAACAGAAAATTATAATTAATCAAAAAATAAAATTATTTTTAATCAAAAAATATTTTAATTAATAAAAACACAAAAAATTATATTTAATAAAAACATAAAATTATTTTTAATCAAAACATAAATTTATTTTTAATCAAAACAAAATATTATATTTAATAAAAATACAAAAATTTATATTTAATAAAAAGACAAAATTATATTTAATAAAATATTTATATTTAATAAAAACAAAAAATTATATTTAATAAAAACAAAAAATAATTTTTATTAAAAAAATTATGTTTAATAAAAATACAAAATTATATTTAATAAAAATATAATATTATATTTAATAAAAACATAAAATTATATTTAATAAAAATACAAAATTATATTTAATAAAAATAAAAATTATATTTAATAAAAACATAAAATTATATTTAATAAAAATACAAAATTATATTTAATAAAAACAAAAAATTATATCTAATAAAAATACAAAATTAGATTTAATAAAAATACAAAATTATATTTAATAAAAAGATAATATTATATTTAATAAATAAAATTATATTTATTAAAAAAATTATTTTTAATAAAAATAAAAAATTATTTTTAATAAAAATAAAAAATTATATTTAATAAAAATATAATATTATATTTAATAAAAACATAAAATTATATTTAATAAAAATAAAAAATTATATTTAATAAAAAATTATATTTAATAAAAATACAAAATTATATTTAATAATAAATAAAATTATATTTAATAAAACATTTTTCTTTTCGTAAGCGCGTAAAACGCTTATTAGCGACGGTAAATCCGTGCGCTAATTTATCGGTAGCGAAGGATTTTGGCGATGGGGGGATTTTAAACAATAATTGTCGCCATTTAGATCATTGTAACAATTGATCCCGCGGGATGTGTTCCATCGCTAATTTCCGTCGAAAGCTTCCGTTTTCGGTAATTTCCGATCTTATATTTTTTTCAAATTTTCAAGATTTCCTACATTAGCAAGTGCTAAGAGATGACAAAATATGTTCAAATCATCAGCCAAAAATTTACTTCTCTTAGCTAGTTATCTACCTCTCACATTTCTCCAAATTATTTCATGTGGTTGTCAACTAATTGAGTCTATAAAAAAGAAGTTAGTTACCTACAAAATTAAAATTAAGATAAAAGAGATATAGCTTTTAGCACATCCTCAAAGGATGTTTATTTCTCCCGAAATATACAACTATTGTGCTTTGGTACTTCCTCTTCCTAAAATGTATACAACTCTAGACATCAAGTATTTTTCTTGTCAAAGTTATTATAATATGTGGATTCATTAACCATACCACCAATTTGATCACCTAAATATTCACAGACCTCAAATCGCATATGTTATACAACCTTGTTCATTCTCATCTTGCTATAAAACTCAGTTGCACTTTATTTGCTCTATTTCTCCCAACAATCCAAAGAAACTCTTTATTTGTCAGGAATTATTTTGACACAATATTTTTCTAGATAAATTTATCTTCATGAATTTAGACCTCAATCGATAACTTCTTATCGTGTAACTAATTATTTTCCTTCATTGAATTTGGACCCTTATTTAGTATTCTCAACATCTCACCTTCATTTAGAATTTTCACCAAACCAATGTTCCGTTAGTCTAGTGATAGGGTATTACACTCCTATAATCAAGATCTTGAGTTCGAGTCGAATGAAAAAAAAAAAAAGCAAAGGGAGAAATAGTCTCTAAATTGAATCCCATAGTATTTGAACCAAATTAAATAGATAACCCATATACTAATTGGTCAAAACCAAAAGAAAGAATTTTCACCATATAAAGGCCCTCTTCTAGGTCCATGATCTCCATTTTATTTCTAATAATCAAGATTTAAAATCTAAGCAAATTAAATGCCATATTTAGGAACAATTAAAATTATGGCGTTAAAAACATTTAAAAAATACAATTTTAAGGTAATCTTTAAATTATTTTGATGAAAAAATTTGATCAATTATATTAGTCATCCGAAAGTTAAATCCATTGATCAAAAATGGTCTGAATGTAAGCTAATATAACACTAAGTTGGTACTGATTAACCCTAATATTCTAAATTGTAAAATCTAAATAAACTGTCTTCCTCTTTCCATTAGGATCAATTGATGACTATTTTAATAAATTGTATTAAGAAAAAAGGAAACTCTTGTTTAGACATGTGGCTCGTCCCTGTGCATAACAGATGAATCACTCATACCTTATATAACTTTTGCCTTTTCTTGTCTTCTATCTCTTTATACTCTGGGCTAAAGTGAAGTTTTTATCCTCAAAACCAAGTTGGTAAGTTATAGCATTTAATAGCTAGCCTGAGTGCGGAGTGGACGTGTGACTTAGCAACAAGAAAATATTGGAATCCACAACACATCTTCATCTACCCAAGCTACCATAACTCAAATTCGTTAAGAAAATCTTTGCATTTAATTTCTTCCTAACCAAGAGCAAGACCAGGAAAAGAAAAGTAGACCCTCAATCCGCAATCCAAATTCTTGTCTGTCTATGCCTTTCTTACTTATTGGAAAAGTTGAAAAAATGAAGTGTTCCGATTTATGAACACCAACAGTAGTTGGATTCCTCTCTCTCCTCCCTCCCTCTCTTCAAGTCTTTACAGTGCTAAACCCATGAAAATTGAAATGGGGTTTGAAGGATCTAGGCTTGTCAGTAAGCATTTCCAAACCTATATTTGTTTTTTTTCATTCGCTTCAAATGTAACTTTAGATGCCTTGGGTTCAAGTGCTCAATCTTCTTATTTTCACATTTCTTTATTTAAGACACAAAATGTTTCAGTTTATGCCTTCACATTAGATTTAGGTTGTGTATTTCCAAACATTGTTGACTATTTTGTATTTCTGTTTCATATGGTGCAGTTCTGATAATTTTTACTGGTAGGAATTGTGTAAAAGCTAATTACTTTTGACTTGGGCTTGATGATCTATCCATGATATCAGGAAGGATTTAGCTAATTCCTCTTGGATATCTCATACTGGGTTCTCTTTGTTTAACCCTCTATTCTTTAAATATACAACGACAGATTCTCAAGTTGTATCAAACAAACCTCATTTCTTCAAAGTTCTCGTCGAAAGTCAACTTGTAAGCCTCTATTTGTCACACACACACACTTAACACTTCTCTAACATGCATGTATGTCATTGCAGTCAATGCCTCCCTCTTTCTTAAAATGGCAAGTCAACAAGGAAGCCGTGCTCAAAAGCTACAGCAAGAAAGAATGGTACATAAAGATCAAGGACCGGAGCTTTAAGGTTGGTTCGACTGACTTTGTGTAAGATCACGACTTGTACAAAGATCAAGATTCTGGTGTTCGATCTAAGTGCGTGTGAAAAAGAATATACATGGACTGCGAGAACAGTTGGCCCTTTTACTGTCATTATTTTGCTCATCGGTTTGAAAGGCTAGCTTAAAATCATCGGACCCTATATATTCTTTTTTACAAGCACTTGGATCAAACACGAGAACCTTGAACACAATGTGTCCATGTTTGAAAACCAAGACGTGCAAGTCGTGATCTTTCACAAAGTCAGTCCAACAATCTTTAAAGTATTAATCTTTGATCTTCACGCGCCATTCTTTCTTGTTGTAGCTTTTGAGAACAACATTCTTGCTAACTTGCCCTTTTAAGTTCTTTAAGAAAGAGAAAGGTGTTGAATGCAACAACATACATGCATGTTAAAGAAGTGTTAAGTGTGCCTCTGTGTGTGTGTGAGAGAGAGGATTACAAGTCGACTTTTGAATCTCCTCGGTACAAGAATTTTGAAGAAATGAAGTTTGTATGATACTATTTGAAAATCTATCATTGTATATTTGAAGAAGACAAGGTTAAATAAAGAGAACCAAATATGAGATATCCAAGGGAAATTAGATAAATCCTTCTTAGTATCATGGATAGATCACTAAACCAAAGTCAAAAGTAATTAGCTTTTGTATAACTCCCACCAATAAAAATTATCAGAACTGTACCATACAAAACAAAAACACAAAACAATTTACAACATTTGGAAATGTACAACCTAAATCTAATTTGAAGGCACCAACTTAATCATTCCCTACCTTAAATAAAAAAACAAAAAAATAAACAAATTGACCAATTGAACCCAAAACATCTAAAGTTATATTGGAAGTGAATGAAAAGAAACAAATCTAGATTTGGAAATGCTTACCGACATCCCTGGATCCTTCAAACACCATTTCGGTTTTTATGGGTTTAGCATTACAAAGACTTGAAGAGAGAGAGAGAGAGAGAGAGGTGAGAGGGGAGTCCAACTACTATTGGTGTTCAAAAATCACAGCACTTCATTTCTTCCACTTTTCTAACAAGTAAGATAGGAGCAGACAGATGAGAATTTGGATTGTGTGTTAACGGGCCACTCTTCTTTTCCCGGTCTTGATCTTGGTTAAGAAGAAATTAAATACAAAACTTTTCTTAACGAATCTGAGTTATAGTAGCTTGGGAAGATGAAGACGTGTTGTGGATTTTAATATTTTCTTGCTACTAAGTTATACTTCCACATTGCACTCAGCCTAACTATTAAATTCTATAGCTTACCAATTTGGTTTTAAGGATAAAAAGCTTGACTTTTGCTCAAAGAGTAAAGAGGTAGAAGACAAGAAAAGGTAGAAGCAGCGCAAGGTACAGGTGATTCACCTATTATGCATAGGGACGTGCCACATGTCTGAACAAAAGTTTTCTTTTTTCTTAATACATTTTATTAAAATAGTAATCAATTGATCCTAATATCACGCCCCAGCCCCTAGATCCAAGCACGTAACAACTTTCGCGTGATCTAGAAGTATGTGGGATCACCAACACGTACCTTAAGATCTCACAAAGCTATAATAATATCTCATCACATTAAGGAAATCCGATTTCAAAAACACTTGAACTTAAAATATCCAAAAAGCAAGTTATCATTTAACATTTCAAAACATGAATTCCAAAATATAAGTTTAAAAGTAAGAAATATAAAATATTATACAAAAGAGTTTAGAAATGCCTTCCAATGGATCCGTTTATAAGCCCCCAAAATACCCACAACTAGAGTGGACCAATACCACTATCGGTCCCGAACAGCTCTTCCTTTCGACTGGATCTAGCTACCGATAAGATGATCTTGTCTTTATACTTCCTCTGAAAAGGGATAAGAGGATATATGAGTATAGAAATATCCAGTGAGTGATGTGCAATGACAAAACTGTGTAAGTGAGTGTGGAAGTGTCAAACAATAATCTCAAAACGAGTTTATGTTCCAACAAAATATTAAGTAGTCATTCAAATAATTATTACAAGAGCAATGACTTTTTCATAATACAATAGATACTTTTCCAATATCAAGGGGTTTGCCTCAAAACCTCTCCACCGATAGCTTGGCATGGACCATCCAGTGGAACCGCTAAGAGATTTTCATTACCATTGGTTATAAAACATCAACCCCGACTTTGGTGTTAGCTCGCGGTCTCTTCGGAGGTGCAATTGAATAGTCCCGAAATAGACAGAAGAGGTGTCTCCCGATCCGACACCTCCCTGTCTACCAACAACAACAATGCCCTCACCATGTTGTCCCATTGGGCCACAATGTGTAGGGAATGACTATAGCCATTTGGGGTTTAACCTCATACTCCAAGCCAATACATGCACCATGGTGTCTCAGGCTCATGCCCCAAAACCAATACATAAATCACTTTGCAAACATCATATCATATGCCATATAAATCACCAAGTTTCATAGTTCACAAATGCAGCAAACATCATTCATAGGAAATATTCAGTTTGCACCAAAATATATTTGCAATCTTATAAATCTCATGGCTCAAATCAAAAATATTTTTAAGAACATTCCACAATCACAAATCTTTTATAAAATAAAGTCAAGAAAATTATTTTAGAAAAATCATGAAAAACATTTCTCATTCACAAACACAACAAACCGTCCACTCATAGTTCTTAGGGAGAGTAGTCACTCCCAGATCTGTCCACGACAAAGGTCCTGTTCTAACCAGCTTGTCCAGATCCTACAAGACATCATCACATAATCAAAATTATCACTATCAATCCTCTTATGTCAACCCAAGAACCTAACATTCAAAAATCTATTATTTTTTCTCTTACTAAGTGTGATTATAAATCTTCCAAATCCAAATAGACAAATAAGAGATCAAAGTTAAGATCTGAATAGAAAGATTACAATACCTTATTCTTGTCTCCAAAGATTTCTTCCGGTTCGGGTTACAATGAAACCCTTGATTCTCCCATTTTATATCAGCACTATATCCTCAGATCCTTCATAAATCAAGACTATATTCTAATTGGAGAATTAAATAAGTAGTTTGGAGCCTTTGATCTAGAAATTTAATGTAAATCAATTGGGTTTTGGAAAAGAAGAGAAAAGAGAAGGATGAAAAGGAGAATAGTCTAGAAAGAAAAATAAAACTTTGGGTTTTGTAGCTTCTGGAACCTCAACCATCATTTTATTATCACCCTATTTTTAACAATTGCTTAATGGTCCTCTTGCATTCCAAAATTATACAATTACCCAATATATCCCCTTGGGTCAATGGGGTGGATACCCAAATAGGTTTTAAGTGCTTGAAGTTATATTTTACTGAGACTGTGATGCTTTGCCGATGAGTAAGGAAAATTGAAAGTAAAAGTACACTACATGGAAGATAAGCTAAAAATGTTAAGGATTTTGAATATTTAGGAATATAGAATAAACTATAAATTCAACATAATATGATTGATAGGTTTGGATGGTTTGTTGGAAGCTTGAGAGGTCATGAGTTCAATTCCATATACATGCAAGGGATGGCAATTGTTGGAGGATTTAATGAAATTTAAGGTGTGGAAGTGTTGACCGAAGGGAGAAAATGCAAGTGGCAAATGCATTGACCGAAGGAGGATTATCAAGCATGACCGACCACCAATATAAATGCCGATGGAGTCTTTGTTAAATTTCCAATAGTGCTGAAGAGCTCAAGTGCAAGTGCCGACAAGATAATTAGGATGAAAAAGCTCAATGACTAAACAGCAAAAATTTGGATGCTTAATGATCGAACACCATGTGATGACCGATGACTGAATAACCATGTGATGACCGAAAAGAGTAAGGCAATGACCGAACAAGAAAATGAAAATAGGGAATGAGCATTGAAGGGTAAATGAAAATACATTGTATCAAACAGTCAAAGTCTCATATTACTTATGGTACATATTACTGATCATGGATCACATTATCGATTGTGATAAAATAATCAATAGGAATTTCATGGGTATCTTATAAAATAATAAAAATGGAAATTCAAAATTGGATGTCATCGACAAAGTGGGGTAGTACTGTCAGACAATATGAGTGGAATGTATTATACCGAAAGGTATATAAAAATTGGATATACTGACGGATATATAAAAGTTATAAAATAATAAATCTACCCAAGATTACAATTTCCTCTATTTACCAGTAGCCTATAGGTCTCACAATACACCGATAGGATTCTAACTTGTAACATAGCAGATGGTTACCTCCAACTACCGATAAGGAAATCAAAATCTAAAGAATAGTTCAACCAAACACTAAAACTCTGCTGAGTACTGAATATTTAAAACCCACCAAGTATCGATCACAGAACACTCAAGTAACCGATGGCTTTGGTGATCAGGACTCTGATGATCGGTAACTTAAAAATTTTAAAATCCATTGACTGAGTATTTAAAAGATTTCTCATCATTCTAAATAGTAAAAATTTTGTTTCAACCAATTATTCTCCCACATTTTCACAAATATAAAAATTTTAAATAGCTCTTTTTGAGTAAACATCATAATCTGAACTTGTCTGGTATTACAATTCCTACCCCTTAAAAGAAAATTTTGTCATCAAAATTTCAGTATAAAATCATTCCTCAAATAGTTGGGAGTTTTTACTTACTCAAGACTGCTTCAAACTTCCCAAGTCATTTCTTCTGCTAACACCTTAACAATTGGAGTTTGTTTATTTCTCTACTGCTTAACTTGCTATCTCAGATGGCTATTGGTTAGACTCCAAAAATTTAAGTTTTTTTTTCTTCAATTTAATTGGAGACTCCAAGAATTGAACTATCTCAACTTTGTACCTTATATGGTGTAATATTTCTTAGGTTCCCAAAATGTTCCTATAATATTAGGTACTTTGTAGTGGTAAAATATGTTTAGACCATTAACCAAGAAACCACTTTCTTTAATTATTTATTCACTTCTGACATTTCTCCAAATTATTCTTATTCGATTGTCAATTAATTAGATCTGTTAATAGAATACAGTTACCAGATATATACATAGATAACCATTCTGTCCTGGGTATTTGGCTAGTCCCTTTTATTCCCTCTAAAAGCTTACAAACTTTCAGCCACATATGCTATACAATCCTATTTATTCTCACCTTCTTTAGCTACCTATACATCACATTTTCTGTACTTCTATTCAGCTACTTACTGAAGAGTCAAGGGGCTATCGGCATATCTAGCAAAGCATGTAGGTATCAATCACCAAAGAATTTCATTATACTTATTAACATAAACTATCAAATGATTATTAGTCAACCTTATAATACACTTTTCATACATGCTTCCTATAACATGACACCCAATCATGAACATCAACCAATGTAAATATTCTCCTAGAAAAGACACCAATGCCTCTAACATATGCGATCTGCTTAACAATATTCACATACTCATCACATAGCAATACCATCAATCACCATAATTCATTTTACAAAATCAATACTCAAAATTGATTCAACAATTATCTTTAATATGTAATGATTCAATACCTCTAACAAACATCAAATATCAAGAGACACCAATGACATGCTTTTCAAATCAATAAAGTTATATTTAATCGAATTCACCTATGGCAATATCAGGGTTGTTCTATGTCTCTTTATTGGTCATCGCATAGATACTTGTTTGGATTCAAGGTTAAGGATGTCGGGGATTAGTGGCCACAATACTACTATCAGTCCCCGTTTTTAGAGTAATATTGGAGGGACGTGCAGCAGTGTCGACTGGTCCACTCCTAGAACCACTAGGAAGGTCTTGGTTTTGTTAACTCCCTTGTCCTTTCAAACCTAATTCAGGACAATCATATCAGAGATGACTCTCCTACCCACAATGGTAGCGTCTTCTAGGTTCATTACAAGGTTTGGAATGGAATTTCTTACAATTTTTGCAAGGAACTTGGTTATTTCCCATCAACTTAGTTATGGAAACAGCACTAGTGTTCAGAACACTTTCTCCAAAAAAGTGTTGGCTTCGAGAAAAGCCAACGGATCCCGTAACGGAAGCATTACCATAAAAGCTTATACTCTTAATTTTCTTAGAATTCTGACCTGAAGTGGTTTTGGTTCTTCTTTTCCTTTAAAGGCTTCTCTAACATTTCCTCTTTCTTCAACCATCTTCTTGGCTCTCAAGACTAATTGCAAAACATATTTAAAAGTATAAGCCTAGGTAACTGACATCTTTTCCCTAATGCTTAAGTTCAGTCCCTCTTTAAATTTGGAGCATAGATACTCTTCGAAAGCCACAAATTCTGGAACAATCAATGGTAACTCCCTCAACTCAGTCTCATATTCTGCCACTGATTTGTTTCTTTGTTTAAGATGAAAAAATTCTTTCCTCTTTAAATCCCGATAAAACCTAATATAATACGTTTCACCAAATTTCCTAAGGAACTCACTCCATAAGATGGGAGTAGATGATCTCCTCCTTAGGTTCTCCCACCATGTACGAACACTCTTGTCAAGAAACCTTACAGCCATCATAAATTTCATCTTATCATCTAATCTCATGTTAGCCGTAGTTTCCTGAACTCTGTTAATCTAATCCTTTGCTACCGTATCATCACTAGTGCCTGAGAAAGTCCCACAGCCAAGTTATCTTGCTTCCTTAATCAATTTGGATAGCTCAATAGTTGGACGGGTAGTTGGCGCAATTATCGGTGGAGGAAGAGCTATTGGTGTCAGGGGAGTGTTTGTTGTCATAGTGGGGTTCGGTGGGGGAGAAGTTTGAATTTGAGTTAGAGTTTGGAACTGAATACCGTACTTACTCCACCATTCCATACATTGTTGGAATGCAGCAAGTGGTGGTGGAGGAATCTCAAATGGTGCAACCGAAGGCTCGGGTGCACTGGGGGGAGGAGCATAGGATGATGATGTAGGCTCATGCTCAGAACGAGGAATCTCAAACAAAGTACTTGTTTTCCAACGAGGAACCATTGAATTTTCTACAAAAGGAAAACTTATCTTAGCTCACTAAATTAAATAAACCAATAATGTACTCATGCCTAACGTAACTCCATTTCCTAGGACCCATAGGAGGCTTTTGAATCGTTTTAAAACATTTTGAAATATAAAAATATTTGAAAACAATTGAAAATATTTTGAAAACACTTGAAGACATTGGAAACATTTAAAAATATATGAAAACATTCAAAATACCAAAACCTTTGCTTTGATACCAATAAAATTATCACACCCCGACTCGTATATCTAAGCATGTGATAACCGCCACATGATCTAGAAGTACGTGTGATCACCAACACGTACCCCAAGATCTCGTAAGGCTATAATAATATCACATCACATTAAGGGAATCCAATTTCCAAAACACTTAAATTTAAAATATCCAAAGAGCAAGTTATCATTTAACATTTCAAAATATGAATTCCAAAATATAAGTTTAAAAGTAAGAAATACATGTATATAAAATTTTATACAAAAGAGTTTAGAAATGTCCTCTAATGGATTCATCTACAAACCTCCAAAATACCCACAACTAGAATGGACCAATACCTCAGTCGGTCCGAACAACTTTTCCCTTCAGCTGGATCTAGCTACCGATAAGATGATTTTGTCTCTACACTTCCTCTGAAAATGGATAAGAGCAGGGGTGAGTATAAAATATCCAGTAAATGATGTGCAATGGCAAAATTGTATAAGTGAGTGAGTGATGAGTGTGGAAGTGTCAATCAATAATCTCAAAACGAGTTTATGTTCCAACAAAGTATGAAGTAGTCATTCAAACAATTATAACAAGAGTCATGAATTTTTCATAACACAATATATACTTTTTCAACATTATGGAGTTTGCCTCAAAACCTCTCCACCGATGGCTTGACCCAGACCATTCGATGGAACCGTCAAGGGGTTTTCATTACCATTGGTTATAAAACATCAACCCCGACCTTGACGTTAACTCGCGACCTCTTCGGAGGTACAATTGAATAGCCCCAAAATGGATAAAAGATGTGTCTCCCGGTCCGACCACCTCCCTGTCTACCAACAACAACAATGCCCTCACCACGCTACTCCATCGGGTCACACCATGTAGGGAATAGCTATAGCCATTTGGGGGTTCAGCCTTATACCCTAAGCTAATACATGCACCATGGGAGCTCAGGCTCATGTGCCAAAGTCAATACATAAACCACTTTGCAAACATGATATCATATGCTATATAAATTATCAAGTTTCACAATCCACGAATCCAGCAAACATTATTCATAAGAAAGATTCAGCTTGCATCAAAATATATTTGTAATCTTATAAATCTCATAACTCAAATCAAAAATATTTTTAAGGACATTCCACAATCACAAACTTTTTTATAAAAGAAAGTTAAGAAAATTATTTTAGAAAAACATGAAAAATATTTCTCATTCACAAACACAACAAACCGTCCACTCATAGTTCTTAGGGAGGGTAGTCACTCCCAGATTTGTTCATGGCAAAGGTCCTGTTCCAACCAACTTGTCCAGACTCTATGAGACATCATCACATAATCAAAATTATCACTACTGATCCTCTCATGTCAACCCAAGAACCTAACATTCAAAAATTTATTATTTTTCTCTCACTAAGTGAGATTATAAATCATCCAAATCCAAATAAACAAATAAGAGATCAAAGTTAAGATCTGAATAGAAAGATTACAATACCTTATTCTTGTCTCCAAAGATTTCTTCAGGTTCGGGTTACAATGAAACCCTTGATTCTCCCATTTTGTATCAGCACTATATCTTCAGATCTTTCCTAAATCAAGACTATATTCTAATTTGGAAAGTTAAATAAGTTGTTTGGAACTTTTGATCTAGAGATTTAATATAAATCAATTGGGTTTTGGAAAAGAAGAGAAAAGAGAAGGATGAAAAGGAGAATAGTCTAGAAAGAAAAATGAAACTTTGGGTTTCGTAACTTCTGGAACCTCAACCATCATTTTATTATCACCCTATTTTTAATAATTGCTTAGTGGTCCTCCTGCATTCCAAAATTGCACAATTACCCAATATGTCCCCTTAAGTCAATGGGGTGGATACCCAAATGGGTTAAGGTGCTTGAAGTTATATTTTACTGAGACTGTGATGCTTTGCTAATGAGTAAGGAAAATTGAAAGTAAAAGTACACTACATGGAAGATAAGTTAAAAATGTTAAGGATTAGAAATATAGAATAAAATATAAATTCAACAAAATATGATTGATAGGTTTGGATAGCTTGTTGGAAACTTGAGAGGTCATGAGTTCAATTCCATATGCATGCAAGGGACTGCAATTGTTGGAGGATTTAATGAAATTCAAGTTGTGGAAGTGTTGACCGAAGGGAGAAAATGCAAGATGGCAAATGCATTGATTGAAGGAGGATTATCAAGCATGACCGACCCCCAATGCAAATATTGATGGAGTTTTTGTTGAATTTCCAATAGTATCGAAGAGCTCAAGTGCAAGTGCGGACAAGATAATTAAAATGAAAAATCTCAACGACCGAACAGCAAAATGGTAAGTCTGAATTTGATGCTCAATGACCGAACTGTGATAACCGATGATCGAACAGGCATGTGATGACCGATGACCGAATAAGCTTGTGATGACCGATGACCGAATTACCATGTGATGACCGAAAATAGCATGACAATGATCAAACAAGAAAATGAAAATAGGAAATGAGCACTGAAGGATAAATGAAATACATTGTACCGAACAACCAAAGTCTTATATTACCGATGATATATATTACTGATCATGGATCACATTACCGATTTGTGACAAAATAATCAATAGGAATTTCATGGGTATCTCATAAAAAAATAAAAATAGAAATTCAAAATTGGATGTCTCCAATAGAGTGAGGTGGTACCGTCAAACAATATGAGTGGAATGCATTATACCAAAGAGTATATAAAAATTGGTTATACCGACGGGTATATAAAAAATATAATATAATAAGTCTACCCAATATTACAACTTCCTCCATTTACCAATAACCTATAGGTCTCACAATATATCAATAGGATTCTGACTTGTAACATAGCAGATGGTCACCTCCAACTACCGATAAGGAAATCAAAATCTAAAGAGCTGTTCAACCGAACACTAAAACTCTGCTGAGTACTAAACATTTAAAACCCACCAAGTATCGATCACCGAACACTCAAGTAACCAATGGCTCTGATGATCAGGACTTTGATGATCGGTAACTTAAAATTTTAAAAATCCATCGACTGAGTATTTAAAAGATTTTTTATCATTCCAAATGGAAAAAATTCAAATTTTTGTTCCAACCAATTATTCTCTCATATTTTCACAAATATAAAAATTTTAAATAGCCCTTTTTGAGTAAATATCACAATCTGGAGTTGTCCGGTGTTACACTTAATGTAAAAGGGAAGACAATTTATTTAGATTTTAGAATTTAGAATATTAGGGTTTAATTAGTATCAACATAGTTTTACATAACATACATTCAAACCACTTTCGATCAATGGATTTAACTTTGGGATGACTAATATAATTGATCAAATTTTTTGATCAATCATGGACCTAAAAAGGGGCCTTTATATGATGAAAATTCTAAATAAATGTAAGATGTTGAGAATACTAAATATGGATTCCTGCTTATGAGGGCCTTATCTCCTTGCTTGGGTATGGTCACTTGATTTTAGACTTTCTTGGCCAATTTAAGTAGGTAGCGTTTGAGTTAAATTACGTGTGGACATGTGAAGGGTAGAAGTTATATCAATCTTTCAACTACGAGGTGTGAACATATGTAGGTGTGAACATACCATAATCTAGGGCTCTATTACAACTACAAGGCGTGAACATATGAAGTTGAACTTGAATTGGGTCAAAATCATAAAGGGCTAAACCCATGAAAACCAAAATGGGGTTTGAAAGATCTAGGGCTATCAGTAAGCATTTCCAATCCTACGTTTGTTTCTTTTCATTCGCTTCCAATATAGCTTTATATGTTTTGGGTTCAAGTGCTCAATTTTCTTGTTTTTACATTTATTTAAGATAGGAATGTTCCAATTGGTGCCTTCACATTAGATTTAGGTTATGCAATTCCAAATATTGTAGAATGTTTTGTGTTTCTGTTTTGTATGCTACAGTTTTGATAATTTTTATTGGTAAAGATTGTGCAAAAGCTAATTACTTATAACTTTAGTTTGGTGATCTATCCATGATATTAGGAAGGATTTAGCTAATTCCTCTTGGATATCTCACATTGGGTTTTCTTTGTTTAACCCTATCTTCTTCAAATATACTATGCCATATTCTCAAGTTGCATCAAACAAACCTTATTTCTTCAAACTTCTCGTACCGAGGAGGTTCGAAAGTCGACATGCAAGCCTCTGTCCATTTCTCTCTCTCTCTCTCTCTCTCATATACACACACAAACTTAATACGTCTCTAACATACATGTATGTCATTGCAGTTAATGCCTCCCTATTTCTTAAAATGGCAAGTCAACAAGGACGTCGTGCTCAGAAGCTATAGCAAGAAAGAATGGCACATGAAGATCAAAGATTGGTGCTTTAAGTATGGTTGGACTGACTTTGTGAATGATCACGACTTGCATGTAGGTGATTTCTTAGTTTTCAAACATGAAGGACACGTGGTATTAAAGATTCTGGTGTTCAATCTAAGTGCCTGTGAAAAAGAATATACATGGTCTGCGAGAACAGTTGACCCTTTTATTGTTATTATTTTGTTCTTTGGTTTGAGAGGCCAATTTAAAATCATTGGACCATGTATATTCTTTTTCATAAGTACTTGGATCGAGCATGAGAACCTTGACCACACCATGTGACCTTCATGTCTGAGAATCAAGAATCACTTGTGTGCAAGTTGTGATCTTTCACAAAGTCAGTCCAACCATCCTCAAAACACTAGTCTTTGATCTTCACGCGCCATTCTTTCTTGCTGTAGCTTTTGGGCACGACGTCCTTGCTAACTTGCCTGTTAAGTTATTTAAGAAAGAGGGAGGTATTGACTGCAATGATATACATGCATGTTAGAGAAGTGATAAGTGTGCATAGGGGTGTGAGAGAGAAAGGCTTAAAAGTCAACTTTAAAACCTCCTTAGTGCAAGAATTTTGAAAAAAATTGAGGTTGGTTTGATGCTACATGAAAATTTATCATTGTATATTTGAAGAAGAAAAGGTTAAATAAAGAGAACCTAATATGAGATATCCCTAAGGAATTAGCTCAATCTTTCCGAATATCATGATAGATCACCAAACCAAAGTCAAAAGTAATTAGTTTCGGCACAACTCCCACCAACCATGCAAAATAGAAACACAAAACAATCTACAATGTTTGGAAACGCACAACATAAATCAAATTTGAAGGCACCAACTTAATCATTCCATGCCTTAAATAAAGAAATGTAAAAATAAGCAAATTGAGCAATTGAACTCAAAACCTCTAAAGTTACATTGGAAGCGAATAAAAAGAAACAAATCCAGGTTTGGAAATGCTTATCGACAACCCTAGATCCTTCAAACCCCATTTCGGTTTTCATGGGTTTAGCACTACAAAGACTTGAAGAGAGAAAGAGGAGAGGAGGAGTCCAAATGTTGTTGGTGTTAAGAAATTAGAGCACTTCATTTCTTTAACTTTTCCAACAAGTAAGAGAGGAGCAAACAGATGAGAATTTGGATTGCGTGTTGATAGGTCTACCCTTCTTTTCCAAGTCTTGCTCTTGGTTTGGAAGAAATTAAATGCAAAGCTTTTCTTAATGAATTTGAGTTATAGTAGCTTAGGAAGATGAAGATGTCATACCGAAAATCCGGTGTTAAAATTTTGTAAACATTTTTATTATATAACGAAAAATTTTAAATTTTATTGATTTTTGATTTTGGAGTATTAAATTAAAATTTTGAGTATATATATAAAATGTCGTGTCCATGATTCGTGGTGAATCAAATTTGTAAGAAATTTAAAATTTAGTCAAAAGTGGGTATAAAAATATATATATGATTATTTATTTATTTATTTATATAGATATTTCAAAAAAAAAAGTGAGAGAGAGAGAAAGTAGACGCAACGTTTTGGGGTGAAACGCTGCGCTCCCCCCTTAATGAAATTAGGGTTAGAAACCCTAATCTCATTCCCTCTTACTCCTTCATCTCGCTCACTCTCTCTCTCTCGAATCCTTTCTCTCGCTCTCTCACCTGAATCCTTCTCTTCGTCGTATCGTCGCCACCACCCTCGCCACCGCTTGCTCGTTTCTCTCTTTGTCTCTCTCTCGGTTACTCTCTCTATTTCTCTCTGCTCTCTCTTTCCTACGCGAACAGAGAGCTCTCTCTCTCTCTTTCTCTTCTTTTCCTCTCGCACGCGACAGCTTCTCTCTCTCTCCCTTGCTCGCTCGCGCGTGCTGCTCTCTACAAGCACCACCCTTCTGTAATCTTCACAAAAGCCCCAAACCGGCAGTACAGCAGACATTCAAAAACCCTAGGTCGCGGTTCCTATACTGCGCAGGTAAGGGTAAATTCCTGACTAATAGTTTTAGAGTTTCGATTTTTCATAGTGATTGAGCCTAATTACTGAACCTTGCTTAAAATTAGAAGCATTGCAGGTCCCGGAATGAATTGAATGGCGTACAGAAGCTAGATCTGCAAACTGTGAAAACCTTAGGTGAGGGGATTTCTGATCCTTTCAATAAATTGAGCGAATCTAGGGTTAAATCTAGAGTGAAGAGATCAGTATATGTTTAGGATGTATGTTAGATTCGATTAGAATGTATTTTCTGACATTTTATATGTGATTATTAAATTAATTTTAGGATTTTGTATGAATTAGGCTGCCTAGTATGATATGAAGTGTTAGATGATGATAGAGCTTTGTAATGATTGGTCTAGGTTGACCTTTTGGAGACTTGAAAGGAGTCATTCTAGAAAACTTGTAGAAATAGGGGGTGAATACCATCCCTAGAGATGAGTGGATAGATTGTGTATCATTTGAATGAGTAAATGATTTTAAATATAATTTATAAATTGATTTTTGAAATGAATTTGCAAATGAAATTGAAATTATTTTGTGATTGTGGTATGCCTAAAATGAAATTGTGAAATGACCATGACTCTGAACATGATTATTAAATTGTTTGCACCATGTTACTTTGCGATACTCATGTGAATTGTGAAATATTGCTCTACTTTATATTTGAGCATGCATTGATTGGTAAAAATGAGTTTGGTAACATGGTGCTGGGAAAAATGACTGCAGTTTGAGTCTTGCCATGGAACGGTCCGTTGGGGCGGCGTAGTTAAGGCTGTTTTATATTTAGCTTGGTGAGAGGCGAGATAGAGAACCTCCTTAGGCTGCCAGATAACGTGGTAGCACCCCACGGAGTTTCGGGCCAACGCCAAGGTGGAGGGGATTTTATGAAAATTATGGAAAACCTATTGGCGGGTCCTGCCAACGGCCATTGGCAGGATAATATTTTCGGTAAACCTCAAAATTGTGAAAAAAAATGAGATTTGATTGATTGAGTTGAATTTTATGAGTCATGGTGAATTGATATGAATGATTTTATGAGGATGAATTTCATTATGACATTCAATGATGGTTGATATATATATTTAGCATTACCACCATCACCCCTTATTTATATGATACCTGCCACTGCACTTCACTCACTGAGTATTTTAAAATACTTATCCCCTCCTTTCAATTCTTTTCAGAGGAGGCGTAGACTTTGGCAGGTATTGGCTGATTCCGAGATATTTTGGTGATCCACGATAGGTATTGGTGGTGTATGCTACTTTTTGAGATTGATGTAATTTCATCCGTAGAAGGAAGCTGTTGTACTATTCTTTTGAAATTTGGATTTGATTGATACTTGTCGTATTTTTTTTTTTTAGATAAGTATTGGTGGAATCCAAACTTGGTTCACGTGGAAAGTGTTTATATTTGTTTAAAACTTACTTTTGCGAAACTTATTGTCCTTATTTGGGATATTTGGACTTTCATTGGGACATTTGGACTTTTATTGGGATTTGTTGAAATATTTTTGAAATTTTAACTTTGTGAAACACTGAAATGGTTGGGAAGGCCACATTGCATGTATGCATGTCTAGGATCTCCTCCCTAAATGTGTGCTGATGCATGCTTGTGTGTACAGTGATGGACCGGATGGCTCATTTGCATGCAAGTTGTTATATGATTTATTGGTTTGATGAGTTTATTGTTTTTGAAGATATATTGAAAGATTTGAATGCCTTGCACTATCCCGATATATGGGGAGGTCATGTCCGTATGCCGAGATAACGCGGCGGTTGTTACGTGCTCGGCGGGAGGGTCAGGGCGTGACAATTCTATTAGTATCAGAGTTTAGGCTCACGATTTTAAATGTTTAAAGATTTGAACTACTTTCAAATGTCCCTATGTTTTTACTAAAAGTTTTGAAAACATTTTCTTTTGACATTTCAGATTTTAGAAAAATTTTCAAATGATGTACAAAAGCTTTCTATGGATCAAAAAGGGCTAGGATTAAATTTATTTTTAGGGGGTTAAATACTTAGCTTCATGCCTAATTTAGTGGGCTAAGTATAATGTCTCTTCTTACAGAAAATTATGCCGCCTAGACGATGAACGATGAATGTTAGTGAGATTCCTCCTTTGGAGCGCGAGGATGAATCATCCTTACATGCTCTTACTTCTTTTCCAACTACCACGAGTACACACCCGGCTCCTTCAACTAGGATTCCTCTACCTCCTATTGCCGCCCTCCAGCAAGTGATGGAGTGGTGGAGTTCTTTTGGGGCACAGTATCAAGCTCCGCCCCAATCTTCTATTCCTCCGCCGGTTTCTCCTTCTATAATGGCTGTAGCACCTAATGTTCCCACAGCATCTGCTCTACCGGTTGTTACATCAACCGAACGTCCTACGATCGAGTTGTCAAAACTAGTCAAAGAGGCAAGACAGCTCGGATGTGATACTTTTTCCGGCACTTGTGATGCCACAATGACCAAGGAATGGATTGGCCGAGTTCAGGAGACCGTCACCGATATGAGACTAAGTGATGAGATGAAGTTGTGGGTGGCGGTGAAATTGCTGGATAAGGGAGCTAGAACCTGGTGGGAGAATGCGAAGGCCAGGGCAACCACACCTCTCTCTTGGGTAGATTTTCTGAGAGCTTTTGAAGAAAAATATTACACTCGGTTCTATAGGGATCAGAAGAGAGAGGAGTTTTTCAAGCTTGTTCAGGGAAACAAAACAGTGTCTGATTACGAATCAGAACTAAGAACTTGCTACTTATGTTCCGGAGTTTGTGAACTCCGAGGAGTCCCTATGTGCAAAATTTGAATCGGGACTAAATCTGAGCATAAGGGAGAAGATGTCAATCACCAAAGGGCACACATTTCAAGATGTTCTGGATATGGCCTTAAGGGCCGAGAAGATGGTGACTGAAAGGGGAAAAGTCTGAGAGCATGGAAAGAGGAAGAGGCCCAGTGGTTTCATACCGGGCCAAAGCTCTAAGAAGGGTAGGAGTATGGGCTCCTTCAGTGGTGGATCTATTTTGGGACCGGTTGGCTCTCCTCAAGGCCAATGTGTGTCTCAATTTAAAACCTCTACCCTTAGCGTTGTTTTAGGAAGCCAATCAGTGGGAAATAGGAAGGAACAGTGCAAGCACTGTGGCAAGTTTCACTTTGGGGTTTGCTTACACACAAGAGGTGCTACCATTGTGGAAAGGAAGGCCATTTTCGTAATGTTTGCCCGGAATTGGGACGAGGAGGTCAGATAAGGCGAGATCGCCCTAGTGGATTGATGGGCAGTCAAGCAAACACTTCTATTTCACCTTTAGTTGGTATATCTCGGGCGGGGACTGGAAGTAACACTGTAACTACTCCAGCTCAGCGTCCGCAAATGAGAGCACAGACCAGAATCTACGACCAATGAGGATGTCCAGAACAACCCTGACATAGTCACAGGTAAATTTCTTAGAAACCGAACTTGATATTTTAGAACATTATGAAATCTGAGTTACTTAATTCTGAATTTGAGGTATATTAGAGAGTTTGCATATTATTAAGGAGAATTGAGGTGATTTTGATATGTAATGATAATTTGATGACATTGAGGGTTTTGAATTTGATTATATTCGGTTGATTTTGGAATTGATCCTTATTTTTCGTATGTATAGGTATGATGAAAATTTTTGGGGTTGATACTCGTGTTTTAATTGATACTGGGTCAAATAATTCTTTTGTGAGCACTGAATTTGCCAAGCATTCGAATAGACCCTTAACCCCACTTGAAGAGGAATTATTAGTTGTCACTCCATTGGGAGAACGGTTGTATAGAAACACTGTGTTCAAGGCTTGTGAAGTAGAGGTAAATGGAGAAATTCTTAAAGCGGATTTGATTCCGTTGGAAATGAGGGATTTCGATGCTATATTGGGCATGGATTGACTACACCCTCATAGAGCATCAGTAAATTGTTTCACCAAGGAGGTTGAGATCCATAGATCGGGATGTCCTCCGCTTGTATTTGTTAGTGAACGACGGGTATTACTGAGTTGTGTAATCTCGGCGTTGGAGGCCTGAAAACTAATGCATAAGGGTTGTGAAGCTTACCTAGCTTATATCATCGACACCACTGTGCAGAGTCCGAAATTGGTGAATTTTTTGGTGGTGAATGAATTCCCAGATGTTTTTCCGGACGAGTTGCCAGGTTACCTCCAGTTCGGGAGTTCGACTTTGCTATTGACTTGACTCCCGGTACCGCACCTATTTCTATCCCTCCGTATAGGATGGCACCTGTGGAACTTAAGGAGTTAAAGGTTCAACTACAAGAATTATTGGACAAGGGATTTATTCGACCGAGTACCTCACCTTGGGGTGCTCCGGTTTTGTTCGTAAAGAAGAAAGATGACACTTTGCGGTTGTGTATTGATTACCGGTAGTTGAACAAGGTGACCATCAAGAATAAATACCCCTTGCCGAGAATTGATGACTTGTTCGATCAACTCCAAGGGGCGAGTGTCTTTTCCAAGATTGATTTGAGGTCTGGCTATCATCAATTGTGGATAAAGGATGATGATGTTCCCAAGACTGCGTTTATGACGCGGTACAGGCACTATGAATTCTTGGTAATGCCTTTCAGCTTAACGAATGCTCCGGTAGCCTTCATGGATCTCATGAACCGAGTCTTTCATTCTTATCTTGACAAGTTCGTCATTGTCTTCATTGACGACATCTTGGTGTATTCCAAGAATAATGAAGAGCATTTAAATCATCTTTAGATTGTGTTGCAGACCTTCTGAGATAAGCAATTGTTTGCTAAGTTCTCAAAGTGTGAATTCTGGCTGAAGGAAATTGGCTTTTTGGGACACGTGGTATCCGGAGAAGGAATATTTGTTGATCCAAAGAAAGTTGAGGCAATTCTGAAATGGGAACAACCCAAGAACATCACCGAGGTGCGTAGTTTTCTCGGTTTGGCTGGGTACTACCGAAGATTTGTAGAGGGTTTTTTTAGAATTGCAGCTCTGTTGTCTAGTTTGACACGAAAGGAAGTTAAGTTTGAATGGATTGATAAATGTGAGCAGAGCTTTCAAGAACTCAAAAAGAGACTCACATCGGCTCCTACTAGCTCTACCCATTGCTAGTGGTGATTATATTCTCTACAACGATGCCAGTAAACAGGGGTTAGGATGCGTCTTAATGCAGGGCGATAGGGTTATCGCCTACGCTTCTCGACAATTAAAGAAGTACAAACTGAATTATCTTACTCATGATCTAGAGTTTGCTGCTATTGTATTCGCCTTGAAATTTTGGCGACATTATTTGTACGGAGCCATATGCAGAATATTCACCGATCACAAGAGTGTCAAATATTTGCTTACCCAAAAAGAGCTCAACCTGAGGCAAAAGAGATGGCTAGAGTTGATTAAGGATTGCGATTTGGTGATTAACTATGACTCGGTTAAGGCGAAAGTAGTTATGAATGGTCTAAGCCACAAAACCTCATCTTCTCACTCTCAAACGAGTTCTTATCTTTCATGCCTTGTTGGACTTCGTACTCTTGGAGCCAAATTTGCTTGTGATGACAATGGTGCAATATTGGCAAAGTTCGAAGTTCGTCTAACCTTGGTGGACCGTATTAAAGAGCTCCAGGCAAGTGATGAGGAGCTAAAGCAGATAGTAGAGAAGGTTCGCAAGGGTGAAACTGGTGATTTCCATATTCGGGAGGATGACATAGTGATGTGTGGGAAACGGATTTGTGTTCTCAAAAATGATAAGTTTCGAAAGGCCATTCTTGAGGAAGCACACTCTTCGGCTTATGCTATGCATCCCGGAAGCACTAAAATATACCGAACCATCAAAGAAACTTATTGGTGGTTGGGATTAAAGCGGGAAATAGCCGAGTTTGTAGCAAGGTGTTTAGTATGCCAACAAATCAAGGCTGAATATCAGAAACCGACTGTGACACTTCAGCCATTGCCTATATCTGAATGGAAATGAGAACACATCACTATAGATTTCGTGGTGGGATTGCCACGTACTCTGAGTCGTCACGATGTTATTTGGGTGATAGTTGATAGACTCACAAAGTTGGCATATTTTCTTCCAATTCAAAATACTTATTCCTTGAAAAGACTAGCCAAGCTATATATTGATGAGATTGTTCGACTTCATGGAGTATCGGTGTCCATTGTATCGGACCGTGATCCTCGATTCACTTCTAGATTCTGGCCAAACCTACAAGAGTCCTTAGGGATTAAATTGAAATTCAGCACGACATTTCATCCTCAAACAGATAGGCAATCTGAACGTACAATTCAAACGTTGGAAGACATGTTGAGGGCATATGTAATGGATTTCCAAGGGAGTTGGGATAGGCACCTACCGTTGGTTGAATTTGCATACAACAACAGCTATCAAGTTAGTATCGGGATGCCTCCCTATGAAGTTTTTTACGGAAGGAAATGCCGAACTCCACTTTATTGGGACGAAGTTGGAGAGCGAAAAATTGAAAGTGTCGAGCTAATAGAAGCAACGACAGAAAAGGTGAAGGTGATCCGAGCAAGGATGAAGGCAGCTCAAGATAGGCAGAAGAGCTATACTGACAAAAGAAGAAAACCTTTGGAATTCGTGGTTGGAAATATGATTTTCCTGAAAATATCACCTTGGAAGGGAGTAATCCGATTCCGAAAACGAGAAAAATTGAATCCTCGATACATTGGGCCATTCAAGATCCTTGAGAGGATTAGAAATGTGGCCTACCGACTGGAATTACCTCCGGATTTGGAGAAGATTCATGATGTGTTTCATGTGTCAATGTTAAAAAAGTATTTGTCGGATCCGTCTCATGTATTTGAAACTCCTCCGATAGAGTTGAATCCTGATTGGAGTTTCAAAGTGCAACCAGTGCAAATCATTGACCGGCATGTCAAGCAATTGACACGCAAACAAATCCCATGGTCAAGGTATTATGGAAAAGTAATCAAATGGAATAACAGACTTAGGAAATTGAAGAATCAATACGGAAGCAACATCCGCAGCTTTTTGATGTATAAGTTGTATCTTGAAATTTTGAGGACGAAATTTGTTTTTAGAGAGTTAAGTATTGTAACACCGAAAATCCGATGTTAGAAATTTTGTAAACATTTTTATTATATAACGGAAAATTTTAAATTTTATTGATTTTCGATTTTAGAGTATTAAATTGAAATTTTAAGTATATATATAAAATGTCGTGTCCACGATTCATGGTGAATCAAATTTGTAAGAAATTTAAAATTTAGTCAAAAGTGGGTATAAAAATATATATATGATTATTTATTTATTTATTTATATAGATATTTCAAAAAAAAAAAAAGAGAGTAGACGCAACGTTTTGGGGTGAAACGCTGCACTCCCTCCTTTAATGAAATTAGGGTTAGAAACCCTAATCTCATTCCCTCTTACTCCTTCGTCTCTCTCACTCTCTCTCTCCCGAATCCTCTCTCTCGCTCTCTCACCTAAATCCTTCTCTTTGTCATACCGTCACCACCACCCTCGCCACCACTCGCTCGTTTCTCTCTCTGTCTCTCCCTCGGTTACTCTCTCTGTTTCTCTCTGCTCCCTCTTTCCCGCGCGAACAGAGAGCTCTCTCTCTCTCTCTCTCTCTCTTCTTTTCCTCTCGCGCACGACAGCTTCTCTCTCTCTCCCTTGCTTGCTCGCGCGTGCTGCTCTTTGCAAGCACCACCATTCTGTAACCTTCGCAAAAGCCCCAAACCGGTAGTACAGTAGACCTTCAAAAACCCTAGGTCGCGGTTCCTATACTGCACAGGTAAGGGTAAATTTCTAACTAATAGTTCTAGAGTTTCGATTTTTCATAGTGATTGAGCATAATTATTGAACCTTGCTTCAAATTGAAAGCATTGCAGGTTCTGAAATGAGTTGAATGGCATACAAAAACTAGATCTGCGAACTGTGAAAATCTTAGGTGAGGGGATTTCTGATCCTTTCAATAAATTGAGTGAATCTATGGTTAAATCTAGGGTGAAGAGATCAGTATAGGTTTAGAATGTATGTTAGATTCGATTAGAATGCATTTTTTGACATTTTATTTGTGATTATTAAATTAATTTTAGGATTTTGTATGAATTAGGCTGCCTAGTATAATAGGATGTGTTAGATGATAATAGAACTTTGTAATGATTGGTCTAGATTGATCTTTTGGAGACTTGAAATGAGTCATTCTAGAAAACCTATGGAAATAGGGAGTGAATACCCTCCCTAGAGGTGAGTGGATGGATTGTGTATCATATGAATGAGTAAATGATTTTAAATATGATTTATAAATTGAGTTTTGAAATGAATTTGCAAATGGAATTGAAATTGTTTTGTGATTGTGGTATGCCTAAAATGGAATTGTGAAATGATCATGACTCTGAACATGATTATTAAATTGTTTGCACCATGTTACTATGGGATACTCATATGAATTGTGAAATATTGCTCTACTTTATATTTGAGCATGCATTGATTGATAAAAATGAGTTTGGTAATATGGTGTTGGGAAAAATGACTGCAGTCTGAGTCTTGCCACAGACCGGTCCGTTGGGGCGGTGTGGCTAAAGTTGTTTTATATTTAGCTTGGTGAGAGGCAAGATTGAGAGCCTCTTCAGACTGCCGGATAACGTGGTAGCACCCCACAGAGTTTCGGGTTAACGCCAAGGTGGAGGGGATTTTATGAAAATTATGGAAAACCTCTTGGCGGGTCTTGCCAACGGCCATTAGCAGGATAATGTTTTTGGTAAACCCCAAAATCATGAAAAAAAATGAGATTTGATTGATTGAGTTGAATTTTATGAGTCATGGTGAATTGATATGAATGATTTTATGAGGATGAATTTCATTATGGCATTCAAAGATGATTGATACATATATTTGGCATTACCATCCTCACCCCTTATTTGTATGATACCTGCCACTGCACTCCACTCATTGAGTATTTTAAAATACTTACCCCCTCATTTCAATCATTTTCAGAAGAGGCGTAGATTTTGGTAGGTATTGGCTGATTCCGAGATATTTTAGTAATCCACAATAGGTATTAGTGGTGTATGCTACTTTTTGAAATTGATGTAATTTCATCCGTGGAAGGAAGTTGTTGTACTATTTTTTTTTTTTTGACAAGTATTGGTGGAATCCAAACTTGGTTCACGTGGAAAGTGTTTATATTTATTTAAAACTTACTTTTGCAAAACTTATTATTCTTATTTGGGACATTTGGATTTTCATTGGGATATTTGGACTTTTATTGGGATTTGTTGAAATATTTTTGAAATTGTGCTTTGTGAAACTCTGAAACGGCTAGGAATGCCACATTGCATGTATGCATATACAAAATCCCCTCCCTAAATGTGTGCCGATACATGCTTGTTTGTACAGGAATGAACGGGATGGATTCTTTGCATGCAAGTTGTTATATGATTTATTGGTTTGATGAGTTTATTGTTTTTGAAGATATATTGAAAGATTTGAATGTCTTGTGCTATCTCGATATATGGGGAGGTCACGCCCGTATGTTGAGATAACACGACGGTTATTACGTACTCGGCGGAAGAATCGAGACATAACAGAAGAAGTACTGTGGATTCTAATATTTTCTTACTACTAAGTTACACTTTCACATTACACTCAGCCTAACTATTAAATGCTATAGCTTACCAACTTGGTTTTGAGGATAAAAAGCTTCTCTTTTGCTCAGAGTGTGAAGAGGTAGAAGACAAGAAAAGGCAGAAGTAGTGCAAGGTACAGGTGATTCGTCTATTATGTACAGCGCCACATATGTGAACAAGGTTTCCTTTTTTCTTAATTCAGTTTATTAAAATAGTTACCAATTGTTACCAATGTAAAGGGGAAGACAATTCATTTAGATTTTAGAATTTAGAACATTAGGGTTTAATCAGTATCAACTTAGTTTTATATTAACTTTACATTCGAACCATTTTTTATCAATGGATTTGACTTTCGGATGACTAATATAACTGATCAAATTTTTTGATCAATCATGGACCTAGAAGGGAGCCTTTATTTGATGAAAATTTTAAATTAAGGTAAGATGTTGAAAATACTAAATACGGGTCCTTGCTTATGAGTAGGGCCATATCTCCTTGTGTAGGTATGGTCAGCTGATTTTAGACCTTCTTGGCCAATTTAAGTAGGGTAGCGTTTGAGTTAAACTACATATGAACATATGAAGAGTAATAGTTATATCAATTTTTCAACTACGAGGCATGAACGTATGAAGACATGAACATACCATAATCTAGGACTCTATTAGAATTGCAAGGCGTGAATGTAAAAGTTGAACATCAATTGGGTCAAAATAATAAATGACTAAACCCATGAAATCCAAAATGGGGTTTGAAAGATCTAGAGTTGTCGATAAGCATTTCCAAACCTAGATTTGTTTCTTTTCATTCACTTCCAATGTAACTATAGATGCTCTGGGTTCAAGTGCTCAATTTTCTTACTTTTACATTTCTTTATTTAAGACGGAATGTTTCAATTGGTGCCTTCACATTAGATTTAGGTTGTGCATTTCCAAACATTACAAAATGTTTTGTGTTTCTGTTTTGTATGTTGCAGTTTTGATAATTTTTATTGATGGGAGTTATGCAAAAGCTAATTACTTTTAACTTTGGTTTTGTGATCTATCCACGATATTAGGAAGGATTTAGCTAATTTCTCTTGGATATCTCATATTGGGTTTTCTTTGTTTAACCCTCTCTTCTTCAAATATACTGTTGGAATTAATAGAGTCACATGCAGCGGAAGCATTCATAAATAATTTTCGGGAAAAATAAATATAGATTGGGTATATGGTAAATACCTCGAATATGTAGAGCCTAAAAAATTGACCGTGCGTCCCTCGATCGGATCTCGCGGTCGGGGTGGTGATCACGATGTTAATCGAACCACCTCCGCAATGTCACAACGCCGCAACCCTCAGTCCGGCGATCATCGTGACGGGAAAAATTCCCTACGCGGAATTTTTCTCATGCCCACAATATTCTCTCTCTAGAGAATATTTTTCTCTCTTTTCACATACTCTCAAAACAAGGTCATCAATGGTGAATTCCCACAAGAGAGAAGAACATGTTAGTATCCTTTTTTACGTGAGAGAGAGAGTGAGAGATTAAGAGATAGTTTGAGTGGGTGGTTAGGTATGGGTTAGTGGAAGTTATTCCACTAACCCCTATCAATTACCTAAAATGCCCCTCTAGGGCACAAACTAATATCTCCCACTTGCACTTGAGGGCATTATACGTCTGTCACAAGATCACAACTTATGTGACCTTTCACACATCACCCTGCTGGACTTTCATACAGGATTGAGCGTCGTGCGACCTGCAAGTACACCTGCAAGCAAAGACCTCTCGATGCACCTGTTAGGATGATCGAGAAGCCATCGTTAGTATCAAAAGAACTCGCTGCACCCCAGATCCAAGACTAATTACATCTATCGAGCTACTTTCCTCAACGAAAGTAATCCCCAATAAATGCTCGACTGTGTATCCACTATTATGCTTACATCCCAACATGAACAGACATAATAGGCTAGCCGGTGAATACAACACAATGATGTAATGTCAATCGGTCTTCCTTTTCCCAAACTCGAATCTATTAGCCTCAATTCAGCTGCTTTCCTAGACCTGTCCCTCAGACCTCAATTTATCTTCCGGGGCATCGGTAAACAGACTAAAGTAGCAACACTGAACCAAGACTTCTAGAATCAGTCGAAAGTGATAAGGGTACATGAGATCCCACCCAATGGATCTCGGGTCTCACACAGTGGGAACGGGGATCAAAATCATATCAGTGTCTCAAATAATGCTCCCACTGTCCCTGGTTGACATATCACACGCGGTATGAAACGCGTGCCACAGTGTTATTCCCCCATCTCTCAAAGGGCATATGTCAGATTTCTCTAACACTGTGCAAGTATGGGACTCAGTCTACACATAAGACTTTACCCAGAAATCTCAGAGAGAGTATCTCAGAGACAATATCACTAGTCGCAGGTGATATCTGAGATCTCAAACCTGGCTACTTACAGGCAACATGGATGTGGGTACGTCCATGCCGGTCATATCGCATATGACCTCATCCTGAACACATATCAGGGCGACTTATGTTCTAGTAGGGCCACTCTCAAAGCCTCTTACAACTAGAAACCGTCTCATCTCCGCTCACTCAGAGCTGGAGGTGGTCACTCGTGTGAGAGAGTCGACCACGCCTGCCTGACATATCATTTATCACAACATATCATTTATCACAAAATATCACAAAATATATGACAATTAAAATAGTGCAATAAATAAGTGACCCAATCATGCACACATGTCATATATATAACATAATAAGCATCAGTACAAAATGAGAAATGTCAATATGTATCCAAACCCAATGATTCCAATATCTCATACAGGAATCTATCACAATGGGTTTATTGAAGGGATCAGCCAACATGCTGTATAGTAATGTACTTAATTTGTCACTTCACCCTTCTCGGTGATGTCTCTCATAACATAGTATTAGGTATCAATGTGTTTGGACTTACTGATACTTAGGGTCTCAAGTGTGGTCAAAGGCGGCCTAATTTTCTCAATAAATCATCACTGGCCTCCCGCTATCTGACACAACCCCTAAGTGATCCGAAAATCTCCGGAGCCAAACACTCTCCTGAACTGCCGCTGAGCATCTCATAAGCTCAGTCTCTATCGTAGATAGAGATATACAGGTTTACTTCTTGCTACTCCAAGATAGTAAAACCTAATATCGATTTGCATACGTTCAGATCACCAATCCAGTTGGTATCTGAATACCCAATAAGATGCAAATCACCTCCTCCGTTACACTAGAGGAGGTTCGCAGTTCTCTCGAGATATCTCGGAATCCTTTCACTGCTCTCCAGTGATCCCCTCTAGGATTCGATCGATACCTAATTACCATAGTGACTACAAATCAAACGTCTGAACGTGTACGCGACACTGCGTACATCAGATCACTCAGTGCACCGGAACAAGTGATTCTACTCATTTCCCTTGTCCTTTTCTGAGTCTTAAGGCATATGTCAAGAATTAGGCTTTAACCTTTTAGCGATAAGAGTATCTTTAAGGTCGTAGTCGATCTTCTCGAAGCGCTTGAGAACTCCCTTGATGTTGGACTCCTGTGAAAAAGTCAACACCTGTCTCGAGCGATCCCTCTGGATCTTAACTTCGAGGAAGAACTGAGTCTCACCCATGTTCTTCACATCAAGACTCGACAATATCCACGTTATCGTGGTCATCAGATACTCTCTGTTGTTCCCAGTCAACAGAATGTCATTCACATGAGGACATGATCAAAAGAACGTAAAAGGTATACGCGATGATCCTCCTCGATCATCACGAAACCGTAAGATATCACCTTCTCGTGAAATCTCAAACGTCACTGCTTGGATTGATGATTAAGGTCATATGTAAACTTTCGAAGTCGACAGACCTTATCATCCAGATATATAAGAATAAAGCCAGATGGTCATTCCTTATAGATCCTCATCCAAACTCCCACTCAGGAAAACAGTCTCAACGTTCATCTGGTCTCACTCCAGATCCATATCATGTCCACGATAATCGCTAAAAGTAAACAGATCGAGGTAATCTTACCCTCAGTCTGAGTAACCCCTGGTTATCAGATAGGCCTTGTACCTCTACACCGATCCGTCGGCCTTTTTCTTGATGTTGAGAACTCACATATTCTCAACGGCCCTACTTCCCTCAGGTAAATCAACTAGATCCCAGATCCTGTTGATTCTCATCAACTCCTTTCACCCATGGCCTATAATCAATGGTCCTCCATGGAACCCTCAAGAAACTCTAGGACAGTTAAAGGTTTCTCGTAATCCTCAAGAATCATACTGAGAGCCTCTCCCTCAATCGGGAAGCGACGGTTAGGTACGCATCCTCGACTACTCTTAAGAGGATGGGAAACCTTTTTACCTCTAGATGGATCATTCCCACTAGAACCCAGATCCGTAATGGATTCTTGGATCCTGCCACTGGGATTAGCCAACCACTAGGCTCATCCATCTCATGAAAAGGTAAAGTCCCAATTGATTTCACCTCTCATAGGGAAATCACTTTCAAGAATATCGACATCATGAGACTCAATCTCAGTGAGAATGTCATCTGTATGCTCATTAGAAATACATCTCTTTTCTCGCAAGCCTAACTCGCTGTGTAAATGCGAAAAATAGTGAACATACGTTGCATAACTCCATAATCTCGAATGGCTAAGGTCAGGCTGCCTCCCTGTCCAAAGCTCATATGGAGTACTGACTGCAGACTTTAATAGAATACGATTGAGAACATAGGCTGCAACCAATAACGCATCTCCCCAATGGGAAACGAGTAAATTGGTTTGCGCCATCATCGGCCTCACCGTCTCAAACAAAGTCCTATTCCTCTCTCGCGGCTACTCTACTCCAATGAGTAGCAAGGAATAGTCAGTTTCTCGTAATGCCTTTCTTGAAATAGAGCTCTTTAGACAAATACTCGCGCTCTCAATCGGTTCTGAGTATCTCAACTCTCAGATCTAACTGATTCTCAACCTCGCTAATAACCTCCTGAAGCATCTCAATGCCTCAGACTTGCGCGAGATCAGATAGATGTAACCGAAACACGTGTAATTGTCTATGAACGTAATAGAGTACCCAACACCATTTCAGGTTCTCACGTTCATAAGGCCACAGATGTTGGAGTGATCCGACTGCAATGGAGTCCCAGCCCTCATTGCATTGTCGAATGGTTTTCTTGTAAGTTTGCCGTCTAGGCAAGACTGGTTAGCGGGTCCTACAAAACCACTCACTGCTAACCGGTTCATCCTCTCTCACACTAAGAGGACAACAAGAAATACCATTGAAAAGAATTATTTCCAGTGCATATAGTCCCTCATGGACCAAAATAGAACCAATCATAGAATTGTCGTAATAAATGGAAATTATAAAATTTCTAAATTAACAGAGCATATCCTAAACTGAAATCAAGTTCTGTCAAACTTTTGGAGTGTAAAGAGCATACAGAGTCTAGCAACTTTGCAACTCCAACTTGCAAGTGCTACTCCCTCTGATGTCAACAAAACACTCTGTTTCAGTACGTAAATCCTCCTACTTGAGGACTCACTGGACAGAACTTTATAAGCGCGCTCCTATCTCGAGCTGCGAAGTATTATCGGTTTTCTCAGATGGTTTTCTTCTTACCTGAGGCTCGAGTCACACAGGAGTCCTTGCTCGACTCCATCGCATAAGCATGACTCGAGTATGGCCTACTCGCCTCTAGATACTCCTACTCGAGCTCACTGTGCCTATTCACATTAGTGAAAGTGCGAATACTTTCAGCGTATGTGAAATAAACTTTCATGATTTCTCATGAATCAGGTAAAGAGCTGGATCGCATCCAGCACTAGAAAACATATCCGAAATGGGTTCGGTCACATTCCCCAACTCGGCGATCATACTCGACATTTTTATCAAATGTTGCATCATCATATGATCAACCCTTTTCTTATAAGTTGTTACACTTATAAGTCAGTATCCTCATCTCAGGATCTGTAAGAGCACCACAATACTCTTTATAGGGTGAGCCAAACCGATAAAACCGTAGGATATTGCTCATAGACTGGGATCACATCATCGTGCATGCTACTCAGGAGGATTGCCCTGACTCGGCTATCATTCCTCTTTCATGCACGTAATGTCTCCTAATCCCGTCTCTCTGAGGTGTGGAACCCTCCCTGGAGTCCACCATCTCATGCCTCAGAATTTTAATTAGATCTTGCTACTCGAGGATAAATTGAATCTACCAGTGAAAAATCTCGTATTTATCACCATTCAATTTTATCCCCCTTACAAAAATCAAATACGACAATTTTAGAAGCAGTCATTGAGATAGTCGTGACTTGTGATGCTTATTCTCACATTTTGTGCACCCTACGAATCATCAAGACCCAAATAATTCGAATACATACCCCAAGACGAGCATATGAATCAACAGACACCATACACCACAATCCGGGATAGCATCTCACCATTTGGACTAGGATTCGATGCACAAAAACCCACAAAAAGTCACTTTTATGGATGTGGGACCCTCAAAAATTGAAAAAATTTCAATTCCGGACAACCTGACCCGCCGCCGGAGGTCCCACGCGCCGCCACGCACCGGCGGCGCGTCCCCACGCGCCTCCACGCGCCGGGAACCGCTTCTGGCGCGTGCCAGACGCGAAGCGCGTCTGACACGTGCTCACACGCGCTCTCTGCGCGTCGGCTCACGCGCCTGACGCGCAGGCGCGCAGGTCACGCTACTTCACACGCGAGACCCGCGGGCGAGTCGGTTCCGGATCCGGATGCGGGTCGGAACCCGAACCGGTCCGATCCGTGGGTCTCGGGTCTGGATACACGTGTCCGGGTCGTAACCGACCCGGACGACCCGTCCTCTCACGCTCCATTTCCGCGCGTGAAAGACACGCTCCCCTTCCCCTGCTGCTCACGCGCCTGCCTCACGCGTGTATCTCACGCTCCCGCGGGTCTGGATGTCTTCGTCTTCGCCCGATGGTTTCTGTAATCGGGTCTCTCGACCCGGTTGCCGGAAATACCCATTTCCGGCACCATTTTGACCGGATTTTTCATGGAATCTCTAATTCCATTTATTCCAAGCATCCTTGACTCGATTTTTGGAATTATTGCGCCCTAAACTCGGCGTATTTTGGATCCAAAAATCCGACCCTCCGCGGTCAAATTTGAAACCTAATTTTCCGGCCACAATCATATGCAATATATATACCAAATTGAAAAGCATGAAACAAGGATTACAGATCTATAAATTTCATGCATCGATTTGCCCTAGAACTCGACAAATCTAAGGTTGAAGGGGTCGCTCACTATTCACGGCCGAAACATTCAACCGGAATTTTCTTCGCCTAATCGTACTCAGAAAATTACGAAAAAATTATTTTCGTGTTCTAGGGATCATGGGGAACGCAGTGGTGTTCTCGGATTCACGAAACTCATCCGTGATCCGAACCCCAAATTTTAAACCCAATATTTTTTATACCCAAAAAAATAACCCGAAAATTATTTTTAATCCAACGTATCGCTCTGATACCAATGTTGGAATTAATAGAGTCACATGCAGCGGAAGCATTCATAAATAATTTTCGGGAAAAATAAATATAGATTGGGTATAGGGTAAATACCTCGAATATGTAGAGCCTAAAAAATTGACCGTGCGTCCCTCGATCGGATCTCGCGATCGGGGTGGTGATCACGATGTTAATCGAACCACCACCGCAATGTCACAACGCCGCAACCCTCAGTCCGGCGATCATCGTGACGGGAAAAATTCCCTACGCGGAATTTTTCTCATGCCCACAATATTCTCTCTCTAGAGAATATTTTTCTCTCTTTTCACATACTCTCAAAACAAGGTCATCAATGGTGAATTCCCACAAGAGAGAAGAACATGTTAGTATCCTTTTTTACGTGAGAGAGAGAGTGAGAGATTAAGAGATAGTTTGAGTGGGTGGTTAGGTATGGGTTAGTGGAAGTTATTCCACTAACCCCTATCAATTACCTAAAATGCCCCTCTAGGACACAAACTAATATATACAATGGCAGATTCTCAACTTGCTTCAAACAAACCTCATTTCTTTGAAGTTCTCGTACCAAGGAGGCTCAAAAGTCAACTTGTAAGCCTCTCTCTATCACACACACACACACACCCACACTCACACACACTCTTACACACTTTTAACACTTCTCTAACATGCATTTATGTCGTTGTAGTCAATGCCTTCCTTTTTCTTAAAGAACTTAAAAGGGCAAGTCAGCAAGGATGCTATGCTCAAAAGCTATAGCAAGAAAGAATGACGTGTGAAAATCAAAGATTGGTGCTTTGAGCATGGTTGGACTGACTTTGTGAAAGATCACGACTTGCACATAGGTGATTTCTTGGTTTTCATACATGAAGGGCACGTGGTGTTCAAGATTCTAGTATTCAATCTAAGTGCTTTGTGAAAAAGAATATACATGGCCTGCGAGAATAGTTGGCCCTTTTACTATCATTATTTTGCTCATCCGTTTGAAAGGCTAGTTAAAATCATCAGTGTTCTTTTTCACGTGTGCTTGGATTGAACACGAGAACCTTGAACACCATGTGTCCTTTATGTATGAAAACTAATAAATCGCCTACATGCATGTCGTGATCTTTCACAAAGTCAGTCCAACAATCCTCAAAGCACCAATCTTTGATCTTCACACGTCATTCTTTCTTGCTATAGCTTTTGAGCATAGCATCCTTGCTGACTTGCCCTTTTAAGTTCTTTAAGAAAAAGGGAGGTATACATTGTAACACCGGATAAGTCTGGATTGAACGGACTATTCGAGAATTTTTATATTATGAGAAAGTGTGGGAGAATAATTAATTTTGATAAAAATGTAAATTTTGTCCTTTCATTTGTACAAGAATCCTTTAAAATTTTAGTCAATAGACTTTTAAATTTTTAAGTTCTTGATTGCAAGAGTTATCGGTTGCTTGAGTGCTTGGTATTTGATACCCTGTAAGATTTGATTTTTTGTATGAAACTTTGGCTGTTCGATAAAGGTCTAGTGATCGATAACTGATTCTTCAAATTTTGATTTCCTGATAGGTAGTTGGTAATGACCATTTGCTATTTTATAAGTGAAAACCCCATCGATATTATTTCTTGGTCGTGGCATGAAATTTATAGTCTATCAGTATACTATTTTTCTATCGGCAATAAGTTTCTGAATTCATGTTAGTTATCAAGACACCTATTGGTATTGAGACTTCCGTCGGTATTGTGAGACCCCGTCGGTATTGTGAGACCCCGTTGGTATTGAAATTGTGAGACTTCTAGGTGTACAGTAAAAGATAGAACTTGTAATCTCTCATTTTATACACCTGTCGGTATACTTTCATGTCCAATTATTACCCCATCGGTACCTTACTCTATCTTACCTGTTCGGTACCGAAACAATCACATTATTGATGTATTATGAAACATATAATCTCACTATCGGTATATTTCCCCTACCATTTTTTATCAATTTGGATTTGTCTTTACATTGATCGGACATTGAGGTGTCTTTAGGTCGACCGAACATTGAGGGGGTGAGCATTAACCGAACATTGAGAATGTTTTTGCATTGACCAAACATGGAGAAATTGGATTTGCATTGGCCACCGACACAAATGTCCTCTTTCTCTCTCTCTCTCCTCACTTGTGTAATTCAGATCTCTATCGACCCATCTCATATGGAAGGCAATTTTAGGAAAAGAGTCTTTTTGTTTGAGTTTTGACCTAATTTTAAGCATCCCTGCACAAACCACAACTATTAATAGGTGTTATCATCAATAACTTTTGGAATATTGACCTAAAATGCCAATAGTGGAGATCACATCCAAACCAAAGTGAGTGAAAAGCAAGAGGAAGAATATTGGATCAAAAGACTTGATTGATTACGGCTATTAAAGACAACCTCGTGTTTCAATGTTCTAAAATGCAATATCCAATTCAATAAAAAGTATGTAGGTTGGCACCAGTGACCCTTGAGAAATGATATTCGATTATGGTCATGGATGGTAGCTACGAAGCTTTACCTGCAACCACTCTTGATTTCAATAATGGTGAATACTTTAATGTGGATGAGTGAATGGAATTTTTTACAAGCATGGTGATGGAACTTTTTTGTTTCCTTTTCCCTACACGGCAGGAGTTTGGGTACAACATTTTCTGCAGAGTATAATAATAATCACAATTATAGCTTGTTTAGTGAGAGAGAGAGAGGGGGGGAGAGAGAGAGAGATCAATGTTCGGTGGTATAGTTGGAAGGAGACTTCAGCCACTTAACCATGGTCTTAACCATGGTCGGGGGTTCAACCCGTCATGAAAATGTAAAAGCCGACATTGGGAAAGCTCCTCCCATAAAGGGTCCGATAACAGGTCAATCCGGATTAGTCGTGATGAAGTCCTGGATACCGGGTAATGGCCAGGGACCAAAAAAGAGAGAGAGAGAGAGACCCGCTGGGCCATCTCTTTTATGTGTGAGCCCTATGAGGAGAAAAAATGCTCGGGCAACATTCTAGCAAGACCTATGAAAAAGCCAATGTAACAACATAAGACCTCCCTCAAAAGGGTCAACAAGAAGGTGCTAATGGACTTCTCCTTTTGAACATTAGCAGTCAGGCCGAAAACTAACTTCTTAGGACTGAATCTCGCCCTTACGCCAGTGACAATCCTGCCAAAAGGGGAGACCTAAACCCTATCAAAGTCCAATCATCACCAATTACCTTTCAAGGAAGATTCGGACCCGTTAAATCTTATTTTCACTCTTATTCAAGAAGTTGGAGCACAACATGAAATGAAAATGTTTGTAAAAAGACCCAAAATTCCATCTCAGTAGACCAGATAATTCAAGAAGATTCTAATTTCAAAAATTGAATCTTCACCAATGCATCAGCAGAAAGATTATCTGATTATCAAAGGGGGTGCAGGGCAAGGGCTGAATTTTGATAAAATCGTATTTAATATCTTCATCTTTAGAAATTTTTTATGTAATATGATGAGATGGTGAGATGATGTATCTGAAGAGACCAGTCATTAAAAGAGTTTTACGAGCCATGGAAGAAGCCACACAAAATTGCAAACAAAGATGAACAAAAACCTGAGCGCACAAATAAAACCTAGGATTTCATCAACCTAGATAAGTTTGTACAGCACTTTCATGCTTCTACCCTCAGAATCCCCAGGGATCCTCGGGGACATTGGTTAATTTAAGAAAAAAGATAATAAAAATACATAAATGATCTGAGATTTCTGCAAATAACCAAATCCCAGACAAAAATTTCCCAGCTCGATCATTTCATGATATGGCAATGGGATCACAGAATATAATCAAATAAGAAGTTAAAAGAATGGACCTTAATTTTATATGAGCAATCAGTCCATTATCTGCTCCTCTTCCCTTTAAATTCAAGTTCCAGACTCTGGTGAGGGATCACACTGTTAAATCTTCTACGGCTAACTTCTTTGACTACAGCATCAGAACTAGAACTATAGAAGTCTTTCAAGGTAGGATTTATCTCATATCCTGAATTCCAAATATCTCATGCCCTGAGTTCCCATCTCCAAAAGCTAAAGCCAACTGAAAGAAAATGATAACTTGCCCACAAAATTGTTAGTCGACCACGCAACAGCCTGCAGCAGTGGAATCTGCTCCCACTTCGCCAGAATGTGAACTTTCAGCAATTCAAGAACTCTCCCCTCCAATGACTAAGGTATTTTCTGATAATTGCTGTCCCCGAGAATAAGAGGAGCTGCTACCATTGTAACAAACACCATTTGGATCACAGAATTTCTTGTCTCCTGTATCAACAGGACTCTCACCAGGAGTTTCAGATGAATGTTCTCCATTGCATGTGCTGTACAATTTGTGAATGTCAATCTTTCCATCTTTCTTGGGACAGTTATCCAGTTCCCCTACAAAATGTATCGAAGGCACTACACAATTACAGTCCATAAGACTAATTCCCTCATCCTTTATCTCATGCCTCGGCAATTTAGGATTGCCAAGTCCATGGTCATTGGCAGTTGCACCACAAGTAGAAACAGATTCACAGGTCAGTACAAGGGATTTCACTTCTCTTTTCACTGAGTTGTTCCTGGGGTGCTTTTCAAGAAAACCTGGAGAGAACAATGGCTTCAACTTTGTGCTGGAGGAGGCTTCTCCTCTGGCAATATTTCCCACCGAACTTCTGCTACAGCTAGGCATCGGCAAGACATTTCCATTTTCAAGCTTGTCAAGGTCATCAAGACAAGAACTATCATCAGGAATTGCAGGACATGCTATACCATCTCCACTGACACTTTTCCCAAGGCACATACAGTTCTCAGCTGAGGAAACCATGGACACTGCTTCAGTAGGATGATTACTGGTAGATCCACTCCCATCCCCAACAGAGAAATCAGCAGACTGCAAATCAACTTGAACATTAGAAGATTTATTAAAACACTGTTTACTTGATGAAACATGATGTGAGATGAATCCATTGGCATGTTCAGCAGAAGTGGATCCTTGAAAATCATGACAACCATTTCCATCAACTTCCTTCGAAATTGATGAGGTTGAGATAGGATAATCCACATCCATATCCTCTGGGCCATCTCTTTTGTATTCAGGGTCAATTACGAGGGATGGGCACTTCTCAGGGCCAGAATCGTTTGGACTTGGGTCATTCTCAGAAGCTATGCTTCCAGAATTGCTAAAAGGTTCTACAGGCTTCGAGGCAGGCTGTGCTTCTTTGGCTGCTTCTGCTACTTCCTTCTCATCTTCTTTAGAGGGTCTAAGACAAGATGTTCGAGCAGAAAACCTGTCCACAAACAGCCAAATGAAAACTGTTAACTTTATCCACCAATATACTCATAAAACAATTAATCGAGGAAACATCCATATAGGTGCAGAGGCACAATATTTCCCCTAAATCACTTGGTCCAACTTCATTCCATGTCAATTATTTGACAGAAATGTGGGAAACCATGAGAATAAAAATCAGTTCAATGAAATCTAAATAAGTAAACAGACAAGTATAGACAAGCAGACATGTAAAGACAACTGCAGAAAAAGAGAGTAAAGCAATCTGAAGCTGTTCAAAGCTCCTAGCAAAGTGATAAAGAATCAGAAGAGCAGTATAAGGCAATCTGGTGATGGCCAACATGCAAAGTGCAACTATAAAGAAGGCAAAGATCAATGATCATCATTACTCACCCCCACATTTTGACATCACTTAGCAACATAAAAGTTCATGGAATATTAGCTGCCAACCAAAGTCACACAGGAATACATATAACTGAACCCAATAATCAAAGAAATTCTGAGAATGTGGAAGATTGTTACCTTCTATATAAGAGCATATAAGCTCCCTGGGAAAGTACCTCATCCAACTCAACATGAAAGACCTACAAGAATTATGAGAGATAGAAATAACATTAACCCCAATACACAAAATTCTTTACATTTACATGTGCACATGACGTGTTGCAAAACAGTGTGCACTTTCATCTTGCTCAACATATGGCACAAAACATGGTGTATAAAACCCTGCAAACACTTTCATCTTTTCCTTTTCTTTTACTTTTGTTATTGTGTTTTTACCCATTTCACATCTTTTGGCACTAAACTACTACAATTTTCAAAGTTCTCTTCTTAGTGCTATGATTTAGTGAGTACTATGATGGCAAATCATTAAAGCATTTGGCTAGACATCAACGCGTTACTTTTCATGAAGCAGTTCCTACCAATATCACTTTTATGGGACAAAGCTATGATTTTTCTGGCTTCATTATGGCAATTTGCAGTAGAAGCATCCTAGACAGTGTAACATGCAACTGGAAGCCCTAGTGTTTTCAGTTGTCTAGGCTTTCATATATATGCCTCTCTCCATTATGAACCTCCCCTTTGTACATCTTTCTCTTTTGTTTGATACCCATTCATTCTAGGAGTTGCACCATTTTTGACTAGAAAAGAATAGTTTAAAAGAAAGATCAATATCATAGTCTTGACCAGCACAAGAATGCCATCATTTGAGTGGTGAAAATCAATACAAACTGGTGCATGTACACCAAAAGAGAAACATGAACGCAGAAAAAAAATCTCTTACCTTCTCGTCATCAATCCTATACCAGTGTCCTCGAAAATCCTTGATATAGCAAATGTAATGGCCAAAGTATGCAGCATTCAGCAGGTCTAGATGGACAACAACTGCAAAAAGCTTGTAGATCTCCCTGCCAACACCAGACTCGCTCATGTATGGACTAAGATCAAGAGTCTCGGGGAAAGTAATCTTCTTGTTAAGTTTCCCAAACCTACCACCCTGCCATCCATAGAGAGAATTTTTTAATCCTCTATAAAGAGGTCATAGGAAAAATGTAGCTCAGTAAATCAAAGAGCTTACCCGAAATCGCTTCAAAGCGATTGTAAGAATGTTTGGAGCCAGCCTAACAGTAAGGCGCTTCCATGCTTTGACATAATCATTGCAGCTGCAGATAAAAGTAAATAAAATATGGCATCAGACAAGCAGTTATGCTGCTTAGAATGGAATCAGTTCGCTCTATGCCCATTTCAAGAACACAAGGGATGACAAAAGCAATGCACCATACTCTAGATACTGCCAGAAGCAGGATGCTATGAAGATCGATAGAGACACCAAGTACATACTTATTCTCGATTTGTCGTAACCATAATTCCGCTAAATATTTAACATATAACTAAATAACTCAGATTAGAGCATGTTTCTGAGTTAATGCACATATATCACATAATACCATAGAAAATTAGTCCATACGACGCATACCCACCAGGCCCCAACTCCATATATATTTCACAAACTTAGATTTGAATCTTTTATGGGTATTACCAAAAAGAAAAAAGAAAAACAAAAGGTTTATTTTCTCTCCTTTTGAATCGACCACACTTCTCTTTCTCCCAAATGTGGGAATAGGAAAAAGGTTGGTTAGTTCCAATATTAACCCACGGTATAGTTTTATTATTAAAGAAATAATAGAATAAGAAACAAAAAAGAGAATTACATGATGAGGAACAAGCATCATAAAGCCAAAAAGGTAAAATGGAAAAAGGAATGGGAATGAATTATTTTCTTCAAAAAGGGCTTTCCAGTCCCCCTTAATATGTTGTAACTTTAACCTTGGAGCATCCCCGGCAGCTGCGAACCGAAGTGAATCTAAAGGAAAGAGATGACTTTATATTACAATAAAGATATGACTTGGTCTTTCAAGATATCCTGATTCAATATAGATATCTATTTGCACACTTTATACAAGTTAGTATCTTTATTGGAACAAAAATAGCAGATCAGAATGACAAGAAGATTCCTAAGGCATGCTGTATGCCTCACACTCTCAAAATGCCTATCAAATAAATCTAAAGTCCTTCAGCTACCCAGTGGCGTAGAAAAAAGTCATTTTGTGATTTGAGTATTTTGATGCCATAAAAGCTGAGTATCTCTTTGCACAATTTACACAAGTTAGTATCTTTATTGGAACAAAAATAGTAGATCACATTGACAAGAAGATTCCTAAGGCATACTGTATGCCTCACAGTATGCCTCATACTCTCAAAATGCCTATCAAATAAGTCTAAAGTCCTTCAGCTACCCAGTGATGTAGGAAAAAAAATCATTTTGTGATTTGAGTATTTTGATGCCATTAACGGCTGAGTATTTCAAAAAGATCTTTTCACATTTTCTTGACTGGATGACTTATCCTGTTCTGCATAATTCTGTACATCGTTGTTTCTAGTGACAATTTTCTTCCCAGGATATAAATAATAAATAAAAGCAAATTACATAAGTTCCAAGCTACATGAATTTGAATAACTTAAAAGCTAGCCATACTAATTATAATAGTAATTAATGAAATTTAGTTTGGACCATGCTTTTAAATTGTGGAATTTGGGCATGGTTACGGATGTGATGGTCTCACTCTTAACGGTGTTATACAACGAAATATCAGTGATACACAAATTTCTCCTTTCAAGTCATACCAAAACTTAGTGATTAACGAAATTTAGTCACATTATTTTGAACTAATGTATTTAAATGGTTTTTACAAAATCTATTCTCTATATTATTATTCAAATTATTTTAGATAATGTCATGGTTTAAGTAGTAATAGCATTATATTAAGATTATTACTTCATAAATTAAAAACATAATTATTTTTCTAACGATTTTAAAAAAAAAAAAAATGAGAGAATGTGGCTGAATATGCATAATCGTATATTTTGTTTCCACCCTATTAAAATAATAGATAATGTTTGATAAGTAATGTCTTTGAAAAAATAAATTATATTAAAGTTTAAAAGAAAAAAGAAAAAAACTAGAGGTGGGGATTGGGGAAAGATCTGGCGCATCTAGATCTTAAATTAGACCAAAAACGAAAGACCAAAAGGGAAAGCCAACAGAGAAGGGAGAAGAGAAGAGAGAAGAGAGAAAAGAAAGACAAGAAGGGAAACAAAGGAGACCCCAGAGAAAGAGGAGAGAGAAGAGGAATAGATCCCTATGATCAATTAAAGAGATCTGACTTCCTCCTCCTCGTCTTTCGTATTATTGATACGGCTGAAATTCACCACTATGGGGGATCCTCCATTTCCCTCCCTGAAGTGGCCCATATTGGCATCAACAAGCTCTGACACCAATACGTATGCTGATACCAAGTGATTTTTAACACCATGGCACAGATCCATACTAACCATGTCTATTATTATGGGTAACGAGTTTTATGTTTAAGGAGACATGTAGACTAGGAGTAAACAAAATTGACCAATAAGAAACAGAGCATAGCTTGTGTTTTTATGGTCCAAAGATCATTTCATTTAGCCACACTGTGCGTGGATTACCCCTTCTCATAAACCATCACAACTGAGCAGATTCTCAAAACAGCACATTCATGCCAAGATTGTAAACAACATTAATTGAGCTTGTTCTGTCAATAGACAAATTCTACATCTCTCCAAAGTTTACTAATTAACCTTTCAACATGCCTGAACCCTATTCTTTCATGGCTAGCCATCAAATGAAAATAACGCCAGACAGTATCCTACAAATAGCCTAACCAAAACCTAAAAAAAACAAAAGATGGGGGTCCACCCACATATATGTAGGTTAATATATTCTCTGGCTACAAAGAACTGCATGAACAGTCTTTCATCTCCTGCTTGCATTTGCAAGGTATGTGAATCCACAACACTATAATTTTCTTTTGATGACAAGAACCTTTATATGCAAGCAAGAAAAAACACTACAGGATCAGACCAGCAATGCAGCCTAGCCACACCATGGAGCACGCCAAACCAGAGGCTTTTTCCACATAGCCAGTCTTAAAATTATTAAACCTTTATCCCACTCAACTGCACAGCACAGGATCTATGTACTATCACTATTGTCCACTCTCCCACCATTCCCATATTTTTTTATTCTTTTGACTGTTTATAGGCAGTGAAAAGAAAAGGAAAGAAGAGATCTTCAGAGAGTTCTAAGTTAAGGACATAAATATATTACACCCAGAACTTCATATCTATCAAGAAGACAAGCATTCAGCATGGCCAATATATGGAACTTCAAACCACAGGCTGATCCAACATAATTCAGCCATCCGTACCATGAAAAGAAGCAGGAAGTGAAGAAAGAGACAGAGAGAAATTAGGTAATCAAGTATAATACTCTAAATCAAAATAAGGTCAGTCTGAAAAAGCGACGACCAACATATTAAATTCTATTTTAACTTTTTCGTTACAACCCTAAGGGATACCATAAAGAAACCTCTGATAACTTGAAATATACTAAAAACATAAATTATGCAAGCCTTTGTTGCACATGGATCAGTCTGGATTAAATAAGTGAGGCAGTAAGATGAATACAAAATTCAATACTAAATAAGATGAGTTGGAAAACTATGGCCAATGATCTGTTCAAACTGCAAATATATATGTATATATGCTCTGTGTGTGTGTGTGTGCGCATCTGTGCGTGCGTGTGCGTGTGCGTGTGTGAGAGAGAGAGAGAGAGAGAACTGCATTTAACAATTAGCGACAGGATATTAAAAAATAAAGAGGGTGCAGAGTTTAACACCAAAGATAAGCATTCAACTAGGGGGGGGGAAATGAAGAAGCACCTACCCGTCACATTTATACATATTTTCTCCATGAAGCCACTCCTTGACAGTAAATTGCTCTAGACATTCCTCCAAAGATGAAGCATCTCCTTGGATCTCAACAGTTAAATCCATCATATTTTCATACTGATTTGAAACTTGATTGCAATTTGAACATATAACCTGATGTGCAAGAGGGGAAAAAGGCCACAGTTAGGTCAAACTCAAAGGAATAAGACATTGTCTGTCCAAGTTGAAGGACATTGGACACCACAAATTTAATTGGTTGGAAAGTATTCTAAATTAGACTACATACAGGGTTGCTTTGGATTGTTAAATTACCTTATTCTCAACATATGCGTCCTTTCTTAATTAAAGGTAAGACTTAAGAGAGATGAGGGTAAGCTGCAAATCTGGAAATAAGTATATATAACACACACATATAGGTGTGGTTGAACATGCATCATAGGCAAATCAGTGACAACCACAACCTAGTTCTCATTCTCTCCCTCCTAGCAATATATATTTTTCCAATACTGAAAAAGAAGAAGCACAGTGGCAGATGTAGTTATCAATACACAGGGCCTTCATAAATTATTTTTGTTTTCTTTTCCCCATCAGAAGGCCTTCTTTCTAGAATTGTTTGAAACACAATGCCAGCACCAACACAAGCTGCCTGCACCCTTGGAATGCTTTCAAATAGTAGACAAACAGAAAGTGAGGGGCATTTGCAATGGAAATCAGTCATAGCGTAAGTGGGGACCACCAATGCCATCCAATATGACTTTTCTCTGCGTGGAATCACGCTCGGGGAAAATTGATGCAAGGTGAGAAGGGGACCAATCCTGGTGAATTATTTCAATTAGAAAAATGGTAAAATACTGAATTACCCCCTTTGAGTTTTGGCATATTTGCACATAAGCATCTGGTGCTCTAAGATTTTGCATATACAACCCCTCCCCCAATGCTTAAGAAGGATCCTTGACCCTCGGGTTGACGGCCTAATGGAACCAGATTTTCAGCTCTCCTGAACATATGTAGCTGATATAGAAGCCTCAAATCAAGATAAATTTATACTAAATCACATGGATTTTGAGTCTTATTAATGGAATAATTTGACAGTTGCAATTTTGGTCCATTATAGTATCATTAGCCATGCTTATGGATTGTAATATTCATATTATGTCATGATCACTCATTTTGATTAGTTATGCGGTCATGTGAGATATGACTCATATAAGTGTTTTTAAGTATTGCTCATTGCAGGGGAAACATTAGAATATATACTAAAATGTGGTTAATAGCAACCACATTTTGTTCCTCCAAAATGTATTATGCAGTTTGCCCACACTAAGAAAAGGTAACAGAGGAAACATCAGAATATCTAATAAATTGTGGTTAATAGTGACCACATTTTGTTCCTCCACCAAAATGTATTATGAAGTTTGCCCAAACTGAGAAAAAGTAACAGGGCCCACCTGCATGTATATAATAACTCCTGGCTTACAACAAAATCTCAAACATCACCTTTTCAATTTTGAATTTTTTCGCAGCACCAGTGATTTTTTTTTTTTAATTTTGTTTGAATATTTTCACTTGAATTCTAGGGTTTGAGAAAGAGAGATGCTTCTCTGACCTAAGGTGGTAGAGTAAGTTACCTTTTACTCTACACGTTAGGCTATTTATAAATATTGAGAGAAAAGCTGATCACACAATTGCCCATGTTGAATCACTACCAGTAGCTATACTTATGACTAATAAACAATTGTCCATTTTTTTAGCATTGTTTTTGTTTTTAACCATAACTTCTTAATTTTGAATTCAAGTAATCACATTTATGTTATCTTCATTGTTTTCTTGAGACCTACACAACATGAGGTCAACCAAATATATTTTCAGTATATTTAAATTAAAAATAGTTTGTTCTTGAATTTGGAGTCTAATTTTCTTCTTTTTTTTTTCTTATTTAGATCTTAGGTATTCAACAAGGATAAGCAATACCTTGGTGCATGTTATTTGCACGTGACATTTTATTGACTTATGAAAGAAACCAAGAGTGTGATTCAAACACCTCGAGGAATACTATATAATCATAGGTAGATTGGAAACAGAGTACACATGGAATGTGATTTTATATAAATAATGCCACAATGCCATAAATAAAATGAACTGAAAATTGAATGAAGAGTGGTTAAGAGAGATTTCATAATTTAGGATCTATCATTCTGAAATATGAAAATATTGATAAAAAATATTGTTCATAAGAATCAGGGTTGATAAACAAGAGTACATATGGCCATAAGATTTTTAGAAAATTAAAAGGAAAGGTTTAAAGAATGCTATACTATGGAACAACCGCCTACTAAAAATTAACAAGTATGAATGTGGCTCAATTCAGAATGCTGAAGTAGATGAAAGGAATAACAAAAAGATAAATCTAGACATGAATATTGTAAAGTAAATTTAACTAACCCGAGTCATACATAAGATGAGAGAAAAATTAATAAGATGGTTTAAACATACTTAAAGAAAATTACTTCTTGCTTTTATTAGAAGAATTCATGGACTACAAGTCAAAGGTTCTCCAAGAACTAAACAAAGTCTTAAGAGGAAAAACAGGTGGTAGTATGGGAAAAGTGGTAGTGATAGCATAATGTCAATGAGGCGCATTCGCACATGGAATTTTGGGCATAAAAGGGGTGGCTGTGAAGCACATTTTGGAAGAGCGGAAAGTGGATATGGTGTGTGTGCTGGAGACAAAGTTGGATAGCTGTGACGATTGCTTGAGGCTTAGCATTGGGGGCAGGGGTAGAGATAGGATAAGTCTTTCTGTTCCAATGAGGTTTTGTGAGGAGGGGATTTACTATTTTGTGGAAAGAGAGTGTGGTCAATATCAAAGACAATGTAACAGGATCTCACTCAATTTCTTTCTTGTTGGAAGACAACATAATGATTTTGAGCGGAACTTCATCAGAGAATATGTGCTGGGCAAGGGAGTTGAGAGATGTAGTGGAATGAGTTTGAAGAGGGTTTGAGCTAGATGGAATCATGCATAAAGTATTTAGAATGATTTCAACATGGTGATTTAGAGATGTTGGTGGGGAGCAAGGAGCGGCAATTGGTCATGCTAGCTACATTCTTGTAACAAGGTAAAAGCTATTTCAAATCTCTTAAGGTGACTTTCACAAATGTAGCAGCTAAGAAGAAGCAGGTTATGGCTGAGATAGTTAGGTTGTATGACTAGTAGTTGCACAATAGCCTCCAAGCGGTCGGCTTGGAAAGAAGGGCGGTATTAAAAAAAGAGCTTGCTCATGTGTTAGGAAAGGAGGAGGAGGTTGTCTTACTTAAAAAAGGAGATATAAACACTAAACACTTCCAAAAGAGTGCAAATAACCACTCCAACTCAAACACTTTCTCTACAGTATTGAAGTAGATTGGAGGTGTAAAATGAGTGTAACAGCATGGAGGAAAGCCAGTTGCGGTTTTAATGAGTTGGACAAATAACAGTGCTCTTGGAGGCCAAAGGTGGATCTATGGCTTTTAATGTTATAGGAGAGGAGAGAGTGAGGCGGCTAGAGATGCCTTTTATTAAGGAGGAAGTGATTTCAGCTTTGAAGGACTGCAATGGGGATAAGGCTCATAGACTAGACATTCTCCACCACTTTCTATAAGGGAAAATGGGAGGTGGTTAGTAAAAGAGATAATGGACTTTAGGATGAGTTCCATGCCTCAGATAACTTTTAAGGGAAGTTTGAATATCACCTTTTTACTCTTTATCCTTAAAAAGAAGGGAATTTTAAATTTGAGAGATTTTGGCCAGCCCCATTAGTGGTGGGGAATGAGTATAAACGTTTGCTCAAACTACTAGCAGGGAGATCAAAGGAGGTGATGAAGTGTGGTAGGGAAGTTTCAACATGCTTTTGTCATGGGGTGAGTTTCTCAATGTGGCCTTGATTGCCAATGAAGTAGTCAATGCAAAATAAGGGGAGGAAGGGGGAGGATTATCTACAACTTGGATATCGAGAAAGTTTATGATCATGTGTTGGCCTCTTTATGACATGAAACAGAAGGGTTTTGGAGAAAAATGGGGAGAATGGATTAAGAAATGTAATTCTACATCATCATTCTCAGTCTCAGTGAATGACTGGATCACCTAAGGGTCACAACAAAGTTCACACCGCTTAAGACAAGAAACCTCTCTCTCCTTTTCATGGATGTTCTAAGTATGATGCTATCCAAAGCAGTGCAGTTGGGATGGATTTCTCATTTTCAGGTTGAGGGTAGAGGGATGGAGAATGTATGTATCTCTCACCTATTGCTTGCTAATGATACAATCATTTCCTGAAATTATAGTATAAGATTGGTCCTCTTTCACAAATGTATTCTGTTGAAAATATTCAAGATGGTTTCTGGGATGAAGGTTACTCTCACAGAATGTGAAAGCAACCCAGTTGGTGAATCAGATAATGGTGCTGAGTTGGCCTTTATTCTAGGGTGTGGAGTGGGGAGCAATTTGACATCCTATCTCAGCCTTCCTCAAGGTAAACACAAAGAAAAGGCCACTTGTGATAGCATCATACAGAAGTCAGAGAAAAAAAGTTTTTTTCCAAATCACCTTTTCAAGTCCCCCAGTGTACTTGTCGCAATATTCTATCCCTTTATTCACGGCAAATTGATTAGAAAGCACCCAAAAAAATTGTTATGGGGGACCAATGAGAAGGATGAAGGGGGATCATGGCATTACATCCCTTATTGACTTCAACAAAGCAGTTTTTGGACATTGGTTGTAGGTCTTTTTAGATGATATTTTCACATTAAGGAAATGTTGGAATGATGCGTTTAGTTCCTATTGTTTAGGAATGTTTATTTTAGGAAAATAATTATAATCTTCGTATAATTGATTTAGTTCTTATTTTATGGTTGTAAATTAGGAGTTAGTTTCCTATTCCCTTCTCTATCTAATTGTATATATACTAGGCACATCACCTCTTATGAATAAGATGGAGATTATTCGACTAGGTATTCTAAAACATACCGATTCCACATGGTATCAAAACTTTAGGCTCGTTTTTGGCATCAAAATCCTATCATAGGCCTTCATTATCATGTTTAACCTATGTGATCTTCATTGTGCCCTGGCCTGCCTTGTTTTTGGTCCCAAAACATAGCATTCTTCTTGCTGCTTTTCTCCTCCATTTTTCTGTAGCATTTCTCATTTATTATTTCCAGAACAAGCCACCAGATCTGGCACATCAAGTGTGAGTGACCACACACTTGATTCTAGTTCAATGAAATCCTCTTCTTCAAAAACAACTCTCGACTCATAATAATCTCTCCGCTAAACCAATCACCACCCACAAACTCAATGGAGAAAATTATCTCCAATGGTCCCAGTCGGACAAGCTCTTCATTAAAGGACGAGGAAAGATCGGTTTTTTTATTGGAGCAACGCAGAAACTGGAGGAAGGTCCTTAAGCGATTGAGATCTGAGAATCGGAGAATGCCCTAATCATGTCCTGGTTGATAAATTCAATGGAGCCGTCAACCAGCAAGACGTACATGTTTCTTGCTATCGCCTAAGAGATCTAGGAGGCTGCAAATGAGACTTTCTCAGATATGGGAAATTCGGCTTAGGTTTATGAAATTTCTACGCAAATTCGGAATACAAAATAACATAATCTAATAAGTGTTTTACAATATTACAATACTCTCAGAATCTTGTGGCATGAGTTGGATTTATTTTATGATTACGAATAGCATTGTCCACAAGATAGTACCATATTTAAGAGAATGATAAAAAAAGAATGTGTTTTTGCTTTCTTGACTGGTCTGAATAACGAACTTGATGAGGTTCATGGAAGAATTCTTGGACGCAAGGTCTTGCCATCCACTCGGGAAGTGTTCTCTGAAGTCCACAGGGAGGAAAGCAGAAGGAACGTTATGCTGGGAAAGGAAACTCCAGACACTCTTAAAAAAGAATCATCAGCACTAGCAGCCAAAAGCAATTGATTCTTTAATGCCTCAAATGGAGGTAACGACACTCGGAATAAAAAGGGAAACAGACCCTGGGGTGATCATTGTAAAAAACCTAATCACACTCATGAGACTTGCTGGAAGTTGCATGGAAAGCCTCCTCATTTGAAAAATGGACAATCAGATCAAGTGACCAGTAGGGCTCTATAAACGGCTTCAGAAGAATCAACACCTGAAAGTTCTCTAGTTTCTCTCAACAAAGAACAGTTGAAAAGTCTCATGAAACTCCTGAATTCAACATCTCTTCCATCTACCTCTATTACACAGAAAGGTAATTTTTCTCAGACCTTCAGTGTGCTAACCGAGGATAAAACTCCTTGGATTCTAGATTCTAGTGCCTCTGATCATATGACAGGTTGTTCTTCACTCTTCTCCACTTATACTCCTTGTGCTGGTAACTTGAAAGTAAAGATTGCTGATGATTCATTAGCCACTGTAGTAGGGAAAGGGTCAATTATTTTGTCAAGAAATCAGACCTTAAAATCTGTACTTTATGTTCCTTTGCTTACATGTAATCTATTGTCCATTAACAAACTCACTCATGATCAAAATTGTGTGGCTAAATTTGGTTCTTCCTCATGTCAATTTCAGAAACTGGATTCAGGGAAGATGATCGGCAATGTTAAAGAGTGTGAGGACTTTACTACCTTGATAAGAAAGACTCAAATAGACAAAGTTCAGTTTACAAATCCTTTTCTATTTATTTATGTGAAAATAATGTCATGTTGTGGCACTATACACTCAGTCACCCTAACTTTCCATACTTGAAAAATTTATTTCCATCTTTTCAATAATAAAGATCTCTCTTCCTTTCAGTGTGAGATTTGTCAATTTTCTAACCATCATCGTGTACCTTTTCCGGTCCAGTCATATAAACATTCCACCCCTTTCTTAATAATACACAGTGATATTTGGGGTTCTTCACGAATCAAAAATTTCTTGGGGGCTAGATGGTTTATTACCTTTATCGATGATCATATCAGACTATGTTGGGTATATATCTCTTGAAAGCAAAATCTGAAATAGAGCAGGTCTTTAAAAACTTTCACTCAATGGTTAAAACCCAATTTCAAACCCAAATCTAGATTTTTAGAATAGACAATGGGAGTGAGTATTTCAAAAATGTTCTTGTGATATTTCTTCAAGGAGAGGGAATCATTAATCAAAACAGTTGCATAAACACTCCACAACAAAATGGGTTGGGAGAAAGAAAAAACAAATACTTGAAATTGTTAGATCCTTAATGTTCACCACTAATGTGCCAAAAAGCTTTTGGGGGAAAGCTATTATCACTGCCTTATTTCTCATTAATAGGATATCTACCTGGATTCTATAATACAAGACTCCTCTAGAAGTGTTTCAAAGTATCTATCCAACAAACCGCCTAATTACCAATTTACCACTTAGAATATTTGGGTGTATCTCCTTTGTTTATATCCATTCTCATAACCGAAGCAAATTTGATCCAAAGACTGTCAAATGTGTTTTCCTAAGATATTCACCAACAAAGAAATGATATAAGTGCTTTGATTCAAAAACTAAGAAGATGTTTGTTAGTATGGATGTTTCCCTCATTGAGAATCAGCCTTACTTCACCAAAAACTCACTTCAGGTGGAGAATGTGACCACAGAAAAGAGTTTTTGAAATTTTTGGGATACATTTTCTACCTCTGAAAATTTCACATTTGCCACTTCTACTCTTCCTTCAGACCAATCAAACTCGGTCAGCTCTATCAACTCTTACCCTGCTCCCTTTTCGACACCCGTTCCTACTACTATTCCTCTTTCAGACCAAGAAATACCCACTACACTCACTTAAGAAACAGAATTAGAAATCCAAAGTGCAAAATTACTTGTCCATGAGAGACGAAAATGAAAGGAAAATGAAAGAATTCACACACTTGAGTAGAACCAGTCATTGAATCCACCACTTCTTGAAGATGCATCAAATCAGAACTCTCCTACACATCATGCCACCTATGAAAATCCAAGTAATTCAACACGTGTTGAGGATCTAGATATTCTTATTGCTCTTCGAAAAGGAAAAAGAGCTTGTACTTTTCACCATTTTTCAGACTACATGTGCTATAACAGTTTGTCTCCTCCCTATCGGACTTTTGCCACTAATCTGACCAATATAGCAATTCCCAAGTCAATCCAAGAAGCATTGAGTATTCCAGAATGGAGAGCAGCAGTTATGGAGGAGATCAAAGCACTTGAGAAAAATGGAACCTGGGAGTGTGTATCAACACCAAAGGGAAAGAAAATAGTGGGGTGCAAGTGGGTATTCCAAGTGAAGTATAATTCGGATAGTTCAATCGAAAGGTTCAAGGCTTGCTTGGTTACAAAAGGATTCACACAATCCTATGGGATAGACTACCGAGAAACATTTGCCCCAATAGCAAAGTTTAACACTATTCGTGTTCTTCTCTCTGTTGCAGCTAATTTAGACTAGAAGATTTCACAACTAAACGTCAAGAATGCCTTTCTAAACAAAGAATTGACAGAAGAAGTTTTTATGGATATTCCTCCTAGTTTTGAATATGTCTATGGCACTGATACAGTTTGCAGACTGAAAAAATCTCTTTATGGATTGAAACAATCTCCTAGAGGCTGGTTTGATCGTTTTTCAAATACGATAAAGAAATATGGCTACACTCAAGCTCAAATTGATCACACTTTGTTTTTCAGAAAGTCTCGAGATGGGAAAATCTCAATCCTAATTGTGTACGTTGATGATATTCTACTTACAGGGGATGATACAGCCGAAGGAGACAGAATGAAGAAGGTTCTAGCCAAAGAATCTGAAATCAAAGATCTTGAGCCTATGAAGTACTTTCTTGGTATGAAAGTTGCAAGATCAAAGAAAGGGATTTATATGTCACAAAGGAAATATATCATTGAACTGCTCAGAGAGACAGGTTTTCTGGAAGTAAACCGACAAATACGCCAATTGAAGAGAATCAGAAGTTGGGGTATAAGAAGGGAGAGGTCCCTGTTGATAAAGGAAGATATCAAAAGTTGGTGGGATGTTTAATTTATCTGTTTCATACACGACCCAATATTGCCTATGCCATCAGTGTGGTTGGCCAATTTATGCATGAGCCTTATTAGGAACGTCTAGGAGTAGTTCACCATATTTTAAGATACCTTAAAGGAACTCCTGAGAAGGGACTTTTTTTCAAGAAAAATGATTCAAGGAAGATAAAGGCATTCACTGATGCTGATTGGGCTGGGTCATCTAGTGATAGAAGGTCTACTACTGGGTATTGTACATTTATATGGGGCAATCTAGTGACTTGGAGGAGCAAAAAGCAACCCGTGGTAGCAAGAAGCAATGCTGAGGCTGGCAGAACTTCGAGCTCTTGCACAAGGAATATGTGAACTTCTATAGTTAAGATGAATCATGGATGAGCTTTCACTACAAGGTGAGAATCTTATGTTGCTATATTGTGACAACAGTCAGCAATCAGTATTGCTCAGAATCCAACTCACCATGACCATACTAAACACATAGAAGTAGATAGCATTTCATTAAAGAGAAGATTGAAGAAGGAATTGTGTGTATACCTTACATTACATCCAAGGGGCAACTTGCGGATTTCTTAACCAAAGGCTTACCACGAGTCAGATTTGAAGAACACTTATCCAAGTTGGACATGATTGATATCTATGCTCCAACTTGAGAGGGAGTGTTGGGATGATGTGTTTAGTTCCTATTGTTTAGGAATGTTTATTTTAGGAAAATAATTATAATCTTCATATGATCAATTTAGTTCTTATTTTATGACTATAAATTAGAAGTTAGTTTCATATTCTCTTCTCTATCTAATTGTATATATACGAGGCACATCACCTCTTATGAGTAAGATGGAAATTATTCGGCTAGGTATTCTAAAACCTACCAATTCCAAAGGAAAGAGGTTATTGTGGCTAAATATGGGACTTGTCATAATGGTTGAATGACTAATCAAACTTGGTCTTTGTGGGTGGCTGTTTGGAAGGAGATTAGGAGAGGATAAGAAGTGTTTAAGGGCATGGTGGAGTTTAAGGTGGTTAAAAGGGCCAAGAGTTACCTTTTGGCAATGATGAGCGGTGTGGCCCTAGATTTCTGAACGGTCATTTTCCTCAGTTGTATGAGTTAGTGGTGGTCAAAGAGGAACCAGTTTGCACCTTAGTCTCCCTTAAAGGAGGGCAAATCTATTTGCGTGTTATCTTAAGCAAATAAACAGATGACTGCGAATAAGGAGGTGTTGAGTGTTATCTTTAGCAAATAAACAGATGATTGCGAATAAGGTGTTCTTTAACTTCTTCAAATGGCAAAAGGGGGCTAAAATAGATTTGTATAGGAAAGTCATTGCAATTCGAGTGGTTCGCCAACAGACACTTTTGAGGTTAAGAGATACTGCAATTAAATGAAACTGAACTCTAGGGATGAGGAGAGAGCTCCTTGGAACTATATTTGCAATTCCACTTGTCCTCTAAGAGTTGCTTCCCCCCCCCCCAAAAAAAAGGAGAGGTGGCTTCGAAAAGGATTTTAACTCTTGGCAACTACAAAGGAGAGAGATTGTTTTCGTAAATTGGTGTTCATTATGTAGAGCACATCTTGAGACTTCTTCAATGCAGTTGGACAAGGGGTGTGAGAGTTTGTACAATAAAGATGAGAGCCATCAATGATTGGGTTCTGGTTGGTGTGGAAGGAAAAAAATACAAAATTTTTTAGGATGTGAAGATTTCTTTGGGGGACTCTGGATATTATTGATTTCATATGCTCTGTTGCTCTGTAGGCCTCACAAGTGAGCACCTCCTTAGTGCTGTCCCCTGCTTTTTGTTAATGTATTGCTTTAATGTGAATAAAATTCTTTCTTCCAATCCCAAAAAAAAAAAAAAAAAAAAAAATATCCTAAGAAAATTCCTAGAAGAGCCAGTAAGAGCCAGTACTAGGATAGTTTCACCAAATCAATTGATTGCACCTCGATAAAGAGATTTTCCCACCTAGAAAGAATTGAATAGATACATTGTATTGGGGCTTTTCATGCTCAGCTTTTGCAAATCAGAAATTTTTTTTTTTTTAACTACAGGGCTTATTTTGACATTTTATTATCAATTTATAGACAGGTTTCATAATCATCAAACCACTCTTTACCTTGTCATTCTCTTTTTGCTTCTACCTTTTTCTCTCATTATATTTTCTTACTTTCATTCTGTTTTTTTATTCCCATACCAATCCACAATAACTGACTTTCCCTACAAAATCTCAACAGTGTAAATAATGCATATTGTAAAGGTTAAAAGTAGATCCTAAGCAGCATAACATCCATATTTCTATCACATCTTTATCTCTTCATTTGATTCTGTTTAAAGTCATATTAGTTAAAGTATATCTTACCATATAATCTTTTTTATAGAAAAAGAAGTTTATATTAGAAGCATATAAGAATGTACAAAAACCCCAAAGGACATGAAATAAAAACTAACTCAACACTACCATCCAATCCCTTTTTCATTCATCTAAACTATAATCATTAAAGACCCAACATGCAGGAGCCCACTAAGACGTGTAGAAAATAATTTTAGGGATCAATACTCGGATTTTTGAAAATTCTTATATTCCTTCCTCTCCAAATACATCAAAGAATAGCCATAAATGCACATTTTCAAAGTCATTAAGCATCCTTCTTTCCTCTAAAACGCCTATATTCTATCAGAAGCAAATCAGGAGGTTCCTAGAAATAACCCATTCACAGCCACATATAGCAACTAAGCGGTTCCGCATCTCTTGTGTGACATAACAATGTACGAAAAGCGATCTCCTCTCAGAACAATTATAGCAAACATAGCTTTATAAGGTCTCCTCTTATGGAGTAAATATATCCTAGCATATCATGTATCACTACATTCGAAGTTTGGTTTCTTCAGCCTTCCTCAGCCTTTGAATTTGAATGTTATCAATGCACCTACTTGGTGTATCAAAAGCTCTTCTTTACACTGTCCAAACCACATTAATCGATTTGGCTCAAGCCGCTCTTCATTTTTCCATTCTACAGACACTTCTAATTCTAACTTTTCCCATCGACCTGATCATAGACCTTACTATTCTCCCATCCACAACAATCATTTTTTTTTTCTCCTTTTGGTCTCTACTGTACTTTGATTGCCCAACACTATGTACCATAAAGTAGTACAGGTCTTAGAGCAATGTGAGAAACTTCTTTTAATTTGATCAAAATTTTAGTACACATGCAAGGTCAGTAGAGTAATTAAAAAAGAAAAAAGAAAAGACACAAACACAATCTCACACACACAAAATTACTTCTTTACTACATTTTAACATAATGGAGGGCGTATTTAGTTTTGGTTAAGTGAAGTAGCATTCAAAATTGCATATTAATTTCTTGAGATTATTGGTTGAAAGAAGGATAAAAATAAGGGTTACTAAAATTAAAATCTCAATTGAATATAATCAGGAAAAAAGACTAAATTTAAAGTGTAAAATACTTTCTGCAAATTTCACAAGGAAAAAGAAAAAGATTGAAGAGTGCCTTTTCTACATCATCTCTGTGTGCAGTCAGGGTAACAAAAATCGCATGATGATGAATCTTTATTTTTGCTAACAAGAAACAACTATCTAAACTAGAATTTCGCAAAATGTTATATGGAACTTACTTGAGATTGAAGATGACCACCAAATATATGTTGAATAAGGGTTGTCTCTTGGGAGCTTGGACTGACAGCCTTCTCTCCACCAAATTCATCAAGGCATACAGATTGCATGGTATCAATTGCAAACCTGCATATGAAACAAATGAAAATAAGATAGAAAAACAACAAATTCAATTTCACTAAAGGAGATCAAGTAGAATTTGTATAACAATATCATCTTTTATAAATTATATTCAGTACAAAGACTAGTGTGAACCTCATGAACTCGTGAGCATCCTCCTGATCCCCACTGCCAAGATTGCCACCAATATAGCGTAACCGTGAAAGAATGTTGAGAGGTGAGAAGGGTTGAGGACTTTGGCTTACTCTTTCGATATGAGTTTGTAACACACAAAGAAAGCACCAATCATCTCGTCTGCCTGGAGGAGAAAACACAATAATTGTAAAGCAAATCATCGCTTAATCCTCTACAGGTGAAACTAGAATTTGAAAGTAAATTTCTAATTCAGTACATTCTCTTCTATGGCCTTTCCCCAGCAAGTATGCAGTAAGTGGTTGCGTGTAAGTTAGACACTGAAGAATTACATTTGCATAGCAACTGCACAGATTTTTCAGAATCAAAGAATATAATAAGCATCGATAGAGGTCATCTAGAAATTAAAAGCAAATCTGTTCAGAATGGTGGAATTATAAGCATGAATGTATGATAAACCTGTTTCCAGTATTTAGAAGTCCACATGGTGGGACTTCAGGCATGTCCCAGTTGAAAAGTTCCACAAACTCCTCATAGGGAAAAAGAATCTGCGAAGTTAATGGAGTATTATTAAAGTGCATTTTTTATTGACATTAAGTAAGTTGAAATACAAGTAAAACATCACTTACAGCTTTTGTCTGTTTCAAAGTCCTAGACGTTCCACTGCCAGGAACTAATGCTAGTCCAGAAGCCTTTCTTCCACGATTTAAAGATGACAGTTCTGTGTTTTGGGATAACTGAAAATCCTTGCACTTGGTCTTATGCCCAGATTTCCAATGCATAGATTGGCAAGTTTGAGAACTGTAAGAATTAAAATAAGCCAAAGGAGAAAGAATTAAATTTCTCAACATGGCAAACTATAAAGGATAAACAATAATAGTACATGTTGGACACAATCGAAGATGGTGCAGGAAATAACAAAGATTAGCAATCTTAAACAAGTGCATTAAGCACAAGGAATCAAATATTCAGAAAATAAAAGATTGCAAACCACAAAATCAACATAATATAATTCACAATGCAAGATAAATAAATAAAACCAACAAAACATTAAAACAACCTAGAAACCATCCAACAAGCAGTAAAGTTAAACAGCCCCAATAAACCATGACCCATAACAATTTCAAATCACAAAATCAAACCAGCAATAGAAACCCAAAATTAAAACTACAAAAGCCAATAATATTTCAAGACCTAGAAACCATAACCCAACAAACAAATGGGTGCACACCAGAATTTAACTAGACCATTAAAGAATCAGAAATATAAAACAATTCCATGAACCAAAACCAGTCATAATTTCAAATAACACCAACTAACAACCCAGAAAATAAAAAATAAATAAATAAATAAATAAAAACCCAAAATAAAAATAAAATAAAACAAGACTAGCAAGCCTCCAGAAACCCAGAAACCAACAATAAATAGAAGTAAAAAATTGTCTATACAAGATTGCTCTAACTATAGAGGAATTAAACTCATGAGTCATACGATAAAGTTATGGGAGAGAGTGATAAAGTATAAATTGAGACAGGAGATAAGTGTGACTTAGAATCAATTCGAACTTATGACAGGCCGATCCACCACTGAAGCAATTCACCTGCTAAGACAGTTGATGGAGACATTTAGAATGCAAAATAGAGATCTGCATATGGTACTCACTGACATCAAGAAAGCATATGATAGCGTCCTAAGAGACGTGTTGTGGTGGGCGCTGATGAAGAAATTGATCTTTTTGAAATATATTAACCTTATTAGGGATATGTACGAAGGAGTTGTGATCAATGTAAGAACTTGTGGGGGACAAAACGATAGCTTCCCTATTAACATTGGACTTCATCAAGATTCAACATTGAGTTTCATACTATTTGCAATAGTGATAGATGAAATCATAAAAAATATTCAAGATGAAATACTATAATGCATGTTCTTTGCAGATGATATAGTTTTAGTTGATAAAACTAGAGAGGGTATCAGTACTAAATTAGAATTATAGAGGGATACGTTAAAATCTAAAGGATTTAAATTAAGTAGATCTAAAACTAAGTATATGATATGTAAGTTTAGTGACAACCATCAGAATAATGAAAAAATGATTAGCTTAAAAGGAAGAAAAGTCTCAAAAAGCGAACGATTTATATATCTTGATTTTATCATTCAGAATGATGGCAATATAGATAGGAATGTAACTAATAAAATTCAAATGAATTGGATGAAATTGAGAAAGGCATCCGGAGTTCTCTATGATTACACGATACCATTACATCGAAAAGAAAATTTTAATAGAATTGTAATAAGACCTACTCTATTATACAGCACTGAGTGTTGGATCATTAAACAACAAAAATAAAAAATGACTGTAGCTGAAATGAAAATATTTAGATGGATATGTGACAAAACTAGAAATGATAAAATTAAAAATAATGAGATACGTAATAAATTGGGAGTTAACTCAATTATATATAAACTGCGATAGTACCGCTTGAAATAATTTGGATATGTACTAAGAACGCACCAGTTAGGAAGACAAAGAAGTTAAATATAGGAGATTTATCCATACCAGTATTTAACCAAGAAGCAGGAAACAATTCAAAAACCAGTAACGCTAAACAAAACAAACCATATAACCCCCGATTCCTAACAACACCAGACAGAACCCAGAAGCGAAAAAATTAAAAATTTGATTGTGGATTAAGACAGGGCGATAGTTTCAAACAAGATCAGGAAACAAACCCCAAATTATATAATAAAAATTTAAGAACCAACAGGATTTCACAAAAATAAGTAGAATGTGTGAGAGAGAGAGAGAGAGAGAACCAGTATTTGACAAGTTTGCAACGAGAGCATTTCTTATGAGCGGGAGAGCCGCAGGAGGCGCAAGAGCTTTGAGTTTCGATGGGGGCCGGCATCCGATCAGGCGAAGAAGAATCGAAATTGGCGTCGACTTCAAAATACTTGGAGGCAGTGTTATTCAAGAGATGAATAAACCCTATTCCCAATAGTATAAGGGTGAAGATCAATTGGAGGAACCAGCTGAGATCTAGACGAGAGAGAAAATCAGACACATGCATCTATGCCCTCCTCTTCTTTCTCACTTCTTTGATTTATAATAATAATAACAACAATACCTAGGGTTCTTCTTCATCGATTCTTTCTCAATTTTATTTAATTTCAACTCACTCTCTCTCTCTCTCTTCTCTCTCTCTCTCTCTCTCTCTCTCGTAGTTTCTATTCTGAAAACCGAATAGAACTCGCAAGGAATAGCATTCGCATCTCTCTCTCTCTCTCTCTCTCTCTCTCTCTCTGTTGTTGAACTAGAAAGCCTGCTTGATTCTCTCCGCATTTTTTTCCCTCTTTCCTTTTATTTTTCTAAAATCCCATATTTTGAATTTTATACTATTTCTTGATTCATATAAAGATAATGATTATTTTAAAATAAAAATTATTCCTAATTTGATTTTTTTTCTTTTCTTTTTTTTTTTTAATTTGATTGACATGACACGTGGTTGAGGAATTTAAGAATAACATTGGGAAGGATTTACTTGCACACATGCGTTGGCTTGGCGTGCTTGTTATGGAGGTTTCTGGGACTTTCCAGGATCCCAATTTTATGGTGAAAAGACTTCATCCAAGTTTTCCATCTTGGCCCACTTTAGAACTAAAAAGATTTGAGCAAATTTATATTAATATCTCAAAAGGGCTGCTTTGGATTGAGATGAAAGTTACCAAAAAGGAAATATTTTATTAGATTTTATTATTATTAGCACCAACTTTTTAATTCAATTTAACTATATTATATTATACAATGATAAAAATTTTTTATGTATATTACTACCAAGTGAAGTATGCTCTAAATCTCAGCTTTTGACCAATAACATATAAGTCTAGTAATAAGATATTAATTTTTTTTAAATAAAATCTCAAATTTAAATAAATTATTTGAATGAATCTTTTTTTTTAATTTTCAAAATCTCAAACAAAAAAGAGAGATCCAAACCAAACAAACAAAATTATTTATAGAAAGAGCATAAAAAGGAAAAACTAAGATGGGAAAAACGTGGAGTCTAGAGATAGTAATAGAAAAAAGAAATTGTTTTCATTCTTTGGAAGAGTCGATCAAAATATGCCAACATGAATTTTCTTGTGAGCATTTGATCTATTTAGTTTGTATATCATTTAATTTATATAGTATTACTTTATTATTGATATAGTAGTCACATAAAACATAAATACAAATATTATTAATTAATCCGTCTTAAGATTTCAGATACTTCACACATGTAATGTAATGTAAGACATTTTCTTAAACTATGTTTGTAGTACTTGAATTTAGGCTTACCACAGAGCCATAAAATTCATTAACCCATAATTGCCACCTTAAGTTTCTCACAAAGATTTTTGCTACTTTGAAAATAAATATAAATAAAAAGTTGAAATGTGGCTTAGATTTTTTAAGTGCAATTTTTAGTACTTATTTCTCAAGAATAATGAACCATTATTGAAATTGCACACCTTCTTACATGAATTATAATGAGATCTTCTTAAAGAGATCTATTTTAAAAATGTGACAGAAAAGAAAACTTTTACATCATGTTTGATTTTTTTTTTTTTTTTTACTATTTGGGTTGAAAGTCAAATTGAGTTTTTGGTGGTTGGAATTACAATTATCCTTTCAGAGTTTTGGAAGTGACCATTGGAATACCTTTCCCATACCAATTTATCCTTAAATGAAATATTGGGTGGTTGGCCATGGAGCTTAACCCTATCATCAACCTCCATTCGGGAGAAGCCGCCTTATTGGAATTAAAGATCTTGTTCCATCAATACCAAAAGTTCAATTTTTGATGGGTTTGATAAAAACTTACAATCAACAATTTCTTTCTTAGACATCCAAGACTCTTTTTCTATCCTCAATTTTTTTTTACCAGGAGTATGTAAAATGAAATATTCAAAGTATTTCAATATCTTTTTCTTCTATAAATTTTGACATTGTTTATTCTACCATTTAATTTGTATTACTGATATCTAATTTTTTTTTCATTTTTTTACTCATTTTCCTCTAAAGTTTTGATATTATTATCGATACCAAATATTTTTAATAGAATGTTAAATTTATTTTCAATGTGTACTATGAGAGCATCCATTCTTTAATTATATTCATCTATTTCTTTATTCCATTCTTGCCTATGAATCTCTTGTTCTTTTTCATATTTCTCAAATCAATTATTTTTCGCTATTGTTGTTGTGTGATGCCGTAGAAATAACTGTTCTGATACTAATTTATAACAATCTAACTCTAGAAAGTGATAAAAAAAATTAGAGAGAGAAAGGAGTTAGAGAAAGAGAAAAAGGTTGAGAGAGAGAGAGAGCTAAAGAGAATAAGAGATAGAGATAGAGAGGGAGAGGCTATATAAAGAGGGAGAATAAGAGAAAGACATAAAACTTGTCCAATCATAACAACTTACTAAGCCATGGCAACAAACCTCAGCAAGCTATGGAAACCTACATCATATGTAACATTAGCTTCCCAAACTACATTTGCAAGCATCATACATAAATGTACCTTGCGAAGCCATAATGGTAGATATCGGTACATGTTTGCTATCTTATCAATGATAATCAAGGGTGGAGCCAGAAAATTTTTCTTGAAGACTATAAAGCAATAATTAATAAAAATTATAAAATAAAAATATATTAAAAATTCATATAATTTTAATTAAAAATACAAAAAAAATTGAACAAACTAATAATTTATAAAAATTGGACTCTAATTTTCTGAAGTCATAATTTTCTGAAATCTCTAATAATTTATAAAGAGAGAAGATTGCTCTTGATTAAGAGAAAAATCATAATTTTCTAAAATTATATTATTGTCAGAATCGTCAGTAACATTTTTTTATAAAAAATGAATTGATTGTTTTTTCTCTCGTAACTGATTCTTTGTTTATCTTTTTAAATCTCTGAACGAGATTTATATTTGAGTGAAAAAAATTTATATTTTTATTAAATTAGGTTTAAACTTTTATTGAAAAGAGAGTCATTATATAGATTTCAAATCCTAATTCTAACAATGAACAATATTCTCTGACTATTGTGTTTATTGAAAATAGAGAATATAGTATTTACCTAATATAACTGATAGAATATCTAATATATCTAAATAATATAGGTAAAATATGACAATCAAATACTATACAGACAGAATATTAATCATAATTTAAATACAATAATAAAATTATGAAAATATTAATTAAATTATGAAACAATTAAATATTATACAATAGATAAAAACTTTGATAAAAACAGATAAAGATAGTAAAAATGTAGTATATAGTAAACAAAAGTTTTGATAAGAATGTAAGTCACTCACGATGTCAACACGAAAAAAAGGAAAAAACTATATAAGAGTATGTTAATGTAAATTTTTAGAGGATATCTTAAAAATATTTGTTTGCTCTTGTCGGTTATTATTAGTTACGTACATCATTATAGTAATCAATCTTTCTTTTTTCCTGGGGGATAATTGATGGATAGACACATAAAATAAAAATATAACTTTTAGAAAGGTAAATATATATATATATATATTCTTTAAAATTGTGTATCTATATATATACATATATTTTAAATTTCAGGATATCCGGATCAGACCTCACAAAACCCAAATATCAAATATAATATTATTTTAAACTTTAAAATATAGAAGTTTGATTATTTTAGACAATTGGAGAGATCACAATTTTTTTTTTTTTTCAAGAGTCACAAAGTTTAAAAGTTAAAATTTTATGTCTAAAAAAATTAAAAAATCACGGGGGTCATGGCCTCCGAAGCGTGTACGTGGCTCCGCCCTCCGATAACCCCTCTAATGTGTCACGGATGAAACGAGCCATGTTCTCACTCATACATGCTTGTTGCCTTTGTGAATAGTTCATATTTGAATTGAGGTGTGCTCACCCTTCTTCTTAAAATACACGACTTCATAGCTTGGATTGATGCCATTACACATAAGGTCATCACACACCTCTTCTCACTTTTAAAAGATTGCCGGGGACATTTCTTACTTAGACATCCAACCCTTTTCCTAATAGGTTTGTCTTTGAAAATGAAATCAACAAATCTTTTATTCCCTTGTGATATTCTTTAAAAATAAAAGGATGGTCTGACCTTTTATATTTACTATTTTTCATTGGCCAAGAAAAAAAAAAGAATTAGAAAATAAATTTAATATCTAACCTATTTTGAACTTTTATGTTTTCCTTTATCTCTTTCTTTGATTTTGACTCTTGCAAATTTGTTGAATGGCATATATCCAATTCAATTTTCTAACTGAAATAAAAAAGAATTAGAGATGTTCTCACATTTTTTCTTTCTTGTCTTATCTATTTCTTCAGATAATGATCTTATATTTTAAAATTTAAATCCATATAAAACTTACTTTCCAAGGATGACCTTAGTGGCTAGATTGGAAAAAAAGACATCCGGTCTTGGAACTCATACTAGATTAAATATGTTTACTCTCATACAGAGAGGTATCACTCACCAGTTAACTTTCTTAGTTTTGAAGGCAAATGCACCTTCCCTAGTAAAGAGGTAGGATAAGATGATAAATGGAAAGAAAGGGATTTCATTTAAAGAAAAGAAAAGTAATGTAAAGGGAAAAAATTGAGAAAGAAAGATCTTAAAATAAATTTAGTACATTTGCTTGATTCAGATTTATGGACGTCAACAGCTTATCCCTCTTTCATTATCCTTTGAATGTTGATTTGATATAAATGCTATTGATTGAATGTTAATTATTTTCCCTATATTAGCATTCATGTATCATCTTCTCAGTGTTGGAGATATTTTTGATCCCACAGATAACTGTCATTTTTTACTTGAATGGGAAACCTGTGCTGATATGTTCATCCGGTCTCCTCGGATGGAAAACCTGTAAAAACCCCACTGGGACTGGCCCGGCGGGGGGACTCCGATGCTCAAGTCAAGAAGAGTAATAACAAAAGGAAAACTGAATACAATCGAGAGAAATATGGTCATATGGCCTCTGTCATGTGATGTATCGGTCGAGTGGATGTCGGAACCCCTGTACGTGTGTGTAGCATGTACGCGTATTGTACAGTAAGCATTATATATGTCGCATATGTAAAGCCATATAATGCAATATAAAAGCATACATATAAAATCATACATTTGATCGTGTGTAGATCCAGTATAAAAATCGTATCTCTGGTGGAATATATTTGGGTATAAAAACCTGCCCCCTGATGATATAGAACTGGCTACCGAATTGAGTATGGAGCCCTACCTTCGTTGGTGTGTATAAATGTGTATGAAATCTCCCTCTGAATGACATATAAGATTGGGTATAGAACCCATCTCTAAATGATATATATAATCGCCTCCTTTTCGTGTGTCAAAAACTGAGTCTCCCTCTGAGGGTTGCATATACTCTGTATTTATAGCATTCTCAAGAGTATAAAAAACCCTAGTTTCCTTTTACTTGAAGTCTTTTAGAATGGTTAGAATTGTAATTAAAGACTTCTGAAAAATTTAGACTTCCTCCAGAAATATGAAAAGATTTGACCTTGATAGTGATTGCTTTCCTTATCGGATAACCATGCATGATTTAGGAGACCTATTAAACAGGGTATCATCATTTGCCCCCACTCCTAATTGCATTTTGAAGAAATGATATTAGGAGTAGTGTGGATTATAAGAGGTCTTCCATAAGATCGAAAGGTCAAAATATCAGCAGGCTAGTAGACTGAGAGATTAAATGATCGAGAGATCGAGTCATTAAGAGACCGAGTCATCAGGTGATCGAGAGATTGACAGATCGACAGATTGAGTGATCATGAGATCTAGATGTCGAATGATCGAGCGTAATACCAGACCGACAGGTCGAACGATCGATAGAATACCAGACCGACAGGTCGAACGATCGAGAGACGAATGATCGAGAGAACACCAGGCCGACAGGTCGAATGATCGAGATAACACCAGACCAACAGGTCGGATAGTTGAGGGTGTCATAGACCCATTCAATGAGATAAATTCCATCGGTATATCAGGGCAACATGGGTCCATTCGGAGAGATAGATTCTAAAGATAAGTTGGGGCGACACAGGCCCGTTCAGGGAGATGGATCCCAGCGGTAAGTTAGGGAACACAAGCCCGTTCGTACTAATCGTTAAGTGGAATATGGAATAATAAGATTTCTTATGTAAAGGGAACGATCGTCACTGATAGTAGGCACATAGGCTCTCAGAGTTTGGGATGACATATTTGACGCGCACGAATGATAGTAGTTAGGTGACTAAGACCCTCTGAATGATAGGAAATTTTTAGAGAGTTGGACTACGTCCACCCGTTCGGAAGTTACATCCCTTATTGATAACGCATACGAATGATAGGAGACTCTAGATATGAGGGTCGTGTCTACCCGTTTGGGGAGTTATATCCCTCAATGATGACACTCTACGTTTGGAAAAGTTCATTTGAGAGAACTTAAATGAGAAAATATCATGAGACAGATAACCGATAAATTATCCATGCGAGGCGAATAGGGTCAGGAGGTCGAATAACCAAGCGATCGAGAGATCAGGAATTGAGAGATTGACACATCAAAAGATGGAAAGACCAACAGGTCGAAAGATTCGAATGATCAGGAGAACTAGAGACCAACGGGTCGTTTGATATTACCAAGTTGAGAGATTTAAACAAAAGTGTTTGGCCAAGTAGTGACCAAGAGTCTAGAGTGTGTGTGTTATGAAAAGTAAAATATCTAAACTAACTTGGAGTTTATGTCCGGCGATACGAGAGGTAGGTGGCCGAAAGAAGAGAAAATAGGGTCAGGCCATAAGTTGCCAAATTGATAATAGTATCCTCTCGTTACAAAGAGTCTGTTTCTTCTGCTGTGCTATGTGATGAGTAAAACCTCGTACGAATGAAAAGAAACTCGTTTGTCACCGTGATAAAACTAGGCGACGATGGCCTAACATTCAGTAGGAGTAGGGCGATGTGGGCCTATTCGGGGAGTTAGGTCCCAACTTAATGACATATTTGTTCGGAAGGATCTAGGCGACTGAGGTCCGTCGGCCGATTAAAGGTTTTAGAAATTAGGGCTGTGTTCGCTCGTTCGGACAGTTCTATCCCAACTTAGTAACATATTTGCTCGGAAATATTTGGACGACTGAGACCCGACGGCCGATTAAAGACTTCAGAAATTAGGATCGTATCCGTCCGTTCGGGGAGTTCTATCCCAACTTAGTAACATATTCGTTCGGAAATATTTGGGCAACTGAGACCCGACTGCCAATTAAAGGCTTCAGAGATTAAGGTCGTGTCTATCCATTCGAGGAGTTCATCCCAATTTAGTGACACATTCGTTAGAAAAGATTTTAGGCGACTGAGACCCGACGTTCGATAAGAGTAGGGCGACACTGGTTCGTTCGTTCAATAGAATCAAGGCGATTCAGGTCCAACTTTCACTCGGGGGTTAGATCCCTTCGGTCGATAGAATTGGGTCATAAAGATTTTTTGATTTATCAATTAGTCGTTTCTCACGGACGGCGCCAATCTGTTAGAGGTATTTTTGACCTCACAGATAACTGCCCTTTTTGACTCAAATGGAAAACCTGCGCCGATATATTCGTCCGGTCTTCTTCGATGAAAAACCTGCAAAAACACATCGGGACTCTTCCGACGGGGGGATTCTGACGCTCAAGTCAAGAAAGATAATAACAAAAGGAAAACTGAATACAACCGAGAAAAATATGGCATTGTAACCTCTGTCATGTGATGTATCGATCGAGTGGATGTCGAAACCCCGTGCGTGTGTATAGCATGCATGCATATTGCACATTAAGCATTATATAAGTCGCATATTTGAAACCATGTGATACAAAATAAAAGCATACATATAGAGTAATACCTATGATCGTGTGTAGAATCAGTATAAAAACTGTACCTCTGGTGGAATATATTTGGGTATGAAAACCTGCCCCCTGATAATATAGAACTGGCTACCGAATTGGGCATCCTACTTTCGTCGGTGTGTAAATGGGTATGAAACCTCCCTCTGAATAACATATAAGATTGGGTACAGAACTCCTCTTTGAACGATGTATAGAACTGGGTATAGAACCCCTCTCTGAACGATGTATAGAATCGTTTCCCTTTCGTGTGTCAAAAACTGAGTCAACCTCTGAGAGTTGCTTATGCTCTGTATTTATAACCTTCCCAAAGGTGTAGAAAACTCTAGTTTCTTTTTGTTTGAAATCTTTTAGAATGGTTAGAATTGTAATTAGAGATTTCTGAAAAGTTTAGACTTTCTCCAGAAATATAGAATAATTTGACCTTGATAGTAATTGTCTTCTGTATCGGATAACCATGCATGATTTGAGAGACCTATTAAATAGGGTATCATCACTTTGTATATATATATATATATATATTATTTTTGTAATTCACCCATAACAATCACATGACAAATTTTTTTTTTAAAAAAAATTCAGCCCACAGCGAAGTTCTTCCTTCTTTTACTCTTCTACTATTTTTTTTCCCCTCTTCTACCCCCTCTTCCTGCGTCGTGGACATTGAGATTTCATATTCTACTCATCTTATTTTGACTCCAAACACAGATGGTTTGTTTATTTCAACTGCCCAGAGTAATTATTAGTAGAAATTTCAACGAAAGTTCCTCTCTCTCTCTCTCTCCCTCTCTCTCTCTCTCTCGGATCCTCATTATGGGAACTTATAAAATGTATGTTTTTTCCCCTTAAGCACTTAATAAAAAGGTGTGCTGTTGGTGGTTGTGGTTTTAATTAAAGTTGATAACATTATCTCCTCTTCCTAGAAGTTCATCAATGCGTTGTATTTTGCCTTTTGCCCCAAGGGAATAAGAAAAGATCAATCCTTTACTTGTTAACCAAAAGGTTTCTTAGAAATTTTTGCTATCAATGCCAAGTCCGATAAAATAAAGGTTTTACAAGTGATACATTGTTTTTAAAAATGGAAACATAAGAGGAAACAATAAAAGTATGGTATGAATATGGAATATGATTAATGGGCAATCGACCTAATAGGTAAGTACGTTAAATTTTTTAATTAAGTCTCGAGTTTAAAATTTAAAAATAAAAAGAAAATTAGGAAAGTTTCTATAAATTGAATTTGACAACGCTTAAATTGGATTAGTCGGCAAAATAGACGACGACGATGATGATGATGATGATGATGATGATGATGATGTGGAGCATGCATGTTGGGTAAGCCATCGTTTGAGCCCAAATTCTAAGGCCCAATTTTGAGCCCTTTATTCAACGGCCTTACTTAGGTAATTCTATTCAGCCCATGAAGTTTCCAAACTAACACAACTGGGTAACTACAGTACCAAAAAAGAAAGGAAAAAAAAAAAAAAAAAAAGATAGAAAAACAAAAATAAACTAATCGTGGAAAACATACTTTTTATTTAGCTTTTATTCTTTTACAATGGTAGGAACGATAACTTAGGTTGCACAGAAATGAAAATGGAAAAACGAAAATACATACAAAATTATACAATAAAATGACACTTTATAAAAATACAAGAAACATAAACATAAACAAACAAATAAATATAAAAAATATCAAAATTTTTATGTAAATATTAATTATTTTATAAAAAATAGAATAATCATTATTATAATAAAAATCTAAAATAATCAAATATATAATTATCAATTATAAGACAAATAAAATTAAAAAATAAAAATTATAATTAAGTAAATAAATAATTTATTAAATATAAAAAAATTAATGAATATATAAAAAATGATTTTCTATATAAATATTAATTAATTTGGTATATTAAAACATTTTAAAAACGTTTGGAAAACGAAAAAATATTAATGTGGAGGAGTTTTCGGTACATTAGAGATCTTAATCACAATCAACTATACACAAATAAACCCATTGCGTATATGCAATAATCTACAAATATAAACATCAAGCAAACTTGATCAAAAAAAAAAAAAAAATCAAGCAAACTCTATCTTTGGATGCAAAATCTTTTTAATACAATTCTCATAAAATCAAATTATGAATCTGGGCAAGTACAATTAAAAGTTTGAAATTGGACAATATAAATTTTATTTTCTTTGTATCTTTTAAATATTAGGATGGAGCCCAACTCTATTATTAAGAAAGCCTTCATGTATTTTGATCAAATATATGATATGTAAATTCTGGAATTAAATTCTAGGAGATATGGTACTGTATTGAAATAATTGTTACTGGTAGAAAATTTCAGGCCTTTGTAATTGATCTAGTCGCAGGCCTTTGTAATTTCGGACCTAGATGCGTATTTTTTGGTTTTTACAGATCGATATTTGGGTTGTGTCGACCAATCCGGTCAAGTACTGTAAGACCCGTTATGGGATTGACTCTTCCAAATCTTTTTTCTCAATTTTCAAAATTTAAACTCAAAACTTATAATTAAGGGAGTAAGTGCTCGACCATTCTACCTAAAAAGAAGTTTGATTAAATGCATATTATATCACTACAAAATAAAAGCGTTGAGGTGACAGTCAAAAATCGTCTACATAACACACCAAATCCAACAGCAATACTTTCTCCAACGGATGCACGTTCAGTTGAGCATATTCCAGTCGAGATAGATATATCGTGACGTTTTGGGCTACCGTTGGAGTATGTCACATATGTATACTGACAGAATGATAAAGTTGGTAAAACTAGTGATGTATCGTTAGTCATCATGTGTTATCAGACGGTAAAACTAGTGATGGTTACCATGTGTTACCATATATTACTACCTTTATTTTCAGTTGTGATTGAGATAGAAAATGTTAGAATACGTTGATGGTTAGAAATGAGTTAGAAAATTGTATCAAATATTGACGGTTACTATGTGTTAGGAGATATTACTACTCCATCATCGGTTACTATTGAGTTACAAAATTATACAAATTGTCACCGGTAGAAAAGTGTTTGTGAAATTAGTGGTTTGTATAGTCACTTATCATGTGTTAGGAGATATTACTACTCCATCATCGGTTACTATTGAGTTACAAAATGTTACAAAATATTTACGATAGAAAAGTGTTAGTAAAATTAGTGTTGTATGATCGGTTACTATTGAATTACGAAATGATGTAAAATGTGGACAGTAGAAAAGTGTTACAAGACGTTATTACTTTTTATCATCGGTTACCATTGAGTGACAAAATATTATAACATATTGACGGTAGAAAATGTTAGTAGAATTAGTGACTTCATCGTCAGTTACTATGTGTTACTATATTTACTATGTGTTACAGTAGCCATGTATTACCACATGATACAAAATACAAAATGTTGATGGTAGAAAATATTAGTAAAATTTATGGTTTTATGGTCGGTTATTATGTGTTATCATATGTTACTAATGTTAGCATCGGTTGTACTAAATATTGACATTTTACTATTGAGTAATGAAATTGTATAAAATGTCCATGGTAGAAAAGTGTCAGTCAAATTGGTGGTGTTATAGTCACTTATCATGTGTTAGGAGATATTACTACTTCATCATCGGTTACCACTAAATTACAAAATGGTACAAAATGTTGACGGTAGAAAAGTGTTAGTAAAATTTGTGGTTTTAATATCAGGTTATTATTAAATTACAAAATGTTTTAAAATATTGACGGTAAAAAAGTGTTAGTATAATTAGTGTTTTATGATTGGTTACCATTGAGTTAGGAATTGTTAAGTGAATTTAACATTGTTATGAGATGTTACTATTTTAGAGTCGTTAACATTGAGTTCGAAAATGTTACCATATGTTACGATGGAAATGGTAACACATCTTTCATCGGTTACCATTGAGCATGGAGAAGTTCCGTTACCATGTGTTACAATGTTCTAGGAGATGTTACCAGATGTTAATACTGAAATGTCGGTAACCGTTAGTTAGGAGATGTAACAACTTTTATTGTGGGTATAGTTATTGATGATTTTATTAGTGCTTACCATGTCTTATCATGTGTTACTGGAATTACTATCGGTTCATGGACAGGCACAAGCATATGCCTTACGGGGCCCACGCATGTATGGACAAGCGCAAGCATATGCCTCACGGGAGCCCACGCATGCATGGACGAGCGCAAGCATATGCCTCACGGGGGCCCGTGCATGCATGCTGGGCATAAGAAAATACCATGTATATGAGAGCGATTACTTTATTATTTTTTTATTTTAAAAATTTTATTATTAAAATAAATACACTTGAAACAATAACATGTATGTCTTGTACTAAGAGGGTGAAATAAAAATGAAATAAAAAACATCTCTTGGTGAAACCAAAAATGAAACAAAAAACATTCATTTCATCACAAAAAATATTATCATTACAATTTGGAGGTCACAATCTCACCATATTTCTAAAACTAAGCAAAGCAGTGAACAACAAGTTTATGTCAAACTTTCTTCCTGTCAATAAAAAAATGAATAAAAAGTGAAGTTAATATAATCATGTAGTAACATTATAAAGAATATAAAGAATAATTATAAATGAAAATAAATATAAAGAATGGTTATAAATGAAAATATTACCCGTGGGATGGAATTAGGTGTTGATGATGATGGTGCACTACTAGCATCTGATATTGGAAGAATCTAATAATATAAATGATTAGGATTATTATTAAAAGATAAAAATGAAAATAGTAAGATTATGCACATTCACACTTGAACACCAGGAATAAGCCTTGCTTCATTAATCAAATTTATCAATTCATTTTGCTGTCCACTTCCAGCATGTGCAGCAACATGCATAAGAACATTGCGGACCAAATTACTAAGATTGTGATTTTGTTCCATTAAACGTTCCATCATAGTAGTCATTTCTTACTTTTCAGTTTTAGTTGAATGCATACTAGGAGTTGTAACATTTCCCACGTATCTAATTCTTCCCCTAAAATCAGACCCTTTAACTTTAGATATAATATCACTTTCCCAAGACAAATTGGAACTTTCCATTTGCACATCTTCTGTAGACTCCATTCTGGTTTTCATCATTTCCTGTAAGAAGTAAAAAGTAAAGTGAATCAAATGTCAATATTGCATAGATAAATCAATTAGAATTACATAAAAAGATAATCATCCATACCACAAGTTTCGATATTTTTCTAGAAACTAAACTACCATCTGATCGTGTTCTACTTGTAATATAAAGTTTAGCTCTAGAAGGTTTTCTCCCATATTCTGTTATCTATAATGAAAAAAGAAACCACACTTTGTAATATTATGTGACTAAAAATAATTTTAATTAATTACAAGTAAATGAAATATGAATTCTTTATAACTTCTAATGTATGAGCTTTGCAAATGATTTTGATCCTAAACAATATGGATCAATCAACTTTGAGCGACATTCTGAATTTCCTTTACTAATTTCCTAGCACAAAGAAAAAAATGTCAGAATAACAAGCGAATTATATAGGAGATTGTATAGTAGATTGCATTTGTACCTTTCCTTTATCACTCAACCAGAAACTAACAGGCTCCTTGTACTGATTTGGATCAACTCTTTCATCCTCCATTCTCTTGATATTTTCATCTATTCCAAGTGATTTATCGAACCTTTTGATTTCAGAGAATTTTTAAAACTCTTCCATTTTTCAAACAAATTTTCAATAACTCATTTCTTAGTGTCATCTTTGAGTGGGTTGAAAGTAATCTTTGACTACAATTAAAATAAAAGAAATACGTAAGAAATAGATACATCAGCTTTTTCATCTACCCGTCGAGTAATAAAAATAGATTACTAAATACCTGTACAATGTTCCACATGTCATCTTTTTACTGTATAGGCATTTCACACCAAGTTTTATAGTTTATTGGAGCAATGGCATGCACTCTAACTATAGAGCCAAGAAATCTAGTAAAGATTGTACCATCAATTCTTATTGGTTGATTTAATTCGTTTATTTCAACTAGCATGCACTGTCTTTTTTCTAAGTCCCAAACATCTTGACAGCGGGTTGGACCTTTACATTTCTTGACAACTACTGAAAAAAAATGGATAATTATTTGATAGCATGTCAATGTGAAATCTCAAATTGAAATGATTGGTAACCTAGGGTAATATCTTCGTAAGATTGGTTTTCTTGAAATTGAACTTGTTTGAATTGTTGTGATTCTTCACGATCAGCTACAATACTCATCCAGCGTTTAGTTCATCCCATAGTTGGTGGAAATATTTAAAATTTTTAAATACTCATCAAACAATAGATGTTGTCTGGTGTTTAGTGTGTTTGGCTGAAAATCTTTTGAGATATTTGAGAGGTTTGAGGAGAGTTTTGAAGGGAAGAAAAGTTTCGAAATTAATTAATATATTTAGGATTAGATTTATAGAGAAAATTACACAGGCGGTCAATTTCAAAGCCCGCCAAATTTTTCCGCCATTTTTTTCATAAGATTTACCCGCTCTTTTTCATTAGCCGCACTTTTGTTTACCCGCCTTTTTTACATTATAATCCTTATCTTTGTTTAGCCATTACCTGTATCTCATATTTTCTATAATTTTTGTCATTTCATATTTTTCATATTTTTAGTTGGTGATATGTCTTTTCTTTAGATTGATTTTATATAATTTTTACAAGTAAAATTTTATGTAACTTAAAATGTTGTAAAAATTCTAGTTAAATTAATATCAGAAATTTAGTAATGTGTAGTAATGTATAGTAATATATAATAATAAATAGTCATACATTATAGTATAGTTATATATAGTATTAATATATACTAGTTTGTAGCGTAAGCGGACGGGCGCTGCCAGGCTCCAGTAGTTGGATCTTGATTATTAATATCAATTCAATTTTTTTTTATTTTTAATTGATAATTAATTATATTATATAATATTTATAATTACTAATAATTAATAATATAATTAATAATTTGATATTTTGATATTTTATGCATTCCATGTAATACAATTTTAGGACTTGGTACCTATCACTTATTACTATACTTTATCACTTATTACGACAATGCTCATCTGGTGTATTGAAAATATTTAAAATTTGTTATTTAAATTTTTTTAGTAGATAGTGTTTAGAGTATATTGAAAATTTAGTTGAAAATGTGTTAAATTGAAAATAAGGATGAGTTAAAATTTTTAAGATTTTGAGAGTTTTGAGCAGAGTTTTGAGTGAAGGAAAAGGTTTGAGGGAAAGAAAATTATTGAAGTTAATATAATATATTTATGTTTAGATTACAAATCCAACAATTTCGAACCCGCCATTTTTTTCAAAAATTTTTTTATATTTTTTACCCGCTTTATTAGATTTTTGTCACATTTTACCTTTCTTTTTTACACTACAATCCTTATTATTAACGTAACCATTTCATTTTTTTCATATTTTTAGTTGTTCACATGTCTTTTCTTTGAGCCAGTATAAATGTCACTTAATTTAAAATTTATTATTAGATTATTTTCAAATTAAATTTTTAATATCAAAATCCAATTTTTTGTGAGATAAGATCCACTTATTATCAATTTATTACCATTTATGTATAATAACTAATAATAATAATACAAATGGAATACAGTAAATACGAATGCTTTCGCTTTTGCACAAGCAAAATAAATAAGAGAGCTGAATAAATTTGAATATTAATTAATTAAATAATATTCTTTAAACTAAATATCAATTGAAAATTCAAATTAATATTAATGTTATTATTTTTTAAAATTTTTTGGTTCTATATAAAATTATATAATATTGAACATAAAAATTTAATTTCACAAATAATATAATAATAATGTATGATAGTATAGTAATTGCAATTAAATAAATACTAATATATTCATATTGATAACTTAATTAAATTTACCCTAAATTAATTATTTTAAATATTATTCATGTATATCTAATTTTAAATTGGTATTTTAAATTGATAATTAGAGTTTAGTAATATATAATAATGTGTATTAATGTATAGTAATATATAATAAAATATAGTAATAAATAATTGTAATATATAGTATTAAAATTTAGTAGTATGTAATATTAATATATAATATTATTAGTGATTTAATATTAATTATAATTGTATTAAAAAAATTATATTCAGCATGCGCGCCAACTCTTCTTTATTTTTTTTTTAATTTTTTTCATTGATAAATTTTACGACTTGTTAGTTGACTTATTATCTGTTATTATCACATGTTACCATGTTTTATCAGTTGTTACCATCTATTATAGACATACACTCTATTATTACTTTTGTCATATTATTATTACTTGTTTCCATACATTATAACCATAGCAATAAAATAATATTAGTTCATATGATGCTTTATTAGCTCTTGTTATCGGTTGATAAATGCATTATATTATAAATCAAAAGAAGAATAAAGAAAAAACAAATTAATGATCATATAAATGAAATGTTATTACATTGCATTACATTTCATATGTATACCCATTCCATCCTACTCTATCAACCTCATCATCATCGTCATTCTTGTGTGTTAATTCATCTCCTCCATCTCCATCTTCAAGATTAGTCTGAGGGGCTACTTTCTGAATTTAGATGTTGATTCATGTTTTCATCACCTATATCAAATTCATCTCTGACTTTGACATGTTTTATAATAAGCCATCCTTTATGTCTTTCATTAGCTACGTAAAATAATTTTTTTGCCTGGGATGCCAACACATAAGGATCATCCAGTAAATCGACACCCGTATGATTCAGATAGGAGAAATTCAAAAGTGTTGAGCCAAATCTATCCTTCTTGTATCCTCGTTGTAGATCAACCGAATCACACCGAAAAAATACAAAAGTATACATCCCATTATAGTTTATTTAAATAATTTGCCATAAAATTCCATAATAATTAACTTTACCTTTAGTAGGCCTTTTATCCTTGACACTTGCATAACTAATGTCATCCACGGCTATAACAACACCTGAATTCTGAGTTTGAAGGTACTTCTCGTGATCATTTACATGAAATCGATATCCTTTGATTACATATCCATTATAATTTCTAACCAATGGATCTAGTCCACGAGCAATCCATTTAACTTCATTTGTAATCTCTCCGGGGTATTTTGGGTTCATAACCTGAAAAAGAAATCATATAAATATAATAATTTAATAACTTGAAAAAGAAATCATGTAAATATAATAATTTAATTACACTAAAAATGATTGCCTATTGATACTTACACGACGACTAAATCAGATATTAAAGTCTTTGCTATGAAGTTTGTCAATTTGGAAAGTATTTAACTTCTTCCCCCTGTTTGTTCTTCGAACATGTTGCATATGTTCCCTTCATATGAAACAATAGACATTATGGTTTAAAATTGATATACATTATTATTATAATATTATGACAATGTATATTTACAGTCTAAATGAGATAATCGATTCAGTGTTGAATAGTATGTATCTATGGCATTGCTCCAATGATTTCTCATCAAGACGAATTCGAGCTGTTCTTTTTTTTTGTCTTTTCCGTATTCTTATTCCCAAAAGTCTTCCAATAGTGGACTTATCTTCTCCAAATGTAATGTGGTTGTCATTATTCCGTAATAGACGATTAAACCTTGTTTCAACTCCGTCTAAATATCTTGAACAGAACAGTAAGCACTCGTTTGCTATGTACCCTTTTATGATTGAGCCTTTAGGCCGCGCTCTATTACGTACATAGGACTTGAGTTGAAGCAAATATCTGCACACATGCATACAGTATTACATACAATAAATACATGTAATTGTTAAATAAAATGAGTATGGTTGTTATATAAATTTACCTTTCAACTGGGTACATCCACCTATATGTTACTGGTCCACCAATCCTTGCTTTACTTGTCAAGTACATGATCAAGTGTATCATGCTGGTAAAAAATGAACGCGGGAAAATCTTTTCAAGTTCACACATAATTTGTGGAACTAATGCCTTTAGTTGTTCAAGTTCACGTGGATCAAATACCCTAGAGCAAAGATATTTAAAGATGTTGTAAATTTTAATTATAACAGAGATAACATTATCGAGCAGTGATCCATAATCAAATTTTAATTATACTCAGTAGAGTATGCGACTCGTTCGTCTCACCTATTTTGTTTTGCTCGGCTTAGGGTTGGCCTCGGCTAAAAAAAGATTCAACTATTAATAAAGTTTAAACTTGAGACAGGTTCGGGAGCAAACCTTTGCTCAATTCAGTAACTATATGGAAATGATAAAAATTTATAAATAAATAATTTTATATAAATTTTATGATTGGCTGATGTGATAATCTACTCGACTCTCATAATACTAACCAAAGGATTTTTCTTGAACAGCAATAAATTCAAATTTAGATAATTTAGCTGTAATTTTATTTTTTAGTTTTTGAGATTAATTTCATTGTTTTATTGAGGAGAAAGTGTGAGACAGCAGCTCAACGGAGGCCGGGCACACGATCGGAGGAGTCAAAAATCACACGCAACGTAAGTCGGGAGGGAGGCCTAAGGCTTTACAGCTTTCGGACAATGTTATCATAACAATACCATATATCAATTTGTAAACTTCAAAATTATAGTTTAGTCTACTCAATTATGAGTCAACATAATTGAATCGTTGATTTTTTTAATCATGATTAAAAAAATATAAAATTATTTTTAAATAAATATAAATTATTTTCATATTTTCATATAAAAATTTAAAAGAAAAAATTTAATAAATATAAAATCAACAATAACTTTTAAAATTCATATTAAACAATAAATTCAATTAATTGATCGTTTGAGAGATCAAAGGAGCATAGGGAAAAGGTGAGAAAAGAAAGGAGAAGTCAATAGATTTGGAATGATTTATTTGTAATTTTTTTTAATGTCTGCCTTTCTATATAAAGTTTAATAAATTAAATTTTTTTGCATTTGATAATTGAATGCAAACAAACTCGTTTGATTAAAAAACTGTAATTGAATCATGATTTACTAAAAAATTATGGTTAAACTATGTTGACCCATGGTACAGTATTGATAACTGTCATGGATTCACTTGATAGATTCAAAATCAATAAAAAATTCAATTTAAAAAATCAATCAATTAGATAAGAGGGTTTATTAGATTTAATTATTATTTTATGATTTTGTTAGAAATTAATGTAGAATTCATGACATTACCTACCCCTTGAAAAGTTGAACATTTACGAACGGCTATACTTTAGATGGCTCTCACTCTGAACTATTCGACACTAAGTAGCCATTTTTCTCTTTGAACAACTTTTATTCTGATGCCAGGTAACATTTTTCCTCTTTGGATGGTTTTTACTTTGATATCAGATAACCCTTTTCTTTTTTTTAGAGGGTTCTCCTTTGGATGACTCTCACTTTGGGTCTTATCAAGTATTAGGTAACTCTCTTTCAGATAGTTCTTTTTTATATTAGTCTGACTCTGATACCAATTTGTCATGGGTTCACTTAATAGCTTAAGTCTAATAAAAAACTTAATCTAAAAAATCAATTTATTGAATGAGTGATTCTATTAGATTTAAATATTATTTTATAATTTTATCGAAAATTAATACGAGATTCGTTACAATAACACAGACAGTAGAGTTCAGTGTGCGGCTTTTGGGTTCGTGGGGTTTTTTTTTGGGGGGGGGGGGTATGGGGTTGTGGGGTTGTTTGTCTGGCCTTTTCTGGTTCCACTTTGATTCAAACAGTCCAAGATTCCTAAAATTATTTAATTATAATTAAATTATTTAATAAATTTAAATAAAATTAATCAAAATATATTAATATGGTAAAATTTAATTTATTTAATTCACTCAATATCAAATTTTTTTATATTTGAAATCATCTCAAGTTCGTTTTCTTAGCTGATCTCAATTTTCTAAATGGGATCAAATCAAAACCTCTGAATGAAACAATGTAAATTAGTTTTAATAAAATATTGTTCAAACAAATAATTAACTTAATATTGACTATCTATTCAAATGGTCATGCTCTTAATTCACATTGTTTTCATGCAAATTTATTATTGGCCTAAACCATGAACCCATTTGTACAATGCTTTTTTTTTTTTAAAGGATGAAATTGGTTTTAATTTTCAAAAAATTATTTATATATATAGTATTAATTTTTAACAATTTACATTTGTATTCTTATTTTTATTGTACTAAACACACAAGCGTAAGCCAAGTTAGGAGAGCCATTGAATTCGAATTTAAATCCTAGTAATGGGAAGGCTCATGTGCAAAGAATATATGTGGGAGAAAATAAAACAGAGAAAGATTTATGGTTTCCCTTGTCCATTTTAATCTTTTCATTATGTTCGTATTTCGGTATTTTCTATTTTGTGCTCAAGTTTTGTTCCTTCAAAGTATCATGCAAAATTAACGGCAAAATATTGCATGTAGTTTGCAGTGTTTATTTGTGCAATGGAAAAGATACTGAAAAAAATAAAAAATGACGATAAATGTACTTAAGAAAAAGATATTTGCTCACAGTCCATTGCTTTAATATGATGCATACTTTAATTTCACATAAGCCTTTCTTTAAAAAAAAAAAAATTAAGAAGTGTATTGAATTTTCCTTTTTTATATTGTTCCGGTAAGGAGGATCGAAAATCTAAATATATGAGATTTAGTAAAACGTAGAGGTAGACTATTAAAAACTTGGATATAAGTTATCTATAAAAATATGATAGTTAAGGATTTAGTGGAGGATATGGTTTTGGATAGAAATCATTGGCGTAGGAGAATTCGTACAGATTAAACCAATACTTTTTTTTATCTTCCTGATATTTATTTCTGAAAAATGATCGACCTCAAAATTTAGGATTAAGGTTTAGATTATTATTGTTGTATTAAATTTTCCTTTTTTTCTTTCTTTTTGTTTTGGGCAGTGAAATTAGGGGCCTTGAGTTGGAGCTAAATGTTAATGGAGCTTTCTCAACATTCCTTTTGATATTCAAGAGATGCTTTATAACAATATATAAATTCAATATTATATATGTGCAAACACACATAACAGCAATTTTGAAAAATGAAAAATGGAAATGAATTTATTGATAAATTTACTTGTATTTAATAGAATAATCAGATATCTAAAATGATCCCTTTTTCTTTGTATGTGAAAGAAAGTATGATTTCTAATACCGATTTTTTTCACCTCATATATATGCAATATTTTAGGTGAGACTTCAATTTGATGCAATCGTTTGAGAACAATTCTTGATTCGGTATATGTAATTTGTTAAATAATCGAAACATAAATATAATTTTAGATTCATTTCTCGGAATCTATTTAATTTGACCGGACTCATTCAATTAATTAAAATAATTGATCTCGATTATTTTAAACCGTTTGTGGTATTAGTTTCACTTTAATTCATTTTAAAAATAAACAAATTAGACTTGGTACTCGTTTGACATGGGTTTTTTTTTTTTTTTTTTTTTTTTTTACATTTTCTTCTCATATTAAAAAATTAATAATTTTTAAAATAAAATTAAAAGTTGTTTGATATTTTTAATTTTAAAATAAACTTATTTTATAATTTTTAAAATAAAGTTAAAAGTAAAAAATAAAAATTGTTAAAAGTTAAAATTAAAGAGAATGAAAGGATATAAGAGTTAATAAATTTATAGTAAGAATATATTTGAAATTTTATATTTGTTAAATGAGAATATAAATGAAATAAAAAGAAATGTATTTTTTAAAAACCTGAAGTATAAAAATAAAGAGAAATAAAAACTCCTTTCAAGAGCTTTTATTTAAAAATTACTTTTAAAATTTTATTAAAAAAAATTATTTTTAAGGAAAAAAGAATTTATTTGATAAATTTTCTCAACTTAACTCATTTATAATTATAATTTAAAGTATCATATTTAGGGGTGTTCATTTTGGTGAGTTAATGATTTTTTAGGTTATTCGGTTTGGATTATTCGGATTTTGGAAGTATTCAATTTAATTAAAAATCAAATCGAATAAAATAAAACTTAAACCAATTTACTCGAATTAAATTCGAATTATTCAATTTGGGTTATTTAAATTTCATTTACCCGAATAATCACATAATATAAAAAATTTCTTTAATGATTTGGGTTAAACGGTTTAAATTTTAATCAGATTGGACATGTCGTTATGTGAGAATATGTTATTTGGATTTCAGGCGAGTTTTGAATAAAATTTTTATTTTTATATCTGAACTATTCATCTGAATTTTTAATCAGATAAAATTATTTACCGATCTGATTTTTATTTATCTGAATTAAATAATTTATATTTAATTTAAATCAAACAGGTATAAATCCAGATCAACACCCTAATCATATTACCTTTTTGTCATTATTTTTTATGGTCCGGCGGTCCGAAACATGGTATTAAAAAAAAAAAATTATCTATCTTTTCTACGGTACTCGATTGGCACAGATACTTTTAAGCCGCCACCTGAACGGTTGAGCATATGCATCCTCGTTGCGGAGGATCCAAACTTACAACAATCCATTGGTTGCCCTCCCAAGAACATGGACCCATTTCAATTTTCCATGCTAAATTGAAAATAATCAATTGCCATGTTGATGTAGACCCCACCAACATTTTAATTATATCCTTAATATTAATTATCCATTATAATTCATGAAAGAAAACAAAAATTGAAGAGGGAAAGGGAAGAAGAAAATAATATTGAAATAAACCCCCACTTTATTGATAAATAATAAATTTAATAAGATAAAATATTAAATTTTTTAATTGAATTTTAAATTTAAAGTTTAAAAAAAAATATTTTATTAAGAGAGTCATCTTCTTAAATAAAATTTTATAGATATTTAGATCAAATTAATTAAAATAATCAAAATAGAGGACAGAGAATAGAGGAAGAAACCACTCACTTTTGCAAATGACTGTGAGAGAATCGTTGAGCTGTCCGATCCAAAAGCTGCCCATGAAAGTTGTGGACCCACTCCATTTTCACCCTAAATTATAAACACATGGAAAAGAAAAGTAGGAAAAGTGCAAAGATTTTTTTAAAAGAAAAAAAAATGGTTGGCCGACCGCACATTTACAAAGCAAATTGCCACGAGAAAACTCTTCTTTTCAAGCGGAGAGGCTCCCATTTTCAACAACAAAAACATATTTAGTGAAAGACACCCAAAAAAAAAAGGAAGAAATATATAGTTTGTTCATTCTTCTTTTTGTTCATAGATTTTTGGCTTTGCAAAAGAGGTTGCAAAATAAAAAAATAAAAAAATAAAATTGGCATCCGTCAAGGAAAAATAAAAAATAAAATAAAATCTTAAAATAAAAAATGAAGTTTCTTTCCCCCACAACGAAGCCTGCAAAAGTGGTTGCATCTCTTTCGATTAATCCAGGTATTAGGGAAAGGTTGTCTCCTTATTTCTCATTCAGTCACTTCCATCTCACATCATATATTTTATTCTATTTTTCAAATATGCAAAATTACTACTCAATCTTACCAAATTACCCTTTCTCTCACTCAATTAATACTTTTTATCTCTCTCCCCAATCTCTTATATATATATATATATATATATATATTTTTACGTAAGGAGATTTAAATCCAAATCTATTATAAAAGAAAGAAAGAGTAATGTCATTTGAACTAAAACTCATTGACTCTCTTATACCTTATAACAATTCTATCTCTGTCAAATTGCTATAAAGTATCTCCACCTATATTACTCTACCATTTATTTAATAAAGAGAAAAAGGACGTGTATAGGTGATCGATAAAGATTATGAGATTTTAAAAAATTGTTAGGCGTAGTTATTGGATTTAATGAAAATATAATAAAAATAATGTTAAAGTTGGAAAAAAATAAATTAATATTTTCATTATCTTCTCAAAATAACAGATAATTTGAAAAAAAATCAAATTTTAAAAAAAAATGATAAATAAAAAGGAAATGAAAGAGTATTTAGTAGAGAGAGAATTCAAAAGCACATTGCTGTAATTCAAGGTGATTGGTTTGGAGTTTTGGAGAGATACCTTTACATAAAGGTCAGAGTTAGCATCGCGACGTGACGTGATGTGAAGTGGTGTTGTTGATCATATTCATTGTAACCCTATTTGTTTATGTTAAGTAACCATTTCATGAAGTTGAACCTTCTTAGAACCTCCTTTCTGCAAGAAAATTAAAATATACTTAAGTTGAAACTTAGGTATTTAAATTAATAACATTATAGCTAAACTTTGTGTCACAAACAAGTCTAAAATGTTGATTCCAAAACACTAAAACGAAAAGAAATACACTATTCTTTTTTTTCCTTTTAATTTATTTTTCAATTTTCAGGTTTGATTTGCTAGCCAACTCTACGCTAACATAATGTTTTATTTATTTATTTATTTATTTTATTGAGTGAATGTAGCACATTCAAAACCATTATATACAATGATGAATTTAAAAACAGTATTTTGAAATCTAGATTGGTTGGTTCGACCAGTTAAATCAAGAATCAGACATACAATCGGTCCAAATTTATGTGCAAAATTGGGTTGAATCAGTCTGATCCAACTTGGATTTTCAAAAAAATTGAAAAAATTATATCATTATGGAATCAAACCTTAGGCGCTCTGATGAAAAGTAAAAAACCTTCACTACTACGCTCTTGGTGTTTAAATATATTATAATTTATATTTATTTACGATTTTGATTTGTGAAATGGGCTGACGACTCTTCCGCCAATCAAATTGTAACATCCCTGGTAATCACTGCTCTTTTTTGCATGAATTATTATTTTTATTTTGGGTGTGTAATTTAATTAAAAAAGAATTTTCTTATTTTCTTCATCCATTTGTCAATTCCTTGTTTCATATAGTCATGTAAAATTATGGTCGTTTAGCTATGGTTACTGATTAATGGCTATTGTCTTTCTGGCAAATTAAATTAGGTGGTACTCTTCTAGTTTTTTAGTACTTGGGAACTTAAAATAAAATTAAAAAAATAAAAAAGATAACGAAATCCCAATATCCAGTGATTACCAAAGAAATGAAAATTTTGAATACTTTATTTCACCAATTTTCCACATGTTATATATCTTCTTTTTCTTTTAAAATTATGTATACAATTTTAAAAATCATAACCTGAAATAAGATTTACACACTAAAATTTATAATTTTATGTATAAATTTATAATTTCAAACATTTATTATATTTCATGCTATGGTTGTTTTGGTATATCTTGATTGATTTTATACTTGTATCTGTGCTTATTAAGGTGATCATGTTTAATTTTTGAAATACTGAATAAAACCCTAATTAGAATAGGGGTTTTATCACATTAGTACCTAAAAAGTTAACACTGTTGGTTTCATTTGTGGCTTGGGACATGGATTGGGGTTAGTTGTGAGAAGACAAAGTCCAAAGGGAGATGCATGAGAGGGAGAATATGGCTTAGCTGTTTAGTTCACTACCAGAAAAAGAATTTTTAGCGATAAAAATTATCGACGGAAAAAAATCCATCGCTATTAACGACGGAAAAATCAATGACGGATTTAGCGACGGAAAAATCCGTCACTAAATTCGTCGCTAAATCTTTTCCAGACAAATCAGTGACGGATTTAACGATGAAAAATTTCCGTCGTTAATTTTTCATCACTAATCCGTCGCTAAAACTTAAAATTTTTTTTTGTTAAATATAATTTTTTTTTGTTTTTATTAAATATAATTTGTATTTTTATTAAATATAATTATGTCATTTTATTAAATATAATTTTTTTATTAAATATAATTTTATGTTTTTATTAAATATAATTTAGTATTTTTATTAAATATAATTTTGTATTTTTATTAAATATAATTTTGTGTTTTATTAAATATACTTTTTAGATTTTTATAACTACCATTATATTATTATTAATTATCCTAAACCAAATTATCCTAAATTACTATATTTTAGTTACCAATAAACTTATCATTATTATAAAAAAAAAAAAAAAGTTAAAAAAAGGGGCGGTTCCACCGCCCATGTGTGCGGTGGAACCGTCCCCTTTTGTTTTGTCTTTTTTTTTTTTATTTTTAATTATTTTATATTTTATATTTTATATTTTATATTCTTTCGTTTTTTTATTTTTTTAGTTTTTGTGTTTTTATCACTATCATTATATTACTAGTAATTATCCTAAACCAAACTTACCATTATCATAAAAAAATAAAAAAATAAAAATACAAAATAAAAAAAATTAAAAATAGGAGGGCGGTTACACCGTGCAAGTGTCACGGTGGAACTGCCCTAATTTTTTTTTTTTGGTTTTTTCTTTTGTTTTTTAATTATTTTATGTTTTTATTAAATATAATTTTATGTTTTTATTAAATATAATTTTGCATTTTTATTAAATATAATTTTGTGTTTGTATTAAATATTATTTTGTGTTTTTGTTAAATATAATTTTTTATTTTTATTAAATATAATTTTGTATTTTTATTAAATATAATTTTTTGTTTTTTTTAAATAAAATTTTTTTATTAAATATTATTTTGTGTTTTTATTAAATATAATTTAATGTTTTTATTAAATAAAATTTTAAATTTTTTTAAATTAGGTTATTGTATTTTTAATATTGAGAGTTAGAAATAAAGTATAGAAATAGAAAAAAAAATAAACTAATAACACAAAGGTGATCGTGACATGTTGGTTAAGGCTCTCAATATCTCTCTCACACACCCAGATTCGAACCTAAATGTGAACATTTTTACAACAAATTAAAAGCGGGCGGACAGGCAGGCGGGCGGGTCCGGCCCGGGATAGGTGCGTGTGAGGGCTGTGGGTCGGGTTGGGCAACCGGGTCAGTTTCTCGGGGTAGGCAAGTGGGTCGGGCCGGCACAGGTGTGTGTGAGGGCTGCGAGTTGGGGCAGTCTCTCGGACACGTACACTTGGACTCTTGCTCACTTCACCGACGAAAATTTTCGCGCTAATCCAGAATAATTAGCAAAAATAAAAAATTAAATTATCGACGGATTATTAGCGACGAAAATATTTCTATCGCTAATTAGCAACGGATTTTTTTAGCTTCCGTCGGTAAATTAGCGAGGTGACTTTCAGCGATGAAATTTTCCGTCGCCAATACTTTTAGCGATGAAAATTTAAATATCAGTGACGGATATTTTCGTCACTCATACCTGTTTTTCATGACGGATATTTCCGTCACTCATATCCATTTTTCTTGTAGTGGTTGTATAAACTATTCAAAGGGTCTTTATTTATTTAGGTGACGCTTATGCACTAACAATGCATAAAGGGTTTGGTTGATTTGTAAGTCTAATAACTTTCAAAACTATCATGAATTTTCGTAAATAATACAAATAATATTACAAAATATCGTTACTCTTTTATCTTCTCTCCCTAATCTTAATCGGTCAATTGATGGATTGATTTGATCACTCACCTTTTTGTCTTCTTGTTTTCCATTGATCAATCTATCGACGATTCTTGCTTTTTCCTTCTGCCAAATCGATTTGATTCCATCTAGTCTCTCTTATACATGTCTTTGATCTAGGGAAGAGAAGAGATCGAGAGATCAGTAGATGATAATATCCAAGATCGATCCGGGGAGAAAGAGGAACGATACCAAAGATTGACCGATCAATCAAGATTGTGAAGAGTAAAGAAACAAACACAAAGTGATCAGACTTCGATCTATTGATCGAAATTTGCCACCGGTGGATTGCCAATATTTATTATAGAATACCATATTTGGGTTTTTTTTTTTATTTTTTTTATAGGAAATTGATGACGGTTCCTTAATAATTTCTGAATTTTGAAACTTGTTTTTGTGAAAATTGTGATTATTCCTAGATAATATACAATTCTAGATACACACATATATATAATAATGATTTCTTCAACCATAGTCACTTATAAGAAAATGATCTTATAATAAATTGACTTTCTAAATTATATAATATACTTTTATTCAATTATTACATAAGAATCACCGACCATAGACAAATTATAATTAATTGTTACATGGCCTCCATGTTTGTATTATTATTATTATTATTATTGTTATTATTATTATTATTATTTTGTTAAGTATGTTTAGAAGCCAAAATAATAATATATCACGAGATGCCTTGCATGGCTCGCACGTTGATTACAATTTTTTACTAATACTAAGTCAGAGAGAGCCGTTGCCGTACCATGCCGACGTGGCACTTTTCAGGGTGCTCAAATAGTAATCCTTTTTCTCACTTCACCGCTAAATGTGGCACCATAGAACACTATGAACATGTAACAGCAAGTCTATAGTCGAGATTACAGCGGGCTAATAATTTCTATTTATAAATTCTGTATTTCTTATAAAAAAATTTTTAGCCTAAATGAAAAATATTTTAATTAAAAAAAATATAAAATAATGCCTGGTTGAAGTTTTCGGCATAAGATCCCAAAAAAAAAAAAAAAATTATATTCACTTCCTCCACCAAGAAGGTTCAGATGCAAACTGATTTTGGTATTGAGATTTTTTTTTTTTTTTTAAACAAGATTTTTTAGTGCAATGAGTTTATGTATTTATGAGTATATCTACTAGAGTATGTGATTTATAAATTATTATTTATAATTTAATGATTTATTTGGTATATATCTAATGATCACGGATTCTCATTGTTATGTTAAATTTTATCAGAATCATTGGATTATTATTATTTTTTGTATTTGATTAATCGGTATTCAAAATTATGTTTCGATTGATTTGGTTCGAGTTACTGATGAATTCTCTCTAAGGGACTTTTTCAATATAATTTTTTATATTCCCAAAATTTAAATTTGAATTTTAGTTAAAAAATTTAATAACCATTAAATTATGAGGTACATACCCATTGTCTCTTGATTAACATGGTAAGATGAAGATTCTTCAAGAAAGCATTAGGGTGAAGTTGCTTTGTTTCCTTAACTAGATTTACTTTAACAAAGAGAAAAGACCATTTCTTTTCTGTTATTTAAACAAACGATTAAAATTATCACATTTTAACGATTTATCTGTGTATAGGAAAATGACTTGCAGTTTCGTATTGAGAGTTACCTTTTAGATTTTATCTCAATCTATAGATATATATATACTTATAAATATCTGCCATCCAAACAGAGAGAGAGAGAGAGAGAGGAAAAACGTGGAAGTGATTTTCCAGAAAACAAAGGGAGCAATTTAAGCAAAAATAAATAATCAATTTTTAGGAAAAATATTGATGAAATTTGGAAAAATATATATATGTATATATATTTTATAATCAAATTTGAAATCATATTTCAACTAACATGATTCAAATATTATTAGATTCAATTTAGATAGGTCCGCACCAACACTAGTATTTCATTTTCTAAATTTTATAGCCTTAAAAAGACCATAGTATTGGGTCCCATAACATTAACCATCTCAACAACATTTTATTTATATATTATTTTAAAATATTTCTAGGTATGATTCAGATGACAAGTCAAATTCTCAACAAATTTTACTTGACAGCTCAATATTTTAATTTTAAATTATTTCAAATACTTTTCAAATTTAGTAAAACAATTTTAATATTATGCAGAGATAGTTTTTCACGTATAACTTAATTCATTCAATTTTTAACTCATTTCAGTTATTCAAAATTAAACACCAAAAAATTATAAAATTAAATCTCTAAGAAATTAAGTGATAATTAACTTAAACTTATGTCTACTTTGATATTATGGAATTAAATAATTATATTTTGTACCGACGGTTAATAGGTTCAGTAAGCACAAGTACTCTTAAATAAAATTTTGAATTCAAAAATTGTGAATGAAGAAAATAAACGACGTGAGAATTTTACTTTTTAAGGGTTCAACTTGTCTTGAATTAAGTTAGTCGAATTCAACATAATTATCAGATATCAATATTTATAAAAAGGAAGATATATCTTATAAAATCTTTTGATAATTATGAAAATTTTCATTTATCTTATGACAGTTTTAATCAGGTGTGCCTTGCATTTTGCAAATCCAAGACACCGAGCCTTGCTGGTGTTTTCACCGTCCCACATAAGATTAACCCTAGTTGATTAATATTAGTATGAATTAAAACTACCCCTTTCAAAGGAAAGCTTATTCCTTTATTAATACAAGAGTAAGATTGTCGCCTCCTAATCTCATTCCGTAGCGCGTTCTGTCACGCGCCGGCATTACACGTCACCAAAAAGAGCGGTTACTCCAAACTCCCGTCCCGAAATTTTAAAATATCATCTCTCTCTCTCCTAGCTTTCTCTCTCTAGAAATGATTAATTGAATCGAAAGATTTCAAGACAGAGCAAATGAGAGAGGAGAGGAGAGGGGAGAGAGAGAGAGAGAGAGAGAGAGTAGTCGTTGTTGCAGAGAAGAGATTCTGAATGTTTATTCTTAGAAGGCAAATACATAAACGAGTTGGATTTTAATAGACTCAAACTCAACAGAAGGGCTCACAAATCGGTAATATTTTGACCTCGAATGCACATGGCCTCTCTCTCTCCCCTTACATTTTCTATTCCTTTCTCTCACATGTTTACTCTCTCTCACTATAAAATAATGTCGCTCTGTCTTAGCCTTTTTCTCTGAGTATAAGAAAATCTAGTGACACGAGTTTCAGATCTACAGTTGAAGAAAAACGCATAATTGTCAACCTTGAATTCTTCTTCTTCAGGCGATCAATAAGACGGTTAGCTTACCACTTGTATGTGATGCATTGTTTTTGATTTTAGTTTTGGCAATGCACTGAACTGAATTTCTATTGCTTCTGATTCTGTTTAATTCAATTTTGAATTGATATAGTCGAGTTTGCTTATACATGGATTCCTCCGCTTTCATTTGAGCTCCACAGTCTAATCAAGATTTTTAGTCTAGAATGTTCTGTTTTGTCTAAATTATGGAAATTTGCAATTCTGTGATGGCTGTGGGAATTCTCCATTTTTTTTTTCCACTAAGAATTTCGATTTAGCTACAATCTTCCAATGAGTTACGAGTTTTATATAATTTTTTTTTTGTGTTTTTATTGGAACTCTGATGAAATGGGACTCAATTTGTGTAAATTTGACTTAAATTATAGTTTTTTGATCCTGCCGTTGTTGAATATTGTGTACAATAAGAATATGCTTGTTTTTGGCTTTGATTTGTTGCTAATTTAACATTTAGCTAGAAGAAATTCAGTGTTTGCCAATTGTGGTCTTCTTATCTGGAAAGTGGGTTTTGTCCGGGGGAACCCTTTGGGTAGTGTAAGCAAAGGAAAAGATATTGAGTAAAGTAGAGATTTCTGATGACCCACTACACAGCAGCGCAGCAAGAAAAGGGGTAAAGGTTGATTTTGTAGAAAGAGTCTAAATTCCGGTGAAAACCGACATGACCATCACAACCTCAAATTCTAACCCTTTCTTTTATAATCTTTAAGCATATTTGTTTGATAGACCACAATCATATTAGTACAGCCTTGTGAAACTACCAATTTCTGAAAAAGCTTATGCTAATTGAGAAAGATGTTAACACCCCTCTCATGTGTATGAGGTCAGAACTATTACATAAGGGGTGTGGAAGGATTTGGAGTAAGGACTTTCTACTTTGATACCATATGAACATCTGAAATAACCAGCTATTCCAAAAGGTTTATTTGATGGAGAAAGATGTTTTTATTATTTTTATACTATAATGTCTTAAGTTGTTCAGTATGCTTAATCAACCATGTCAACTTGCCACTTTTGCCATCATCATATAGCAACCAATTATTTGAGCCCTATGCTTGGTTAGATAATTCCAATATTTCTAGGAAACATGCATATTTTCTGTATTTGACCTATGTGCTTGCATAAGCTACAATTCTCAGCATTGTGTCTCACTTTGCAGTCTATTGCTTTCCTACAGGTGCTTTGATCAGTCACCTTTTGGAGCAAGATTTGAGAATAGAGTGGTTTAATATAAATTGAAGGAAGATGTAAGATTGCCACCATGGAAGGACAGTTAATTCGTAATTAGATGATATTTTCTCTTTTTCTATGTTGGACTTGACGTAGTAGATTTAAGTTATTGCCATGGTTTGTGAAATGGAGGATCATGATATTGAAGTTGAAGAAGGGGACAATGAAGTCCTCTCTTCAATGTGGCCTGAAGATATTGTGAATGAAGCTGGAAAGAAATTCAATATTGAAAAGCCAAAAGCTAATCAAGACATGTTGGAGGAGGTTAACATTTTACGTGGGAAATCAAGAGCTGATTTCAAGCGCCTTTTGGATCTGATAAACTATAGTGAGAAAGGATCATCTCAGTTAGCTTTTCTTGTCAAAAGCTGGGAGTACAAGCAGGCAAATGCCGTGCGCCTTCTTAAAGAAGAGCTTGACACCCTTAGCAAACAAAGACAGGAAGTTGAGCTCAAAAAATTGGAGATAATAGAAGAGCATCGTTTTGAGGAAGAAAGATATGCTGGTGATAAACGTTCAATTTCCATATTGGATGATGTGTATGATTTTTGGCAAGGTATTCCTAGGAGGAGAAAAGATGTGATCGTTCAAAATAAAAACCTTGAGGTAGAAGCTGAATATGACACTGTCCTATACTGGAAACAGCGGGCTATGCATTTACAAAAACTTTTAGAGGCAAGTATGCAAAGAGAGCAGATGCTCAAGGAAAAGTTGCAGGAAAGCATTAGTAATTTGAAAGGACAGTCATCTCCCGTGGAGGAATTATCTCAGATCCTGAAAAGGGCTGATAATTTCTTGCATTTTATTCTTCAAAATGCTCCAGTTGTCATTGGCAATCAGGTACTTGAAATAAATTGTGCATCCTTTTGTTTCACAGTCAGGGTTAATTAGATACTTTAAAGTTACGTTTTGATGGATAAAACAAAATCACCAGTAAGGTAAATTTTGATTTGATCTTTTGTATAAAAAGACATGCAGTTGAAGCTACCCAGATTAGAAATGAAGTAATGACATTCTGGTTCCAGGAACACAATTTGGTTATATTCCTGGAAAGATTTCTTAGTTAGTGTCGCTGAGCACTCTTTGATGCCATCTTTGACGCTTCATTTTTTTTTCCTCTGTCTCTGTCTCTGTCTCTGTTTCTCTCTCACACAAATTTAAGCACTTAGAATAAGTGAAAAAGGTGGGCTTAGGCTCACAATTTGGTTGGTTTCTGGTTTCTTGAACCTATGTTGCCTCACAACCTCCATGCCCTCCTTGGACATTGCTATGATGCTCACCTGGTGGTGCCATAATTGCCTCAGTGCATCTTGCTGTGAAAGGCTAAAGTAATACATCCTATAATATATTCTTGCTTTCTTGCATTCTTGCCATAAATTGTTTATTGAAAATCAACCATAATACATTCCCACCCTACACTTAGAGTAATGTCTGGACTATGCAGATAGAAATATTGAGCTTTGTTGTTGACTTTGCAAATTTGTGTTTTTCGAAAATGATTTTGCTTTGATTAGAGACCAGTGAGTTAAATGATGACCCCATGCAAAATGAAGTTGCTTGAAGAAATTAAGCCGGACGCTGGAACTATAAGTCCAGAAATACCTTTTTATGAGTTTGTTTACACTTAAATTGTGATCAATCTTCAGCAATTCTGTCCTCTAGCTCTACAAGGACTGATTATTTATTTATTTATTCTTTTTCAGGACCAAGAGTTACGATATCGGTTCATATATAATCATTTCCCCACTCTTCATGAGGAGGTAAGTAAATATCAGCGATCACTTTACATGGTTTCCAAACAATGGACAAAGAGACTTCTTGAACACACATCTTCCTTTTTTTTGAGTTTACTTTTGGAAGATATAACTCTTCTGACTTTTTCCCCCTCCTCAACCCCCTTTCTAATCTTTCTTGTCATTTTTGATCCCTCATTTTTTTTTTCTTCATAACATGTCTGTTAAGATTGGCACAGGCTTTCCTCAAATTCACTGATTTTTTTCAGGACATTATAGGAAAAACAGACGTTGAGATTTTCTCTGGGGCTGGGGTTGATGAAATTCAAGCATTCAAGAGAGAAGTGTTGGAACGGGGCTTTCCTGGAAAGAGAGAATTCACATTTGATACAGAATTATTTGGGTCAAAGACCTTTCTGATATATGTGGAACCTGTATTTAGCAAAGCTGGGGAGACTATTGGTGTAAACTACATGGGCATGGAGGTGACTGATCAGGTGAGTGGTATATGCAACTTACTGTTTCTCTATCTAGTTTCAATTTCTTATTATATATTTCTACATTGCCCTTCTGCGCAATTTCAAACCAACAACCGTGGGAATTTTTGTCCCATTGATTTCTCCTTGATGTGGCTTTTGCAGCAGCTGAAAACATTATGTTCCAATACTCAAGTAGATGACTTTTTGAGACTGCTGCTCTAGTGTGCGTTGTTTTTTCTTTGGCTGTAAACTCTTTACATCAAATTATTATGTGTTACTATTTTCTTCATTTTCTTTAAAATTTTGAACTTCAAGGATGCATATACCTTTTCATACCTTAAAATCAGCATCATCTTCTGGCTGCTTTATTCTTTACAATATTTGAAGCAAAGCAACTGTCAAAACACTGAAGAATTGAAAGGCTGGAGGCTCACAATATGGAAGTACGCAGGGCTAATTGGAGAACTCTGTTCATTGCTAATGCAGTTCATTTCACCAAAAAAAAAAAAAAATGTAGTTCAGTGCCATATTTGTAATGTGTTGCTAGTTGTGATCTTCACTCTCTCTCTACTAATCTGCTTTTCTAAACTTTTGACTATGTTGATTTGGTTTTATTAGATTGTTCCAATTTGTTTTATTTACACAACTCTTACATGGTCATATGGAGGAGGTAATTAGGCAGCTGGCTGGTGCATGTGAAGGCTGGCTCGATATTGTTCTCAAAAACTTGACTGTTGTTCTGTGAACTAGTGGTAAAGCCTGATTGATGTCCTTTTTCATCAGCTTAGACTTCAGAGTCAATGCCTAATGTGCATGATATCAGCAGATATTGTGCAGAATGTCTTTTTGGATATAGATTCATATGCTCACTGTACATTATTTTTCTTAGAGACAACCCAGTGATGTGGTTGCTTAGTCTCTTAACTGAAGCAGCATGAACCTGGAAAGAGATTTGTTAAAGAAGTCAGGTTGTAGTTTCAAGCTATGCATTGCCTGTGATTCCTTTCTCACCACTTCACCTGCCCTCATCTTTTCAGCTTGTATTACTTTTCTTGCTTTATGTAGAGTCATGATCATTGCTGTTCCTTCCCAGACGTGACAACCGTTTGTGTCTAATTGCTTGCCACATGACAAGCTAATGTTCATTGTGGATCATCTGTGACCTTTGAGAGCAGTAACTGTAAGAGGGATTTGGCTTAATAGTGACAATGTCAGTTACTTTGTATCGGTAGAATGCTAGTATGATGGTGATTTTTTTTAATTGATGAAACTTAAGCACCAGTCACCTTGCCCATGACAAGCTGATGTTCTTTATGGATCTCGTTGTTCAACTATGTGGCATTTGGTTTTGATTATTCAAATGCTTCTGGGTTAATTGATGAAATCAAAGCACCAATCACCTTGCCATTATTCACCAAGGGAGTTTACTATTGAACAATATCTTTTACTTTGGTCCCCTCACTGAGTCCCATCTTTTTGCCTTCCCCCCACCCCCACAAAAAAATAAAGTGTTTATAGGTTCTTCATTTGTTGAAAAATGAGAGGATATATAATGTTTGCGATCACTAAACAGGTGAAAAAACGAGAGAAAATGGCGAAGCTTCGAGAGGAGATAGCTGTACAAAAAGCAAAGGAAACAGAATTAAACAAAACCATTCATATAACAGGTCCCCTTCTCTTTCTCTTTGCTTTTTGAATCCGGAACCAGTAAATTTTCATACGTTGACTGTAAGGGTTTCAGTGTATTATCTCTTCATCTTTTTGTACTTACACCAGAGGAAACAATGCGAGCCAAACAAATGCTAGCAACCATGTCGCATGAGATAAGATCTCCACTCACTGGGGTTGTTAGCATGGCTGAAATTCTTTCAACTACAACGCTTGACCCGGACCAAAGGCAGCTATTGGATGTAATGCTATCTTCTGGAGATTTGGTGCTTCAACTCATAAATGACATTCTTGACCTTTCCAAGGTTGAGTCAGGTATAACAATCTTTCCTTCAATATGTTTCTTACCTCTTAGGTGTTTATGTTGCTTCAATATTAGTAGATTCTTGTACTCCCTTAGATTTTGATTTTGATTTTTGAGTTTGTTTATTAGAAAACTTGAATGGCTAATATCTCAACACCCTATCTTTGAATCACAAGAGTGAGTTCTTGTCATATATTGAGTTCAAAGAGTGAGACCCTTCCGAGGACCCGATTAAAAGACCAAGGGTGGAGATCTTTGGTAGGCAGAGGAGCTAGCCTTTACATATAATTTTTCCTTAAGCTTTTGGCATCACTTTATTCTTGTAACTCCAGTGTATGGGCAGGGTTTTTTGAGATTGTTCTCTATTTATCTCCTTGTTTTAGTTAATTATTCCCTTCATGTACTCCTTGTCTTCATCTTGTGTGATTAATATTTATGTTTGTGTTCGCTATTTTGTAACAGTTCTTTGAAGCCTTTATTTTGACTGATTTTTAAATAGCTAATGATGACCCAATATTGAAGTTTTGGGGGCCTCATAAAAGTGCCAAAAAATAAAATTCTTTAAGCTAACCTTTGTAATGATCTATTTTCATCTCTTTACAGAAAAGAAGTTTATCTAATATAACCATGAATGACAGTTATAAAAGTCCAAGTCAATTTTCATTTGTTTAGTTAATGTCACAGAAAACTACAAATGTGAGAAAAAAGACTTATATGTGTGTGCCTATGTCTCTAGTTTGAAAAAATTCATAAAAAAGATGCAAGCTAGAATTTATGCTTGTCTTATTTTTTTTTCGGTCTATATAATGGGTGTTGAATTTATTTATTTATTTATTTAATTTTTGGGAATGGCTAAATATAGATAGCTGACACCAGCTTTTATCTAGAAGTTTAAATTCACAAGTATTGGGTCATTAAGTGTAATATATACTAGCCTCACAGTGAGCATAATTTTCTCAAACTGCCTAAGCAGTGCTTTCTCTCATGTGGTACCTAGCTAAATCAGTGATTTTAACGTTGAAAATTCTGAATTTATAATGTCTTTTTTTGTAGAGTGGGTCTATTGATGTCAATTATTTAAATAGGGCCCACTCTGCAAATAGACAACAACAATAACCAAAAGAGTTTCAACAATGGTGGGGCAATGGAAGGCTTGAATCTTAAATCTTTTGGTTAGAGGAAAATCACGTATCACTACAGCATGCAGACACGTAATTTATAATTTTGATAAACAATCACAATAAATTTTCCTGGGAACAAACTTCTACAAGAGCTATGTTGTTTTCTATGGCTAAGAATATATTGATAAAGGGGCTGGGAGTCTTGATTGGATTTACCTAAATATTCCCTTCAAAACTGATAATGATGCTCAGGCCTCTACTACTCACTACAGATTTCATTGGGAATGTGTATAAGAGCCTTGCTACAACAATATATGTGGGCTGTTGCATGCACCCATATTAGAAATCATACACTTGCATCGAAACATTTATGGGACATTTTAACATTTCTTTTTGATGATATGTCAATGGGCATACATTAAGCAAATCTCCTTTTTTATGCACTTTTCTCTCTCTCTTTCATATCATCTTTTATTGTTCACATGCTCATAGCTCTTATATATGTTAATCGTGTTCTCACATTTTATACAGCAAAACCTAAAAATTTGCATGATTTTTGAATTTACTGCTAGGCGCACTTATCATCGTTATCATTATTGAGTGATCAGGTGTTATGAAGTTGGAAGCCACCAAATTCCGACCCAGAGAGGTGGTAAAGCATGTCCTCCAGACTGCAGCAGCATCATTGCAAAAGATGCTGACGTTGGAAGGGCATGTAGCTGAAGATGTTCCTGTAGAGGTGAGTTCTGTATTCAATATTCTGTTTATCACTAATCAGAGAACAAATTCTGTATGATATGATAAGATGTACAAAATAGCAAAATTTTTGATTCTATTATTTTGGTTTTAATCTTATTTAGTACTGTTCTTCTATGATTAGGTGGGCATATTTCATTAAGTTAGCATTGTTGTTCTTTAGGTGTGCCATATGTAATACGAAAAATATAACATTTTCATTTGCTTTGTTATTGAAGTAGATGTGGGACATCTAGTTTTATACTTTTGACAAGATATGGCACTCGAAACTTTCTTGATTTTAGTTCTCAATCTACTTATTGTGCCAATGGTTCTCTCTCAAGTTCTATGAACCTAGAGATGAATCTTGATAATGCAATAACATGATATGGATTTGGCTGTGGATGGCAATGGGGCTACTGCTGGGGCAGGGTGGCATCCACTCATGTAGATGAACCTTGCATGGTTGTTTCTGGGCAAGTTTTGGGATGGCTATCTAAGAATCTGATATTTGAAAATTTGACGTGTCTTGTGCTATGTCTGTACTTGACAAAAACTGTTAAAGCTCCAGCCTTCTCTGTTGTAACACATTAGAAAGACCACACAACAGTCAAAAAATACAATTCCTGTGAAAGAAAAGAATAAATAGGAAACATTTCACCACATTAACAAGCCAAAGGCTTGAGCTCAAAGCAAATAAGTTGAACAGGTATCCCATGTTATTAGGTCAGCTACAGGAGTAAGGGCCTGTTTATTTTTCACTTTGATAATCCATTGTGGGTCTAATATATTTTGGATAAGCAATTATGTTTAGTTAAGAAGCTTTAATCTTGTACCTTCCTAAAATAAATTCGAGTTTATATGATAAAATATGTCACAGAATGAACTTTTTCTTAAATTTGCTTATTATTATATTGACTTCCATGTTTTTAATTTTGGTAACAAGATACTTTTAAATTGGAAAGGAAATAATGAAGTATTTTCAGATATTTCACCAAACATTGTTTTATAATATTAAATGCTTTATTTATTTTATAAAGAATATTTGAATTTTTGAACCAACATGAGATTTTAAATTATTTTTCATTAGAGCATTTCATTTTGACAAAATGAATTATCATAAGGCATTTTAAAGATTCATGATACCTGAGCAAACTAACATGTCACAGAACTGTTCAACTTGAGACTTGAAATTTTAGGGAAATTAACATAAGTCGTTACCTAAGATGTCCAAGATTTTGTAAATTTTCACCTTTCTTTAATGGTAGTAAATATGAAAGATATTTTTCTAGTCAGAAGAACAAAGAGAGCTCCCGTTTTATTATTGGAGTAACAAATTGTTGATGATTAGAACATATTGAAGAGCAGTTCATTGCAGAAAGGCAGATTCCTACTCCATCTTCACCTGCAGTTTGATTGAAACCAGATTAGTGTTCATTGATGTGCTAAGCAGAAAGTTTTTACTTCTTATTGGGGAAGCTGTTTGCCTGGGCCAAATGTGTTGTATATTTGAGTTTCACCTTCTGCCATTTGGGAAACTAAAATAAATAATAAAAAAGCCTCAAAATGTCGTGAGATATTTTCACAAACGGAGTACTTGAACCCATAATTTGATTACCTTATATTGGATATTAGAGATGTTTGAGTTATTTTAAAAAGTTTAAAGTGCACTGGTTCTTCCCTGCATACATAGATGGCGCTCCTTGCACATATGCAAGTTGCTTACAGAATACGCTTTTATCATTTTCAGGTCATTGGAGATGTTTTGAGAATTCGGCAAATTCTCACTAACTTGATCAGGTAGTTATATCTGTACAACTTACTTCAGTTAAGAGCCTTCTCATGTTTTCCCAATTTATCATGTTAAGAAGTGAAAAAATAAACTATCTTGATCATGATATAGAGATATATGACACTTCTGGTCAATGCTTTGCTCCTCTCCAGAATGGAAACAAGTTGTATAAGAAAATTACCTTTCGCTATCAAGTCGTGTTCTGCTAGCATGTCATGCACTTCATATGGTGACAATAAATTTTCTGTCATGCTGTTGATTAACCCATTAGACTTCTGGTTGTCAAACTACTACCTGTTGCACATGTGGAATTTGGGAACATGACTTTGGTAAATACCAAGGTTACCACCCTAGTTGCTCTTTTTGAATTTGTATTTAAGTTGAGAAAGTAAAATGGGTTGAATTCAGCTCAGCATCTTTTAGGTGATTCTCTGGTGTCTTCCTCTTCATTTTTCTCTTCACCACTCTCTTCAATTTTTTATTTTTATTTTTTTTTTTGGTGCTTGAGACTTGAGAAGCTTATAAGATTTTGAGTATTTTATTTTTACTAATCAATCTTGGAACATGACTTCGAAATTTTGTGAAACAACCAAGAAATAACCAACTACCTCAAAAGTCAAGCTTGTGGAGTAAGGTAAGATGTTGTATTTATTTTATATCTTAACCCTGATCGCATATGGGCCTGTTCCAACTTATAAGAGGGTGACAAACATGTGAAAATTTAAATGAAATGAAAAGGTTTGAAATTCATGATTTTGTGCTCTGATTTCATCTTAAATTTTATGAAAATATCATTTCCTCTAAAAGCTTATGCAAAAAGTGGTTAGGAAACAAACAAGCATGCACAACAGAAAAATGAACCAACACACTATGCATAAATTCTTAACATTATTCAGTCAACATGACTACATTGGCTGATGGCTCACTACAATTGGTATGTCAATCATTCCAACCATTAAAACATAATTGACCTTGCACCCATTATAACATAACTCACATTCCATTAACCCACTCATTCATACTATCACACAAATCTCACTCAACTCAATTCACTACATCACCAAAGTCATCAATAGACATAGTAAATGTTAAAAAACAGAATCAATCATGACATGCTAAATCAAATCAAGCATACTACAATAAAGTAATTGTTTTTCATGCACTTAATGCAATTAGTTTAAGTAATCATTTTATCCTATACTGGTTGGGTCTGCTACATCAAGCTGTGTTTTGATTTTGCTGTACAGATCCCAGTTTCTTAGTCATGCTACAGGTAGTATATTTTTTCTTAACACCTCACCGAACAACTTTTTATGTATCCCTGTAGTTCCCGAGTCATTTTCAATTCTTATATTACATCTCTCTCTCTTATTAAGTCGAAGCTTGATTCTTTTTTTCTTTTTTCCTTTTTTTTTTTCTGTGTTTTTTCTTCACAGCAATGCAATCAAATTTACCCATGAGGGGAAAGTTGAGATAAAACTCTATGCTGTACCAGATCCGTGCTTTGGAGAAAAATCTAATGGTAAGCTTTCAATAGATCCATCATCAGCTTCAGAAAAGTTATTGAAGGAAGCAAAAGAACAATTAATTTCACAACATGCAGGTAATTTTGCCAATGATTGTGAAAAACATGGTGAAAATTCTAGAGGAAAATCTACACTTGGTGATAGTACCCCCAGACACAGTGGAGTTTCTGTCTCAACCATTGGAGATGATGAACCATCCAACCCAACAGAAACCAAGGTCTGGATACGTTGTGATGTACGTGACACTGGGATAGGAATTCCAGGTTAATTTTTTGCCTCCTTGCTCTTGAAAGCTACACATAAACTTGCATATAATCCCTTCTTGCATTTGTTTAAAAATAAGCTGAACATTACCTCATTATATTCTGTGCCTTTTAGTGCTCATTATTGCTTCTTGATTATTATTCGACAGAAAAGGCCTTACCCAGTCTATTCAAGAAGTACATGCAAGTCAGTGCAGACCATGCACGGAAATATGGAGGGACAGGTCTTGGACTAGCAATTTGTAAACAATTGGTGAGCTCTTGTAGATATTATAAATGTTGAACTTTCATACTCTCTGCCATGAATTTTTTTATCTTATTTTATTTTATTTTATTTTTTTATTTTTTTCCGGGGAAGGGGGACATGAAAATGGTAGTAAGAAGCATATCTTCTCTTGACAACAGAATCCAAATTCTGGAAGAAAAAAGGAAATCATCTCATTCTGAAAATTACATCAGAATCTTCAAAACTAAGTGAGCATTTTGCCCCTAAAGTATATTTAGCTGCAACAATGAGATCCCGTTGCTTGACTTTGTTCTCTAGTAGCAGTAAAAGTTAGCTTATGAAATTAATCTCAGTGATGAAATGCCATTGATGAAATGCCAGTGAGTGATTATCTAGCTATGTCCTAGCTGAATTATTTTTAACTCCACATTCATCATTAAGTTGGAAATGCCATATGATTGGCTACTCTACTTCCTTTGTTAGTCTTTGTAGCCGATATTGTCATATGCCTCGAGGGAAATGGTATTGTTGCCCTTGAGTTATTTGTCAAACTCTTATTTTTTTATTTTTATTTTTTTCATTGCAAGACCTATTACTTTGGTGCCCATGTTGCTTTCCTGCTAAATGTTGCAAGGCCTAGATGTGGAGATAAATTGTTTTCTTTTCTTTGTTTCTCCAACTTGCAGTTGAAGAGCTCTGTAGCAATAAAATTCTCAATCACATCACTGCATTTTCCTACATTTTTTATTATTCCTTCCCTGGAACAGGTTGAGCTAATGGGGGGTCAGCTAACTGTGTTCAGCCAGGAGCACATTGGCTCTACATTTACATTCGTGTTACCGTATAAAGTTTCCATTGTATGTGATAGCTCTGATGATCCTGATGAGCTCCCTGATATGGCTGAAGATGGTCCTCTCTCTGATGCAAATGCTGATAATACAAATTCTGGTTTCTTCCTGTTCCAACCACGCACATTGGGCTCACTATTCTCTTCCAGTGCATCTGGAAGAACCCAGAAAGTATTGCCAAACAACTTTGGTTTCAATGCCTTAAACAAAATTAAATCTGAGTCTGAAAGTTCTTCGAGGCATGGCGGAGACACCGACAATGAAAGTAAAGATTGCCAAGTCAAACAATGTCAAGATGATGCAAATGATCATCTCCAGGTGTTTACTTCATCTTCCACTCACAACAAGAAGACAAACAGTCAAGTGCCTGATGTTATGATGATGGATGAGCCCCAAGAAAAATGTCAGAAAATGGAGTTCTCTCATAGAAGTTCTGAATGTGGTTCTACCAGCACGCCTGAAGAGCAAAAATCAAAACTATTACCTAAAATCCTTCTTGTAGAAGATAACAAGATTAATGTGATGGTTACTCGGTCAATGATGAAGCAATTGGGCCATAGCATAGATGTTGTCAATAACGGAGTTGAAGCTGTTCGTGCTGTGCAATGCAGTCATTATGATCTCATTCTAATGGTAATGATTGAATCACATACTTTCTTTATGATTTACTTAGTAACTGCCTAGCTTGCATCATGGTTCTATAAGCACCAAAGGAAAATAAAAATCTTGTCTTTCGACTCACTACAATGACATTTTGATTTCTTCATTTCCGGGCCAGTTGTGCCTTCATGATTTAACCAGGGTAGCATTATTTATTAGATATTCATGATTTATACTATTGAGTTTTGAGTACTTCTATTTCTACAATGTTGATCCAATTTTGCAAATTATTAATGTGTTCTGCATGGTGCTCTTGTTACTAGTACTTTGAACTAAATATTATAGCTTAAAAATTAACAAGGAAAAGTCAACTTGCTCCCATGTATCGCCCCCCTTCGCACCCTTTGTCTATTAGAATCCTGTTGCATTCCTTGAACTTCTGGTCTTGGATTTTTTTGGTGGGAGACCAACATATTGAGTTCAAAAGACACTCATGAGTATGAAGCATTACTATAGTTCAAAAGAGTGAACTGTAGTGATAGTCAATGTGTAAATTGCTTTTGCTAATTTTGCCTTACTTTATAGACAAAACATCTGATTATTCTAGTTGGGTACAGAGGTACACACAGACACGTAGGCACACAATAAAATATTACTATTCTAGTGCATGTCCTATATTTTTGGAAATTTGTTGTGTCCTAAACATTGTCCTGCACCACAGGCCATTAGTCTTATTTGTGAAGCATGGTATGACTTTCTATTCTTTCTATGTAGCTCTTAGTATTATTCGCAGAATCCTTTCAAACTCGCTATAATATAGATGGGTGGCATAGAGAAGATCACTTCAAAACTGTTTGGTCCCTTTCCTTGGCTCTTTTCTCTTAACAGAGATAAGTGCTCAGGGAGATAATAGAAACTATGTAAATTTTGCTTCTAAAATCCAAAGGTTTGAAATTGCTTAAATTTTATGAATAGTTCAGGATGTGTGCATGCCAGTTATGGATGGTCTTCAAGCTACAAGACTCATTCGTTCTTTTGAGGAAACTGGTAATTGGGATGCTGCAGAAAAGGCTGGAATTGAACAACCTCAGTCCTCGTTAAATGTGACATCCAAATATGAAGATTCTTCACCACCAAAGAGGAGAATCCCCATCATTGCTGTAAGGCTTTTTCCTCTTGCAAACAAATTCAGAAGAATTTACTCTGATTTAATTGAGCTCAGGCGTTTAGTGTGTCAAAACATGCATGGGGTTCTTTGAAATGCTGGTTGAATCTTTTAGTTGATCTTACATTATTGATATCTGCGTCTTAAAAGAGTGACATACAGGAGGTAGAAGCAAACTTTTGCAGTTTGCATAGGAGTGTGAAAAGTAAAATTTAGTTTAATGCAGTTTCTAACATTGGTCAAACACTTAATTATCTTCCCTGAAAAATAATGTTTGGATGCTGCTTATCACTCCGATAATATAAGATGTTACTTTTCTGTTGAACTAGACTTCTGGACACATACTCAATGTGTACATATGTTTTAAAGGTGGAAGTTATAGCTATAAAAATTATTATGTATAAAATAAGTTAAACCTTGCATTTAAATTGAAATCTAGTCGGTGTGTGCAGATAGGAGAGAATGTGTTTGGAGAGAAAGAAAAACAGGGACCAAATTTTAGGGGATGGAAGTTCTTTGCAGTTATATGGTCCTTATTTTGGATGTTGGCTTTCTTAAAAGAGTATAGATACAGCAGAGTTTTATTTTTTTTTTTCCTTTTTCTTTTTGCTGTTTTTTGGATTTGTTTTTGTTTTGTTGTGTTTTTGTTCTAAGATTTGGATATTTGAGTCTTGATATAAATAAACTTGCACATCTAAGTTGATCAAGCGAGTCCTTTGAATGCAATTCAGGGGTGTCGATTAATCATCTTAACCTGAAAAATGCAGATGACAGCAAATGCATTGTCAGAGAGTGCAGATGAGTGCTTTGCAAATGGAATGGACTCATTCGTATCAAAGCCTGTAACATTTCAGAATTTAAAGCAGTGCCTCCAACAACACTTATCGTGACATCTCTTGTATATGTATGCAACTTGACAAAGATGATCAAGTGTTGGGAAAGTTTTGTAATCAATGTATATTATCACCCTCTCATGCCTCACCCTGTAAATTGTCTATAATAAATCCCTTTCTTCTCATAGCTATCCAGGCACTATTTTGCTTAGATTATCTTTAAGAGTTCAAGAAATTCTCAATTCTATTTCTTATGTATGTAGAAGCCCGAATTACCTAGGCCAGGCACAATGTCTAATTTCAGGAGAGTGACAGTTTCTTCCTACATGCTCCATGTAAATATTTTTTAGATGCCCCAGCAAGTGTGCTGGGAAATGGTTTAGCTAAGAATTTTTTTCGCCTTTGAAGCTGCCAAACACAAGAATTGGGTTTATCAATTCTCAATCATGGCCTTTTGTTCTTAATCTTCTTTCAATTTTCAAGATTTGTTCTGATTTCTTGATTATAGAATATACAAATTCCTATTATGGTATGAGAGCAAGGTACATTTGGTAAAGCAAACAACTAGGGTTATAATCTCTTAAAAATGCTCAATCGATTCTTTTAAAATGGTTGAAATTCAGTCGAATTTTATATTGAATTTGAGTTCACTTTCAGATTTCTCTTCAATCTAATTGACTTTTTCAAAAGAAACTTCATGATCATCCATAACGAATGAGGAAAATCCACTCGACGATCCTAATTCTCCATATTATCTCCACCCCATACAAAATCAAAATTCAATCTTAATCACTCTAGAATTGTCTTTATTGAATTACATAACGATGGGACATGACCCAAAACTCAAACTAAAAGAGTCAATTCTTTAAAGGTCCACGAAGGGCGCCTACGATCAGTATCTAACGCCCACCAAGATAATCTACCGAAGGACCATACCCATCTCGATCAATCTATCGATAGGCCTCAGTCGCCCGGGTCTACCGAACGTAACTCACCAGCAGAGGTAATCATCCCGATCGATTAAACAGACATCAACTCTTCAATCAAATTAGTCACAAAGGTCCCTTAATCGGTCGAGAGACCGAATGGTGAACAACACTCCTAACGACTCAAAAAGAAGGTCAGAACCCCCCTACCCTTATTTCATATTTTCATAACGTCAAATTTAGGATCTTTCGAATGAGGAAGCATACACCCAAAAGTGGAAGTCCTCCCCAAGAAGTAAGGGTCGTAATTAACTCGAAATATTGACTTCCTAGATTCTCGGATCAGTCTGATAAGAAAGATAGGGTTGAAGTCCCCCAGCGGCGCATGTCTCTGAGAGGGTATAAATGATCTCTTAGCTATCAGAACTAGGTACGCACTTTAAACCTAACACAGAGGGGGCACACTGATCACAGGGAACAACCTTCCCTAATCTCTCAATCTGTTTCTTTCAATCGAAAATCGCTTTTTACTGACTTGAGCGTCGGAGCCTCTCCGTCGAAGCACCCTCCGACGGTTTTTGCAGGTGTATCTATCTATTGACGGCTACTATTTGGATCAAGAAGGAACTGGTATCTGTGGAGCCAAAACCCAATTCCATCAGATTGACGCCATTCGTGAGAAACAGACTAATTCTTTGGAATCTTACGACGATACTCGCTACTGTAATACTTGCAAAACCAATGTCGGATATTTTGTAAACATCTTTATAATAAAATAAAAAAATTTTAAATTTATATTGATTTTTGATTTTGAGGTATTAAATTTAAATTTTTGTTATATTTACAATATCGTATTTGCGAATCGTAGTAAACCCCATTTTTATGAAATTTAAATTTTAGTGAAAAGAGGGTGTGAGTATATATATATATTTATTTATTTATTTATTTATTTATCTATATATAAAAAAAAGAAAAAAAAATAAAGAGGAGAGGAAAACGCTGCGTTTTCCCCTCCCTCAAATCAATTAGGGCTAAAAGCCTTAAGTCTCTCTCTTTCTCCTTCGATCCCGCGATCTCTCTCTTTCTCTCGCGCTATCTCTCTCACTCTCTACCTCCGACCACCGCACAGCCTCTTCCTCTCTGTCTCTCCCTCGGTTAATCTCTCTGCTTCTCTCAGCTTTCCCTCTCTTCCGAACGCGAACAACGCTCTTCCTTTTCCCTTTCGCATGCGAACAGAACACCGCTATCCCTTGCTCGCACGCGCTCTGCTCTCTCTCTGCCGAGAGCCCTTCTGCAACCTTCGTAGAGCCCTAATCTAGCAGTTAGCAGCAGATCTTCGAAAACCCTAGACTACGATTCCTTCTCTACATAGGTAAGAACTGATTCCTGATTACTAGTTCTAGGGTTTCGATTTTTCTAGGTGATTGAACTAAATTACTATACTTTGTTTGGATAGGAGGCACTACAGATCACCGATTGGACTAAGAAGGCATTTGAACGAGAACTGTGAATTGTGAAAACCCTAGGTGAGGGAAATTCTAATCCTTTTGATAAATTGAGTGAATCTAGGGTTAAATTTAGGGTGAAGAGATCTGTATATGTTTAGGATGTATGTTAGATTCGATTAGAATGCATTTTCTGACATTTTAAATGTGATTATTAAGGTTAAGTATAGGATTTTATATGAATTAGGCTGTTTGATACGAAAGAAGCATGCTAAGGGATGATAGAATCATGTTGGGTTGAATAGAATAGTTTCCTGAGAGTTTAATTTGAAATATGCATGAAAAGTATTATAATTATATAAATTCGAAAGAAAATTGGGCAAAATTGGAAATATGGGGAATTAAAGTCCATTAGAGATGTAAATAATCTTAGATTGATGAAATGAGAGCCTAGAATCCGTGGATGTACAAATTAAGGGTATATTAAATTAGGAAAATTTGAAAACCCTTTTACGGGAGCTTATTTGATGATAAATTGTGATATTTGATTAGGTTAATTTTTTTGGAGTTTGAAGGAGATCAATTTGAATTTGATTGAAAAATAGAGAGTGAATACCCTCTCTAGAGGTGAGTGGATGGTTCATTTTGTTCATGAATGAGTAAAATGTTTTAAAATTGCTTTATAAATGATTTTGAAAGATTTTTATATGTTTTATATAAATTGTTTTGTGATTGTGGGCTGTCTGAACTGGATTATGAAGTACGAATGCATCCACTGTATTTATGAATGCTTCTGTACCATGTGTTATTTGATATTGCTCTATGAATTGCTTTGACATAAGATTATTGATTATTTGTTGGAAATCATGACACATTGTTTGTGAAATGGATTGATTGAGAAATGAAGGGTGCTGGATTGTTAATGACTATAATCATTCCTTCCACGGAGCGACCCGACGGGGCGACGTGGTTGAGGGTTGGATTATATTTAGCGAGAGAGATAGACGTGTCTCCCTCTGCTGTAGGTCGGGCTATATCTGGACGCACCCTGGTGAGGCACGACCCAACGACAAGGAAGATGGTATGTTTTGAAACATTGGATGGAAAAAAAAGAACCTTTGGCGGGCTTTCGTCTGGGTTTTGGCCAGCCTAAGACGGAAGTGTTTTCGATGGGACCCCAGGATTTTTTAAAAAGATGATCGATGTGGATGCATGTTTGTAAATTGTGATTTATTGAAATGTTTTTATGTATATGAAGTGATGTTTATGAGATATATTTTGACTGTCCCACATTCACCCCTTGTTTATGAACATAATCACACCATTGCACTCCACTCACTGAGTATTCCCCAATACTCACCTGTCTCTCCACATTTTACAAAGGATACTTAGTTCGGAGATTGGACGCTAGAGCTTGCGAAGTATTTTTGATGATTTGTATAGGTATTTGGCAAATACAGGATTTTTGGAGAATCGTAGTTCTTAAAACCATGGAAAGGGAAGTTCTGTATATCCCATATCGTGTGGATTTTACTGATACTGGCTGAGTTTTTGACAAGTATTAGTAAAATCCGATGATTATGATTTGTGCTTTATTATTTTGTTTTTAATCGTTTTACGAAAATGTTTTCGTTATGTACTGGGACATTTGGACTGCAATTCTAAATTTCGATATTTTCTTTTGGATTTGTGAAGTTCTGTACATCTCATATCGTTTGGACTTTACTGATGTTAACTTGATTTCTTCAGGCAAGTATCAGTAAAATCCTACGACTATGATTTGGGACTTTTGGTATTTTAAATGCTTTATTGGTGCTGAGAAATTTTAGTTGGCTGGGATAGCCACATCGCATGTGTGTATGTACAGGAGCCCGTTCTCCGATTGTGTGCGGACGCATGTTTGTGTGTACAGGGAATGGACCAGAGGGGTCCTTTGCATGTGTATTGTTTCATGCTTTCTTTGTCTTTGATGGATTGTGTACTGGAGGTTTACATGTTCAGGAATATAGCCTTGCGGAGTCTCAATATATGGAGAGGTTCTGCCCGTGTACCGAGACAACGCGGTGGTTGTTGCGTGCTCGATCCGAGGATCGGGGCATGACAGCTTTATGGTCATCCTCGACACAACACCCACTAAAAGAAGAAGGCCAGTCATAGGTTTTGATGATGATGATCTTCCAGCAGGAATAGATCTTCACCGCGATAACCTTATTGTCATCACCCTTAAAATAGACTCCTACACTATAAAAAGGGTCCTCGTTGATCAAGGGACTGATTGCGATCTCCTCACCTGGGACACCTTCTGCAGGATGGGCTTCAATCAATCTCAGCTTTTGCCATTTACCAGATCACTCCAAGGGTTTTCGAACGAGTCCACTTATCCTGAAGGTATCATTCATCTTCCTGTGACCCTAGGAAGATCCCCTAATCATGCAACCTCTCCCGTCATTTTCTATGTGGTAAAGCTTTACTCTCCCTACAATGCTATACTTGGCAGACCCAGCCTGGACAATCTAGAGGCGCTACCAAGCATGAGACATATGAATGTGAAGTTCATAATACCGCTAGGGGTGGCCACCATAAGAAGCGACCCTAACCCTTATATCTTCTTCGTGACACAAGGCGCACAAGAAGCTTTCCAGGTTGATACTCTGGAACCTAGAAAAGACATTGAGCCGAGAGCAAAGCCTAAACCGGGCGAATAAACGATCGAGATTCTTTTGACAAACGATCCCAGTCAAACAGTCAGGATAGGAGCCAACCTATTACCTCCTTTACGAGAGGCCTTAGCCACTTGTCTGTGACGACACTCAAAAGTCTTCACATGGACTCCGGAAGACATGCCTGGCATAGACCCGTCGGTCATAGCCCATAAGCTAACCGTTAATCCCGACTTCAAATCGGTTAAGCAGAAGAAGAGGGTATTCGCCCTCGAACGCCAACGCGCCATCTAGGAAGAGGTTCAAAAATTGTTGACAGCAGGATTCATCTGCGAAGTCAAGTATCCCAAATGGATGGCAAACGTAGTCTTAGTGAAAAAGGCCAATGGCAAGTGGAGGATGTGTTTAGACTTCACCGATCTCAATAAGGCATGTCCGAAGGATAGTTATCCACTCCCCAATATTGACAAGCTTGTAGACAACTCCTCAAGACACCAACTTTTGAGTTTCATGGATGCCTACTCTGGTTATAACCAGATCAGAATGGCGTCGAAAGACGAAGAAAAGACCAGCTTCATCACCGAATTTGGTACGTACTGTTATCGGGTCATGCCTTTTGGCCTGAAGAACGCCGGAACAACTTTCCAACGGCTGGTCAATACAGTCTTCAAAGATTAATTAGGTAGGAACGTCGAAACTTATGTCGACGACATGCTCGTAAAGAGTGTTACAGCAGAAATTCATGTTGTAGATCTTGAAGAGACCTTCCAGACTTTAGAACGGTACAATATGCGGCTAAACCTAGAAAAATGTACATTCGGGATCGCTTTCGGAAAGTTCCTGGATTTCATGATCACCGATCGAGGGATAGAGGCCAACCCCGAAAAAATACAAGCAATATTAGACATGACACCTCCCCAGACACTTAAGGTAGTGCAACATCTGACTGGTCGGATAGCGGCCCTAAGCCGATTCATGTCCAGAGTTGGCAAAAAATATAAACCCATATTTGATGCGTTGAAGAGATCCCGACAGTTCAAATGGATGCCCAAATGTCAAATAGCCTTCGAACAACTGAAAGAATATCTGATGCAACCGCCGTTGCTCTCGTGGCCCATTTTCGGGGAAGAACTTTACTTGTATTTGGCTGTCTCTAAACGAGCACTCTGTTCTATAGTGGTGAGATAGGAGTCTGCCATCCAGAAGCTAGTTTATTACATCAGCAGGATACTGAAAGATTCTGAAATTAACTTCCGGTCGATCGAGAAGATAGCCTATGTTTTGATTGTCTCAGTGAGGCGCCTTCGACCATATTTTTAGGCCCATACCATTGTGGTACTCACCGATCAGCACCTGAAGCAAATCCTTCAGAAGAGGGATACGTAAGGGTGACTCATCAAGTGGAGTGTGGAGCCAGGCGAATTCGATATCCAATACCGACCATGACCCGCAATAAAGGGCCAAGCGTTGGTAGATTTTATCTTTGAATGCACTTTGCTCACGGTGTCTGAAGAGCAATTTTCTAGCTATCAAGAAGAATGGGTTGTCCCCGAATGGACCATCCATGTGGACGGATCATCAAATTCTTCAGGAAGCGGCGCCGAACTCATATTGGTAGGACCGAAAGATTTTAAAGCAGAATACGCCATTTGCTTTGATTTCCAAGCCACCAACAACCAGGCCGAGTACGAAACTCTGCTAACGGGCCTCCGGATCGCCACCGATATGGGAGTATGAAATGTTAGGGTGTTTACAGATAGCCAGTTGGTCGCGAAGCAAATCGAAGGGGTCTATGAAACTAGAGACCCGTTCATGGTAAAATATTTAAGTAAGTTGCACGAGACGATGGACCGATTAGGCATGGTATACATTCAACAAATCTCTCATTTAGAAAATACGCGAGTTGATATCCTGTCGAAGCTGGCTATTTTCGATTTAGTCGCTTCCAGCCTAACGGTATATATTGAAAACTTGCCATATTCCAACATTGACGAGCCTAAGGAGATCCTCCCAGTCGATCAGCCGCCTAGTTAGAAGGCCCCTATAGAAGAATACCTAAGGTACGATCGCCTGCCAGAATCCCCGGGGGAAACAGTGAAATTGAAGTGAAAGGCCGCGCATTACGCCATAATTGATGGGTTTTTCTATCACAAATCATTCATTCACCCGTATTTGCGATGCCTAACTCCCGAAGAGGGAAATTACGTCCTTCGGGAAATTCATGAAGAAATCTGCGGCAATCATCTGGGTGCTAGAAATTTAGTCTACAAGGCCCTTCGACAGGGATACTATTGGCCGACCATGAAGGATGATTCTAACAATTACGTCAAAAGGTGTGACAGGTGCCAACGCTTCTCATCGATTCCTCGACTACCCTCTACCGAGCTTAATCCAATATCTAGCCCTTGGCCATTTGCACAGTGGGGCATGGACATCCTCGGACCGTTTCCTCCAGCCACAGGACAACAAAAGTTCTTGATTGTGACGATCGATTACTTTACAAAGTGGGTGGAAGCCGAGCCTTTAGCCCAGATCACGGCTGCCAAAGTCCAATCCTTCGTGTGGACTCATATTATCACCCGGTTCGGTATACCGTGAGTCCTAATCACGGATAACGGGAAACAATTCGATAATCAGCGCTTCTGGGAGTTTTGTGAAAAACTAGAAATTCAGTATAGATTCTCATCGGTTGCTCACCCACAAACTAACGGGCTGGCTGAAATATCCAACCGAACAATCCTGCAAGGACTCAAAACAACGTTGGATGATGCCAAGGGATAGTGGGCCGAAGAACTTTATGGTATCCTATGGTTGTATCGCACTACCTCACGAAGGGCAACAGGGGAAACACCTTTTAATCTGACTTACGGAAGTGAGGCGGTCATACCTGTGGAAATAGGCATTCATTCGCTTCGAATAACCCACTATGACGCTGGGCAGAACGAACGTAGCCCACGGGAAAGGTTGGACTTACTTCCGGAAGTATGAGAATCTGCATCAGCACAAATGGTGGCCTATCAGCAACAGATGACCCGGTATCATAACCGAAGGGTTAGAAGCCAAACGTTCAAACCCGAAGAATTAGTGCTAAGGAAAGTGGAGCCTACTAGTCAACAGCAGCCCGGAGGCAAGCTTGCCCCTAATTAGGAGGGACCATATCGAGTACGTTCTATAGTTCGACTGCGAAAGTATAGTCTCGACAACCTAGACGGGTTGGCAGTTCCGAGAACTTGAAACTCGAAAAACCTGCGCATATACTACCAATAAGCTTCAGTGCTATCCAATAGTCAGAAGATCTTGCTGGGACACAACTTAAAAACTTTCTTATCGATCGGAGGGCCTCAGTCGCCCAACTCCTATTGTTCGTACGCGTCGTCAATAGGGGATATAACTTCGCGAACGGGTGGATGCGGCCCACAACTTAAAAACTTTCTTCTCGATTGGAGGGCCTCAGTCGCCCAGCTCCTATTTTTCGTACGCGTCGTCAATTGGGGATATAACTCTCCGGACGGGTGGACGCGTCCCATAACTTGAAAACTTTCTTATCAATTGGAGGGCCTCAGTCGCCCAGCTCTTATCTTTCGTACGCGTCGTCAATAGAGGATGTAACTCTCCAGACGGGTGGACGCGGCCCACAACTTAAAAACTTTCTTATCGATTGGAGGGTCTCAGTCATCTAACTCTTATCGTTTGTATGCGTCGTCAATAGGAGATGTAACTCCCTGGACGGGTCGACACGGCCCACAACTTAAAAACTTTCTTATCGATCGGAGGGTCTCAGTCGCCCAACTCCTATCGTTCGTACGCGTCGTCAATAGGGGATGTAACTCCTCGGACGAGTGAACACGGCTTACAACTTGGAATTTTTTATCGTTTGAAAGGTCCCAGTCGCTCAGCTTCCGTCATTCGCACAGGTTATGCAAGAATCTTTTGAATAGGAAAAGACCTAAAAGAAGGATTCACTCTGACAAAGAACGAAGAAAGGTGTACAATCAGACAAGGAATAGAAAAAGAGGAGAAGCAAAATTCAAGTAAGTAAAGTACAACCCTTTTATTTATATCTGTGCAAAATAATACGTTCGGTTACAAAAGGACATATATGAGCCGCTAAATTGGGTTAAGAGAAATACATAGTAGAATTCTTTCTCAAGTTCTCAGCAATTGTTATGGACCAAGGAGAGGATCCAATAACTAAAGAAAAACACAATTCCTACGCCGGACAATACAATAATATAGCGCTAGGGACAAAAAGAGGCAAGTTCAGGTTTCATCCCACCAAAGCGACCCGTACTCGACCTACCCATCCAAAAATAGTATGAGAAACACTACCACCGCATCTGGATGATGAGGACCAACCGGATAAGGCTATGCAAGGTGGTACAAGATGAACCCCATTGGTGGCAAGGGATCAGATTATGCTAACCAAAGTGAATGGTTAATGTAATGAGATCCCATTCCAACAGTCCTATTCTTTAATGAGATCTCATTCCAACAGAAATCATTTCAATCAAGGAAATTGCACGCTATAACACCTCGCAAATCGACCCTCGGAAAGGATCATTCTCAACTGAACAACCATGAAGAAGGAGTATCAACTCTTTGCGAAAGAAAGCGGATGTGCATCATGACTATTTATAGCAGAGAAGAGGAGAAACCCCAATTAATTCAAGGAAGATGAAACGGATCAGCACAAATGCAAGTCATAAATACCGAAGTAAATTGTCCTCGGTTCCCCATGAAGAAAGTCATATCTGATGAGACATATCCGTGCTCCCAGCATGCAAAAAGGGCGAATCAGAATGGACCGAGCGTCCCTATACATTCATAACGTACAAAACACGCTTCACAAACCTTTACTTATGACTTTTCTTTTCTAAGAAAGCCATAAGTTGGGGGAAAATGATGGAACATGACTCAAGACTCAAACTAAAAGAGTTAATTCTCTAAAGGCCCACGAGGGGCGTCTTCCGATCAGTATCTAACACCCACCATAATAGTCTACCGAAGGGCCATAGCCGCCCCGATCAATCTACCGATAGACTTCAGTCGCCTGAGTCTACCAAACGTAACTCACCGAGTAGAGGTAATCCTCTCGATCGATTAAGCAGACATCAACCCTTCAACCGGACTAGCTATGAAGGTCCCTTAATCGGTCGGGAGACTGAACGGTGGGCAACACTCCTAACGACTCAAAAGGAAGGTCAGAACCCCCTACTTTCTATTTTCATAATGACAAATCTAGGATCTTTTAAATAAGGAAAGCGTTCCCCCAAAAGTGGAAGTCCTCCCCGAGAAATAAGGATCGTAATCAATTCGAAATATTGATTCTCGAAATCGATCTAATAAGGAAGGTAGGGTTGAAGTCCCCCAGTGACGCACGTCTCTGAGAGGTATAAATGATCTCTAAGGTCCCAGAACCAGGTACACACTCTAAACCTAACATAGAGTGGGGCACACTGATCACAGGGAACAACCTTCCTTCATCTCTCAGTCTGTTTCTTTCAATCGAAAACTGTTTTTTACTGACTTGAGCGTCGGAGCTTCCCCCGCCGGAGTACCCTCCGGTGGTTTTTGCAGGTGTATCTACCCATTGACGGCTACTATTCGGGTTAAGAAGGAGCTGATATCTGTAGAGTCAAAACCTACCTCCATCACATAACATGGAAGAAACTTTTCATGTTTGCTGTCTCCATCTCCATAAGGAACAAATTAGGGTTTTTGGATGGAACAATTTCTAAACCTGCTGAAAATAGTGAATTTCGCTTGCTATCAACTCGATGTGATAATATCATAGTGGTTTGGATCTTCCTGTATCTCTTACTATTGTATCTACCATCTTCTATATGGACAATGCTGTAGAAATTTGGGATCAATTAGTATGGAGATTTGATCAACATGATAAAACAAGAACCACTCTCTTGGGGGGAGGAGAGAGAGAGAGGAGGGATACACTGACTGTGTTCAATTCTCATTTGGGCTTTTTCACTAGAGTTCGATTTGTTAGATTTATTCTCAAAATATATGATCATGTGGAAGCATAAAAATTAAACAGTCGGGATTTTTATGTAAATACCTCAATGCATAGGTTTTTAAAATCTGGACTGCAAACCATGAAATCCCTCTATCAAAACTCTCGGTTAGGATGGTGATCACAAAACGAACTACCACCATAAATCCATTACACCTCAACCCTAAATCTGATTATCAAAACGATGGGAAAAAATTTTCTATTTGAAATTTTCTCAATCTCTCTTTCATTTTCTCACTCTAGAGAAATGTATTTTTATCTCTCTCACTAGGCAATTCTCAATTGCACTTGATTCAAGAGATTTGTGCGGTTTTGACCTTATTGGGGAAAAGAATTCGTAAAACAATTTTCATAGGAAAGAAATTCGGTTCCTAACCAATGATATTTGCGTTTTTAAAACTCGACCAACAGTTTTGGTAGGTTGGTCGAGTTTTGAAAACTCGATCAATATTGTTCATATATTATTCACAGATTGGTTGAGTGTTCAAAATTTGATCAATACTATTCACATTAGAAGTTGGTCTAGTTTTGAAAACTCGACCAACTGTGAATAGTTATTGGTTGAGTTTTCAAAACTCGACCAACAGTGAATAGCGTTGATCGAGTTTTGAAAACTTGACTAATTTATATCATTTTTGGAATATGTTTGTTAGATAGGTTTTTTTACGAATTTTTTTTTTAATTTTTTGGGTTAAATCCGAACATTTCACCTTGATTCAATCTCAACCATGTACGTGGTAAAAAACATGTTTTACTCAAATCATAAATTGAATCCTTGTCATGTAAGAAGAGATGATGAGTGGTTTTGTGACGAGATGGGGATAATGGGTAACTACCCATTATCCCATGCTTCAAATTTTAAAATTAAAATTTTTAAACTTTTGTTGTAAAATACCCCTATGTCGGCATATTTACCAACATCTCCCACTTACACACGAAAGTATTTTATATTCATCACAAAATCACAACTCATGTGATTTATCACATTACCTTACTAGAATTTCATACATGATTGGGCGTCGTACGACCAATAAGTACATCTGCAAGTAAAGACTTTTCGATATACTTGTTATGATGATTGAGAAGCCATCATTAGTACAAAAAGAACTCACTGTACTCCAGACTCAATACAGTTACATCCATCGAGCCATTTTCCTTATCGAAGGTGATCCCCATCATTGCTCAACATGTATTCACTATTATGTTTAAATCTCAATATGGATAAACATAAAAGACCGGCCGGTGAATACTATACTATGATGTAATGTCGATTCGTCTTCCTTTTCCCTTAACTCGAATCTATCAGTCTCAATTCAATTGATTTCTTAGACCTGCCCCTTAATCCTCATTATCTTCCAGACCATAGGTAAACAGACTAATGTAACAAACACTGACCCAAAATTTCTAGAAATAGTCAAAAGTAATAAGGGTATAGGAGAACCCACCCAATGTATCTTGTGTCTCATACAGAGGGAACAAAGATCAAGATCACACTATCGTCTCAAATAATAGCTCCCACTATCCCATGACCGTCTTATCACAAGCAATATGAAACACGTGCTACAATGTTATTCCCCCATCTCTCAAAAGGGCATATATCAGATTTCTCAAACACTGTGCAGATATAGAACTCAGTCTACACATAAGATTTTATTCAAAGATCTTAGAGAGAGTACCTCAGAAATAATATCACTAAACGTAAGTGATATTTGAGATCTCAAACCTATCTATTTATAGGCAATATGGATGTGGGCATATCCATGTCGGTCATATCTCATATAATCTCATCCTGAACACGTATCATGATGATTTATGTTCTAGCAGGGCTACTCTCAAAACTTCTTATGACTAGAAATCGTCTCATTCCTGCTCACTCAGAGTTGGAGGTGGTCACTTGTGTGAGTGAGTCGACCATATCTGCTTAACATATCTTTTGTCACAACACATCACAGAATATATGATAACAAATAAGTGCAATAAGTAACTAACTTATGACTGAATAATTCACGTATGTCATATATATATATATCAATGAGTATCAAAATATCAATATAGTACATATGAGAAATGTTGAAGTACATGTAAATCCAATGATTCCCTATATCCTACAAAGGAATCTCTTGTAATGAGTTTGGTAAAGGGATCAGCCACCATGCTATGTATATAAATGTACTTAATCATCTCTTAACCCTTTTCGTCAATGTCTCTTATAAAATGGTATTTGGTATCAATGTGTTTGGTCCTACTATGATATTTAGGGTCTTAGGTAGAGGTAATAGTGGTCTGATTATTATAATAAATCATAACTGATCTCTCACTATTTGCCTCAATCCCTAAGTCATCCAAAAATCTTCGGAGCCAAACATTCTCCTGAACTACCGCTGAGCATGCCATAACTTAGCCTCCATCATAGATAGAGATACGCAGGTTTGCTTCTTGTTGCTCTAAAAATGGCACTACTATTGAGTAAGATTGCAAAACCTGATATCAATTTGCATCCATTCAGATCGCTACCCCAGTCGGCATCTAAATACTCAACGAGACGTATATCATCTCCTCCTTAATACAAAGAGAGGTTTACAATTCACTTAAGATATTTCAAAATCCTTTTCACTGCTCTCCAGTGATTCATTCCAGAATTCGATTGATACCTACTCACCAGACTGACTGTAAAACAAATGTCTGTTTACACAATATTGCATATATCAGACTACCCACTGTACTAGCATAAAGGGATTTTACTATCGCCGTTATCCCTTTCTGAGCCTTAGGGCACATTTCAAAACTCAGACTTTCACTTTTAGCGATAGGAGTATCTACGAGGTTGCAATTGCTCATCCCAAAGTGCTTGAGAACCTTCGTGATGTAGGACTCTTGTGAAAGATCCAACACCTATTTTGAGCGATTCCTCTGGATCCTAACTCTGAGAATAAACTGAACCCATATCCTTTATATCAAAACTCGACGATAACCACATTTTGATGGTTATCAGACACTCTCTGTTGTTTCCAACCAACAAAATGTCATCCACATACAAAGACATGATCACAAAGGAGTCAGAAGAACGTATCAAATAGATGTAATGATCCTCCTCGATCATCACGAAATTATGAGATATCACTTTCTTATGAAATCTTAGGTACCACTACCTGAATGATTGCTTAAGGCTATATATCAACTTCCGAAATCGACAGATCATATTCTCCTAATCTATAGGAAAAAGCCAAATGGCTTTTTCGTTCAGGAAGACAGTCTTAACATCTATTTGGTATAACTCTAAATCTATGTCCATGATAATCACTAAAAGTAAACGGATCGAGGTAACGACACCTTTTAGTCTGAGTATAACCCTTGGCTACCGATGGGTCTTATATCTCTCCACCAATTTGTCAGCCTTTCTCTTGATCTTGAGAATTCACTTGTTCCCCATGACCTTTATGCCCTCAGGCAAATCAACTAGGTCCTAAACCCTATTAATTCTCATTGATTCCATCTCTTTATCTATGAAATTTAACCAATAGTCCTTCATAGAACTCACACGAGCCTATTAGATCATTTTAGGCTCCTTTTCATCTTCAGGAGTAACAATGAGGGACTCACCCTCAATTAAGAAATGACGTTTAGGTTTGTGTCCACGAATACTCCTATGAGGAGAGAAAACCTCTTCACCTCTAGATGGATCACTCCCACTAGAAATAAGATCCATAACGGGTTTTCGAGTTTTGCAACTAGGCTCAGCTGAGCCACATGGCTTATCCATCTTATAGAAGGTAAAGTTCCAATCGATTTTACCTCTCTTAGGGAAATTAGTTTTAAGGAACATGATATTACAAGACTTAATCTTAGTAACAGTGCTATCCGTATGTTCACTTAAGAACATATACCCCTTGGAGTGTTCTGAGTATCTTATAAAGATATATTTCTTTCCTCGCGAGCCTAACTTGCCTTGTGGATACAAGAAATCGTGAACATACATGGCATAACCCTACGGCCTCAAGTGACTAAGGTCAGATTGTCTCCCTGTCCAAATCTCATATGGGGTACTCACTTCGAATTTTGATGGTATATGGTTAAAGACATAGACTTCAAACAATAAAGTATCTCCTATTGGGAGATGAGCAAATTGGCCTATGCCATCATAGAGTTCACCATCTCCAATAGAGTCCTATTCCTCTTTTCGGCTATTCCATTCTACTGAGAAGTAGTATGAATAGTCAGCTGTCTCATAATACCCTTTTCAAAACAAAGCTCTTTGAATTGTTTAAACAAGTACTCGCATCCCCGATCGGTTCTGAGAGCTTCACTCTCAAGTCTAACTGATTCTCAACTTCGCTAATAAAGCTCTTGAAACATTCCAATACCTCAAACTTGTGCGAGATTAGATAGACATAATCGAAACATGTGTAATCATCTATGAATATAATAAAGTACACAACTCCATTTCATACTCTTATGTTTATAGGGCCACAGATATCAGAGTGGACCAACTACAATGGATTCCCAGCTCTCATTAGCTTACCAAATGGTTTTCTTATAGTTTTTTCGGCTAGGAAAAACTTACATATAGGAAACTCGACCCTGATTAGTAGGCCCAATAGACCACTCGCTGCTAACCGGTTCATCCTCTTTTGCCCTATTTGTCCAAGTCTACTATGCCATACATTCACATCTTCATCAATATAATCAGATGTAAAGGCAACAGAAGAAGAACAAGAATGACCATTATACGAAATATTCAGTATATATAGTCTATCATGGATAAAATCAAGACAAATAAAAAAATTATCATAGTAAACTGAAACTGAAGAGTTTTTAAAAGAGAAAGCATATCCTAAACGGTCTAAACAAAGTACAGAATTAGATTTTATCGAGTATCTAGAGCATAAAGGACGTTATATAAATATAGATTCTGGCCATTTTATAACTCCAGCTTGCAAGTGCCAATCCCTCGAACGACAATGAATGCTCCATTCCCCACATAAATCCTCCTACCTTGAGAACTCATTTGGAAGAACTCCACGTACGAGCTCCTATCTCAAGCTATGTGGTCAGTGACTCCTAATTCTACAATCCACGAAAGAGAGAAATCATAAAGCATCACTGTAGAGGAGACAAAGCTCAAACCATGTAAAGAATGAGGACATATCTTCTACTCATCACACTCCCGAGCGAAATGACCAAATTTACCTCATATATAATATTTTACCTTGGTATCCAGCTCATTCTTCCTGTACTTTTGTACTCCACTGTCAGATATCTCAGATGGCTTCTTCTTGCCTGGACCTCGAGTCTTCTTCTTATACTTTTTCCGTTTGTGTTTGGTGCCTCGGGAGCTCTTGTTCGACTCTGCTGCATAAGTATGACCTGAATGTGTCTTACTTACCTCCAAGTGCTCATTCTCGAGCTTACAGTTCCTGCTCACATCAGCGAAAGTACGAATACTCTTGTTGTGTGTGAGATAAATTTTCATGGTCTTCCATGAACTAGGTAAAAACTAAATCACACCCAATACTTGAACCTTATCCAAAATGGGCTCGCCTGCATTCCTTAACTTGGCAATCATACTTGACATTTACATCATATGTTGTTTCATCATATGATCAGCCATTTTCTTATAAGTAATAAACTTATAAGTCAGCTTTCTTACCTTAGGAACTGAAAAAGCAACGTATTGCTCTTTTAAGGTGAGCCAAACTGATATAACCGTAGGATACTGCTCATAGACCAGGATCTTGTCATAGTGTATGCTACTAATCAAGATTGCCTTAGTGTTGTCATCTTTCTTTTTCCACGTATGATAGACCTCATTATTCAGTCTAGCTTAAGGTGTGGTATCATTCCTGGGGTCGACCATCTTGTTCCTTAGAATCTTGAAAGATTTTGCTCCTTGAAGATAAATTGAATTTTTTAGTGCGACGTCGTTGTTACCATTCAGTTTATCCCCCTTGCAAAGATTAAGAATGACAATCTTCGAAACAGTTGTAAAGATATTAGTAATTTATTGATACTTATTCTCACAATTTTGTGTACCCTACAAATCAATAAGTCGTAAATGATTCAAAAAATAGACCCCAAAGTGAGTGTATAAGTCAATGGACACCATGCACCACAATCTGGGATCACATCTTACCATCCGGATTTAGAATCGGCATACAAAAACCCACAAAAAGTTATATTTAATGATATGGGATCCTTAAAATAATTTAGAAAATCAATCCAGAATGACTTGTTACATTGCTGGAGGTCATATGCACCATCATGCGCTGGTGGCAGTGCCACATGCTCATGGATGCGTCGGCTGCGGTTGGCACACGTGCCAGACACACAGCGCATAGGCCACGTGCCTGCACGTATGCGATTCGTGTCCCAGGTCGTGTCTCGGGTCAGGACACGGATCCAGGTCAGAACTGACCTGGATCACACGAGGGTCTTCATGTGCCTTAGCATGTGTGAATCCCATGCACCAGTGCTCTGCTTTGTCATGCGCCTTCGCACTTGTGACGAGCTCGCTCCCGCAGACCCAAGTCGGGTTTTTTTTTCATCCGATGGGACTGCAACTGATTCTCTTTGACCTGGCTGCTGGAAAATGCTTTTTCGACTTGTTTTTCACTGCGATTGCAATCGGAAATTATAATTTAAACTTCCCCATCCATTGTTGACTTTATTTTTGGGATTATTGAACCCCTAATCTTGGCAATTTAAGAGTCCTCCATTGCAGCCCTTCGTGGCCCATGGAGAAACCCACTTTCTGGAAACCGTTACTCACATTTAATGCATTAATTAGAGCATGAGGAGCATGTATGCACCATTTTCACAGATCAAATCGCCTTTAAACTTGATAGATCTGAAGATTTAGGGTCATTGTCACTATTCACGATCGAAAACTCCGACCTTACATTTTATGGTCTAAACATGCTCTAAGAAATAAATAAAAAAACATATTCATACACCTTGGATCATGGGTAATGTCATGGTATCTTCGGATTCACGAAATTTATTCGTGATCCGAATGCTAAATTTTATGCTCTACACATTTTATACCTAAAATTTCTGAAAAATATTTTAATAAATCTAATGTATTCTAATATTAATGTTAGATTTATTCTCAAAATATATGTGCATGTGGAAGCATAAAAATTAAATAGTCAGAATTTTCTGGTAAATACCTTGATTTGTATGTCTTCAAAATCCAGATTGTGAATCGTGAAATCTTCCGATCAAAACTCTTGATCAGGATGGTGATCACAAAACAAACCACTATCATAGATTCATGATGCCTTAATCCTAAATTCGATGATCAAAATAATGGGAGAAAATTTCCTACTCAAGATTTTCTCAATCCCTCGATCAATTTCTCATTCTAGAGAAATGTGTTTTTGTCTCTCTCACTAGGCAATTCTCAATTGCACTTGATTCAGTCTCAACCATGTACATAGTAAAAAACATGCTTTATTCAAATAAAAAATTGAATCCTGTGATGTAAGAAGAGATGATGAGTGATTTTTTAGGGAGATGGGGATAATGGGTAATCACCCATTATCCCATGATTCAAATTTTAAAATTAAAATTTTTTAACTTTTGGGGTAAAATGCCTCTATGTGGGTATATTTACCAACATGATCTTTCCACATTTGCCATTCAATCCTTCGTTGTTTTCAATCTCTTGCCTTTGCCATCAGCTTGTGTTCAATCCTTGGCCGAGCTACAAAAATTAACTCCATGCCTTCTAAGAGTCTGTGACACATGCTGATGATGCCAAATGTTAATTGAAAAAAATTATAATTTGTTGACATAAGGGGAATAGCAAAGCTCTCGAATTAGACCTAAGTTGAGTTTGATTGGAGTGTAAAGCGAAAGAAAAATGGGAGGGGAAGTAAAAGTGGAGTGAAATGTCCATTCGTTTGGTAATGAAGGAAATGTAGAGGGAAAATAAATTTGAGATATAATCTTAATCTCTCTCCCTTTTGGTTTCATTTCTATTGGATTGATTGGGATGGAAATGAAATTTTTTAAATAAATTTATTCTTATCTTTCTTTAATATTTTTTAAATTCTTCATTAATTTTTTTATATTTCAATTTTATTTAATATAAAATAATAAAATTTTATTTTTTCATCAATTTTATCGAATAAATTATTTTTTATTAATGATAGAAATTTTACTTTTTTTATCTTACTATTTCAATTTTACTTAATATATAGTAATAATGAAAGTAATTTGTAAAAAATAAAAAAAATATTAAATAGCTATTTTTTTAAAAAAATTATATTTTTAGAAAAATATTTGAAATTAGAAAAATAAAAAAAAAATTATGTGGGGATAAATATCAAAAACATTATTTTACAATGGTGTAATAGTTAAGTTAAAAAAATAATATAGTATTTCTTTTAAATTTTTATTCCAATCAAATAAAAAAAAGTATCATACATTTCATTTCCTTCTATCCCTATCAAACAAAAAAGAAAGAAATACATTTATTTTCATCATGTGAAGTAAATCTCCTCCCTTTCTCTCTTTCCCTCCCCTCTGCTTTTACGAATCAAACTTAACAAAGACTGTGAAGGCTGTGTTATCCTCAAACAATCTCAAATTGCTAGAGTTCAACAAAGTATTTGAAATCACTTCCCTTGGTTTTTGGGTCATGTTATATTTTCTTATGATGGTTGTAAGTAATTCAACCGTTATATGCATGTAGATTTTATTAGTAGAATTAAGAAAACAATATCAAGTAAGGAGTTTGATTATAGGAGCAAGATTTGATTACATTAACACCTATATATTCCCTTTCCTTTTTAGTTGCCTAATTGACTTTTCTATTTTAGTTGATTCTCTTTCCCTTTTTATTATTTAATTGACTCTTTTATATTCCGTAAATTTATATACTAATTTTGTATATATACATATCTATCAAAACAAAGTAAATTAGTGGAAAATCATTTCCCTTCACAGCCAAATCTTATCATGGTATTAGAGTAGGTTTTCGACTTGCAAAACCTAGTCGCTTTATTCTTCCTTGGTAATATCAAATCCAATGGCTCTTGAAATAGATCCAACCTCACCATACTTCTTACACTATTCAGACAATCCGAGTGCCATGTTAGTTTCCTAGCCACTGGTTAGAGATAACTACCAAACTTGATGTCGTGCCATTACCATGACTTTTGAGGCAAAGAACAAATTAGGACTCTTAGACGGGTCAATTATGAAGCCAGAACCAGATTCACCCACCTTCACCCTTTGGTGACACTACAACAACATGGCATTATCTTGGCTTTTCAATGCAGTCAGTGAAGAAATTACAAGTAACATTATTTTTATGGAAACAACCCATGAAGTATGGCATGAACTTCGAGATCGTTTCTCTTAAAAAAATGCTTCATGGATATTTGAAATCCAGTGAGTCATCGTCAATCATTTTCAGCAAAATAACTCCATTGTTGTCTATTACACTAATCTGAAAGCACTATGGGATGAACTCAATGCTTATAACTCATCCACTATATGTATTTGTGTTACTACTCAAGAACTCATAACTTTTTAATAGCATGATCGCCTTATCCAATTTTTGATGGGCTTGAATAATATATATGTATCTGAAAGAGTCAAATCTTACTCATGAATCCCCTTCCATCTATTGCTCAAGCTTATGCACTTGTGTAACAAGAAGAACAATAAATGTTAGTACATATGACCAATCCCATACCAAAACAATTTGCATTCGTGACTTACCATGGAAGACAAAATTCTTTTTCTATATGGAAAGATAAATCAAAACATCATAAATACTATAATTATTGTTGAAGGGATGGACATATTGAGAAGTGGTGCTATAAGAAATAAGCTGATATGCATTCTGCTATGTCCAACTAGCCGAAAAGAGATTAATCTTGGCATGAGCAGAACTATGACCAATTGCAGCTGCTGCAGATAGTGCTCCATTTTCTTCTCATAGCTTGCCTTTCACTGAGGAACAAATACAGTAACTCTTCTCCTTAATCCAATCAAATAATATCACCTCTTCTCATCCTTTAGCTAACTTGGCAGGTACGATTTCTTGTTTTTCTTCCCATTACAATGACACTTGGGTAATTAATTCTGGATACAATGATTATATAACTCACGACCTAAATTCATTGCATGATACCTCTTGCCATAATAGCCAACCTGTTAAACTCCTAAATGGTAGCATTGTTCCAGTAACTCACTTAGATTTCATTAAATGTTCATCAAATTTTTCATTAGACAATGTTTTGTATGTCCCTTCTTTTAAGTGTAACCTCCTATTTGTTAGCAAAATCACAAAAGCACTTAATTGTCTTCTCAATTTTTCTCATATTGCTATGCTTTTCAGGACCTGAAAACAAACAGGATGATTGGATTGGGCGGAGAACGTGATGGTTTTTACTATATTGATCTAAAATTCAACCATAGTACCTCTTTTCTATCCATTACTATAAAAGACAAACAAAACTTATGGCATTGTCGTTATGGCCTTCCCAATTCAAGTATTTCACCTCTGTTCACTCATTTAGATCCTAGTATTAGTTTCTTATCTAAATGCATTTGTATGATTTTCTCTTTAGCAAACAATCATGACTTCTCTTTCCACATGGCTGTATCTTTTCTAAATCTTATTTTGATTTAATTCATATCGATGTTTAGGGACCCTATTCTACTCCTACTATTACTGGTGCACGTTATTTTCCCACAATAGTTGATGATTTTTTATGCAGTACTTGGATATATTTGATACATTTTAAATCCCAAGCCTTTATCCATATACGTTATTTATTTTCTATGGTTAAAACACAATTTGATACCTCCATTCACCAAGTGCATAGTGACACTGCACTGAATTTTTAAATATGACATTAACGAGTTTTTTAATTTTCTTGGTGTCCTTCATCGACATAGCTGTGTTTACACATCCAACAAAATAGGATTGTCAAACATAAACACTGTCATCTACTAAATGTTGCACGAACTTTATGATTCCATGGTCACTTATTGTTAACATTTTAGAGTAAATGTATTCTTACTGCAGCTTATCTTATCAACTGCACTTCTACAACCACCCCTTTTGAACTTTTGTTTCACAAAATACCTACATATCACTATTTACGTGTTTTTGGCTGTTTGGTTTTTGGTTGAAATAATCATCCCAAACATAAATTTGATTCATGTGATTTAGTAGGTATATTTCTTGGTTACCCATATGGCCAAAAGGGATTTAAGATTTTTGATATTAAATCTAAAATAGTTTATGTGAGTAGGGATATCGTGTTTCATGAAAATATTTTTCCATACAAATTGTAAGTACCAATTGATATTGCTATGTCAATATTCTCCCCCTCCCATTAACTGACACTGGCAACTCAACTTATCCACCTACAAATTTCAACGTTGAACCCATCACTACACATTCCATAGCACCTCTTCATTACTCACAACGAGTGACTTGTCCTTTGACAAAACACCAAGACTATCATTGCTCTCAAGTTCAACAACAATCATCTTTAACTTTTTCAGGCACTTAATATCCTTTAGAAGATTATCTTTCCTTCTACCATTTCTCTCATAGACACTATGTTTTTCTTGGTGCTCTAATCTCTATTGCAAAACCCAAAATGTTCACCCAAACTATACGAGTACCTAAGTGGCGAGAATCTATGAATACAAAATTAAATGCACTTGAAATAACAAATACATAGTCTATTATGCCTCTTTTATTGAAGAAAAAATCTATTGGATGCAAATGGGTCTATAAAATCAAATAGCAATCTGATGGTAGTATTGATTGCTAAAAGGCACGCTTGGTAGCCAAAGGATATATCTAAATTGAAAGGGTGGACTATCATGTGTTTAACTCCTGGACATCCACATTAGGGGGAGAAACATCAGTTTGATACTATTCAACATTGCTACTATTCAACATTGGTGACTGTTCGAGTCCTTTTATCCATTGCTACTATTCAACATTGGCTACTTTATCAGTTTGATATGCAAAATGCTTTCTTACATGGTCCACTACAAGAAGAAGTCTGTATGTGTTTAACTCCTGGACATCCACAGTAGGGGGAGAAGCATCGGATTTGCAAGCTTAATAAATCTTTATATGGCTTAAAGTAAGGCAGAAGAAATTGGTTTACTATATTTTCTGCTACCTTATTAGAAGCCAGTTTCACAAAGTTACATGCTAATATTTCTCTATTTTGTCTCCAACATGAGTCATCTTCCCTTTTCCTCTTGGTTTACGTGAATAATATCGTCATGACTGAAAATAACCCAAAACTTTTATCACAAATCAGGTTCTTATTACCACGCTTTCCCATCAAGGATCTTGGCTCTCTCATGTATTTTCTTAGTATTGAGGCAGCTAGATCTTCTCATGACATTTACCTGTATAACATAAATATGTCATGGATCTTCTTGTAGATTCTGACCTCACTGGTGCTCGCATTGCTCATACACCTCAGAGCAAAATCTCAAACTTACAGACTTTATTAGTGATTTACTAGAAGATCCCTCCTCTTATCATCATTTAGTTGGTCGTCTCATCTATTTGATTATTACTCGATATGATTTTACATTCGCCATTAATGTTCTTAGTCAGTTTATGCATCAACCTTGTTAGTCACATTTAGATGCTGCTCATCGACTGCTTCGTTATTTAAAGAAAACTCTAGGTCAAGGTACTCTATAGTCTTCCTCTAGCCCAATAGAGCTTATTGCTTTTTCATATTTTGATTGGGCAAGCTATTCTCAAAACCTTCGGTCAACTATAGGATAGTGCATATTCGTTGGTCATAGTTTGATATCTTAAAAAAGTAAGAGCAACGGACTATATCACATTCATCTACTAAGACCGAATATCATGTCATGACCACCACTACACGAGAAATCAGTTAGCTTCAATCTTTACTTAGTGATGTTGGTGTTTCTTTATCATTTGCCACTCCTCTATATTGTGATACCCAAACAACACGTCATATTGCTGCTAATCTAGTTTTCCATGAACGTACCAAGCATCTTGTAACTGGTTGTCACATTGTTCATGAAAAGTCTGAAACTAGGCTTATTCAATCGCTTGCCATCTTTACTACAAACTAGCTGGTTGATATTATCACCAAATCCTTAAACAAGAATCCGTTTTTGTTTCTTTAAAGCAAGCTGGGCATTACTGACCTTCATGCACTAACTCGAGGGGGAGTATTAGCAGAATTAAGGAAACACCAAATGAAGAGCTTAATTATAGAAATAAGATTTGATCTCATTAACACCCATATATTCTCTTTCTCTTTTAGTTGTCTGATTGACTTTTCTATTTTAGTTCATTCTCATTCTCTTTTTATTATTTAATTGACTATTTTATATTTCATAAATATGTATATCAATTTTGTATATGTACATATATATCAAAACAAAGTAAATTAATGGAAAATCATTTCTTTTCACAACTAAATCTTATCAGATTTTATAATACAAGGTTTAGTAAAATGTAAAATATTTGTACCAATGTGGATCGATCAATTTTCCCTTTTATATATATTTTGAACTTTTGAAAATTTGTCTTCGTGGTCCAATTTTCCATTTTACAAGTAGATGTACATTAATTGTACATGTTTGTTGCATAATCATCGCTTTGAAAGTACGGTCCCTGCAGTGATTTTGAAATGAAAAATAGCTTTTATCCAAACATTTTTTTTAAATCTAATATTTAATTTTTTTATGATTATATATATTTTCATAATTTTTATAATTTCATATAATAAAAAATATTTATTTTCAAAGTATATGCCGTTATTTTCGTTAATTAAAAAGCTAATTCCTAAATTTAATATTAAAATTTTTAGTAATCTCTATATCCAAGGTCAGAATAATATTTTTAGATAACGGGATTTGACCATCTAATTAGCAACATAATGGACATTCAATTTTGTTATTTATTTATTTATTTTTTACAAGTGACAGTGAAAAATCATATCTTGAATAAAATAATTTTAAAATTACCATCACGCGAATGCCAAATGGTTGTTAGGTACAAAGGAGAAAAAAATTTATATATATTCAAAGTGTCGCTGACATGATTGATCAAAATTTTCAATCGAGAACAATTTTAATTATAATTTTAATATCGTCGCTAAAAATCGACTATATTACTTATAAGGAATATCCATTCAAAGAAATGTTTTACTAGCTAAGCCAAAAAGTAAGCATAATAGAAAGATTCATGAATTGGACAAAAAAAGGTCATGAAATATTTAGTCTTTGAGAGAAATTTTCTTTTTATTTGTGTACTTAAATAAAAAAAAAATCATTTTATTAATGCGACGCTCTGAATTGGCCACTAGCATTAATTTGGTATATGCGGATTCATGCACAATGAGCTTTGACCGGTTTTAGAAAAATCAAGACTAAAATTGAGTTGAGATTATATAAATTTTTTTGTCCTAAATATTACATACAATAATAAATTTAATTCTTTCTATAAATAAATTTGAATTTTTTTCCCAAAAATCTAATATTTTCGCTAAAAATGTTTTACTCAAAATAAAAAAAAATATAAATTGAATGATGTCAAGGTATGTTGGAGATTTCGCACATGTTGTTTTTGTGTATCACTCACTAAACAGATTAAAAATTTTTTCAAATAAAAATTATTAAACATATAATATCTTCCAAAACATTAGATTAGTATGGATACTTATAAGACATAAACCAAAGGTCCATTATGGTAACACTCAATCTTATAGGCCCATGATCTACCAAATAACTCATATCTGTATGTGTCAATCAGTTAGAATCTAACTCTCTGAAAAACGGACACGGCTTAACACTTTGGTTAATCTCTATTGGTAAATGATCTAATCGGTCTATGGTTTTCGAAAGTGTTTGGTAAGCTCAAAGCAACATCTTCCTCTTCAGTTGGCGATCGGCATCTTTGGCAAGAAGCTGATTGTAATAACAAAAATTCGGTGTTAGAAAAATTTATATTGAATTTTCAATTTTCCTTTGTAAAATACCAGAAGTATAACACCAGACAAATCCAGATTGTGATGTAAATTCTAAATAGACTATTTGAAAATTTTTATATTTGTGAAAAATGTGGAAGAATGATTATTAGAAATAAAAATATGAATTTTGTCTTTTAGACTATTCAGAAAGACACTTAGTCGGTAGACCTCCAAATTTTAAGTCATCGGTTATTAGAGTGTTCATTGGATTGTGTCTCCAAATTTTAATTTCTTAGTCAGTGCTCGATGGTGACTATCTAAATTTAATTTTATCTCTTTTGGCACCTCACTGATTCTTAGAAAACTTTCTGTCTGATGGTGCATGTTTACCATCTATTGCTTTACAAATAAGAAGCTAACGGTACCTTACTTGCATTCACCCAATCGGTATTATTTCTCAGTCATAGTGTGAAATTTATAATCTATTGGTGTACTATTTCTTTGTTGGTATTAAGTTCCTAAATTCCTGTTGGTCGTTCAGCCATCCATTAGTATTGAGACACCCATCAGTGTTGTGAGACACCTATCAGTATTGAAATTGTGAGACTCGTCGGTACATTGAACTATCGGTGTCTTGATTTAATACACCAAATCAGTACACATATATCTACCCGTTCGATTTGAGATTTGTATACATACATTTACTTGTTTGGTTTGAGATTTTCCAAAGTGAATATCTCCTAATAATTATTACTCCTTGGTGATGTAATTCACCGATTGTCTCTTGATTTTAAAGTGCCGAACACTTACTAAGTATATTTGCCAAACACTTGCTTAGTCTATTTTATTTCACTACCTCTCAGTTTCCATTTGCACCTTATTTCCATTTACCTCTTTAGCACTGTTGCTGGCCACCTTCCCCCGTTCTACCCGCTCGACATTTCTCTCCACTGAGCACCTGCTCGGAATTTTTTTTTCTCTCCACCGAGCACAACCACCGATCAAGTCTTGAAATTCACTTGCAAATTCTTTCTCCACCGGGCACATGCAAGCACCGAACAATTGTTGAAATTCACTTACAAATTCTCCAACCATTTTTCGATGCTAGCCTTGATAGGGAATTGAACCCAAGTCCTCAAGTAACCAAAAAGATATATTACCATAATGCCACTTAAACCCTTTTGTTTTGTATTCTACAAATTTTATTATTACCCATATTTTTGGAATATTCCAAATATTAACAATTTTAGTTTATCTTCTGTGAATTTGTACTTGTCATTTCCAATTTTCCTGTTCTTCACTGAACACCTTTCTTCAGCAGACCAAGAGTTTAAATGTTTAGACTCATTGGGTGGACCTTCTCAATAAACCAAAGGACAAAATGGGTTACATATGTCATTTAGGAATGCAAGAGGGTCACTAAGCAATTATCAAAACTGGGTTGGGAATAAAAAGGAGAAGTGGAGTTGAGACTCCAGAAGACTCACGAAACCCAATCTTCACTTCTCTCTCTAAACCATTCTTCTCTTTTCTCCTAAATCCAGTTGATTCACCAACGAAATTCAAATTTTAAGGTTCCAAACTACCCATCTATCATCCTAAAAATAGATTTTAGAAGAGCTTAAGGATCTAGAGTTGTTCCAAAGAAGGCAAAATCCTAGGGTTTGGTATAACCCAAACGGGAAAAATTTCTTGGAGACAAAAATCAAGGTATTGTCATTTTTCTAACCCAATCTTTAGTTTACTTATATAGTCTTTTACTTGGATTTGGAAACTAGTAAATCATAGCAAATGACGAAGAAACTAGGAATTGAATGTCAGGATGTATAGGTTAATTTAAAAAATTAATATTGATGAGTTTGGTTATTTGGTAATGTTTTTTAGGAGTCGAACGGGCAGATAATGATAAAACTCTTGCTGTTGAGGAAATCTAGGAGTGACTACCTTAGATTTTAGTCACTGTGAGTGGACGGTTTATTGGTTTGTGAATGAGGAATATTTTTTATGATTTTCCAAAACTGATTTTCTTTACTTGATTTTTATGAAATGTTTTGTGAATGTGGAGTGTCCCTAAAATTGTTTTGCTTTGAGTCGTAAAATTTATGCACTTGCTAATATATCTTGTGCCATGCTGAATTTTTCTGTGAGTAATGTTGTTAGAATTCATGAATTGAGACATTTGTTAAATTTATATGACACATGATATGATGTTTGTGAAATTGTGCATGTGTGGGGTGTAAGCACCCATGGATATGTGATGACCAGTCTAAACTTTCACGGATTGATTTGAGGGGGCAGCGTGGAGATTTTGTTAGACTTGAGAGGGTAGATGGTGGTAGAGAGATGCCCCTAAGTCCTGTCGGGCTATTCGGTTGCACCACAAAGGAAGCCACGAGCTAATGCCAAGGTTGGGGGTAACATTTTGTGAGTTCAGATAACTAAAAATCCATAGGCAGTTCCACCATTGGTCTGGACCAAACCATTGGTGAAAAGATTTTAAGACAAACCCTATGATTTTGAAAAGCAAGTGCAATATTTAACTTTTATTATGTTCCAAGGAAATTATGATGTTTGCTAAGAAATGCTTTGATAACTACATTATGTTTATTGGAAATGTGATTTTAAGATCATTGTTTGACACCTCCACGCTCACCACCCACTCACTTACACAACTATGCCATTGCACTTCACTCACTGAGTATTTTATGCCCACTCTATCATTTTATTTTTTTCAGAGGAAGTGTAGAGATAAGAGCCGCCTCATCATTAGCTAGATTTAGTTGAGAAGTGAGCTAATCGGGACCAACCATTGGTATTAGTCCTTCTTAGTTGTGGATTTTGGAAGGCATGTAGTTGAACTCATTGGAGTGCATTTTAAAACTCTTTATATAGTATATTTTGTATTCGCTTTTCTAAAAGTTAAAAATTATATTTTGGACATTATATTATGAAATGTTAAATGTTTATTTGTTCCTTCACATGTGTTGGGTTCAAATATTTTATGTGCTGATTTTCTAAATTGGTAAGTAATATGATCATAGATTGGTGGGATCTCAGAGTGTGTGGGTGATCGCACGTACTTCTAGATCACATAGCGGTTGTCACGTGCTCGAACTTGCGAGTCAGGGCGTGACAATTCTATTGATATCAGAGCTAAGATTTTGGTGTTTTGAATGTTTTTAAATATTTTCAAATGTTTCCAATATTTTTAAGTGTTTTCAAAATATTTTCAAATGTTTTTAAAGATTTTTATAATTCAAAATGTTTTGAAAAGATTCAAAAATCTCCTATGTGTTCTAGGAAATGGAGTCATGTTTAGCTTAGCACATTATTAGTTTTTCTAATTTAGTAAGCTAAGATTAGTTTTCTTTTTGTAGAATCCAATGGCCTCTCGTCAAAAAACAAGGACTTTAATTGAGATCTTTTATTCTGAGCACGAGATTACATCATCTTCCCATTCTCCTCCTGCTGGTGCACCCGAACCTTTGGTTGCATTATCTGAGATTCCTCCATCATCACTTGTAGTATTCCAATAGTGTATGGAATGGAGGAACAAATATGGTATTCAGTTTTAAACCCAAACCCAAGCTCCAGTGCAAACTCCTCCCATACCAAACACCATTACAACAACAAACACTCCCCTAATCTCAGTAGCTCCTCCTCCATAGATAGTTGCACCAATTACCCGTTCAACTATTAAGCTATCCAAGTTGACTAAGAAAGCACGACAACTTGGCTGTGAGACCTTCTCGGACACCAGTGATGCTACGGTAGCAAATGATTGGATCAATAAAGTACAAGAAACTTTAACTGATATGAAGTTGGATGTTGAAATAAAAATTATGGTGACTATAAGATTACTTGACAAGAGTGCCCGCACATGGTGGGAGAACTTGAAGAGGAGATCCTCTACTCCCATCTCATAGAGAAGGAATTTGATGAGAAGTACTACACTAGGTTTTATTGAGATTTAAAGAGGAAGGAATTTTTCTACCTTAGGCAAGGGAACAAATCGGTGGTAAAATATGAAACCGAGTTGAGAGAACTCTCTTTGTTTGTCCTAGAGTTTGTGGTCTCTGAAGAATATCTATGTTTTAAGTTTGAAGAAGGTTTGAATTTGAATATTAGAGAAAAGATGTCGGTTACCAAGAGACACACTTTTAAGGATGTCTTGCATTTAGCCTTGAGGGCCGAAAAGATGGTTGAAGAAAGAGAAAAGGCTAGAGAAGCCTATAGAAGGAAAAGGAGATCCGAATCCACTTCTGGTCAGAATTTTTAAGAAAAGTAAGAGAACAAGCTCTTATGGCAGTGCCTTCGTCATAGGATTCGTTGGCTTTTACCAAGATCAACACTTTTTCAAAGAGGATGCTCCAAACACTGTTCGAAACCAAGTCGATGGGAAATAACAAAGTCCCTTACAAGAATTGCAAGAAATTCGACTCCGAACCTTGCAATAAGCCTAGAAGGTGCTATCATTATGGGTAGGAGGGTCATCTCTGATATGATTGCCCTGAGTTGGGTTTGAGAGGGCAAGGGAGTCAACAAAATTTAGGTTTTCCTAGTGGCTCCCAGGATGTACCAGCCAACACTTCCACACGTCTCTCCAATACTACTCTAAGGACGGGGATTGGCAACAATACTGTGGCTACCAATCCCTAACGTTCTTAAACTCGAGTTCAAACTAGGGTCTATACGATAACTAATGAAGAAGTACCGAACAACCCTGATATGGTCACAGGTAAATTTGGTTAAGTGTAAATTTATTTATTTGAAAAGCATGTTCTTGGTGTTATATGATTTTGAGGTGTGCTAGTAGCATTGAATCATTGCATAGTAAAGATAAAATGATAAACCAATCTTAAGCATTAGATTTATATAATGAATTGTGATGATTGTTAGTGTTACTATGTGATTAATATGTGAGTATTGTTGAGCAAGTTGCATGATATTAAATGTATTGATGATTTATTCTAGAAGAATATTTAAATTGGTTGATGTCCATGATCGGAAGCCATGATATAGGAAACATATATGAAATGTGTAATATAAGGTTTGGCTAATAATATTTGGCAGTTTATATTAATCGGTGTAATGAAAAATATTTGGTAATCGATACCTGCATACTTATTAACTTAGAGTTTAATAGTTTGTTTATTAACACAACCTTTGTTAGGCATACCGATAACCCTTTGACCCCTTGGGTAAGTAGCTGAATAGAAGTACAGAGATTGCGATTTATAGGTAGGCGAAGAAAATGAGAATGAATAGGATTACATAGCATATGCGGCTAGAAGTTCGTAAGCATTTAGATGACATAACAGTGATTAGCAAAATACCCAAGATGGAATAGTTATACATTCCAGGTAACTATCTTCTTTAAATTGACTCAATTAGTTAACAACCAAATGGAAATAATTTGGATAAATGTGAGAAGTGACTAAATAATTAATAGAATGGTTTTCTAGTTGATGGTCTGAACATATTTTGCCACTCTAGAGCACTTGATATTATAGGAAAACTTTGAGAATTTGGGAAATATTACGCCACATGAAATACAAAGTTGAGGTAGTTTGATCTTTGGAGATAATCTATGTGATTTACCTTCAGTCGTTTTACACTGGCATCTATTTATGGAAATAAGGGAAATATTTGCTGAATCTCTCCCATGTTCTTGAAATCCTCTAATTGAGTTGAGAGAAGATTTAAATTTTGAGGACTAACTGATAGCTATCCAAGGGCCGCAAGTTAAGAGATTGAGAAATAAGCAGATTGTAATTGTTGAAGTTCTATAGTAGAATAACCATGTTGAAGAGATGATTTAGAAACTTGAGTAGATAATGAGGAAACAATATCCTTAACTGTTTGAGAGATAATCCTATACTGAAATTTTGAGGACAAAATTTTCTTTTAAGGGGTAGAAATTGTAACACTGGACAAGTTCGGATTATAATGTAAACTCTAAATAGACTATTTGAAAATTTTTATATTTGTGAAAAATGTGAGACAATAATTATTTGGAATAAAAATATGAATTTTGCCTTTAAGACTATCCAGGAATCCTTTAGGCACTTAGTCGGTAGACCTCCAAATTTTAACTCATCAGTTATTAGAGTGTTCATTGGATTGTGTCTCCAAATTTTGATTTCTTAGTCAGTGCTAAATTGTGACTATCTAAATTTATTTTTACCTCTCTCGGCACCTTACTGGTTCTTAGAAAACCTTCTGTCTAACGGCGCATGTCTACCGTCTGTTGCTTTACAAATAAGAAGCTAGCGGTACCTCACTTGCATTTATCCTATCTGTATTATTTCTCAGTCATAGTGTAAAATTTATAATCTATCGGTGCACTATTTCTCTATCGATATTAAGTTCCCAAATTCCTATTGGTTGTCTAGCCACCCATTGGTGTTGAGACACCCATCAGTGTTGTGAGACACCCATCAGTATTGAAATTGTGAGACTCGTTGGTACATTAAACTATTGGCATCTTGATTTAATACACCCGATCAGTATACATACATCTACCTGTTCGGTTTGAGATTTTCTAAAGTGAACATCTCCTAATAATTATTACTCCTCGGGGATGTAATTCACCAATTGCCTCTTGATTTTTAAAGTGCTGAACACTTGCTTAGTATATTTTGTTTCACTACCTCTCAGTTTTCATTTGTCATTGGTGCACCTTTTTTCCATTCACCTCCTTGGCACTGCTATAGGCCACTTTCCCCCATTCTACCTGCTCGGCATTTCTCTCCACTGAACACTTGCACCTATTTGGTCAACTGCTCGGTATTTTTTTTTCTCTCCACTGAGCACATGCAAGCACTGAACAAGTCTTGGAATTCACGTGCAAATTCTTTCTCCACTGAGCACATGCAAGCACCAAACAAGTGTTGAAATTCACTTACAAATTCTCAAACCATTTTTCGTTGCTAGCCTTGATAAGGAATTGAACCCAAGTCCTCAAGTTACCAAAAAGACGTACTACCACCATACCTCTTAAACCCTTTTGTTATATATTATACAAATTTTATTATAACCCATATTTTTGGAATATTTCAAATATTAACAATTCTAGTTTATGTTCTGTGAATTTGCGCTTTTCATTTCCAATTTTCTTGCTCGTCACCGAATAGCTTTCCTTTGCAGACCAAGAGTTCAAATGTTTAGACTCATTGGGTGGACCTTCTTAATAAACTAAGGGACAAAATGGGTTACATGTGCAATTTAGGAATGCAAGAGGGTCACTAAGCAATTATTAAAAATGGGTTGAGAATAAAAAGGAGAAGTGGAGTTGAGACTTCAAAAGACTCACGAAACCCGAGCTTCACTTCTCTTTGTAAACCATTGTTCTCTTTTCTCCCAAATCCAATTGACTCACCAACGAAATTCAAATTTCAAGGTTCTAAACCACCCATCAATCATCCTAAAAATAGATTTTAGTCTAGATTTTGGAAGAGTTTAAGGATCTAAAGTTGTTCCAAGGAAGGGCAAAATCCTAGGGTTTGTTATAACCCAAATAGGAAAGATTTATTAGAGACAAAAATCAAGGCATTATCATCTTTCTAACCCAATCTTTAGTTTACTTACATAGTCTTTTACTTGGATTTGGAGACTAGTAAATCACAACAAGTGACAGAGAAACTAGAAATTGAATGTTAAGATGTTAGGGTTAATTTGAAAAATTAATATTGATAAGTTTGGTTATTTGGTAATATTCTTTAGGAGTCGAACGGGCAGATCGTGGTAAGACTCTTGCGGTTGAGGATATCTGGGAGTGACTACCCCCCGTGACTGTGAATGAACGGTTTGTTGTGTTTGTGAATGAAAAATATTTATCATGATTTTCTAAAACTGATTTTCTTAACTTGATTTTTACGAAATTTTTTGTGAACGTGAAGTGTCCCAAAAATTGTTTTGCATTGAGCCTTAAAATCTATGCATTTGCTAATATATCTTGTGCCATGCAGAATTTTTCTGTGAATAATATTATTGGAATTCATGAATTGAAACATTTGTTGAATTTATATGGCACATGATATGATGTTTGTGAAATGGTGCATGTGTTGGGTGTGAGGACCCATGGATATGTGATGACTAGTCTTAACTTCCATGGACCGATTCGAGGGGCCGACATGGAGAGCTTATTAGACTTGAGGGGTTAGGTGGTGGTAGAGAGATGCCTCCCAAGTCCCATCAGGTTATTCGGTTGCACTAATGAGGAGGCCACGAGCTAACACCAAGGTTGGGGGCAACGTTTTGTGACATGAGATAATTGAAAACCCCTTGACGATTCCATCATTGGTCCGGATTAAGCCATTGGTGGAAAGATGTTGAGACAAACCCCATGATTTTGAAAAGCAAGTGCAATGTTTAACTTTTATCATGTTTCAAGGAAATTATGATGTTTTCTAATAAATGCTTTGATGACTACATTATGTTTTATTGGAAATGTGATTTTGAGGTCGTTGTTTAACGCCTCCACACTCACTACCCATTCACTTACACAACTATGCCATTGCACTCTACTCATTCCATATTATTATACTCACTCCATCATTTTATTCTTTTTCAGAGGAAGTGTAGAGAGCCGCATTATCATTAGCTAGATCCAGTCGAGAAGTGAATTGCTCAGGACCAACTATTGGTATTGGTTCTTCTTAGTTGTGGATTTTTGGAGGCATGTAGTTGGACCCATTGGATGACATTTTGAAACTCTTTATGTAGTATATTTTATATTTGCATTGGAGGGGAATAAAGTTTAGTTTCTCTCTCTTTCTTGATATCACTCAGCATCGAGAAGGTTCATGACTTTGCTCCCAGAATCGAAATCATCGGTTTTGACGGCGGTGGAGTTATATCTTTGAGCAGACTCGACGAGGGCTTTTCTTAGACTTCAATTCATCCTCTTAGCTTTGGTAATAATCAATTTCTACTCTGTGACCTTGCATCGTCATTGGAACAATTTCCTCTTATTGGTGATCCTTGCGGTGAACAAATAACAAATTCCTTGATATTTCTTCGCCAACAGCTTTGCTTCTTGTTCTCCTCGATTTTGGGATTTCATTGCGATTTCTTGATATTGCTTTGTCGACAGCTTCTTGATTTCTTCAATTTTGGTATTTCGTCGCGATTTCGTTCTTAATCGAGTTTTGAACTTTGAGACGGTAAATTGTTTTGGAATATTTGACGGAGAAGAAGACGGCTTAAGCAGGTGCAGTCAGGTACATCTCTGAACAAATCTCCATCTCCATCAAGTGCATCTTTGAAACCTCTCTATATGGTTTTTTGCTCTCTTTGCTTTCAAACCTAGATTTGTCAATTTTGTTTGATTTCTGTTTCAAGATTGTGTTCAATATATGTTTCTCGATTTTGCTTTGCTGCTTAAAGTTTCTGTTGTTTTATAATTTCAAGAACATCTGCTGCTGCTGTAATCTTCTATTTGATTTTTGTTTGATTTCTTCTCTCTTTCAAGACGGTGTTCATTAGCTTACGTTTCTGCTCTCTTTTAATTTCAAGAAGTTTTTTTTTTGCTTTTCAATTTCAAGAAGTAATCTTCTGTTCTCTTGGTATTAGTTCGTTGGATTCATTATTATTAGGGAAATTGTTATCCCATTGGAATTTTGATGATAACAAAACCTTTCATATTATTCTAATATTTTTACTAAGTGTGCAGATTGAGTTTGTTTTGAAAATCTCATAAAAGTGGTCCATAAAAGTTGTTATAGAAAATGCCATAAAGACAAGTTATCTTGGGTTATAGAGGGCTGTCGCAGAAGCATAAGATCTGTTCTTTCTATTAATTGAAGACCCAGTCAGTAATCTAAGTGTAGATTAGAAATTACACTTAGTTCAAAATATGTTAAGACACAATTGACCAAGCCATGATTAAAGGAATATCTTGTGAGAAAGGAAAGTCTAAGAGAACCAAAGGAGAAAGGTATTCAAGTCCAAATCATAATTCGGGAAAATATTTAAATTCAAATGAAATTGAATTTAAATATGGCGGCTGCAACTATTGATTTCATTTAATAAGGAAAAAAGGATCTCTCCTAAGAGTTTCAGAGGAGGAAAGTCTCCAAATCTAAACTACAATCCAGGAAAGTATTTGAATTCAAATAGATTTGAATTCAAATATGACAATTGCAACTATTGACTTCCTCCAACAAGAAAAGAAAAATCTCTCCTAAAGATAGAAAGTTCAAAGACAAATGGCCTTGATTCGTGGTGTTGAGATGGGAAAGTTATCATCATTTTACAACAGTAAAATGTTGCTACGAAGGTAACTTTTGGTTTATATATCTTCACGATCGAGACTAGTTTTGCAAGGGATCTTTGCTGGGATTTAAAGTGTGATATATGTAGAATATCCAACAAGCTTTATAGAGCAATTTCGACATTCTTGATATGAGAAAATTATTCTTGAAGTTGGCCACTTGAACAACCAAAATTGTATTATGTAGAGAGTTGTGTGAGATAGTTTGGTGGATGTTGTGAGTCTATTTCTGTTGGACGAAGACATCTTTAAGTAAGGAAGATCAAAAGTCAATAGTTCTTGAATTGTATTTAGTAATCTCTTATTATAGTAGAAAACTAGTAAGTTGCTAGATCTCGGCTTGTTGGCTAGAAGAGTGGACGTAGGCACAAGGCCGAACCACTATAAAATCGGGCTTATATCTCTATCATTTATTTTTATTTTCCACAACATATGTTTAGAATGACCATAGAATTATTTTATATCTAAGTGGAGTTCGATTAATTTTTTAAAAGCTAATCAAGACAACTTCAACCCCCCTTCTTGGTTGTCACAGAGACCAACAATTATAAATCTTGGTAGTAAGATTCATTGGCTTACGTTTTGATATAGGTTTTCTGCTAGTTTTGTTCATGTTTTCAATTTCCTACTTTCTGCTAGTTTTGTAACATTGATTTTCATTTTGTTGATTGCTTTATTATCCATTTTGTTTTTCTTACACATTTTTGATTGTTGTTGCGTTTTGAATTCATTGATAGTATTATCATAAGCTTTAATATTAGTGCAAGATATATTAATATGAACTTAAAGTTACTAAAATCTAAAATTTTCCAAACTTATTACATTATAATTGTAATATTAAAAAAAAATTATTTTCTTTTATTGCTATTTTTTTCTATATATTTATATTTGAAGAATTCCGTCACGGTCGATTTTAAGCCCGGATAAAGGAGTAGGGTTGCGATAGGTTGACAGCCAGCGTAAAACCTTTTGTCAAATTAAAATGGGAGACAAGTAAAAATTATTCTACTTTTGCAATTAACTTTTACCATGGAGTCATTATTGTTTTTTTTTAATTAAAAATTTGGATTGAATTTAGTTTATTGTTATTTTTATTTCTTTTTAGATTTATATCTTTTTTGAAAGAACTTCACCACGATTAGTGTAAAATCACTTGTCAAAATACAAAAATGAGAGGTAATGAAGATATGATTCGTCTAGACACTTCGAATATGTGATCATTAACTGGCAAATTAGGAGAAATATGTAAAGTAATGAATAGAAGAAAGATTAATATTATGTGTTTATAAAAAACTAAGTGGGTAGGGGAGAAGGCTAGACTAATAGAGCCTTATGGGTATAAACTTTGGTACACAAGTAGTGATGGAACTAGAAATGGTGTAGAAATAATTGTCCATAGGAATTTACGTGAGAATATAGTGGAGATAAAAAGAAAGGGAAATAGAATTTCACTTGTCAAGATGGTTAATAAAAAATGTATAATTAATATAATCAGCGTTTATGCATCTTAAATAGGTATAGATGCAATTAATAAAAAATAATTTTGAGAAGATTTAGATGAATTTATACAAACTATACCTAGTACAGAGAAATTATTTATTGGAAGAGATCTTAACGGATATGTAAGGGAGAGTAATAAAGGATTTGAAACTGTACATGAAAACTTTGGCTTTGGTCATAGGAATAAGGCGTGAGATACTATTTTAGAGTTTGTTATAGTATTTGATCTGATACTCATAAACACTTATTTTAAGAAAAGAGAGTCGCACATAGTTACATATAGAAGTGGGTTGAATGCTAACCAAATAGATTTTTTCTCACCAAGAGGAGCGACAAAATAACTTATAAGAATTGCAAGATTATACTGGGGGAGAGTGTAACAACTCAGTATAGGTTTTTAGTTGTAGATGTGCATGTGCATAAAAAGTAAAAGGAATATCGTCCATTAGTAGAGTCAAGAATTAAGTAGTGAAAACTAAAAGAAGAAAAAGTAATAATTTTTAGAGAAAAATTAATACAAGGATCAGTTTGGTCGGCTAATGATGATTCAGAAATAAAAAATATAAGTAGGGAGGTCCTTGACATATCTAGAGGGCGGGCTCCAATAAGTAAAGAGTAATGGTGGTGGAATGAAGAAATCTAAACTTTTATATAAACCAAACAGGAGTATTATAAAAATCTTAAAAATAGAAGAAGTAACGATACATTTGAAATATACAAAAAAGCAAAGAGAAAAGTGAAAAAAATTATCTAAGAATAAAAAAATAAAGTGTATAATGAATTATATAAGAAGTAAGAAACCAATGATGGAGAGAAAGAGATTTACAGAATCGTCAAATTAAGAGAGAGGAAGAGAAAATATCTAAATAGTGTTAGATGTATCAAGAGTGAGACTAATAGAATAATTATGAAGGATAATGATATAAGAAAGTATTGGAGGAATTATTTTGATAATCTATTCAATGTGGAGGGTACAAAAGATATCGACAATATCACTATACCTGTAGAAGAGATTAATAGAGATTTCAACCATAATATTTGCCCTCAGGAAGTAAAGGAAGTCTTAGAGAGAATGAAAAATAATAAAATCATAGGACCCGATGACATTCTTATTGAGGTGTGAAAATGTTTGGAAGAGGTCAGGATAATAATGTTAACGGATTTTTTTGAACAAAATTTGACAAACCAAGAAGATGCCCAAGGTATGGAGGGAGAATACAGTTGTATCATTATATAATAATAAAGGAGATATATAAAACTGTTCCAATTATAACAGAATTAAACTTATGAGTCATACTATGAAATTCTGGGAGAGAGTGATTGAGTTTAGATTGAGATTGAAGATAAGCGTATCTCAGAATCAATTTAGATTTATGTCAAGAAGATTAAGATATTTGATGGAGACATTTAGAATACAGAAAAGAAACCTGTATATGGTATTCATTGATATAGAGAAAGCGTATGATAAAATTCTAAGAGACATATTGTGGTGGACGTTGATAAAGAAAGAGATTTTTATCAGATACATTAATCTCATCAAAAATATGTATGATGGAGTTATTATTAATGTAAGAACTTGTAGGAGGTAAGTGATAGCTTCCCAATAAACATTGAACTCCACCAGGGATCGGCTTTAAGTTCAATCCTATTTACAATAGTGCTAGATGAAATCACAAAGAGCATCTAAGATGAAATACCATGGTATATGCTCTTTGCAGATTATATAGTATTGATAGATGAAACCAGAGAGAGTATTAATGCTAAATTGAAGTTATAGAGGGACACACAAGAGTCCAGAGGGTTCAAATTGAGCCGATCTAAAACGGAATACATGAAATGCATATTTAGTGATAATCATTAGAATGATAAAAAAATGATTAGATTAAAAGGACAGGATGTACTAAAAAGTGAACGTTTTAGATATTTTGAATCTATTATCCAAAATGACTGCAATATAGATAGAGATGTAAATCATAGGATCCAAGCGGGTTGGATAAAATAGATAAGGGCATATGGAGTTCTTTGCAATCGCATCATACCACTGCATCAGAAAGAAAAGTTTTATAGAATGATAATAAGACTTACACTACTGTATGACATCGAATGTTGGGCCATTAAATAACAACAAAAACAGAAAATGGTCGTAGCTGAGATGAGAATGTTAAAGTGGATGTGTGATAAAATTATGAAAGATAGGACTGGAAATGAAGAGATACGCACTAAATTGGGAGTGAGCTCAATTATAAATAAGATGCGAGAGTATCGATTGAGGTGGTTTGGGCATGTGCAACGAAAATCCAAAAACATATCAGTTAGGAGAATCAAAAGTTTAAATATAGGAGATTTAGTGAAACGACGAGATAGACCATTAAAAACTAGGTGCAATGTATTCGCAAAGATATGATAGCTAAGGGGTTAACTGAAGAAATGATTTCTGATAGGAACGAGTGGTATGAAAAAATTAGAGTAAGCTAAATTATCACTTTTCATATTATAAATGTATATGGTTAGTGTGTGTGTGTGTGTATTTTGTTTTGTTTTTTTTTTTCTATATATATATTTTAATCATTTTATATTTGTTTCTCAGACGACCAACTTAAATTTTAGGATTAAGGTTCAAGTTATTGTTATTGTTGTTGTTTGCTTTTCCAAAAGTTAAAAGTTATATTTTGGACATTATATTATGAAATGTTAAATGTTTATTCGTTCCTTTACATGTGTTGGGTTCAAATATTTTATGTGCTGATTTTCTAAATTGCAAAGTGATATCATCATAGTTTGGCGGGATCTCGGAGTGTGTATGGGTGATTGCACATGCTTTTAGATCACGCGACAGTTGTCACGTGCTCAAACTTATGGGTCGGGGTGTGATTGAAAGAAACCGGTTGCAATCGACTTTGGACCTTGGATGTAACCCTAAAAAATTTGATGTTTGAATTTTTTAATTTATTATTCTTTATAATTATCAAGTGTTGGAATTTTCAATTTGCTTTTCTATATAAATCTCAAAGCATTAAATAGCTTGGTGGTGTAATGTCTTTTAGGAAAGTTTTTTGGGTTCAAACAACGTTGAATGCAAAACCTGATGGGATTCTTTGTATTTATGACTTGTGAGGGATGAGTGGTCTAGTGACTTGGTGAGTAGCCTTGTGTAGGTGGAGTATTAGAATGACTAGTAGCCTTGTGTAGTGTTGAGTAGCCTTATGTAGATGGAGTTGTGAGAGACAAGAGGACTTGTGTGGGGGTTGGAGTGAACTTGTGATCATGGAAATGAGAGGATAAGATGCCTCATGCCTTGGTTGAGTCGTCTCATGCTTGTGAAAAGAAGGGACAAGTCCACTTGTGAAGGGTGGAATCACCTCATGCTTATGGAATATGAAGACAAGGCCACTTGTGAGGTGCTCAAGAAGACTCAAAGGCTTAAGGATTATAGTATGGGTCGACTTGTGTCACCATCAAGTCGCCTTGTGAGTGTATTCAGAGGGCACATGTCACCTTATGCAACTAGGTAAGGTGCCTTGGTAGGTTTCAGAATTGGGATTCTGAGCCTAAAAAGTATTGGGTCACCTTGCACAAGCTGATGAGGTGATTTAGGAAGCCTGTAGGGTGAGTTTTTGAGATTTGTATTTGACGGGTCGTCTTGTACAAGTAGGCAGGTCGACTTGGGAAGTGTTATAGACAAAGTTTTGAGGCATCGCACCCACCGGTCACCTTGTCCAAATCCTTGAGTCACCTTGGGACTATGAAAAAGAGAAATTGGATTGCCTTAGTCTATGTTTGAGTCGCCTCAAGCCCCTAATACAACAAAGGACAAGTCGACTTGACCCTTGAACACCTTACACACATAAGTTAACTTGTAAGGCTATGAGTCGACTGTGCACATGGAAAAGCTATGAAATGATCAAAATGTCCTCCAAACTTGAATAAAACTTAAAATTTGAGAGGGACTAGATGGGAATTTCACCCACCATTATAACAAGACTTAAACAAGCCTTCAATTCTCATTTCATCTCTCTCCCGACTCTCATCTCTCTCTTTGCGTTTTTCTCTCCCTTATACCTCTCTTGATTTCTCTCTTAAAAATCAATTAGCTCTCCACCAAAATCACCCCATAAAGCTTTTAAAATCCTCAATCAAATTTATAAGAAGGAAGATTTGGGGAAAAACCTAGGGTTTGCTCTATAGGAGAAAAAGCCAGGGTTTTTGAAACCCAACCTTCAAAACTCAATCCAATCACAAATTTAAAGTAATTTCCTCTTATTAATCTTGGATTTAGCTTCCTAAAATTTAGATTGAAATTTATTATTGAGATTTGGGAAATTTAGCTAGAAATTAAAATTCTAGGATTTGTAAATGATAGAAATTGGGGAAAATTGTGAATGGAAAATTTTATATAGGTCCCAATGACATGTAAATGATGGAATAAGAATATAGATTCATGAATTTGAAAAATTAGGATTTATGTTATATGAGGGAAAATTCATAAACCCTAGAAATGAAGGTGATTTAATATTAAAATTATACTTATTGATTTAGGATAATCGATTGGAACCCAAGAAGAGATCACATTAAGTTTGATTGTGGAATTAGGAGTGAACACCCTCCCAAGAGGTGAGTGGATTGCTATTGTTGAAGATGAATGATAAAATAATTTTAAGTATGATTTGTAAATTGAATTTTAAAATGAATTTGAAATAGATTTGAAATGTTTTGTGATTGTGGTATGCTCTAAAATGAAATGTTGTTAAACTATGACTCTTTTGCTTGATTATTGAGTAATTGCATCATGTTACAATAGAATTTTGATTATGAATCGTTGAAATGCTTTTTCTTATACGTGGGCATGAATTTGGAGTGATGAAATAAATTTCTTATAATATGGAGCTGGGAAAAAGACTATTGTCTAAGTCTTCCACGGACTGGACCATCAGGGTGGCATGGTTAAGATTGATTTAAAAGCTATGACTTGGAGGAGGCGGGATAGAGAGCTACTCAACCTTGCCATGATGACGTGGTAGCACTCCACGAAAATTCCGGGCCAACAAGGGGAATTTTATGAAAAATTATGAAAAACCTCTTGACGAATCCTACCAATGGCCATTGGTAGGAAAGTGATTATGGCAAACCCCAAGGTTATTAAAAAGGAAATTAAATTTGTTTATTGAATTGGAAGATCTGAGTCATGGTGGATTTGATATGAATCATTTTATGCAAATGACTTCTATTATTGCCCTGAAATATATTTTGACAGATATCTTTGGCACCACCACCTTCACTGTTCATTCATATTCATCATTCATTGCACTCCAATCACTGAGTCTTTTTAATACTCACTCTCTCTAATTTTTCAGAGGAAGCTTAAATTGAAGTTTAGACATCTTGTATTGTTGGTTTGGACGAAGTTATCATTGGTGGATCTTCAATAGGTACTAGTTTGAGTTTATTTTTGGGAATTATATTATTAAACCATGGAAGGAAATTTTTGCATAGTTCTTTACGTTTGGATTTGATAAATACTTGTTTGATTTCCTTAGACAAGTATTGAAAAATCCTTACTTTTATGATGTTATTTGCTTTAAAAATCTCCTTTGCAATACATATTGTTCTCGTTGGGACATTTGGATTTAAATGATGAAATTTGAATCTTGTTGGCCTTATTTTGAAATGTTTGAAATGTTATGTGGTACCTTGGGACACGAAGTGGGGTTCACACATATTTCAAGATAACGCGACGATTGTTATGTGCTCGACAGGAGAGTCGGGGCGTGACACTGATCATCTACCCTCATCAATCAGAGATGATATTCAATTTCGGGAATACCTTCTTAATAAGGAAGGAAACCTTTTAAGATCTAATCGATAAGGAAAAAATTTCCTTGGTTTGTTAAACTTCCTAAATGATAAAAATCTTAAATTTCTTCAGAATATTTAACCAAAAAGTCATGAGATTCCCGAGAATGCTCACAAGGAAACTAGGGTTGTAATACCCTAAATACACACGACTCACAGAAAGCTGACTTATAAAATCATTCTGCATGCCACATATCAAGTACGCTATCTTGATATAATACACTTGACACATATGCCACAGGGCTCTCTTGCTTAGCCCTCTCTTACTCAGTTTGTTTTATCTCTATCGAAAACTACTGTTACTGACTTGAGTATTAGAGTCTCCCCACTAGAGCACCCTCCGATGGTCTTTTGTAGGTTTCGCTTCATTATTCGGAGTACCCGATCGAGTTAAAGAGTTGAAATCTGTGGAGTTGGCTTCGATGATAATGATCTAACTAGAATCGATCTCAATCGCAACGATCCTTGAGTCATTGCCATCAAAATAAAATCTTACCTCGTTAAAAGAGTCTTAGTTGATCAAGGAGCAGATTATGATCTCCTCACTTGGGATGCCTTCCAGTGAATGGGCTTCCATTCGTCTGATCTTCAACCTCCTACTGGATCTCTCAAGGGGCTTTCCAATAAGCGCATCTACCTGGAAGGTGTCATTCCTCTCACTTTAACCTTGGGAATGCCCCCAATCATGTGGTCGTTGAGGTTATTTTCCACTTAGTAAAGGCATTTTCGCCTTATAACACTATTGTTGGTCGCCTTAGTCTAGATGAATTAGGGGTACTACCTGGTATGAAACACATGAAGATCATGTTTAGAATATCAGAAGGAATCACTACTTTATGCAGCGACCCCAATCCTCATGCCCTCTATGTCATCGGATGTAAACAAGAAAACTTCCTGATCGACACTCTAGAATTTTGAGATGATGCTGAACAAACCACCAAGCCAGAATCGATAGAGAAAGTAATTGAGGACCCTCTAACTGATGATCCTGGTCAGACCATTCGGATTGGTGCAAACCTGTCAACACATCTGCGAGAAGCGATCATCAATTGCTTATGATGATACTCTAAGGTCTTTGCTTGGTCACCAGAGGAAATGCTAGGCATTAATCCATCAGTTATAACTCACAAGCTGACAATCAACATTGGTCATAAGTCGGTTAAACAAAAGAAGATGATGTTTGCCCTAGAACGCCAACGCGCCATACAAGAGGAAGTCTAGAAGTTGTTAATGGACGGATTCATCCACGAAGTTAAGTACCCTGAATGGCTGGCCAATGTGGTCCTGTGTGAAAAAAGTTAATATTAAATGGAGGATATGCGTAGATTTCACCAATCTTAACAAGGCATGTCTGAAGAATAATTATCTATTTCCAAACATTAACAAGTTGGTAGACAATTTCTCAAGTCACCAACTCTTGAGTTTGATATATGCTTACTCTGGCTATAACTAAATACGCATGGCCCCGAAAGACGAGGAAAAGACGAGTTTCATCACTAAATTTGGCACGTACTATTATCTGGTCATGCCATTCAGCTTGAAAAATGCTGGAGTAACTTTCCAATGATTAATCAATAAAGTCTTCAATGACTAACTCGGTAGAAACGTGAAGGCCTATGTTGACGATATGCTCGTCAAGAGCACCAATTCAGAAGCCCATGCTGCTGACCTTGAGGAGACTCTTCAGACATTGGAACGTCATAACATGAGACTAAATCCAGTGAAGTATACTTTCAGAATCGCGTCTGAAAAGTTCTTGGGTTTTCTGATCACCAATCAGGAAATTGAAGCAAACCCTCAAAAGAAACAGGCCATACTGGGTATGTTGCCACCACAAACATTAAAGAAGGTACAATGCCTCATAGGTAGGATATCAGCCCTGAGCCGGTTCGTGTCGAAGGTAAGGGCAAGTACAAGCCCTTCTTTGACACTCTAAAGAATTCTCAAAAATTTGCATGGACAACCAAGTGCCAAATAGCCTTTAAGTAACTCAATGAGTATCTCATGTTGCTTTCTTTGCTCTCTCGTCCTGTCTTTGGTGAGAAACTATACCTATACGTCTCTATCTCTAACCGGGCACTTTGTTCTGTCCTTGTGAGGCAGGATTCGACCATATAGAAACCAATCTAATACATTAGTCAAATATTCCAGGGAGCCGAAGTCAACTACCAGCTAATGGAAAAAATAGCTTACGCCCTGGTCATCTTGGCTAGGTGCCTTCAACTATATTTTCAGACTCATACAATCGTGGTACTCAGTGATCAACCGTTGAAGCAGATTTTTCAAAAAAAGGATACCTCTGAGTTGGGTGAATTCGACACCCAATACCAACCAAGGCCTGTGATAAAAGGCCAAGCCTTGATGGACTTCATCCTTGAATGCACCTTCCAGTCCTAGTCGAGCATGAGCCTACCAATAGCGAAGAAGAATGGTCACTACCAGATTGGACATTACATGTCGATAGGTCGTCAAACTCCTCAAGGAGTGGTGTTGGGCTCATACATGACAGGTCCAGATGATTTCAAAGTATAATACGTCATTCGCTTCAACTTTAAGGCCACAAATAACCAAGCGGAGTAAGAAACTTTGTTGAGGGCCCTGAAGCATTCAAGTGTTTATCGACAGCTAGTTAGTTATCAAGCAGATTGAAAGGGTCTATGAGACTAAGGATCCGATTATGGCTAAGTTCTTAAGTAAGATATGCAAAACATTGAGCAAACTAGACAAAATGGACATACAACAAATCCATTGGTCAGAGAACACATGAGTAGACACACCCTTTAAGTTGGCCAATTCAGACTTGATCACTTCTAGCCAACAGTCTATGTCGAGAGCCTACCATGCCCTAGCATTGACGAAACAGAGAAGATCTTCACAGTGGATCAGGCCCTCAATTGGAAGGATCCCATAGAAGCCTACCTAAATCATGATTGTTTGCTGGGCTTGTCAGCAAAGGCAGTGAAGCTAAAACAAAAGGCCGCTCATTACATTCTTCATTCATCCATACCTGAGGTGCCTAACTTTTGAAGAAGAAGACTATGTCCTCTAAAAAATCTATGAAGGGATATGCGACAACCACCTGGGGGCTCAAAAGTTAGTATGTATAGGTAGGTTTGATATTAGATAAACAAGTATAGAGAAAAGTTTAAATGGGAAAACCACTTGGGGATAATATTTTTTCTCTCTTTGTTTTTGGTATGTACAGAAACACACATAACCTTTGACCCTTTATAACTTGGTTATTGTTGTTGTTGTTGTTTTTTTTTTTTTTTTTTTTTTTTTTTCTATTCAAATTGAACTTATATCAATTACGGATTTTTAAAAATAAATACATTAATTTATCTTTCTAAAAGATAATTTATTTTATATTTTCTCACTCCAAATACCATATTTTTATTTTTTCTTATCTATGAATGCTTTGTTTTTATTATTTTCTCTTTCAAAAAATGCAATTTTATTTTGTTCTTTAAAATTAATCAAATTAATTTTCTCTCCCTAAAAGAATTGAATTATTTTAGAATTTATCTATCTAAACACGTTGTTGATTTTAAATTTTATCTTTGTAAAAAAACGAAATTAATTTTTTTTCTCTAACTAAATAAATTAATTTTCTCTTTTTTTAAAAAATTAATTTAATTCATAATTTCTCTCTATAAATGCTTTTTTTTTTTAATTTTTTCTCTTATAAAACCAAAATTAATTCACAGTTTCTCTCTACTTGGGAATACCTTTGCCTTCTTTATAATATATTCAAGTTAAAATTTGCATATATCAAACATGATAAAGGAGGGTAAATGTTTACTCAGAAAACCTTTTGATCTCTTAAATTTAAGGACAAACACAACCTTAAATCTAAGAACAACCAAATAGTTCATCAACTAACCATTTTTTTAAACTTTTCTCTAAAGATAGTAGGTAACAAATATATATATATATATAAACCCTAAACCCTAAAACCCTATATATATTTTATAAGAGAGATTTGAATTCGAGATCTCTAAGGGTGTGATGGTACCAGTTGAGTTATAGTACATTGGCTACATTATTTTTCTCTATTCAACTTTTCAACACACTTATGTTCTTGCACTCTCTTGTTCAAAATATAGTAAAATATAGCTTTAAAAGAAAAAGTGAAAATCATGGTCTTATGTTACCGGTATTTTTTTTTCCTTAATAAGTTAGACATGTTTTGTTATCGGTGAGCTTGGGGTGTAACGTTTAACGAAACCCCATTGATAAATATAGAAAGACTCAGCATTATCGACTGATACATACAATTGTGTTCAAAGTTGCAATTTGTCAGATATCCTCATTCCCCAACCTTGACTAATTGATTCAAAGCTTGTCCCACCCAGGCCACAACCACAACCAAATGACCTTGGAAGACTTCCTCTTGACTACATTTTTTTCCCCATTCAAAAAATGAAAAATAATTCAACCCTTTATAAGTAAATCACAAACAATTTTCCCTTTTTTTCTTTTCAAGTTAAAGAGCTTAGCATTTTTTCTACTACAATACAAAATATCTACATAGAGTCATTATTATTTTACTTGAAGGAATATTATAAAGAATCATTTTATTTGTACATAGTTTAGCAAGTTCATACTTTGGGAGAAAAAACGAGTATAATTCTTTCGGTGTTTGGATATCAATCTCAATTGATCTGTTTTTTTATGAAGTCCAATATAAGCAATTAGCAAGGAAGTTAATTTTGTCACTAAATTGCAACAAAATTAAGGACAAAAAATATATCTCTATATGCAACAAAATTTGGAGCCAAAGGATTGCAAAACTTTGGCACAAAGCTTCGTCCTTGATTTTGTTGCACAATCGCGATTGTTGGCTCCAAACTCAAAGACAATAGTGGACACCACCAAATTCCTTGCTATTAGCAGCCGAGCAATTTTTTTGCCAATACAAATAAATGTGGTGATGAAAAGTTGTTGTTTTCCCATATCTCTTGGTTGCCAAATTTATCCCTATTATGAGTCATACTACATCTATTTGTCAATTTCATCCCTAATATATGATAAAGTAAATTTCCTCCCTCAACTTGTCACCAATTAGTGACAAAGCATTTGTCACTAGAAGTCAAACTTAGTAGGGTAACCCCTTTTGTTCTCTTTCCTTATTTTTTCAGTAGCCATAGCATTGTTTTCTCTCTTTGAGAGTTTATTTCTCCTCCTACATTTTTTTTGCCATTATTGGTGATTTAGTGGACTTTGATCATTGACAAAGTTTTTCAAGTGAGGTAAGATTCCATTGCTCTTGATTTTTCACAACAATTAGGGTTTTCATGGTTTTTTATTTTTGAGGTTGATGAAATTATTTTGGCATATTTTTTTTTTGTTGATTTATAGTTCTTTAAACAAAGCAAAACTAATGTTATGTACTCAAATAGTCAGTTTGATGATTAATATGAAAATTTTGTATGTAGAAATATTGGAAGAAAATTTGGGAGCATGAATGGTGTTAAATCATGTGTTGATTTATAATTAATTAAATATAGCCAAACTAAGATAGTTTAATTGAATAATCAATTTTACGATTGGTATTGAACTTTTTGTATGTAGAAATAATAGAAGAATATAGGGGATAGGGGGCTTGGATGCATCAGAAGAACATACTCGACTTCTAGCAATTACATTGTAATTTGCTGATATGATGAAACATATTCTATAATTACCTCTTTGTAATTATCAATTCATGAAAAAATAAGATTAAGTGTTTGTGTTGAAATGTTGTAATTGCAAATTTTTTGTAGATGACAGAGTTAAAGAGTACCTTTAAATTAAAGGTTTGTGGAGAATTACTATAATTGGAATTGTTATGGTAAAAAATTATTAGTTATGGATGTTGAGATTAGCAATCTGAAGTAACAAGGTAAAATACATTAATTACAAACAAATGAATCAATTCCAAAGGATAGTTGTTGATGTTGCTTGTCTTGAATTTGTTTAATTGTGAGACAATGGGGGTAACACTTATGTTCCAATGTTTGACCATTCAAGTTCTAGTACTATATTGTCATTGGAGTAAACAGTTACAAGTTTTGCTTAGAATGTAGAAATTGAACAAGGGTATCTCCTTGTATTAGAGTGTGTTGAAAGCTATAAATGAACATGTGTGTGCATGTTACTAAGGTCACACTTAGTCAATAATGATGAGAGCATTGAGTATCAAGGATAATGCATGAGAAGAACCTAATGTGAGGATTGTTTTAATGATATTGTTCAGCTAATGCGCGAGAAGTTGCCTTAGGATAACAAAATTCTAGTTAATTTTATAGTGTGAAGAACCTACTCAAAGACTTAGGTCATCCAATTATGGAAATAGATACATGCAATATCAACACTTCAACATATAATCTTGCAAAATTTGGTTAGAATTTTGCATAGATAGATTTGCTCCATTTGGTAAGCCTAGAGGAACTTACTTTTGCCAACGACTTATCTTAACTCTATATAACTTTTTGTGTCATGTGCATCAAAACACCCTATATGACCTTACTTGGTACGCAAATCCAAAAAGTTGATTGATGCTTACAACCATTAATAGAAAAGTTACAACATTTGTCGAATATAGGTGTTCTTGCATGTGATGTTTGCATTGATAGAGCATTTTCAATGAAGGCTAGCCTTCTTTGGATAGTACATGAATTCTTTACCTATGGAATGTTGTTTGGATGGATTACAATTGGAATCTTAGGATGTCTAAATGTATGGAGAGGTTAAAAGCCTTTAAAACCGCGACATGGTAGGAAGGTTTGCCACTTTGACCGTCAGAGAGAATTTTTTCCCCCAAGTCATATGTTCTAGAAGAATAAGAAATAATTTAGGAAAAATCGTTTCAAAAGAATAACCTGCCGCAGAGGTTCATGGGTGAAAAATTTTGGTGGTGTGTCCCAATTCCAAATTGTGGGCACTATATGTATTAACTTAGAGAGAGTAAATAGGTTATTTAGAAAATTTTGGCTTTTTTGGGATTTAAAAGAGGATTAATAAGGGAATTAAAGAAAAATAGAGAAGGAGAGAGAAAGAGATAACAAATACAATATTTATAGTGGTTTCACCTTTTTCGTGAACATCCATTCTCAGATTTCACTAAGATTTCTAATCCACTATTTTACTAAATAGTATACACAACTACCTTCCTGATGCTACTAAACCTTACAAGTATTTTCCCAAATATTCACAATTGCCTTTCTCAGGGGCAAGCAAATCCAACTATATTTCACTCGTTATAACTTAAACCCCAGATCAAGAATACCAATTTTCTGATATTTTACAATGATTATAGAGTGAAATGGAATCGCAAATTGAAGTTATGAATTTCAGACGTGTTCTTTACAAACTCAAATCAAGATATAATTGAGAAATAAAAATAGAGGATGAATGTTTTAATGTTACACTCTCATTTGATAGTTTAATCTCTCACAATTGGTTAGCCTTTTTTTTTTCTTGTTCTAGTTCTTTTTCAAGATTTAATGTCCTTGATATCTTGTCCTTAGACCTTGATACGAATGTCTCTTGATCCTTAGACCTTGATGTGAATTTCCCTTAATGTAAATGACCTTGGACTGGAAATCTGGAATGTTGTTTGAGTAGAGGAATTTAGTTTTTGAGTTCAACATTTAACCTGGCACTATTGTCATCACAATGGCATTATTGTAACTATGATGAGCCTTGCAATGAGGCTACATAGTTGTATTGCAACTAGGACATCCTTGCCATAGTTATATTGGAGTAAACAGAATGTCGTATCCCCTTTTCATAACTACAATGGGTTTATCATGGTTATGATGAGAAATACAATGTATCAGGCCCCTCCTATTATACGATATTCTATCACAGTTACAATAAGTCACTTTAGTGTTGTTGCCTCCCATCGTAACTATGATTCGGGAATCATAATCACAATGACAACATGAAACCAAAAACTCTAGTTTGTTGCTTCTTCAGGAATCATAGTCATGATGACAACCTGAAACTAAAAACCCTAGTTTGTTGCTTTTCAAACTTTGGTGCTTTGGTTTATCCTAATTTGACTTAGATTTACCTATCATAACAACCAATTTAATTTAGTCCAACCTTGTTTAATTTGGGTTGAATAGCTTGACTCATTTTGACCTAATCTAGCCTATTTAACCCGATTTAGCTTGTTTAATTTTAGTAGGCATGTTGTCCTAGTTTAGACTGAGTATATAACACCGAAAATTTAGTGTTAAAGAAATTTCATTGATTTTCAATGTTTTTGTAAAAATATTGAGAGAAAACGGTTGTAATTAAAATTTTAATTTATTCTTCCATATAATTCACAAAGGATTGAATGATTTGATGGTGTAAAGCTTTTTGGGAATTTGAAATTTTTGGATTCAAATCTCCTTGGATGCATGACTGAGAGATTATTTGTCGACTTGTTTTATGGATTGGGTTGACTTGTGTTATGGTTGGGTTGGCTTATGGTTTTGGAGTTTGTGAGAGATTAGTGAACTTGTGCTATGGTTGGGCTGGCTTGTGGGTATGAGATGTAAAGGGATAAGTCGACACATGCCCTTGTTGGGTCGACTCATGCTTATGAAATGGAGGGAGAAGGCTACTTGTGTTAGTGTTGGGTTGACTAGTGTGTTAACTTTGATGGTATAGGTCACCTTGTGCATTGGAAAGTGCCTCTGTGATTGTGCAGACAAGTATTTTAAGCCTTGGTTGTGTTGGGTCAACTTGTGTAGCTAGTTAAGGTGACTTGGTAAGGTTGCAGAAAAAGTCTCTGAGGCATTGAATTCACAAGACAACTTATCCTAAGCTTGAGTTGACTTGGGGACTATGCAAAAGGGAAATCGGGTCACCTTAGTCTATGTTCAAGTCGACCCGAGTCCTTGATAAAACAAAGAATAGGTCGACTTGCAAGATAACAAGTCAACTTGACCCCTGAAGACCCTAGACACATAAATCGACTTGTAAGGCTTGCAAGTTAACTCGTGAGTACGGGAAAGCTGTGAAATGACAAAAATGGCCTCCTAAGTTAAATGAAACTTAAAATTAATGAGGGGTAAGATTGAGATTTCATCTCCTATTATTAAAATAAGGCTTAAACAAGCCTTTACTTTTTTCTCTCACTCAAAACTCAACCAAACTCCTCTCCCTGTCTTCTCTCCCTCTGTACACTCTCGAATCTCTCTCTCTTTCACTTTCTCTCTTGCAATCAACCTCATTTTCCCCAAATCCACCTTATAAAGCTTCCAAGTCCTCAATCAAACCTATGGGAAGGAAGATTTTGGGGGGGGGGAACCTAGGGTTTCTCCACGGAATGGAAAAGTTAGGGTTTTTGAAACCCAAAACTTTAGACTCAATCCAACCACAAAATAAATGTAATTTCTTTTTCCTAAACTTGGGTTTAACTTTCTTATTACTAGATTGAAATTTATTTTTGAGATTTGAGGAGTTTTGATGGAATTTATAATTCTAGGGTTTGTAAATAATGAAATTTGGGAAAAATGGAGAAAATTTGTGGATAAAGATTGTTTATAGATGTAAATTAAATGTATATGATGGAATTAGAACATATAATCACGCATTTGAGAATTAGGGTTTATAGATGATGAAATTTTTAAAAAATTTGTGAATAATAATGGAATATAGTTGTCAATGAATCGTAGTTGAAGGAATTGGAACATTGATTGATGAATTTAAAAAAAAAAATTGGGTTGTGTTAATTTGGGGGAAATTGAATAACCTTAGTCCCAAAATTGATTGAGTGTTTAATTGGCATTTGTTGTCTTAGGTTTAAGGCATTTGGGATTCAAGTAGGAAGTGGACTTCATTGTAGATATAAATTGAGAGTGTTTACCCTCCCAAGAGATATGTGATTTCATGCTCGTATTTAAATAAGAAAAAGGTTTTTATTGAATTTTCTAAATGATTTTTGAATCTTGGATTTATATGTTTTAGTGTGTGTGAAATATCCCAAAGGTTGAATTTTGAACTCTATGCATCCTATATGTGTTGAATAAACAAATGTATCATCTGAATTTATTGATAATGAACACATTCGTGTGTTGACTACTATTGAGAAATTGTTAAATTAATGGCAATAATTTTGTGAAATGGTGCAAAGGGCTTGTGGGGGAATAGCTGATTCCTGAAAAATGATTAGTTATTTCCTGTCATGATACGATCCGACGGGGTGATGTAATAGGGTTAATAGACATGGTATGTAGCCAAACCCGACAGTCCATTCATGGTTGAATAACATGCCACCTAAAAGGCATGGACAGTTGGTTGCACCACTAACGAAAAGCATAACCAATGTCAAGAATGGGGGCATTTTCAGATGTAAATTACTAGAGTCCTTAGTAGTCTCATCCTAGGTCGTGGTAGATCTTTGTTGGAAATAATGATTTTGAGTTGCCCTATTTATTAAAATGCAAAATAGTTGGATTCATATGATGATTATGAATTATGATGATTTTGGAATCAATGACTTGAAATTTATTTTCATCGAATGAGTTTGAGAATGACATGATGGTTTAAAATAATTATGCATCTGATATATCCACCACACAAATTCTTATCTTTATACAACTTGTATATCACTCACTGTGTATAGTATATACTCACCCCTCCACTCCTATTTTTACAGAGGAAGTCTAGTTAAAACTTGTGGACGCTTAGTGTGATTTGAAGAAATTTGTTTTATTGGACTTCTTCGGGTAATAGTTCTCTTTTGGTTGAGGTACTAGTAGGCCCAAGTGGAGGTACATTATGTAATTAATTTGAAAACCTATTTTGTACTATGTTTATATGGATTTGAAATTTGATTATGGTTTGTATTCTTAAAAATGAGGACCTCTCCTTTTATTTCCTTGGATCTTCTTTGAGAATTATTTTTAGTGGAATTTGGTGTGGATCCCTTGAATAGGGACTTATTTATACTCTATGGATTTGGTTTAAACAGTCGGGTTGGCTCAATGCATGCATGTTTTGAGTAGGGATGGACTGGGACGGTCCTTGATTGTACGATGAATACATGCTGGTTTGTTTTTAATTTGTTGAATTATTTTAAAAAATGAATGGATATTGATCGAATGCCTTGCAGTGCTTTGATGTATGGGTTTGGTTTACCTGTATTCCAGGGTAACGCGACAGTTATTGCGTACTCGACTCGAGGGTCGGGGCATGACAGAGTATTTGTTACCTCAGTTCATATTTGAGGTTGCTGATTTTATATGGTAGGTGAGGATTATAGAAGACTGTTTGTTGTGAATTGTTATGGTTATGCCTTTTCCTATCAAGTAAGCGTCAGGTAAGGGAATGACATTATGTGTGGCTTACTTTGTCTCAAGTGTGCTTTGGTTTGACTCTTTCCGCCCACTATGATATTTGGATATCATACTATGCTTATACCATATACTTGGGGGATAGGACATTGATATGATTTATTATGCACACGATATTAATTGTATATCAATCGTGTTTATCGATTGTGCAATCCATTGGATCCAAGTCTAATATGTAGATAGATTTTGTATTGATGTCCCTTGGTGACTAACTGATGGTCAATAGGGTTGATGAGTTAATTTTGATAAATTTTCATATTTTATACTTGTAATCTGCATGATTGTATTAAAATGATTTGGAATCTATTATTTCATATTTAAATGTTGTATTATGCTTTTTATCTATTGTTTAGCTTTGATAAGTTAAGTCTTTTTTTTCACCTTTATGAATCCCATGAAGCATACATGCGGTCAATAAATCTATGGGTAGTGGCTATATCCTTAAAGATGAGATTGAGGGAATAAAGTATTAGACCTGAGGACCTATTCATATTTCAGATTTACTTATAATATTAGTGTTTTATGCACCATTGGTTTTAACATAATGTATTCCTTGGTTTGTGGGAAAACTCTATCACTACAAAAAAACAACGTTTTTGCGATAAATTTTGCAACGAACTTCTAGGAAAAGTTCTTCGCAAAAAAAAATTGCGACTAATTTAGCGACGAAAATAAATTCATCGCTAATAGCTTATTGTAAACATTAGCGATGAAAATTTTATTATTCGTCACAAATTTTGTAACAAAAAATATTTCATCGCAAATTCGTCATAAATATTAGCCACAAATAATTGTTTGTCACAAATTAGTGACGAATTTTACGACAAAATATTTTTTGTCGCAAAATTTGTGATGAATACATTTTCATCGCTAAATTTGTGACGAAAAAAATTTCATTACTAATTTTGTGATGAAAATATATTTCATCACAAATTATTCATCACAAAATTTGTGAAAAAATAATTTGTTGCAAAATTTGCAATAAAAAATAATTTCTCGTAAAATTCATCCCAAATATTTAGCCATAAATATTCTTTTCATTGTAAATTAACAACGAATTCTATGATGAGTTATTTTCATCGTTAATTTTGCTACGAACATCCTTTTGTTGCAACATTAGCGATGAATTTTTTTTTTTGCTAAATTCGTGACACATTTTGTGACGAATAGAGAATTTAGCGATCAATTTAGTGACGAATGTGGAATATTTAGTGATAAATTTTGCAACAAACATGAGAATCAGTGATGAATTTTGCAACAAATCTTGAATTTTTCAAAAATCTGGAATTTTTGCGACAAAATAAATTTTAATGGCATATTTTCACTATTTTTCCTTGTATAACTTGTTTCTATACATGCTCATCTAACATCATCATCAACTAGCCATCCAACTATCATCAACATCAAATTTCTACTGTCTCTGCTCATCCATGCAACTAACCATCCAACAAGATCAATTAACTAAGAATTCAATGAGAACTAATCATTTTAACATTACCAAGAGTCACAACAACAGCAGTATCAAAAACAAGCACAACAATATCAAGTCCGAATGTTCAAATATCAACAACAACCATATTATCAGTAACCACAAAAGTCAACGTAACCATGTCAAATGTAACAATCAAATGATAATACACAATCTCAAGCACCACCATCACCACCATTATCATCACCATCACGAGCATTATCATGAGGAGATAGAGAAGGAGGAATCTGACTTAAAGCGGAGGTTAACTGAAAATGCTGCATGATGAACATCTGTTATGTGCGGAACTTATTAAATTTGTGGTCTCTTTGCATCTGTTATGTGTGAAACTCGTTTAATTCGTGATCCATTTGCCTCTATAGTGCGCGTACCTCTTGAAATTCGTTGTTTCTTTGCACTAGTTGGTTTTTCAAGTGGCTCACCTCTTGGTTCAATTGCATTATTTTTGCCCTTACTGTTTGTGGGGGGTAGAAGAAAACGAACGAACGATTTTGCAAATCCTACTCAAAGAACCCATCCTAAGTACTCTACCCCCTTTTGCTCCACCAGTTGTCTCAAGTCATAGAGCCATACTTTCAATAGATGACTCAGATGAGCCCGCATCATTACTAACACTCGAATTTCTCACTAAAAGATCATCGTATCTCTCCTGCATTGTCATGAGAAAAATTAAAAGAAAAGAAAATAATAATATAATAGAAACTCATATAATCTAGATTAGATATATATATTTATACGAAGACAAATAAAAAATCTAGTCTTCGTTACCCTACTAATATTAAAAAAAAATATTATGAATTGAAGACGAATTTGATAAAGAGAAGTGCATGTAAATGTTTTTATTGTTATGACATGTATTCAATCCATTACATTGTTTTCTTAGTTGTTTTGATTGTCTTGTAATACGAATCATGAGACTATATAACTTGTCTAAAGAAAGAGCAATACTTTTACAAATGTTATTCTATGGGATCTAAATTATGAACGTTCATATTAATATTGAATAAGATGAAATTGTGAAAGAAAAAAGAAAATCTTTATCAAAGTTGATGTAGTTACCATCAACTGATTCATTTACAAAGATTATGTATAAATGAGAAGCCAACATTTCAAGAGATATGAGTGAAATCGTATAAAATGGACATGTTGAATGTTTAGCTTTTATAGTTTAAAGTATGAATTATTGGATGGAAGGATCTCTTTTAAAATGTAGCTAAGTATAGCAAAATAGGGTTTGAGTGCAAAGACATTATCCATCCCCAAAATTGGATTAATAATGATCAAATAGAAGAGTATATATTAGGAATCAAAGAATCAATGTAAGTAGTGAAAAGAAACTTGGGAGAGACTAAGCTAATAAATTCATCTTCCTACATTGTTATGATAGGTTCAACACAATATATTCAAATCAATATTGAAAATATCTATAAAACAAATAAAAGTTTTGAAATTACATACCTTAATTGCTCTAACTCTCTCCCCGCTCCACATCTTGTCTTTTTTTTGAAATGTCCGCGTAAAAGTGTCTATAAATAATGACTCGGTTCTCATTTCCTTGGTCTAAAAAAATACTGTTACAAATAATAAAATAGTTTAAAAATAATTGAATTAAATTAAAAAATTAGTGTTTGAATAAAATTATCAATCTATTTATATGTTAACCTATATTGTTGAGCCTCCTGCATACATCGTAGATGATTCCCTAGAATTTCAAGCTCGGTTTTTCTTATTCTGTTTACTCTTTCATCTGCTCTCATTGGATTTCCAAAAGTTCACAATCCTGCCCCAATTCTCCTTGATGATGCGTTTGGCTTCCTTCCACTAGTCTTTGTATGATTTAATACATCTCGGATGTGATTGCCACATTTTTTGTTAAAAATTCTTCTTATTTCAAACTCTTCAGTCTCTTTCCAAATGAATTTTCACTGTAATAGAAAAAAAAATAATTAGTTATATTAAAATTATAAATTTAGTTTCATATATAAACTAAATGACATAACTTACTTTGAACTCGCTCCACCATAGCTCTTTTGTTTCTTTTGGGGTGCTTGTGAAAGTCATTGAAATCCCTCCCAAATTATTGTTCACTATTCTATTGAGTTCGTGAATAACATTTACAGAATTTGTAAAACTGTCATATAGTTACAAACAAACAATAGTAAATAAATAAGATAGTTAAAAGAATCATATACTTTATAAATAAAAGAAACAATACTGATGAAATTGTAAAATTTAGTACTTACGAATCTCTGCAAGGAACTATCACCTCTCGGCTATCTTCCCTCTCAACATATGAATGTTGCATCGAAGATGCAACCGAAGGGGATGGTGATGGTACATTAGTAGCAGGGGAATTAGAATGGGAGGGTGCTACAACTGAAGGGGACGATGAAGGTACATTAATAGCAGGAGAATGAGAATGGGAAGGTGCTGAAGCGAAGTGTGATGGTGAAGAGTGTGGTCTTCCATCACTAACTCGTCTATGACCACCATGTCAAAACTGTCAATTATAAATATTAGAACGACAAAGAAAAAAAAATTACATATTCATCAGATATATAATGGAGTACATGAAGAAGCTTACTATATTTAAATTGGCATACTAATTGTGAGAAACAAGCCACCAATACTTCAAAAAATCGTCTCTAATGATCTATAAAAAGAAGACAATGTATTAATGAATGAAATATAAAATACGAAACATGAGGCTAACGAAATTTGTAAATTAACACTAAACTAACTTCCTAATAATATTGTCAAAGCAGTAAAAGGAAAATTGAGATAACAAATATAGAAGAAAGTTGACAAACAAATCCAAAGTAAACTACAAGAAAGAGAGAGAGAGAGACCTTGTGATAGGGCAAGAGATCTGACTCAGATTTACATTATGAGCTTTACCTTTCAACTACTTTAAACAAGATAGTGTATCAGTGAATGAAAGACAATATATAATAAAACCTACAGTACGAAATGTTGTATAATAAAGACTAGATTACCATATATGAAGATAAATATCAGATTTTTATTGTATTAAGAGAACAAAACTTACCTACCATCAAAAATCAAAATCTTCATTATCATTCTCATCCTCATTATCTATCTTAAAATTAGATTCTTCAACATCATCATCATCCTTATTCTCATCCTCATCATCTGTCTCAAAATTAGATTTTTCATCGTTATCCTCATGAATTTCACTTGAATCCACATCTATCACTATTTTACAAGGATCTCGTAACGTTGGAATATTATAATCCTTGGTCTGAAATGTGTTGACAACTTCCTCTTGTAGATATGCTATGTTTTCCCAGTGTTCCTCAATCTTTTTCCTTACTTTCGTTTTATAAACAACCCACCAATCAATTTTGTCACGTTGCAAATTGGGATATGATGCATAAAATACTTGAATTGCTTGTTGTGCCAATACAAATAGTTCATATCTCTTATACAATTTCTTGTAATTTATTTTAACCAAATTAAACTGTGGATGCACTTTCATCCCTTTGACGGGGTCAAACCATTGACACAAATAAAACGACCCGTAATTCTGCCCTAAGGTACCCTGCCTCTAAGATTTTATCCAATAAATCATAAAAATCATCTTTTGTACCTCCATCATTAGATGACTAAACACAAACCCTACTATTCATTGTAATTTTTCCGATTCCATATTCTTGAATATGAAAATTATACCCGTTTATGAAATATACTGGCCAAATTTGTACACTTAATTTTGGACCCCATGTCAGATGGATTAGCAATTCTTGCTCAACTTGAGCTTGATTACCATGAACCTGAAGTAAAGTAAATGTGTTAATATGTTCTAAAATAACAATGTATAAAATTTCCAGTCAACTTACATATTTTTTAAACCATGGTGTAAATTCTTCATTGCAGAAATGATCAAACTCATTTGTCGATAGTTCAGAGTATTAGTTTTGAAAAATCCTACCATAAAAAAAATGATTTTTATCACAAAAACAGTTTACGACATAAGAAATACATCTATTAGCAAATGCATACTCACTTGAAATATAGCGTCACTTTTGGACAGTAGTAAAATATATGTATGGGCTACCTGCTATTCTTTACCAGTTAAGTATCTAAACTTACATGCGCCACTTGATCGACCAAGATAGTTAAAAATTGAAAATGACTTCAAACTGTGATCAACAGAACCTTCATCATTTCTTCCTGTTCTTTGCCTCTTGCACTGTACGTGAGACTCAAAATAATATGAAACAAACATTGTCACTTTCTCTACAATGTATGCATTAACAATGGAGGTTTCAACATATGCCTTATTTTTTACTTTTTTCCTTCAAATGATATATGAATCTAATTGTAATGAAATAAAGTGTATCAGCAAATAATATATAATGAAGTTAGTCATTTGATATATATTGAAAATGAAGTGTAGAAGCTAAAAAATTCACCTTTCAAACGGATACATCCATCGAAATTGGACTGGACCTACAACTTTGGTCTCATATGGCAACTAAATCAAAAGATGTTCCATGGAATCAAAAAATGATGGAGGAAATATCATTTCTAAGTTATACAAAATGATACGAATATCTCTCTCTAACTTATCCAAGTGTGATTGTCTCAACACTGTCGAGCGAATGCCATAAAGGAAAATACTTAATTCCGTAATGGCGTCCCATACAAATTTTGATAAGAGTTCCTTGAAAGTAATTGGAATTAGCCATTCCATAAATATATGACAATCATGACTCTTCAAACTAATCAATTTGCATTCCTTCAAATTGACACATCTCCCAAGATTTGAGGCATAACCATCAGGAAACCTCAATTCACAAATAGTCCATCTCTAGTACTTATTCAATGTATAAACTGTTTTCAATTTTGGTCCCCTGCTACTTTCATCGACATCAAGTGTGGATCTTTTACAAAGAAGTCATATATTTTTTCTTGCATTTAAGTTGTTTTTCGTTTTTCTGATGACATCCATCATTATATTTATCACATTATCAAAAATATTTTTCTCGATATGCATCACATCGAGATTATAATGAATTAGATTGATCTTTTAATATTGTAGATCTCAAAATATACTCTGTTTAGTCCATTTATGTATACTTCCATAGCCATGTGTTGTACCATATGGGTCTTCAATAACAAATGGAAAGTTAAGCACTCTATTCCAAATTTGTTCACCGGTTAATCTCAACAGAGGAGGTGGTCTTTCAATTCTATTATTAGTGAACTATTTTTTATTCCTTTTGAATTTATGATTTAACGGTAAAAATTATCTATGTAAATCAAAATAACTCGTTTTCTTACTATATTTCAATCTAAATGATTTTGATCTCTCCATATATATAGAAAATCTTAAAATCTCAGTAGTACTCTATCCCGATAACGTGCCATAAGCTGAAAAGTCATTTGTAGTCCAAAGAAGTGTAGCCTTCATTACAAATATCTGATTAGTATGAATATCATATGTAAGAGCACTTTCATCTCATAGTTTTTTAATTCCGTAATTAGTGGTTGTATTTAAATATGTATTAATTTTTTCAGATTTTGCGGGTCAACTACGGCCAATGTTAAAAACATAAAGGGTGTCTTTATACACATACCAGGAGGAAGATTCTACGAAATTAAGATAACTGGCGAGCATGAATAGGTTCTTCTTGATTTGGCAAATGGAGCAAATCCATCAGCACAGAGACCTAACCTAATGTTTCGAGTCTCTTTTGCAAATTTAGAATATGTTCTATCAAAATATTGACATACCTCTGCACCCGAAAGATGACACATTAGCCCCTTTTCTGTTTCATGATTTACATGCCAAGTCATATGTTTAGCAGTAGCTTTAGATGCATAAATCCTTTGCAATTTAGGAGTTAAGGGTAAATAAAACATTTGTTTGTATGGTTTATGTCGCTGATTACGACTTGACCTCCTAGTACTCTTGTTAGTAATATTTTTACGTCATTGATTACGTCGCTGATTATAACTTGGTTACAGAATTTACAAAATTCTGTATTTTCATCATCTCCCAATATAATATACAACCATCTCTGCAAACATCAATCCTTTCCACTGGAAGATCTAAGTTTTTTACCAACTTTTTCATATTGTAGAAATCATTTAGCATGATGTTATCACGAGACAATACTTCTTTAATAACTTGAACAATATCATTGAAACAATTCTTAAACAAATTATACTCTACTTTGACATTTAATAGTCTTACCATTAGTGATAACTTAGTGTGGCTATCACAACCAACTCACAAAGGTTCATTTGTAACTCTCAACACTCCTTGAAATTGATGCGACAAATAAGTTTCATTATTCGCATTCTCATCAATACCTCTTACCTCTACCTCCTCCAACGGTGATGCACAACTAGTATACACTTGTTCAAATGTTGGAACAAAACTAGTACTTGTATGGTTCAGTTTTGGAACAAAATTCTAACCCCTGCATCAATTACCATCATCTAATATGGGTTCAATTGATTATAACAACTTTGATCTCCTCTAACTGAAAAATGCATGTTTCATTGATATTCTTCATCAGATATAAACAGATCACCATGACAAATCCAATTATAATAATTTGGGGTAAAATCAAATTTACAAAAATATTGCCTAACTTTATTACACTCATGAAATTTACCATTACGACACTTTCTTCACGGACACTTTAACTTATTTATATCTATAAACTCAACTTTACTACTAACGAAGTCCAAAAATTGTTCGAACCCAATAATAAACTTATCAGTTAAATCCCGACGTTCAGGTAAGTTCTTTCTATACATCCAACCTCTATCGTTCTGTATTTTCTCTACGTACAAATTTAAGATTTATAAAATATTAATTAAAAATATTACTAACAAAAGGTACTTGATTGGAGTAAAAAAAAAAAGTTACCTTGCATTTTTTTTCCTCTCTTTCTCTCCATTCAAGATCCTTTCTTTCTATCCACTTAATTGAAGCAAAGCGTACGATTCTTGATCAATCTCTAGATTGATTCTTCAATCAACCTACTGATTAGAGTGGATCAGATTCAAGTGTCCCAGAACTCACCTTAAATTGCTTCATTGACCACAAGTTTTGGGTTCTGTCTTCGCCATTTGACTGCTGCAAACTCGGATAGCCTTTGGGTTTCTCTTGATCAATTTTTGGGTTTTCCTTTGGATATCAGTAGTCTTTGAGCTGTGGGAGCGAAGAATGTTTGGGATTTTCTTGGATCTTTGGTCTGTTCCTGGAATTTTTGGGTTTTCCTCTGGTTTTGTTTATTTTTAAGGAGCCGCTGGTGAGTTCATTTCTATCATCTGCTACTTCGATCAGGTCTGTTATCACTTTTCTGTTAGATCAGGTCTGTCATCTCTTTTCTATTAGATCAAGTCTGTCATCTCTGCTGTTCTTGAGTTTCAGTTTGGAGTTCTGCTTGATCAGGTCAGTTCTTTCCATACTGTTCTACTATTCTATTTTGAGTTTAAGTCTGGATTGTTCTGTTGTTCTCTTATGTTATTCTCTACTGTTATACTCTCTTCTGTTCTTGCTGTTCATTCACTTGAGTTTAAGTTCACTCTCTGTTATATACTCTGTTCTTGTTCATTCGTTTGTTGTTCTGTTTGGAGTGCTATTATATTTTTGCTTGAGATTGTTTACATTCTGTCGTCTGTTCAATCCTTAGTTATTCTTGTCATTTGTTTTGTTGCTTCTTGAGTTGTTTAATCCTTTATTTTTGTTGTTTCTTGAGTTTAAGTTTTGAGTTTTTGTTCTTTGAGTTTTGTTCTCCTAATGTATTTGTGTTAGGGGTCTTGTTGTATGTTTATTTTGTATGTTTTTTTTTATTGTTCTTGAGTTTAGGTTTTTTATTGTTCTTCGGACATTTTGGATTATATAATTTTGGTATTAGGTTTTCTATTTCTGTTTCTTTAATTTTGGGGTTGCTAGTTCTGTTACTTGTTTTCTCCAAATGTATGTGTATTTTGCATGTTTCTTGTTTATGGTTCTTGAGTTTAGGTTTTTGATTATTCTTGGGACATTTTGGAGTATATAGGATTGTTTTTATTTTTATTTTTTATTATTTATTTTTTATTATTTTTTTTAAAAAAGAGAGCTCCACTACGGCCAGCATAAAAACTTTTATCAAAGTAAAATAGAGATAAATAAGAATTATTTTACTTTTATAATTAATTTTGATATTATTATTTTTGATATTATTATCTTTTGATATTCTTTATTTTTCTTTGATTAAAAATTTTGGTATTATTATTTTCGATATTATTGTCTTTTAATATTTTTTATTTTTCTTTAATTAAAAATTTTGATGGAATTTAGTTTATTATTAATCTAGTTTGTTTTATTGCCATTTTCAGTCAACGTAAAAATCTCTTGTCAAAATACAAAAATAAGAGACAATGAAGATAGGATTCGTCTAGAGACTTGGAATATAGGATCTTTAAGTGGCAAATTAGGGGAGATAGGGGAAGTAATGAATAGAAGAAAGATTAAAATTTTGTGTCTACAAGAAACTAAGTGGGTAGGGGAGAAAGTTAGAATAATTGAATTGTATGGGTATAAATTTTGGTACACAAGTAGGGATAGAATAAGAAATGGTGTAGGAATAATTGTTTATAAAGACCTGCATGAGAATATAGTTAGAATAAAAAAAAAGGGAGATAGAATTTTACTTGTCAATATGATTAATGGAAAAGATATAATTAATATAGTTAGCATATATGCACCCCAAGTAAGTATAGATACAATTAATAAAAAATAATTTTGAAAAGATTTGAATGAATTTATACAGACTATACCTAGTACAGAGAAATTATTTATTGGAGGAGATCTTAATGGACATGTAGGGGAGAATAACGAAGGATTTGAAACTGTACATGAAAACTTTAGTTTTGGTAGTAGGAATGAGGCATGAGAAACTATTTTAGAGTTTGTTATAGTATTTGATCTGATACTTATAAATACTATTTTCAAGAAAAGAGAGTCGCACGTAATTATGTATAAAAGTGGATTAAATGCTAGTCAAATAGATTTCTTTCTCACTAAGAAGAGCGACAATATGACTTGTAAGGATTGCAAAGTTATATCGGGGGAGAGTGTAACAACTCAACATAGGCTTTTAATTGTAGATATGCATGTACCTAAAACGCAAAAGAAATATTATTCGTTGGTAGAGTCAAGAATTAAGTGGTGGAAATTGAAAGAAGAAAAGTAACAATCTTTAGAGAAAAATTAATACAGTGATCAACTTGGTCGGTCAATGATGATTCAGAAACTATGTGGGTAAAAATGTCTAATAACATTGAAAATATAAGTAGTGAAGTTCTCGGTGTATCTGGAGGGCGGACAACAATAGATAAGGAGTCATGGTGGTGGAATCAGAAAATTCAAACTGCTATACGATCAAAACGAGAGTATTATAGAAATCTTAAAAATAGGAAAAATAATGAGACATTTGAATTATACAAAAATATGAAGAAAAAAATGAAAAAAAGTATCCAAAAATAAAAAATAAGGTGTATAATGAATTATATAAGAAGTTAGAAATCAAGGATGAACAGAAAGAGATTTACAGTGTCAAATTATGAGAGAGAAAAGGAAAAGATTTAAATAGTGTTAGGTATATCAAGAGTGAGACTAATAGCATACTTGTGAGGGATGAAGATATAAGAAAGTGTTGGAGGGATTATTTTGATAATCTGTACAGCATAAAGGTACAAAAAACATTGGTAATATCACGATACCTATAGAGGAGATCAATATGGACTTCAAATATAAGATTTGTTCTCATGAAGTAAAGGAAGTCTTAAAGAAAATAAAGAATAATAAACCCTTAGGACTTGATGGCATCCCCATTGAGGTATAGAAATGTTTAGGGCAAGTCGGGATAGCAATGTTAACAGACATTTTTAACAAAATTTGACAAACCAAGAAAATGCCCAAAGTATGGAGAGAGAGTACACTTGTACTATTATATAAGAATAAAATGGATATACAAGATTGCTCTAATTATAGGGGAATTAAACTATTGAGTCATACTATGAAATTGTGGGAAAGAGTGATTGAGTATAGAATGAAATTGGTGATAAGCGTGTCTCAAAATCAATTTGGATTTATACCAAGAAAATTTACTACCGAAACAATCCACTTACTAAAGAATCTTATGGAGACATTTAAGGTACAGAAAAGAAACTTATATATAGTATTTATCGATCTAGAAAAAGCATATGATAGGGTGCCAAGAGATATAATGTGGTGGGCGTTGATAAAAAAAGGGATTTCTATCATATACATCAATCTTATTAAAGATATGTATGATGGATTTGTCACCAATGTAAGAACTTGTAGGAGATAAGTGATATCTTTCTAATAAATATTGTACTCAACCAGAGATCGACATTAAGTCCAATTATGTTTGCAATAGTGATAGATGAAGTCATAAATAGTATTCAAGATGAAATATCATGATGTATGTTTTTTACAGATGATATAGTGTTGATAGATAAAACTAGAGAGTATTAGTATTAAATTGGAGTTATGGAGAGATACACTAGAGTTTAGAGAGTTTAGAGAATTTAGATTGAGCAGATTTAAAATGGAGTACATGAAATGCACATTCAGTGATAGCCATCAGAACAATTAAGAAACAATTAGATTAGGAGTACATAATGTAACAAAAAGTGAACGTTTTAGATATTTTGGGTTCATTATACAAAATAATGGTAATATAGGTGGGGATATGAATCATAAGATCTAAGCATGTTGGATGAGATGGAGAAGAGTATCTGGAGTTTTTTGCAATTGCATGATGCCACTCTCTCTGAAAGGAAAGTTTTATAGAATGACAGTAAGACCTGCATTACTATATGACATCGAATGTTGTGCTATTAAACAAAATTAAGAGCAGAAAATGGTTGTAATTGAAATGAAAATGCTAAGATGGATGTGTGGTAAAACTAAGAATGACAGAATTAGAAATGAAGAGATGCGTAGTAAATTAGGAGTGAGTTTAATTGTGAATAAGATGCAAAAGTATTGTTTGAGATGATTTGAGTATGTGCAACGAAAATCCAAAAATACACCCGTTAGGAGAATTGAGGGTTTAAATATAGGAGATTCAATAAAACGATGAGATAGACTATTAAAAATCTGGATACAATATATTCACAAAGATATGATAGCTAAGCGGTTAACTGAAAAGATGATTTCGGATAGGAACGAATGGCGTAGGAGAATTAGAGAAAATTAAATCATTACTTTTCGTATTATATATATATTTAAATAGTATGTGTACGTTGTTTCTCAAACAGTTCACACCAAATTTTGAGATTAAGATTAAAATTATTATTGTTGTTGTTTTGCTTATAATATATTAATTTATATTAGTATCACATATATATATTATTAATAACATGAATCATATATAATATATTAATTCATAACAATAATAAATAATTAAATTTGTCTAAACTATCGCCCTAATGTGGAAATCTAGAGAGAGAGAGGGATAAAATTTACACAAAAAATAAAAAATATAAGATTTTTTCTAATTACACTTAGAGTATTCGATTAATTTCGATAAAGGTTAACCTTCTAGTACATGGGTACAAAAGTGGCATGACATTAGAGGGATTTGATTCTTAATTGGCAAAATTCGTACATAAAAGCCAAAATCTAAAATTTTGTATTATTACAAGAAAATGTAAAAATCACGAATTCAAGTTCAATATTAACAAAATATATTTCACGTTTATTTGCTTATATTATGAATTACAAAAATTAAATATTATATTTTTTAATTTGAGAAAATGTTGGTAAATATACTCAATATGTAGAATGATTCGCACATATTCTATAAAGATTAAGGATGTATTACGAGTGAGAAGCCAAAAGGGAATATAGGTATCCTTTATGCATTAAATAATTATTTCTCATATTAACTACAAAATAAATTAGAGTTATTATTACAAGTATTAGTGAGAATGCAGTACAATCATGTTTAGCATAGATGAGTCCAATTGATTCATCGTAATGGCATAACAACCCTAACATTGTTCCCCAAAAAAACACAATTAATGAAATATAGAAATTGACTGATAGAAATCAAATGAAATATATATACCTTAGGAGGTAAAGAGAATATCTGGACAAATTCGATCTCCAATATCGATATTTGGATATTATAATTGGGATAGCAAATTTGACCTCCAATATCTAGACAAATTCGACCCTAGTATCAGGACCAAAGAATTTCAAATAACCAAATAGAAGTATAACAATTAATTTTATAATACCACAATTGAAAATGCAAAATATTCATTAGACACATTCAAAAAATCACAAAAATCATCAAGTGTGATAAACCATTGATCATAATTCAAACCCAATAAACTAAATGAAAATTCATATAATTTTGAAAAAGTGGACACCAAATTCATAAAGATGAAGAAAATTATCAAATACAGTTTGCTCCTATCATTCCCCGAAAGAAAAAACTCATTAGCAGAATGCAAAGCAACCTTCAACAACTTAGGTGGCATTTGGTTTGTACTCAAGAATTGGAATCGAAATCGAATTCCGATATTAACTATTTGGTTCAAATTCTGGAATGGATTTGATTACCATTTTTGATATTTGGTCTGTTCATCATTCGGAATGAAAATCATTTGATTGTCAATTTTATTCTTAATAAAAAATGTTTCAAAATTAACATTTTTAAAATTTTGTTTTAATTTCTAAAATTAAAATTAAAATTATAGTTTTGATAAAATTTTTAAAAAATAAAAATTGTAAAATTTCTAACGAAAAAAAATTTTATTTATAATTTTTTAGACCATTTTCAATTTTAAATCTTTTTTTCTTAGAAAAAACAATGAAGAATAAATTTCATCATAAGTTTTAAAAATTATAATTATCAATTTTGTAAATTTTTTAGATTACTTTTAAAATATTTTAAATTAAAATTATAATTGTCAATTTTGTTTTTGATAAATTTAATTTATCAAAAATAACTAATTTTTTTAATTTATAATATTTTTAAATAATTTAATTTCTAATATTTTTAAAATATTTTTTTTATAAATTATCAAAAAATTTTAATTTATAGTATTTAATTTATCAAAATTGTTTTAAATTATTAAATTAAAAAAATTGCTTAAATTGTTTTTCATAAAATGTTTTCATCAAAAATTGTTTTTCATATTGTTTTTAATTAAAAAAATTATTTTATTAAAATAATATTTTTTGATTAAAAAATTTAATTTATAATATTTTAAAATTATTTTAATTAAATTTTTTGATAAAAAATAATATTTTTTTCTTTTAAAATTTTAAAATTTAATTTATAATATTTTAATGAAAAAAATGTTTTTAATTTATAATATTTTTAATTTTTTATTTTAAATCAATGGAAAAATAAAGATATTCAATTTTTTTCCCTTGGATTTTATCCATGGGTTTCACTTGAAACTCATCAATTTGCTTGAATTTCACGAAACCCATACCTTAAGAGTTTCATTCCCATACGTTTATTTCCATTCCATTAATCCAAACAACTTATATGAGTTTTTTTCCGATTCCTGAAACCGATACCCCTTAACCAAACATCCCCTTAATACCTTTCACTATATCAACACCAAAATTTAAATTAATAAAATATATTAAATATAATAAATTTATACTATTTATAAAATTTAATAAATTTATACTATACGATTTAATAAATTTAAATTAATAAAATATATTAAATATATCAAATTTAATAAAATATATTAAATATATCAGATTTAATAAAATATAATAAATTTTATTTATTTAAAACAAATAAATTTAATTAATTAAAAAAATAAAAAAAAGTTTGCAAGAAGGGGGAGGGCCACCCCCTCCCTGCAGCCATCTCCCAGATCCTGCGATAGCACTGTCCCTCCAAGATCCAGCGACGCTGTCCCAGATCGGGCGAGCGGGAAAGTTCCTTCCCCCTCCCCAGTGAGAGAGAGGGGGAGGGCCCCTACCCCTCCCCTCTTTTTCGAACCTTCACCTGCATTGAGGTGCGCATGCGAGAGAGAGAGAGAGACTTACTTTCATGCTTCTGTGCTTACGAGAGTGAGAGAGTGCGAAAGGCTTCAATTGCAAGAGTGAGAGAGAGTTCGATAGTGAAGATAATGGAAGAAGAAGAGAAAATGAAAACCCAAAAGGGTAAAGGAATTCAATGACGAACACTGTTCATCACAGATCTGTAACGAACAGAATGTTCATCGTAGATTAGTGACAAAAACTTTGTTCGTCACTAATTTCAACGATGAAAACCCTATTCGTTGCTGATTTCAGTGACAAAACCTTGTTCGTCGTTGAAATCACTGACGAAAGTGCTGTTCGTTGCAAATTCTGCAACTAATATAGTGTTCATCGCAGAATTTGCGACGATCAGTTAGATTTGTGGAAAAATCTACGATGAATAGTAATGTTCATCGCAAATTTTCCATGAATTTAGTAACAAATATGACAATTTGCGATAAATTTTGTGATAAAAAATTCATTTAATACGCTAAACTACGAACGTAGAGATAAACTATCAACAATATTTAGGTTCATACTTGCAACAACGAAATTATAGACTAAAAAATATTCATTATGTTGATCATTAATAAAAAATTTTCTGTTTCATACTTAGGTAATGAATACTTAAGCAAATTTATAAGTTTCTAACTTATATAAATATATATTCGTATATTTATATGTATCAACTCTACCATTATAAAAGATAACACTCAATAACTATTCTTTTATATAAATAGAAAATGAATGAATTATTTATTGTCAAAAGTTATTGGTTTGGTGAAAACCTTAACAATTACTACGTATTCAAACTGATTTCATGAGTCCAGAAAATGCCAAAAATAGAAATAATTTAAAAAGTTTAAATAATTGAGCATAAAAGGAATTTAATCACAAAATTTGAAATGAGATTTTAAATTGGCGACGAATTTAGTCACGAATATTCAATTTATTACTAATTAGCAATAAATTTAGCAACGAATGATCGTAGAATCTACGACAAACAATGTCATTTGTTGCAAAATTTGCGCCGAAAATACGGTTGGTCACAAAATCTTCATCAAAAAATTTGTTCATCCCAGAATCTGCGACGAACAATTTTTATCGCGAAATGTGCGACGAATTATGAATTCGTCACTAATTTTGAGACGAACTTCATCGTCGGTTGCTGATTTTATGACAAAAAAAATTTTCATCGCAAATTAGCTACTAATTTAGCGACGAAATTTTTTCGTGCCTAATTAACCACGAATTTGGCAATGAAGCCTCCTGTCGTTGCTAATTTATTGACGAATATTTATTTGTTACTAAAGTCATTGCTAATCAGCGATGACATCATTTTTTGTTGCTAATTTTGTTGAAAATTTGCGACGAATGATTTTCCGTTGCTAAATCAGTGTTTTTTTAAGTGAATACCTTGATTTGTGTTTTGACTTTTATCCCATGATCATGTTATGTATATATGACAGTTGTCATTTTCTTTAAGGGTGGTACGTTATAGGAAAAGTTAAACACTACAAAAAATCAAAGGTTTAGCGACGAAAATTTTAGAAAAATTTGTTGCTAAAACTTTTAGCAACGAATTTAGCGATGGAAAAATTTCCGTCGCTAATAATGTGTCGCAAAAATTTAGCGACGGATTTGGGGTTCCGTCGCTAAATTAAGTAACGGAAACCGAATCCGTATCTAATTTAGGGACGAAAATTATTTCCGTTGTTAATCGAATTCATCGCTAATTTAGTGACGGAAAGATTTCCGTCGCTAAATTTCTCATTTAATTTTTTTATTTGTAGAACTCGTCCGCCAACCCACCAGCCATCGCCCACCACCGCTCTGACCCCCTGCTGCTTGCCCGCCCATACCCACACCCCGCCAGCCCTTGCCTGCCCGCACATGATCACCTTTTACTGCTTTATTTTGTTTTTACAGAAAATGTACTTTTGTTCAGATTCGAACATGAGTTTAAAGAGTTATTTGAAACACTCTTAACCACTATGCCACATTAACTTATCGGATATACTTTTTTTTTTTACTTCTATACTTTTTTTCTAACTCTCACCATTAAAAATATAATTCCCTAATCTAACAAAAATACAAAAAACAAAATTATATTTAATAAAAATATAAAATTATATTTAATATAATTACAAAATCATCTTTAAAAAATCATAAAATTATATTTAAAAAATATAAAATTATATTTAATAAAAATCAATACCCTAATTTAATAAAAATATAAATTACAAATGTATATTTAATAAAAACATAAAATTATATTTAATAAAAATATAAAATTATATTTAGCAACGAATTTAGTGACGGAAAACAAAATCCGTGGCTAAATTTAGCGACGGATTTAGAATCCGTCGCTAATTTTAGCAACATATTTGTTTTCGTCGTTAAATTTAGCGATAGATTTTGTTTTTCGTTACTAAATTTAGCGACGAATATTTTTTCGTTGCTAAATTTAGTGACGGATTTTGTATTCATTGCTAAATTTAGTGACGAATTTTGTTTTTGTCACTAATTAGCGATGAATTTGTTTTTCCCGTTGCAAATTAGTTACGGATTTCAATTTTTATCGTTAAATTTAGCGATAAATTTTTTTTGTCACTAAATTTAGCAACAAAAAAGGAAATCCGTCACTATTTAGCGTCGGAAATATGAATCCATCACTAAATTTAGCGACGGATATGAATCCGTCGCTAATTTTAGCGATGAAAAATAATCCATCGCTAATTAGTGACGGATTTTGGTTTTTGTCACTAAATTCGTCGCTAAATAGTGACGAATTTTTTCCGTCGCTAAATTCCGTCGTTAAAAACGTGTTTTTTCTGTAGTGAAAAAAATATACGAAAATTTTAAGTTTTGACTTAAATCAGCTTCAAAGAAGTTCGAAATTCAAATGAACTCTATCAACTAAGGAGTATGTTTACAATTTACTTGCTTACTTTATGAGAAATGAGGTTTAAGTTCACACAATAGTAAATATTATACTTCAAAACACAAGAATTGGAGCCAATAGGTGACTGTACAAAGAGTAATCATTGTATATCGCCAATCATTTTATAATTTTGAAAATCCTAGGTTTCTCAAGACTATTGGGAGAAGGAAACTCAGTAATGGAAACAAGTGCTCGTCTTTTTGTTGATCATATGGAGGCACAAGCTCGACGACCGCCATAGTCTGAAGAAGGAGTTCCTTCATCTCTATAGTAGATGATCCTACAAGTGTGCTGTGAAAAGCTTGATGGACTTTGAGCAAAGTTGTTATTTTGCGAAGCTGCAACGAGCCTTCCATCCATAGCATAAATGCCTTCCTCTTTTTCATGGAATCCCCTCCTCCTAAAGGTTTTGCAAGAGAAATCCTTGTCATCATATCGCCTCGTTACCTTGATTAGTCTTCTCCAAAATGACATGTTTGGATTAGGTTTCATGAGTTCCTTCCTGTGCTCATAGAGAAAGAATAGAACAAATGTAATGAGGGCTAAAATGGAAGCAAGTCCAGCAATGAGGAAGAGGCCCCAAAAGCTGTGAACAGCAAGACTGTTAGAAGAAACAGTGGTTGAGTCTGAGCAGTTAGACTGGTCCCCAAGCCATGCTTTCTCAATTTGCTCCATCTTGTCCCCCTCCGTCACGTTTAGAACTGCCCTGGAAACATCGGATCCTAAAGGTGAACCTTGAGGGAAGGCCTATATCCAAAAAGATAATGGAACTTAGAAAAGGTCTGATGTGTCAAAATAAACAACTACTCCAAAAACAATGCAGTCCATACACTTGGACAAAGTCTAACGTGTGGTGAACCACTCAATTGCTCCAAAAGTTTAAACATGAAAAAGTGTGCATATGATCTTAGATTTCCTCTTCAAGTGTGAGGCCATGAAGCTTAATAAAAGAGTTTGAAACATGTGGACTTATATAGCACGAAAGCAGTATCACAAGTTTTGTAACTTAGGATCTCTTGATTCCATTAACTTCAAGTTGAAGGTATAGCTATATTCACAAAAGCAGTCTGATGTGTGTATGTGTGTGTCACGCCCCGATCCTCAGATCGACCACGCGACAACCGCCGCGTCGTCTCGGTACATGGGTAAAACCTCCCCATCTACCGGGACTCCGCAAGGCTATCAAATTCACAATAAATCATCAAACTCATAAAATTCTTCAAAAACAAGAAATTTCAAAAATCAATACACATGCAAGGAGCCCATCCGGCTCATCAAAGATGTACAAACACACACATTGACACACATCGGGGTGTGGGATCCTGTACATGCAATCATACATTAGCACACATCGGGGAGTGGGAACCTGTACATGCACGATTACACGGCAACACACAACGGGGAGCGGGAACCTGTACATGCACGCATGCAATGTGACCATCTTGGCCACTCTGAAAGCATTTAACAAACAAAAAGTCCCAAAACATAGCCGTCGATTTTACCAACACTTGCACCAGGAAAACAGGCCAGATTCGATAAAATCCTAACGGTATGAGTTGTACAAAACTTCATAAAATCAAAGAAAAAGCATTGAAATTAAGATTTACAAATCCAAATGTCCCGACAGACGATATAAACCGTTTTCCAAAACTAGAGAAATCAAAGTAAATCAAAATAATTCAAAAATCATCGGAATTTATCAATACTTGCCGACAACTCGGCCAAGATCAATAAAATCCGCACTACCGGAATGTACAGACTTCCCTTTCCATGTTTTGCAAGCTATAAATCTCCAAAAGTAACCCTGCATGCCAATACTTATCCGATCCGCAAAAATATTTCGCAAGCTCCGTCGAGTAGGCACCCAACTAAGTCTCCTCTGAAAAATGGGGAGAGAGAGGGGTGAGTATAGGGGTATACTCAGTGAGTGGAGTGCAATGGTGCATTTGTGCTAATAAATAAGGTGTGAATGTGGGGCAGTCAAAGCATAACTCATAAATCATCTCATATCCATAAAATCATTTCAATAAATCACATTTCACAAATATGCATCCATATCAATCATTTTTTTTTTTTCAGAAAATCCTGGGGTTCCATCGAAATATGCTTCCGTCTCAGGGCGGCCAAACCCAGACGAAAATCCGCCAAGGGTTTTACTATCCAATATCTCAAAACAAACCCCCTTCCTTGGCGTTGGCTCGTGCCTCACCGGGGTGCACCAGATATAGCACGACTTTTGCAGAGGGAGGGACGTCTACTCCCCCGCACATCTAAACCTCAAACCACGTCACCCCGTCGGGTCAGCCCGTGGTAGGTATATGACTATAGCCATCTACAAACCACTTCATTTCACAATCAATCCATTTTTCAACAATGTGCCATGATTTCCACAAACAATCCATAATTTCATGTCAAATCAGTTCATCAATCAATATCAAATATCACATGGCACAAAAGTATTTATAAACACAATGGATGCATTCATATTTCATAATCCAGTTCAGACGGCCCACAGTCACAAAATAATTTACATAAATCATGTAAAAACATTTCAAAACCAATTTCAAACCAATTTTAAAACAGGTTTCTCATTTACGAGCACAATGAACCGTCCACTCACCTCAAGAGAGGGTATTCACTCTCTATTTCCGAAATCAACTCATAACGACTCTTCTCGAGTCTCCAAAGGTCAACCTAGACCAATCAAGACGAATAAAGATCAATTAAAGCTCTAATAAAGGGTTTTCAAATTCTCCTTTTATGTACAATAGCCTTAACTTGCATAATTACATTCCAAAACTTTCGTTTCCTCAAGCTAGTATCATTTCAAATCACCAATGACTTTAAATTTACAATATTCCTCAATTTTATCAATTTTCTCCCAAATTACATAATCTTAATTAATTCACGCCAATTTCAATTCAATTCCCAAATAAAACTACGCAAATCAATCAAATAAAACTCTAATACTATCAACGACATTTTAACATGATTTGCATTCCAATTTACATCAAATTCTAGACCTAACTTCCATCATTTCATACAAATTTTCAAGAATAACACATTTCCTACGAATCTAGCATATTTTTAGAATATATCCACACTTATTCTCAACCTAAATTAGACAATTAATCTGAGTATTGAAGGGATTGAAAATCCCTCACCTAGGGTTTTCTTGCAGTTCGAAATCCTCGCTCCAATGTCTTCTCGATCCGTTCTCATACCTGCAAAGCTCCCAAATCGAAGTTAAGTTCAGTAAATCTAAACTTATTACTACAGAATTTCGAAACCCTAAAGCTAGGGTTAGGACCGATTCTACCTATGCAGAGGGGCGGTTGCAGGCTTGACCTAGGGCTGTCAAGAGATCCCAAGGGCTGCTGGGTTGATCATTGGTCGAAGGAGATGCTCACGGCGGCACCGTGCGAGCGAGCCGAGGGGTTTCACGCACGAGGAGAGAAATAGAGAGAGGGAAAGAGTTATGGCGACCTTCCTTCGTTGTCCGCCGGCCACGGTGGCCGGAGCAACCCGCGAGAGGGCGTCGCAGCGCGAGAAAGAGAGCGCGAAGGAGAGTGAGCGAGAGTTGTTCCACCGAGAGATAAAACAACGAGAGAGAGATCGCGAGCGGGAGGGAGAGAGCAAAGGCTGGAAATAGAGAGAGAAATGGAGAGTGAGTAGAGGGAGAGAGACGACGATAGTTCACGGTGGTGGCTAGCGGTGGTTTGCGGTGAGGAGAGAGGCGGAGTGCGGCGACTACGCGAGAGAGAGAGAGCAGGGGGTGAGGGAGTGAGCGATTAGGGCTTTCAGCCCTAATCGATTTGGGAAAAGGGGAACGCGGCGTTTCAGGCTGAAACGCTGCGTCTCCCCACTCTCTTTTTTTTTTTTTTTTTTTTTTTTTTTTTCTAACTATATAATATATATATATATATATGTATTTTTCTCATCACATTGGATGTTCCCCAATATACCAAAAATAAAATATACTACGAATTTGTATCTGGCATTTCAATTATACCAAAAATTTAAAATTTATACCCCAAAATCAAAAATCAATAAGATTAAAATTTCTCTTTATATTATAAAACAAATTTCCAAAAACTCGGTGTTACAACTCTTAACCCCCTAAAAACAAATTTCGTCCTCGAAATTCCAAAATATAATTCATACATCAAAGAGCTGCGAATGTTGCTTTTGCATTAATTCCTCTGTCTCCCAAGTTTGTTTTTCTAGTTGATTATATTCTCCACAACACTTTAACTATAGGAATCTACTTATTTCTCAACTGTTTGAATCCGCCGATCTAGTATTAACACAGGCTGCACTTTGAAACTTAGGTCTGAATTTCATTCTATCGAGAAGCTTCAATCACATGAAATGGATCCGGCAAATACTTCTTAAAATATGTTAGGACTATTTTACCTTCAGAATCAACAACTAAACTATCAAGACTCCAACACAAAATTCCTTAAATTATTTTTCAAAAGAGACCTTAAATAAGAAATGTCCACTACCATGTCATGTCCATATCAATTGCAGATCCCAAGATAGAGAAAATCCTTATATCCTCAAGTTTGTGTATAACGAAATGTAAATCAACCTCAATATGGCTTAGACTAAGTGAGGAAATTTACTCCACTGATAATATTTGTATGCTTCCAAGTTTTAAATCTCCAATCCTTAATTAGATAACTTTTTAATCAAGGTATTTCTATCACGATCATTCTCTATCATTTTTTTTTTTTTTTTTTTTTTTTTGCAATATCACCAATAGTCTATCCAAATCAAATCTATTACATACATCTGCATATTACCCGGTGTCTGCATTAATATCCCCAAATTATCAAAGTAATAACCACTTCTAGTGTCTTATATTTATCACCGTTACACTCTAGACATTACAATCTTCTCATTTACATACAGTGCTTTCAATACAATTCTCATATTCTCTTAAACCCTAAATTGATCGGCTTGACAAATATACAAGTTTCCCTGCTTTTGAAACCAGATTACTTCTTTTCAAAAAATATTTTCAAAAATACCTAGTCTCTCACATCAATTCTATAATCATATAATCACAAAAGATACATCATAAAAATTCGCTTTGCATTCACTTAATCTACTACTGATCTTATCTACCCTGGTCAAAATTCCTTTTGATCTAAACTATCTTAAATATTACCCATAAACCTCACCTTGCTTATGGATCTATCTTGTAACAATTTCCTATATTCGATCCCTTCAACTTTACTCACTTGATCAACTACATCCACTTGTCACTCGACTTTAATCGACCCAAAGACTCCATTCCGATAGAAATTAGAGAAATAAAATCCTAATTACTTGGATCTCTCCCGTAACAACTTGATGGTCTCAATTTACTAAAATAAAAAAAATCATAATTAGTGATAAAATCCTGAATTTTCCCTTTTCAATTTCTTTCTAAAAGTCCAACTGCTCATAATCATATGAAAGGAACTCCCAACATGAGTAGCAATAAGCCTTTCCTAGGGTTACAAACAAACCTTTCATTAAACAAAACCACGTCACCAAAACGATTAAATCAACAAAACATATCCTAGCTACATATAGATCTTCTCATTGCATTATCGTACAAAATCTCTCTACTATCAATCATTCTCTTTAAAGTAATATTAATTCACCAAACAAAATAAAAGACCAACTGAAGCGAATCATTTTCATCACAGGTACCTACCTTTGTAAGTCTCATTTAATAATACTATCGTGTTTCACTAGTTATAGATATCTGTGCTTTTTAGAATCTGACTTTAGCCGTTGCTAGAAATCAAAGTTCATGTTTCGAATCTAAGATTTTTTTTTTTAAAGAATATTAGTAAGGATTGGATTAAGTATGAAAATTTTTAGTGAATAGACGGCATGGCATATTGAGCATGAATGAAGGGTGAAAGTGGTTGTGCCAAACACATATATCAAAATTCATTTCCGTGTAATGCCAAAATCATTTGTAATAACATAAATTTATATCAAATTTTCCATGACTCATACTCTCCAATTCAATAAACAAATTTTATATTTTCCTTTCAATAACTTTCGGGTCTATCCAAAATCACTCTCCTACCCAGCCTTTGCCACGCTGCCTCCATGGCCTCGATCCGTGGCAAGACTTAGTCATTATTGGTTTTCCAACACCATGTTCCCAAGCTTAAGTTATCAATCGATTCACAATCTCAAATATAAGATATAGCTATTCTTCAAAATTCACATGAGTATCCAAATGTAACAAATGCAAATAGTTTAATATTCAAAGTCATGAGTCATGGATATTTTGCCATTTCATTTCAGGCACACCACACTCACAAAATATTTTAATCCTCTTTTAAAATTTATTTCACAAATCAATTTCGAATCCATTTGCAAAGTCATTTCAAAAATCAATTTATAACTCATATTTGAAAACAATTAACCCATTCATATGCATCAAAGCCGTCCATTCACATCTCCTATAAGAGAGTTAACCAAATTATCAACGAGTTGATCCAAACATCTCTAAATTTGGAAACAGCTCAACTCAAAATCTCGATGAGTTGACCACCAATGAATAATACTATATGTCTATGGAAAGAGAGTCAAATGACAATTTCTATCAATTTCAATCAAGGTATATAATTATCACTAACACCATGAATATCTCAAAACATCAAAATCATCTCTCCTTAAATTCATTATCATGCAATCATGATCACTTAATATTTATATCCAAATCTCTAAATCATCAAGTTTAAGTTCTAAGGAATTTACCTGCGGCTATATCAGGGTCGTTGAGAAGGTGCAGCAATGGTATTACTCCCAATACCAGTTTGTGGAGCGGTATTAGCCGATGGCATAGAGACATTCGATGGACCTTTATATCCACTTTTTTCCAAGGTTAAATTGTCTAGAAGAAATATCCATTTGTTTATTAGCGCCTTGAAGGCAAATTTGCCAGGTTTTCCTCATATTAGAATCCTTTGAACACAATTTCTAAATAAAATACCCCAAACTTTTCGGCATTTAAATCTTCTTGAATTTCACAAACTCAACCAATTTTGAACCATAAATTTCAATGTGCACACTTCCTTTACTATCCAATCTACAGCCTCATTACAACCTTTCCTTCTTCCGATTGTAGGAAACCCTACCAAAGTCACGGACACACATTTGTAACTTTTCATGTCATCATTTCAATCTAATCCTTCACCACCACCGTGCTATCAAGACTCCACAACTAGGAACACTCCTCAAAGTGCCCTCTAAATGAACCCCTAATAGCCAGGTCCTTTTAAATCTCAAATATACTCTTTTATCATGCTTCTTAGCAAAATGAACCACTTAATAAGCCACTAAAATCAGAAGTAGAATCTATCTTCAATAAAAAACACCATAGTTATTAAATTATAGATAAGAGTATCACCGAGTACCGTAAGCAATCTACTAGCAAGAATCTTAACCACAACTCAATAAAGAGGTGAAATCAAGATATATGAAGACTATAATTAATATGTAGAGGCTGTAAGAGGAATCTCATCCGGTTCCTCAATCTTTGTCTACGAGGGATAGTTCTACGAACAAGAGTCAAATCTCAAAAATAGAATAGGAATTGAACTAGGTATTTAACCCCCTAAAAATGAGCATTCCTATCCTCCTAAGAAATCCATGGAAGACTTGTACATTCTCAAAAAACACCTTTTTCAAAAACCAAATACTTCAAAGTCTTTAGAAACTTTTCGGGACATTTGGAAACAATTTAAAACATTCAAAAACCAATAAACTTTTAAAATCGTGAACCTAAGCTCTGATACCAATAAAGTCATCACGCCCGATCCTCGGATCGACCACGCGACAACCCGCCGCGTCGTCTCGTACATGGGTAAAACCTCCCCATCTACCCGGACTCCAGGCAGACTATCAAATTCACAATAAATCATCAAACTCATAAAATTCTTCAAAAACAAGAAATTTCAAAAATCAATACACATGCAAGGAGCCCATCCGGCCATCAAAGATGTACAAACACACACATTGACACACATCGGGGTGTGGGATCCCGTACATGCAATCATACATTAGCACACATCGGGGAGTGGGAACCCGTACATGCACGATTACACGGCAACACACAACGGGGAGCGGGAACTCGTACATGCACGCATGCAATGTGACCATCTTGGCCACTCCGAAAGCATTTAACAAACAAGAAGTCCCAAAACATAGCCGTCGATTTTACCAACACTTACCCGAGGAAAACAGCCAGATCGATAAAATCCTAACGGTATGAGTTGTACAAAACTTCATAAAATCAAAGAAAAAGCATTGAAATTAAGATTTACAAATCCAAATGTCCCAGTACAGATATAAACCGTTTTCCAAAACTAGAGAAATCAAAGTAAATCAAAATAAATCAAAAATCATCGGATTTTATCAATACTTGCCGACAACTCAGCCAGTATCAATAAAATCCGCACGCTGCGAATGTACAGACTTCCCTTTCCATGTTTTGCAAGCTATAAATCTCCAAAAGTAACCCTGCATGCCAATACTTATCCGATCCGCAAAAATATTTCGCAAGCTCCGTCGAGTAGGCACCCAACTAAGTCTCCTCTGAAAAATGGGGAGAGAGGGGGGTGAGTATAGGGGTATACTCGATGAGTGGAGTGCAATGGTGCATTTGTGCTAATAAATAAGGTGTGAATGTGGGGCAGTCAAAGCATAACTCATAAATCATCTCATATCCATAAAATCATTTCAATAAATCACATTTCACAAATATGCATCCATATCAATCATTTTTTTTTTTCAGAAAATCCTGGGGTTCCATCGAAATATGCTTCCGTCTCAGGGCGGCCAAACCCAGACGAAAATCCGCCAAGGGTTTTACTATCCAATATCTCAAAACAAACCCCCTTCCTTGGCGTTGGCTCGTGCCTCACCGGGGTGCACCAGATATAGCACGACTTTTGCAGAGGGAGGGACGTCTACTCCCCCGCACATCTAAACCTCAAACCACGTCACCCCGTCGGGTCGCTCCGTGGTAGGTATATGACTATAGCCATCTACAGCACCCTTCATTTCACAATCAATCCATTTTTCAACAATGTGCCATGATTTCCACAAACAATCCATAATTTCATGTCAAATCAGTTCATCAATCAATATCAAATATCACATGGCACAAAAGTATTTATAAACACAATGGATGCATTCATATTTCATAATCCAGTTCAGACGGCCCACAGTCACAAAATAATTTACATAAATCATGTAAAAACATTTCAAAACCAATTTCAAACCAATTTTAAAACAGGTTTCTCATTTACGAGCACAATGAACCGTCCACTCACCTCAAGAGAGGGTATTCACTCTCTATTTCCGAAATCAACTCATAACGACTCTTCTCGAGTCTCCAAAGGTCAACCTAGACCAATCAAGACGAATAAAGATCAATTAAAGCTCTAATAAAGGGTTTTCAAATTCTCCTTTTATGTACAATAGCCTTAACTTGCATAATTACATTCCAAAACTTTCGTTTCCTCAAGCTAGTATCATTTCAAATCACCAATGACTTTAAATTTACAATATTCCTCAATTTTATCAATTTTCTCCCAAATTACATAATCTTAATTAATTCACGCCAATTTCAATTCAATTCCCAAATAAAACTACGCAAATCAATCAAATAAAACTCTAATACTATCAACGACATTTTAACATGATTCGCATTCCAATTTACATCAAATTCTAGACCTAACTTCCATCATTTCATACAAATTTTCAAGAATAACACATTTCCTACGAATCTAGCATATTTTTAGAATATATCCACACTTATTCTCAACCTAAATTAGACAATTAATCTGAGTATTGAAGGGATTGAAAATCCCTCACCTAGGGTTTTCTTTGGGTTCGAAATCCTCGCTCCAATGTCTTCTCGGGTCCGTTCTCATACCCCGCAAAGCTCCCAAATCGAGTTAAGTTCAGTAAATCTAAACTTATTACTACAGAATTTCGAAACCCTAAAGCTAGGGTTAGGACCGATTCTACCTATGCAGAGGGCGGTTGCGGGGCTTGACCTAGGGCTCGTCAAGAGATCCCAAGGGCCGCCGGGTTGATCATTGGTCGAAGGAGATGCTCACAGCGTGCACCGTGCGAGCGAGCTGAGGGGTTTCACGCACGAGGAGAGAAATAGAGAGAGGGAAAGAGTTATGGCGACCTTCCTTCGTTGTCTGTCGGCTACGGTGGTCGGAGCAACCCGCGAGAGGGCGTCGCAGGCGCGAGAAAGAGAGCGCGAAGGAGAGTGAGCGAGAGTTGTTCCACCGAGAGATAAACTGAAGACAGAGAGATCGCGAGCGGGAGGGAGAGAGCAAAGGCTGGAAATAGAGAGAGAAATGGAGAGTGAGTAGAGGGAGAGAGACGACGATAGTTCACGGTGGTGGCTAGCGGTGGTTTGCGGTGAGGGAGAGAGGCGGAGTGCGGCGACTACGCGAGAGAGAGAGCAGGGGTGAGGGAGTGAGCGATTAGGGCTTTCAGCCCTAATCGATTTGGGAAAAGGGGAACGCGGCGTTTCAGGCTGAAACGCTGCGTCTCCCCACTCTCTTTTTTTTTTTTTTTTTTTTTTTTTTTTTCTAACTATATAATATATATATATATATATGTATTTTTCTCATCACATTGGATGTTCCCCAATATACCAAAAATAAAATATACTACGAATTTGTAATACGGCATTTCAATTATACCAAAAATTTAAAATTTATACCCCAAAATCAAAAATCAATAAGATTAAAATTTCTCTTTATATTATAAAACAAATTTCCAAAAACTCGGTGTTACAGTGTGTGTGTGTGTGTGTGTGTGTGTGTGTGTGTGTGTCTAGGAGAGAGAGAAAGAGAAAGAGAAAGAGAAAGAGAAAGAGAAAGAGAAAGAGAGGGTCTTACAAAGCCAAATCCACCTGTCTTATATGCTGGTTGAACCATAGTATATTTTGAACAATAGGTTGCAATAAAGTGTTTCATATAAGGTATTTCGTCAAAAGCAGCTGCGACGCCACCATTGGCACTCCCTTCTGACAATTTTGCTTCTAGGTCGTCTAAGGAGTTGTAGACTCTAAGCTTGGAAGGATCAAATCCCATCTTTATTAGCATTCGTTGGACAAAAGAACCTCTTGGGACCCCCACATACTCCCCCTTCTTGAGCAACACCCTAACATCAGCCACAGTTGGTTGAAGTTGTTGAACAGTAAGTAATGAGGTTAAGCTCGCTGTGTAGCTTGAGGTAAGTATGAGCACAACAAAAATCCACACAATCAACACAAATCTAGCCAAGTTGTTTACAACTTTCTCCTCTGCAAGATGAAGGTACCGAAATTAGCACCAGTCAATGAAACGTCTCATGTTTTGCATGAGGCATGTAGTATATATAGAGATTTTGAGCAACAGAGATCACAATGCAGTTTGACATGTTAGAGCCAGGGGGGTCTCTGTCCTGCAACAAATCCCCTGCCCAGATATTGGTAGAATTCAACCCATGGTCTTTGATACCATTCCATGAAACATCTCTTGTTTTACATGAGGCATAAAGTATATATGGAGATTTTGAGCAATAGGGATCACAATGCAATTTGACATGTCAGAGCCATGGGTGTCTCTCTCCTGCATTAAACCCCCCTGCCTAAATATTGGTAGAATTCAACCCAAGGTCTTTGATACCACATCTAGAGACTTTACTATCTAAATAAGTTGACCAAACAAATCAAAATATGAGAAAAGGACTTACTATGTGCAAAAACCATCGTTGAGAAAGCAAACCAAAATACCATACCAATTTGATGGGAAGGCGGCCCACGAAAATCATCATTTACTCTATGTTCAAGAAGCCAAATAACAAATCCAATGAAAATGAAGAAGCAACCAGTTGTTACCCAAAGATCTCGAGTAAATGGCTTCAAGAAAACCCATGCATTTTTGCATGTTTGATCTCTAATCGGCACAATCATTATCACCCCAGATTCTGTGTATGGCAGGGTAAAGTCTACATACAATGACCTATTTGCTACAACCGTTATGTCACCCGCCACAGCATCAAATTTCTGTTCATGAAACGTTAAACTTCATTAGTTAATATGCAATTCACATCCATTATATTGGACTGTAATTGACTAGTATATTCTTCATGATTTCAAGGAGATTTCTTAAACGTTTTAAGCAACCTAAACTTTGCCCAAAACCATTTTGCATTACGTGATCAACTGAAATTAATTGCCTTCTATGGTTATGTTCATCGGCAATGGTGTCCCAAAGTTTCTATTTGATGTTGGAAGTGGTGCTATACATTAAACACATGTTGGAAGAGTGCACTACATATCCAAAGTTGACATGCTTCCCAGTGGTTTTTTTAAGTAGTTTTTAGGTCAAAGAATAGGATGTTAAGCAAAATTGTCCCCAATTAGATTATTTGAAGAAAGGAGGTACCAACCTGAAGGTAGACTTGATAGATAAGATCATCATAGCCACCAGCACTACTCCCGTCGGGTTTGGCAAACGGAACAAACTCATAAGGAACAGCATATGACAATGAAGCCATCACAGCATTAAACACATCTATGGAGTAACCAGTGACGATTGTTGTGTTACTGCTAGGATCTCTTTTCACAATCACAAACTTACTAGAACCTTGCTTCACTGGAACCCCGACTCTCAACTTCTTTCCACTTGTTGGAATCACCCAACCCTTTGGAGGACTTGTCGAATCGCCTGGCCATATAATAGTTCCCAAGTTGTCCTTAGAGACAGAATAAGTCATACTACTAGTACTAGTGTTTACTAAATTCAAATCTCTCACAATCCCATTTCCAGGTGTCCAAAATCCAACTCTCTTCACTCCATTGCCAACTATGTTAATTATCTCAAACTTTGAAGATTGAAGTTGTCCATCAATCAATTGAAACTCTCCACTTAACCCTGTAAAACTAGTATCCAACAATGCTTGGCGTAGCATTTGACCTATTTGAGACACCCCAAAAGATTCAAGGTCTGTTGAAGCATTTTGAGATGGATTTGCCTTCCGGAAACTCGAATTTGCAAATCCAACTTTTTCAACAGCCATAGCAAGTGCAGAGGCTGTATCATATGCCCATAGCCCAAAAATATTCATTTGAAGATTGATGATGTTTAGATTCTTGTGATGGAATGTAGCTTGCCATCTTTCAGTAAAATGTTGAAGTTCTTGTGTAATTGGAACATAAGGCCTGACACCCAAAATACCCTGCATAGAATCAAAGGTAGAAGATTCCACAGAATTTGGTAGTGCAGTGATTCCATTAGTCATGATCCAAACAAAGTCTTGAGTCATCATACCAATCTCTTTTGCCTTCAAAAAGAGCCTAGACCCAAGAGATGGCAACATGTGGACAATAAACACTCTAGTTTGCATAGTCATGAGCTTGTAAAGTTCTTCCACAATTTGATCATCTGTGGCAGATGGAGAAATGATGCTTCTATAAGGCACGCGAGCGTCAATCTCTTGCAGTGCATCTGTCAAAAATGGAATTACTCCATTTCCATATTCATTGTCCACATAAATTGGCACGGCTTCTCTCCATCCGTAGGCCTGGACAATGGCACTTATTGCTTTGACTTGAGCTGAATCATTTTGGGCAGCTCGAAAGAAGTATGGTGTTTGGATTGATGAGAGCAAAGGGCTTGTTGCAGTGAAGGATATGATGGGTACTTGAGCTTTGTCTCCTAGATCAATCACAAAGTTTGTCTCCATTGAATCTTTTGGTCCTATTATTGCTTTCACTTCCACATTTTTTATGAGGTCTAGAGCTGCAAAGCAAATATAAGAATCAATCAACTTTTTGCAGAATTTTGAGTGATTTTGGAGAAAGATGCACTTCACTATAGTTGGACGTGGTAATTTCAATAATAGTTTTAAAATTGTCTTGTAGGGGAAAAAAAATGGAACTAGATACTGTACAGGCTGCCTCCTAACTGGTAAAATTGTCTTCTATAAAAGTAAAAAATCAGTAAACTCCAAGTCTGTCATACCACCGTGCCGTGATCTTTATATGGCCATTTTGTTTCTCTCTTAATTGATAAAATTTTAACCATTTAATTATTGACTTACAAACCCTACAAAAATACACATATAATGATAATACAAGTATTAATTGTTTTATTTAAAAGAAAATATTAAATATTTTCATTTCAAATATTTTGTCTTAATTTTTTAGTCAATATTTACAGCTAAGAAAATGGCAATTTCCATCAAAATATAACCAAGCAAGCACCATTTACATCTTAATCTCATTTCAGTACGAAGTTCTTGATGAATTTAGAGCCAAAGGGTGTTCCAGAGTTTGGGATCAATCAAGGGTTAAAGTGGGTTGTTTCATAGGAAAGTTTTGTTGTTTTGCGTTCGATAAAACCCTTTATGTTTTCATGCTTGATCCGTTTTTTAGAGGTCCTATTGATGTCAAGAAGAAGCTTAGCCTTTTAGATTTTGGTGCAGCATTACTTGAGGATGGACGATCTGTATTCATATTTTGAGGATGTCCTAATCCTTTCAAGTGGGGAGAATGGCATAAAACAAGGAAGCATCAAATATCAAGATTTTAATTGTCAAACTTAAGGAACCATTTAGGGGTTGAATTTATGTTTTAAAAAGGGTAAACAAGAAAAGAGGCCCGAGAAGACATAAAAAGGAGGGGTCACGCCAACCCAGAACTATTTGGGGCGGTACCCAGAATCACAGGAGCAATTAAGAGTGCCCCTCGGCAAGATAATTTTCAAGCCTCAGTCTTTTCATCTTCGTGGCAATCATTGAGGATCGCTGGGCCGATCCCACATATGCATGAAGAATAATTCTTTTTTTTTTTTTAATAATATTTTCTTTCATAATTGGTTGCCTAGAATTATTAGAACTCCCGTAGAAGAAGTTGTATTAGTTTTTTTTTTTTATTTTAAAAGTTTTGTGTAAAATTTTTATTTATTCCCTACTCCAACTTAGTATATTCAAACATGGATCAAGACTTCTATTATAGACTTTTGATAATTTTATTGATCACTAGAAACATTATTATTATTTTTTTAGTCATACTAAATTTGAACTCCGGATCACGAGATTAGAGGAGAAGAATTGTGACTATTAGACTGTTTTCTTGGAAACGTCACGAGAAACATTATTTCTCTATCTTATGGGTACATTAGTGTCCCCTTGAAGACATCACTAGAAACATTATTTCTCTATCTTATGGGGACATTCCTATTATTAAGTTTTAAGGTTTGAACTAAACAAACTCAAACCTCGACTCCAACTACATCACAAGCCTACCACTGTCTATATCCCATTTTCATTTTTAAAATACAAACGTGACAAAAATACTTTTTCTGGGGCCCCAAGACCAAATGAAGAATGGACATTGTCTTACAAGTTCTGGACCGAATGAAGAACTGTACCAGCATCAATATATAATACGCATTTATGCTTAATATGGGTCGGTCTTGAAAAATGAAGAGCAAACTCAATTGAGATTTATTAAAATGTTACTAAAAGATTATTAAGATCAAAACTATATCAATTAATTTTTACTTATAAAATTTTATATTATAAAAAATTATTTTGATTAAAATATTAATTAAATAATGATAAGTTGAGGTAAAGCAAGTTTAATTTCCCAACAAGCTTTTCTTTTTTTTTATACGTAGGAGAGACTTGAACTCTAAATCTATAAGAAGTAAAGAATGATGTCAGTTAAATTATAATTTATTGATTCACAATTTCTGAAGCATTAAAGAATTTAATTGAAGATGAGATTTTTTTTTTTTATTTTTTTGGGCCGCTCAGGGCCGCTAATTATTTTGAAAATGAAGAAACTTCCAAAACAGATCAGCTCTCTCTCTCTCCCCTCGGTAATAACCTTCAACTTGATTATTCAAAGTCAATCATTTCGACATGACTCATATTTCAATATTCGACAATTTGCAGGTCGTTTAGATCATTGCAAATTATGCATTCAATCTCATTTTTGTCGAAGGAATCAACTTTTCTAAAGTCTTTAATATTCTTTTCTTTTCGCCCACTATTATTTTTATAATATCGAGATATTTAAATAAATAAATAAATAAATAAAAATATGAACACCACCTTTCACATTTTTTTTCTTTTTTCTTTTCTTCTTTTTCTTCCCCTGCTCCCGACTCTTTCCTCTGCGTCTCCTGCCCTCTCTCCCTCATCTCACTCCATCGTCTCTCTCTTAATCTCACTTCCTCTCTCTATAGAAATTGATTCTCTCTTATTAATCCTTCCATCTAACCCTAAAACCTCAAGCAAATCCTGAATTTGTGAAGAATTTTGAGAAATCTAGGGTTACGTACGAAGGAGAAAATTAGGGTTTTTAAAAACTCAACTCTAAAATCCAATCCAACTTTAAAACTAAAGTAATCTCTTACTCTAAACTTTGTATTTAACTTCATTAATGATAGATTCAATTTTATTGTTAGAGATCCACAAAGATTGATTGAGAACCAAAAACCCTCGGTTAGAGAATTTGTTTAGAATTTGGGAAAAATGTTAGAAATTGCAATTTGGGACTTGTTAGTGATGCAATTGACATTATAATGGGGAAATCTCAATTTTTTGCAAATGGATAGCATGTGCAGTCAGTGATCATTCTGCAATAACTCTTTCTATACTATTGAAAACTGAATGGAGCTTAGTTCTACAAAAACTAGACTTGCAGAGCTTTAAAATGATATATCACAATGGACATTTCGATAACAATTGAATTTTTTTTATGATTTTTCAAAGAGACCAGTTCTGCAGAATTTTCCCTATTCTAGCCGAGTCCTTTGTTACAATTTTGACAGGCCTTCTAGGTTGAATTAGTCTAGGCTTTGAACATGAAAGTTGTAGTTTTATATCTAAACTTTGAGTAAAAAAAAATTAAAATTTTCATGATCTGAGGAGTATAGATCAAGATACGGTCATTTTTTTCTATAACATGTTGTGTTGAAAATTATTGGGAAGTTAGGAATTTGTGATATATTGAGAAGAATCAATTTGCTCTAGTATTGGTACATGATTTAATGAATTATTTGTGTCCAATGTCTTAGGTTAGGACATTCGAAATTAAATGAGGGGTTGGACTTTGTTCGATTTGGAAATTAAGAGTGATTACCCTCCTAATAGGTGAGTGGATGGTCCGTTGTGTTGTAAATGAGCAAAATGGTTTTAAATTCTTTTATAAATAATTTTGAATGATTTTTACATGTTTTATATGAAATTATTTGTGATTATGGGATGTTTGAAATGGAAATTTGAATTACGAATGCATTCTATGTAATTATAAACGAATCTGTGCCATTTACATTGGATATTTGATTTGTAAATGCTTGTAGCATGGTTTTGGAATTTATTTGATGAAACATGACACATTGATTGTAATTTGAATGATTTTAAATGATTGTGAAATGATGGTGCACGAGTCTAATGGCTATAGTTATTCTCTCCACAGAGCGACTCAACGGGGTGATGTAGGTGGGGTTTTATTGCGAGAGAGGTATACGCGGCCTCTTCTCCGCCACGTCGGAGTATCCTGATTGTACCCCAGTGAGGTACAAGCCAATGCCAAGGAAGGGGGTAGTATTAGAAATACTGAAATGGAAAACCCCTTGGCGGGCTTCCATCTTGGTTTGGCCAAACTCAAGATGGAAGTGATTTCGATGGGATCCTTGTGATTTTCTTAAAGAATACTTGATGTTGATGCATATTTTGTAAATTATCTTGATTTACTAAAAATGTTTTGATATATCTAAAGTGTTGTTTGAGATATACTTTAACTCTCCCACATTCACCCCTCATTTATTATACAATCATGTCATTGCACTCCACTCACTGAATATTTATAATACTCACCCCTCTCTTTAACATTTTTCAGAGGAAGTTTAGGCCTGCGACAGAAATCGGAGCTTGAGAAAATTTATCCGTTGACTTGTATAGGTATTATAGTGGAGCAAGGTTATTTTGATTTGATCCGAAGTCTATGGAAAGGAAGACTTATATAATTCTTTTGGTATGGATTAAGTCAATATTTGTTTCATATATATATGCAAGTATTGATGGAATCCTTATATATTTTATGCTGGAATTTGTTTGGAACTTGTTCATTTTCTTTTAAATTCCACTTTTGGTAAAACTTATTATTTAAATGGGACATTTGGTTTGAAATGTTGAATTTTGATACTTCCTTTCGATACTACGAAGTTCTGTACATCTCATACCGTCTGGACTTTACTGATATTGGTTTGTTTTCATCAAGTGTTAGTAAAATCCTACGACTATGATTTGAGACTTCTCGTATTTTAAATGCTTTATTTATATTGAGAATTTTGAAATGGCTAGGATGGCCATACTGCATGTTTGCATATACAGGTACCCTCTCCCCAATTGTGTGCTGATGAGTGTCTGTGTATACAAGGATAGAGCGGATGGGTCTTTTGCATGTGTATTGTTTCATATTTTCCTTATCTTTGATGAATTGTGTACTGAAGATTTAAATGTTCAGGAATATAGCCTTGCGGAGTCCCAGTATATGAGGAGGTTCTACCCGTGTACCGAGACGACGTGACGGTTGTTGCGTGCTCGATCCGAAGATCGGGGCATGACAGCTTTATTGGTATCAGAACCAGGTTCACGATTTTAAAAGTTTGATGGTTTTGGAATGTTTTCAAATGTTTCCAAATATCCTAAAAGTTTTCTCAAGATTTTGAAACGTTTAGTTTTTGAAAAATGTTTAGATCTTTTAAAAGGTTTCCAGAGAATGTACAAAACCTTCCATGGATTTCTTAAGAAATTAGAAACTTTCTTTTTAGGGGGTTAAGCACTTGGGTTAGTATATATTTTAAATTGTTAAGCTTAGATCCTCCTTGTAGAGCTTTGCTCCCCATACGAAGAGTAAGGAATCTGAATAGGATATTTTCTCCTCCACCTCCACAACTAGAGTGATGTATCACTTTATAAATAGTTTCTCAATTGTGATTGAAGATCCCCCTTGGCTTGTTTGACTAAATGGTGAGTATTCTCGTAGTAATTCCTATCTTGATGTTAAAAGTTTGACACACTTGTGTATTATGCATGACAATATGGATTTGTTTATGATTAGGATATAGGGTAAAATACTATTGAGAGATTGCAATTGTGAGTTGATGTTGGGACTTGATAAAGGTTTTCATGGTTTATCTTATTAAGTATGATGAGTATTTTTGAATTAATACACGGGTGTTAATTTTCATGGGGTCTAATAACTCACTTATAAATACGGAGTTTGTTAAACACTTCAACCGATTCTTGACCTCTCTTAGCAAAGGATTTTTGGATGTCATCCCATTGGAAGAATGTGAGAGTTAGGATTACTCCTCCTACAAAGGATAATTTCTTAAAGTTTTCGAATTAGTCTTGTAGGGACCAAAAGAAGGTAACGGTCTAAATATTGATGGCAAATTAGATGCCACCAGGATTTAAAATTCTCTCTATCTCTCTTACTCATTATGGCCATAGATCATAAGCCCTGATGATAACATTATTATAGAACTTATTATATTTCTCTGGAATCTATATTATCTGATGAGGTTAGTCAATTCTGTGGTTCAAGACTACAACTTGATTGGGAAGGGTGTAAATTTAGTTGGAGGTAAAATTAGCAAAGGAACATGTAATTGTGTCATGTTACTTGTAAATGCTCTTGCTGGTCTCAGTCCTAATTGTCATGAGATTTGAGAAAAAATTCTTGATGTGGATTCCACCTCAAGGGACAAGGTTTATAAGATGCATTTTGATAATCTCCCTTCTATTTAGAATCCAAATTATATCAAATCGAATCCTATTCCTTTTATGGTTAAAAACATATAGCTATCTCAAAGAGTAGTAGATGATTGTTGGAGAGAAATCGAAGATGAGAGATTTCAAGTACATCATAAATCTAAAGAGTTCTGAAAGTTGGATAAGGTAACTTGTGGAAATATTAGGGTAAAGAAGAGTATCATCCTTGACCAGATAGATGTTTCATAGGTTAGATATTTAAAGTGATTGCTTATGATCCTTATTTGTCAGAAGTTGAGTCTTAGGTTAAAGGAAAGGTCTTCGTACTCATTTTATTTACACTCTATTCGAAAGTTACAAGCATTAGATATTTTCTCTCATGGTAATATAATCCCTTTCTATTTTTAAATGTCATCTTCAGACAATGCTAAAGAGGAATGAGGGTATGAAAAACATTATGGAAATTATTACCTTTCTCTTTAGGCAATAATGTTATAAGACTATCAATAAGTGTTATCAATTCAAGCATTAGCTATTTAATATACTATATGAATTCATAGTTATTTGAACTATATTATATGGGATGTAAATTTAGTACATTGGGTAGAATGAATTAAAAGTTGGTAAGAGTAGACGGAAAGGGTATCGGTAGAAATTGCTAGAAAGTTCCTTCTAATTGTCTGTAACCAATGATTGTGATCCTTTGAAGGGATATTCGTATTGTGAGAATAAGGTTACTACACTATACATATGAACCTATGGTTACTGAAGTTGTGATTGTTGGTATTGTGTGATTAAAACAGATTCTTATCCTGCAAATAGGTTTCTCTGTAGGATTATGGAACATTGCATTTTGAGATTGCTATAAATTGGGTTTATTCTAGGATTTGTTATTCTATAATTAAAGGGACCCTTGACTTATATGACTTGTGGTTTGATTACTTGTAGGAGAATTGATTGCTTGTGAGATCACTATAAGAGCCATTGTGGCATATAAAGATCTAAAATTAAGTTCTTATTGGCAGTCATATGGGAATATGAATAGGAGGTACTGAACAATAGGTTCAAAAATAGATGGAAAGTTTTGCAGATGTCCTACTTGTCTATGTTAAGATGATTAATGTGTATATACTTCAACAGGTTGGAAATATTATGGGAGAAAATGGAATTTTGGTTTATTTTGTTGGTGACTTTCTCTCTATTTAATATCAAATGTATTATAGCATGTATGTGATTTACAGAAAAGCCTACCACCGATAGATATAGAACTGGTACAAGATTCTGTATAGAATGAGACATGAAAATTATCATCATTTAGTAATTTTTTTTGAAATTTAGTTCAAATAGGAAGGTTGTATTGAAAACACTGTATGCAGATGGGAAGATTGTAATGTTTAGAGTGTAACAGTGATAAATATAAGAGACACTAAAAATAGTTATTACTTTTTATAGTTTTAGGCGAATCATATAAGCTATTTTTTTTTTAAAAAAAAAAAGGCAAACTATTGACATGCTTTATCTTAGTTTCCATGGTTTTTTTTATTAGATTCAAGATTCATAACAATTGTTGCCTACAACTTGAGAATAAAGATCACCCTCCTCTTATTCTAATACTTCGAATTCTTGGGATGAGATTGTCAATGATAAGAACTTGTTCAACCATGCCAGTATAATTCTTAGATATCTAGCTCATTGGAGTCTTATCTTGATTGATTTGATAGGGTCAATAATTGGAATTTGGCAGATGTGTATTGTGAAATAGTTTGAGGAATGCTCCATCTTCCTAAAATCCCTACTTTGATGATGATTTAGACCTTCCATTACTCTTGGGAAGTCTAGGCAATTCTATAACTAGCCTAGTCTCTAATGCTTTGACTTATTAATATTTCTCATATTATATTTGGAATTATCCTTTAAGAGGGTGGAGAAAACATCCTCAATATACTAAATATACTTAACAATTTGTAAGGAATTTGGACGAAGGATGAATATGTCCGAAGTTCCCATGTAAGATATTATGCACAGAGATCATAGATGAGTTGTTTCCTCAATAGATTGTGTCAAAAAGTTTTTAGTTGTGTTGTTGGAAAGTAATCCTAGATCTACTACTCTAGACTATTAGTAGATAAGACCAGTAGTAGATTAAATAAATACAAGTAATTCTTCTGATGTACCCTATGAGATTTCATATTTGTTTGTTTAAGCTAGTGACAACTTTGTTATCTAGTTTGGAAATTTGAGGATATGAAAAACCAGTGACAGCTTCCTCAATGTTTGATGCAGTCACCTTGGAGGAGCTAATATGATGAGCCTTTACGTGATGACATGAATATTATGATGATAATTCTTTAGATTCTCTGCTGGATATATTGTACTTCTGTTTGAAGGAACAAGTAATTTTCCAGACTTCTGGGATCTTTAAAAGTATAGTTCATTATTCATTTTTTAGTTTATAAGTGTTATATTTATTTTATATCTCTATTCTCTATAAATGTTTCATTCTTCATCACCTGTTTGCTCATACACTCATACAAAAGCCCAACTCTGGATCTATACATTGCAATGAGGTTTCTCTGATGTTTCAGTCGGCTGCAGTGGCTTTGAGTTCCTTAGATAACCATTTTAAGTAAAGTCTCTTTAATTTGAGGTGGATTCATCCTTCTAATGGAAGTACGAGGTTATATGGATTATTCTAGGTTTTACAACATCCAAATAGCGAATCTTACAAGCATCTAGGTAGAAATATATATACATAGTTACTTGAGTACCATTTAGAAGTAAGAACGTCTATAAACAAAATTTTGAGGTATATTGAACAGGTTGAGTTGAATGATAGTATTTTTAGATATTTGTGGTATGTGCATTAAAGACTTTAGTTTTAAATCTTTCTGCAATACTTTGTAACAGATATAGGGTGGAGGCCTATTTCAGTTGTTGTTGAGGAATTCATTGATCTAGAAAGTGTTGCTCCTTTCATATCCAAAGGTTTCAAGGAATAACACCTACCAAGCACTTATATTGGGACAAGACAATTTTTCTATTATTATTTTGGGGAATACTATAGAGTATGATAATGTATTTATAGTTGAATTTATTTGATGAAGGCTTTGTTTCTAATATGATGTTGAGAATTTGACAGCGATGTAACCTGAGAAACAACAGTGGTAGAAAAGTATGGACACAAAATTGATGTACAATTATTATTTAAATTTTGAGGACGAAATTTCTTTTAGGGGGTTAAGTGTTGTAATACTGAGATATTTAAATAAATAAATAAATAAAAATATGGGCCCCACCTTCCACATTTCTTTTTCTTTTCTTCTTTTCTTCTTTTTTTCTTCCCCTGCTCTTGACTCTTTCCTCTGTGTCTCCTGCCCTCTCTCCCTCATCTCACTCCCTCGTCTCTCTCTTAATCTCACTTTCTCTTTTTATAGAAATTGATTCTCTCTTATTAATCCTTCCATCTAACCCTAAAACCTCAAGCAAATCCTGAATTTGTGAGGAATTTTGGGAAATCTAGGGTTACGCACGAAGGAAAAAATTAGGGTTTTTGAAAACCCAACTCTAAAATCCAATCCAACTTCGAAACTAAGGTAATTTCTTACCCTAAACTTTGTATTTAACTTCATTAATAATAGATTCAATTTTATTGTTAGAGATCCACAAAGATTGATTGAGAACCAAAAACCCTAGGTTAGAGAATTTGTTTAGAATTTGGGAAAAATGTTAGAAATTGCAATTTGGGACTTGTTGGTGATGCAATTAACATTACAATGGGGAAATCTCAATTTTCTGCAAATGGACAGCCTGTGCAGTCGGTGATCATTCTGCAATAACTCTTTCTATACTACTGAAAACTAAATGGGGCTTATTTCTACAAAAACTAGACTTACAGAGCTTTGAAATGATATATCACAATGGATATTTCGATAAGAATTGAATTTTTAATGATTTTTCAAAGAGACCAGTTCTGTAGAATTTCCCTTGTTCTGGCCGAGTCCTTTGTTGCAATTTTGATAGGCCTTCTAGGTTGAATTAGTCTAGACTCTGAACATGAATGTTATAGTTTTATATCTAAGTTTTAAATAAAAAAAAATTAGAATTTCCATGATCCGAGAAGTGTAGATCAAGATACGGTCATTTTTTTTTATAACATATTGTGTTGGAAATTTTTGGGAAGTTAGGAATTTGTGATATATTGAGAAGAATCAATTTGCTCTAGTATTGATAAATGATTTAATGAATTATTTGTGTTCAATGTCTTAGGTTAGGACATTCGAAATTAAACGAGGGGTTGGACTTTGTTCGATTTGGAAATTGGGAGTGATTACCCTCCCAATAGGTGAGTGGATGGTCTGTTGTATTATAAATGAGCAAAATGGTTTTAAATTCTTTTATAAATGATTTTGAATGATTTTTACATGTTTTATATGAAATTATTTGTGATCGTGGGATATTTGAAATGAAAAATTGAATTACGAATGCATCCTATGTAATTATAAACAAATCTGTGCCATTTACATTGGATATTTGATTTGTAAATGCTTGTAGCATGATTTTGGAATTTGTTTGATAAAACATGGCACATTGATTGTAATTTGAATGATTTTGAATAATTGTGAAATGATGGTGCACGAGTGTAATGGCTATAGTCATTCCCTCCACAGAGCGACCCGACGGGGTGACGTGGGTGGGGTTTTATTATGAGAGAGGTATACGCGGCATCTTTTCTGTCACGTCGGACTATCCAGATTACACCCCGGTGAGGTACGAGCGAACGCCAAAAAAAGGGTTAGTGTTTGAAATATTGAAATGGAAAACCCCTTGGCAGGCTTCCATCTTGGTTCGGCCAAACTCAGGACAGAAGTAATTTCGATAGGACCCTTGTAATTTTTTGAAAGAATACTTGATATGGATACATATTTTGTAAATTATCTTGATTTACTGAAAATGTTTTGATATATCTAAAGTGTTGTTTGAGATATACTTTGACTCTCCCACATTCACCCCTAATTTATTATACAATCATACCATTGCACTCCACTCACTAAGTATTTATAATACTTACCCCTCTCTTTAATATTTTTCAGAGGAAATTTAGGCCTGCGACAGAAATCGGAGCATGAGAAGATTTATCTGCTGACTTGTATAGGTATTATAGTGGAGCAAGGTTATTTTGGTTTGATCCGAAGTCCATGGAAAGGAAGACTTGTATAATTCTTTTGATATGGATTAAATCAATACTTATTTCATATATAGGAGCAAGTATTGATGGAATTCTTACATAGTTTAGGTTGAAATTTGTTTGAAACTTATTCATTTTCTTTTAAATTCCATTTTTGGTAAAACTTATTGTTTGAATGGGACATTTGGTTTGAAATGTTGAATTTTGATACTTCCTTTTGATATTACGAAGTTCTGTACATCTCATACCGTCTGGACTTTACTGATACTGGCTTGTTTTCATCAGACAAGTGTTAATAAAATTCTACGATTATGATTTGAGATTTCTTATATTTTAAATGCTTTATTTATATTGAGAATTTTGAAATGGCTAGGATGGCCTCTCTACATGCTTGTATTTACAGGTACCCTCTCTCCTATTGTGTGCTGATGAGTGCCTGTGTATACAAAGATGGACCAGATGGGTCCTTTGCATGTGTATTGTTTCATGCTTTCTTTATATTTGATGGATTGTGTACTGGAGGTTTAAATGTTCAAACTTTGCGGAGTCCCGGTATATGGGAAGGTTCTGCCCATGTATCGAGACGACGTGACGGTTGTTGCGTACTCGATCCGAGGATCGGGCTTAATTTATTCATATTATTAGTTAATTAAATAAAAAATTATAAAATATGTGAAAAAAATAATATTATTATGAATCTATTCACACTCGATTATAAATTATTGATAATGGTAATAATTTTTGAAATTAGATACTACGTCTGCTACAAATAAAAATATACACAAACACCACCTGGGCCAGAAAAATTGCTTGATTTAAAATATATATATAAATATATATATATAAATATATATATATATATTTCAATATCAACGTTATTAATGTTTTATTGATGTGAGTTTTAAATTTTAGGAAACAATTTATTTTTCCCCTTAACTAAGATTTTGTGATGCACATCAAATTTTGTGGCTTGCGGAAGAAAGACTTGCGAATTTTGATCAACTAATATTAACAAGCTCTCTCTCTTGTAGAGGCTCATGGTAAACATACACCCACTCTTACCATATGGCTTTATTTAATATTGGTCATTCAATGATTTTCCTTTTTCTCTTATATTAGTAAGCACTAAGGAACCAACGCTTAATAGCGACGACTATGACAAAATTATGCAGAAAAATTCATCCCTGTTAGTGACGAACCTGGTGGCCAAAGGACAGCGAAACTTTGGGAACGAAAGATTGGTCACTTTTTTGTTGCACAATTTCATGGGTTATGGCTTCAAATTCAGTGACAATGGGAAAATTTATTGCTAAGGGCGACGAAACATTCGTTTGCTAATAATGATGAATTTGGCGAAAATTTTGTCATCCCACTGGAAACAACTGAAGAATGTGTGTGTGGGTGAGAGAGAGAGAGAGAGAGAGAGAGAGAGAGAGAGAACCTGATGAAGCCGCACTCACAACATCTCCCTTGGAGTTCCTTACATTGAGATTGAGCCTAGTCTTGTAGTGTCCATGTGAAGCGTAAAAATCGGAGAGAGACATGTTGATGCAGCTCAATCCTATTCTCCCAACCGAAGTCTCAAGGTCAAGAACCACGCCAATATTCACTGGGATTATTGTGGTGTTCTGAGCCACCACTCTGATGTCGCTAGTGAACAAAATGCTTAGGGAGAAAGATAAAACTAAGAGGGAGAAAACAATCTTGGTTTGGTTCATCTTCATCATTTGGACTCTTAGGGAGGGATGTTATAATGGAATCAGTACACGGTATCCACCCAACATGGAGTTAAGGAACAACGGATGAAGCTCGAAAGAAAATGAAATACGAGTACTGTTCTTTCCTAATTTTTTTGTAAACCGAAATAAACTAAAATAAAATACAAACAAATAATAATTAAATATGCTATTTGTTAGGCTACATCAGAGTCCCTCGAGTCAAGGGGTGTAAGAAAGATTAGGTTAGACCTCATCACAGATTTCCCCCCCCAATTTCCATCCGACTACAAACGGAACAACTCATCCTTGGGTCATTTTATTGATGCATTTTAATCTAGGTAAAATAATTTTCTCCTTTTTAATTTTAGTTTTCCTTTTAGCATAAATATAGTAATTGTCTGTACTATGTTGTCAATTATTTTATTTTATTTTATTTTCTAATGTAATTGTCATGTCATAAATAAAAGGTTGGTGGGGACGTTGAATGCACGAAGTCCTATTATCTCTACCACATTAATAGACGAGGCCCCTCGTGACTAAATATCTTTGCTCTATCTTCTCAATCCGTCACTTTCAGGGGAACTTCATTGGAATTTTCAAAGGAAATTGACAAAAGATTTTATTATTATTATTATTATTATTATTATTATTGTTGAAGGGCGAGTTTGATATAACGTCGAAATTTTTTGATCTACTACTACGGGGAATCTGTGAACACACTTTACCCTCGTTTGTTACTTCTTTTCTTCGTTTTTGTTTTTCCTTTGTGCAGGAGAGACTCCAGTGTATCTATCCTATTTGTATTTACCGTAAAAGTTTCATCCGCTATCTAATGTTTTAGACGATAACGAAGATAGTTCCCACGGATATTGACGGCACCCGGATTAACAGGAAGCCTTTTTTAATATTTTAGAATTTTAATTCCCTTAAACTTCCTTTTTTTTTTTTTCCCTCCGATATCCAGAATTTTATCCCGATTAATCCAAATCACTCTACTGTCAGATCTTTTTCAGGAAGAGATCTCCTAACATATTTCCTTAAACTCTTAATAAAAAAATAAACTCTTCTTAAATTTTAAATATTTCTCGATCTCAAAGGATTTTAAATATTCTAAAAGGCATTGATTACAATTTTTACTATTTTAAAAAATATCACACAAAAAGAAATTAAAGTATTCTATACCATAAATATAGAGTATAACACAAGACAAGAGGATGACATACAAAACCCTACACCTACAACTCACCACAATTATACACAACTTTACAACCACAACCACAAAACTATACAACTACATAATATTCTCTTTCTCTATATACACATCTTGGAGACACAAGGAAGTGACTCAATTCTTCACTATCAGAGATTCAGAGATACGATTTCATACTCAATGATATACCATTAGAGGTACGATTTTTACATCAATCCTATACTATTAGAGGTATGATTTTATGTCATATTTGGGTATGACTCTATACACGATCATATACATCTATTATCTCTCTTTGCATACATATATCGTTCACGGGACCACATCCATGGCAAATTATATACAAATTATATGGGGACAACACAAGTCAAAACTTACAGACCACCTTTAGTCTTTATTTTATCTACTCTTACTGATTTAAGTATCGGAGTACTCTGCGGGATCAGTTCAGTAGTGTTTTTATAGGTTTTCCATTTAAGAAGACTCGGTGAACATCTCGGCACAGGCTTCCCATTTAGGTCGAAAGAGGAGGTATCTGTGGGGATAAAAATACTTCCATCAGATATAAAAGTTCGCATGCATATATTGTAGATGACCTAATTTCTAATCATATAATAGTACAGTACTATAAAAATTTGACCCAAAAACAATAAATTTCGGTAAAAGTTTTAATTATGAGATATATTCACTTAGTTACAACAATAAAAGCACGGTGGAATTACATTTAACCCAACTTAGATGCACAAGAAGAGTATGCACCGAGACGTGCAATTAGGGCATGAAGTCATTTCCATTTTGTCAAAGACAATAAATTTGGCTTATATTATGTGATAGAGGTAAGAGTTTACCTTGTCCTTGAACAAATCAAAAAATGGCCTCGCTCACGTTGACGTATTCCTGTGAATTTGTCTAAAGATTCTTTTGCAGGTTGTGTTTTTTATGACATTGTAGCTGTCCATCCAAGCCACTAGTTCGATGGTGTAATATAATAACTTGGGGTACTAATATAAGCCACATCACAGAGTCTCCAAGACAAGGTGGTTGGACCACATTACAGAATTCCACAAAATTTCCATTCGACTACAAATGGAACAACTCATCCTTGGGTCATTTTATTCATGTATTTTTATCTAGGTAAAACATTTCTCGGTATTTTTATCTAGGTAAAACATTTCTCAGTATTTTTCTCCTTATTTTTAGTTTTCTTCTTTTTGCATAACTTAAAAATATAGTAGTTGCCCGTTCTATGTTTTCATTTTTTTTTAATGTAATTGTCATGTCGGAAATATAAGGTTGGTGTGTATGCTGAATGCACGAAGTCCTATAATCACAACCACAATGATAGAAGAAGACCCTCATAACTAAATATCTTTGCTCTACCTTCTCGATCCGTTACTTTCAATGGAACTTAATTGGAATTTTCATAGTAAATTGACAAGAGATTATTTATTTATTTATTTTTTAAATTTATATATATGTGGGATCTGTCAACACAATTTACTCTTTCTTGTTACTTCTTTTCTTCGGTTTTGTTAGGGACTCTAGCGTATCTATCTTGTTGGAATCGATTTTCGCCCCATAGATACCTGCTTTTCCGATTTGAATAGGAAGCCGATGACAATGGTGTTCGTTGATTCTTCACGAATAAGAAACCTGCAAAAACTCCACCGGGGTTACCCGACGGGAGGACTCCGACGCTCAATTCAGTATGAGTAATGATAGGACTGATAGTAGTCGTAGATATCATACCTTTGACGGTGTATGTAAATGAGTATGAAACCCCCTCTGAATGACATATAAGATTGGGTGTAGAATCTCCCTCTGAATGATATATAGAACTGGGTATAGAATCACTCTCTGAACGATTTATAGAACTGGGTATAGAACCCTCTCTGAACGATTTATAAAACTGGGTATAGAACTTCTCTCTGAACGATGTATAGAATTGGGTATAGAATCCCTCGGTGTAAAACCCCCTCTGAACGACATATGAGATTGGGTATAGAACCTCCCTCTGAATGATGTATAGAATTGGGTATAGAACCCCTCTCCGAACGATGTATGGAATCGCCTCCTATTTATTTGTCAAAAACTGAGTCCCTTTGAGGGTTGTCTATATTCTGTATTTATAGTCTTCCCAAGGGTGTAGAAAACCTTAGTTTCCTTTTACTTAAAGTCTTTTAAGATGGTTAGCATTATAATTAGAAACTTTTGAAAGGTTTAGACTTCCTCCAGAAATATGGAAAGATTTGACCTTGATAGTGATTGCTTTCCTTATCAGATAACCATGCATGATTTTGGAGACCTATTAAATAGGGTATCATCATTTGCCCCACTCCTAATTGCATTTTGAAGAAATGGTATTAGGAGTAGAGTGGATTGTAAGAGGTCTTCCCGAAAATCGAAAGGTCAAGAGATCAGCAGGCCAGTAATCAGGTGATCGAGAGATTGACAGATCGACAGGTTGAGTGATCGAGAGATCCAGAGGTCGAATGATCGAGCGGAATACCAGACCGACGGGTCGAACGATCGAGAGAATACCAGACCGACCGGTCGAACGATCGAGAGAGTACCAGATCGACAGGTCGAACGATCGACAGAACATCAGACCGACAGGTTGTACTATTGGGAGAACACAAGACCAACATGTCGAACGATCGAGAGAATACCAGACCGACAGGTCGAACGATCGAGAGAACACCAGACCGACAGGTCGTACTATCGAGAGAATACCAGACCGACAGGTCGAACAATCGAGAGAGACCGACAGGTCGAAAAATCGATGACGGTATAGATCCATTCAGGGAGATAAATCCTATCGGTAATTTGGGGCGACATTGCCCGGGGAGCTCCATCCCTTATTGTTGACACGCTTGAAGGATATGATTTGGACGATTTAGGCCCACCGAATGATAGGAGCTGGGCGACCAAGGCCTTCCGAATGATAGGAGTTGGGTGACCAAGGCCCTCCGAACAACAGGAGCTGGGTGACCAAGGCCCTCTGAATGACAGGAGCTGGGTGACGAAGGTCCTTTGAACAAAGGGAGCTGGGTGACTAAGGCCCTCTGAGCGACAGGAGCTAGGAGACCAAGATCCTCCGAATGACAGGAGCTGGGCGATGAAGGTTCTCTGAACGAAGGGAGCTGGGCGACTAAGGCCCTCTGAGCGACAGGAGTTGGGTGACTGAGGCCCTCCGAACGACAAGAGTTGGGTGACTGAGACACTCCGAACGAACGATAAGAGCTGGACGACTGAGGCCCTCCGAACGATAGGAGCCGGGTGATTGAGGCCCTCCGAATGATAGGAGTTTGGTGACTGAGACCCTCTAACGATAGGAATTTCTTAAGTTGTGGGCCACGTCCACCTGTCTGGAGAGTTACATTCCCTATTGACGACGTGTACGAACGATAGGAGCTGGGCGACTGAAACCCTCCGAATGATAAAAAATTCTTGAGTTGTGGGCCGCGTCTATCCGTCTAGGAAGTTATATCCCATATTGACGACGCGTACGAACGATAGAAGTTGGGCGACTGAAACCCTCATGATAGGAACTTCTTAAGTTGTGGGCCTTGTCCACCTGTCCGGGAAGTTACATTCTTTATTGACGACGCGTACGAACGATAGGAAACTTTTAGATAAAGGGGTCGATAGGCCGAATGATGGAGAGACCAACAGGTTGGATAATTGAGGGTGGCATAGACCTATTCGGGGAGATAAATCCTATCGGTAAATCGGGGTGACATGGTCCGTTCGAGGAGATAGATCCCATCGGTAGATCAGGGCGAGATGAGCCCGTTCGTTAGATAATGTACCTTCATCCCGATTGTCGCATAGTCAAATGAATTCAGACTGTCAAGAAGAAGTGAAACCAGATTTGAGATTTCTATGACTGGTCAGTCAGTCGTTTCCCACGGACGGCGCCAATCTGTTGGAGTCGATTTTCACCCCATAGATACCTGCTCTTCCGACTTGAATAAGGAGCTGATGATAATGGTGTTCGTTGATTGTTCACGAATAAGAAACATGCAAAAACCCCACTGGGATTGACCTGGCGAGGGGACTCCGACGCTCAAGTCGGTACGAGTGATGATAGGATTAATAATAGTCGTAGATATTATACCTTTGGCAGTGCATGTAAATGAGTATGAAACCCCCCTCTGAGTGACATATAAGATTGAGTGTAGAACCTCCTCTGAATGATATATAGAACTGGGTATAGAACTCATCTCTGAACGATATATAGAACTGGGTATAGAATCCCTTGGTGTGAAACCCCCCTCTGAACGACATATGAGATTGGGTATAGAACCCCCCTCTGAATGATGTATAGAATTGGGTATAGAACCCATCTCTGAACGATGTATGAAATTGCCTCCTTTTCATGTGTCAAAAACTAAGTCCCTTTGAGGGTTGTCTATGCTTTGTATTTATAGCTTTTCCAAGGATGTAGAAAACCTTAGTTTTTTTTTACTTGAAATCTTTTAAGATGGTTAGTATTATAATTAGAGACTTTTGAAAGGTTTAGACTTCCTTCGGAAATATGGAAAGATTTGACATTGATAGTAATTACATTCCTTATCGGATAACCATGCATAATTTTAAAAACCTATTAAATAGGGTATCATCAAATCCTATTTGTATTTACAGTAAAAATTTCATCCGCTATTTAATGTTTCATAGGATGATGAAGAAACTTCCCATGCTTATATTGTAGATGACCTAATTTCTAATTATATAATAGTACAGTACTGTAAAAATTTGACCCAAAAATGACAAATTTTGTTAAAAGTTTTGATTAGGAGATATAGTCACTAAGTTACAACAATAAAATTACCGTGGAATTACAATTAACACAACTTAGTTGCACAAGATAAGTATGCACCAAGATGTGCATCAAGTCCACGTACACTGGGGTCCTTGAACTTGGGGCATTTCTATTTTCTCAACAGTCGATATGTTAAATAGCCTTCGCATTTCGATTGAGAACATCAACCTTAATAGACATTAATGGACACCTCGGAAGAAAATAAATAAAGAAAATCCACACAAGCAAATTTCCATGCAATTTACAGGGAAATTTGGTGAAGGAAAGGGTCATTGCCAATGGCTTTCAATAAATGTCAATTCTTTCCCAACTTGAATTCTTGTTCAATGTCTCAAGCACCCGAGTTTTCTGCTTTAATTGAAGAACGAGTCCAATTTTGTTTTTTCTGATGGAACAAGGGGTAGTTAAAATTAGAATTTGGATAGATATCATATTGAATATGAATTCAACTGGAGTTTCCCTTACTCTGTGGTCACAAATTGTACCAAAGTCAGCCTTGAACTTTGATTAATTGAAAGCCTTTCCCACGACGAGCAAACACTTCAATCAATTTCACAAATTGATATACATACATACATACACACACATATATATACATAAATTTATAATATTTACTGTTAGTCGACATAGTTTTACGGTACTAGATTTTTCTGTTTAAGGGAAGAACAAGTGGGCCTTTTTTTTTTCCTCATCAAGAACAAGTGGACTTAAAATTAGAATTTGCATAGAAATCATGTTGAATATCAATTCAACTGGAATTTCCATTTTGTCTACGGTTACAGTAGTATATGTGCTTGGGTATAGCTCCTTATGTTACAAGTAAACTTTAATTTTTGTGTAAAAGATCATATTATTAAAGTGGATTCTAAATATTGTTCTTGAGTCCAACTTTTTTTTTTTTAAATATAAAACCAAAATATTAAATAAGTGCGTCAAGAAGTACAAACTAATATTAAAGTGATGTTGATGTGGTGAGAAAGGTGACTCATCCCTTAATCATGTATTTAGATTTGAGTCTTCATAAAAACAGAAAAAACACTCTTGGGAGACCTTCTCCCTAATGGATTCGACAATAAATCAATCTGAATTAATCATGATAAAACTCTAAATATCGAACGATAATATATATAAAAAAAAGAAAGTACAAACTAACCAGATGTATAATGATAGAACAGCGGAGGAAGAAAAGGTCAGTATTAATTACATCAAGAAAAAATAACCATTGAACCACCAAACAACCATTCTTTAGAATTAATTATATCAAGAAAACGGCGAGATTTCATTTTCTCTTTGGAATCTTAGACTCAAACAAGGAAAAAGTTTTCCACACCATCATTGTCAATTCAACTTCCATTTTGATAGTCCCCGGCCCAAGTCATGTTGGGTTCGAGACTAACCAAAACTCACGGTTTGTTAAACAACACCCTTTTTGACGTGAACCCGTTGAGTGTAAAAATTTTAGAATCCACAAATAAGTTAATTTAACCTAAAAATCGTCCCAACGAATTATTTGAATAGGTGAATTAAAGATCTCAACCCTTACCCTAAAAGAGAAAGAATCTAAGTTATATGACTTTAGACCCGTTTCTCACTAGAACAAAAACTTTGGTATAAAGATGGAATGAATGACGCCACAAACTAAGTGGTTCGAAACCTAAATTGATAAGTCAAAAAACTAAACAAGACTTCTATCTTGAATAAGTTCAAAAGTTCTCAAAAGAACAAAACTTGTGTAAAAAAATTTCACAATTTTATTAATTCTTTCAAAGTTGTCATAAGTTATATTTTACACAATGTATAATGGTCTATTTATAGATTAAAGGTAAAAACTAAATTGACAACTAAAAATTTAGTAACTCTCTAAACAATTAAAAATAGGAAACTAAAATATAAACTAAAAAGAAAAATTAGAAAACTAAATAAACCAAACTATTGTGACCAAGTTTTGCTACTATTTTTTTTTTTATTTTCGCCTTCTCTTGATTTAGGGTAGTTTTGGATCATTTATTCTTTCAATTGGGATTGTACGAGTATAATTTTTTCATTCATTTGGGCTCCAATTTCTTATTGTAAAACCCTCTGAATTAAGTTATTCAGTGTTTTTTTAAACTTTTTAAATCGAACCTTTGTTACCGGCCCATGTGAAACCAGAGTTGGATCTTGTGAATTCCTTACAGCCTTGATGTTCACATCATTCCCTCCTTCTTGACAACGATTTGTCCCGAAATCAAAAATTAATTATCTCCTTATAAAATCATCTCATGAAATTTCCAAAATCCCAATCAAACACCTAGATAGAGATAAAATTGGGGGAGAATCTAGGGTTTGTCCGAAAGGAGGAATAAACTAGGGTTTTCATGACTTAGCCAACAAGACTCGAATTAACCACAAAATTGAGATAGTTTTTTTCTCCTAAACTTGAGTTTAAGTTGTTCATTAGTATATTGAATTATATTGTTGAGATTTAGGAGATTGGGTTGAGGAATATGAACAAAGATTTTACGAAATCATGTGAATTAGGGAAATGTGAATAGAAATATTTTATTGATGCTAGTGGCATGTAATTTATGAACTTAGAAACACACGTTGATGGATTTAGGAAAAAATTAGGGTTTCCATAAATTGGGAAAAATTGAATCAAAGTGATTTTAAATAGAAATGGGTGTTGATTATTATAGGTTAAGGCAATTGGAACCTAAAGATGAACTAGACATCGAGTTGACTGTGAATTGGGAGTGATTACCCTTCAAAGAGATGAGTGGATGATTTATTGTACCACAAATAAGCAAAATTATTTCAAATTCTTTTATAAATAATTTTTGAATGATTTTATATAATTTTACGTAAAATTTGTGATTGTGGGATGTCTGAAATAAGAATTTAAATCATATATGCATCCATTGTATTTATGAATGAATATGTGCCTTATGTTGTTCGACATTATACATGTGAATGATTTACTATGGTTTGGGAACCAATTGTGGAAATCATGACACATTGAATGAGATTTGAATGTTTGCGAAAGAATGATGCATGTGTGGTGAATGACTATAGTTATTGCCTTTACAGAGCGACTCGACAAGGTGTTGTGGTTGGGTTTTATTGGTGAGGGAGGTAGATGTGGGTTTCCTCTGCCCCTTTCGTACTATTTCTGGTTACACTCCGATAAGGTACGAGTCAATGTCAAGGAAAGGGGATGTAGTATTGTGATACAAATGGATTGAAAACCCCTTGGCGGGCTTCCATCCGGTTTGGCCAAACCTTGGGTGGAAGTGATTTCTTTGGGGAGACCCCGGGATTTTTAAAGAATATGAAATTACGGATGCATCTCCTTTTAATTATTATGATTGTTGGAACTATTTTATATTCGATGAATGGTTTACGATCTATGTTTTGACATTCCCATGCTCACCCCTTCTTTATTGTCATAACCATACCATTGCACTCCATTCACTGAGTATTCCTATACTCATCCCTCTTTTATTATTTTTTTAGAGGAAGTTTAAGTATTTGAGGTTTAGCTGACTCTAGTGCCAGATTCCATCAAGCTCTAGTTTGTGAAGCTTTCTATTATTGGTACTGAGGAGATTAGTTGGACCCATATGGAGTGTATATTTTTGAATTGTAATTAAAATCTCATTTTGTCAACCCATTGAAAATTTTAAAATTTAAATTGTATTTAAATATTTTACATTACTTCTAATGAATTTATTTTTAAACTTGTGGAGAATTCTATGGGAGACTGAATGGTCAGGTTGACCAAGTGTGTGATTTGAGATAGGAATGGGTCGAGATAGCCCCTTGAATGTTGTTTTCAGGTGTTGGAATAGGTTGAATGTCTTGCGCTATCCTAGTATAAGGTTAGGGCACACTCGTATGCTGAGGTAATGCGGCACTTGTCATATGCTCGACTCGAGGGTTGGGGCATGACAACTTTATTGGCATTAGAGTGCTTGGTTAAATTTTAATTGTTTTGGAAGTTTAGAGGAATTTTTAAAAGGTTTTTCATTAATTTTCAAAATTTATTTTCAATTGGTTTTAAGAAGCCTCCTATGGGTCTTAGGGTATTATTATACTTCTAGATATAGGTGCCTAACGTCATCCTAGTGTAGTAGACTAAAGATGGCTTTCCATTTTGTAGATTATCATGGCTTTATGTAGAACGAGGAATATAAACAAGATTCCTCCTCAAGAGCATAAAGATATGTCATCCTAACATGCTCTTCCTCTTTCAGTGCCTATACACCTGGCTCCTTCAACCAAGATTTTTGCTCCTCCCATAGTCACCTTCCAGCAAGTAATGGAGTGGTGGAGCACTTATGGAGTACAGTTCCAATCTCCACACCAAACTTCAGCTCCTCCACCGATTTGTCCTCCCACTACAAGAAAACACGGCTTCAGCGACGGATTTTTCTGTCGCTGAAAGTCACCTCTCTAATTTTAGCGAAGGATCAGCGACGGATTTTTTAACGACGGAATTTTTCTATCTTTAACTTCACCGACGGATTTTCCGTCGCTAAGTTAGTAAAACCAAACCCAAATGCCGGAAGCTGGACGTCCGACCCACCCGCCCCGCTTCCACCACCATTCGAAACCCGGCCCGCCTACCTGTCCGCCCGCGCGTAAATGTGCTGAAAATATTATGAAAATATGCTTTCCCTCAGATTCGAACCTGGGTGTGAGAGTGAGAACTTGAGAGTCTTAACCACCATGCCACCATTACATTTGTGTTATTGGTTTATTTGTTTTCTATTTCTATACTTTATTTGTAACTTTCAATATTAAAAATACAATACTCTTATTTAATAAAAATATAAAATTATATTTAAAAAACAAAAAATTATATCTAATAAAAATACAAAATTATATTTAATAAAAATACAAAATTATATTTAATAAAAATAAAAATTATATTTAATAAAAAAATAAAATTATATTTAATAAAAATAAAAATTATATTTAATAAAAACACATAATTATATTCAATAAAAATACAAAATTATATTTAATAAAAACGAAAAATTATATTTAATAAAAATAAAAAATTATATTTAATAAAAACAAAAAATTATATTTAATAAAAAAAATAAAATTATATTTAAAAAAAATACAAAATTATATTTAATAAAAAAATAAAATTATAATTAATAAAAATAAAAATTATATTTAATAAAAACAAAACTTATATTTAATAAAAATACAAAATTATATTTAATAAAAACAAAAAATTATATTTTATAAAAATACAAAATTATATTTAATAAAAATAAAAAGTTATCTTTAATAAAAAATAAAATTATATTTACTAAAAATACAAAATTATATTTAATTAAAATAGAAATTATATTTAATAAAAAATAAAAATATATTTAATAAAAATACAAAATTAGATTTAATAAAAAAAAAATTATATTTAATAAAAAATAAAATTATATTTAATAAAAATACAAAATTATATTTAATAAAAATAGAAATTATATTTAATAAAAAATAAAAATATATTTAATAAAAATACAAAATTTTATTTAATAAAAATACAAAATTATATTTAATAAAAGCCAAAAATTATATTCAATAAAAAAAAATTCGAACCTATTAGCGACGGATTTTTCCGTTGCTAATCCGTCTCTAATAGGTCCAAATTTTTTTTTTCAGCAATGGAATTTTTTCCGACGGAATTTTTCCGTCGCTAATTCCATCGTTAATAGGTCCGAATTTTTTTTTGTTTCAGCGACGGATTAGCGACGGAATTTTTCATCACTAGTTCTGTCGCTAATTTTTCCATCGCTGTTCCGTTGTAATTTCGTTATTAATTAGCGATGGATAACTATCCGTCACTAATTTCCGTCGCTGAAGCCGTATTTTCTGGTAGTGTCCCATGCTGACTGTTACACTAAGTACTCTAGTAGCACCTCCTTTTCTGGTTGTTGCATCAATCGACCACTCTACCGTTGAGTTGTCAAAGCTAATCAAAGAGGCTAGACAACTCGGATGTGAGACTTTCTTCGACACGTGTGATGTCTCGGTGGCCAAGGAGTGGATTGGCCGAATTGAGGAGACAATCATCGACATTAGGGTGGATGATGAAATAAAGTTGTGGATAGTAGTGAAATTATTGGATAAGAGAGTGTGAACTTGGTGGAAAAACATGAAGGCTAGAACGACCACACTCCCTATATGGGGGGAATTTCTAAGAGCTTTTGAAGAAAAATACTACACATGGTTCTATAGGGATCAAATGAGAGAGGAATTTTTTAAGCTAGCTCAAGGGAACAAAACAATGACAGAGTATAAAATAGTACTTAAGAAGTTTGCCATTTATGTTTCAGAGTTTGTGAACTCTGACGAGTCCCTGTGTGTAAAGTTTAAATTGAGATTAAATTTGAGTATAAGAGAAAAGATATTTATAGCTAAGGGGCATACATTCCAAGATGTCCTAGTATTGGCCTTGACAGCCGAGAAAATGGTGCTTGAAAGGGGAAAAGTTAGAGAGTACACGGAAAGAAGAAGAGGTCTGACAAGTTTATACTAGGCCAAAGCTTCAAGAAGAGTAAGAACACTGGCTCCAATAGTGGTGGTTCCATCTTAGGATCGGTTGACTCTCCTCAAGGCGAATCATCTTTTAAGCCAAATGCTCCTAGTAGAAATGTTAGTTCAGGATTAAGATCAAGAGGAAGCAGAGGAGAACCTTACACAAATTGTAAGGGATACCACTTGGGTCCATATAGGGGACCCAAAAGTTGTTACCATTACAGGAAGGAAGGTCACCTTTAATAGTCGTATTCGGAGTTAAATGCGGATGGATAAGGAAATCAACTAGTTCGAAGTCCTCCTAGTGGCTCCAAAAGAGACCCAATAACTAGTTGGGCACCTTCCACTAGTACTACTCCTAGAACGGGAACATGAAACAATACCATAGCCACCCCTACTCAACATTCCCAACCAAGAACTTAGATGAGAATTTATGCTATGACAAATAAAGAGGCCTAGGCCAATCCAGATGTGGTTATAAGTAAATCACCTTGAAAATTGAATTAGATAACATAAAGATATGATGTAGATGATATGTGACCATGACTTGATGTGTGTCAGAAGTGTGATTTTGTTTATGGTCATTGGTACGATGTTATGATTTTGTCAGTAGTGTGAATTTTTATGATAGGTGTATATATGAAATATTCATGATTGTGTAGCATGATGAAATGTTATAAGAGGTCACATATGAGTGATATAATTTGTGGATTGACTAATAATTACTCTATGATCTATATTAAATAGGTACGATGAAAATCTTTGGAGTTGATACTCGTGTGCTAGTGGAGACTGGGTCAATAATTCATTTGTGAGTGTGGGATTTGCTAGGCACTCTGATAGGCCTTTAGCTCCACTTATAGAAGGGTTATTGGTTATTACACCTTTAGGGAAACAACTGATTAGGGATACTGTGTATAAGGATTGTGAGGTGAAGGTTGGTGAGATAACTCTCGAAGCGGACTTGATTCCGTAAGAAATGAGAGATTTTGACGCCATACTAGGCTTAGATTGGATACACCTTTACAGAGCTTCAGTAATTGCTTCACTAAGGAAGTAGAATTCTGTAGGCCGGGGCATCATCTGCTTGTGTTCACTGGCGAGCGTTGGGTGTTGTCGAGCTGTGCAATTTTAGCTCTTGAAGTACGGAGATTAATGCATAAAGGGTGCGAAGTTTACTTAGCTCACATTATTGACACCATAGTGGGAAGTCCTAATCTGAATGATGTTCCTATGGTGAATGAGTTTTCAGACGTTTTTCCCAAAGAGTTACCTGGGTTGGCATCGATCTGGGAGTTTGATTTCACCATAGACCTGGTTCCTGGCATCACACCGATTTTTATCCCTCCATATCCCCCCCGAATTGAAGGAGTTGAAGGTTCAACTCCAAGAATTGTTGAACAAGGGGTTTATTTGACTGAGTACCTCGCCTTGGTGTACACTAGTTCTATTTTTGAAGAAGAAGGACGGAACCTTCAAATTATATATTGACTACCGATAGTTTAATAAGGCAAAGATCAAGAATGAGTATCCTCTCCTGAGGATTGACAATCTTTTTGAGCAACTTTAACGGTTTAGCGTGTTTTTAAAAATAGATTTGAGACCAGATTATCATCAACTGAGGATCAAGGGTGATGATATTCACAAGACCATGCCTAGGACATGGTATAGACACTACAAATTTTTAGTAATACCTTTTTGGGTTGACAAATGCTCCTGCAGTCTTCATGGATCTCATGAATCGAGTGTTTCATCTCTGTCTCGATAAATTTGTCATAGTCGTCATCAACGATATCTTGGTGTATTCCAAGAGTAATGAAGAGCATTCTGAACATTTCTGGATCATATTACAAACTTTTAGAGAGAAGAAGTTATATGTAACACCGACTCTCAGTGTATGATGTACTCTCCTCATGTTCATATATATGATATTGTATCCATTTGAGATATATGATTTGAAATTTTAAAAACTTTGCACTTAAAATCACTTAAACTGAAAATTCAATCGGTAATCGAAAAATTTTCCCGAAAAATGCCGGCAAACCCTAAAATCACTAAAAATGGCTAACGAAAGCCAAAACACTTAAGTATAAGTATAAAGAAGTGAATTTGAAGATCAAAAGAAAAACAAAATTGTATAGGGTCAAATTTATAATTTTGGAAAGTTTAGGGACTAAAAGTGCAAATATGAGAACTTGAGGGACTAAGTTACAAAACCAACCATTGAATGATAATTGGAGATCAACCATTGGTCAAGAGCACACATAGAGGCCACCTAAGCTCATTCTACCAAAGAAAAACCTCATTGGTTAGAAAATCCTTGCATGAATTCTCATTGGTTGGTCAAAAATCCCTTTCTTTGTGCTTAAATTCATCATGAACGAATTTGACATGAAGGAGCTACATGGAGGTAGCTTGTAAGCAATCTTGCATTTGCAAAAGATTTAAGACAAGTGTAGGGTAGAGATCTTGCATGGAAATGAATCAATGGTAAAAATTTTTGCTAGGTTTGTATAAAAGAGTTGTTTCAAGCATTAGACCTTATTTTCTTCTCAACATTCACCCTCTTGGATGTGAGTTGTAGGGTAGGGAGTGAGAAATTCTTGTGTTCATCTAAACACTTGAGGTGTTGAAGAGGTAAGGAAAAACTTTGATTAATAGGATTTTAATTGTTTAGATAGTATTAGTATGATGTAGAGTTTATATATATATATATATATATATATATATATATATATTAATGTATATGTGTTTGCAAGATGTAGTGATCAAGTGCTAATGGATGGTTTTGGTGATGAATATTTGGATGTCAAGATCTTATTAAAGAGGTAATACATTCTTCTTTGAGTATACATTGAATTAAATTGGCCCCATGAAGTAGGTTTGTTCAAGTAAGCTAGCATGATTAGCAAGCTATAGTAATTCCATTATATTTTATTCTGTGATGATCTAAATTTAGATTGGTTTGGTTCTAGAAAACTAGACTATCTAAGCTCTAAAATGACCTATGGTGCAAAATTTTTCATTTAGAAATGAAATTATGGTGATGTTTAGAAGAAATAGTAAAAATCGATGTTCTATTCACGGTCCTATGCACGGCCAGCAATTTTATATAAATATTCAGATAATTTTTGACAAAATTAGGGAAAACTCTAAACATGAAACTTTTAGATCTTTATCTTATCTTTAAAATGAGGTAAAATTCACTTGAATCGGAGTAGTATGCTGGAAGTCATGGTGTTTTTTACTGAAACTGTGCAGAGCATAATTTAGAACTAAAACTAAGATAGAAATGAAATTTTATAAAATTTGGCACTTATAATTAAAGGAAATATTGAACATGAAAGTTGTAGGGTTGTCTCTTATCTTTCAGTAGAATTTGGAATCACATAAATCAGAGATGTATATTTTGAGATATGAATTTTCTACCAAAACTGTGCAAGTTTAGTTATATAAGTATAAACTGTATTGAATATAGATTTTTATAAATTCGTACAATAGGAATTTGGAGATGAGTTGAACAAGAAAAATGTAGATATATGTCTTATCTTTAATTAACAATTTGAATCATTTGAATTTGATTTAAATGGAGAAAGTTATCATGAATTTACTAAACCTGCGTAAGGGGAAAATTGTGAAATTTGAGATTATTTTGCTAAGTGGAATTTAGGAGTTTACTATAAATATATAAGTAATTTGGTTTTATATTATATTTAAGTAGGAAATAAAGATTAGTATTTTGATGATGAGAATTAAGCCTTAATGAGGGAACATCCGTAGAGACGCATAGAGTATACATTTCTAGTTCGACGGTGCGTTGTTGTCAAAATGATTAAATTAATGAATTATGCTTATTATTGAGTTAGGCGTAGAACCACAGTTGTATGAAAGGTAACTCGTTCGAGAAACGAGAAGATTTAGGGTAAGTATCATACCCTTCCCAATCAAGTGAGTGGATTTTACTGTTGCCATGTAGTTAATAAGCAAACCATATTTTATTATTTTCAAAGCATGATTTGTGAAATGATTTGTAAAATGGCTTTGTTAAATGACTGTAACATACTTTGTGATAGTCCCAAAATTTTTTAAAATATGCATCCATAAATTTTGATAAAAAATATATATGTCATGTTTTCAATCATGAAATATACTTTGATGATATATGTTATAATATACTATATATCGGATTTTCATGATTTTCCTCGACATGTATAGCACGGTTAGTTGATTGATAATTTTGATGCGAGACTAGGTGCTCGGGCATTAGTACCTGAATCCCCTTGATCGTAGATCGGGGATAGTACTTATAGCCATGATACTATGATATGATAGGCGTTGTCCTGTGCAGACTCGCCTCGCATGCTATAGCAGATTTGTCCCATTATATAGATTGTCGTACGTTTGCGATGTCACAAGAAGCAGACACTCCACATGATTGGGTAACATGTATACGATATTAGACTTCGGACTCTCTAAGTTGGATCGGAAGATGAGGACTAAATGACGTTTTAGTCTAGCACTTGGGTAGGCCCGACGCTAACGCCAAGGTTTTGGGGTTGTTTTTGTTTATATACAAAAACCCTTAGTAGCTCGTCATTGGTCGAGGTAGACCTTTGCTGAGAACATGATTTGGTATGATCCTATGATTTATGACATGAGATTTTGGATGCATATGTTTTGATTGGTAGGAAACTGTGTTGAAATTGCTATAATTTTGATAATATGTCGTGCATGGATATACAAAATATTTGATTATACTCACCATCCTCACCTCACTTATTATTTACATGTCATGGATTTCTCACTCACTGAATATTTGATTATACTCACCCCTCAATATTTTTAAATCTTTACAGAGCTAGTAATTGGAGAGACACGTTGACTTATTTCGACGTACGTAGTATCGGAGACCGTTTACGATAATTAACTTCCGTTGCATTTTGAGGTTATTAGCTGATCATATGGATTGACTGTACGTAGTAAAGGAACTCTCGGTTGAAATTCATATTTGTACTGACTAAGTACTTTGTATATATATGAGAACTTTATATTTATTACTTTGAGTTGAAAAATAACTTTGGAAAATGATTTTGAAAATATATGTGATTGTTTTATGATTAGACTTGCGTTGCCTTAGGATACATGGCGTGGTAGGGCCAATATCCAAGGTAACGGATGACTATTCACGGCTTCTGGATCGTGGATCGGGGCGTGACATTGTATGCCAAGATCTTAAAGTATGAGTTTTGGCTAAGGGAGATTGGGTTTTTAGGACATGTTGTTTACAGAGATGGAATTTTTATAGATCTAAAGAAGGTAGAGGCTATTTTGAAGTGGGAGCAACCCAAAAATATCACCGAGATGAGAAGTTTTCTCGGATTGATAGGATATTATTGGAGATTCATAGAAGGATTCTCGATGATAACAGCTCCAATATCTAATTTAACTCAGATGGGAGTCAAGTTCGATTGGAATGAAAAATATGAGAGCAATTTCCAAAAGGTTAAGTGAAGATTGACTTCTGCTCCTATCCTTGCTCTCCCTACTATTGGCGGCAGTGATAATGTGGTATATAGTGACGCTAACAAGTAAGGGCTAGGGTGCTTGTTGATGCAAGATGATTAGCTGATTGCTTATGCCTCTCACCAACTAAAGAAGTACGAGGTGAACTATCCTACTCACGACTTGGAATTAGCAGTTATTATCGTTGCTTTAAAGATTTGCGGTATTACCTATATGGGGCCACCTACAAGACCTTTACCGACCACAAAAGTTTAAAATATTTGCTCACCTAGAAAGAGCTAAACTTAAGGCAATGAAGGTGGCTAGAACTGATCAAGGATTATAATCTGGTGATAAATTACCACCTTGGAAAGGCCAATGTAGTTGTAGATTTATTGAGTTGAAAGTCATCATCTAGTTCGACATCTCAAGGGAGTTCTTACCTCTCTTGTCTAGTTGGACTCTGAGCACTTCGAGTGGAGTTGACTAAAGATGATCATGGTGCACTCTTGGCCAAGTTCTTGGTGAGGCCTACTTTGGTGGACCGCATTTGAAAGCTTCAAGCGACCAATGAGGAAATGAAGGGCATAGTAGAGAAAATCCATAAAGGGGAAGGTGGTGATTTCCAAATTCGGAAAGATGGAATTGTGACTTTTGGGAGACGCATATGTCTCCCGAAGGATGAGAACCTCCGAATTGAAGAGGTACACTCTTCGGCTTATGCAATACATCCCGAAAGCACCAAGATGTACCAACCATCAAGGAGTTATATTAGTAGTCTAGATTAAAGAGTGAGATAGCCGAGTTTGTGCCTAGATGTTTAGTATGCCAACAAGTCAAAGCCGAGCACTAGAAGCCAGCTGGCATCCTCTAATCACTATCGATTCTTGAATAGAAGTAGAAACACATTACCATGGATTTCGTGGTAGGATTGCCACGTACTCTAAGCTGTCATGATACTATTTGGGTTATGGTAAACCAGCTCACCAAATAACACACTTTCTCCCAATCCAAAACACCTATTCTTTGGAGAGATTGACCAAGCTCTATGTTGATGAGATTATAAGGCTTCATGAAGTTTCGGTGTCCATTGTATCGGACTGTGTCTCCGATTTACTTCACGATTTTGGCCAAAGCAATAAAAGTCCTTAGGGACTAAGCTAAAGTTCAGTACTACTTTCCACCCTTAGACTAATAGTCAATCTGAATGCACTACACAGACCTTATAAGACATGCTCAGAGTATGTGCTATGGATTTCCAAGGCAAATTGGATCGGCATCTCTCATTGATTGAATTTGCATACAATAACAGCTATTAAGTTAGTATTAGGATGCCACTCTATGAAGCTCTTTATGAAAGGAAGTGCTAGACTCCATTATATTAGGATGAGGTTGGAAAGAGGAAAATTGAAAGCTTGGAGTTGATTGAAGCCACCAAGGAAAAAGTGAAGATGATCTTGAAAAGAATGAAGGCTAATCAAGATCGACAAAAGAGTTACATTGATAAGAGGAGAAGGCCCTTAGAATTCGAAAAAAGAGATATGGTATTCTTGAAAATATCATTTTAGAAGGGCATAATCCGATTTCAGAAATGAGGAAAGTTAAATCCTATTATATAGGCCCCTTCAAGATCTTTGAAAGGATTGGGAAAGTGGCATATCGGCTTGAATTGCCGCTAGAGTTACAAAGGATCCATGATGTAAGCCGACTCTGCGGTGCCGTACTTTTGTACTCGCGTTCCTAAATTAAATAAAATATTCCTCAGTTTATATACATAGAGAGAAATTTTAATTTTATTGATTTTTTATTTTGGGGTTTTTAATTTAAATTTTTAGTATATTTAACAGTATCTGTATTTCCGATTCGAAATGTGAAACAAGTATAAAAAAATAAATTTCATTTATTAAATTATTTATTTCCTCTTTTATTTATTTATAAATCTATGCTTATAATAATAATAATAATAATAATAATAATAAATCCAAATAAAAAAACAATCGAATTAGGGCTTAAAACCCTAATTCTCCTTCTCTCTCTCCTTATCTTTCTCTCCCCGCCTCTTCCTCTCCCGCACAACCCTTCGCCTTCCCTCCCTTCCGCCGCCGCCTCCCTCAGTCGTAGCCTCCGCCGTGCTCCACCACCCCTCCCTCTACCTCGCTGTCTCACTCTCTCACTGTCGCCCCCTTTTTCCCTCGGTCTCACTCTCTATCTCTCTCTCTTTTTCTCTCGGTAGCTCTCCCACTCATCCGCCGCCGCCGCCGCTGCAACCGCCTTCAACCACCACCCAAGCCACCACTGTCCAAATCCCATTCTATCCCCCTCACAGCTCTCTCCCTCCCGTGAGTTCTCTCTCTCTCTCTCTCCCCCTGCGCGCGCGATAACCCCTTCCTGCGCGTTCCAGCGTGCGACAGCCCCCTCCTACGCGCGCGCTAGCACGCGACAGCCCTGCGTGCCCGTGCAGCGCGTGATAGCTCCAGAGCGCGCGCCAGCCCCAACGCGTGCGACAGCTCCTGCGCGCGCGGCTGCAGCGCTCCTTCCCCACTCGCACGCTCGCGTGCCTTCTGCCACTCTTGCAGAGCCCCAAATCGGCAGACTTCGAAACCCTAGGCCGGGTCTGCACTCATCTCCTGCGCAGGTGAGGACCAATTCCTAACCCTAGTTCTAGGGTTTTGAACTTTCTGAGTAATTAGGGTTAATTGCTAACATTTGTTCCGAATTTGAAATGTTACAGGTTTTAGGCTGAACCGAAAGGCAAACAGAGAAAAGATTTACGAGTCGAGAAAACCCTAGGTGAGGGATTTCTAAATGATTCAATTAATTGAATGCATTTAGGATAAATTTAGGGTAAATTAGAGTAAGAATGTATTTCATATGATAGGATGTATATTAGATTTGATTTATATGTATTATTGGACGTTATATGCAATTGTTTAGGTAAAATATACGAATTGGGCTATTTCGGATGATAGAATCAGGCTGACTTGATTAGAATAGTTTCTTTTAGAGTTTAATTTGACATATGCATGAAAATAGTCAGAAATTGGATCTAAGTTTTGGGATTGGTACAATCTTTTTCATTTTAAGTTGTCTTGCATATAGAAAATTGAAATACAATTTCTGTAATATGAAAATAGGTTTTAATACCTTTAAAATGAGATACGGTTTGAAGAAATCGGATGAGAATTGAAAAGTGTATGAATTTTCAAAGATTTTTCTAACTTGTAGGAAATTTATGTATTTTAGACTTGTTTTCGATTTTGAACGGTTTTAGGTTTGAATTTAGCTTGATTTTGATTTGGTTATTTACTTATAAATGGAATGAAATTGATAACATTGGAATATATTTATAAATTGAGGAATTAAAACTTATAGAAACTTAGGGAAGATGATAAACCCTAAGAATAATTGAAAATTTGATGACAATTGTGGTAATTTGATTAGGTTGATCTTGTTGGAGATTCGAGGAGTCAATTCGGATTTATTTTATTTTTAAAAAGGAGTGATTACCCCCTAGAATGTGAGTGGGACCCTAATCTCTTGCATGAAATAGTGAAACCTGATTTTATCGTGTTTTTAATAAAACATGCTTTTGATATGCATTGTCTCGATGTATGAAATTGAAATTCAAATCTGTTTTGTGATTATTGGAGTGTCGTACTTAAGTTTTCTACGATTATGTATCCATGTTTGAAATAAAATGAAATTGTGCCATGATTTGAGAAATGGAATGTTTTCTATTCTACCATTGCATTGGTTTGTTGAATTTAAATGATTTCGATAAAATGTATCGGCACATGGATTTGAATTATTTTGAGGATATGATGAGATGATTTGGCTATGTGGGTTGGATGCCTACTAGCTTGAGATGATATGATGATATGGCATTATTTGATTGATTCCGTAGCTACGAAGGGACTTTGTAGAGGCACGGGTTGCCCGGATATGCTTCTGCATGAGGTATCCGCAAACGTCCAGTTTATATTTTTTCATAGGCACTGCCGGTTGAACCCACATTGGAGGAGGATGTGTGTCCATCACCGTGTAGCACCGCACGTGGCCCTATGTCGAGTCTGGGTAAGCAAGGGCTAACGCAGATAGAGAGCTACTTTTGAAACACTTTACATAATAAAACCCCCGCACTCCTCTTCATGATCATGGTTACCTTTGTCGGGATCCTTGTAGCTATGACCTACTTGATTTTAAATGGATGCATATATGTATGATATCGTGTGAATGATTAAATGAGTTCATTTTATCGAACATATCATGATTTACTACAAAATTTGAATTATTGGTTACGAATGATAATATTTGACACTCCAATGTTCACCTACACTATTAGTACTTGAGATTAATCCCCTCACTCACTGAGTATCTGCCTTGATACTCACCCCTCTTCTTTCCCTCCCCCCCTCCCGGATTAGTATTGTTTTTGGAGCGACACTTCAGATTATAGAGCTCGTGTTCAGGAGGGTGAGATCTTAAGTTTAATTTGAAAGATGAATTACGTATTTTATTTTCGACCCTGCGAGGTCTTGTTGAGATCCGTAGTTGGATATGTACTTAATTTGGGATGACTGTATAATTTATGTATATTTATTTACGAAACTCTCTCATTTCATTTGCATTGAGACAATTGTACGTATTTGAATGATACTTGGGAAAATTATTGTAAATTGCCCTGCGGTTGGTTGGGTTTTTTTTATTGTTTAACCCCCTCGCCCGCGCGGGCGGGTCATCCCCCCTCCTGGTTGGACAAGACAAGGCTGGCGGCGACGAGGGCTCTAGTTTATTTAGCCTTACGTTGTCTCTGGTTTGCGCCGCAGAGGTTGGTGGGTTGTTGTGAGGCCGGAATGACCCTTTTATTTTAATTATAGGATTATTTTGAATTTTATAGGATTAAACAGGTTTATTTGTACATGGATGACCTCCGATTTATGGGGAGGTTCTGCTCGATTTTCTATAACAATACAGCCGGCATTCAAGGCAACGAGCGACTGTTCACGATCCCGGTTCAGGGCGTGACACATGATATTTTTCACATTTTAATATTGAAGAAATACTTGTCGGATCCCTCACATGTATTGGAGTCTCCTCAGGTAGAGTTGAATCAAGATTTGAGTTTTAAGTTACAACCGGTAAAGATCATTGATTGACAAATCAAGCAATTGAGGAGTAAACAAATTCCCATGATAAAGGTATTGTGGAGAAGTAATCAAGTCGAAGAAGTGACCTAGGAACCCGAGAGTGTTATGCAAAGACAATACCCCTATTTGTTTAAAGTATTAATTTTATTTTAAATTTTGAGAATGAAATTTTGTTTTAGGGGGGTTAAGTATTGTAACATTGAAAAATTTAGTGTTTGAATTTTAAATTGTGTTCTTTTATGTAATATCAGAAAGATTTGTAATAAGACTATAAATTTATTATTATTTCTTATATTACAAAATTGATAAAATGGCTTAGGGGTATAAATTTTTTTGGAGAAGTGGAAGAGCATGAGTTCAAATCTCACCAAATGCAAATTATGTAGGATTTAAGGGGACTTGAGGTTGAATGAGTAGTCTTGTGACTTGGTAGGATGAGTTGTTCTTGGGAAACATATGAGAGGCAAGTAGCCTTGTACATGGATAGGTTGGCATGTGTGTGAGAGGTTTGTGATGGATAACTAGACTTGAGGGTGGCCAAGTAGATTTGTGATGGCTAAAATGAGAAGACAAGTTACCTTGTGAGAAGGGGTGAAGTGACTTGGGTAGGTGTATTGGTGAGCAAGGTGCTTTGGGTAGCTAGGGAAGGCGACTCAAGGGAGTGCAAACTAGGAATTTTGAGGGATGGATACGATAGGTAGCCTTGTGAGAGGGGGAAAGTGACTTGAATAGCCTCCAGACCAAGATATCTAAGGCTTGCACTTAAAGAGGCTGTAATACCGAAAATTCGGTATTAAAAAATTTTTATTTAATTTATTGTAAAATATAGAGAGAACTCGGATTGTAATTTATTTTTTTGACTTAGAGAGTAGCATAGAAAACTTTAACGTTTAAATTTTCAATTTTGGTATTTTATGGAGCTAGGAAAGGACTTATAATTAATCTAGACATAATATATTAAAAGTGTGCAATAGCCTAGTGGTATAATTCTTTTTGGAAGAAATTAAAGAGCATGAGATCAAACCCATGTAAATGCAATTTAAGGAAGCCCAAGTCGATTCATCCATTTGTAAATTGAATTAGACATGTGAGTAGTGAATTGATTCACAAAAGAGGTGAATCAATTCATGTGGGAGGATGTGGAAGAAGGGAGAATCAACTTGGATGAGAAAAAAAAAATAAAGAGGAATCGATTCATATAAGAAAAAAAAGGGAGAGAAATCGACTCACAAATTAAAGTGAGTCGATTTGCTAGTGTGCAAAACATACCCTCTGAGGATTGAACTTGATAAATCGACCCATGCAATGGATGAGTCGATTCGTGTGAGGAAATAGGGGAGGAAGTCGATTTGCCAAAGGGATGAGTCAATTCATGTGAGGAGATAAGGGAGGGAAATCAATTTGTTAAAGAAAATGAGTTGATTCGACTTCTCTGCCGGAATGACTTCTGAGGCTTGAGTTGGACAAATCGAATAGGGGAGTGGGTGAGTTGATTTGGTGGTGCAATTGTGAGTCGATTTGCTTCAATTGCAAATCGACTTGAGCCCAGAATTCCTACACACATGAGTCGACTTGAGGGAGATGTAAATCGACTTGTGCACTCAAGGAACTATGAAATGACTAAATTGCCCTTTGGACTCAATAAAACCTAAAAGTCATAAGGGCAAAATGGTAATTTCAATTCCAAAAAAAAATTAACAAAAGGTGGAATGAGCCCCAAATGCATTTATTTGATGCTTTTACTCTCTCTTCCTCTTCGAACTCTCTCTTTCTCTCCCCCAACACTCTCCCAACCTCTCTAAAAAAATATTTAATTCCTCTCCCATAAAATCATTTAACCCACTCAATTAAATCTCCAAGAACTTCAATCAAACTTAAGGAAGGAGGATTGAAGGGAAAATCAAGGGCTACTCAATGAAGGAAGAAAGTTAGAGTTTTTGTAACCCAACCTCCAAAACTCAATCCAACCCCAAAATTAATGTAATTTCTCCTTCTTCATCTTGCGTTTAGCTTCGTTATTACTAGATTTAATTGTATCATTGAGATTTGATGGAATTTCAATTGGAGGTCAAAACTCTAGAAATTGTGAATAGTGAAATTTAGGGGACAATGAAATAAAAATGGTATCTAGATGGAAATAGAACCTATATTCATGAATTTGAGAAATTAGGGTTTGTACAAAATTAGGAAAAATTCACAAACCCTAGAATTGAATATAATTTAATATTAAAATTGTGATTATTGGTTTAGGATAACCAATTGGATCTTGAAAAGGGATTGCATTGGATTAAATTGTGGAATTGAGAGTGAATACCCTCCCAAGACGTGAGTATATAGCTATGTTGCATATAAATGAGAAATTGTTTCAAATTATGATTTATGAAATGAATTTTAAAATGAAATTTGAATTGGATTTATAATGTTTTATGATTATGATATGCCCTGAAATGAAATTGTGATAAATCCATGACTCTTGAGCTTGAACATTGAATTATTTGCACCATGTTACACTTGGACACTCATGTGAATTGTAAAATTTTGCCTTACCTTGTAATTATGTATGAATTGATTGATGAATTGAATTTGGTAACATGGTGCTGGGAAAATGACTATAGTTTAAATCTTGTCACGGACCGAGCCATCGGGGCGGCGTGATTAAGGCTGATTTGATTAAAATTAAAGGCTTGAAGGAGGCGGGATGAAGAGCCACTCAAGTTGGCTGGATGATGTGGTGGCACCCCATGACAATAATGCCAGACTAATGCTAAGGATTGGGGATTTTATAAAAATTATGAAAAACCTCTTGGTGGATCCTACCAATGGCCATTGGTAGGAAAGTGATTTTGACAAACCCCAAAATTATGAAAATGAAAGTTTAAGTTGTTTGATTTGTATATCTGAGTCATGGTGGCTTGATACGAATTGGTTTATGCAAATGATTTTTATTATTGTGATTGCATTATATTTGACATGTATGTTTGGCACCACCACCCTCAGCTCTCATTCATGTTTACTATATCATTGCACTCTACTCACTGGGTATTTATAATACTAACTCCCCTCACTCTCAAATTCTTTTTAGAGGAAGCATAAATTGGAGGCTTGACTTAGACTACAACCATCGTCAGTGGAAAGGACTTCACTAGTAAATTTTGGTAGGTGTTAACCCTATGTACATTAGTAGAAGTTTTACTACTTGGAGCCATGGAAGTAAAATTTTGTACATTACGTGATGTTTGGATTTGATAAATACTTGCTCTATCTCTCTCTAGGTAAGTATTGGACAAATCCTTATTTTTCTGATGATGAACTTTATTTATCGGTTTTAAGAAATTTCTTTGCTAACCTATTTCTTCCATTAGGGACATTTGGATTTTATTGTGAATTTTTGAAATATATTTTGAGTTTGTAAATTTATGAGAATGTTTGGGAACTGTTTGGAAGGCCAGGTTGGCCAAATTGCATATATGCTTGAATAAGGATGGACCGGGTTGGTCCTTTGATTGTGAAACGTATGCATGTTTGTTTATTTGAATTGTTAAATGATTTTGGAAAATTGTTGGATATCCAAATACCTTGCGGTACCACGGGACATGGAGTGGGGCTTACTCGTATATCGAGATAACACAATAGTTGTTTCATGCTCGATGGGAGAGTCGGGATGTGACAATTCTGTTGGTATCAGAAGTTAGGCTCACAATTTTAAATATTTAAAGGTTTTAAATATTTCCAAATGTCTCCAAAGGTTTTTGAAAAGTTTTAAAAGCATTTTTCTTTTGAAGATTCAGATTTTAAAAGATTTTTCAAAGGATATACAAAATCCTTCCATGGATCTAAAGGGTTAGGACTCAATGTATTTTTAGGGGGTTAAATACCTAGACCAATGCCTAATCTAGTGAGCTAAGTATAGTATTTCTTCTTCCTCTAGCTGCAACTAGTACTCACCTAGCACCCTTAATAGGGATTCCTCCACCACCACTCGATGCACTCTGACAATGGACCGAGTGATGGAATACTTATGGCACTCATATTTAATTTCCTCCTCAAGCGCCAATTCCTCCTCCACTAAGCCAAACCATTCCTATTCTACCTACCCCTCCGGTAACACCAGTTGTTCCTCCTACCACAGTGGCCACTCCTATCAACCATCCAACTATGGAATTGTCCAAGTTGATTGAAACTCGACAACTTGGGTGTAATACCGAAAACTTGATGTCGAATGTTTTGTAAACATTTCTATAATAAAATAGAAAATTTTGAAATTTGATTGATTTTCGAATTTGGGGTCTTAAATTTAAATTTTTGGTATAATTGAAATGCCGTGTTACAAATTCACAGCAGTATTTTTATTTTTGGTAAATTTAAAACTTCCAATGAGATGAGAAAAACAAAAATATATATATAGTTATTAAATAAAAAAAAAAAAAAAAAAAAAAAAGAAGAGGAAAGAGGAGATGCTGCGTTTCGGGGTGAAACGCAGCACCCCCGTCTTCCCTAATTCGATTAGGGCTAATAGCCCTAATCGAATTTCCTCTACTCCTCTCCCTCGTCTCTCTCGCGATCTCTCTCCGTCGCTCTCCCTCTCTTGCGATCGTTCGCCATTATCACCGCCCTCTTCCGCCACTGCAACCACCGGACACCACCACCGCCATATTCTTCTTCTTCTTCTTCTTTCTCTCTCTTCTTCGTCTCTCCCTGCTCTCCCATCTCTCTTCGAATCTCGTCTTTCTCCCGCTCGCGAACTCTGTCTCTCTCTGACTCTCGACTCTCACTCCCTCTCTCGATCGATTTCCCTTCTACTGCCGCTAACAATCGAGTTCCGGCCACCTTACGCGCGACCACCGTGAGCCACCATCTCTCAGTCTTGCTCTCTCACTGTCTCCTCGTCTCTCTCGCGCCATCTCTCTGTTTCTCACTCACTCGTCTCTCCCTCTGTTTCACTCTGTTTCGTCTCTCCCGCGCACGAATGGAGTTGCTCTTCGTCTCTTTTGCGCGCGACGGCAGAGATCTTTGCCTCCCACTCCACTGCTCACTCGCGCGGTGATTCCTGAGAGTAGCTCTCTCCTGTCGAGAGCCCTCACTGCAACCCACCATCGAGACTATGAAAACCCTAGCGCAACCCAATTTCCTACATAGGTCCGAGAATGGATTGAGAAGGCATCGAGCCGAGGTTTGTACACCGAGAAACCTTAGGTTGACCTTTGGAGACTCGAGAAGAGTCGTTATGAGTTGGTTTCGGAAATAGAGAGTGAATACCCTCTCTAGAGGTGAGTGGACGGTTCATTGTGTTCGTAAATAAGAAACCTGTTTTAAAATTGCTTTGAAAATGATTTTTGAAGGATTTTACATGATTTATGTAAATTATTTTGTGATTGTGGGCTGTCTGAACTGGATTATGAAATATGAATGCATCCATTGTGTTTATAAATGCTTTTGTGCCATGTGATATTTGATATTGATTGATGAACTGCTTTGACATGAAATTATGGATTGTTTGTGGAAATCATGGCACATTATTGAGAAATGGATTGATTGTGAAATGAAGGGTGTTGTAGATGGCTATAGTCATATACCCACCACGGAGCGACCCGATGGGGTGACGTGGTTTGGGGTTTAGATGTGCGGGGGAGTAGACGTCCCTCCCCTCGCAAAAGTCGTGCTATATCTGGTGCCCCCCGGTGAGGCACGAGCCAACGCCAAGGAAGGGGGTTTGTTTTGAGATATTGGATAGTAAAACCCTTGGCGGATTTTAGATGCAGGTTTGGCCGCCACGAGACGGAAGCATATTTCGATGGAACCCGGGGATTTTACGAAAAAAATGATTGATATGGATGCATATTTGTGAAATGTGATTTATTGAAATGATTTTATGGATATGAGATGATTTATGAGTTATGCTTTGACTGCCCCACATTCACACCTTATTTATTAGCACAAATGCACCATTGCACTCCACTCACTGAGTATACTCCTATACTCACCCCTCACTCCCCCCATTTTTCAGAGGAGACTTAGTTGGGAGCCTACTCGACGGAGCTTGAAGTATTTTTGCAACCGTATAGGTATTTGGCGAAAGGGGCTACTTTTGGGGATTGATAGCTTGCAAATCATGGAAAGGGAAGTCTGTACATTCACGTGCGGATTTTATTGATACTGGCTGAGTTGTCGGCAAGTATTGATAAAATCCGTCGATTTTTTATTTGTTTTTTTTATTTCTTTTGATTTCTCTAGTTTTGGAAAACTGTTTATATTTGTACTGGGACATTTGGACTGTAAATCTTAATTTCAATGTTTTTTTTTTTTTTTTTTTTTTCTTTGATTTTGTGAAGTTCTGTACAACTCATACCGTTAGGATTTTATCGATACTGGCCTGTTTTCCTCGGGTAAGTGTTGGTAAAATCTGACGGCTATGTTTTGGGACTTCTTGTTTGTTAAATGCTTTCAGAGTGGCCAAGATGGTCACATTGCATGCGTGCATGTACAAGTTCCCGCTCCCCGTTGTGTGTTGCTGTGTAATCGTGCATGTACAGGTTCCCACTCCCCGATGTGTGCTAATGTATGATTGCATGTACAGGATCCCACTCCCCGATGTGTGTCAATGTGTGTGTTTGTACATCATTGATGAGCCGGATGGGCTCCTTGCATGTGTATTGATTTTGAAATTTCTTGTTTGTGAAGAATTTTATGAGTTTGATGATTTATTGTGAATTTGATAGCCTTGCGGAGTCCCGGTAGATGGGGAGGTTTTACCCATGTACCGAGACGACGCGGCGGTTGTCGTGTGGTCGATCTGAGGATCGGGGCGTGACAACTTTATTGGTATCAGAGCACAGATTTACGATTTTAAAAGTTTGATGGTTTTGAAATATTTTGAAATGTTTTCAAGTGTATTTCTAATGTCCCAAAAGTTTTCTAAAAGCTTTAAAATGTTTTATTTCGTTTGAAAGAAATGTAAGATCTTTAAAAGATCTTCGGAGAATGTCTGTGAACTTTCCATAGTTTTCCTAGGAAGTTAGGAATGCTTATTTTTAAGGGGTTAAGCACTTGGATGAGTTCATATTTTACATTGCTAAGTTCAGAACCTCTTTGTAGAACTTTATTTTTGGATGATGAATAAGGAATCCCAAATGAAATATTTGGTGACTTAATTGTGACTCAAGACCTCCTGTGGCTTGTTTGGTCAAATATTGGGGACCTTAGTAGTGGTTTTGGCCCTCGGACTTATATCTTGATATTAGAAGTTTGGTGTATATGTATAATTGAGGAGCCTTCAGAAACTCATAGAGGTGTATATCATGTATTCAATGAAGAATTTTAGAGAAATCAACTATAAGTTCGCCCCTACATTGTCTTTAGATTTGCATGAGTTAGTGGACTAATCACTAAATAGGGACTTTAGTGTGGTAAGATTTTCTTTTGAAAAATTAAATGGGGTTAGAGGTACTAATAGTATGACTAGCATGGCTCTTTGATTTGGGATGGCGAGTTGTAAGACATTCTCTTGTGTAAGAGTGAAGTAATTTGGGCTATGTGAGAAGACAGAACTGTAGCGTCTTGCATTGATTATTTTCTTTGCTTTAAACAACTGGGAGTCTTAACTCCCTAATTTTAAGTATGACCTTCGCATTTGAAATGCTTCTCATCATTTCCCATCCATTCGAATTTTTATTACATCACTTCAATCTGATTTGCTTTCAAGTTTAAGAAACATATGTCTATTTCACAAGGAATTTAAAGAATGGTTAGAGTGGTAGAGCAATTTTGTGATAGATAAAGTTTTGCGATATTCTGATGAACAAATGAGGATGTTGATCTTTAAATTGGATATTGTGGTGGAAAAGAACTTTCGTGTAGATTTCTTCCTAAGAAAATGCTGTCAAATTTAACATGCTTGGTTCTCAACTGAATATGCTTTCTGTGCAAATGTCACATCCTAATTTTGATAGACTGTGAATGTTATTCCATACTTCTCAAGCATATGCTCCAACATTCTTCTGTAAGTAAGGGATTGTAATAGGAGGTTTTACCATTGAGTTACTAACGGTGGGAGGCAAAGGAATGGTTTCACTTTGATGCTTTGATTAGGAAGTGTGAATTTTATTCCTTTGGTTTTCTGATAATGCTAATAGGTTCAGCAGGTGATTATTATTGCTAGTTATTATGATCTTTGATTGTGACCAAATGTCAATTTTCGAAGTCAAAATAAAGGTTTTTGAGGTTTGCTTAATTGGTAATAATTTAGATTTTTGCCAATTGGTGGAAGATAAGGGAAGATGCATTGGCCTTGTTTCCAGACTTTTATTGTATTAGATTGATGAGTGGTCTTTTGGATAGAATTTATGACCAATTGAATAATCAGTCTTGGGTGAAGGCATTTAGGGAGCACACTCGTGCCCTCTAGGTGAGTAGGAGTCATAACAATGGAGGTCTATTCTTGGAGTTTATTTTTCATTCCCGTGGATGGGAGGGAGGTAGTTTGTTTACCCAATGGTGAGAAAAATAAAAGAATAGAGGGTTGTATGTTTTGAGAGAGGTTCTTAAGGCTTTACTACAGGACGAGGGTGTGAAATACAGTGGAAAAAAAATGTATGGGTAAAACAGATGTTCGACCGTGGGTTGTATGTAAAATTTTGAGGAATCTGATGATCGAATAGGTAGGAACCATGAGGAAGATCTACTGAGTCTTATGGGGTCTGATGACAATTTGTTCTTGGAGAAAATTTGGGAACATGAATGATGGAGGTGGTAGTTGATAAGGGTTTAAATGAGGAAATCAAGTTAACTGAATCTGCTTTGGGGCATATTTTGTAGAATGAGGGCGCTGTATGTTGTGATGATAGCTGTAGGACTTAAAGAGATGTTACCGGTATGTTAAGCACCATGGAGTTTCTGTGTACATTAAAGGTCAAGGTAGAATAAGACAATTTCAATTACGGCTGAGCAGCCCAAACATAACTCACTTCAAATGACTTGAAATCAAGAAAATAATATGTATTGAAACATCTTGTGGAACTCTATGGAGTATTACCCAAAATTTATGATTCTAAAGCCTCCACTTATATTTCTGGTATACTTTTATTCATAGTTTGGCATTTAATTATATTGTTATTTTTATTGATGATCATCCAAGAAAGACAAGTACTTAAAAAGAGCTGTTATAAGTATTGGGTGACACCATACGATGAATGGTCTCAGTAAGCATTGAATGTTTCTTTCAAGTAATTGTCATTTTATGCTTTCGATAAATATGGGGGAAAGCTTTTTGTTTCGATGGTTATTTAGGAAAATAATATTTGTAATGGACATTGCTTTTATTGGACGAGCAGCATCTTAGAAAAGAATTTTAATCTTAAGTGATCTTGATAACAAGAAGCTTTGTTGTCTAGTTTGAACAATTGAGAATATGGAAAACCGGTGAAAAGTGTCCTAATTGCTTGATGCTGATCCTTTTGGAGAAACTAATATGATGAGCCTTTGTGGGATCTATATATTGTAGTGAGATTTCTCTGGTGTTTCAGTCTGCTATAGTTGTTTAGAGTTCTTAAGATAAACTTTAATTTGGGATAAATTCATCCTTCAGATGGAAATATGAGGTAATATGGACCCTTCTAGCTTTTACAATATTGAAATGGTGAATCTTATAAGCATCTAGGCAGAAATGTTTATGCATGGTTACTTGAGCACCGTTTAGAAGTAAGAAAGTCTGTAAATGAAATTTTGAGGTATATTGAATTGGTCGAGTTCAATGATAGTATTTTCAGATATGTGTGATATGTGTATTAAAGACTTTAGTTTTGATTTTCTACAACGCTTTGTCGCAGATATAAGGTAGAGACCTATTCCAATTGTTGTTGAGGAATGTGTTAATCGAGAAAGTGTTACTCCTTTTATATCCAAGGTTTCAAGATTTTAGAACAAACAAGGTGATTCAGAGACTATTGATTTTTATGCTTTAATTGCTGTAATGTGAAAAAGGAAATTAAAGGAATCTCAATCTCAATGAATACCACCTACCAAATACTTATATTGGAATAAGACAAGTTTTGCTATCAATACTTTGAGAGATACTATAGAGTATGATAATGTATTTGTAGTTTGAAATTGGTGGATTGGAGACTTTGTTATCAATATGGTGGTGAGTGTAGGTGATAAGCGTGCATACATATATACGATGCATTCAGATATCTTGCGAGTAAGCAATTACATAGCTGTAAATGAGAATAAGAATAGGCTTAGGCGCTTACAGATATATTGCTTGGAGGGTCGAACAAATCAAAATAAGATATCTAGGAAATTTCGACAGGACAATCAAGTACTTGTACAATTGAGACGAAAGTGAATTCCTAAGAAACTTATCACAAACTAAATTTTAGGAAATTTAGGAGACTGAAGAAACTAAAGCAAAAACAATACCCTATTTGTTTGATGTATAAACTTTATCGTTATAAATTTCGAGGACGAAATTTGTTTTTAGGGGGTTAAGAGTTGTAATACCGAAAACTTGATGTCGAATGTTTTGTAAACATTTCTATAATAAAATAGAAAATTTTGAAATTTGATTGATTTTCGATTTTGGGGTCTTAAATTTAAATTTTTGGTATAATTGAAATGCCGTGTTACAAATTCACAGCAGTATTTTTATTTTTGGTAAATTTAAAACTTCCAATGAGATGAGAAAAACAAAAATATATATATAGTTATTAAATAAAAAAAAAAAAAAAAAAAAAGAAGAGGAAAGAGGAGATGCTGCGTTTCGGGGTGAAACGCAGCACCCCCGTCTTCCCTAATTCGATTAGGGCTAATAGCCCTAATCGAATTTCACTCTCTGCTCTCTCCCTCGTCTCTCTCACGATCTCTCTCCGTCGCTCTCCCTCTCTTGGGATCGTTCGCCATTATCACCGCCCTCTTCCGCCACTGCAACCACCGGACACCACCACCGCCATATTCTTCTTCTTCTTCTTCTTTCTCTCTCTTCTTCGTCTCTCCCTGCTCTCCCATCTCTCTTCGAATCTCGTCTTTCTCCCGCTCGCGAACTCTGTCTCTCTCTGACTCTCGACTCTCACTCCCTCTCTCGATCGATTTCCCCTTCTACTGCCGCTAACAATCGAGTTCCGGCCACCTTACGCGCGACCACCGTGAGCCACCATCTCTCAGTCTTGCTCTCTCACTGTCTCCTCGTCTCTCTCGCGCCATCTCTCTGTTTCTCACTCACTCGTCTCTCCCTCTGTTTCACTCTGTTTCGTCTCTCCCGCGCACGAATGGAGTTGCTCTTCGTCTCTTTTGCGCGCGACGGCAGAGATCTTTGCCTCCCACTCCACTGCTCACTCGCGCGGTGATTCCTGAGAGTAGCTCTCTCCTGTCGAGAGCCCTCACTGCAACCCACCATCGAGACTATGAAAACCCTAGACTGCAACCCAATTTCCTACATAGGTCTGAGAATGGATTGAGAAGGCATCTGAGCGAGGTTTGCACACTGAGAAACCTTAGGTTGACCTTTGGAGACTCGAGAAGAGTCGTTATGAGTTGGTTTCGGAAATAGAGAGTGAATACCCTCTCTAGAGGTGAGTGGACGGTTCATTGTGTTCGTAAATAAGAAACCTGTTTTAAAATTGCTTTGAAAATGATTTTTGAAGGATTTTACATGATTTATGTAAATTATTTTGTGATTGTGGGCTGTCTGAACTGGATTATGAAATATGAATGCATCCATTGTGTTTATAAATGCTTTTGTGCCATGTGATATTTGATATTGATTGATGAACTGCTTTGACATGAAATTATGGATTGTTTGTGGAAATCATGGCACATTATTGAGAAATGGATTGATTGTGAAATGAAGGGTGCTGTAGATGGCTATAGTCATATACCCACCACGGAGCGACCCGACGGGGTGACGTGGTTTGGGGTTTAGATGTGCGGGGGAGTAGACGTCCCTCCCTCTGCAAAAGTCGTGCTATATCTGGTGCACCCCGGTGAGGCACGAGCCAACGCCAAGGAATGGGGTTTGTTTTGAGATATTGGATAGTAAAACCCTTGGCGGATTTTCGTCTGGGTTTGGCCGCCCTGAGACGGAAGCATATTTCGATGGAACCCCAGGATTTTCTGAAAAAAATGATTGATATGGATGCATATTTGTGAAATGTGATTTATTGAAATGATTTTATGGATATGAGATGATTTATGAGTTATGCTTTGACTGCCCCACATTCACACCTTATTTATTAGCACAAATGCACCATTGCACTCCACTCACTGAGTATACCCCTATACTGACCCCTCACTCCCCCCATTTTTCAGAGGAGACTTAGTTGGGAGCCTACTCGACGGAGCTTGCGAAGTATTTTTGCAAACTGTATAGGTATTTGGCAGACAGGGCTACTTTTGGGGATTGATAGCTTGCAAATCATGGAAAGGGAAGTCTGTACATTCCAGCCGTGCGGATTTTATTGATACTGGCTGAGTTGTCGGCAAGTATTGATAAAATCCGTCGATTTTTGATTTGTTTTTTTTATTTCTTTTGATTTCTCTAGTTTTGGAAAACTGTTTATATTTGTACTGGGACATTTGGACTGTAAATCTTAATTTCAATGTTTTTTTTTTTTTTTTCTTTCATTTTGTGAAGTTCTGTACAACTCATACCGTTAGGATTTTATCGATACTGGCCTGTTTTCCTCGGGTAAGTGTTGGTAAAATCTGACGGCTATGTTTTGGGACTTCTTGTTTGTTAAATGCTTTCAGAGTGGCCAAGATGGTCACATTGCATGCGTGCATGTACAGGTTCCCGCTCCCCGTTGTGTGTTGCTGTGTAATCGTGCATGTACAGGTTCCCACTCCCCGATGTGTGCTAATGTATGATTGCATGTACAGGATCCCACTCCCCGATGTGTGTCAATGTGTGTGTTTGTACATCATTGATGAGCCGGATGGGCTCCTTGCATGTGTATTGATTTTGAAATTTCTTATTTGTGAAGAATTTTATGAGTTTGATGATTTATTGTGAATTTGATAGCCTTGCGGAGTCCCGGTAGATGGGGAGGTTTTACCATGTACCGAGACGACGCGGCGGTTGTCGCGTGGTCGATCTGAGGATCGGGGCGTGACATTGGGTGTGTCACATTTACAAGGACAAGTGATGTTATGGTGGCTAAAAACTAGATAAATCGGGTACGAAAAATGGTATTAAACATGAGATTGGATGATGAGTTAAAGCTCATGGTGGCAGTGAAATTGTTAGACAAAGATACTCGATCATAGTAGGGTAGTCTTACGGAGGGGCCGACAACACCTATCTTTTGTAATGAATTCCTTAGGGAATTCAATGAAAAGTACTACACTTGGTTTTACAGAGACTTAAAGAGAAAGGAATTCCTTCACCTCCGCCAAGGCAACAAGTCAGTTACAGAATATGAGATGAAGTTAAGGAAACTACCCTCATTTGTTCCAGAGTTGGTGACTTCAGAGGAATACCTGCGCTTCAAGTGTGAAGAAGGTCTGAACTTGTCCATCTAAGAGAAAATGTCTGTGACATCGGCTCGTACTTACAAGGATGTTTTAGAATTGGCCTTAAGGGCCATGAAAATGGTCGAGGAAAGAGGAAGGATGAGGGAAGGATAGAAGAAGGAAAAGGAGGTCTGAGCATACATTGGGCCAAGGTTCCAAGCAGAGTAGGAGCACAGGCTCATACTATGGGGCTTTTGTCACCGGATCTGTTGCCATTTCTTAAGGCCAACGTGCATCTCACTTTGGGACCCCCACTTCTAGTGCTGTTTCTGGAAGCAAATCAACAGGAAATAGGAAGGAGAAGTGTAAAAACTATGAGGAGTTCTATTCTGGGGTTTCGCAAGCACCTAAGAGGTACTATCAGTGCGGAAATGAAGGTCATTTCCACAACGTTTGCCCAGAATTAGGATGGGAAGGTCAGTCAAGTCAAGACCATCCCAGTGGATCTATGGGCAGTCAAGCCAACACCCCTACCTCACCTCCTAATATCACACCACTAACGGGGACTTGGAGCAATAAGTAGTTACTCTGACCTAGCATCCGCAAACAAGGCCTCAGACCAGAATTTATGCAATGACCAACGAGGATGCCCAAAATAACTCCAACATTGTTACAGGTAAATTTCCTAGAGCTTGAACTCGATGATTTAGAGATTTGAATATAAACATTATAAGATCATGATAGCATGATTTTGAATTTGAGATATATTAAGGCTACTGCATGATATTGATGTGATTGATCATGATTTTGATGTTTAAAGATAGCTTTGTTGGCATTGAGAAATATAAATTTCAATTGAGTTTGATTAAATTAAGAGTTAATTTTTATCCTCTGTATATAGGTATGACGAAAATCTTTGGAGTTGATATCCGTTTTTTAATTGATACGGAGTCAAATAACTCTTTTGTGAGCACTAAATTTGTTAAACACTCGAATAGACCTTTGAACCCACTTGAAGAGGAGCTGTTAGTTATTACTCCATTGGGGGAATGGTTGAATAGGGACACTATGTATAAGACATACGAAGTAGTAGTAAAAGGTGAAATTCTTGAAGCAGACTTGATTTTGTTAGAAATGAGGGACTTTGACACCATATTGGGCATGGATTGGCTGCAAACTCATAAAGCTATAGTAAATTGCTTTACTAAGGAGGTGGGGTTTCGTAGACTAGGATGTTCTCCACTTGTATTCACCGGTGAATGGCGTGTCTTACCAAGCTGTGTAATTTCAGCAATGGAAGCACAAAGATTAGTGCACAAGGGTTGTGAGACTTACCTAGCCCACATTATTGACCCCATACGACAAGTCTAGAATTGATGAGTGTTCCGGTGGTGAATGAGTTTCTCGATGTTTTCTCGGATAAGTTGCCCGGTTTGTCTCCAATTATAGAGTTTGACTTTATTATCAACCTGACTCCCAAAACCGCACCTATTTTTATCCCTCAATATCGGATAGCACCTGTGAAGTTAAAAGAATTGAAGGTCCAACTTCAAGAATTGCTGGACAAGGCGTTTGTACAACCGAATACCTCACACTGGGGTGCTCTGATTCTATTTGTGAAGAAGAAAGATGGCACCCTTCACTTGTGTATCGATTACCAATAGCTGAACAAGGTGACCATTAAAAACAAATACCCTTTGCCAAGGATTGATGACTTGTTTGATCAACTCCAAGGGGCTAGTGTCTTCTCAAAGATCGATTTGAGGTCAGGCTATCACTAATTGAGGATAAAGGATAATGATGTCCACAAGATTGCATTTATGACATGGTATAGGTGCTATAAATTTTTGGTGATGCCCTTCGATTTGATGAATACTCCCGCATCTTTCACAGACCTCATGAACCGAGTCTTCCATTCCTACCTCGACAAATTCATCATAGTTTTCATTAATGACATCTTAATGTGTTCCAAAAATGATGAGGAACGCTCAGAACATCTTCAGATTGTGCTACAAGCTCTCCGAGAGAAGCAACTGTATGCTAAGTTCTCCAAATATGAGTTTTGGTTTAGGGAGATTGGCTTCTTAGGGTACATTATATCCGGAGATGAGATATTTATTGACCCGAAAAAAGTAAAGGCAATTCTGAGATGGGAACAACTCAAGAATGTCACCGAGGTGAGAAGTATTCTCGAATTGACAGACTATTACCAGAGATTTGTAGAGGGTTTTTCCAAAATTGCGGCTCCGTTGTCAAGTTTGACATGGAAGAGAGTTAAATTTGAATGGAGTGATAAGTGTGAGTAGAGTTTTCAAGAACTCAAGAGGAGACTTACGTCCGTTCCCATACTTACTCTTCCTACTAGTTGTGGTGACTATATAGTTTATAGTGACGCCAGCAAATAGGGATTGAGATGTGTTTTAATGCAAGGTGATAAAGTCATCGCCTATGCTTCTCGACAGTTAAAGAAGCATGAATTGAATTACCCTACCCATGATCTAGAACTTGTTGCCATTGTGTTCGTTCTAAAGATTTGGTAGCATTAGTTATATGAAGCCACATACAGAATCTTCACTGATCATAAGAGTCTCAAATACTTGCTTACTCAAAAGGAACTTAATTTGAGGCAAAGAAGGTGGTTGGAGTTAATCAAACACTATGACCTAGTGATTAACTATCACCCAGGTAAAGCGAATGTGGTCATGGATGCTTTAAGCTGCAAGTTTTCTTCTTCTTCATCCTATGGAAGCTTTTATCTCTCATGTTTGTTAGGACTCCATATATTGGGAGTCAAGTTGGCCAGTGATAACAATGGTGCACTATTGGCGAAATTTGAAGTATGACCAACCTTAGTGGACCGTATTAAGGAGCTCCAAACAACTGATGAGGAGTTAAAGGAGATAGTGGAAAAGGTTCATAAGGGCGAAGGTGGTGATTTCCATATTCAAGAAGATTGCATGGTGGTATATGGGAAACGAGTATGTGTTCCCAAGAATGACGAGCGTCAAAGAGCCATACTTAAATAGGCATAGTTTTTGGCTTATACACTGCATCCCGGAAATACAAAGATGTACCGAACCATTAAAGAAATCTATTGGTGGTCAGGGTTAAATCAGGAAACAACTGAGTTTGTGGTAAGGTGCCTTGTGTGCCAATAATTCAAGGCTGAATATCAGAAGCTGGCTAAAACACTTCAATCATTGCCTATACTCAAATGGAAATAGGAGCACATTATCATGGATTTCATGGTGGGATTGCCACGTATTCCAAGCCGTCACGATACTATTTGGGTAATAGTTGATAGGCTCACTAAATCAGTATATTTCCTTCCAATTCAGAGCACTTACTTTTTCGAGAGGTTAGTTAAACTGTATATTGATGAGATTGTCCGACTTCACAGGTTTCCAGTATCGATTGTATCAGATCGTAATTCTCGACTTATGTCCTGATTCTAGCCTAAGTTACAAGAGGTCTTAGGTATTAAGTTAAAATTCAGCACTGCATTTCATCCACAGACGGATGGACAGTCAGAACGTACAATTCAGACATTAAAAGACATGCTGAGAGCATGTGTTTTGGATTTCCAAGGGAGTTGGGATAGGTATCTCCCATTAGTTGAATTTGCATACAACAATAGCTATCAAGCCAATATTTGGATGCCTCCCTATAAAGCTCTCTATGGAAGGAAATACCGAGCACCTTTATGTTGGGATGAAGTTAGAGAGTGAAGGATCGAAAGTATGGAGCTAATTGAGACAACCGTAGAAAAGGTGAAGGTGAATCGGGCAAGGATGAAGTCGGTTCAAGATAAACAGAAGAGCTACGCCCACAAAAGAAAAAGATTTTTGGAATTTGAGGGTGAAGACATGGTTTTCCTGAAAATATCATCTTGGAATGGTGTAATTCGATTATGGGAACGAGGTAAATTGAACCCTCATTATGTTAGGCCTTTCAAGATCCTTTAGAGGATAGGAAAGGTAGCCTATCGGTTAGAATTACCTCTGGATTTGGACAAAATTCATGATCTGTTCCATGTCTCAATGCTAAAGAAGTATGTGTTGGATCCCTCACACGTATTAGAAACTCCTCTAATAGAATTGAATCCAAACTTGAGTTTCAAGGTACGGCCAGTACAAATCCTTGATTGATAACTCAAGCAATTGAGGAATAAGCAAATCCCTATAGTTAAAGTGTTGTAGAGAAACAACCAAGTAGAAGAACAAACCTGGGAGATGGAAGAATCAATGTGGAAACAACATCCGTAACTTTTTAATGTAAAAATTTTGTTTTGAAATTTTGAGAACGAAATTTGTTTTTATGGGGTTAAGTATTGTAACATCGAAAATTCGGTGTTAGAAAATTTTTATTTAATTTATTGTAAAATATAGAGAGAACTCAGATTGTAATTTATTTGTTTGACTTGGAGGGTAGCATAGAAAACTTTAATATTTGAATTTTCAATTTTCATATTTTATTGAGCTAGGAAAGGACTTGTAATTAATCTAGACATAATATATTGAAAGTGTGCAACAGCCTAGCGGTATGCTTTTTTTGGAAGAAATTAAAGAGCATGAGATCAAATCCTTGTAAATGCAATTTAAGGAAGCCATTTATCCATTTGTAAATTGAATTGGACATGTAAGTAGTGAATTGATTCACAGAAGAGGTGAATCAATTCATGTGAGAGGATGTGGAAGAAGGGAGAATCGATTGGGATGAGAAAAAAAATAAAAAAGGAATCGATTCATGTGAGAAAAAAAAAAAAGAGAGAAATCGACTCACAAATTGAAGTAAGTCAATTTTTTTGTGTGCAGAACACACCCTCTAAGGACTGAACTTGATAAATTGACTCATGCAAGGGATAAGTCGATTCGTGTGAGGAAATAGGGGAGGGAAGTCGATTTGCCAAAGGGATGTGTCGATTCGTGTGAGGAGATAAGGGAGGGAAATCGAATCGTGAAGGAAAATAAGTCGATTCGGCTTCTCTGCAGGAATAATTTCTGAGGCTTGAGTTGGACAAATAGAATAGGGGAATGGGTGAGTCGATTTGGTGGTGCAATTGTGAGTTGATTTGCTTCAACTGCAAATCTACTTGAGCCCTAAACTCCTATGCACATGAATCGACTTGAGGGAGATGTAAATCGACTTGTGCACTCGGTGGAACTATGAAATGACTAAATTGCCCCCTAGACTCATTAAAACCTAAAAACTCATAAGGTGTAAAATGCTAAGTTCAATTCTAAAAAAAAATTAACAAAAGGTGGAATGAGCCCCAAATAAATTTATTTGATGCTTTTACTCTCTCTTCCGCTGCGAACTCTCTTTTGTGCTTGAACATTGAATTATTTATACCATGTTACACTTGGACACTCATATGAATTGTGAAATTTTGCTCTACCTTGTAATTGAGTATGAATTGATTGATGAATTGAATTTGATGATATAGTACTGGGAAAATGACTATAGTCTAAATGTTGCCACAGACCGGGATATTGGTAGGAAAGTGATTTCGTCAAACCCCAAAATTATGAAAATGAAAGTTTAAGTTATTTGATTTGTATATCTGAGTCATTGTGGCTTGATACGAATTATTTTATGCAAATGATTCCTATTATTACAATTGTATTATATTTGACATGTATGTTTGGAAACATCACCCTCACCCCTCATTCATGTTCACTATGTCATTACACTCTATTCACTGGGTATTTATAATACTCACTCCTCTCTCTCTCAAATTCTTTTTAGAGGAAGCATAAATTGGAGACTTGACTTAGACTGTAACCATCATCAGTGGAAAGGACTTCTTGGGTAAATTTTGGTTGGTGTAAGCCTTGTGAACATTAGTAGAAGTTTTACTACTTGGAATCCTGGAAGTAAAATTTTGTACATTGCGTGATATTTGGATTTGATAAATACTTGCTCTATCTCTCTCTAGATAAGTATTGGACAAATCCTTATTTTTCTGATAATGAACTTTATTTATCAGTTCTAAGAATTTTCTTTGCTAACCTATTTCTTCCATTTGGGACATTTGGATTTTATTGTGAATTTTTGAGATATTTTGAGTTTGTAAATTCATGAGAATATTTGGGAATTGTTTGGAAGGTCGGGTTGGCCAAATTGCATGTATGTTTAAACAAGGATGGACCGGGTTAATTCATTGATTGTAAAACATATGCATGTTTGTTTATTTGAATAGTTAAATGATTTTGAAAAATTGTTCGATATCCAAATGCCTTACGGTACCACGAGACACGGAATGGGGTTCACATGCGTTTTGGGGTAACACGATAGTTGTTACATGCTCAACGGGAGAGTTGAGACGTGCTAGAGGCACCTTGTGATCATGGACAAGGCGACTTGTGTGTTTAGCAGGGCAAGATTTTTGAGACTTGCACATCATGAGGTGCCTTGTACACAAGGGTAAGGTGAGCTAGACAGCTGTAGACCCAAAATTTTTTAGGCTTTGCATCTTCAAGGTGACTTGTCTAAGCTCACAATGTGACCTAAGAGATTGGAATTCTAGACTGCAGGGCGACTTGTCCCCTATGCAAGGTGACCTGTGCACATGGCAGAGCTATGAAATGACCATAATGCCTTTCAACTTAAATAAAACTTAAAAATTAAGAGGGGCAAAATGGTAATTTCACCCCCCATTATAACAATGTGAAACCTGAAATTTATGGTTTAATTGCATGAATGATTGTAACCTATAGAATAAATTTTGATGTTGTAAATTTGAACTATGAAATTTGATAAATTAGGAAATGGAAATTTTGGCTTTGGAGTGAACTAGTAGTGAAGACCAATTCTTAAAATTCAATTTTCAATTTGTGGAGTTCAAAACTTATGATAAAATCCACCGACAAGTCCAAATATTTGGACTCCAATTACATGAACCCACCTTGAAGCTCAACACTTGAATTGATGCCCATTAGCATGTTTAACATTAGAATTAAAGTTCACAAGATAAGCCCACATTTTGCCCTCATTTTTTTTTGTAAAATAAGGAGTAGAAAGGTCAATTAACAAAAAGGAGTGTATTTATTGCATGACATGTGTTATGTGTAGGTTAAGTGACTTAAGAAAAGGTAAAGAAACAAAAGCTTATGTATGTGGCCGCGAGTGAAAGGGAGCTAAAGGGAGAAGGAAGTGTCCATGTTCTTGAATATTCTTGAAAATATTTTTGGTACATATGTGTGGGGCCAAGAAAGAAAAAGAAAGAGAGAAAGAGAAATAAAATAACACTTTTCTTCTTCCAAAACCTAAATTTCGAGTTCCTCACTTCTTCCCCACAAACCCACCTCAAATTTCATCAAAATCAACATTTAAACTTGAAATCAGCTATCCCTATCCATGTATACCTCATAACAGCCTCTAGGAATCACAAAATGGAGTTAAAGGTCTTTGACTCAAGCCAAAAGTGTAGAGAGAATGAAGAGTTTGAGGATGAGAAATTGAGAAAAGAATTTAGGGATTTGAAAAGCTAAGAACAAGGTAAGTTAATTCATGATTTTAAGTTTCTATTTATCATTGAAATAGAGATGAACCCCATGTTTTAGGATCTGAACTTAGAAGAGTGATGAAAGATTTGATTAAACATAGAAACCTTAAATTTTGCAAACAGGGTAGTCTGACCAAGCTATAGTCTTATTATTATAACTTTCTCTGCATGAATTCAAATTAAGTGAGGCTTTTTGCATATGAAATTAGACTTCCATACTTTGAAAATGAGATATGATTTGTTGGATTCTGATCACAATTGGATTTTTAGTGATTTTTCACATTGAAACCTTCTGCAGAATAATCCCCTGTTTCTGCCCTGTTTTGGCTGAGAATTTGGCTCGATTTTGAGATGCCTTCTAGGATGAATTTGTCTAAGATCTAGACATGAAATTTGTAGATCTACATCTTATCTTTAATTTGAGATAAGAATCATATGATTTGGATATGTGTAGTGAAAGTTACAACTATTTTTCCATGACTGTGCAGATTGAAAATTATGCAGTCAAGACCACTTAGAAAAATCTCCATGTCTTTGTGTAATTGGAGTAGATCTAAGCTACAAATATAAAAATTATTGTTTTATGGCTATTTTTTAGTGGAAACTAGAAGTTTTACAATCCAAGAATGTTAGTTCAAAGTGCAATGAATTTCTTAAGACATGAAGGTACGAGAATGAGTATTGAAAATGGGTGGTGAGAACTTTAAGCAAAGAGATATATTTTCCACTTTGCATATCATACATTTGACATCTTAGTAGCATTGGATAATGTCTAATCTAAATTCTATATTGTGATTTACATAATCATTAGCCGAAGATCTATCGAACCAGGATAAAGTTGAGACTTTGGATTAGTGGTAGTGCATACCCTCCCCAACTTGTGAGTGAGACTTTTATGTCTTGTTTAATGAGAAATATTTTTTTGTATTTTGAATACTTTATCTTGAAATATGATTTTATAACTTTATTTAAGTGTGATGTGTTCTCATGAACTATGATGTTGCAAATGTAAACTTTGAGATGTTATTGTCACATAATTTTATATTGTTTGATGATTGATGTTCATTGGGATAAAAAGGAGTATGAGTTGCAAATTGATTTTAGAATTTGATTGTAAATGAAAACTCTGTTTTTTGGTGACCGATTGTTCACGCAGTTGCTGTGGTTTATTACTCACTCATGACCAGTGAGAGGAAGAGTGGTATGAGTGGAGTCGGATATTGGATTGGGGTAGTGTGATGTAGGGCATTAACCTACCCAAGGTTACGGTTGGATAGCCATGAGTCACCAATGGTGATGTCCAAACTAACACCAAGGATGAGACATTTTTTTAAAAACAAATGAATGAATAAAAACCCTTGGTGGTTTTAGTCCTTGACCTCAGTCTAGGTTTTGGATTGGAAAATTTTTTTTGCTAGTCCCAAAGTTTTGAATGAAATGCAACCCATCTGATGCAAAGAGAAATGTTTTACTTTGAATAACTGGATGGATAATGCTTTATGAATGTTTTGTGAACTTGTAAATGCTTTTGTAATGACAACATGAAATTTATTGATAATGGCTTTAAAACATGATCACACTCCCACTCATTGGTATGTACATAGATTTCTCACTCACTGGGTATATTTGTACTCATCCCATTCTTTCCCTTCTATTTTCAGGTTTGTGGATAGTAAGTGCAGATAAAGGGCCTTCTTTTGGAGATCTGTGAGATCCATTCCATCTGGAGTTTTGTATTTCATGTAAGATAGTCTCATTTTGAGCTTATATAGTTATAGATGGATCCATGGGAAAGGTCAATGGAAACAGAATTATGTTGTATTGTGCGCTATTTTTATAAGGTTTAATATTTTTGTATATGTATATTTATGTTTTGATTTGTCACTTTATATGAAAGAGAATGGGACTTCACTATTTCATTTTGGGGGAGATCATATGGATAATGTTTTATGATTATAGGGATTAGGATGTGGATTAAATTCAGGTTGATAATAGGTTAGCCTTGTTGAGTCTCAAAGTGCGTGCCTGAGGTTGCACGTTTTTTGAGACGACACGGCGGTTGTTGCGTGCTAGGCTCTAAAAATTGGGATATGATAATTTTATTGGTATTAGATTCTAGGTTATTGAATTTGATAGAGTGTTTTAGGTCTCCCATGGATCCTAGGGTAAGTCTAGTGTAGGGTTAGGTTTGTCTAGGTTAATTTGTTTCCGTGAACTAAATTTTATCTTCTTTTGTAGTTGATGTCGCCTAGGAGACACATAAGGGAAGTTACTTCCCTCCCTGTCGAGTATGAAGCTACTTCTTCTTCTCATTCTCCGATGCCTCCTGAACCATCCGAGATTCCTCCTCTTCCCATGGCAGCTTTCCAAGAATGTATGATGTGGTGGAGTAAGTATGGATCTAGGTTTCATCTACCAAATCAACCCAAAACTCAAACAGCACCTCCACCACTACCAAATCCTACAAGCCTTGCTATACCTCTAGTGACGACTGAACCTCCTATGTTGGTTGCTGATCCTCTACTTGTCTCACCATTGTCCTATCTAAATTGATTAGAGAAACTCGGCAATTGAGTTGTGAAACTTTTACTGGGGTGGGTGATGCTACGGTAGCTAAGGTTTGGATAAATCAGGTTTCAGAAACTGTACAAGATATGGGTTTGGATGATGCAGATAAGTTGAATGTGGTAGTTAGATTGCTTAACAAAGGAGCAAGAACTTGGTGGGAAAATCTAAAGAAGCATTACTCTATTCCCATAACTTAGAGCGGATTCCTAAGGGAATTTGATGAGAAATACTACACCCGATTTTATAGAAATCAAAAGCGGAAAGAGTTCTTTTATCTCCAGCAAAGGAATAAGTCTGTGACAGAGTATGAGATAGAATTAAGTGAACTTTCCATGTATGTGCTAGAAATGGTGGCTACAAAGGAGTATCTTTGTTTTAAGTTTGAGGAGGGGTTGAACCTCAACATTCGAGAGAAAACACAGTCACTGATACCCACAATTTCAAGGATATGTTGCAAATGGCTTTGAGGGCAGAGAAAATGGTTCAAGAGAGGGGTCGAATTTGAGAAAACATTGGGAAGAAAAGGAAGTTTGCGAGTACTTTCGGCCAATCAATCAAAAGAAATCGTAGTATTACTTCTCAAGGTAGTGCCTCAGTTGTTGGCTCAATTGCTTCACCAATGGGCCAATCTTATCCAAAAGCAGGTGTTTTTCCCAACGATGCCACTTCTGGTACAAGGCCCTTCCGAGGAAATCGTGATCCAAGTCGAAATTGTAAGAAGGTGCCTACCGGGGCTTGTTTTGTGCCTTAAAGGTATTTTCATTGTGAAAAGACAGTTCATTTTAAAAAGAATTGCCCTGAGTTAGGGGGTGAAAGGCAAGGGAGCCAAACTATTCAAGACAAGACGGGTGCTCCTAAGGGAAACCGTGAGAATAATTTTTGCTCCTTCTACTACCATTCCCAAGGCCGGGACAGGGAGCAATGCAGTGACCCAGAATCCTTCTCGTTCTCAAACTTGTGTACAAACTAGGATATATGCAATGACTAAGGAGGATGCTCAGACCAGTCCTGATGTTATCACAGGTAATGGGTTTAAAGTTTAAATCTTTATAATTAATATTGTTAAAAGCATATATAAAATCTTAGAATATGGTGAAACATAATGATGGTGCATATGAGAAATTGATATATGCGTAGGATTTAAACTTCTTTAACAATGACACCTAGTATTTTGCATGATAATGTTTATACATCTTGCATATCTGAGATGGTATGAAGGAAAAATTGATGAATTATTATATTGCATTAGATTTAAGTGGGGAATGGAGTCTAGTGGTACAAATAGAGACTTTCCACGCTAGATAGGGAAAGTAGTTGATACCAAGTGATATGGAAATAGTAGAGAGCTACAGTGTCGGAAACATAGTTTTGGAATGTTTAAAGTAAAAGTATTTAGAAAATGAGTTATGAATATTAGTCTAACCATATAATGGTTGAGAATTTAACTTTGGAGAAATTTTTTATGAATAGGTATGATGACCCTCTTCAATCAAAGTGTATACGTATTGATTGATATTGGTGTTGATAGGTCCTTTGTCAGTGCTGAATTTTTACAGTATGCTGATAGAGAGCTGTCTCCTCTTGAGGATGAATTGTTTGTGCAGACCCCTTTAGTTGAGTAGTTAGTGAGAAATTCAATATATAAGGGTTGTGAAGTTAAGGTTGGAGAAATAGCATTGGGGGCAGACTTGATTCCTATTGAGATGCATGATTATGATATCATATTGGGAATGGATTGGTTATCTCGACATAGAGTCACAGTGGACTATTTTATAAAAAGAGTTGAATTTAGAAAATCAAATGCTCTAAGTGTGGTTTTTATTGGGGAATACCGATTATTACTAACTTGTGTGATCTCGGCTTTGGAGACTTAGAAAATGATAAAGAAATGATGCCAAGCTTACCCAGCTCATGAGATTGATATAACAAAAGAGGGTTCAAAATTAGAAGATATTCCGGTGGTAAAAGAATTTTTAGATATTTTTCTTAAGGAACTACCAAAGCTAGCCCCAGATAGAGAATTTGATTTTTCCATTGATTTACTCTCAGGAACAACATCGATTTCTATCCCTCCTTATAGGATGGCTCCCACGGCGTTAAAGGAGCTTAAGGTACAGTTATCGGAATTGCTTGATAAGGGATTTATTAGGCCAAGTTTCTCACCGTGGAGAGCACCATTTTTGTTTGTTAAAAAGAAGGATGGTACTTTGAAGCTCTGTATTGACTACAGGCAGTTGAATCTGGTAACGATTAAGAACAAATATCCTCTTCCTATGATCGATGATCTTTTCGATTAGTTGCAAGGAGCATGTATATTTTCAAAGATTTATCTTCGATTAAGATATCATCAGCTTAAAATCAAGGAGACTGACATCCAGAAAACTGCTTTTCAGACTAGGCATGGTCATTATGAATTCTTAGTGATGTCATTTGGCCTAACTAATGCTCCAGCTGCTTGTGTGGATCTTATGAACCGAATTTTCCACTCGTATTTGGATAAGTTTGTGATTGTTTTCATAGATGATATTCTGATATATTCTAAAAGTGAAGAAGAGTATGCAAGGCATTTTTGAATTATACTTCAGATACTTCAAGAGAAACAATTATATGCAAAGCTCTCCAAATATGAGTTTTGTCTTAAAGAAGTTGGTTTTTTTGGTCATATTGTATCCAGTGAAGGATTTTTGTGGATCCGATAAAGGTTGAGGCAATCCTTAAGTGGGAGAAACCTTGGAATGTCACTGAAGTTTGAAGTTTTCTAGGGCTAGCAGGGTATTATCGGAGATTTGTTGAGGGGTTCTTATTGATAACAGCTCTGTTAACAAGGTACTCAGAAAGGTGTCAAATTTGAATGGGATGATAAGTGCGAGACAAGTTTTCAAGAGCTGAAAAAGAAATTGACTTCTGCTCCTATTCTTTCATTCCTTACAAGTGGTGGTGGATTTGTTGTGTATAATAATGCTAGAAAGTAAGGGTTAGGGTGTGTCTTGATGTAAGGAGATAAAGTGATAGCCTATGTCTCTAGGCAATTAAAGAAGCATGAGGTAAATTTTCAACTCATGATTTAGAGTTAGCTGCAGTGGTATTTGCATTGAAAATATGGAGGCATTACTTATATAGTGAGACATGTTGAATTTATACTGATCATAAAAGTTTGAAGTACTTGCTTACTTATAAGGAGTTAAATTTAAGGCAATGAAGATGGTTAAAACTTATTAAGGATTATGACCTTATTATTAACTACCATCTAGGCAAGTCTAATATGGTGGCTGATGTTTTAAGTAGGAAGTCATTAATTAATGTGGCAAGTATTAGAAGTAACTATCTTCCCTATCTTATTAGCATTCGGTCACTTGGATTAAAGCTAGCTAGTGATATACATGGTGCTCTTGTGGTAAGATTTGAAATAAGGCCGACCTTGACAGATAGAATCCGAGAACTACAAGTATCAAATGAAGAGTTAAAATTAGAGTTTGAAAAGATTCAAAGGAAGGAAGAAATTGAGTTCAGGGAAAGAGATGGCATAATGGTGTTTAAAGATAGAATTTGTGTTCCAAAGGATAGTGATCTTCGAAAGGCCATACTAGAGGAAGCTTATGATTCAGCTTATGCTATGCATCCAGCGAGTATGAAAATATATCGAACTATTTGAGAGAATTATTGGTGGCCAGGGATGAAAAGGGACATAGCTAAGTTTGTAGCAAAATGTCTAGTATGTCAGCAAGTGAAAGCTGAACATCAAAAGCCAGTTGGAATTCTTCAACCCCTATCAATTCCTGAGTAAAAATGGGAACACAAAATGTGGATTTTGTTATTGGATTGTCGAGATCTCAAGCAGGACGTGATGCCATATGGGTAATTGTTGATAGGCTTACTAAATTTGCTCATTTCTTACCCATTTGAATTACATATTCATTGGAGAAGTTAGCTAAAATATATATTGATGAGATTGTGAGACTACATGGGATATCAGTATCTATAGTTTTGGATAGAGATCCACAGTTCACTTCTAGGTTTTGACCGAAACTACAGGAATCTTTGGGGACTAAGTTGAGCATTAGCACAACATTCCATCCTCAGACTGATGATCAGTTTGAGAGGACAATCCAAACTTTAGAAGATATGCTCCGAGTTTATGTACTTGATTTTTCTGACAGTTGGGATAGGCATCTTCCTCTAGTAGAGTTTGTATACAATAATAGTTATCAATCTAGCATTGGGATGCCACCGTATGAAGCATTATATTGGAGAAAGTGTCGAACTCCATTATGTTGGGATGAAGTTGGGGAAAAAAAGATCAAAAGTGTGAAATTGATTGATACTATAGTTAAAAAAGTTAAAATCATTCGAGAAAGAATGAAAACAGCACAAGATCATCAAAAAATCTATGCTAATAGAAGAAGAAGACCATTGGAGTTTGAAGTAGGTGATATGGTTTTCTTGAAAGTGTCACCTTCGAAAGGATTGATCCGTTTTTGGAATGGGGGAAAACTAAATTCTCGTTACATTGGTCCGTATAAGAATATTGAGAAAATTTAGAATGTGGCACATAGACTTGAGTTACCTTTGGAGTTGGAGAAGATTCATGACATGTTTCATGTGTCCATGCTCAAGAAGTATATACTGTACCCATCACATGTTCTTGAAAAGCTTCCGATTGAGTTAAGAGAAGTTTTGAGATTTGGGACTAAGCCAATTGCAATCTTGGATAGTCAAGTTAAAACCTTAAGAAACAAAGAAGTACCAATAGTCAAAGTCTTGGGGAGAAATGATCGAGTAGAAGAGATGACATGGGAACCTGAGGACCAGATCCAAAGACAATATCCCCACTTGTTTTAAGGTAAGTTTAGTGAATTTCGAGGACGAAATTCTTTTTATGGGGGGTAGAACTTGTGAAACCTAAAATTTATGGTTTAATTGCATGAATGATTGTAACCTATAGAATAAATTTTGATGTTGTAAATTTAAACTATGAAATTTGGTAAATTAGGAAACGAAAATTTTGGGTTTGGAATGAACTAGTAGTGAAGACCAATTCTTAAAGTTCAATTTTCAATTTATGGAGTCCAGAACTTATGATAAAATCCACCAACAAGTCCAAATACTTGGAATCCAATTACATGAACCCACCTTGAAGCCCAACACTTGAATTGATAACCATTAGCATGTTTAACATTAGAATTAAAGTTCACAAGATAAGCCCATATTTTGCCCTCATTTCTTTTGTAAAATAAGAGTAGAAAGGTCAATGAACAAAAAGGTGTGTATTTATTGCATGACATGTGTTATGTGTAGGTTAAGTGACTTAAGAAAAGGTAAAGAAACAAAACTTTATGTGTGTGGCTATGAGTGAAAGGGAGTTAAAGAGAGAAAGAAGTGTCCATGTTCTTGAATATTCTTGAAAATATTTTTGGTGCATATGTGTGGGGCCAAGAAAGAAAAAGAAAGAGAGAGAGATATATAAAATAACACTTTTCTTCTTTTAAAACCTAAATTTCGAACCCCTCACTTCTTCCTGACAAACCCATCTCAAATTTTATCAAAATCAACATTTAAACTTGAAATCAACTATCCCTATCCATATATACCTCATACACAGCCTCTAGGAAGCATAAAATAGAGTGAAAAGTCTTTGATTCAAACCAAAAGTGTTGAGAGAAGGAAAAGGCTAAGGAGGAGAAATTGAGAAAAACATTTGGGGGTTCGAAAAGCTAAGAACAAGGTAAGTTAATTCATGGTTTTTGTAACGTCGACTCCGCGGTGCCAAACTTTTGTACTATCGTTCCTAAATTAAATAAAATATTTCTCAGTTTATATATATATAGAGAGAAATTTTAATTTTATTGATTTTCGATTTTGGGGTTTTTAATTCAAATTTTTCGTATATTTACAATATCGTTCCTGCGATTCGTAATGTAAAGTGAGTATGAAAATTTATATATATATATATATTTCCTTTATTAATTAAATTACTTATTTACTTATTTACTTATTTATAAATCTGTTTTTATACAAATATATATATTAATAAATAATAATAATAATAACAATAATAAATATATATCCGAATTAGGGCTAATAGCCCTAATTCTTCTCTCTCTCTCCGCCTCTTCCTCTCCCTCACTCGATTCCCTCTCCTCCGTCGGTGAGCGCCGCCGCTGCCTTCCTCCACCGCCACCGCCACCGCCTTCAACCATCAACCACCCAATCACCGTCCCCGACCAGTCTCTCACTCTCCCTTTCCGTTCACCTCTCTGCTTCTCTCTATCGATCTCTCTATCTATCCTTCGCGGTCCCGCGATTTCTCTCTCCCCGCCTTACGCGCCTCCACTGCTCCGCCACCGACCACCCTCCACCGATTACTTCTCTCTTCACTCTCCCCTCTTGGTTCTTCTCTCTACTCTCTATCTCTCTCTATCTTTCTCCATCTCGCTCTCGGCCTTGCGATTCGCCTTCTCCCTTGCTCGTTCGATCATAGTCTCCTTCCCTTTCTCTTTCTTCTCTCTATTTCCTTCGATTTCTCTCTCTCTGTCCTTTCTCTCTCTCACAGACCCTCGATCTCTCTCTTCGTTCTCTCTCAAATCTCGAGCTCTGTCTCTGTCTCACAGTTCTCTCTTTACTCTCTTTGCCTTCCTGCATGTGTAAATTCCTACTGCAACCTTTTTTGCAGCATAGCAGCAGGCATCCGAAACCCTAGACTGCCTGCACTTATTTCCTGCGTAGATAAGGACGAAAATTCTGACCTATAGATTTAGGGTTTTGATTCTTATATTAATTAAGATTAATTACTGAAATTTGCTTCAATTTGAAGTATTATAGGTCCGTACTGAGTTATAGGCGCACGGACGTTAGGGTTGTGGACTGCGAAAACCCTAGGTAAAGAGATTTTTGGTCTTTTCATTAATTGAATGAAATTAGAGTGAATTTAGGGTGAAAAGGCTTACATGCGTTTAGAAATTTTGTTCGATTGGAATAGAATGTAATTTCGAAAAATGCTATGCCTAAATGTTAGGGTTAAGTTTAAAAATTTACGCGAATTAGGCTGTTTAGTATGAAAGAAGCATGTTAGAAGATGAAGGATTCATGTTTGCTTGAATGGAATGGTTTCCTTTAAAGTTTATTTGAAATATGCATGAAAGCATTTGGAATCAGCGTTGGAATGAGATCTGCCGTGAAATGAAGTATACTGTAGCATTTTGTGTCTTTCTCAGGTTATATTAAGTTGTTAAATTTGCATAATGGTATGTATATGAAGAATATATTAAAAGTTGTGGTTATAGTTTAAGAACTGTCGTAGTATTTTACATTATAAGTCGTCCTGCATATAGGCAATCAAAATACAACTCCTATATTATGAAAATAGACTTCAATACCTTGAAAATGAGACATGGTTTGAAGAAATCGGATGAGAATCGAAAAGTGTATGAATTTTCAAAGATTTTTCTAACTTATAGGGAATTTATGTATTTAGACTTGTTTTCGATTTTGAACGATTTTAGGTTTTAATTTAGCTTGATTTTGATTTGGTTATTTACTTATAAATGAAATGAAAATTAATGACATTGGAGTTTATTCATAAATTGGAGAATTAAGGTTTGTACAAACTTAGGGAAGATGATAAACCCTAAGAATAATTAGAAATTTGATGATTATTGTGATAATTTGATTAGGTTGACTTTCTTGGAGATTCGAGGAGTCGATTGGTTTGATTTTGAAAATAGGGAGTGATTATCCTCCCTAGAATGTGAGTGGGACCCTAATCTCTTGCATGAAATAGTGAAACCTGATTTTATCGTGTTTTAAATCAAAACATGCTTTGATATGCATTGATTCGATGTGTGATATTAAATCTCAAATCTGTTTTGTGATTATTGGAGTGTCGTAAACTTATGTTTTCTATGATTACGCATCTATGTTTGAAATGAAACAAAAATTGTGCCATCACTTGAAAATTTGATAAGCTTCCTTTTCTACCATTGCATTGATATGCTGATTTGAAATGATTCGATGAATGTATTGGCACACGGATTTGAAATGTTTTGATGAACTGTGAGGGCACCGGGATGTCTGCTTGTGATGAGATACTATGATGATGACATTGATGATTCCGTAGCTACGAAGGGACTTTGTAGAGGCATGGGTTGCCCGGATACGCTTCTGTAGGAGGTATCTGCAAATGTCCAGTTTATTTTTATTCATAGGCGCGGCCGGTTGAACCCACATCGGGGGAGGACGTGTGTCCATCACCGTCTAGCACCGCACGTGGCCCTATGTCGAGTCTGGGTAAGCAAGGGCTAGGCCCACGGCCAACGTCGGGGTAGAGAGCTACTTGTGAAACACTTTGCATAATAAAACCCCCGATGCGCCTGTCCTTGAGCAAGGTTGACCTCTGCCAGATCCTTTCGGCTTGCTCTATGATCTACTTGATTTTAAATAGATGCATATATGTATGATATCGTGTGAATGATTAAAGGAGTTCATTTTAGCGAACATATCATGATTTATTAAAAAATTTAAATTATTGGTTATGAATGATATTATTTGACACTCAAATGTTCACCTACACTATTAGTACTTGAGATTAATCCCCTCACTTACTGAGTATCCTCCCATAGATACTCACCCCTCTTCTTTCCTCCCTCAGACAGGATTTTTGTGCTGGAGCGACACTTCAGAGTATAGAGTTTGGGTGTACTTGATGTTCAGGAGGGTGAGATCTTAAGTTTAATTTGAAGGATGAATTACGTATTTTATTTTTGACCCTGCGAGGTCTTGTTGAGGTCCGTAGTTGGCCGTGTACTTAATTTGGGATGACTGTAAAATTTATGTATATTTATTTGCGAAACTGTTGTATTTCATTTGTATTGAGACGATTGTATGTATTTGAATGTTACTTGGGAAAATTGTTATAAATTTGCATAAAATTTAGGTCCGCTCGGTGTGACGGCTGCTCATACTCTAGTTGGGCATGACAGTAGAGGTCTGTGGCTAGGTTTGTTGATAGATTTTTATAGTCTTGCGTTGTTCTGGATGTCGGCTATGGGAGTTGTTGGTTTTGGAGAGGCCGGGATGACCATTTGTTTTATTTTCAGGATGATTTTGAATTATACAGGTTTAATTGTACATGGGAGACCTCCAATTTATGTGGAGGTTCTGCCCGATTTTCTGTAAAAATATAGTCGGCATCCAGGGTAACGGGCGGCTGTTTACGATCCTGATTCGGGGCGTGACAGTTCTATTGGTATCAGAGCCTATGGTTAGAGAAAAGATAGTAGTACAAGTCTTCCCAAGTACATTTAAAAGTCCTCAATGCATTTAAGAGTTTCGTACAGTCATTTAAAGTCCCGTACACGGTCATAGGCATATAAGATCATTTATTGTAGAGAGTACGATATACGATGCATACACTTCATGATTCCGCATTCGAATACCTTGATTTATGACTCGAATTCTATTTTTAGGGGGTTAGTTACCAGTAACTAACGCTAATCCTTGCTTATATCTAATGAAACGGTGCTCTTTTCGCAGAATTATGCCGCCTAGACGTGATAGGCGCGGTGCACCACCGGAGAGTCCCTCAGTGCCTGAGGCTTCTAGGGCACTCGAGGCTCCACGAGTACCAGAGGGTGCTTCTTCTACTCACGCACCTTCCCCAGTACCACCCCCAACACCTCCATCGGCTGGTACAGCCGAGATTCCTCCACCACCACTCGACGCCTTGAGGCAATGGCAGGAGTGGTGCAGCAGATATAGGGCGCAGATGCCCCCACCTCCACTACAGACTCCAGCGACCGTACCTACTCCTACGGCACCGGTTACTCCTCCGGTAGCCGGTCCTTCTGTATCTACTCCGACCGATGAGACGTCGGCTACTTTGAGGCGCATCCATGAGCTCATTCAGTTGGTGAAAGAGTCTCGGCAGCTCGGATGCACAGACTTTTCTGGATCCAGTGACGCTGTAGCGGCGAAGCACTGGATCAACAGGACTCGCAGGATCCTTACGGATTTGGGGTTGTCAGAGGCACTCAGATTGAGAGTTGCTGAGAGACTTCTCGACGGAGATGCCATCTCGTGGTGGGAGGCTATCCGTGACAGTGCCACACAGACCCTGCAGTGGGAGGACTTTCTACGAGAGTTCGACCGTAGGTACTTCACCCCGTTTCAGCAGGACCGGATGAGGACGGAGTTCCTGCACTTGCGCCAGGGGACGAGGTCAGTTTCAGAGTACGAAGCTGAGCTCAGACGACTAGCAGCTTTCGTCCCCGATATGGCTACACCGGCTCAGCTGAGGTTCAAGTTTGAAGATGGCCTCTAATTGAGCATAATAAAGTATATGACGGTGACTCCCTCCTTTACACTTTCAGAGGTGATTGATTAGCGTATCGGGCAGAGGAGATTGTCCGAGCTGAGGCCAGGCAGAGAGAGAGTCACCAGAAGAGGAAGACTGGGTCACAGGGTGGACAGTCTTCGAAGAAGGGTAGAGGCTTTGGATATCCCGGAGGTTCTTCTAGCTTTAGACCAGCAGGTTCGGGACAGGAACCTCGACCACAGGGCTTTGCGGCACCAGCCCCTAGTGTCACTTCACAGCCTGCACAGAGACAGCCTTTCTGTCGCAGATGCGGAAACTACCATGCCTTCGGGGCATGTAAAACACCAGTTACTTGCTACCAGTACAGAAAGCAAGGTCACTTTAAGAGTACTTGCCCGGATTTAGGTCGAGGAGGACCGACTTTACAGAGTCGTACTAGTACTTCTGGCACAGGCCAGTGGGGGGTACCTGCGCACTCAGCTCTTACCACTCCTCGGACTGCAGCCGGGAGTAATACAGTGCCAAGACCGTCGCGACAGCAGCCTAGGGCCCAGGCTCGTGTGTTCGCAATGACGCAGGAGGATGCATAGGCGAGCCCTGATGTTATTATGGGTAATCCTCCCGCAGACCCCTCAGTGTAGTACTTTTGTTATACTTTCTTTATGAGATTTTGTATGTCATGACTTCGATGTACAGTTTTGACTAGTTAAAGCTTCAGAAGCTTAACTAGTTTTATATATATATATATATGTTTTTGTTTAGTTTGCTTCACATTTCAATATCTTTAATCTTTTCTATTCCTCACATTCAGGGATTATGAGGATATTTGGAATCGATGCCCGTGTCCTTATTGACACCGGGTCGAATTTCTGTTATGTGAGGGCGTCCTTTGCCCACCAGATGGGTAAACTTTTATTGCCACTTGATGAGGAGATATTGGTTATCACTCCTTTAGGTGAGTACCTTCTTAGAGACTCAGTCTATCGCGGATGTGAGGTCATGATAGGGGATGCGGTACTCGAGGCAGATTTAATTCCCCTTGAGATGACAGATATTGATGCCATCCTCGGGATGGATTGGCTGAGCAGACATTGAGCTTCAGTAGATTGTTTCACCAAAGAGGTTGAGTTCCGGAGATCAGAGGGATCCCCTTTAAGATTCTCTGGCGAAAGGAGAGAACTATCTCGCTGTGTCATATTAGTGATGGAAGCCAGGAGGTTGATATGCCGAGGCTGCATGGCATACCTGACTCATGTTGTTGACACCACCGTTGAGGGACTGAGACTTGAGCATGTCCCTGTGGTGCAGGAGTTTCCAGACGTGTTTCCCGAGGAACTTCCTGGATCACCACCAGTTCGGGAGTTTGATTTCGAGATTGATCTAGTGCCGGGAACCAATCCTATTTCTATTCCGCCATACAGAATGGCGCCTGCTGAACTGAGAGAGCTAAAAATTCAGTTGCAGGAACTTCTTGATAAGAGGTTTATTCGCCCGAGCACTTCACCCTGGGGTGCTCCGGTGCTGTTTGTAAAGAAAAAGGATGGTACATTTAGGCTTTGTGTGGATTATAGGCAGTTGAACAAAGCCACCATCAAAAATAGATATCCCCTGCCACGTATCGATGATTTGTTTGATCAGCTGCAGGGAGCCAGGGTTTTCTCTAAGATTGATCTCCGTTCAGGTTATCATCAGTTGAGGATTCGGGCCGATGACATACCCAAGACAGCCTTTTGTACCCGATATGGTCACTATGAGTTCTTAGTCATGCTGTTTGGGCTGACTAATGCCCCAGCTGCTTTTATGGATCTGATGAACCGAGTTTTTCACGACTACTTGGATCGGCTCGTTATCGTATTCATCGATGACATATTGGTGTATTCACAGAGTGATGAAGATCATGTTCAGCACCTTCGGGTGATATTGCAGATACTCCGTGAGAAGCAGCTATATGCCAAATTCTCGAAATGTGAGTTTTGGTTAAGACAGATTGGATTTTTGGGGCACATTGTCTCCGCGGAGGGTATTTATGTTGATCCGCGGAAAGTTGAGTCTATATTGAAGTGGGAGCAGCCGCAGACAGTTACCGAGATCCGTAGTTTTCTCGGTTTGGCCGGGTATTATCGCAAATTTGTAGAGGGATTCCCCCGGATAGCTGCTCCGTTATGTAGATTGACCCAGAAGGGGGTCAAGTTTGTTTTGGATGACCGTTGTGAGGCAAGCTTTCAGGAGCTCAAACGACGGTTGACATCCGCTCCTATTTTAGCCCTTCCTACTAGCAGTCGGGAATAAACAGTGTACAGTGATGCTAGCCGACAGGGATTGGGTTGTGTTCTGATGCAGGATGGTCGAGTTATTGCGTTTGCCTTGCGATAGCTGAAGAAACACAAGATTAACTACCCGACACATGATTTAGAGTTGGCAACCATAGTCTTTGCGTTGAAGATATGGCAGCATTATCTTTATGGGGTGACCTGCAGAGTATTCACAGATCACAGAAGTTTAAAGTATCTTTTCACCCAAAAAGAGCTAAATTTGAGACAAAGGAGATGGTTAAAGCTCCTCAAGGATTATGATCTCATCATTGACTATCACCTGGGCAAGGCGAACATTGTAGCAGATGTCTTGAGTCGGAAGTCAGCATCATCCTCACAGTCTATAGAGAAAGCATACCTCTCTTGTTTAGTAGGACTCCGAGCTTTGGGAGTCAACTTGACGAGTGATGATCAGGGAGGCTTACTAGCCAGATTTGAGGTCAGGCCGACTTTGTTCGACCGTATCAGAGAGCTCCAGGGTACAGATGAGGAGTTTTAGGGTATTGCGGATAGGGTTCGTAGAGCTGAGGCGGAGATTTTTGGATCCGAGATGATGGTTTATTGGTATTCAGGGATCGAGTTTGTATTTTCGCTGATACAGATCTCCGCAAGGCCATACTTGAGGAGGCACACTCCTCTGCTTATGCTTTGCATCCGAGTGGTACCAAAATGTATCGGACCATTCGGGATAGTTACTGGTGGCCTGGCATGAAACGGGAAATCTCAGATTTTGTGGCTAGGTGTCTAGTTTGCCAGCAGATTAAGGCCGAGCATCAGCGGCCGGCTGGTACATTACAGCCCTTACCCATTCCTGAGTGGAAATGGGATCACATTACTATGGACTTTGTGATAGGGCTACCGCGGACTCCATCACGGCATGATGCCATTTGGGTGATTGTAGATCGACTCACCAAGTCCGCTCATTTCCTTCCTATTCGCAGTGACTATCCGTTGGAGACCTTGGCACGTCTTTACATTGATACGATAGTCCGACTGCATGGTGTTTCTATGTCGATAGTATCAGACAGGGACCCGAGATTCACTTCCAGATTTTGGCCCAAGTTGCAGGAGGCGATGGGCATGAGGCTGAGTTTTAGCACAGCCTATCATCCGCAGACAGATGGTCAGTCAGAGAGGACCATTCAGACTCTTGAGGACATGCTGAGAGCATGCGTGATGGATTTCAGGGGTGGTTGGGATCGACACCTTCCACTTGCCGAATTTACGTATAATAACAGCTATCAGGCCAGTATTGGGATGCCACCATATGAAGCATTGTATGGCAGGATGTGCCGCACCCCGATATGCTGGGATGAGGTTGGAGAACCACGTCTCAACAGCGTTGAGTTGATTGAGGAAACGAAGGACATGGTTAAAGTCATCCGTGAGCAGATGATAGCCGCACAGGACAGACAGAAGACGTATGCTGATCGTAGGCGGCGACCTCTTGAGTTCGCTACGGGAGACATGGTTTTCTTGAGGATATTTCCTTTGAAAGGAGTTATACAGTTCAGGCAACGGGGTAAGCTGAGCCCCAGATATATTGGACCCTTCCGTATCCTTGAGAGGGTCGGGAGCATAGCATATAGATTGGAGCTGCCAGATGAACTCTCCTGTATTCACGACGTCTTCCATGTCTCGGTACTCAAGAAGTATTTAGCTGACTCTTCTCACGTACTTGAGCCTCCACCTGTTGAGTTAATAGAGGATCTCAGTCTTCCGGTTCAACCCATGGCTATTCTAGATAGACAGGTCAGAAAGCTGCGAAGCAAGGAAGTTTCTTTAGTCAGAGTTTTGTGGAGGAGTGATCAAGTTGAGGAAGAAACCTGGGAGCCCGAGGAAGCTATTAAGAGACAGTACCCCCATTTGTTTGCTGTATAATTTTCTTTTAGTTTCGAGGACGAAACTTGTTTTTAGGGGGTTAGAAAATGTAAAGTCGACTCCGCGGTGCCGTACTTTTGTACTATCGTTTCTAAATTAAATAAAATATTTCTCAGTTTATATATATATATAGAGAAATTTCAATTTTATTGATTTTCGATTTTGGGGTTTTTAATTCAAATTTTTCATATATTTACAATATCGTTCCTGCGATTCGTAACGTAAAGTGAGTATGAAAATTTATATATATATATTTCCTTTATTAATTAAATTACTTATTTACTCATTTACTTATTTATAAATCTATTTTTATACAAATATATATATTAATAAATAATAATAATAATAATAAAATCCGAATTAGGGCTAATAGCCCTAATTCTTCTCCTCTCTCTCTCCGCCTCTTCCTCTCCCTCACTCGATTCCCTCTCCTCCGCCGCTGAGCACCGCCGCCGCCTTCAACCATCAACCACCCAATCAGCGTCGCCGACCAGTCTCTCACTCTCCCTTTCCGTTCACCTCTCTGCCTCTCTCTATCGATCTCTCTCTCTCTATCCTTCGCGGTCCCGCGATTTCTCTCTCTCCGCCTTACGCGCCTCCACTGCTCCGCCACTTCTCTCTTCACTCTCCCCTCTTGGTTCTTCTCTCTACTCTCTATCTCTCTTTATCTTTCTCCATCTCGCTCTCGGCCTTGCGATTCGCCTTCTCCCTTGCTCGTTCGATCACAGTCTCCTTCCTTTTCTCTTTCTTCTCTCTATTTCCTTCGATTTCTCTCTCTCTGTCCTTTCTCTCTCTCACAGACCCTCGATCTCTCTCTTCGTTCTCTCTCAGATCTCGAGCTCTCTCTCTGTCTCACAGTTCTCTCTTTACTCTCTTTGCCTTCCCTCGCGCGTAAATTCCTGCTGCAACCTTTTTTGCAGCATAGCAGCAGGCATCCGAAACCCTAGACTGCCTGCACTTATTTCCTGCGAAGATAAGGACGAAAGTTCTGACCTATAGATTTAGGGTTTTGATTCTTATATTAATTAAGATTAATTACTGAAATTTGCTTCAATTTGAAGTATTACAGGTCCGTATTGAGTTATAGGAGCACGGACGTTAGGGTTGTGGACTGCGAAAACCCTAGGTAAAGAGATTTTTGGTCTTTTCATTAATTGAATGAAATTAGAGTGAATTTAGGGTGAAAAGGCTTACATGCGTTTAGAAATTTTGTTCGATTGGAATAGAATGTAATTTCGAAAAATGCTATGCCTAAATGTTAGGGTTAAGTTTAAAAATTTACGCGAATTAGGCTGTTTAGTATGAAAGAAGCATGTTAGAAGATGAAGGATTCATGTTTGCTTGAATGGAATGGTTTCCTTTAAAGTTTATTTGAAATATGCAATAAAGCATTTGGAATCAGAGTTGGAATGAGATCTGTCGTGAAATGAAGTATACTGTAGCATTTTGTGTCTTTCTCAGGTTATATTAAGTTGTTAAATTTGCATAATGGTATGTATATGAAGAATAGATTAAAAGTTGTGGTTATAGTTTAAGAACTGTCGTAGTATTTTACATTATAAGTCGTCCTGCATATAGGCAATCAAAATACAACTCCTATATTATGAAAATAGACTTCAATACCTTGAAAATGAGACATGGTTTGAAGAAATCGGATGAGAATTGAAAAGTGTATGAATTTTCAAAGATTTTTCTAACTTATAGGGAATTTATGTATTTAGACTTGTTTTCGATTTTGAACGATTTTAGGTTTTAATTTAATTTGATTTTGATTTGGTTATTTACTTATAAATGAAATGAAAATTGATGACATTGGAGTTTATTCATAAATTGGAGAATTAAGGTTTGTACAAACTTAGGGAAGATGATAAACCCTAAGAATAATTGGAAATTTGATGATTATTGTGATAATTTGATTAGGTTGACTTTCTTGGAGATTCGAGGAGTCGATTGGTTTGATTTTGGAAATAGGGAGTGATTACCCTCCCTAGAATGTGAGTGGGACCCTAATCTCTTGCATGAAATAGTGAAACCTGATTTTATCGTGTTTTAAATCAAAACATGCTTTGATATGCATTGATTCGATGTGTGATATTAAATCTCAAATCTGTTTTGTGATTATTGGAGTGTCGTAAACTTATGTTTTCTATGATTATGCATCCATGTTTGAAATGAAACAAAAATTGTGCCATTACTTGAAAATTTGATAAGCTTCCTTTTTTACCATTGCATTGATATGCTGATTTGAAATGATTCGATGAATGTATTGGCACACGGATTTGAAATGTTTTGATGAACTGTGAGGGCACCGGGATGCCTACTTGTGATGAGATACTATGATGATGACATTGATGATTCCGTAGCTACGAAGGGACTTTGTAGAGGCACGGGTTGCCCGGATACGCTTCTGCATGAGGTATCTGTAAATGTCCAGTTTATTTTTATTCATAGGCGCGGCCAGTTGAACCCACATCGGGGGAGGACGTGTGTCCATCACTATCTAGCACCGCACGTGGCCCTATGTCGAGTCTGGGTAAGCAAGGGCTAAGCCCACGGCAAACGTTGGGGTAGAGAGCTACTTTTGAAACACTTTGCATAATAAAACCCCCGATGTGCCTATCCTTGATCAAGGTTGACCTCTGCCAGGATCCTTTCGGTTTGCTCTATGATCTACTTGATTTTAAATGGATGCATATATGTATGATATCGTGTGAATGATTAAAGGATTTCATTTTAGCGAACATATCATGATTTACTGAAAAATTTGAATTATTGGTTATGAATGATATTATTTGACACTCAAATGTTCACCTACACTATTAGTACTTGAGATTAATCCCCTCGCTCATTGAGTATCCTCCCATAGATACTCACCCTTCTTCTTTCCTCCCTCAGATAGGATTTTTGTGCTGGAGCGATACTTCAGAGTATAGAATTTGGGTGTACTTGTTGTTCAGGAGGGTAAGATCTTAAGTTTAATTTGAAGGATGAATTACACATTTTATTTTCGACCCTGCGAGGTCTTGTTGAGATCCGTAGTTTGCCGTGTACTTAATTTGGGATGACTGTAAAATTTATGTATATTTATTTGCGAAACTCTCGTATTTCTTTTGCATTGAGACGATTGTATGTATTTGAATGTTACTTGGGAAAATTGTTGTAAATTTGCATAAAATTTAGGTCCGCTCGGTGTGGGGGCTGCTCATGCTCTAGTTGGACATGACAGTAGAGGTTTGTGGCTAGGTTTGTTGATAGATTTTTATAGTCTTGCGTTGTTCTGGATGTCGGCTATGAGAGTTGTTGGTTTTGAAGAGGCCGGGATGACCATTTGTTTTATTTTCAGAATGATTTTGAATTATACAGATTTAAACAGGTTTAATTGTATATGGGAGACCTCCAATTTATGGGTAGGTTCTGCCCGATTTTCTGTAAAAATACAGTCGGCATTCAGGGCAACGGGCGGCTGTTCAGGATCCCGGTTCGGCGCGTGACAGTTTTAATCTTTTATTTATCATTGAAACAGAGATGAACCCTATGTTTCATGATCTGAACTTATAAGAGTGATAAAAGATTGGATTGAATATAGAAATCTTAAATTTCTGCAAATAGGATAGTCTGACCAAAGTGTAGTCTTTTTGTTATAACTTTATTTGCACGAAAGAAAATTAAGTTGGGTTTTCTACATATAAAACTAAACTTTCGTAACTTTAAAATGAGGTATGATTCGTTGGATTCTGATGAGAATTGGATTTTTAGTGATTTTCCAAAGTGAAACCTTCTGCAGAATGATCCCCTGTTTCTGCCCAGTTTTGGCTGAGAACTTGGCTTGATTTTGAGATACCTTCCAGCCTGAATTTGTCAAAGCTCTGGACGTGAAATTTGTAAATATATGTCTTGTCTTTAATTTGAGATAAAAATCATGTGATTTGGTTATGTGTAGTAAAAGTTACAACCATTTTCCCATGACTGCGCAGATTGGAAATTATGCAGTCAAGACCACTTAAGATAAATTTCCATGTCTTTCTGTAATTGGAGTAGATCTAAGCTACAAATATAAAAATTATTGTTTTGTGGCTAGTTTTTAAGTGAAAAATAGAAGTTTTACAATCCAAGAATGTTAATTCAAAGTGCAATGATTTTCTTAAAACATGAAGTTATGAGAATGAATATTGAAAATGGATAGTGAGAATTTTAAGTATAGAGACATATTTTTCACTTTACATATCATGTATTTGACATCTTAGTAGTATTGGATAATGTTTAATCTAAATTCTATATTATGATTTACATAATCATTAGGCGACGGACCATCGAATCGGGATAAGGTTGAGACTTTGGATTAGTGGGAGTGCATACTTTCCCAAAATTGCGAGTGAAACTTTTATGTCTTGTTTAATGAGAAATATTTTTATGTGTTTTGAATACTTTATTTTAAAATATGGTTTTATAACTTTATTTGAGTGTGATGTGTTCTCATGAAATATGATGTTGCAAATGTGAACTTTGAGATGTTATTGCCACATAATTTTACATTGTTTGATTATTCATATTTATCGGGACAAAGAGGAGTATGGGTTGCAAATTGGTTTTGGAATTTGATTGTAAATGAAAACTCTGTTTTTGGTGACCGATTGTTCACGCAATTACTGTGGCTTATTGCTCCCTCATGATAGGTGGGAGGAAGAGCGGTATGAGTGGAGCCGGATATTGGATTGAGGTAGTGTGATGCAGGGCATTAACCAACCCAAGGTTACTATTGGATAGCCATGAGTTACCAATGGTGATGTCCAAACCAACACCAAAGATGAGACAATTTTTTTAAAACAAATGAATGAATAAAAACCTTTGGTGGTTCTCGTCCTTGGCCCCGGCCAAGGTTTTGGATTGGAAAAATATTTTCGATAGTCCTAAAATTTTGAACGAAATGTAACCCATCTGATGCAAAGAGAAATGCTTTACTTTGAATACTGGATGGATAATGTTTTGTGAACTTGTGAATGTTTTTGTAATGACAACATGAAATCTGTTGATAATGGCTTTAAAACATGATCACACACCCACTCATTGGCATATATATAGATTTTTCACTCACTAGGTACATTTGTATTCATCCCATTCTTTCCCTTCTGTTTTTAGATTTATAGATAGTAAGTGCAGATAAAGGGCCTTTCTTTTGGAGATCTGTGAAATCCATTCCATCTGGAGTTTTGCACTTCATGTAAGATAGTCTCATTTTGAGTTTACATAGTCATAGACGGATTCATGTGAAAGATCAATGGAAATGGAATTATGTTGTATTGTGGGTTATTTGTATAAGGTTTAATACTTTTATATATGTATGTTTATTTTTTGATTTGTCACTTTGTATTAAAGAGAATGGGACTTCATTATTTCATTTTGGGAGAGATCATATAAAAATTGTTTTATGATTACAGAGATTAGGATATGGATTAGATTCAGGTTGATAACAGGTTAACCTTGCGGAGTCTCGGAGTGCGTGCCTGAGGTTACATGTCTTTCGAGATGACACGGTGGTTGTTGCGTGCTCGGCTCTGAAGACGGGGGCATGACAAATAAAACCTTCAATTCTCATTTTTCCTCATTCCACGACTCTCATCTCTCTCTTTCTATTCTTTGTGATTCTCCTCACCCTCTCCTCTTGCTCTCTCTCTCTCAATCTCTCCCAAAAATCAATTGCCTCCTTATGAAATTTTATCATAAAATTTTCAAACTCCTGATCAAAGCCATAGATAGAGATAAAATTGGGGGGGGAGAATCTAGTGTTTGTCCAAAAGGGGGAAGAAACTAGGGTTTTCGTGACTCAGTGAACAAGACTCAAATTAACCATGAAATTGAGATAATTTCTTTCTCCTAAACTTGGGTTTAAGTTATTCATTAGTAGATTGAATTATATTGTTGAGATTTAGGAGATTGGGTTGAAGAATATGAACCTAGCATTCGTGAAATCATGTGAATTGGGGAAATATGAGTAGAAATATTTTATTGATGCTAGTGTCATGTAATTGATGAATTTAGAAACGTACATTGATGGATTTAGGAAAAATTAGGGTTTCCATAAATTGGAAAAAAATTGAATCAAAGTGATTTTAAATAGAAATGGGTGTTGATTGTTATAGGTTAAAGCAATTGGAACCTAAAGAGGAGTTAGACATTGAGTTGATTGTCAATTGGGAGTGATTACCTTCTCATAAAGTGAGTGGATGGTTCTATATCATAAATGAGTAAAATTATTTCAAATTCTTTTATAAATGATTTTCGAATGATTTTATACGATTTTGAGCAAATTTTTAAATCATGAGGTGTCTGAAATGATAATTTAAATTATATATGTATCCATTGTATTTATGAATAACTATGTGCCGTATGTTGTTGCACATTTTACGCATGAATGATTTACTATGGTTTGGTAACCAATTGTGAAAATTATGGCACATCAAATGAGATTTGAATGTTAGCAAAAGAATGATACATGTGTGTTAAATGACTATAGTTATTCCCTTCACAGCGCAACCCCGACGGGGTGATGTGGTTGGGTTTTATTGACAAAGGAGGTAGACGCGGTCTTCCTCTGCCCCCGTCATACTATATCTGATCGCACTCCGGTGAGGTACGAGACAACGCCAAGGAAGAGAGATGTAATATTGTGAAACAAATAGATTAAAAACCCGTCAGAATTATTTTGGAGAGACTCCAGAATTTTTGAAGAATATGAAATTGTGGATGCATATCTTTTTATTTATTATAATTGTTGGAGTTATTTTATATTCGATGAATGGTTTACAATGTATGCTTTGACATTTCAACACTCACCCCTCATTTATTATTACAACCATACTATTACATTCCGTTCACTAAATATTCCTATATTCACCCATCTTTTATCATTTTTTTTCAGAGGAAGTTTAGGTATTAGAGATTTAGCTGATTCTAGTGTTGGATTCCATCAAGCTCTAATTTTGTGAAGCTTTCCATTACTGGCACTAAGTTTTCTTTAGTTGAGATCTTTTGAAGAGATTAATTTGACCCATATGGAGTGTATATTTTTGAATTGTAATTAAAATTCCATTTTATTAACCCATTGAGAATTTCAAACTTTAAATTGTATTTAAATATTTTACTTTTCTCTTAATAAATTTATTTTTGAACTTGTGGAAAATTCGATGGGAGAGTGAACGGTCAGGTTGACCAAGTGTGTGATTTGAGATAGGAATGGGTCAAGATGGCCCCTTGAATATTGTTTTGAGGTATTGGAACAGGTTGAATGCCTTGTGCTATTCCAATATATGGGTAGGGTATACCCGTATGGTAAAATAATACAACGGTTATATCGTACTCGACTTGAGAAATGGGACGTGACAGTGTAGTCATATCACAACTATGACATCTTTGTCTTAGCTATATTGGAGTAAACAAAATGCCCTAACTCCTTGTGGTAACTACAATGGGTTTATCATGATTATGATGTGAAATAGAATGTATCAAGCCCCTGTCATTGTACAATGGCCTATCGTAGTTATAATAAGTCACCTTGGTACTATTGCCTCCAATGATAACTATGATCCAAGTATTATAGTCACGATGACAACCTGAAACCAAAACCCTAGTTTGTTGTTTTTTGAACTCTTGGTGTTCTTTTTCCCCTAATTCAACTTAGATTTACCTATCTTAACAATCAATTTAGCTTAGTCCAAACTAGTTTAATTTTGGTTGAACCGCTTGACCCGTTTTGACCCAATGTGGCCTATTTAACTCAATTTAGATTGTTTAATTCTAGTAGGCATATGGTCCCAATTTAGATTGAGTATTAGTTACCTTAGTTCATATTTGAGGTTGCTGATTGTATATGCTAGGTGAGGATTATTGAGGACTATTTGTTGTGAATCATTGTGGTTGCGCCATTTCGTGTTAGGTAAGTGTCAGGTAAGTGAACAACATTGCATGTGGCATGCTTTAGCTTAAGTTGTCACGCCCCGATCCTCGGATCGACCACGCGACAGCCGCCGCGTAGTCTCGGCACACGGGCAGAACCTCCCCATATACCGGGACTCCGCAAGGCTATAAAAAAAACAACACAATAATTCTTTCTACACCAATCATCAAAACAGAAAACATCACATAACAATACACATGCAAGGACTCATCCGGTCCATCCCTGTACACACGAGCACACATCGGGGAGAGGGAACCTGTACATGCACGAGTACACATCAGCACACAACGGGGAGTGGGAACCTGTACATGCACGCATCGATGTGGCCATCCTAACCACCCAAAATTCTCGACAAAAACAATCAAAGGACGCACCGGTCCATTTAACTCAAATCAGCACACACAAGGCCAACCCGGCCAACCCAAATCACATGCACGCATCCGGCCATCTCGGCCTTTCAAAAATCGAATAAAGTCCAAATGTCCCATTTATACAATAAGTTTTTACTAAAATGAAATTTCAAAGAAAATGAACAAGTCTCTCTTCCATGGATTTCAAATCAAACTAAAATAACCTTACATCGCTCTTATACCTAACAAGCCAGCGGATGACTCTTCACAAGCTCCAATTGTTGTCACAGACCTGAGCTTCCTCTGAAAGGTTTGAAAGAGAGGGGTGAGTATTGGGAAATACTCAGTGAGTGGGGGGGGTTGATATCATGTAATTAATATGTGGTGAACATGGAGTGTCAAAATCAGTATAATAAATACATTTCTCAAATTTACATTAAATTTTTCAAACAACGTATTATATTTCAAGCATACATATCAAACCATTCATATGCATCCAGATCACCTTTAGAAATCAATAGAGCTGGCCATAAAATCGTTCCCAGCAAGGGTCAACCACGACCAATGACAGGCGCATCAGGGGTTTTTCAAATGCATGTGAAGTTCAAATTTAGCTCTCTACCCCGACGTTGGCCACGGGCCTCCCCCAGTGCTAGACCGCCTATTCTGACGGCCCTCCCCTTTCGGTTCAACTGGGCTAGTCCGTAATCTGGGCCACGGGCCTCCCCCAGTGCTAGACCGCCTATTCTGACGGCCCTCCCCTTTCGGTTCAACTGGGCTAGTCCGTGATCTATAAAAACATGACGTTTGGGGATACCTCCTGTAGAAGCGTATCCAGACACAACGAGTGCCTCAACAAACGCCCTCCGTAGCTACGGTTGTCCCCTAGGGACTATATCATATCCATCAATTCCCATGGACTCTCAGTCCAAGTACCAAATCATTATCAATCGAACGTGCCAAGATGCATAGATATAACAGAAATCATGTTTCAGAATTTCAAAACATGGCACGATATCATTTTTAACAATTCACATGGATGCATATTATCAACTCATTTTCAGACACTCCATTTATCACAAAACATTTATCAAAACCTTTAGCAATATCATTTTTCACACGGATAAATCATGTCGTTTCTGAAAACGGTAAAATATGGTTTGATATTAATAACATGATATCGTAAGTCTCACTCACCTCTAAGGAGGGTACCCACTCCCTAGTCCTACAATTAATCCAAAATGACTCCTTTCGAGTCTCCAAATGTCAACCTAAACCAATCAACACAAATAATCATCAATTAAGGCTCTATTAAAGGGTTTTCAAATTTCCCTTTTATTTAAAATAGCCTTAATTTGCACAATCACATTCCTAAACTTTCGTTTCATCAATCTAGAATCATTTTCATCACCGACGACTTTAAATTTTCCATATTCCTCAATTTTACCAATTTCCTCCCGAATTTACATAATCCAAATTTAATTCATGCCAATTTCAATTCAAATCTCAAGGAAAACTACACAGACCAATCAAATAAAACTCTAATACTCTCTAAGACATTCAATCATGCTTTGCAGTCCAATTTACATCAATTTCTAGACCTAACCTCAATAATTTCATACAAACTCTCAAGAATAAAGCATTTCCTACGGATATAGCATATTTTCAGAATATATCTACACTTATTCTCAAGCTAAATTCAACAGAATAGTCTGAATATTAAAGGGATAAAAAATCCCTCACCTAGGGTTCCACAAGTTGCAGACCTAGCTTCCAATCGCCAGTGAATTCAAACTCAAACCTGTAACGATTTCAATTTGCAGCAATCGTTAGAATTTAAACCTAACTACTAAGAATATTCAAACCCTAGAATCAACATTGGAAAACCTATGCTTACCTATGCAAAGCTGTGACTTAGGGTTCTGTTGTCCTGCGGCTTAGGGCTTCTGCAAAGACTGCAGAAGGGTGGTGCTTGCAGAGAGCAGCAAGCACGGGCAAGCAGGGGGAAAGGAGGAAAAATTGTCACGCTCGAAGGGAAAAGGAAGAGAGCGAAAGCTCTCTGTTCGCACGAGGAAAGAGAGAGCAGAGGAAAAACTGAGAGAGATAGCACAAAACAGTCACGTGCGGTGGTCGGAGGTGGCATCACTGTGGAAGTTAGAGAGGGAACCGAAAGAAAGACAGAGAGTGAGAGTGAAATAGAGAGAGAGAATGCGATCGAAGGAGAAGAGAGAGAAGCAGAGAGTGAGGTAGAGAAAGATAGAGGGACGAGGGAGAGAGAGAGAGTGGCGGCGATCGGTGGTCGGTGGCGGAGAGACTGAGGGAGCGATGGAGAGTGCGAGAGAGAGTTCGCGAGAGACGAAAGAGAGGGGAGGAAGAAAGAGGGATTAGGGCTTTTAGCCTTAATCCTCATTTGGGGCAAAACGCAGTGTTTTGCTGCGTTTTGTCCCCCCTTATTTTTTTTTATTTTTTTTTTTTTTAACACCGAATTTTCGGTGTTACAATACTTAACCCCCTAAAAACAAATTTCGTCCTCGAAATTTAAAAATACGATTTATACACCGAAGAGCTACAGGTGCTATTTCCGCATTGCTTCTTCAGTCTCCCAAATCTGTTCTTCTAGTTGATTATATTCTCCACAACACTTTAACTATAGGAATCTACTTATTTCTCAACTGTTTGAAACCGCCGATCTAGTATTAACACAGGCTGTACGTTGAAACTTAGGTCTGAATTTTATTTTATCAGAAAAGCTTCAATCACATGAAATGGATCCGGCAAATATTTCTTAAAATATGTTAGGACTATTTTACCTTCAGAATCATCAACTAAGCTATCAAGACTCCAAAACAAAATTCCTTAAATTATCTTTCAAAAGAAACCTTTAATAAGAAATGTCCACTACCATGTCATATCCATATCAATTGCAGATCCAAAGATAGAGAAAATCCTTATATCCTCAGACTGGTGTATGACGAAATGTAAATCAACCTCAATACGACCTAGACTAAATGAGAAAATTTAATCCATTGACAATACCTGAACGCTTCTAAGTTTTAAATCTCCATTCCTTAGCCGGATAGCTTTTTAATCAAGATATTTCTATCATGCTCATTCTCAATCACTTTAGTATTGTGCAATATCACCAATATTCTATCCAAATCAAATCTAGTACATATATCTGCATATTATCCGGTGTTTGCATTAATATCCCCAAATTCTCAAAGCAATAACCACTTCTAGTGTCTGTTATATTTATCACTTCTATACTCTAGACATTACACTCTTCTCATCTGCATACAGTACTTTCAATACAACTTTCCTATTCTCTTAAAAACTCCGAATTGATCGGCTTAGCAAATATACAAGCTTTCCTGCTTTTGAAACCAAATTACTTCTTTCCAAAGAAATATTTTCAAAAATACCAAATCTCCCACTGACAAAAGCACTTCGATTACAACAAATGGAATCATAATCTCAACATATTAGCTTTCACCTTAGCCATAATGCAATAGAGAGTAGTAGTGAGACTAAAAGGTCTAAAATCCTTAACCTTCAATAGTGGGACTTCTCAACAAGGGCAATATTAGGAGCAACCCTAAGGATAGTATCTCTAACCTTTCTTCTTTCCATTCTGTCCCCTAAACCACTAACAGTCCAACTAATCATCTTTATTAAATAACTTATCTTCCCATACTGGAGACTCTAAAACTTCCCCACCGCAACACTTTCTTAGACATTTTCCTTTTGGTAACAAATAAGAAGGCAGAATTGGCTATGATAACAGCAACAATAGGTTTGGTCAACCTCGAGTCCAATTTATTGGAAATGGATTGTTCTCTGTCATCCCTCTTACCTTCAGGGGAAAAAGAAAACAAAAGCACCAAGGGAGCTCACCAATGCCTTATGGTTACTTGAACAAGTATGGTCACAGACAAATGTTTGATGAAAGCCAAGACTAGAATGAACATAATCGTTAGACACGGAATATGACTCCTGGCATAGCCATTTATTTCACAAAACTTTTTGAAAATAGGCTTGTTTTGTGAAAGGAATTTGAAAGCAAATGTTTTCTGCCCCTTTTACGACTAGAAAACTCCATGGTGCTGAACATACTGGTAACGTCTCTTTAAGTCCTACAGCTATCACCACGACATACAGCGTCCTCATTCTACAAAATATGCCCCAAAACAGATTCAGTTAGTTTGATTTTCTCATTTAAACCCTCATCAACTACCACCTCCATCATTCATATTCCCTAATTTTCTCCAAAAGCAAATCGTCATCAGACCTCATAAGACTCAATAGATCTTCCTCATGGTTCCTACCTATTCGATCATTAGATTCCTCAAAATTCTGCACACAACCCTCGATCGAACATCTGTTCTACACTGGCTTCAACCTTCATTCCTGGCGTGACAATAAACATCACCAACAAATTGTGGAATTCCTACATATATTATGGCCTGATTCTGCAAATTTTTCCCTACTCAGTGATTGATCCACTAGCTCATACAAATCAGAAGATAATGTGAGAGCGAACTTATAGTTGATTTCTCTAAAATTCCTCATTTACCTTCTATTAGCCGAACTACTAAAAGTTCAAGTAAACACCATCATTGAACACAAGATATACACCTCTATGAGTTTCCGAAAACTCCACATTTGCCAAGAATCTACATAGCATTAACCCAAACCACTTATCATCTTTAGCATCAAATAGTCCTTTTATGCAATTATGGTAACAAAATTATACAAAATTATGCATCACTATGGTAGTACTCCTCGTGGACCTTAGCTTGGGTCAATTGGCCAAAGAAGTGATTTTTGAAATCTGACCTAACGCATAGTCAACATTACAAATCTTCCTTTGCTCTTTGATCCATATAAAAAAAAACTAAACTCAGATAATTGTGGGACAACAAATGTTCTTAATTTTCCTGACAAACTAATGTCTTCCATGGCAAGAAATTTTATCATACTCAATATACAAAACAAACCCTTGCATCTCTATCAAATAATATCAAATTCATGTTGTAAATTTCCCTATCTAACTTTATAACAGATTGCACTTACTAACAAACACAACTAAGCATTCCCTTTTATGCCAATAATTAACAGTAACATTATCCTCACAATACAAATATCCACTCAAATCATCAAAATTTTCCATATCGGTTACAGGCAATAGGAAGAAACTTTCTAACAATTTCTGTCAATATCATTTCAGTTTATCCTTACCAACCTTTCCTTCATTCTATCTAATATACTAAATTTACATCCATATGGTTCTAATAAAGTTCTCATGTCCAGGATAAAAAAAAAAATTTCGAACTCCCACTATTTAGGGGAAAAGAAATAATTGATACCAGCTCTAGTATTTCAATCCCTAACCGTGAATCACTTGGCCATTGCTTGTTTAAGAAGAAATATCCATTTTTCCAAGGTTAAATTGTCTAGAAGAAATATCCATAAATTCCTTTTAGAAATATCCATTTGTTTATTAGCGCATTGAAGGCAGATTTGCCAGGTTTTCCTCATATTAGAATCCTTTGAACACAATTTCTAAATAAAATACTCCAAACTTTTCGGCATTTAAATCTTCTTGAATCTCACAAACTCAACCAATTTTGAACCATAAATTTCAATGTGCACTCTTCCTTTACTATCCAATCTACAGCCTCATTACAACCTTTCCTTCTTCCGATTGTAGGAAACCCTACCAAAGTCACGGCATCACATTTGTAACTTTTCATGTCATCATTTCAATCTAATCCTTCACCACCACCATGCTATCAAGACTCCACAACTAGGAACACTCCTCAAAGTGCCCTCTAAATGAACCCCTAATGGCCAAGTCCTTTTAAATCTCAAATATACTCTTTTATCATGCTTCTTAGCAAAATAAACCACTTAATAAGCCACTAAAACCAGATGTAGAATCTATCTTCAATAAAAACACCCTAGTTCTCAAATTATAGATAATAGTATCACCGAGTACCGTAAGCAATCTACTAGCAAGAATCTTAACCACAACTCAATAAAGAGGTGAAATCAAGATATATAATGACTATAATTAATATGTAGAGGTGTGTAGGAGGAATCTCATTCGGTTCCTCAATTTTCGTCTATGAGGGATAGTTCTACGAAGAAGAGTCAAATCTCAGCAATTAGAATAGGAATTGAACTAGGTCTTTAACCCCCTAAAAATGAGCATTCTTATCCTCTTAAGAAATCCATGGAAGACTTGTACATTCTCAAAAACGCCTTTTTCAAAATCCAAATACTTCAAAGTCTTTAGAAACTTTTCGGGACATTTGGAAACAATTTAAAACATTCAAAAACCAATAAACTTTTAAAATCGTGAGCCTAAGCTCTGATACCACTAAAGCTGTCACGCCCCGATCCTCGGATCGACCACGCGACAGCCGCCGCGTAGTCTCGGCACACGGGCAAAACCTCCCCATATACCGGGACTCCGCAAGGCTATAAAAAAAACAACACAATAATTCTTTCTACACCAATCATCAAAACAGAAAACATCACATAACAATACACATGCAAGGACTCATCCGGTCCATCCCTGTACACACGAGCACACATCGGGGAGAGGGAACCTGTACATGCACGAGTACACATCAGCACACAACGGGGAGTGGGAACCTGTACATGCACGCATCGATGTGGCCATCCTAACCACCCAAAATTCTCGACAAAAACAATCAAAGGACGCACCAGTCCATTTAACTCAAATCAGCACACACACAAGGCCAACCCGGCCAACCCAAATCACATGCACGCATCCGGCCATCTCGGCCTTTCAAAAATCGAATAAAGTCCAAATGTCCCATTTATACAATAAGTTTTTACTAAAATGAAATTTCAAAGAAAATGAACAAGTCTCTCTTCCATGGATTTCAAATCAAACTAAAATAACCTTACATCGCTCTTATACCTAACAAGCCAGCGGATGACTCTTCACAAGCTCCAATTGTTGTCACAGACCTGAGCTTCCTCTGAAAGGTTTGAAAGAGAGGGGTGAGTATTGGGAAATACTCAGTGAGTGGGGGGGGTTGATATCATGTAATTAATATGTGGTGAACATGGAGTGTCAAAATCAGTATAATAAATACATTTCTCAAATTTACATTAAATTTTTCAAACAACGTATTATATTTCAAGCATACATATCAAACCATTCATATGCATCCAGATCACCTTTAGAAATCAATAGAGCTGGCCATAAAATCATTCCCAGCAAGGGTCAACCACGACCAATGACAGGCCCATCAGGGGTTTTTCAAATGCATGTGAAGTTCAAATTTAGCTCTTTACCCCGACGTTGGCCACGGGCCTCCCCCAGTGCTAGACCGCCTATTCTGACGGCCCTCCCCTTTCGGTTCAACTGGGCTAGTCCGTAATCTGGGCCACGGGCCTCCCCCAGTGCTAGACCGCCTATTCTGACGGCCCTCCCCTTTCGGTTCAACTGGGCTAGTCCGTGATCTATAAAAACATGACGTTTGGGGATACCTCCTGCAGAAGCGTATCCGGACACAACGAGTGCCTCAACAAACGCCCTCCGTAGCTACGGTTGTCCCCTAGGGACTATATCATATCCATCAATTCCCATGGACTCTCAGTCCAAGTACCAAATCATTATCAATCGAACGTGCCAAGATGCATAGATATAACAGAAATCATGTTTCAAAATTTCAAAACATGGCACGATATCATTTTTAACAATTCACATGGATGCATATTATCAACTCATTTTCAGACACTCCATTTATCACAAAACATTTATCAAAACCTTTAGCAATATCATTTTTCACACGGATAAATCATGTCGTTTCTGAAAACGGTAAAACATGGTTTGATATTAATAACATGATATCGTAAGTCTCACTCACCTCTAGGGAGGGTACCCACTCCCTATTCCTACAATTAATCCAAAATGACTCCTTTCGAGTCTCCAAATGTCAACCTAAACCAATCAACACAAATAATCATCAATTAAGGCTCTATTAAAGGGTTTTCAAATTTCCCTTTTATTTAAAATAGCCTTAATTTGCACAATCACATTCCTAAACTTTCGTTTCATCAATCTAGAATCATTTTCATCACCGACGACTTTAAATTTTCCATATTCCTCAATTTTACCAATTTCCTCCCGAATTTACATAATCCAAATTTAATTCATGCCAATTTCAATTCAAATCTCAAGGAAAACTACACAGACCAATCAAATAAAACTCTAATACTCTCTAAGACATTCAATCATGCTTTGCAGTCCAATTTACATCAATTTCTAGACCTAACCTCAATAATTTCATACAAACTCTCAAGAATAAAGCATTTCCTACGGATATAGCATATTTTCAGAATATATCTACACTTATTCTCAAGCTAAATTCAACAGAATAGTCTGAATATTGAAGGGATCGAAAATCCCTCACCTAGGGTTCCACAAGTTGCAGACCTAGCTTCCAATCGCCAGTGAATTCAAACTCAAACCTGTAACGATTTCAATTTGCAGCAATCGTTAGAATTTAAACCTAACTACTAAGAATATTCAAACCCTAGAATCAACATTGGAAAACCTATGCTTACCTATGCAAAGCTGTGACTTAGGGTTCTGCTGTCCTGCGGCTTAGGGCTTCTGCAAAGACTGCAGAAGGGTGGTGCTTGCAGAGAGCAGCAAGCGCGGGCAAGCAGGGGGAAAGGAGGAAAAATTGTCGCGCTCGAAGGGAAAAGGAAGAGAGCGAAAGCTCTCTGTTCGCACGAGGAAAGAGAGAGCAGAGGAAAAACTGAGAGAGATAGCACAAAACAGTCACGTGCGGTGGTCGGAGGTGGCATCACTGTGGAAGTTAGAGAGGGAACCGAAAGAAAGACAGAGAGTGAGAGTGAAATAGAGAGAGAGAATGCGATCGAAGGAGAAGAGAAAGAAGCAGAGAGTGAGGTAGAGAAAGATAGAGGGACGAGGGAGAGAGAGAGAGTGGCGGCGATCGGTGGTCGGAGGCGGAGAAGGTGGCGGAGAGACTGAGGGAGCGATGGAGAGTGCGAGAGAGAGTTCGCGAGAGACGAAAGAGAGGGGAGGAAGAAAGAGGGATTAGGGCTTTTAGCCCTAATCCTCATTTGGGGCAAAACGCAGCGTTTTGCTGCGTTTTGTCCCCCCCTTTTTTTTTTTTTTTTTTTTTTTTTTTAACACCGAATTTTCGGTGTTACATAAGTATACTTTGGTTCATATTTGGATATCGTGCAATGCTTATACTATATAGAACTAGGGCATTTATTCGATTTATAATGCGTAGGATGTCTATTATATATCAAACGCATTCATTTATATCCTATTTAAATTGCTTTTAGAGTCTGGAGTCACTTGCAATCCACCGGGTCCAAGTCTAATATGCACACTAACTCAGTATTGATGTCCCTCGGGGATTGACGGATGGTCAATAGGATTAATTGGCTAATTTTGATAAATTCTCCTGTTTTATACTTGTGATCTGCATGATCGTATTAAAATGATTTGGAATCAACTATTTCATATTTAAATGTTGTACCATGCTTTTTATCTATTGTTTAGCTTTGACGAGTTAAGTCCTTTCTTTTCGTCTTCACAAATCCCATGAAATGTGAGGTCAAAAATTGGGGAATATAAAGAAGTATTAGTCCTATGGACGTATTCATATTTTAGATTTACTTATCATATTATTCTTTTGTGCACCATTGGTTTTAACATAATGTACTCTTGGATTTGGGGGAAAACTTGATACCTTGATTCGTATTTTAAGACTTTTATCTTATGATCATGTCACGTATATATGATAGTTGTCATTTTCTTTTAGGGTGGTACATTACTGGAAAGGTTAAAACGATATGAAATTTTAAGTTTCGACTTAAACCAATAAGAAAGGAGTATGATTACAATTTACTTGCTTACTTTATGAAGAATGAGGTTTAAGTTTACACAATAGTACATATTATACTTCAAAACACAAGAATTGGAGCCTATAAGTGACTATACAAAGAGTGATCATTCCATATCACCAATCAATTTATAATTTTGATTATCCTAGGGTTCTCAAGACTATTTGGAGAATGAAACTCAGTAATGGAAGTGCTCATCTTCATGTTGATCATATGGAGGCACAAGTTCAATGATGGAAACTATGTCTTCATGTGCTAGTTTATTTTGATTCAATTGACTGCCATTGTCTGCAGAAGCAGTTCCTTCATCTCCATCGTAGATGATCCAATCAGTGTGCTGTGAAAAACTAGATGGACCTTGAGCAAGGTTGTTATTTTGTGAAGCTACAACAAGCCTTCCATCCATTGCATCAACGTGATTCTCTTTGTCATGGAATCCACTTCTCCTAAAGGTTTTGCTAGAGAAATCCTTGTCATCATATCGCCTCATTACCTTGACTAGTCTTCTCCAAAATGACATGTTTGGATTAGGTTTCATGAGTTCCTTCCTGTGCTCATAGAGAAAGAATAGAACAAAAGTAACGAGGGCTAAAATAGAAGCAAGTCCAGCAATGAGAAAGAGGCCCCAAAAGCTGTGAACGGCAAGACTGTTAGAAGAAACAGTGGTCGAGTCTGAGCAGCTAGACTCGTCCCCAAGCCATGCCTTCTCAATTTGCTTCATCTTGTCCCCTTCAGTCACCTTTAGAACCGTCCTGGAAACATCAGATCCTAAAGGTGAACCACGAGGGAAGACCTACATCCAAAAAGATCATGAAACTTAGATAATGTGTTGAAATAAACTATTACTCTAAAAGCAATGCTGACCAAAAACTTGGACAAAGTCTATCGTGTGGCAAACCACTCAAATGCTCCAAAACTTTAAACATGAGAAAGTGTGCATATAATCTTAGACTTCCTCTTCAAGTGTGAGGCCATGAAGCTTAATAAAAGAGTTTGAAATGTGTGGATTTATATAGCACGAATGCAGTATGCCAAGTTTTGAACTTAGGATCTATTGATTCCATTAAGTTGAGGGCATAGCTACATCCCGTGTCTTGATAAAATGCATGCAAGATGTGTGTCTCTATGTGTGGGTGTGTGGGTGCGAGGGAGAGAGAGAGAGAGAGAGAGAGAGGGTCTTACAAAGCCAAATCCACCTGTCTGATAAGTGGGTAGAACCATAGTATATTTTGAACAATAGGTTGTAAGAAAGAGTTTCATATAAGGTATTTCGTCAAAAGCAGCTGCAACACCACCATTGGCACTCCCTGCTGACAATCTTGCTTCTAGGTCGTCGAAGGAGTTGTAGGCTCTAAGCTTGGAAGGATCAAATCCCATCTTTATTAGCATTCCATAGACAAAAGAACCGCTTGGGAACCCCACATACTCCCCTTTCTTGAGCAACACACTAACATCCGCCACAGTGGGTTGGAGTTGTTGAACAGTAAGTAATGAGGCTAAGCTCGCAGTGTAGCTTGAGGTAAGTATGAGCACAACAAAAATCCACACAATCAACACAAATCTAGCCAAGTTGTTTACAACTTTCTCGTCTGCAAGATGAAGGTACCGAAATTAGCACTAATCCATGAAACAATCTCATGTTTTGCCTGAAGATTATAAGTATATGAAGATTTTGTGCAATAGAGATCACAACGCAATTTGAAAGGTTAGAGCCAGGGGTGTCTCTCTCCCACAATAAACCCCCTTGCCCAGATATTGGTGGAATTCAACCCAAGGCCTTTGATACCACATCTAGAGACTTTACTGTCTAAATAAGTTGACCATACAAATCAAAATATGAGAAAAGAACTTACTATGTGCAAAAACCATTGTTGAGAAGGCAAACCAAAATACCATGCCAATTTGATGGGAAGGCGGACCGCGAAAGTCATCATTCACTCTATGTTCAAGAAGCCAAATAACAAATCCAATGAAAATGAAGAAGCAACCAGTTGTTACCCAGAGATCTCGAGTAAGTGGCTTCAAGAAAACCCATGCATTTTTGCTTCTTTGATCTCTAATCGGCACAATCATGGTCACCCCAGATTCTGTGTATGGCATGGTAAAGTCCACATACAATGACCTATTTGCTATAATTGTTACGTCACCGGCCACAGCATCAAATTTCTGTTCATGAAACGTTAAATTTCATTAGTTAATATGCAATTCACATCCATTATATTGGACTGAAATTGACTAGCATATTCTTCATGATTTCAAGGAGATTCTTAAACATTTTAGCAACCTAAACTTTGCCCAAAACCATTTTGCACTATGTTATCAACTGAAATTAATTGCCATGGTTATGTTCATTGGCAATGGTGTCCCTAAGTTTCTATTTGGTACGGCAGTGCGGAGTGGTGCTACACATTAAACAAATGTTGGAAGAGTGTACTATATATCCAAAGTTGATGTACTTCCCAACAAGTGTTTTTTTTTTTAACCGTTTTTAGATCAAAGAAGAGGATGTTAAGCAAAATTGTCCCCAATTAGATAAGCTGAAGAAAGAAGGTACCAACCTGGAGGTAGACTTGATAGGAAAGATCATTATAGCTACCAGCACTACTCCCATCAGGTTTGGCAAACGGAACAAACTCATAAGGAACAGCATATGACAATGAAGCCATCACAGCATTAAACACGTCTATGGAATAACCAGTGACGACTGTTGTGTTGGTGCTAGGATCTCTTGTCACAATCACAAACTTAGTAGGATTTTTGTTCACGGGAACCCCGACTCTCAACTTCTTCCCACTTGTTGGAATCACCCAACCCTTTGGAGGACTTGTCGAATAGCCTGGCCATATAATAGTTCCCAAGTTGTCCTTAGAGACAGAATAAGTCATACTACTAGTTCTAGTGTTTACTAAATTCAAATCTCTCACTATCCCATTTCCAGCTGTCCAAAATCCGACTCCTTTCACTCCATTTCCAACTATGTTAATTGTCTCAAACATTGAGGATTGAAGTTGTCCATCAATCAACCGAAATTCTCCACTTAACCCTGTAAAATTAGTATCCAACAATGCTTGCCGTAGCGTTGGACCTATTTGAGACACCCCAAAAGATTCAAGGTCTGTTGATGCATTTTGAGATGAATTTGCTTTCAGGAAACTCGAATTTGCAAATCCAACTTTTTCAACAGCCATAGCTAGTGCAGAGACTGTATCATATGCCCATAGCCCAAAAATATTCATTTGAAGATTGATGATGTTTGGATTCTCGTGATGGAATGTAGCTTGCCATCTCCTAGTAAAATTTTGAAGTTCTTGTGTAATTGGAACATAAGGCCTAACACCCAAAACACCCTGCATGGAATCAAAGGCAGAAGATTCCACGAAATTTAGTAGTGCAGTGATTCCATCAGTCATGATCCAAACATAGTCTTGAGTCATCATGCCAATCTCTTTTGCCTTCAAAAACAGCCTAGACCCAAGAGATGGCAACATGTGGACAATAAAGACTCTGGTTTGCATAGTCACGAGCTTGTAAAGTTCTTCTGCAATTTGATCATCTGTGGCAGATGGAGAAATGATGCTTCTATAAGGCACGCGAGTGTCAATCTCTTGCAGTGCATCTGTCAAAAATGGAATTACTCCATTGCCAAATTCATTGTCCACATAAATTGGCACGGCCTCTCTCCATCCGAAGGCCTGGACAATGGCACTTATTGCTTTGACTTGAGCTGAATCATTTTGGGCAGCTCGAAAGAAGTATGGTGTTTGGATTGATGAGAGCAAAGGGCTTGTTGCACTGAAGGATATGATGGGTACTCGAGCTTTGTCTCCTATATCAATCACAAAGTCTGACTCCATTGAATTTTCTGGTCCGATTATTGCTTTCACTTCCACATTTTTTATGAGGTCTAGAGCTGAAAAACAAATATAAAAATCAATCAACTTTGTCCAGAATTTTGAGTGTTTTAGAAGAAAGATACACTTCACTATAGTTGGACATGGTAATTTCAATAATAGTTTTAGATTTGTCTTCAAGGAAAAAAAATTGGAACTAGATACTGTACAGGCTGCCACCTCACTCAAGAGGAAAATGATCTCCTAATTGGTAAAATTGTCTTCTACAAAAGTAAAATATCGATAAACTCCGAGTCCGTCATACTGCCACGTCGTGATCGTCATATGGGTATATTGTTTCTCTCTTAATTGGTAAAACTTTATCCATTTAATTAGTGACATACAAGCCCTCCCAAAATATACATATAATATGTTTGTTGAAATATTGTCTTATTTTTTCAGTAAATACAAGAAAATGGCAATTTCCACTAAAATATAACCAAGGCAGCGCCATTTACATCATAATCTTATTTCAGGATGAAGTTCTTGATGAATTAAGAGCCAAAGGTGGTTCCAGAGTTTGAGATTAATGAAGGGTTAAAGTGGGTTGTTCCACAGGAAAGTTTCGTTATTTTGTGGGCGATAAAACCTTTAATGTTTTCATGTTTGATCTGTTTTTTAGAGGTCCAATTGATATGAAGAAAAAGATTAGCCTTATAGATTTTGGTGCAGCATTACTTGAGGATGGATGATCTGCATTCAGACTTTGAGGATGTCGAAATTAATTTGGGTTAGATTATTTCACAGATATAAATTTAAAAATTTTATTTTTCTTTTTTAATTATTAAGGTAATTTAATATTGAAGCACACTCTTAGAATAGGAAAAATAAATGCAATTCATGCTCAACTCTTGGTCCCCATCAGTTTTCATTTTTGAGATGCGGCTTCAACTTTATCATCCTTTGGCTGATGCAACAGTTGTGCAGATTTTAACAAATAAGTACCCCATAATATAGTTTTTTTTTTTTTTGGAACCAAATCATAATAATTTAAATAGTAAAAGTTCATATAATAGATATATTTTATATAATAGTTTTATTATATAGTATTGTACAGAATGATTTAATTTTTACGGTACAAAGATAAAATTGCATAAAAATTATATTTTAGCTAATTAAAGTGATGGTTCATATCTGCCATCCCTCTCTCAATTAAAGCCAATGATATCCACATTTTTTGTTTCTTGCTTCGATAAAGCCAAACATTTCCAAGTCATTCTCAAAGAAAGGCCTCTACTGTGTGCAAAAGAACTGCAAATATAGATTTTGACATCGAATTTCTAAGTCATTCTCACCATGACTTTAGTTGCCTAGAATTATTAAAACTCTAGTAGAAGAAGCTGCATTAGGATTTTTTTTTATTATTATTATTTTAAAAGATTTATGTAAAATTTTTATTTATCCCTTGCTTTAACTTAGGTATATTCAAACACGTATTAAGACTTCTATTATACAATTTTGATAATTTTATTGATCACTAGAAACATTATTCCTTTATCTTACGGGTACGTTCCTCGCATTAAGTTTTAAGGTTTGAACTAAACAACTCAGACCTCGACTCCAACTACATTAGAAGCCTAGCACTTTTTATATCCCATTTTCAATTTTGAAAATAAAAACATGACAAGAATACTTTTTCTTGACCCCGCGTACCAAATGCAGAATCGACATTGTCTTACGAGTTCCGGACTGAATGAAAAACTGTACTCGCATCAATATATAACACACATATATGCTTCTCTTTCTCTCCCTCCCCAATGCGCACAAGGTAACATCGACAAAAAAAAAAAAAAAAAAAAAAAAAAAAGAAAAAAAAAAAGAAGAGAAGAGTGGAGAGGCACAAGAGGGGCCCACCAACACCACCTTATCCCCATTTTCCCCCTCCCTCACGTGCCATCTCCCTCTCCCATTTTCTTTTTCTTTTTCTTTTTCTTTTTCTCTTCTTCCCTTCCCCTGTTTTCTTCTTCCCCTGCTAACCAAGACCCAACTCTTTCCCCCTCTCGCCGAGCCCTCTCTTTCCCTCTCCAGAATTCATCCAAAACACACCCAAAAATCAATTGTTAAAGATTTCAAACACCTAAACACCAACGCTTGAGCAAAACTCTAGTGAGAAATTTATAAAATTTTATAGAGAAAATCTAAAGTTTTGAAAAATTTAGTTATTAGATGAGATTGATGTCTCAAATCAAAGTAATAACATCTTACTAATATATATTTGAGTTATTTATGGTTGTATTGATAATTTATATAATTTTAGAAAATTTTTATAGAGTCAGAAAAATTTGGGTTTTGTTGGGACAAAATGGGTGGTAAAATTTGTGATATAAGTTTAGGTAAGACACTTTTCTCATGTGGTTTATGATAATATATCAATTTTATGTGAATTATTGTTCAATATATATTTTTAAGAAAATGTAGGGTTTTTGACCCTAGGTTGTCCATGTAGAAATTAACATGAATTGTAAATAGATTGTGTTATTGGTGATAGTTATATATCAATAAAGATTTTGGAACATACATATGTAAATCCTAGAAATTTAGGGTTTGTGATTATAAAATTTTTAAATAAAATTAATAGATTTTGTGCCTAATGTATAATATTGGAGGGGAACAGAGAAATTATGAAATTTAAGATACTGGGATTGTGAATTGATAATAGGATACCAATTAATCCTTATGTTGAATTTAGACATAATTATTAATTTGTGATCAATGAATTAGGATAAGATACTCAAAAAGTTAAAGGAAGGATAATTCTTATTTGGTTGGGGATTTTATGAGTGGATACCATCTCATGAGACGAGTAGATTATATGTTATGTTTTAAATGAATAAAATTTTTTAATTGATCTATAAAATGATTTTCAGATGAGTTTTGAAATGTTTTGTGTATGTAAAATGTCCCTATATAAAAATTTGATATAATTATGCATCTCATTTGTTATAGATAAGTAATGTGTCATGTTTTATATGATGTACCGAGTATGATTTGGTTTGAGAAATAATTGAATTAAATTTAGTACAGAAAATGAATTTATGAATTTTGTGAAATGGAGCATATAATTAGATTGGGGTGAGAATCTAAACTCCTATTAAATGATTAGTTATTTCCTTCTACGATATGACCTGATGGGGTGACGTAATGGGTTAGTAGACCATAAAAAGTCACTGAACACGTGAAGTGCCTCTATGGTCAAATGTTATAAATAAAATCGTGGAATAGTTAGTCACACCACTAATGAAACACCACATCCAATGTCAAAGATTATAGTGTTTGTGAAGTTAAATTATTAAAACCTCTTGGTAGTTCCACCCTAAGTAGTGGTAGACTTTTGTCGAGAACAATAATTTTGGTTGCCCTATATTTAGAAAATGTAAAAATTATTGGATACATAAATTTTATTTCATTATGATGATTGGATCTAGATGAAAATTTTGACTTTATGATGACAATTGATGTATTTGATTACGATAAAAAAATTTGAGAAAATTATTTGATATATTCATACTAACCTCTCATTTATTGTATAATATGTTATTCTACTCACTGAATATTGTTTATACTCATTTCTTATATTTCATTTTTATAGAGGATGTTTAGTTTGGAGGTTAACTCTTGTCTTGAGCTGAACTGAAGATATTTTGTGAAACTCTTTGGGTATCGGATTGTTTGGATTATATTTTGAGGTATTAGTTAATTTTTATGGAAGCGTTGGTTGTAACTGTTTTTGGAATATTAATTTAAATTTTATTTTTGTTGATTTTGAATTTTGAATTTATTTGGTTTTGTGTACATATATTAAGAATCTATTTGATTTTCGAGACTATACTTGAGAAGTTGTATTTGATTGAGTTGATTTCAATTCCTTGAGTAAAGACTTGTGTTATAATATATGGATTTGATTGGAATGACTAAGTTGGCTTTTGTGCATATATTTGAATTGAATGACCAAACTGGTCAAATGCATGAATGTTTTGAACAAGGAAAATTCAGAGTAGTTTTTTGGTTGTGGAATAAAAGCATGTTGGTGTGTTTCGAATTGTTGAATTATTTTGAGAAAATAGATAGGTATTGATGAATGTCTTACGGTATTTTGATATACGGGATAGATTTATCTGTATCTCGTGATAATACGGAGATTGTCATGTACCCGATCCGACCATGACACACAACATGTGCATTTATGTTTTGCATGAACATGACATCCTTGTAAGAGTATTCATATGTAGGTGTTGTTATGACCTTAAATTTGATTATTCAAAGTCAATCATTTTGACATGACTCATATTACAATATTCTACAATTTGCAAGACTTTTGGACCATTGAAAATTATGCAAGCAATCTCACAATCATTTCAACATGACTCATATTACAATATTCTACAATTTGCAGGACTTTTAGACCATTGAAAATTATGCAAGTAATCTCATTATCGTCAAATGAATCAAATTGTCTGAAGTCTTTAAAAATCCTTTTTTTTTTTCGCTCACTGTTATTTTAATTTATTCATATTATTAGTAGTTAAACCAAAAATTTATAAAATATGTGAATAAATTAATATTATTATAAATCTTTTAAATTCGATTATAAATTCTTGATCATGGTAATAACTTTTGAAATTAGGTACGACATCTGCTACAATAAAAATTATACACAAAATTTTGATATATATTTCTTTTTCAATATCAACATTGTTAATGTTTTATTGATCTGAGTTTTAAAATTTTAGGAAACAATTGTATTTTTCAACTCAACTAAGATTTTGTGATGCACATCAAATTTTGTGGCTTGTGGAAGAAAGACTTGCAAATTTTGATGAACTAATATTAAGAAGCTCTCTCTCTTGCAGAGGCTCATGGTAAACATACACGCACTCACTCTCGCTAGATGGCTTTATTTAATATTGGTCACTCATTGATTTTCCTTTTTCTTTTATATTAGTGGTGACTAAGGAGAGCCTACGCTTAATAGCGACTGCTATGACAAAATTAGTGCGGAGAAATTCAGCCTGTTAGTGACGAACTTCGTCGCCAAAAGGACTGTGAAACTTTGGGAATGAAGGATCGGTCACTTTTTTGTGACACAATTTCATGGGTTATGGCTTCAAATTCAGTGAAAACGGGAAATTTATTGCTAACACGATGAAACTTATTCCGTTTCTAATAATGATGAATTAGCGGCAAGTTTTGTTATCCCCCTTTAGCATATTTTTCTACTGTGGCTTTACAGACTTTGCAGAAGGTGTTGTGTTAGAATTTGAAACAATGGAAACACCTAAAGATTGTTTTTGTGTGTGTGTGTGTGTGTGTGTGTGTGAGAGAGAGAGAGAGAGAGAGAGAGAGAGAGAGAGAGAGAAAGAGAGAGAGAACCTGATGAAGCTGCACTCACAGCATCTTCCTTGGAGTTCCTTACATTGAGATTGAGCCTAGTCTTGTAGTGTCCATGTGAAGCGTAAAAATCAGAGACAGACATGGTGATGCAGCTCAACCCTATTCTCCCAACCGAAGTATCAAGGTCAAGAACCACCCCAATATTCACCGGGATTATTGTGGTGTTCTGAGCCACCACTCTGGTGTCACTAGTGAACAAAATGCTTAGGGAGAAAGATAAAACAAGGAGAGAGAAAACAATCTTGGTTTGGTTCATCTTCGTCATTTGGACTCTTAGGGAGGATGTTATAATGGAATCAGTACAGTATCCACCCAAAAGATGGCCCTATTTATAGGGAGTTAAGGGATAACATTTGAAGCTCGAAAGAAAATAAAATACGAGTACTAATCTCTTCTAAATTTTTTGTAAACCAAAAACCAAAATAAGCTAAAATAAAAAACAAATATATGCTAGTTGTTAGACAACATCACAGAGTCCCAAGTCAAGAGGGTATAATAAAGATTAGGTTGGACCACATCACATCCATCCGAATACAAATGGAACAACTCATCCTTGGGCCATTTTATTGATGCCTTTTTATCTAGGTAAAATATTTCTCAGTAATTTTCTCCTTTTTTTTTTTTTTAAGTTTTCTTCGTTAATATATTTTAGGAAATTATCATTATTAATTTCGCAACCAAAAATGCTTTACACCTCATTGCAACTCTCTCTCTTTCTTTTTTTCTTTTTATTTGAGGAGCGATACTCCCCTTAAAAATCTTCCTCATTTTATATTGTTTATTTATTTTACTCGGTAAAAGAATGATACCAAAAGAAGCTGCGAGTATTGATATTCTATGAACAAGGTTATTGGAAACTCTTCTACTGTGAGTCATCTAACGTGTAAACATATAATTGAGAACATTAAAAGTTGTGTGTAGCTTTTAAGCGGAAATTGTCAAAGTTGTGGAATTTCGGCCCCTAAAATTTAAATGGAATTGATGTATATTTTATTATAAAATATGATTATTCTATTATTTTTATAAAATAATTAATATTTATATAAAATTTTTATATTTTTATATTTACATATTTCTTTATTTTTTCAATTCATTTCATATATTTTTTAAAATATCATATTTTTGATCATTTGATATCCATTTCTATTTCTATGAAATGTATGTTACAACGATATTAAGGTGGAATTATATTTAACACAACTTAGTTGCAGAAGATGGGTATGCACAGAGATGTGTAATTAAGGCATCAAGTCCACGTACACTGGAGTCCTCGAACTTGGGGCATTTCGATTTTCTCAAACACAATAAATTTGCCTTATATCATGTGTTAGAGGTAAGAGTTTATCTTGACCTTGGCCAAATCGAAAAATGGCCCCGCTCAGATTGACGTACGCATACTCAACAGTCATTCGGAATAGATATGTGAATGAGCTTTCCCTATTAGGGTATTTTGAATGAGAACATCAACCTTAATGGACATTAATGGACCCCTTGGAAGAAAACAAATAAAGATAATCATAGACATTGACAGACATTAATGGACCCCTCGGAACAAATCCACACAAGTAGAAATTTCGATGCAATCTACTGGGAAATTTGGTGAAGGAAAGGATCATTGTCATTGGCTTTCAATAGATGTCAATTCTTTCCCAACTTGAATTCTAGTTCAATGTTTCAAGCACCAGAGTTTTCCGCTTCAATTGAAGAACAAGTCGAATTTTGATTTTTCTGATAGAACAAGGGTAGTTAAAATTAGAATTTGCATAGATATCATATCGGGTATAGAATCTACACAAAATTTTGTTTATTAAAATTTTAAATTTGAGAATAGAAAAATAAATATAAAAAGAGTAAATTTTTATATTAAGTTTTATAATTATTTAAATCAAATTATTCTTTCAAATTTTAAAAAATCGTGTTAAAACAAGACCTCACATTGAATATGAAGTCAATTGAAGTTTCCATTACTCTATGGTTACAAATTGTGGTAAAGTCAACCTGAACTTTGACAAATAGAAAGCCTTTCACTCGACAAGAAGACACTTCACTCAATCAATTTCACTGCCACCCGGTACGAAATGAGAGGTATACCTGTTGCCCGGGTGACTTCCTTTAGAAGAAAAGAAAACAAATAATCAATAGCAAATTCACATATAATTTCCTTTTTCTTTTTGTTATTCTACTTCTGTCCTACGTTATGACAAACAATTCTCACGGTATAAAAATATCTACATAAAATCATTACTATTTTTACCAAATTCTATAGTCACTACTATTTTCCTTTGTTAGCATATTGGAACGTGTAAGCCAAAATTTTGATATTAAAAAATTTTTATTTAATTTATTAGTTTTTTTTATAAAATATTAATAGAAATCAGATTATAATCGAATTTAAAATTTAGATATAACACTAGAAAAAATTCAATATTTAAATTTTTTAATTTTATATGTCTCATGTACTTACCAAGGGTAAACTTGAAGGTGAGAAATTCTAAGAATGAGATGTCTCATGTTGGAAGTGGATTGGCTTATGTGTGGATTTCAAAGAGGATGGGTCACCTTGTGGAAGCCATGAGACGCCATGGAGCATGAAGGATGAAGCATGATCCACCTTATGAAGAGGAAGGACAACCCAAAGAGGAAAAAGACTAAGGATTTTGAGAGCTTGAGGCAATGGGTCGTCTTGTGCAAGGGATTGAGTCACCTTGTGTGGTGTGAAGGTGTGTGAGGTGCCTTGTGAGTATAGCCGAGACGTCTTAGGAGTAAGGGATGAGAGCATAGGACGCCTTGTGCAAGAAATGAGACATCTTGTGTAGAGTATGAGACGACCTGAGGGTGTGTGTTGAGGACACAGGATGCCTTGTGGTGAAGATTGGGTCATCTTGTGCCTACGGTAAGATGTCCTGAAGGTATGCGAGATGAAGAATTTGAGGCGTGCAATGTTTGGGTCGACCTGTACAAAATGTTGAGTTGCCATGGGTAGTGTACAGAGCAAAAATTCTGAGACCTCACCTACTTGGGTCGTCTTGCCCAATCTTTGGGTCGACCCCAAGGCCTAAAAATTGAAATGTTGAGTTACCTCAACCCATGTTTGACTCCCCCTAGGTCCCCAGAAAACAAAGGACAAGTTGTCCTGGCCTATTTGTGAGTCAACTTGGGCACATAAAAATATGTGAAATGACCAAAATGCCCTCCAAACTCAAATAACACTTAAAACATATGAGGGGTAAAATGGTAATTTCAATTCTAAAAATTTTCAAAAGGATTGAATGAGCCCAAATGCATTTATTCAATGCTTTTCTCTCTCGAATATATAGCTCTCTCCTCTCTCTACATTCATGCCCCTTCTTCACAACTTGATTTATTTCTCTCCTACCAAATCAACTGCTCTCTACTTAAATTTACCCAATGGATTTTCAAAATTTCAATCAAACTCAAGGAACGGAGGATTAAATGGAAGAATCTAAGGATTTCTCTTCAAAAAGAAAATTAGGATTTTGAAACCCAACCTCCAAAACTCAATCCAACCTCAAAATCAAGGTAATTTGCCCTCCCTAATCTTGGGTTTAACTTTTTTAATACTAGATTTGATTGTATTGTTGAGATTTAATAGAAATTTCATAGGAAGATCAAAAAACCCTAAAAATGGTGAATAGTGAAATTTAGGAAAAATGAAATGAAATATCGTAGAAAGGTCAAAATGATGTACAAGTGGTGGAAATGGAACCATGAACATAGATTATTGGATTTGGAAAAAATTAGAGTTTGTGCAAAATTTTTTAAAAAAATTATAAACCCTAGAATTGGGGGTGAATTTACAACTAAGTTGTGGTTTTTAATTTAGGAAAATAAATCGGAGCCAAATGAGGCATTGCATTGGATTAAATTATGAAATTGGGAGTGAATACCCTCTCAAAAGGTGAGTGGATAGTTATGCTTTATATGAATAACTAAATTATTTTCAATTATAATTTATGAATTACATTTTGAAGGAATTTAAAATGAATTTACAATATTTTGTGATTGTGGTATGTTCTGAAATGAAATTTGATAAATCCATGACTCTTGAACTTGAATATTGAATTATTTATACCATGTTACACTTGGACACTCATGTGAATTGTGAAATTTTGCTTTACCTTGTAATTAGCAAGAATTGATTTATAAATTAAATTTGGTAACATGGTGCTAGAAAATGACTATAGTCTGAGTCTTGCCACAGACCGAGTTATCGAGGTGACGTGGTTAAGGAAAATTTGATTGAAAATTAGAGGTCTGGAGGTGACGAGATGGAGATCCACTCAAGTCGGCCAGATGATATGATGGCACCCCACAAAAACAATTATGGGCCAATACCAAGGTGAAGGGAATTTTATGAAAATTGTAAAAAATCTCTTGGCAGGTCCTACCAATAGCTATTGGTAGGAAAAAGGTTTTGACAAAATCCCAAAGATTTGGAAATAGAAATTTAAATTGTTTAATGATTAAAACAAATGAGTCATGGTGGAATGCGATTTATATTTCAAATTTATGTAAATTTTTTATCTACTGAAATGAGATAAACTTGATGATATATGTTTAGCACCACCACCTTCATTTATGTGTTATATGTCATTGCACTCTACTCACTAAGTATTTATAATATTCACTCATCTCTTCCATATCTTTCAGAGGAAGCTTAGGTGGGAGACACTATTTTGAGACAGTTGAAGAAGTTATTTTGCTGAACCACAGTTAGTATTGGTGATGTAGATTTTATTTTGAGATTGATGTAGTGTGATCCATGGAAGGAGACTTTTGTATGTTTTATATGGTTTGGATTTGATTGATACTTGTTTTATTTCTTTTTTAGCAAATATTTGTAAAATTCTTACTTGGAAAATGTGGAATTTTGTTAATTTTTGATTAAATTTTCCTTTTGCAAAACTCATTACTTTTATTGGGATATTTGGATTTTATTTTGAATTTTGAAATATTTTGAGTTTGTAAATGAATGAAAAAGTGTTGGAAACTGTTTGGAATGCCGGATTAGCCAAATTGCATGTGTGCTTAAACAAAGACGGATCAGGTGGATCCTTGATTGTGTTATAAATGCATGCATGTATGGAACAGGGATGAACCGAATAGATCCTTTGAGTGTGAATAGATGCATACTCGTTTATTTTGATAGATTTTTTTATTTTAGAAAATTATTGTATGAGTTGAATGTCTTGCGCTATCCGGTATATAAGGAGAATATGCTTGTATTCCGAGATAACGCGATGGTTGTTACATGTTCGACGGGAGAGTCGGGGCATGAAAAAACGTGTGTAGGACAACATTACTATAGAAAAAGAAGTAGAATTTTAGGGGCATCTGCATATCAATCTCAATTGTGCAAGTTGTATTTAATTTTAAGTTTCAATTATATTCTTCTATTAAGAAAATCGAGTATTTTATTTCTCTTTCTCACGACCTGCTTCAATTATTCCCCAAATGACCTACATGTTCTTCTCTTTTACTTGATTTGGTACAAATATTTGTGGCAAACTATACGTGTTCTTCTCTTTCTTCTTTCCAAAATTAAGAATTAAATAATTCATTTTTATATTTTAAAATGCATATTTTAGAGCCATCAATAGGGCCGAGCCTGGCCAAATCTAACCCAGCTTGGCTCAGTTAGAGAATAAGGGCCATGTCGAGATGGGCATATATATGGGGCTCTGGGCAAAAACCGATCATTTCTTGGAGAAGGGGAAAAAAAGTATCAGCAAAAATATAACTTCCACTTCGGATTGAAAATCTAGGCTAGTTATTCTTATTAAAAGAGCATATGCAAAAAGTAAAAATCCAACCCAGCAACCATAGCATAACAAGTAAATCCAAAAATCTATGCTTGGCTTGAGGTTTAACAACACAGACATAGAGAAGCATAACAAACAAAACAAATGTATCTATATTTCTCAAAGAGGATAAATTTTTTACATATGAACTTAAATTTTTAGAAAGATATATCTAAAAAAAATTAAATTGTTATTGGAGGTGGATTTTGCCTCCACAGATCCATCTCATTGTGATTCGAATGGGTGCATGATGAAGGGGGTTAGAACGTGCAAAAGACCGCCAGATGGTGCTCCAGCGGGGGAGGTTTCGATACTTAAGTTAGAAAGAGCGGTTTTCAAAATAAATAAAAGCAGACAGCGGGAGAGATTCTGACACTCAAATCAGAAAGAACGGTTTTTGAAATAAATAAAAATTGTCTGAAAGAGGAAGAGATGACAGATCTCCCCGCAATTTGTGTGGCCTGTGTTTAGTCAAAGGGGGCTTACAGGCTTGATGTATCGAAGGCTTTTATATGGGATGCTGCGAGAGTCGTGTCCGTTCGGGGCATTACAACTCTAGTTTCCTTATGAGAGGATCAGAAGATTTTAGATTTCAAACGTCAGAGATTTGAAACCATTATCATTTAGGAAATCTAATTATACGGGAAGATTTTTTTCCTTTTCAGTTAGATTTTTAAGGGTTTCCTTTCTTATCCAAAATAAACATTTCATACTAAAATATGAAGCCCAATCAAGGTGAGATTCAGTTGAGTATTACATTTAGGAGTCGAAGTGTTCGGTTTCTTAAGTATTCAGTAGTTATCGATCAAATGAAGGAAACAATCGCTCAGTTTTACCGAATGCACTTGTGGATCGAATTGCATAAATCTTGTTAAGAGTTAGCTGAATAGTGAATAGGATATCACGAATAATAGATCCTATTAGCGGGTTGGGGCGACATAGCCCATTCAAGAAGACATGTCTACTCGATAAAATGGGACGGCATAGGCACATTTATATTTATGCATACAGAACCTTTTGAATCACAAGCCTTACACTTGCTATTTGATATTTTTAGTATAGAGCTTTTTTGAATGGGCTCCAATCATTTGCTCCTGACTCGTGGTGTCATTTCGTGAAAAAAGCATCATGATTAATGACTTTATCAAAAAGGCGATAAAGTTTTAATGTGATGAGTGTCCTTTTGATTTCTGTGAACCGTCCTCAGTACTCCTTTAAAAGTCATATGCTTAGACGTATTGTGTACTTTGCATCTTCGTCTACGAATAGTTCTCTTGTCTGGTGAAAGTCTTTCTGAAAAATATCAAAGGGTTCGTCTTCTTCCCACCAAAGTATTAGTGAAACTCAAAGCACAATGACGAAGGAAGAGCTTAATGAGATACGATTGGATATGGTTTTGGGAGGTGTTTTTGCACTAGTATTACCCATCGACAGAGATAAGGCAAGCAGAGCGCCCGATGGTTGTATCCCTATGTAAAAGCAAGTTGTGATGTATGGAGTGAAGATCCCGTATACGGGTCCGCTTACGGAGGTGATGCAATACTGGAGGGTTTACCCGCATTACTCATTCCTACCGCTTGGCATTTTGTGGTTGCGATAATTTCCCTATTAGGGTTTTGTCGCATTTGTTTTGAAGTGGAGATTTTAGCAATTCTTTTTTCACTGACATGGTGTATGGATCAAGGTTCTATCCATGATTGGTATTGGCTATAGATTCGTCTGGATTTCTACAGAAAGTTCTACTATAGTGAATCAAAAGACAAGTTTTGGGCGCAGAAGTATTTCTTTGTGAGGTTTTTGAATATGGACTTTCTGCTTGCATTGCCGAATGCAAAACAAGAACTACTGTTCAAGGCAAAGCCTCCACTTCCCACTTGCCATTCTCAATTTTTCAGATCTGTCAGGTACTTTATGAGTTCACTCATCAGAACATTTGGGTGGACTCGCTGGTGGATGATCAAATGTTGCTTTTGGCGGGCTTACTAATTGATGAGAGAAGAAAAATTGACAGATCCATCCTGTTAGAGTAGAGGGGGAAGGAGCTGGTCGATAATCTGAAGTTAGTGGAGCGTTCCATCTTGGATATGATTTCGACCGAAAAGGAAGTGAGGCCAAATTCTAAGATGTCACGTGATCGCGCCGAGGGGCCTCCTAAGAGGGGGCCATCAAAACCAAAGAAAAGAAAAGTCCAAGTGGCTTAATATCTCGAGAAAGAGAAGTCATGCAAAGAGGCCGAAGAGCACACATCCCCTATTTTGTCGAGATGCTTTGAGGAAGAAGGGGTCATAGGGGAGCCGAAGAGTATATGTCTCCCGTTTTGTCAAAATGCTTCGTGTCTGTGAGAGTGGAGACAGAGGGGGTAGGCAGTTGGTCACTTGGTGCATCTCCCTCAACAGAGGGTGCCAAAGAAGGTGTCCCAGTAGAAGAAGCTCCTGAGGCAGAGGTGCCTGTAGATGTAACTGCCCCGTTAATAAGAGAGGGTCTATCAGTAGAGTCACATGTTCCTATGGTGCTATGGGCGAGACATCTATTCAGTCTCCAATAGAGTAGCGAGGCCATCCTTGTGAAAGAGCAGAGGAAGATGAGCTCTCATTGTTTATTTCTATTAGGCCTTTTGATATTCAAAAGGATAGGCAAGAGGGGCAAACAATTGCTGTCTTCATGGGGGGACAAATATTCGACTGTGTCGATGCTAAAGGGACGTTCCGACTGGCCGAACAGTTTGACTTTCAAGATCCCAACTTGGAATTATTGAAAGCATCTCCCGAGTGGGTAGATAAAGCCCTTCAGTCTCTTTGCTTGATAGTACTGTTTCTAACTAGAGCTCATCCTGTTTAGTTCTTCGCTTTAATTAACTAGTGTAATTTCTTCCTCACATTGTAGCTTTGGCGGAATTCCAGTGGTAATGGAGGAAGCAATCGAAAAAGCAGGTCAACCGCTTGGGAGACCAAATCCTAGCATTATAGGATACCTTGGAGGAGAAAGATGCCCAAACTGAAAGCGTATCTGTTGCCTTTCTCGGGGAAAAGGATGAGCGAATTAGGTGTATGGAAAAGAAGCTGAAGTCGGTTGAAAAGCGATACAAGGAGTTAGAAGCCAAGCAGTGTCTTCACATTGGTAGCTTGATAACCGCAGAAACATTGGTGTGGTTGAGGGAAGAGTCCCTTCGAGAGGCTAAGCAGAAGATATCACATCTTGAAGAGTCTGGTCTATCCCTCAATCATTCCCAACCTAGGCTACTAGAGAGATTGAGGCGTGCTAAGGCAATAGCTCTCGAAGTTGGGATGTTTGAGGCTTTGCCTCCTTTGGAGGGGCCGATTGGTCGGACGGTGATAAGCAAAGGCTCCATCCCTGTGGCTCCAGATAGTGATCATGTCGGGTTGGTTACAGTTCAAGTGGTCATAGAGCCCTCTTCTCAAGAGGTCTTAGTGCTTATTTCTCCCTAATCCAGTGTAGCTTTGTATTTTTCATTTGGAAGGCCTTTGGCCATATGGTGTATTTGCCTTTTGTAAGAGCTCCTCCTTCAATAGAGTGTATCTTTTTTTTTTTTTTTTTTTTTTGCGTATTCCAGATGTGTCTTGTTGATGATTTTTTAAGTTAATTTGTTTGTGGGGTATTGCTAATTTATCTAGAAGTGCATCGCCTCTATTAGAAGGGCAGTTCGATCAAACCGTGATCATACTAAAGATCATGTTTCATCTGTCGCTTCGAAAACTTAAATAACGGTGCTTCAATAAAGAATAACTGACTGATGTGACATCAATTTGTTTGGAACGGTGGATCCTATCAGTGGATCAAGGTGATACGAGCTCGCTCAAAGAAGTGGCTTCAATAGAAGGTTCTTTACGTAGGTTCTCCAGGTAGCACAGATTCGTTTAAAGGAATAGATCCCATCAGTGGGTCAAGACAACGTTAGCCAATTCTTGGACATCGATCTTTTTGGTAGGACAGGGCGGCAAAGGCCTATTCAGGGAGATAAATCCTTTTGGTAGGATGGGATGACAGAGACTCATTCGGGGAGATAGATCCATTCGGTAGGACAGGGCAATAGAGACCCATTTGGGAAGATAGATCCTTTCAATAGGATGGGACGACAGAGACCCATTCGGAGAGATAAATTAATTCGGTAGGATGAGACTATAGAGGCCTATTCGAGGAGATAGATCCCTTCGGTAGGCCAAGGCGATGGAGGTAGGACCGGGCGACGGAGGCCTATTCGGGGAGATAGATATCTTCGATAGGACAAGGTGACAGAGGCCCATTCGAGAAAATAGATTTCTTTGGTAGGACGGGGCGACAGAGGCTCATTTGGAGAGATAGATCCCTTCGATAGAATAGGGCGACAGAGACCCATTTGGAGAGATAGATCCCTAGGTAGGACGGGACGATAAAAGCCTATTCGGTTCGCCATCATGTCTTATCATAGAAAAAAATCAATTTCAATTAGACTGAATATAAACACGAAAAAGTTATCTGTTAAGAGATTCTATAAAAATGTCCACTAAGGGAAAAATATTAGAATTTACTCAAAAAGGGAGGTAGAGAACGTCATGTCATAGGCCAAAAAAGTGCAAGAAGGAATGTAAAGCTCATATAGGAGTTACGAGTCATAAATCTAGAGGATCACTTCGTCTTGCCTATCGTGCGATGGTTTATCGACCGTCAAACCGTTCGATTCGTTTTCTCATGGTGGACCATGCCGATCGGGGGAAGGCTTGTTTTTTCTTCCCATACTAATAAATTTTTGTAGCTTTCCACTTCGGACCAAGAATTCCAATTTCTCTTTGACCTTTTACAATCGTCGGTCGTATATCCAGAATCTCAATGATAGTGGCAGTATCTTGATTTGTCCTTTTTGGGATTATTCTTCACGGGACGAGGTGGCCATCTGACATATAATTTGATTTTGATTTGAAATAAGACTTGGCTGGAGGTTTCACTCAAAGGGGTGTAAGTATTGAACTTTCACTGGCGCGGAGGCCTGGTCGATTCTCTTTTGGTGTCAACTATTGAGGCGATTGGCTACGTTCTTTTCAAGATGATCGGTTCTTCCGTCATTTGAACATTTTGGTGTCTTCAGCTGCAATGTAGCTGTCAGCGCGAGTATAGAACTCTTGGATGGTGGAAGGGGTATTCTTTGTGATTGATGTCTTCATTCCCGATGAATGCAATCTAGTAAGAAGCATGGTCAGTGCAATGGAATGGTCTAAAACTGGGACCTTTATCATCTCAGTGTTGAATTTCTCCAGAAAGTCTCTTAAAGGCTCATCGTCCTTCTACTGTAATGACAGTATCGAGGTAGACTTCCTCTCCTCTTGGCTCTTCGACTAATTACGAAGTGTGCTTCAAATTGCTAACGAAACTAGGAAAAACTCTGGATGTTAAGTGGTGGAAGTGAATTGAACCACGTTAGTGCATTACCCTTGAGGGTGGTAGGAAAATGTTTGCACATAGAGCCGTCTATTATGTTTCTTGAGATTATTACTGTTACGAAATGAGCTACGTAATCACGAGGGTCGGTCGTTCCGTCATACCAATCCATAAGGGGTTGAAGTATATCCCGAGATATCGGTTCTGAGGAGATTTTTGGATCGAAATGTGACATAACTGAGGGATATAGGGGTAAATCATTTCTTCTGGCATTTATCCGCTTAAGCTCATCTATAACGAGTTGCTCAGCAGGTCATAATGATCTTGGCAAAATGTTACCGATGGTTTATGGTTCAATCGAGGCACGAACCTACATAAGCAGGCTTGCTTGGATCCTCCTTAAGAGGATTGCCTTTTTGGCCTAACAGTGTGACTGAATCCCTCTAGTTGTTTGCTCATGCTCTACATCTTCGACTCCAATCTTTTCGGTTGAAGGCGGTCGGATTGGGCCTAGTAACATCGGCACAATCGGCATGGCTGGATGCCCTTGAGATGCAGGTTGAGGAACTGGTTCCGAACGGGGAGGTTGAGCATAGACGAGAATTTGTCAACAGGGTGAGCGAGTTCCATAGGAAGAGCTGCGTTAGTAAGGGTGGACGGGTAGTAGTATGGTCGTCCATGGTAGAGACGGCTTTCGACGTGGTTTTGGTTCTCCTTTTCGGGGGCATATAGGTCTGATGATCTGGAGATCTCAATGAATTCTCTCTAGTCTTGTTCCCATAGATGGCGCCAATCTGTTGGAAGTAAGTTTTGGTTCCACAGATCCAGCTTCTTCTGACTCAAACGGGTGCTTGATGAAGGGGCTTAAAACCTACAAAAGACTACCAAAGGGTGCTCTGGCGGGGGAGACTCTGACGTTCAAGTCAGAAAGAGCGATTTTCGAAAAGAATAAAAACAGACTAAGAGAGGAAGGGAGAGGAACAAAAGACCGTGAGAACCATGTGCGTTCGGGGTATTGTAACCCTAATTTTCCTACGAGAAGATCCAAAAATTTTAAATTTCAAATGTCAGATATTCGAAACCGTTATCATTTAGAAAGTTTAATTATACGGAGAGATTCTTTTCCTTATTGATTAGATTCTTTAGGGTTTCTTTCCTTATCCTAGAGATACGTTTTGTACTAAAATAGGAAATCTAATCAAGGCGAGATTCGGTTGAGTATTACTATTCAGTAGTCGAGGTGCTCTGTTCTTTAAGTATACGGTAGTTATTGGTCGAATGAAGGAAACAGTTGCTCGGTCTTATCGAATGCGCTTGTGGATCAAATTGTATAGATCTCATCAAGAGCTAACCAAACAACAAATAGGATATCACATATGATAGATCCTATTAGTGGGTCTGGACGACATGACCCATTTAGGGAGATATGTCCACTCAATAGAATGGGCCGCCACAAGCCCATTTGTATTTAAGTGTACTAGACCTTTTGAATCATATGTCTTATATTGACTATTGGACATTTTTAGTATATAGCTTTTTTGAATGGAGTCCCATCAATTGTATTAATTGTATCAAACGCAGACGAACAAATGAGTTTAAAAGTCACCATTGATTATTGAAAATGAGAGTATCAATTGGCAGGAAGCTGTCCAACACGTGGCTTAATCTTTGCACCAATGCTAGAAGCTCCTTCATTCATTATATTTGCCCAACATCATACCTTCCAAAGGACAAGAAAAAAGCTCTCTTAGAGACTCAATCTAGCTAACAAGAGAAATCAAGTGGAGGCCCAAGAAGAAGCAACAAAATAGTCCAGAAGAGGCCTAATATTCTCCATAGGAAAGTGTATTGGGTTCTCATTCAATCTGGCCGAAACTAGCCAAACTCAAGGCAATCGACTCTTCAAGGTCAGCAAATGAAATTCTGTTGAAGGTCCAATCCAACTCACAAATGAGCCCAACTGAAAATATAAGAAGTCCAGAAAAGTGCTCTTGGTTCTGGCCTTGTCTCGCCAGAACCCAGGATCACTAACTTGACCCAAAAAGCCTTGCATGTTCAAGCAAGTTCATGCACTTCAAAGGTCAAAGGTGAAGTTCAAGTAAAAACTTAATCTCAACCGAAGAAAGAGTTCAAGTCAAGGACAAAAGACCACCAGAAAATAGGCCTAGAACATGTTTGGGTTCTAGCCCAATCTGGCTAGAACACCAATACATGTTCTGGCCTAAATACTAAGCCAGCCCAACGGCTAACTTTGAGGACCTAGGCAAGAAAGGAGAAAATTAAACTCCTTTTTGGCCCTAATGGCTAGGAATATAGTAATTGAATACAAGTTCCAACTGCTAGTACTTGTCGTTGGAGCTTGTCTCCAATGGCTAGTGAGGGGAGCTTATACATCCCCCTCTTTCTTATAATGTTGTTGCTTTCTTTACTCTATAAATACTCCTTCTCAACATTTGGTAGGGCTGTTATCCCACTATTGTAAGGGATGAATATCCATCTTTGTAAATAGATAAAGAGGATCAAAATTAAGTGAAAAATAGTGTAGGATGAGTGGAAGAATTGAGGGTAAAATGGCAAGAGACCCTTTTCCTTTCAAAACCCCTCACCACATATTTTGGGCATTAACCCGTGTTTGTTTTGGAATAATTTTCTCATGTTCTTGTTGGAGCCATCGTGTTCATAATTTCTCTCTACTCCTAATGGTGTTGGGCTTCTAACCATATCGGGTTTGAAGTCCCTTACATTTTGTAAACATATCTTTCATATAAAAGAGAATAATTTCTCTTCTTTTCTTTCATTGCTTTTGCACTTTATCTTTCCTTCTTTTTACCGATGTTAGCATTGAATTCTAATTTTTCTACATAGTATCAAAGCGGCCTTTCGGTCTTGTCATCGGTGTAGCATTTTGTGTCCTATCCTCATGGAGGCAGGAAGGTTGGAGCAAGGGGAAGGAGTCCAGATTTTCAAGAAAGGGAGTGAAGACCTCTTTAAATTTTATTTCCAATGAATTTCTCTCTCCAAATTTAAGGGAGAGTGTTGAAAATTAGATCATCAAGTGGCAAGGAGCAGTCCAGCACATTCGGCTCAATGTTAGCCCAGTGTTGGCAGCTCCTACATTCATTATGTTTACCCAAGATCATGCTCTACAAAGGACTAGAAAGAAACTCTCTTGTAGGCCCAATTTAACCCATAAGAGAGCCTAAGTGAAGGCCCAAGAAGGAGTAGCAAAATGGTTCAGAAGAGACTAGAAGTTCTAGCCACAAAAGTGTCTTGGGCTTTGGCCCAATGCGGTCAAAACCTAGACCTAACAACTAGCCGAACTTAAACTCTTCAAGATTCAAAAATGAAACTCTGTTGGAGATCCAATCAATCTCATAAGTGAACCCAAATAAAAGTCCAAGGAGAAGTATAGAAAAGTGCTCCAGGTTTAGGCCCAATCTGGCCAGAACTCAAGATCACTAAGTGGACCCAAAAAACGCAGCATATTCAAGCAAGTTCGAGCACTTCAAAGGCTCAAGGAGAAGCTCAAATATGAAAGCCCAATCTTAGTTCAAAAAAGAGTTCAAGTCAAGCCCAAAAGCTGCCAACAATTAGTAAAACTTATCTGTGCTCTGATCCAATCTAATGAGAACACTAGAATGAGTTGTGGCGCTAACCATTGGGCCCAAGGGCCTGGGCTAAAAAGGAGAAAATTTAAACTCCTTTCTAGCCCCAATGGCTAGTTGCTCCCCCTCTTTCCTACAATGTCGTTGCCCTCTTTGCTCTATAAATACTCCACCCTTCTCCACATTTTGTAGGACTCTTGTCCCACTATTGTAAGGCATGAAGACCCATCTTTGTAAAAAAAATGGAAAGGATCAAAATTGAGTGAAAAATAGTGTAGGATGAATGGAAGAATGGATGGTAAAATGGCGAGAGACTCTTTTCCTCTCGAAGTCCCTCATCACACATTTTTTGGGCATTGACTCATGTTTGTTCTAGGATAATCCTCTCATATTATTGTTGGAGCAATCATTTCCATAAATTCTCTCTACTCCTAATAGTGTTGGGCTAATGTCCTTACCAAGGCAGGCTTGGAGTCTCTCACATTTTGTAAAATATTTTTCATATATAAGAGAATACTTTTTCTTCTTTTCTTTCATTGCTTCTGCACACTTTATCTTTTCTTCTCCACACCGGTACTGGCATCGAAGTATAATTTTTCTACACTAAGGACATTATACAAAATTCACTATGATGAAAACTCTCTTGTCCTGACCTTCAAGAGGAAGAGCCAATCATTTTTTAAATTGTTAAAGATTTCGAATTTGAAATTAAGATTAAGATTGTTATTGTTGTAAAAGTTTTTGAATTCAATCAAGTTTTTTGCTTAAATAACTCTCAACTCTACTAAAATTAACAATTCCAAATTAAGAGAATGTACATTGAATTTTTCCCAACTCTTAATTCATATCAATTTGATTCTTCCTGTTTTGTGCTGGACGTCACAAGTGGATAATAGGGCTGTCAATATGAGCTAAGCTTGGAGGGTTGGCCTGGATTGGCCCTCATTGCTAGCATTATATAGGCGATATTGAAGGGTTGGTCTATATAATTAATCTCCAAAAATTCAAATAGGGTAAATTATATTTCTGGTCTCTAAATTTTGTATCCAAATTAAATTCCTAAATTTCAAAATACTACAATTAAATACTCAAACTTCTAAAACTTCTACAATTAACTCCTTTCGTCCCTAACATTGCTGGTGTGACTGTTAATTGCTAAATTGGTGTGATATGAGATTCAAGCTAAAGTTTTATATTCTAGGCTTCACTACAAAAAAATACGGAATTAGTAGCGATAAATTTAGTGATAGAAATTTTAAAAAAATTCGTCACTAATTTGTTTAATGACGAATTTAACAACAAAAAAATTTCCGTGTCTAATAGCGCGTCGTAAAAATTTAACGACAGATTCTAATATTCGTAGTTAAATTTAGTGACAAATTACAAATCTATGGCTAAATTTAGCCACGGATTCTGAAAATTCGTGGTTAAATTTTGTATTTTATATTTTTATTTTTAGAACCTGTCGGCCCACCTGTCGGCTGCCGCCCCGACCCCTGCTACTTGCCTACTCGCGTATGAGTCAACTTTTTGCTTTATATTTTTGTAGAAAATGTGCACTTAGCCAGATTCGAATCTGAAATTAAGGAAACGTTTAGAGTGTTCTCAACTACTATACCATATTAACTTATCTGATATACTTTTTTTTTTTTTTACTTCATTACTTTCTTTCTAACTCTTCCCATCAAAAATATAATTTCCTAATTTAATAAAAATACAAAATATAAAATTAAATTTAATAAAAACACAAAATTATATTTAATAAAATTACAAAATTATCTTTTATAAAAATACAAAATTATATTAAAAAATATAAAATTATATTTAATAAAAATCAATACCATAATTTAATAAACATATAAAATACAAATTTAAATTTAATAAAAATACAAAATTATATTTAATAAAATTTCAATAACCTAATTAGCGACGAATTTAAACACGAATTTCAGATCCGTGGCTAAATTTAGTTAAGAATTTCAAATTCCGTGACTAAATTTAGCCACGGATTTTTAAATCTGTCGCTAATTAGCCACCGATTTGCAATTCATCGCTAAATTTAGTGATGAAAGATAATCTGTTACTAAATTTAATGACGAAAACATAATTTGTCACTAATTAGCGATGAATATAATACTCTGTCACTAAATTTAGCGACGGATTATAAATTTCGTCGTTAAATTAGTGACGAATATTTATTTTTATCGTTAAATTAGTAACGAAAATTAATTTGTGGCTAATTAGCCACGAAATCTATTTTGTCGTAAATTTCATCACTAATTTGCGATGAATTTGATTTTTTGTTGTTAAATTCGTGATTAAATAGCGATAAATTTTTTTATGAATAAATTTTATCGTGAAAATCGTGTTTTTGTTGTAGTACTTGATATGAGGTGATTGGTGGACATGACCAAAACACATTAGTACATTCTCACAATGTATATGCCACGACATGAAAGTGATGAGGTGGCAAAGTGAAATGCTGACTCTCTCTTATGCATGTACCTAAATTTGTAATATTCATGTGCACGAAAACTCTTCAATAATAATGTTTCTCAATTTTACAAAATATCTTCTTTTCGAAACATTTTGATACGTTAGATTAATTAATATTTATATAAAAATTATTTATATTTAAAAAAAAAATTTATATTAAATGAATGATGAATTTAATTATACTTTTTATATTTTATATTATTTATTTTATAATTAATAATTATATATTTGATTATTTTAAAATTTTATTATAAAAGAGATCTATTAAATTATTTTTATAAAAAAATTAATATTTATATAAAATTCTTAATATTTTTTTTATATATTTATGTATTTGTACACATTTTTGTTTTCTGTGATCTTATAAAGCGCCGTCTTTTTGTACTATTTCGTATTCCTTTCCAATTCATTCCAACCTAATTTATTGTTGATCATCATAGTTTTACACTACTAGATTTTTCTTTTTAAGATACAAGCAAGTGGACAATTATTATTATTATTATTATTATTTTGCGGATCAAGAACAAGTGGACTTAAAATTAGAATTTGCATAGAGATCATGTTCAATTCAACTGGAATTTCTATTTAATCTATGGTCACAATAGTATATGTGCTTGGGTCTATAGCTACTTATATTACAAGTAAACTTTAATTTTTATGTAAAAGATTATATTATTAAAGTGGATGGCAACCATTGTTCTTGAGTCGAACTTTATATATATATATATATATATATATATATATATATATATATAAAACCAAATATTAAATAAATGCATCCAAAAGTACAAAGTAACTAGATGTATCATTATAAAACAGCAGAGGAAGAATATATATTCGATCAAATAGAACATGCAATAGGCGATAGGACTTATCTTGCAGCAACCTATGACAACTATTAACTATAAAGATTAATAGTTAATCATGATTAATAAAAATAGTTAGTACTTAATCATGGGATTAATTAGTAAGATGGTTAGTAGTTAATGAGATTAGTAGTTAGTTGGGTGAAATGATTAAATAGTTAATAATATTAGTTAGTAAAATAGTGTAAATAATATTTTAATCTATGTAATGAGTATTAAATGAAATGAAAATGAAATCTCTCTCTCTCTCCCTCTTTATATTCTCTCCTTCTAATCTTTCTCTAGTTCTTTCAATCTCTCTAACTTTTCTCTCTATTCTTTCTATCTTTGTCTCTTTATCCCTCTTTCTCTATCTTTTTACCACTCTCTTTGAGTTGGATTGTTACAAATTAGTATTAGAACCTTCAATTCTTAGCAAGACGGTGAAAAATGGCGGAGGAAACATGACATGAAAAATAACTCAAAAAACAAGATGCAAAAATCGATGAATTGCAATTATATGTTGATAAAAGGTTTAATGAACAAGACAAAAAAATTGATAATTTCATTATTAAAATAGAAGCAAATTTTGATATTTTTTTGATGATGATGAATGAAGACAAGTATGAAAAACAAGGTACTGAAACACTTTTTAAGTCTCTCATTCTACCCACTCCTAGTAGAGAGATGTTGGAGGTAGAAGAAGTGTCACAAATGACCAAGAAAGAGTCTATTAATGAAAATTCCAAGGTTCATTGAGAAAAATTCTTTGTTAGAAGAAGAATCTCAATTATTCAAGAAAGAAACAATTGATGGTGGGTTCTTGCCAAACCCTCCAAAAATTAAACTTTTGGTGTTCATTGAGCAAATTCCTTTACCAAGAAGAAGTTCAAGGACGGTCCCTCTCAAGCTTCATTGTCTTCATTTTCATTCTACTATTCTCCATACAACTCAAATCAAATCTATTGTTTGACTTCATCACCTCATCTCTCAACGTAAACGCAAACCTTAATTCAAGATTCATGTATTCAAAGTCTCAATTATTGGTTTTCCATTCTTGAAGACAAGAATGACTTCAGGGGGGAAGAATTATAGCAATTACTAACTATAATGGCTAATAGTTAATCATGATTAGTAAAAATAGTTAGTAGTTAATCGTAGGGTTAGTTAGTAAGATGACTAGTAGTTAATGAGGTTAGTTGTTAGTTAGATAAAATGATTAAATAATTAGTAGTATTAGTTAATAAAACAGTATAAATAGTAATTCAATCTATGTAGTAAGCATGAAATGAAATGGAATTGAAGTCTCTCTCTCTTCCTCTCTATATTCTCTCTTTCTAGTCTCTCTCTAGTTCTTTCTATTTCTCTAACTTTTCTCTCTATTTTTTCTATCTTTCTCTTTCTATCCCTCTTTCTCTATCTTTTTACCACTTCCTTTGAGTTAGATAGTTACACAACCCTCCACCACCTGTAGGACCCTCGGTTATATTGGAGGGCAGCCTATTCCTTTATTCCTTTATTATTATTATAATTATAATTATTATTATTATTGTTGTTGTTGTTGTTTTTTCGACTTCATAGATATCGATTTCTTTTGACTCGAACAGTTGCTGTTAGGAATGATTTAAAGCTAACAACAGATAGTCAGAGGGTGCTCTAGCGGGAAAAACTCCGATACTCAAGTTATAAAGAGCGGTTTTCGATAGAAATAAACAGACTGAAAGCAAGAAAGTATGAGAGTTGGTCTCTATTACTTGTGTGCCAAGTGTAGGGTTTTCAGAGAGCGTACCTGACTTTTGGTGATATGAAGGCTTTTATGCGAGACTGCTAAAAAAGTTGTGTGTATCCAGGGTGTCATAACCTTAGTTTTTTTATCTGGGGGTCTGAAGATCTTGAAATCTTATGGTTAAATATTCTATATGATTCATAATATTTATCATTTAAAAAGTTCAGTGATACGGATAGATCTCTTCTCTTATCGATTAAATTCTGAAGGTATCCTTTTTTATCTAGAAAGTACATTTCGTGTCGAAATAGGAAACAAAATATCAATGTGAGGTTAGTCGAATATCACCTTTAGCTAATACAATCTGTTCCTTATGGAGCATTCACTCATCGACCGATAAGAAATGGACATTGGTTCTGACTTGTCGAACATTTCTATGGATCAGTTGAATTATCCTTGTCAGGAGTTAGCTGAATGATCGGTTAGAATAATGTGGGTAGCATTTTTTTAGTGTGTCAAGCCGTATTCACCCTTTGGAGAGATTAATTCCGGCCTATCGATACATCCATGCGTACCCGCCTCTTTGGATCATGGGCTTTGTAGGAGTGAACACTTTTCGTATTGGATCCTTCAAATGGGCCCCATCAATTATTATTATTATTATTATTATTATTATTATTATTATTATTATTTGTTCATTATTCATAAGAATGGCAAAACCTTGTTCTCATGGACCGGTCGTCATGGGATCAAGATCAAGTCTATGTTCCAGCCGCCGGACCATCATAGCAACTTGGCTGTATTAAACCACGACTTTTAATAATCCCTCGGTCAAAAATTCTTATCCAGAGACTTCAAAAAAAATATTAAATAAATGACACTATTTCATTTAACTTACTGTTTGACATATTTAATCAATACACGAGTTATTTTTTCTCGGGTCAAAAAAGTTAGATTTACTCAAATTTGATCTTATTTAATTATATCCACGTAATAATATTAGATTTTAAATATGTGTAAACTGCATCCATTGCACCACCTAACAACCATTGTTTAAGGACAGGATTTCATTTTCTCTTTTGGAATCTTAGACTCGATCAAGGAAAAACTTTTCCACAGTACCAATGTCAATTCTTCTTTCATTTAATTTAATTTAATATAAGAGAGAGAATGAGAGACTGAGAATGAGTGAAAATGTCCTCATATGTCTATGGAACTCTTGATGTGACGGGCTGTCTTTGCATAAATTAAGAGACTTAATATGAATTCATACATAACAATTGTTTTCTACGGTTTGTATAGGTCCAACTCCTTCAAAGAAGGCACATAAAACAAACATTGAATGACCATAACATCCAACGTAAGCAGGTATAGTCCAGTCTTTAATATACTCCATAACTCTTCTATAGAAAGTTAGATTCACTCTAATTTGACCTCATTAATCATATGCCCACAAGCAATGCATTGAAATCTAAGTTTTAGCCTCTCTTATGTATCGAAAAAAGAAATCTCAGATTCCAAATGTGTATATACCTTTCTTATGGTACCACTAATAGCCCTTGTTTAGTTTAAATTATATCAAGAAGAAGATTTAGGATTTCATTTTCTTTTCGGAGTCTTGGACCCGAACAAGAAAAGCTTTATAGCAGCACCGATGCCCATCCTTGTTTCATTTAATTTTATTTAATTTAAGAGAGAATGAGAATGAAAAATGAGTAAGATGTACTAATATTTTTATGGAACTCTTGATGCAATAGGTCATATTTTATGAAGTGAGACCTTTTATGAATTGATTTATAACATTGTTATCTACTGGCTGCATGAGCACAACTCTTTCAAACAAGGTTAAGAGACCTATATAAAGAATCCTTGTTTCATTTAATTTGATTTAATTTAAGAAAGAGAATAAGAGAGACTGAAAAGGAGTGACATGTAATAATGCTTTTTGTTGAAGGTAGGTTTGACTCTATAGATAATAGTTCTACTAACTTGAATGGGGTGATTTGGCCTTTTGATAGTCTTGACCGATTAGACCTACAAAAAACCGTCGGAGCTCTCCGACGGAGAGATTTTGACGCTCAAGTTAGAGAGCAGTCTTTGAAAGGGCGAGAATAGACTGAAAGAGAGATTTGCATGCCTTGTGTGTAGAGTATAACTCAGAAAGCATACCTGGCTGGGTGGCTAAATGATGTTTACATAGTTTGTGCGTGTGAGAGTTATATACATGTAGGGTGTTAAAATGCTAATTTCCTTAAAAGAGCATCTCAAGAATTCTGGGATCGTAGTAGAGGATTCTCAAAGATTTCAAACTCTTACCAGTTTGGAAAGTTCAGATCATCGTGGAGATCTTTTTCCTTATCGATCACGATTATAAGTCTCCTTTTCGTTTAAGTGGGAAGAGTGAATACTATGTTAGTGGATTACGTGTCGACCGTTGTGCACCAAGAAAGTCTAGACACCAATCAACATTAGACCAAGCAATTAGATCCCGATGAGAGATCTGTTAGGCGAATATCAAAAGGGTGTCATTCAATGAACTGCAGGTTAGCCTCAAGCCTAGCTTGGATCGAGTACCATCATTTACCCTCTACTCCTTATGCCACTTTGGAGGAGGGGTATGAGAACTAAACTAAGCATTGTTTATCTTGGGAGGTCGTGGAAATGTAAATGTATATATCTGTTCAATAAATGACTCTGAAACAGATGTTGCATAGGAAGCTGAAGAACTTGAATTCTCGATTCATTACACATGTTTCCTATTGGATTGTTTCGTCCGCTCAAGGCGACACAGATAATGCCTCTTTAACTACAAATGGTGGATAGAGGGTTATACCATTGTATCAGTGTGACACGAGAATTTCCCAATAGTGATTTTGTAGATTCCTTCCATTAAGAGTTAGTGTTTTCGAGAGATATTGTGAATATGGGTTTTGAGCCACAAAACCTTATGATTTAAAAGAGTCCTATCGATGTGAGGTTCCATAAGGATGGGTCTACTGATGCGAGGTTCCATTATGTCATCCGGCATTTGGATTTCATGGTGGAGTCCGTCAGGGTTCTTGACCTTGTGGAGGTGGAGATATTTCTTGAAGTAAGCTCTCTTCTCAGGGTCAAAGCCATTGTCTAACATCTGGGTGTAACAGGAGGTGAAGGTATTTCCTTGATATTTTCTCAAGTCGGGCAAATAGAAGGGGCAAGAAATGGCAAGAGGCTTGATGCAACCTTATAGTCTCTTTTGTACCCTTCTCGATTCTTTCTCACGTCATTTCCAGCTTCTACTAGAATTAGTTTATCGTTTTTATCCTTTTTTATCGTCGCTATTGGCGGGTCATAGGGCTTCTTTCGATTCTTGGTTTGCTTCCAATTGGCTTTCCACTATGGGACTCACATGTATATTTTTCAATATTACTCGATTTGGCTCAAAGACTTGTAGATTTTGTATTGTATTCAACCATGTACCCTAATATGTATTTGTAAGTTTCTATTACTTATTTGTTGATCTTGCTTTTGAATGATCATCTCATCTGTTGGTAGTCTATTGATGTGTATGATGAACACTTAACCACTGAGTAAGTACCTTGTTCGATAAGATTTAACCAACATGAGGCCTCTTAATCGATAGGCTTACTTAGTTAGTAGGCACAATGCATGGTTGCTCTTGCACTTGTTATTCTCCTTATAACCAAGAGAGTGAGTGCCAACCGCATGCTTGCCTAAGAAAGTAAGCCATGCTTACCTATTCAGGAGATATGTCCTTAATGATTGGCTTCATTCGGGAGGATTGGGTGATGCTTGCCCATTCGGGGAGATAAATCCCTAATGACAGACTCTGTTCGGGATGATTGGGTGATAGTTATTTATTTGAGGAGATAAATCTCTAATGATAGACTTCGTTCGGGAGGACTAGGCGATACTTACCCGTCCAAGAAGATAAATCTCTAACGACAGACTCCATTTGGGAGGACTGGGTGATATTTGCTCATTTGGAGAGATAAATCCCTTACTGACAATTCACTTTGAGAAGCACATGTATGAGAATAGACCGGTTGACCAATAAGGTAACACAATGAGAGAGAGGACTGTCAAGGTCTTACCTAATCATTTGATCGAATATTGGGCAGACATTGTCTTATCAGGAGAGTACAAATCATGACTGATAATAAATGTACAGGTTCTCAGAATTCCTAGTTCGGGGTATGGTTGAGTCTTCTAGGCGATTAAGGTAATATGTGTCAGGGCGAACTTCTGAGCGTATCCTATAAGGACCTTCCCAGTTGGACACGAGTTTGCCTTTGGCTGCGGTTGACCGGTGGTTTCTACCTTCCTGAGCACTAGGTCGCCCATTTTGAATGTTCTAGTCTTGACCCGCCTATTGTAGTACCTTGTTATTTGCAGTTAATAAGTGATCATTCGAACAAATATGGTTTCTCTTAGCTTAGGAAGTAAGTCTAGTCATTCGCATAGCATAAATTCATTTTGCCTATCTTCATAATGGTCCACTTGTTGCGAATCGATGCGAATCTTGACCAGTATCACTGCTTCACAACCGTACATCAGGCTAAATGGTGTTTCCTTTATTGCCCTTTGGTGTATCGTTTGATAGGCCTAGAGTATGCTGTAGAGTTATTCTACCCAGCAACCCTTAATCTCATCTAGCATAACTTTTAGCCTTTTTAGGATCATTAAATTAGTTACATCTGTTAGGCCATTGGTTTGCAGGTAGGCAACGGAAGTAAAATGATATTGGATCTTCATTTTGTTATAAAAGTATTGAAAACTTTTATTGATGAATTGTTTACCATTGTCGGTGATTAAGATGTGGAGCATACTAAACCAGGTGATAATGGATGTCCATATGAAATGTTACATCTTATCGGTGGTGATTTGGGCCAATGGCTTGGCTTCTACCCACCTGGTGAAGTAGTTTATGGCCACTATTAAGAACTTTCACTATGTGATAGCTGGAGGGAATGGTCCTAGAATGTCCGTTCCCCATTAAACGAGTGACCATGGGCTGGCTATTGGGCTGAGCTCAGTGGAAGGGTGGCACGGTACCGACAAGAAGCGTTGGCACTTGTCATGCCTTTTGACGATGTTGTTTGCATCGACTTTCATGGAGGGCCAATAATATCCCTTTCAAAGGGCTTTGTTCGCCAGACTTCGTGCATCTAAGTGGTTGCCGCATATCCCTTCATAGATTTCTTAGAGTACATTGTCCCCTTCCTCAAGTGTCAGGCACTTTAGATACGGATGAGTGTAGGGCTTCTGATAAAGATCTTTATTAATAATAGCATAGTCAGTGGGCTTGCATCTCAATTTGGCAGCTTCAAAGGGATAGCTCGGTAATTGCTCTTGCTTCAGATAGGCCTCTATGGGGTCTATCCAACTTGGTGAGTTGTTTGTCGATAAGATTTGCTTGGGCTCTTCGACGCTTGGGAATGGTAGGCTCTCTATGTAAGCTATTCAACTAGTTGCTACCGAGTTTGAGCTGACTAGCCTTGAGAGCATATCAGCTTGTACATTCTTTGATCTAGAATCTATTATATGTCCACCTCATTAAATTTGTCAATCAATTCGTGTATCTTAGATAAATACTTTGATTTCTCAGCTCTTTAGTTTCATAGGACCCCTTGATCTGTTTGACAACTACTTAGCTATCAGTGAAGACTTGTATGCTTCAAGCCCTTAATGAAAATGAAGGGCGTATTTGGTTTTGAAGTTATCTAGCCGTACTAGGATGAGTTCGCTCTCCTTCTTGAAGAGTTAGACGACCCATCAACATGAAGGGTCCATTCAAGTTGTATGTGTTTCTCTCAATCATCAGTAAGGACTTGTTTAGTGGGCATCAGGAATGTGCACTCAACAATGAAGTCTATGAGAGTTTGGCCTTTGATAGTTAGTCTCAGTTGATACTTGATCTCGAATTCATCTAGTTTGATGCTCTACTTGATGAGTCAACATGAGGTGTCCCTTTTTACAAGATCTGCTTTAGAGGTTGGTCAGTTAGGACAACAATGGTGTAAACCTGACAGTAAGGGCAAAGACATCTAGTGGTGATGACCAGGGCAAAGGTTATCTTCTTCATAGGTTGATAATTGACCTTAAACTCATGGAGTATGTGGTTGACATAGTATACCAGCATTTGTGTTGTGGAATCCTATCTTATGATGATAGAGTAGAGGGCTTGGTTAGAAATAAAGAAATAAAAGTAGAGCTTCTCACTTGGAAATGGCCAGGAGAGGAGTAGAGGCAACATGAGATATTCTTTAAGTTCATCGAACATGACTTGGCACTCAGGCGTCCCTACGAATCTTTGAGACTTCTTTAGAGTGCCATAGAAGGGCTTATACTTCTACTGGTGAGATGCTACATATCCTTCACGATCGTTGGGGGTGCCATGTAAGTATGGCTCGGATTTTCTCCGGGCTTGCCTCAATTCCTTGATTAGTAATAGGAAACCCAAAAATTGCTCAGAGGTGATCCCAAAAGTGCATTTCACTGGATTTAGCCTCATGTTAAAATGTTCCAATATTTAGAATATTTCCTCTAAATCTGTGATGTGGTCCTTGGCATTGGTACTCTTGATGAGCATGTTATCGACATAGACTTCCACGTTTCTGCCTAGTTGTTTACTGAAAAATTTATTGACCAAGCACTGAAAAGTTATCATGGCATTCTTGAGGTCAAACAACATAACCTTATAGCAATAGGTGCAAAGCTCTATGATAAAGTTAGTTTTTTCCTTATCCTCGGGTACTATGTGTATCTGGTGAAGTTTAAGAGCTAATGGCCCAATTAATTTTCCACCAGCTTGTTAATGTTAGGAAGCGGGTAATTGTCTTTGAGACATGCCTTATTATGGTCCGTGAAGTCCGCACACATCCTCTACTTGCCTTAGCCTTTTTCACCATGACTACATTAGCCAACTGTTTAGGGGATTCTAATTCTTGATGAACCCTGCTGTTAAGAGCTTTTGAACTTCTTCCCATATCGCATATCGACATTCCAGTGTGAACACTCTCTTCATCTGCTTAACAGGCTTTTGATTGGCATCCATGGTTAGCTTGTGAATTATGACCAAGGGGTGGATACTTTGCATATCTTTGAGAGACCATGCCAAGACTTTTGTATAACATTGTAGGCAATCCACAATTGCTTTCTGAAGAGACACTAGCAAGTGGGTGCCGATCTGGACGATTTGACCAGGTATATTTGTGATAGGAATTTTAGTTATTTTTTCCCTAGGCTGAGGCTTGGACTATTGTTTGATATTGTTAGAATATGGGGCAGGTTTGCCCATGAGGGTAGACCCGCCCACTTCCTTTGAATTTAAAATAAAAAGGGGGAGTGGTTATTGGGCAATAACCACCCCCCAACCACCCACTCATTTTCCTTGAAAAAAAAGACGCTTCTTCCTATTTTTGGGTGTGGATGCATGGACGAAAAGGTGCTGTTTTTTTAGAAACAAAAAACATTGATAAACCCATTCTTTTTTCTCTTGAGTGCGATAAAAAGAAATATTGAAGAGAGGGAGATTTCTCACTCTTGAGGGCATTGGGAAATAGATCATTTATACACTGAAGACATTTTGATTGTGAACAATAGGGGGTGATCTAATTTTGTGACGCTTCCTCGATCTAGAATACCCATCCATCAAAGAGGTAAGTGATCCAACCCAAATTTCGATTTGGGGAATTTTCACATGAAATATTTTTTGTAGATTTGTACGAAAATCTTCAGATATCATCTTTGAGTTCTAGAGTGTCCACTGTTAGGACCTCTCCTTCGACTGTTATAAGGAGGGCTAGTCGATTAGATTTGCCATGGAGTGTTGTGATTTCCAAAGGTATCCTGAACTTGAACTTCATATATCTAGTGATCGGTAGTGTCTCAAGGTCATCCAGGCTTGGATAACCCAAGATGACGTTGTATGGGGATGGAAGCTTCACCACGTAAAAAGTGGTCCTGGTGGTGGTATGGTGAGGAGGTGTTCCAAGCACTATGACGGACAAGATAGCACCTTTTAGGCGTGTACATTCGACAGCGAGCCCTTTAACAGTTTAGTCAAAGGGCTGGAGATGAGAAAAGGTAAAGCCTATTCAGTGGAAGACTTCCCAAAAGAGGCTGTCACAGTCTGTGACAGGGTGCATTATAGCAAGTAAATTTGTAATCATTTCCTATTTATTTTGGTCAAATATTATGTTAATTAGTAGATTTTTCTTAATTTCTATATCTGGTGCCAATTGTAGGAATTAGGAATAAAAAGAAGCTAAAAAAGGAAATTTTCTACAGACTTCTATCCAGTTAAGTGTGGGCATGCCAAAATATTGCATGCAAATTCAGAAAGTTTGAAATTTTCATAACAAACTCGTTAACTTCCTAATTTAAAGCAGATTTCTCATTGAAGTTAGATAGCATTCCTTTCCAAACAAGTCAAGTGATAGATGCAAATGAAAAAAGAATTGATGTGCATGCAATCGGCAAGGAAAGAAAAATATATTTCAAAGATGTGAGGGAATATTTATTGTAGCCATTTTGAAAAGAAAATTTGTCAAGGAAGGCATGCTAGGCTGCAGAAAATGAATGTTAGCTATAGGAAAATTATAAAAGAAGGGAGCATAGACATAGACGCATATAGAAGAACTAGGGTTTTCCTAGCTCTTTTCTTTTAGTTTTATAGATTTTTCTTCTCTCCTATATGCGGTAACTTTTGTAATTCTGTTGGGTTTTTCTTCATGAGGAGCAACTAACTCTCTTTCTAGTCAAAGGATAATAGAGGATTTGGTTTAACAACTTCTGTGAGATAGAATTTGTTTTCTTTGATTTATTTCTTCATTTCTTTGGTATTTATATATTTCCTGATTTATTGTTTATGATTATTATGTTGTTTGAATATCAAGGGCCAAATATTTGAATTAACTTAATAAACTATTATCAATTAAGCAGTTATATTCGTAATTGTTTAACTGTTTTAATATTAATGGTGACTGACATGATTGGGTTTGTGTTAAAAAAATATATGATCTAATTTAAATAAACTCTCATAGTGTGTTTGTTGGTTTAAACTAGGCTTTTTTTATTCTTAATGCAATTAAGAAATTGAATCCTATGGTCATACTTAGGGTTATTTCTTAATTAGAGAAACAGTTAATTGTCGTACCTTGATTACCGACAAAGTAAGGAAAAGTTGGTTGTTAGAGATTGTCGACAACTATAACCAGTTTATCAATGAAAAATTGAAATTATCTTTGTATCAATGATCTATTCTGTAAACCATTTCTGAAGTTACTCTTTTGGCTAGAATTTTATTCATTATTGATCTAATTTTAATTAATTTTCCTTTAATTTTATTTGTTTTTTATTTTTACTCTATAGAAACCCCCCATTGATCTTTAACCAGTTTATTTTTACTATATACAAAATGATATCTTTATTGAGTAGATATTGATTATTGAACAAATTTGACACCTGTCAATTTTTAGTGCCGTTGTTGGGGATTTGGTGCTTGATTTATTTGCTTCTTTTTGAATTTTTTTTCTTGGTATTTTTGCTAGTTTATGCCTCGCTCTTCTCGTATAGGTGAATTAATTTTTGATCCTGAGATTGAGAAGACTGCACATAGACTAAGGAAAGAGACCAAGAAACGTAAGGAAGTGCAGTCATCCATTACATCTCTAGTGTTGAATTTGGCTATCGAATTGGCTGATTCTTTTACAAGTTATTTAAGTGATTCAAAAAAAGAAGAAGACACAATGGCCAACAACAGAACAATAAAGGAGCTTGTTGTTCCTGATTTAAACCAACAACCACTTTGCATCACGTTCCTTAATTTAAATGAAAATGCTACATTTGAACTAAAATCTGGTTTAACACATTTGTTGCCTTCTTTTCATGGTCTTCTAGGTAAGGAGCTACATAAGCACTTGCAGGAATTTCAGGTGGTCTATTCAAGTATGAAGCCTCCTACACTACTAGAAAAACGGGTATCAGTTACGGATTTTTCCGTCGCTAAAAGTGACCTTGCTAATTTTACCGAAATATTAGCGATGGATTTTTTAGTGACGGAATTTTTTCGTCGCTAATCCGTCACTAATTATCGACGGAAAATTCCGTCACTAATTTTTTTTTAGGGTTTTCAAATTACCGATGGATTAATGATGGATTTTTAGCGACGAAAATTTTCCGTCGCTAATCCGTTGCTGAAGTGAGAAAGAGTAAACCCAAATACCCGAAGCCGCCCACTCAACCCACCTGCCCGACCCACTTACGCCCCGTTAGGACCCCGGCCAGCCCACCTACCCACCCGCGCCTTAATGTGCTGAAAATATGCTCCCACTCGGGTTCGAACTCGGGTGTGAAAGAGGGAACTTGAGAGTTTTAACCACCATGTCACCATTACATTCGTATTATTTGTTTATTTTTTTCTACTTTTATAATTTATTTGTAACTTTCAATATTAAAAATACAGTACCCTTATTTCAAAAAAATATAAAATTTTATTTAATAAAAACATAAAATTATATTTAAATAACAAAAAAATATATTTAATAAAAACACAAAATTATATTTAATAAAAATACAAAATTATATTTAATAAAATAAAATTATATTTAATAAAAATACAAAATTATATTTAATAAAAAAAAATTATATTTAATAAAAATACAAAATTCTATTTAATAAAAAAAATTATATTTAATAAAAAAATTAAATTATATTTAACAAAAACGAAAAATTATATTTAACAAAAAATAAAATTATATTTAATAAAAAAAATAAAATTATATTTAATAAAAATACAAAATTATATTTAATAAAACAAAAAATTATATTTAATAAAAATAGAAAATTATATTTAATAAAAATAAAAATTATATTTAATAAAAGCAAAAAATTATATTTAACAAAAAAATAAAATTATATTTAATAAAAATACAAAATTATATTTAATAAAAATATAAAATTATATTTAATAAAAATATAAAATTATATTTAGTAAAAAATAAAATTATATTTAATAAAAATACAAAATTATATTTAATAAAATAAAATTATATTTACTAAAATAAAAATTATATTTAATAAAAATACAAAATTATATTTAATAAAAACGAAAAATTATATTTAATAAAAACAAAAATTATATTTTACAAAAAAATTAAATTATATTTAATAAAAATTCAAAATTATATTTAATAAAAATATAAAATTATATTTAACAAAAATGAAAAATTATATTTAACAAAAAAATCAAACTATATTTAATAAAAATACAAAATTATATTTAATAAAAATACAAAATTATATTTAATAAAAGTACAAAATTATATTTAATAAAAGCAAAAAATTATATTTAATAAAAATACAAAATTATATTAATAAATGGATAATATTATATTTAATCAAAACATAAAATTATATTTAATAAAAGAATTATATTTAATAAAAAGACACAATTAATTTAATAAAAACAAAAAACATTATAGTTAAGAAAAGAAATTTTTTTTTTTTTAAAGTTTTAGCGACGGATTAGTGACAGAAATATTAGCGATGGAAATTTTCCATCACTAATTTGTCCGAAAAAATTTTAGCGACGGATTTAGCGACAAAAATTTTAGCGACAGATTTAGCGACGGAAAAATTAGCGACGGAATTTTCCATTGGTAAATCTGTCGCTGATTTTTTCATCGCTAATCCGTCGTAAATCTGTCACTAATAGCGATGAATTTTTATCCGTTGGTAATTTCCGTCGCTGAAGATCTTTTTTTCTGGTAGTGCTAGTGTTACTGAGGAGCTAATCAAGATCAGGGCATTTCCTTTTTTCTCTTTATTAGCTACCGCCAGGATGCATTGCAACATGGAATGGTTTGAAATAGAAAATTTTAGAAAAATATTTCCTTATATCTAGAGCTACAAGTTTGAGGAAGAAATTTGTGGTATTAAGTAACAATAGGGAGAATCTCTCTACGAATAATGGGAGAGAATTTAAAAGCTATGTGCAAGCTGTCCACAATATCATATAAGTGAACAACTCTTCTTCATTATTTCTATGAAGGTCTTTTACTGACAGATAGGAATATTATTGACGTTGTGAGTGAAGGTGCACTAGTTAACAAGACTCCTAGAGATGTAAGAGAACTAATTAAAAATATGGTAGAAAATTCACAACAGTTTGGCACTCGCTATAATAAGCTAATTTGTCAAGTAAATAAGCAAAATGTTTCTTCTCTTCAGCAACAATTATCTGATTTAACCTCTTTTATTTGACAAATGGTTGTAGGAAATATTCAACAAGCCAAAGCATGTGGAATTTACACAAACACAGATCACCCCACAAATATGTCCAATGTTATAGGATAATAGTGTTGAAACCAATATCTAAAGATATCTTACCATTTAACTCTAAGATCTCTTTGAAACCAATAGCTAAAGATGTGCTTCTCCCACCTTTGGAGAGGTACGATGGCATCACTGATCCTAGGGACCGTGTCATCCACTTCATTATTGTAATAATCTCAAAAGATATGTCAGATACTGTCATATGCAAACACTTTCTAACTACTCTAAAGGGCAATGCGTTGACATGATTTAACTCACTTCCCTCATTTAGCATTAAAAGTTTTTCCCAACTCTGTCAACAATTCAAGACTCATTTTGTCTTCATTAGGGGGCCAAAAGAAAGTTTACATCCCTTCTCTCATTATGGCAGAGGGATGACTAGCCACTAAGGGACTTCCTTGGGAAGTTCAAGATCGGGACAATGAAGGTCTTCGGTCTAGACCACTCTATCGCACTAGAAATGTCACGCCCTAACTCTGCCCCCTCGTCGGGGCTTGATTGGTGATGAACTACCTAACTCACGCCAGGGCTCACTCACTTACCTGCTTAGTAGATTCATGCTATAATAATACATCTTCTTTATTTCGTTTAGTATAAATATTACAAAGGTCTTCTATACATGATAAAGCAGCAAAACTTTTGTACTAGGGTGGTTATATAATAAAGCTATCTCTGCCGGCTTATTTAATTCTCCTTGACTTCTATTCTCGCAGGGTCTAAAATAATTTTTTTGTGTGAGCTTGATAGTCTGGGAGGTCCGTGCGTGCATGTGTGAAAACTTTTCATTATAAATTGTACCAAAATGATTTCATTGTAAAATCTTTTGAAAAAGCCTTCAACACAACAACAACATACACGAAATAGTAAAAATAGTAACATATAACAATATAGTATAGGTGGCTGTTCACTTTCATCTTATCACTCCACGAGAACAATCTCCTTATCCCTCCCACGAGATCCATTTCCAAAAAGACCTATCACTCTCGCCCACATTAAGTGGACAAACCTCCTGCCCACATTAATGGAGTGCTACCAGTATGAATTTCGATGTTCAACATAGTCGTTGCTTGCTCGACGGATCTCCACACATATTGGCTTAAATAAAAATCACAAACACATACATTGATATAGTTTGTATTAAATCATGATAATAGTTGTAAATCATGATAGCAGTAGAAAATCATGGTAGTTATGTATAAAAATATATGAATATAAAGGACACTCATGTCAAAATGTTACTAAAATCCTTTACTCAACTGACTTACCTTCTTCTCTTTTAGCACTTTTCTCTTTTCATTTCTTTCTTTATCTACTTCTCTCTCTCTCTCTTTCTTTTTCTCTCTTCCTTTCTCTCCCTCTCTTTTTTTCCCACGGTTTGCTTGTGATTTGGAATAGGAAGGGGAAGGGGTATTTATAGCCACGGTTGGGTGATGAGTCATCACCTCCTTTCATAGATTGTTAACATGTGTTAGAACACTTGTTCATCATATATGACACTTGTTTATGGATTGTTGACAAGTGTTTCCTACGTTTTAATATGCATGACAAATGTCACTTTAATTATTTAGTTGTCAAGTTCAATTTTCATACTTATTCTTAGTTTCAAGTTTAACTTTGATACTTATTTCTTAGTTGTAAGCTATGTGTCCTTCCATGTGTTAATTATACAAGACACATTTCCTTGATGCAAGACATGTGTAGGACACATACTCATCACATTTTTCTCATGGTCAGTGGGTGGTCAATGCATCCTTATCCAATCCTTGGTTGGTTGGTCCTTATCCATTCTTGGTCGATTGTGTTTGTTTTAGGTGTCCAGGTTCAATATATAGGCATTCAGTACTTCTCGTTACACTTCTGGATACTTTTTTCTGTCTAATGTCATTTAAGTAAATACTTTTACGTTATTTTAGTTCATTTACTTAAAAATTATATGAAAATAAGGAAATACTCCCCATTTGGATTCAATAAAAAAAGTTTCAAAACCTAATTCCATAAGGATAAAAAGTCAACTCTCCCTTCCAAGAACAAAACTAGAAATGACTAATTTTGTTGAATTTTATTAAGATGGCTAATAACTTAGAAAAATTCTAAAAAAAATACTTTTTCACCTATTTGGTATATGAGGAACAATTATCAGGACTTTTCCTTCTTATTTTCTAGATATTTTAGATCCCTCATTTCAAATACCTTTTTATTTTCTAGACATTTCAAATACCTCATTTTCTAGACATTTCAGATACCTCTTCGATAGTAAATATTCATCTCATGGAGCAACCTGATGTGGTGACGTGGTTGAGGGTTTGTTTGGCAAGGGAGGTAGATGTGACCTCTTGTGCCCCCTTTGTACTATTCGGATAGCACCCCAGTGCGGTACGAGTCAAGGCCAAGAAAGGGGGAATTAGTGTTATGAAACGAATGCATTGAAAACCCCTTGGCAGGTTTCTATCTGCGTTTAGCCAAACTTGGGTAGGAGTGTTTTCCTTAGGGAGACCCCATGATTTTGGGAAAGTATGATAATTGTGGATGCATTTATTTTATAAAAATCAGAGTTGTTTGATATTACCTATGATTTGAATTGTTGGAAATTGTGACTTTGACATTTACATACTCACCATCCATTTACTGTCACAACATGCCATTGCACTCCATTCACTGGGTATTTCATATTCACCCTTCCACTTTTATCCTTTTTTAGAGGAAGTATAGACACAGAAGTAGTCTGCCTCCAGTTAGATAAATCCAGTTGAGGAAAAGCTATCAGGACTTTTGTTGGCATTGACTCTTCCTAGATATGAATTTTTGAGGCTGTAGATAGAACCATCGGAGGGCATATTTTAAAGTGAAATTCTGAATTTAGCAACTGCATTTTCCAAAATTCATCGGTTGTATATTTTATATACACATATTTCCTTTAGTTAAGCTTTGTTAAAAATGTTGAAAGTTTGATGTGTTGGTTTCATTGGATTGAATGAGGATATTTCTATAGCCTTGCGGGGTCTTAGGGTATGTGCTTGTGACTTCATGTATTCCTAGATCATGCTGCAGTTGTCACGTGCTTGGACTTCGAGTCGGTGCATGACAATTTTATTGGTATTAGAGCAAAGGCTTTGAAGTTATGGAAAGTTTTCAAATATCTACAAATGATTTTAAAAATTTTGTATTTGTGAATGTTTTGAGAAAATTTGAAAGCCTCTAATGGGTCTTAGGAAATTGACATACCTCTAGCCATAGGCGTCTAGAGTATGTAGTTTTTCTTTTGTAGTCTATCATGCCTCATCGTAGGAGAATGAGGAATGTAAATGAGATTCCTCCTCAAGAGCACGAGAAAGAGTCATCCTTGCATGCTCCACCTCGACCAATTTTTACTCACCTGGCTCCTCCAACAGGGATTCCTCCACCACCACTTGATGCTCTTCAACAATGGACTGAGTGGTGGAATACATATGGTGCACTTTTTTAAGCACTACCTCAAATCTAAGTTCCTCTACCTCCCAACGAGCAGTTCCAGCGGTCCTTTTTATAGCGCCAGTAGCTCCACCTACTTCAATAGCTACACCGTCCACCCGACCACCCATTGAATTATCCAAATTGTTGAAAGAGGCTAGACAATTAGGGTGTGTGACCTTTTCGGGTTCTAACGACCTTACGGTAGCCAATAAATGGATCAAAAGGGTTTGAGAAGTAGTGATAGACATGAGGATTGATGATGAACTGAAGCTCATGGTAGCTGTGAGAATGTTAGATGAGGATGCTAGCACTTGGTGGGATGGCATAAAGGAGAGGTCGACCATACCCCTTACTTGGAATGACTTCCTTAGGGAGTTTGATGAGAAATTTTACACACAATTTGATTGAAACTTGAAAAGAAGAGAATTCCTCCACCTCCGTCAGGAAAATAAATCAGTAGCAGAATATGAAGTAGAGTTTAGGAGTCTGTCCACAATTATTCCAGAGATAGTAGCCTCTGAGGAGTATAGACGTTTTAAATTTGAGGATGGTTTGAACTTGAATATTCAAGAGAGGATGTCGGTGACGAAGGATCATACTTATCAAAATGTTTTGCAGTTGGCCTTGAGGGCTCAATAGATGCTGCTATAAAGAGGCAAGATTAGGAAACATTATGGAAGAAAGAAGAGAGCTGGTGGGTTTACTCTAGGCCAAGGCTCCAAGAGAAGCAAAAACATGGGTTCCTATAGTAGTGGGTCGATTACAGGGTCAGTTGGTACTCCCCAAGGCAAACCATTCTTTAAGTCAAATGCTTCAAGCAATAATATTGGATCAGGAGTGAGACCAGGGGAAGTAAAAGGGGATCCTTATGCCAATTTAGGGGATACCATTTGGGTCCATGTAGGGGGCCTAGAAGGTGCTATCATTGCGAGAAAGAAGGCCACTTTTGGCATTTTTGTCCCGAGTTGAACGCGGAAGAGCAAGAGAACCAACCAGTTTGAGGTCCTTTTAGTGGTTCTAAAGGTGGCATGGCCACTATTTCAGCACCTCCCATCAATGTAACTTCAAGAACTAGGACAAGAAGCAATACTATGGCTATCAATCCCCAGCGTCCTCCACCATGAATTCAAACTATGATTTATGCCATGACCAATGGAGGGACACAGAACAATCCTGATATTGTTACAAGTAAATTTATTTAAACACAAATTTATTGATTTGAAAGGCATGTTATCGATGATTTCATGATTCAAGATGTTAAAAATTATTTTAGTGGAGTATTTAGGATATTTGATATTTGTATAAATGATCTAATGGGATGTTATAGGAATTATATTATGATTTGGCTAATGATCACTTGATAGTTATATTAATAGGTATGATGAAAAATTTTTGGAGTTGATACCCACATACTTATTGACATGGGGTCAAACAATTCTTTCAATAGTACGAGTTTTGCTAGACATGCCGATAGCCTTATGATGCCACTTGAGGAAGAGTTGTTAGTGGTTACTCCATTGGGTTTGCAAATAGTTAGGAATACAGTTTACAGAGGCTGTGATGTTTTGGTAGGTGAATGATTCTTGAGGCTGATTTAAATCCCTTAGAGATGAAGGATTTTGATGCTATTATGGAGATGGATTGGTTACACCTTCATCAGGCATCCGTGAATAGTTTTATTAAGGTAGTGGAGTTCTAAAAGCTCGGATGCCCAACACTTATCTTTATCGGTGAATGCCAAGTAGTGCCGACATGTGTAATATCAGCATTAGAAGCACATAGGTTGATATATAAGGGATGTAAAGCATACTTAGCTCATATCATCAATACTACTATAGAGAGTTCTACTCTAGATGATGCCCTAGTAGTAAATAAGTTTCCAGATGTGTTTCTAGAAGAGTTACTTAGTTTACCTCCATATTAAAAGTTTGATTTCACCATTGATCTACTTCCGACACTGCACCTATTTCCATACCACCTTATAGGATGGCACCCGCAGAGTTGAAGGAGTTGAAGGTGTAACTGTAAGAGTTGCTAGATAAAGGATTTATCTAGCCAAGTTCTTCTCTTTAAGATGCATCGGTCTTGTTTGTAAAGAAAAATGATGACACTTTAAAACTATGCATTGATTACCGGCAGTTAAATAAAGTTACTATTAAGAACAAGTATCCGCTACCTAAAATTGATGATCTTTTTACCAACTTAAAGGTGCATGTATATTTTCAAAGATTGATTTGAGATTGGGTTATCATCAATTAGAGATTAAGGAGAGTGATGTTCACAAAATAGCATTTAGGACTCGATATATATATTATGAGTTTTTGGTGATGCCGTTTGGATTAACCAATACTCCTGCTGCCTTTATAGATTTAATGAATAGGGTGTTTCACTCATATCTTGATAATTTTGTGATTATGTTCATTGATGATATATTGGTGTATTCAAAGAGTGATGAAGAACATGCAAAACATCTCAAGATTGTTTTACAGACTCTTTGTGAAAAGCAATTGTATGTTAAATTCTCAAAATGTGAATTTTGGTTAAAAGAAATTGGATTCTTAAGGCATATAGTATCTGGTGAAGGGGTATTTGTGGATCCAAGAAAGGTTGAGGCTATCATGAAGTGGGAATAGCCGAAAAATATAACTGAGGTTAGAAGTTTCCTTGGCTTAGCAGGGTACTATAGAAGATTTGTTGAGGGATTTTCTAAAATTGTAGCTGCTTTGTCTAGATTGACAAGAAAAGAGCCTAAATTTTAGTGGGATGATAAGTGTGAGGCTAGTTTTCAAGAGCTCAAGAAGAGGTTGATATCTGCTCCAGTCCTTGCTCTTTTATCTAGCGGCGGTGGATATGTTGTCTATAGTGATACAAGTAAACACGGATTGGGATGTGTATTGATGCAAAATGATAAAGTTATAGCTTATGCCTCCCGTCAATTAAAGAAACATGAAGAGAATTACCCTACTCATGATCTAGAGCTAACAACAATTGTATTTGTCTTGAAGATTTGGAAACATTATCTATATGGTGAGACTTGTAGGATTTTCACCGATTACAAAAGCTTAAAGTATTTGTTCACACAAAAGGAGCTGAATTTGAGGCAAAGAAGATGGCTTGAGTTGATTAAAGATTATCACTTGGTGATAGATTATCATCCCGATAAAGCTAATGTGGTTGCCGATGGATTGAGTCGGAAGTTTTCATCTAACATGGAGTTGCCAAGGAAGACATATTTTTCTTGTTTAATTGAGATCTGAACCCTTGGGGTGAAATTAGCAAGTGATGAGCAAGGTGCATTTTTGGCTAGATTTAAGGTAAGACCCAGTTTGGTATATCTTATTTAGAAGCTCCAAGCTACCGATGATGAATTGAAAATAGTAATTGAGAAAGTTAACAAAGGAGAAGGGAATGAGTTCTGAATCTATGATGATGGGATGCTTGTGTTTAAGAATAGAATTTATGTTCCTAAGGATATTGAACTCTATAGAGCTATTATTGAGGAAGCACACTCATCGGCCTATGCTATGCATCTGGGAAGTACTGAGATGTACTGAATGATCAAAGAAAATTATTGGCGGTCCGAAATGAAAAGAGAGATTGTTGAGTTTATGTCCAAGTGTTTAGTATGTCAGCAAGTAAAAGTGGAACATCAAAACCCAGCAGGTAATCTCCAATCTTTACCAATTCCCGAATAGAAATGGGAACACATAACCATGGATTTTGTTATCGGCTTACCTCAAACACTGAATAGATATGATGCTATTTGGGTGATTGTCGATTGACTCACCAAATCAGCCCATTTCTTACCAATCCAAAATACATATTCTTTGGAGAAGCTAGCCAAGTTGCATATTGATGAAATTGTGAGACTTCATGGGGTTCTGGTATCGATCGTGACCCTCGTTTTACCTCTCCTTCTGGCCAAAACTATAAGAATCCTTAGGCACTCAACTGAAATTTAGTACTGCTTTTCACCCTCAAATCGATGAGCAATATGAATACACAATCCAAATATTAGAAGATATGCTTAGCGATTACATATTGGATTTTCTAGGTAGTTGGGATAAACACCTTCTTTTGATAGAGTTTGCCTATAACAATAGTTATCAAGCTAGCATTGGAATGTCCCCATATGAACCTTATATGGATGGAAGTATAGAACTCCATTGTGCTGGAATGAAGTTGGAGAAAGAAAGATTGAGAATATGGAGCTGATCAAAACCACACTAAGAAGGTGAAATTAATTCGACAAAGAATAAAGACAGCTCAAGACCGATAGAGAAGTTATGCCGATAAGAGAAGAAAGCCTCTATAATTTGAAATTGGTGATATGGTATTTTTGAAAGTATCTCCTTGGAAAGGAGTAATTCGATTCCGAAACTGGGGAAAGTTAAATCCTTATTATATTGGTCTTTATAAGATCATAGAAAATGTTGGACAAGTAGCTTATCGGTTTGAATTGCCTCTGGAGTTGGAGAAAATTCATAATGTTTTCCATGTCTATATGTTGAAGAAGTATTTGGCAGATCTTTCTCATGTCCTTAAAGCTCCTCCAATTGAGTTGAGAAAAGATTTAAATTTTGGAGTTCAACCAGTAGTTGTCTTGTAGAAGCAAGTTAAGGGTCTAAGGAATAAGCAGATATCGATAGTCAAAATCCTATGGAAGAATAACCAAATAGAAGAAATAACTTGGGAACTTAAGGAGATGATGAGAAAACAATATCCTCAATTATTTGAAACATAAATATGTTCTAAAATTTTGAGGACAAAATTTCTTTTAGGGGTAAGAATTATAACACTGGATAACTCCGAATTTTTTATATGTACTCAGAGTGGTTTATTTAAAATTTTTTATATTTTGTAGAATGATAGAAAAATAGTTAAAGATAAATATAAGTGTAAATTTCTGCTCTTTGAGTTGTCTGGGAAACTCTTGTAAATATTTAACCGATAGTTTCTAAAATTTGAAGTTTCTAATCAGTAAACCCATCGGTGAATTGAATATTCAGTGATCAACATTGGTGGAATTTTACTCTTGTAAGAGAATTTACTCGTTCGGTGAGGTTCTAGTGTATAATAAACAAATTCTTCAAATTTTGGTTTTTCTGATCGGTAGCCGATAATGACCATTTCTTAGTGGTTTACTACCTCATTGGTGTAAAGTGAAATTATAATTTGTTCAATATTGTAGAGTTGAGTTGACAGATCATTTTTCACCCATCGGTACACTCAATTTTTCTATATGGTTTGGTATATTACTATTCACTTGCATATTCGATAGTAAATATTTGCCCCAATAAGTATTTTGGAAATCCAATCGGTAGTCATTTTTAAGATAGTTGTTCAGTACTGTATTAATCTACTGATAGATATTTAATCTTACCTCTCGGTATGTTACCATTCACTTGTCTTAGACTATTGGCAATTTTTTAGGCGATTCAGCCAATTATAGAGACTGGCCGAAACCAGCCCGGCCCGGCCAAGTTCCATGTCTACGTGCAACTAGGAAACATCACTAAAATAATATTATATGCAACTTGTATGAATAGAACAATTACAATTACTTTATGAAGTTTTGTTTTCTCTCATTATAGAACTTCATTTGGTTTTCTTTGAATCTAGTCATTGTTTCAACCATAGTCACCATATTCTATCTCATGGCACTCGGTTTAAACAATTTTTAATTTTCTTATAATCATCCGATAAAGAAGAAATTTCTCAACAAGTCTAAACATTCCTTAATTAGATAAGGAAGAAAATCTCCATGATAATAGAAACTTTCTTTGTTCCCGTAGGGTTTTAATTCTCTTGGACTCTCGATAAGAAAGGAAAATTTTCTAAAATCCTAAACCTTCCTTAGTTTGAATGAAGTCTAAATTATTTATAAGTCTTTTACCACAAACACCTGTCATTTCGGAAGATCTCAAACAAAAAGAAAACTAGACTTTTCTATAACTCTTGGAAAAGCTATATATATATATAGCATGGGCAACCCACAAAGGGAACACAATTCTCCACAAGGGGATATAACAACTAGAGGACTACACATACACTATCAAAGGTAGGGCTTCATGCCCAACTCTATACACCGATGAAGGAATGGTTTCATGCCCAATTCTATATGATCAGAGGTATAGCTCTATGGTCGATTCTACACGATTAGAAGTAACGACTCTATAGCCAATTCTATGCCATTAAAGGTATGATTTCATACTCAATTCTATACATAATCGGAGATATGATTTAATACACATACATCACATAGATTACATCACATGATATTACATATGCAATATACGATATGCTTTCATATACAACACACTATACAATACTCATAAATACTACACACGCAGACGGGGGCTTTGACATCCACCTATACGATGCACACCATGCAAAGAAGCCACTAAGGCCTTATCTACGGCTACTATTAGTTTTTATTTTATCACTCTTATGGACTTGAGTGTCAAAGTCCCCCCATCGGGTTAGCCTTGGTGGGATTTTTTTAGGTTTCTCATCTGAGAAGAGCCAGTGAACACCATCGGTATTGGTTCCCCACTCGAGTCAGAAGAGCAGACATCTATGGAGCAAAAATCACCGCCAACAGATTGGCACTGTCTATGGGAACAATTGACTGGATAGTCATAGAAATTTCACACTCTGTTTTACTTCCTCTCTCCTAGCACCATGCCATCAAAGTGGAGGAGTGTCTTGTCACATCTCGACTCTTTTGTCAAGCATGTAACAACCATCACATTATCTCGGTATACGAACAGCATTTCTCCATATACCAGGATAGTGTAAGGCATTCAACTTGTCTGAAAATAATTCAACATCATTTTAAAGACCATATCAGATTATCCAATATCAAAAACATGCATTAACACATAAATCAAGGATCCATCCCTGATCCGTTCCTATTCATGCACATATGCACTTTGGCTAACCCGGCGTTCCAAACAATTTCCAACATTCACCTTAATTTACAACTCAAAATATCTCAAAGCTCCCAGATAAAAATCCAAATGTACCAAAACAATAAGTTTTGTAAAAATAAATTTTAAATAAAATTATACAAGCTCCACAATAGTCAAACATGGATTTTACCAATACTTGCCCCCAATAGATAGGATAAGTATCAATCAAATCCAAACAAAAAAAAAGTACAATTATTTTCCTTCCATGGATAAAACTATATTAAATCCCAAAAATATGATTCACCACAAATACCTATCGTGGATCACCTAACGATTTCTGAATAGCTGACACTAGTCCAAGTCTACACTTCCTCTAAAAAATTTAGAAGAGATGAGTGAGTACTATAAATACTCAGTGAGTGGAGTGCAGTGGCATGTAACATATAAATGAGGGGTAAGGGTGGTGGTGCCAAATACATGAATCAAATATAATTTAATACAATAAATGAAATCTTTTGGATATAACAATTCATATCAAACCACCATGACCCAAATATGCAATTCAGCAAATTAAGCTTTTATTTCCACAATTTTGGGGCTTGCCAAAAATTTTTATAAAATCCCCTAACCATGGTTTTTTTTTCACAATTTTTATAAAATCCCCTCACCATGGCATTGGCCCAGAGCTCCGTGGGGTGCTACCATATTATCACAGCAGCTTGAGGAGGCTCTCCAACCCACCTACCACCAAGCCCAATTTAAATCAGCCTTAACCATGCCGCCCCGATGGCTCAATCCGTGGCAAGACTTAGATTATAATCATTTTTTCCAGCACCATGTTACCAAACTCAATTTATTAATCAATCCATGCTCAAATATAAGGTAGAGCAACATTTCATGGTTTGCATGAGTAAGCCAAAGTAATATGGTGCAAATGATTCAATAACCAAATTCAAGAGTCATGGATATTTCACAAGTTCATTTCAGGCATACTACAATCACAAAAAATTCTGAATCCACTTCAAATTTCATTTCAAAATGCAATTTATAAATCATAATTGAAAATAATTTATTATTCATATGAAATATAACTATTCACTCACCTTAGGAGAGGGTATTCACTCCTTATACACTATCAGTTCCAAAGAAATCCCTTTTTCAAACTCCATTTGATTGTCTTAAACTAGCAATAATAATTTTCAACTCATTTCTCCTCAAATTCAAGGGTTTACAAATTTTTCCTAATTTTCCCGAATTAACATAACCCGAATTTCTCCAATTCATGGATGTACATTTTAATTTCACCAACTGCACCTCATTTATATGTAAATAGAATTTTTATTTCCATTTTTCCCGAAATTTTCACTATTTACAAACTTATGGTGTAACATCGATACTGCGGCGTCCGTACTAGTATTCCTGTTCATGAAATTAAATAAAATATTTCTCAGTTTATATATATAGAGAGAGAAATTTTTAATTATATTGATTTTCGATTTTGAGGTATGTAATTTGAATTTTTGGTATATTTAAAGTATTCGTGTTTTCGATTTACAGTTTATCTTATTTTGTTAAAAATTTGAAACCTTGAAAAATAAAGTGAGTATAAAAAAATATATATATATATCGATGAATATTTATTTATTTAATAATTTATACATTTACTCATTTAATTACTTATAAATTTGTTTATAAAAAAAAAGAAATATAATAATAATAATAATAATAATAATAATAATAATAAAATTTCTAATTACGGCTAATAGTCCTAATTCCTCTCCTCTCTCTCTCTCTACTCTCTCTCCCTCACCCGCCTCTTCACCTTCCTCCCGCGGTGCTTCCTCCTCCGTCGCTGCCGCCGCCGCTGCGACCGTCCGCCTTCACCACCACCCATGGCCATCCAACCACCGATCACTTCTCTCTCTACCTCCCCCTCGGTCTCACTCTCTATCGCTCTCTTTCCCTCTCTCTCCTTCGCGGTCTTGCGATTAGCTTTCTCCCAATCTCTCTCTTCCGCGGATCTCCACCACACCGCCACCTCCCTCCATCGTGAACAACCACACACGCCTTCTTCTCTCTCTCTACCTCGATGTCTCCCTCTGTCTTGCTCTCACCATCTCACAGTCCCTCAATCGCTCTCTTTCTTTCTCTACTCTCTCGCCACCTCTCAACCTCACACAGTCTCTCTCTCGGCCTCTCTCTACCACAGTCTCTCACGATCTCTCTGTCCCTCTCTATTTCACTCTCTCTCTCTAATCTCACTCGCTCTCTCTCCCTTTCGCTCGTCTCCCTCAGCTACCCTCTGTTACTCTCTGCTCTCCCTTTTCCCGCGCGAACAAAGTCTCTTCTTCTCTCCTTTCTTCTGCGCGTGACAGCTCACAGAGCTCTCGCTCTCTCTTTTGTTCGTGCGTTGAGAGCCCTGTTACAACCCTAGTTCAAGTCCCAAATCAGCAGTCACCAATAGGCCTCCGAGAACCCTAAGTCACAGTCTTGCATAGGTAAGCATAGGTTTTTCAATTTTGATTCTAGGGTTTGAATATTCTGAGTATTTAGGTTTAATTTCTAACAATTGCTGCAAATTGAAATCGTTATAGGTTCAAGCTTGAGTCCACTTGCGATCGGAAGCTAGGTCTGCAAATCGAGAAACCTTAGGTGAGAAATTTTTGATCATCTCAATAAATTGAGTAAAATTAGGGTTAAATCTAGGTTAATGAGATATGTATATGTTAGATTAGTATAGGATGCGATTTTCTGATATTTAATATATAATTAGTGAAGTAAGTGATGCAAAATTCATAAAATTAGGCTGTTTGATACAGAAGAAGCATGCTAAGGAATAATAGAAATCGAATTGAGTTGATTTGAATGGTTTCTCTAGAGTTTAAATTCAAAATATGTATGAAAGTAATTGGATTTTGGGTTGGAGCTTAAGGATTGATGCGTTGTTTGTATTATAGTTTGTCTTGTATATAGGAAATCAAAATATAATTTTCGTATTATGAAAATAGGTTTCAATACCTTTAAAATGACATATGGGTTGAAGAAATCGGATGAGAATTGAAAAGTGTATGATTTTTCAAAGTATTTTTCCAATTTATAAGAAATTTAATTATTTGAGATTGGTTTTCGATTTTGAATGGTTTTAGGTGTTTGAATTTAGATTGGTTTGGATTTCGTAAATTATTTATAAATGGAATGAAATTAATTACATTAGAGTACATTTATAAATTAAAGAGTTTAGGGTTTGTACGAACTCAAGGAAAATGATAAATCCAGAAAATAGTCAGAAAATTGATGAAATTCATGATTTGATTAGGTTGACTTCTTGGAGACTCGAGGAGTCGAGTTTGGTTTGATTCGTGGTATTATTGGGGAGTGCACTACCCTCCCCCATACTGTGAGTGGGACCCTAATCTCTTGCATGAAATAGTGAAACCTGATTTTATCGTATTTTTTAATAAAACATACTTTTGATATGTATTGTCTCGATGTATGGAATTGAAATTCAAATCTGTTTTGTGATTATTGGAGTGTCGTACTTATGTTTTCCACGATTATGCATCCATGTTTGAAAAGAAATGAAATTGTGCCATGATTTGAGAAACGGAATGTTTGTTATTCGACCATTGCATTGGTTTGTTGAATTTAAATGATTTTGATGAATGTATTGGCACACAGATTTGAAATATTTTAAGATCTGTGAGGGCATTGGGATGCCCACTTGTGATGACATGATTCTTACCTGCGGGACGTTGTGCCCTTGTGATACTATGATGATGACATTGATGATTCCGTAGTTACGAAGGGACGTTGTAGAGACACGGGTTGCCCGGATACGCTTCTGCCAGAGGTATCCGCAAACGTCCAGTTTATATTTATTCATAGGCACGGCCGGTTGAACCCTCATGGGGGAGGACGTGTGTCCATCACCGTCTAGCACCACACGTGGTCCTATTGACGAGCATATATATATTCATAGGCGCGGCCGGTTGAACCCATATTTGGGGGAGGACGTGTGTCCATCACCGTCTAGCACCGCACGTGGACCTATTGACGAGTCTAGGTAAGCAAGGGCTAAGCCCACGGCCAACGTCGGGATAGAGAGCTACTTTTGAAACACTTTACATAATAAAACCCCCGATACACCTGTCCCAGGTCATGGTTGACCTTTGCCAGGATCCTTTCGGCTTGCTCTATGATCTACTTGATTTTAAATGGATGCATATATGTATGATATCGTGTGAATGATTAAATAAGTTCATTTTATTCAAAAATATCATGATTTACTGCGAAATTTGAATTATTGGTTATGAATGATATTATTTGACACTCCAATGTTCACTTACACTATTAGTACTTGAGATTAATCCCCTCACTCACTGAGTATCCTCCCATAGATACTCACCCCTTTTCTTTCCTCCCTCAGACAGGATTATTGTGCTGGAGCGACACTTCAGAGTTTAGAGATTTTGACGGATTTGGTTATTCGGGACGGTGAGGTTTAAGTTTAAGCTGAGATTTAAATTTCGTATTATATTTTCGACTCTGCGAGGTCTTGTTGAGGTCCGTAGTTGGCCGTGTACTTATTTTGGGATGACTGTATAATTTATGTATGTTTATTTGCGAAACTCTCATATTTCATTTGCATTGAGGCAATTGTATGTATTTGAAAAATACTTGAGAAAATTATTGTAAATTGTATAAAAACTTAGACCCGCTCGGTGTAGCGGCTGCTCATGTTCTAGTTCGGCATGACAGTAGAGGTCTGTGGCTAAGATTGCTGATAATTTATTTAGCCTTGCGTTGTTCTGGATGTCGGTTGTGGGACTGGTTGATTTTGGAGAGGCCGGGATGGCCATTTGTTTATTTTACAGGATGAATGTTGATATACAGGTTTATTTGTACATGCGAGACCTCTGATTTATGGGGAGGTTCTGCCCGATTTTCTGTAAAAATACAGCTGGCATCCAGGGCAACGGGCGGCTGTTCACGATTCCCAGTTCGGGGTGTGACATAGGGTTTTTACTATTCATAGACTTAGGGTTTATAATTCACCAACAAAATTCTATAAATTTATCAGTAATAAATGTAAACCTAGGATGAGAATCACTAAATTCAAGGGTAAGAGTAAGAGATTACCTTGATTTTGGAGTTAGGTCGGATTCTGAAGGTTAAATTGAACAAACCCTAGATTTTTCTTTTCCCTTTTTTTCAATCCTCTTTTCCTAACAACCAACACTTGGAGGGGTGATTTAATCAAAACACAAATTGATTTCTAGAGAAAGAAATCAATAGTGAGAGAGAGTGATAAGGATGTAGAGAGTTCGCGAGAGTTTGCATTCACAATCAAGAGGAAATGAATCGAACTAAGTGAAATTACCTTTTTGCCTTCCCTTGTTTCAAGTTCTTATGGAGGTTTGGAGGGCATTTTGGTTATTTGCCACTTAGGTGGGCATTTTGGTCATTTGTCAGTCAGCGGTTCCACCGTCGGTTCCACCGCGAGTGTCATGCTCACTTTAAGCATTTATACTGCATGAGCAATGTGTACACTTTTTTTTTATCATTATTATTATTTTTTCACTTCTCCACACTCACCTCATGGTTCCATTTTCTTCCATGAGCGGTTCCACCTTCACACACAAAATTTTCATAAATGCACTTCCCATTCAATTCAAGAAGGCATGAATCATCCTTGCCAATTAGTAGTATTAGAATTGCATTTGTTTGGGTTTGAACTCATGTGCTCTTCTTTAAAAAAAAAAAAAAAAATTAACCACTGGACCACTTCATGTGTTCAATACTTATACATATATATATATATAATTTAATTATAAATCTCCTTTTTTTTGCACTATAATTAAATAAAAATTTTCTAATACTGAATTTGCGGTATTACATGTCTAACCTCTTGTCCCACTTAATACTAATAGCCTGGGTTCCGCCGACTATGTGACAATCGGAATCAACTTTTGGCTAGTGATGATATAGTCAGTGGTAACTCTCGTTAAGTAATTCTCTCTCCCTTATTCTTTCGATCTTGTATGGATAATCAATCGGCTATCTATCCTATGGTATTCTCTCAAATGAACAAGTCCTCCCAAACAAAGTCTATCACTAGGAATTTGTCTCCCCAAATAAGCAAACATAATCCATTCTCTCGAACAAACGAGTCCTCCCGAATGGAATCTATTGTTAAGAATTTATCTTCCCGAATGGGCAAACATAGTTCATTCTCTTGAACGAATGAGTCTTTCCGAGTGGAGTCTATCGTTAGGGATTTATATCTCCGAATAGACAAACATAACCCATTCTCTTGAACAAAAGAGTCCTCCTGAACGAAATCTATCATTAGGGATTTATTTCCTCAAATAAACAAAAATAGCCTATTCTCTCGAACGAGCGAGTCCTTCCGAATAGAGTCTATCGTTAGGGATTTATCTCCCCGAACGGGCAAATATAACCTATTCTCTTGAGCGAATGAGTACTCCCAAATGGAGTCTATCGTCAGGATTTATCTCCCCGAATGGGCAGACATCACCCAATCTATTGAATAAATGAATCCTCCTGAACAGAATCTATCATTAGGGATATATCTCCATGAATGGGCAAATATTGCCTAGTTTATCGAATAAATGAATCCTCCTTAATAAAGTTTATCGTTAAGGTTGAATGGGCAAAGATAGTCTATTCTCTCAAAAAAATCTCTTCATTGAATTCTGTCGAATGTAACTTGTCGTCAATAAATGATGTATTTCTCTGATGGGTGCACATGGCCCAATCTCTTGTTTGAATTCTCTCGGATGTAACTCCTAGCCAATACATATGTCTTACATTTGTATGCTTTACATGGGTTCCATACTATCTTCTCTCGGTTTTCTATAGGCCCTAGCATCTCGAACAGGAATCAACTCCCTTTCTCGATTTTTGTATCACATGTGGTCTCGACACCTAGATGGGATCTAACTCCCTTTCTCGGTTTTCAATCTAACTCCCAAATTTAACTTCCTTTCTCTTGGTTGTCGATTTAAAATGGCTACTATTGCACCAGAGGGGATTCTGTAATGAAGTTTTTATTAAATGAAGTTTTGTATTTTTATTAAATATAATTTTGTATTTTGTAATTTTATTAAATTAGAGTATTGTTTTTTTATTAAATATAATTTTGTACTTTTATTAAATATAATTTTATATTTTTATTAAATATAATTTTATATTTTATTAAATATAATTTTGTATTTTTATTTAATACGATTTTATATTTTTATTAAATTAGGGTACTGTATTTTTATTAAATATAATTTTATATTTCTATTAAATATAATTTTATATTTTCTATTTTTGTTAAATTATAGTATTGTTTTTTTATTAAATATAATTTTGTATTTTAATTAAATATAATTTCGTATTTATATTAAATATAATTTTATGTTTTTATTAAATATAAATTTGTATTTTTACTAAATATAATTTTGTATTTTTATTAAATATAATTTTATATTTTTAATACATTTGGGTATTGTGTTTTAAATATAAGAGTGAAATAAAAAGTAAAAAAGTAAAAAAAAAAAAATGAAATAACACATAAGTCATTATGACATAGTGGTTGAAATAATTCAAAATATACTTGACAACCTGGGTGAGACCATTTTTTCAACAAAAAAAGCAGAGGGGCTGGCACATGCGAGCAGGCGTGGGTGGGTGTGCATGCAAGCAAGCACAAACAAGCGTGGGCGGGCATACGAGTTCGCGCGGGCAGGCATGGGCAGGGGTTGCGGCCACATGCACCTTGGGTGCACGACTTTCAGTGACGGATTAGAGATGACCTTATGCACGTATTTGGATTTGAATGGTCAGGTTAGCCTTGTGCATGCATGTTATTAATAGGGACGGATCAGGCGGGTCATTTTGTTGTGTGATGAATGCATGTTGGATTATTTGTATTTGTTGAATTATTTTGAAAAATGGATAAATATTGATAAATGTCTAGTGGTACCTTGGTGTATGAGTTAGGTTTACTTGTATTCTGGGATAACGCAATGGTTATCACATGCTCAACCAGGGATTAAAGTATGACAATTTTATTGGTATCAGAGTTTAGGTTTTCGATTTGAGAGTGTGTTAAAACATTTGAAAAGTTCTTTAAGTATTTTAAAGGTTTTCAATTATTTTCAAACTATTTTGAAAAGTTTGATGTTCAAAATATTCCAAATGATTTTAAAAAATTTCTATGGGTTCTAGGAAATTAGGAATATTATTTTTTAAGGGGTTAAACACCTAATTTAATTCTTATTTCATTTGTTAAGATTAGATTCTCTCTTGTAAAACTATCCCCCTTAGACAAAGAGTGAGGAACCTGAATGAGATTCCCTTTACTCCACTTTCATAACTCAAGACTGCATCGTCTTTGCATATGCCTCCACAACCTCCTCATGTTTCTATGCACTCGACTTCTCCGACTAGAATTCCTACTCCTACTTGGGGAGAATTTATTAATGTTTTCAAAAGAAAGAGTAAAACATTTGGCGCTATAGGACCAAAAGAGAGAAGAATTCTTCAAATTAGTATAAGTGAATAGGATAGTGGTGAAGTATGAGACGGAACTAAGAGTTTGACTCTACATGTTCCAAAGTTTGTGAACTCTGAAGAGTCCTTGTGTGCTAACCATACCTCTCTTTGATTAAACACAATGTCTCCACGAAGAGGAATAAGGAATGTGAATAAAATCCCTCCTCCCATAGATTAACAAAAAATCTATTCAAAGAAGATGATAAATTTGAAATAAGATCTAAAGCTTACGAAGAATAAATCAGGCAATAGGATTTTCTGGAATCAAATCAAAAACTAACCAAAAACTATAAGCATGCATAACTGATAACATTCACAAAATCTATTAATCTGTCCAAGTAAATCATTACCATCCAAGTTAACAAAAAATGTATGATCCTTTTTCCATGTCTTTTTCCTTAAAAAAACTCAAGCCATATTCAGAACATTTAATACAATATTTGCTTACTAGAAAATATGTTGACATACCTGTGAGGACAAACATATTCCCCATCAGGGAGTGCTTCATATTCCGCGTCATCAAGGTAGCCATTTTGAACCGAGTTGTAACCACGACAAGGATCTAAATGGGGAACATACACAATGAGAAGTATTCTAAAAGCAACCTATATTTTAGCAGTCACAGTACATAAACTGGTCAGTTGAATAGATTTGTTTAAATCAATTTTTTCAAAGCTTAATTCCCATAACCATGGCCTAATTGAGTATATATTAATAAAGCCAATAGTGGTCATCTTCATCATGTTCGTAGCTCAACTAAACTATTCCAGGCAAAGATTTCTAGAAATATGTTACTGTCCCAATCTAAGTTCAATAGCATGTGCCTAAATAGTAGCGTAGAGAAAGCAACTCCAAACCATGGCCTTGCCAAGGCATAGGTGACATATCTCATGTGGCATCCTCCATGCCAATTTCAATTTTTGATCCATAATACTATGTCACGTGTCACTTTCAGCTTGGTAGGTATATGTTCCTTATTTATGACACCCTCTAAGACTATAAGAAGTGACTTTCAAAATCAGACTGCCTATGAATGTTAGCCCAATTTCATTCAAACATTTAAAATAGTATAAAGGGAAGGGTCCATAGATCATATATTCAAAATTATGGTATGGTGATATAGTCCCTACCAAAGATAAGAACTTAAGTGATATTAGAGCTTATCAAGGTAAATAGATTAAGGGTAGAAAATAAATCTAGTAAGACATCATGCAGACGTACAAATAGGGAAAAGATTTGCAAGATTCAATTAGTAATATTAGTTGCCCACAACTTTTAATTTATTAATTTGAATCAAATTGATCACATGAGAAATGAAGAGGCACAAAAAAATACCAATATTATCACAAGTAAATTTAGTAAAGCATGAAACTATTGATTTAAAGAGTATGTTATTGAGGTTGCATGATTTTGAGGGTTGCTAATGGCATTGGTCATTGCATAGTAAAGATCAATTTATGAACCACTCTTGAGTATTAGCTTTATGTGGCAAATTGTGGAATTATTAGTATTGGTATGTGATGAACATGTAAATTTTTTTCAGTATCAATGTATGACATTGAAGGTGTTGATATTGTTGATATATGTTTATTGAATAAGGGAATAATTATATGGAAAGCGAGATTTAAATTGTGAAATAATATAACTACGAATTTTTCTTTCCTAGAGGTGTAGTAAACAAATGCTGGCAAAACTTTTGACTACTAGGGATATTTTAATGCGATTGCTTCATAAAATTTTAACTTAATGAACGTGAGTTACGGGATTATGTGGTGGACTTTTATGCTATGATTTCTTTAGTAGGACCATTACTATTCTAAGTTGTTGTGAATTGGATTTGTTCCTAAAGTACCAAGAAGATGTTGAAAGGAGTTTGCAGAGGAAAACAAAATATAAGTATGATTTACATGTACTGAGCTGAAAGGAATTCAGGAATTATTCATGATCTTGACCAAATAATACTATGCACGTTATTTCCTTTTGGATTTCTTAATTTACTATATACATTAATTCCTTTTGGATTTTTGAACCTTTGGCTAGTTTGGTCAAAATCTGACAGTGATAACTGATACATAATACAATTAAGTTCTTTGGCGATTAAGTCCTCAGATACCTATATGTTGTTTTCATGAATAGATGGAGAGGTGAAGGGTGATAAGCATTTGTAAAAGTTGATGAAGATATCAAGTTTATTTAATATAATGTTTTGAGTTTTTGTTTATTATTAGTAAGTTCAAGACTGCTCCTTGTAGAATGATAGCTTTGAAGATACAAACCTAGCAAAGGTATGGATCCGATATAATAAACCATTAGAGAAGGAATGCTTTAAAATGTGTTTTGTGCTTGCTTATTTGCTGCATGGAGTTTTTGTTGATGAATTAGGTGAAGTTTTATAAATAGGACCTATAGAGAGTAGGGAGAATGTAGTGGGATGAACATAAGAGTGTATTAGTTGAGTATAAATTTTTTAGGGTTAAAACATTAAAAACCATGCAGAGAGCAGCTTATGCCTTGATTAAAAGCAATGCGGCTTTGGTTGAATTTAGTTTTTGATTTTTTTAGACCGTGAAGAATAAGGACTCTCTTTTTCTATGGTACCCCTTTATTGATGAGGTGTATAATTTGATGCGTTCGATGAATTTTTGTTATAGGTAATATGTGGTATTTGTATACTATTACATGTTAGAAGCATGTTAGTATTTTTCACACCTTTGTTATATATGGGGCAAGAATATGCTAGGTTGTAGTAGATATAGGTAGTGCCATGAATGTGGTGTCCAATTCCATTGTTAAGAAGTTGAAATAGAAACTGGATCGCTACTGGATGCTTTGCATGTTGGTTGGGTGGACAATACCACTTTGCCTATGACTGAGAGATGTAGAATTCTCATATACATTGATATATATTTTAAGAATATCTATTGTTATGTTTTTCTTTTAAATGTCTCCCATATTTATCGAGGTCATCCTTATTTAAATGATTATGTCATGACTATAAATGGCAAGAATAATGCCTTCGTACTCTTATTGCAAAGTAAAATCATTCAATTGTATTTGGCACTACCTATGAAGCCAGCCATCAGTCTTAAGTGTAAGATATCCCCACCAATGCTTCTTACCATATATCTTCCCATTACTAATTATAGGGTTTTTGAGAGTGATGTTCTGGACACAAGCCCATGTTAGCCTTAATCCCTCCCGATTTCATAATTTCCATCAACAGTCCTAGCATTGATCAGTCTTAGAGATTTCTCACTGGTTACGTGAGTTGTCTGATGTTACCCTTAAACTTCTTGACAAGTTTTTACCTTTAAGGATTGTTCAATACTCTATAGATTTATTTTCATGATCTCAAATTATTAACATACCTTACAATAGGATGAATTTAGAAGATCATGAAGAGTTGAATATGCAAGTCAAAGAGGAAATTTAGGAGACTGAAAAGTCGATGCGAAAACCATACCCTAACCTTTTTATATATAATTTTCTTTTGAATTTTGAGGACGAAATTTTTTTTTAGAGGGTTAAGTGTTATAATACCAAAAAATAACAAAAAAAAGGAGAAGAGAAAAATAAAAGAAAAGAAAAAGAAAAAGAAAAAAGGGGGGAGAAAAGTCAAACCCACCTCTCACTTATTCTCTCTCTTCTCTCCCTACCTCACTTATTTTCTCATTTCCATTTTTTTTTAGAACACATATACGCCCATTTCACCCTCTCACTCTCACTCTTATTCTCTCCCTCTCGGCACTCTCTCTTTCTCGCCCCCTCTCTTTGCCCTCTTCATGAGTCACTAAGATCAAGCAAAAACCCACATATTAAGACTTCCAAAACTCCTAGCAAACCAATTGGAGGATGAATCTAGTGAGAGAAGTGAGTTTTCTAGAGAAAGAAAAACCTAGGGTTTTGGTGTAATTCAACAAGGGGTGAAATTGGTAGTTCCAATAAAGGTAATTTTTCTTTCTTAATTTATAATTGAGTTATTCTTGCATGAAATTGCAATTTATGTTAAAATTTGAGATTTTGTAGAGAGAAAGTTTAGAGTTTTGGTGTAACTTGACTTGAGAACAAAATTGGTGATGCAATTGAGATAATCTTCTCATTCTTAACTTAGATTTACTTTTCTCTTTCATGAACTTGAAGATTATGTTGAATTTGATTAAATGAAATTTGGAATTTAGACCGAGGGTTTGTATGATGCTGGAGTTGGGGAAAATCTTCAAGTAAAAGGCAAATACGTTGCATGTGTGCATGTGTTTATTAAATTGATACATAATAATCTTGTAGAACATGTTTTTACATGTGATTATACTGCTTCAGCGTGGATGAAATGGATTAGGTTCAAGGAAATCGCATCCTTGAATAAAAACCTAGAAATTTAGCATGCTAGATTGTTTGACCATACCATAGTTTTTCACTTATAACTTTTTCTGCACTACTACAAATCAAGTGAGATTTTCTTTTGATAAAAATAGACTTCCATAGCTTTAAAATGGAATATGGCTCGAAGGGTTTCCTAGAGAACTGAATTTTTGGTGAATTTTCAAATTAGCATGATTATTGAAAGATACTGCCTAATTTTTGCCCTGTTTTGTTTATGAATTTTACTATAGCTTTGAGTTATCTTATAAGATGAATTATATAGAACTTTAAATACAAAAGTTGTAGAACTATGTTTTTTCTTTAAATGGCCATATGAATCACTTCAATTGGAAATATGTGGCGAAAGTTATGTTGATTTTACTATAACTGCTCATATTATATTGTGAAACTTGGCTGCAACATTAATTGATTTTGGGATTTATATGTGACCAGAATTTGCCCAAGTCATAAACATAAAAGTTCTTAACTTTATATAGGAATTGGAATCACCTCAATCCAAGCCTTATTGGTCAAGAAATGGTTATGTAGGAAATTTAGGTTATGAGACAATTGGGGGAAATTTTTGACTAATCCTAGCATTGAGCTATATTAAGTGATAAAATTATATTTATTGTCTTAGATTGAGACAATTGAATATTTAAGAGGGATTAACTTAGGTTCAAATTATGGATTAGAAGTGTTGACCCTAACAAAATACTACAAAAAAATATGGATTTTGCGACGGAAATTTAAGAAAAATTTATGGCTAATTTATTTAGCGACGAAAAAATTTCCGTGACTAATAGAGTGTCGCAAAAATTTGGCCACGAATTGAAGAATCCGTCGCAAAATTTAGCCACGGATGCCGAAAATTTTGCTACGGATTTTCAAAATCCGTGGCTAAATTTCGCATTTTATAATTTTATTTTTAGAGCCCCCCGGCCCACCGGCCGGCCGCAGCCCCGACCCTACTGCTTGCCCGCCTATGCTCGCCATTGCCCGCTCGCATATGAGCCAACTTCCTGCTGCTTTATATTTTTATAGAAAATGTGCATTTGTCCAGATTTAAACCTGTAACTAAAAGGATATTTGGAATGTTCTCAATGACTATGCCATATTAAGTTATCTTATATATATATATATATATATATATATATATATATTTTACTTCATTACTTTCTTTCTAACTCTTACCATTAAAAATACAATTTCCTAATTTAATAAAAATACAAAATATAAAATTATATTTAATAAAAACATAAAATTATATTTAATAAAATTATAAAATTATCATTAATAAAAGTATAAAATTATATTTAAAAAAATATAAAATTATATTTAATAAAAATCAATAACCTAATTTAATAAACATATAAAATACAAATTTATATTTAATAAAAATATAAAATTATATTTAATAAAATTTCAATAACATAATTAGTGATGAATTTAGTCATGGATTTCAGATCCGTCGCTAATTTGCCACGGATATTAAAATCTGTGACTAAATTTAGCCACGAATTTCAGGATTCGTGGCAAATTTAGCCACAGATTTTAAATTCATCATTGATTAGCCACAGATTTCAGTATTCATAGTTAAATTTAGCCACGAATTTCAAATCCATGGCTAAATTTAGTCATGGAATTCGAAATTCATGGCTAAATTTAGCCATGGATTTTTAAATTCGTCACAATTAGCCACCAATTTGAAATTTGTTGCTAATTAGCGACGGATATAATAGTCCGTCACTAAATTTAGCGACGGATTAAATATTTCGTTGCTAAATTAGCGACGGATAATTATTTTCGTCGCTAAATTAATGACGAAAATTAATTCGTGACTAATTAGCCACGAAATCTATTTCATCACAAATTTCATCACTAATTTGCGACAAATTTGATTTTTGTTGCTAAATTCATAGCTAAATAGCGATGAATTTTTGTCGTGGCTAAAATCCATCGCTAAAAACGTGTTTTTTTGTAGTGAAAGATGAGTGGTTGCATGCTTACACTTAAATAAGAAAAATATTTTTATTAGATTTTCTAAATAGTTTTCGAAACTTGAATTTATGTGTTTAAGAGTGTGTGGAATATCCCAAATATTGAATTTTAAACTTTTATTCATCCAATTTGTTGCAAATGATTAAATGTACCGTACCGATTTATTGATGTTAAGTACCTTGCCATGTTGACTAGTATTGAGCAATTGTTAAATTGATGGCATATGAAATAGATTTATGAATATTGTGAAATGGTGCATATGATTGACATGGGATGAGGGCCTGAACCCCAATTAAAAGATTAGTTATTTCCCTCTACGGAGTGACCTAACGGGATGACATAATGGGATTAGTAGATTATGGGATGTAGCCAAGCATATGCGGTGCATTTATGGCCAGATATGATGAATAAGGTCATGAAATAGTTGATTGTACCACCAATGAGATACCAAATCCAATGTCAAGGTTGAGAGCATTTGTGAACTTAAATTATTGAAATCACTTGGCGGTCACGCCCTAGGACGTGGTAGTTTTTTGTCAGGAACAATAATTTTGGTTATCCTATATTTAAAAATGTGAGCTAGTTGAATACATGATATTGAATCATGTTTATTGTAAAATTTATTTATTATTGAATGATTTTAAGAATGACACGATAATTTGATTTATACATATTTGATATTTCCACCACAAAAATCTTATTTATGTACAACTTGTCACGCCCCGATCCTCGGATCGACCACACGACAGCTGCCGCGTTGTCTCGGTACACGGGCAGAACCTCCCCATATACCGGGACTCCGCAAGACTACAAAAACAACACAACAATACACACACGAGGACCCATCCGGTCCATCCCTGTACACACGAGCACACATCGGGGAGAGAGAACCTGTACATGTACGAGTCGATGTGGCCATCCTAGCCACCCAAAATTCTCAGCAAAAACAATCAAAGGACGCACGGGTCCATTTAACTCAAATCAGCACACACACAAGGCCAACCCGGCCAACCCAAATCACATGCACGCATCCGGCCATCTCGGCCTTTCAAAAATCGAATAAAGTCCAAATGTCCCATTTATACAATAAGTTTTTACCAAAATGAAATTTCAAAGAAAATGAATAAGTCTCTCTTCCATGGATTTCAAATCAAACTAAAATAACCTTACATCGCTCTTATACCTAACAAGCCAGCGGATGACTCTTCACAAGCTCCAACTGTTGTCACAGACCTGAACTTCCTCTGAAAGGTTTGAAAGATAGGGGTGAGTATTGAGAAATACTCAGTGAGTGTATAGCATGTTATGATAATAAATGAGTGATGATTGTGGACATGTCAAATATCATTCTCAAAATCATACGGTCACATCAATAAATCTCAATATAAACAAGATCTCAACAAATCATGATAATTAAATCATATGCATCCAGTTATCACATTTTTGTTTTTCAAAATCACGGGGTTGCCAAAATCTTTCCACCAAAGGCTTGGCCCAGACCAATGGTGAAATCGCCAAGGGATTCCTCATCAATGTCAATAAATCATACACAATACCCCCTTCCTTGGCTTTGGCTCGGGCCTCCCCTGGGGTGCAACCAGGCTAGTCCGAAGGGAGGGATTCAGAGGCACCTCTCGAGCGCAGCTACCTCGTCATCCAATATAACAGCCCAACCACGTCACCCCGTCGGGTCGCTCCGTGGAGGGAATGACTATAGCCATTATCCTTGCACACAGCACCATTTCGCAATCATCATATACCAAGGTGTGCCAACAGCACCATTTTACAATCATCAAATCACATATCAAAACGTGCCAACAGTTATTCAAATTCTCAGTACACAAGTTCACATCAATCGCCTTCAACGCAAATCAATAAACATGGCACATCATTTTTCAAATAACACATGGATGCATTCGGTGATTCAAATCTCCTTTCGGGACATTCCACAATCATAAAACAATTTTAAAACATTCGTAAACTCATTTGAAACATTTTATAAAATCAGTATAAAGCATTTTCTCACTTAAAATCATAAGCATGTATCCACTCACCTCTTGGGAGGGTAATCACTCCCAATTCCTCGATAAATCCCCAAATGACTCCTTTCGAGTCTCCAAAAGGTCAACCTAGTCAAATCATCACAATTTGTCATCAAATTTCCAATTCTTTTAGGGTTTGTTATTTTCCCTAAGTTTGTACAAATCTTAATTCCTCAATTTTTGGATATACTCTAATGTCATCGATTGCATTTCACTTATAAATAAATAGTCAATTCAAAATCAAACCTGATTCAACCCTAAAACCAATCAAAGTCGGAAATACACTTAAAATAGATAAATTTCCTACGAAATGGAAAAATCTTTGAAAAATCATACACTTTTCGATTCTCATCCGATTTCCTCAAACCATATGTCATTTTCAAGGTATTGAAGTCTATTTTCATAATACAGAAGTTGTATTCTGATTTCCTATATGCAGGACAACTTAAAATGATAAAGACTGCATTGATCCTTAACTTAAATCCCAAATTCCGACTGTTTTCATGCATTCGTCAAATTAAACTCTAAGAGAAGTTATTCTAATCAAGTCAATACGATTCTATCCTTCGAAACAGTCCAATTCATATAAAATCTTATAATTAACCTAAATAATTACCTAAAATCATCAGACAATACATTCCAATTGAATCTAACATACATCCTACACATATACAACATTTCTTATCCTAATTTACCCTAAACTCATCCAATTAAATCAAATAAGTTAATATTTTACCTCACCTAGAGTTTACTGCAGTCCAAAACCCTAACTTCCGTGCATCCACAACGCTGTCCAAACCCTGCAATGCTCCTGACTGAAGTAAAGTTTAACAATTAGTCCTAATTATCAAGAGAAATCGAAACCTAGAGCTAGGGTTAGAATTCAGCTCTTACTTGCGTAGAGAAGAAATCGCAGGTCATGATCTAAGGGCTTTCAAAAATCTGCAGTTAGGGACTTCAACGCGTTGCAGAAGAGCCCTCGGTAGCGAGCAGCACCGCGCGCGAGCGAAGGGAAGGCAACCAGCAGTCGCGCGCGAGGGAGGAGGGAGACAGGGGGCTATCGCGCGCGGGAGTGAGCAGAGAGTGAGAGACAAAGGGCGAGAGTGATGAGCGAGAGGGAGAGAGACAGTAGAGATTCAAGAGAGAAGGAGATGTCGAAGGAAGGAGACAGAGAGGGAAACGAAATAGAGAGAAGTCAGAGAGAGAGAAACGAAGAGACAGAGAGTGATGGAGATAGCGGCGGTGGTAGAACCACCGTGAGCTGCTGTTCGCGACGGAGAGGGGCGGAGGAGAAGGAGGATTGCGACAGATTCGAAAGAGAGAGTGGGAGAGAGGGAGTAGAGATCGATTAGGGCTTCTGCCCTAATCGTTTGGGGACAATTGGGGATGCGGCGTTTCAAGTTGAAACGCTGCGTCTCCCCCCTTCTCTCAAATTTTTTTTTTTTTTTACATAAATAAATATACAATTAAATAAATAAGTAAATATTCCAAAAATACATATATATTTAAATATACCAAAATCCCAATTTAAAACCCCAAAATCAAAAATTAATAAAATTTAAAATTTCTCATTATATTATAGAGATATTTACAAAATCTCTAACACCGAATTTTTGGTGTTACACAACTTGTATATCATTCACTAGGTATTATTTATACTCACCTATTCTATTTCCATTTTTATAGACAAAGCTTAGCTGAGACTTGTAGTTGCCTAGTGTCAGATTTAAAGAATCTTGTCTTGTTTGACTCCCTTTGGGGTACTAGTCTACTTTTATTTTGAGGTATTAGTGGACCCAAATGGAGAAAAACTTTGTAACTATTTTGAAAAACTATATTGAATACTATTTTTGCTGATTTTGGACTTGAATTTTGTTTGGTTTTGTATACTTATATTGAGGACCTATTGATTTATCGAAAGTTTATTTGAGATTTGTTTTTGATTGATTTGGTTTGGATCCGTTGAGTAGGGAATTATTTTATATTCTATAGATTTGATTGGAATGACCAAGATGGTCTTGTGAACGTACTTGGATTTAAATAGTCGGGTTGACCTTGTGTATGCAAGTTATGAATAAGGGTAGACCGAGCTGATCCTTTGGTTGTATGATGAATGTATGTTAAATTATTTGGATTTATTGAATTATTTTGGAAAATGAATGGATATCGATCAATGTCTTGTGGTACCTTGCGGGTTAGGTTTACCCATATTCTGAGGTAACGTGGTGGTTGTCCACTGCTCGATCCGAGGGTTAGGGCATGACAGTGGGGATGAGGTTCTTGTTATTGAGATCTATAGAGGTTTTGTTATGAGCTTTCAAGGATATGATTTCAGTATTGATTTACTAACTATGCATTGGTTTATTGTTGTTGGAAGTTTGTTTGCTTTACACCACCAAGACAATCATAGATTTTGTTTATTGATCATAAATTTATTAGACTTCTAGTTCTATCTTTTATTCAAGCGACTAGAATGTTGTCCAGAGGTTATTAGGGATATTTAATTTATGTCACAGAAGACAAGAACAATAAATTCAGTTGTTTGACATACGAATAGCTTGGGATTTTCTAGAAGTATTTCCAGAGGACTTACTAGGGTTACTACTTGTTAGAGAGATAGAGTTCATCATTAATGGGACACTAGATGCTATACCTATCTCTATAGCTCCATATAGAATGAAAACTCAGTTACAAGAACTTGTGGACAAAGGATTTGTTCGTTTGAGTGTTTTCCCTTGGGATACATTAGTTTTATTCACAAAGAATAAGGATGGTTCCTTGAGACTACATATTGACTACCAAAAATTGAATCAAGTTACCATCAAGAATAAATACCCTTTATTGAGAATTGATGATTTGTTTGATCAATTGAGAGACGTCATGGTTTTTTCTAAACTAGATCTCAGATCGAGTTACCATTAGATTAGGGTCAGAGAGGAAAATATATCTAAGATAGCTTTTCACACTTACTATGGTCACTATGAGTTTTAGGTGATACAATTTGGGTTAATCAATGCTCCTATAGCTTTATGGATTTAATAAACTCTTTTTCCAGGCCCTATCTGGATGACTTCATTGTTATATTTATTGATGATATTTTGGTTTATTGTAAAGATAAAGATCAATATGAGCAACATCTTTGTATTGCTTTACAGATTTTGAGGATTGAGAAATTGTATGTCAAACTAACTAATGTGAGCTCTGGCTCAACGAAATAATTTTCTTAGGTCACATTATCTCTGGTAAAGGACTTTTTATAGATCCAAAAAACGTTGAAACTATCATTAACTAGGCCATACCTACTATGATTCAGAGGTTTGTAGTTTCGTAGATTTAGTAGGTCATTATTGTAGATTTGTTAAGGATTTCTTCTCATTTACTATTCCACTTACAAGATAACTATTAAACTCTAGATAACTTATAAGAATGCATCCTTCAGATGGGATAAACATTATGAAACTAGTTTTCAAATTCTAAAGGATAGACTTATATCGGTCCTAGTGTAAATGTTACTAGTTAGTAGACATGATATGTGATTTTTAGTGATACATCCAGAACTGGTTTGGGTTGCATACAAATGCAGGACAGAATGTGATAGTCTATACTTCTAGACAATTGAAAGCTCAAGAAGAGAATTATACTACACATGATCTAGAGTTTGTAACTATTAACTTTGCCTTGATAATTTGGAGAGATTACCTTTTATGGTGAGCACTATGAAATATTCACTAATTGTCAGAGTCTTAATTACTTATTTTTTCAAAAGCGTTGAATTTCAGACCGCACAGATGATTTGAGTTATTGAAGGACTATGATGTTACCATTCAATATCAACCCAACAAAGCAAATGTTGTTGTAGATGCACTCAGTTGTAAGTCCACAATATCTATAGCATCTCTGCAAGTGAGAGAGTATTAGATGATAGCTAAGTTTAAGCAGCTGAGGATTAATGTTGAGGTTTCCAACTAGGGACCTCTTTTGGCTCGATTTATGGTCCAACCAAACCCATCTGATCATATTAGGGTCGCTCAGCAAAATAATGAGATGACTATTAAACTCAGAGAAGATGTTCTTAATGAGAGGAAGCCTGAATTCAACATACTAATTGAGACAATCATATTTCAGGACAGTTAGTAGCTCTAGAGGCTTAGAGTTGAGGAGTGATTATAGAAAAAGCACATAATTCAACTTTTTCGATTTATCAATGATCTATCAAGATGTATAGGGATTTGTATCAATTTTTTTAGTAGTCTAGTATGAAGAGAGATATAGTAGAATTTGTTTGTAAATGCTTGACATATCAGCAAGTAAATACTGAATAACAGAGACTAGATAGACTACTTGAACCACTCCCTATTCCTGAATGGATATGGGTACACATTACCATGGATTTCATTTTAGGATTTCCCAGAACTATAAAGGGGTTTGATTCTATATGGTTTATAGTGTATCACCTCACCAAATTAGCTCACTTGTTACCAGTTGCAGTGACTTATTTTATGGAGAAATTAACTAAACTCTTTATTGATGATATCATGTGATTACATGGTATAATAGTATCCATTGTTTCTAATAATGATACAAGACTTGATTATGATTTTAGTAGATCTTGCAGACCAAAGTGGAAACTAAACTTAATTTCTCCACAACATATTATTCTCAAATAGATGGACAACCAAAAAGGACTATACAGACTCTAGAAGATATATTGAGAGCTTGTGTTTTAAAGCTCCATGATAGTTGGGCTAACATTTAATGTTAGTAAAATTTTCTTATAATAACAGCTACAAGTCTTATATTGACATGGCACTGTTTGAGATATTATATGAGAGCAAATGCAGGACTCCTCTTTGTTGGGATGAAGTAAGAGGAAATAGATATTTCAATCTATAATAGGGCCTTCTTATTTATAAGAAACTATAGAGAAAATCCAGATCATTTGAGAAAAGCTTAAAATAACTCAATCCCGCCAAAAAAAGTTTTGCTAACCAAAGATGTAGAGACTTGGAATTTGAGGTAGGAGATAAAGTTTTTCTTAAACTTTCTCCAATCAAAGGTGTGCTAAGGTTTATGAACGAAAAGGGAAAGTTTAGCCCTGGAATTGTGGGTTCTTTTGAGATTCTAGCTGGAGTTCGAGTAGCCACTTATAAGTTGGCTCTACCTCTAGCATTTAAGAGAATTCACCCCACCTTTCATGTTTTATGTTCAGATCAATTGTGAATCACTCTAACTTGCAGAAGATTTAACCTATGTTGAGCAATCAATCCAAATTCTAGATTCTCAAGAGCAGAATTTGAGAAACAATACTATCATGTTGATAAAAAGTTATGTGGAGACACTACACCTCCAAGAAGGCATTTTGAGAGCAGTACTCATATTTCTTTAAGCATAAGTACTGATCTGAAGGAACGGATCTTTTAAGGGGGAAGAATGTAAGGTCATATCTTGAGAAATCATTAAAACATGCATTTTCTTTTATTTTGCTAAGTATATTTAAATTTTTCGTATTACACTATGCTAAAATTTGTTAATTTTTTATGTGCAATACATGTTTTTATTTTTATTTTTATAGTTTTACCAATAGGTTCAATATATTAAAATTAGTATAGACTAATGAAACATAGCAGTGAAAGAGAATGGTCAGAATAAGCCAACAAAATAACCAAATTAGGGTTTGGTGTGGAACCCACAAAAAGCAAATGTCACACCATCACTTGGCATGACACATACCACTTCTTCTTCCATGACACATCACTTAGTGGTGGGCCCTACACCCACTTTGGGAAAGGGAGAGAGAGAGGAAGAGTGTGATAAAGGGGGAGAGAACCTATCTCACACATTTCTTGTTTCTAAAATCCCTAATCCCAAATTCCTCCTTTTCTCTCACAAAAATCCACCACAAATTCCATTAAAATCACCATTTAAGTTTGAAATAAACAAACTCCATCGATATACATGCTATTTCTAGTCTTTGGGAAGCATAAACGAGTAGCGAGAACATAGAAAACAACCTTGGAATTCTAAGAAAGTTTGCAGAGGAAAAGTTAGGAAATCAAAGAAATAATTGCAATCTTAAAGCAAATACCATGCTTGTGTATGTTTAATTAATGTTTAAAGATCATGTATAACATAGTTTTCATGTGATTATGATATTAGAATAAGGATAGAATGGATTTCGAAAGAAAGGATTCACATTTTTTTAACATAAATGATGAAAAACTATGAATTTTGCATTCTGGACAGCTTAATCATACTTTTGTATTTAGCTCATAACATTTGCTACACAACTGTAAAGTGAATGAAGTTTTCGTCTGATAAAACTTGACTTTCATAACTTTAAAAAATCAAATGATTTGAAAAGTTTCATTAAGAATTGAATTTTTAGTGATTTTTTTAAAGTGGTACATTTTCTATAAAAAACTACTATGTTTTATCCTGTTTCGGTTCTAAATTTTGCATCAATTTTGCACTGCTTTTTACACTTAATTAAGTTGAACTTTGAAAATAAAAGAAGTAGTTTTATGTTTTTTATTTAAATGGGCATTTAAATCACCTTAAACCGATATGTGCAGTATAAATTATACTAATTTTGCTAAGACTGCTTATGTCATGGTGTGAATTTCAAGACGTAATATTGATTGACTAGGATATTCTTGTGTGATTGAGATTGAGTCTAGTCATAAGCATAAAATTTATAATCTTATATCTTTTTTTGAGTGGCAATTGGAATCATCTCAATCCGAGAACTGTAGTTCAATGTAAAGTAATTTTACTAAAACCTGATTGTGTTGAAAATTTGTTGAAATAGTTTTTTGGTATCCAATAAGTTGTTAAATCATACTGTCACACCCCGACCCGTAACTCTCAGCATGTGACAACTGCCGCACTATCCTGAAACACGTGTGAACCCCCACCCCGTGTTCTAAGATACCGCAACGTATTCCAAAATTTCAATCATTTCCAAACAAGTATTAATCATCAATTGGCCATCATGACCTTTCGTTTCCTATCCAGACATCAAAAGGCTATCCCAACCATCAAAATCTATTTTTTCAATTCATCACAACCCATTTTCATCAGGAACAATTTTCACAAAATTCAAAGAAATAAAAGAAAAGGGTCCTCAATTTTAGATATGCAAAACCATATTCAAATCGCAAATCGAATAACATAGTACGAAATGAGATTTCAAAAAAATAAAATAAAATAGTTACGAAATATGCCTCCATTAGGATTCGTTAATACCTTAAACTAGAAGAAGGCCTATTACCCAAAGAAATTCGATAGACTAAATTTCTTCAAATTCGACACTAGGAAATGTCACATCTCAACTAGACTTTCACTATAAGAAAGAGAGTGAGGGGTGAGCATATATTATAGCCAATAAGTGATATACAGGTTTTACATAATAAGATTAGTGCAGTGGATATATCAAATATAATCATTTTTAATCATCATTCTTTCTCAAGATCATTCAATAGTAAATAAATTTTCAAACATCGATATTCAATATTCAATGCATCCAATAATTCACATTTTCCAAGCATGTGATAACCAAATCATCATATCCAACAAAGATCTAACATGACCCAGGGCAGACCACCAAGGGGTTTTTCTAGTTCCAATTTATAAATACCCCCTTCTTAGTATTGGATTTGGTGTTTCATTGGTGGTGCAACCAACTATCCCACGACCTTTATCATATCTGACTATGGATGCACCGCACGTGCTCGGCTACATTCCATGGTGTACTAGCCCTACTACGTCACCCCGTTGGGTCACTCCGTAGAGGGAAATGACTAGTCATTTAATCTGGAGATCAGACTTTTCCTCCCCAAGCCAATCAATGCACGATTTCATAAAAATCACAACTCATTTCATGTGCTATAATTTTAACAATTTCTTAATCATAGTCAAAATGCCAATATATTCAACATTTACAATTCCACATGACACATTTGTTCATTCCAAACATATAGGATGCATAATGATTCAAGAATTTATTATTTTTTTTGGATATTCCACACACATTAAATTATATACATTCACGTACAAAATTCTTTTAAAATGTTCAATAAAATCATTTTTCTTATCTAGGTACAAGTATGAAATCACTCACCACTTGGGAGGATAATCACTCACAATTTCAATCCACAATGATGTTCACCCAAGTGACAATCCTTCTTTGGGTTCGAATTGCCTTAAACCTAAGTTAGCAAAACCAATTTATCACTCAATCATTTATAGGGTTAAGGTAAATCATTTTCCCCTAAATATAGCACAAACCCTAATTCCTAAAATTCTCAAATCCATGTTCTAATTGCATCATTTTCACACCAATTGCAATTATTTACCGTCAATATTCATAAATTTTCCCAAATTTTAACATTTCTAAGTCCTAGGGTTAAACACTAAAATCATACTCTTCCAATAATAATCCATACTTCAAGAATAACCAACATAAATTCAAATTCATGACGAGAGGGAAATATTACCTTTGTTAGTGTCACCAATTTCATCCCTAATTTGAGATTTCACCAAACACTAGATTTTATTTCTTTGGAAAACCTTGTTCTCTCTATAGATTTGATGCTCCAAAGGCTTACTTGAGGGTTTGGGATACCTAATCTATGAGTATTTATGTATTTGATTTATTGCAAGAAGGAAACTCGAGAAAGATAGAGAAGAAGTAGAACAAATAGAGAGAGAAAGAGAGAGAGAGAGAATGTGTGTTTAACGGGAAAATAGGGAGGAAATGAGGAAAAATTGTGTTTGGAGGTGTTAATAATAGTGGAAATAGGATTTTACCAAAGTGCCCCTCATTAATCAAAGGTTTTGAATGGCTTTATTGTCTTTTTCACTATTGCGTATCGATACGTAAATTTGAAATATATCAATAGGCTAAGTCATAGTCTCAGGAAATTCATTTCAGAGATCCATATATCGATATATCAATATGGGAAATCATGCTCCCAGGAATTATGTTTCAAAGATCAATATATCGATACACTCCTCTAGGACATATCGATATATCGAATCATGCTCTACAGAACTTTGTTTCAGAGATCAATTTATCGATATACTCTTTTAGGATATATCGATATACAAACTTACACTCTCTAAAACCTATTACAGGGATTTATCATATTGACAAAAGTGGCTCAGTATATCATCCACAACATTAATATTGTATCTTTTCCTCTACACATCATAGCAATTCATCAAAATGAGGTTCATAGATCTTCTTTCATTATTTCATAACTAATAAAATCCCAAATCATTCCGGAATTACATTAAAAGACTTATTAAAAATTATAACACTGAATTTTTTGATGTTACACGTACGGAATACATAATTGTGATATTTGATTGCAACTTTTATGTAAACATTTGTCATAAATTATGGTTTTACTTATAACATTTTGGGAGTCACAAAGAAGCATAAAGAGAAAATGTGTTCACAATAATTACCTTTGAAAGCTTTGCAAAGCCTACGAGTGAACTTTAAGTAGAATGGTTGAAGTGTATATTTTCGAAAGCTTTATAAAGCCTGCAGGTGAAACTTGAAGAGAATTGTTGTATGCAGTTTTGATAGCTATGTGAAACTTGCGAGTGAAGCATGAGAAGTATTTTTTCGAAAGTTTTGCGAAGCCTCCAGGTAAAACTCGAGAAGTATGGCTGGTGTATATATTTCCAAAAACTTTGCGAATTCTGTGAGCAAAGTTTGGGGATCTATGAGTGTATCTTTTAAGATGTGACAATCGCACACGTTTTCTTAAGAATGCTTTCGCATAATACATGATTTTTTGTATATTTCTTTATGTTAAGTTGTGGTACATTCAAAAATTGTAATTCACATACTTTATATGATATTATTGATCTTATTATGCATATTATGCAATTATGCATGCTATGGGTCCCCCATGTACGTGCTCAACTTATACTGATCCCGTTACCCTTATCTTCCGCTAATCTGAGAGTTGAGAGGGAACCAGAGGGTAGAAATCTTTGAGCCAAAGGATTTATTTCCGTACTTATCTTTTGACCTTTTGTATTGATTAAGGCAAGTAATATACATATTCTTTTGTGTGATATGAGTTATATTGTATGTTTAAATATATAGTTGTTTGTACAGGAGAGCTTTATGTATAAATTTATTTATATTATATTTATATGCTATAATGTGCTATGTTGGGTGGTTAGGAGGGCCATTGTTACTAGCTTATTTGATAATAGAAGTATTTTATTTGTTTTATTATATTTCTATGCTAACCTAACTGGCTAAACGGTCACTAAATAGGGAGAAAGTTTTTCAATATATATATATATATATTTTGTAAATAACAATAATTTATTTTACTTTATTGCAAATTTTCTTTTCATGTTATCATACATGGCGAGGGCGATTGTCACAGATCCAAATGATGCATTTTAATCATATTAGTTACTTTCGTATTTGCATACCTATTTCCTTTTTGCTAGGGTTTGCTACGTGAGGATAACTAGTCTTCAAATCTTAAACCTTTAAGGCTTAACCCCTAAAATCGTAACTTGTGATTGTAAACTATAAACCACAAACCATATCACATAGTTTGCATTCTTTAATATTTATATGTTGAATTTAACTTTGAGTATTAGTTATGGTTTGAGTTTGAAATCCTCAATGGGAAAACATATCTACCGAAGCTAGTCATGTCCTTGTAGATATCAAAAGGAGAATCCCAAAACTGTAATAAACCCTGGTGGGTATCCTTCACTACTTATATCATTTTAAATTGTACACTTTTTATCATGCTTATGTAGTAGACACTAATTATAAAGAATAATTATTTGTTTTTGTTTCTTTTTGTAGTTTGGAGACCTCATCAAACATTGTTAGGAAGTAAAACAACTTGGAGATTGGTGAAGTCATGCCGGAGCAGGAAAGAGACAAACAAATAGATTATTATCATTTAGAAAGAATCTTCAGGTCGGATGAAGAGTCGAGGAATTTATCTAAAATAGCAAACAGCTACCAATAACTACAGTTGGGCAGTGAATAAAGTTAATAGCAATAACATACACCGAACGTTTATCGAGGTATGTATATTTCTAGTAGCATGTAAAAACATTAATTTATTTTAGTAACTAAATAGTATATAACTTTAAATGTTTTTGACACTGTCGGAGGGATATAAGGGGATCAAAAAGGCCTAATATGAAAGAAGCTGCCAAGCTTGCTGTTGGTAATTCCTTAGCATCTATCAACAACATTGAGGCATGGATTAATGCGATCAACAATGTCAAGCAACATCGCATTGTTGGTTCCAGGGAGCAAAGCAAAGACTTACACCTTAAATGGACATTCATTTAGGGGCAACGCCTCCCTCTCACAACGTATCAAGGAACATAAGCAGAGGAGCTATAGCTTTGAATCTCAAATTGAGTCTCGATTGTCTCAACTTCGCCGGTGCCTCAGCCTCCCCTAAGCTCAATCTTGTTCCCAACCTCTTACATGCTCCGACTTTGTAGATCACTAAAAAGGTTCCATGGTTGTCAAATTCTATATACACTATTGTGCTGAAGGTTGGATATTTGTGTGTTCGTATATAACATATATGTACACATTTGTTTCTTATGAATTAATTTTTTTTCTAGTTCAAAAATAAAATATAAAAAATCCGAAATTATAAATTAAAAATTATATAAATAATAAAAAAGAATATCAGTAAATATATTTTTAACTCATTTTTTACTTTATTTTTTTATTAAATTTAAACAAATAATTTTTTTTTTTTTTTTTTTTTTTTTTTTTTTTTTAAAAAAAAAAAAAAAAAAAAAAAAAAAAAAATAAAAAATCCCTCCTTCTTATTTATTTTTTTTTTTTATTAAAAAAAAAAAAAAAAATTTTTTTTTTGTTTTTTTTTTTTTTCTTTTTTTTNNNTTTTATATTTTTAACAAATTTTACCTTTTTTTTGTTTTTTTTTTAATAAAAATTTTTTATTGTACCGTTGGATATCTAAGATAATTAAGTGGTTAAGTTCTTAGTCTTGGGTCAAATGTCCAAAATGCCATGAAATGATAAATAAACAAGACATATCCTAAATGTTCCCTAAACAATAAGACCTAGAGTGTTTGACAAAGGTAGATTACATTGTAGTTGGCGAACACTTGCCCGAATGTTCATAGCCTCTTGTTATTTTTAAGTTGAAAATTACCATTTTCAATATGCAAAATGATTCATTTCTTTGGGTAGCTTTTAAGTATTATGCAATCGAGAAAATATGTTGTACTGCAAAGAAAAATTGTATATAGTGTGGTGCCCTTCAGGTTAGGGGGCATAGATGAAAGCTAACGTTACTCGACCTGTCTTGGTAGGTTTTCTAAGTTTGAAGTCCTCTTGCTTATCTAGGGTCCTAAGTTGAGTGAGGATTTTATCTATTTTGATGGTATCCTATTTAATAGCTCTCCAAAATTATGCATGGTTATCTGATAAGGAAGTCAATCACCATCAAGATCAAATCTTTCCATATTTTTTGAGAAATTCTAAATTTTTCAGAAGTCTCTAATTACAATTCTAACCATTTTAAAAGATTTCAAGCAAAAGAAAACTAGAGTTTTCTATACTCATGGGAATGTTATAAATACAGAGCATAGACAACCATCAAGAGGGAATTCAGTTTTACAGATCAGAGGGAGGCAATTCTATATGTCGTTCAAGGTAGGGTTCTATACCCAATTTCATATATCAGCGAAGATAGGGTTCTATACCCAATTCCGTACATCAGCGAAAGGTAGAGTTTTATACCCAATTCTATATATCAACGAAGGTAGAGCTCCATGCCCAATTCTAGATGACTCGGTAGTCAGTTCGATATATCGTTAGAGTGGGGTTTCATACCCAAACATATTCCATCAGAGATACAATTTTTACACCAATTATACACACGATCAGAGGTAAGACTTTATACGTATATTTTTATATTGCATCACATATCTTCACATATGCGACATGCATAATGCTTACTGTGCAATACACATACATGCTACACACACGCACGGGGGTTCCGATATCCACTCAACCGATATATCATAGACAGAGGCTACCAGGATCATATTTCTCTCGACTGTATTCAGTTTTCCTTTTGTTATTACCCTTCTTGACTCGAGGGCTAGAGTCCCCCCGCCGAGACAGTCCCAGTAGTATTTTTGCAGGTTTTCCAATTGAGGAGACCGGACGAACATATCGGCGTAGACTTCCCATTCGAGTCGAAAATGGCAATCATCTGTGGGGTCAAAAATACCTCCAACAAATTGGTACCGTCTGTGGGAAACGACTAGCTGATAAGCTGAAAAATCTTTACGACCTGACTTTGTCGAACGAAGGGATCTAACTCCCTGAGCAAACATCGGGCTTGAGTCGCCCTAATCCTACCGAACGTCAGGCCTGAGTCTCCCTGCTCCTACCAAACGTTGGGTCTGAGTCGCCCTGATTCTATTGAACGAATGGGCCTGAGTCGCCCTGCTCCTATCGAACGTCGGGTTTGAGTCACCCTGATTCTACCAAACGTCGGGCCTGAGTCGCCCTGCTCCTGCCGAACGTTAGGCCTAAGTTGCCCTGCTCCTATCAAACGTCGAGCCTGAGTCACCCTGATTCTACAGAACATCGGGCCTGAGTTACCCTACTCCTACCAAACGTTGGGCCTGAGTCGCCCTGCTCCTATCGAACGTTGGGTCTGAGTCATCTTGATTCTACAGAACGTCGGGCCTGAGTCGTCCTACTCCTGCTGAACGTTGGGCCTGAGTCGCTCTACTCTTATCGAACGTCGGGCCTAAGTCGCCCTGATGCTACCGAACAAACGGGCCTGAGTTGCCCTGCTCATACCGAAGGTCAGGCCTGAGTCGCCCTGCTCCTATCGAACGTTGGGGTTAAGTCACCATGATTCTATTGAACGAACGGGCCAATATCACCATACTCTTACCGAACGTCAGGGTTGAGTCACCCTGCTCCTACCGAACATTGGGCCTAAGTCGTCCTGATTCTATCGAACGTCGGGTCTGAGTCACCCTGATTCTACCTAACGTCGGGCCTAAGTCGCCCTGTTCCTACTAAACATTGAGTCTGAGTCGCACTGATTTTATCCAACGAACAAGCTAGCATCACCCTACTCCTACCGAAAGTTGGGGCTAAGTCGCCTTGATTCTATTAAACAAATGGGCTAGCATCACACTAATCGTACCGAATGGAGGGCCTACGTCACCCTGATTCTACCGAGCGTTGGGACCTAACTCCCCGAACGAGCTTACATCGGCCTGCTCCTACTGAATGTTAGGTCACCGTCGTCTAATCTTATCATAAGAATGCAAAGGTGACAAGCGAGCTTCTTTCGTTTAAGGTCTTACTCATCACATAGCACAGCGGAAGAAGCAAACTCTTTGTAACAAGATGATAATGTTATCGATTCGATAACTTGTGGCATGGCCCTATTTTCTCTTATTTCAGCCACTAGCCTCTCGTATTGCCAGACACAGACTCCAGGTTAGCTTTCAGATATTTTACTTTTCATAGCACGAGCACTCTACACTCCTGGTCACTGTTTGGCCAAACACTTTTGTTTAAATCTCTCGACTTGGTTGTCTCTAATGACCCGTTGGTCCCTAGACCTCCTAATCATCCGTTGGTCTCTCAATCATTCGATCCGTTGATCTCTAACGACCCGTTGGCCCATAAACCTCCTAATCATCTGAATTGTTCGACCTGTTGGTCTTTCCATTGTTTGATCTGTCAATCTCTCAACTCCTGATCTCTCGATCGCTTGGTTATTTGACCTCCTGACCTCATTCGATCTCTCAGCTTCACATAGATAATCTATCGGTTATCTGTCTCATGATATTCTCTCATTTAAGCTCTCTCAAATGAACTTTCCCAAATGTAGAGTGTTATCAATGAGGGATGTAACTCCCCGAACAGGTAGACACAGCCCCTTTATCTAAAGATTTCCTATTACTCGGAGGGGCTAAGTTGTCCAACTCCTATCGTTCATACACATCGCCAATAAGAGATAAGACTCCCCGAACAGATGAACACGGTCTCTCTATTTGAAAGTTTCCTATCGTACAACGGGTGTAAGTCGTCCAGATTCTATCATTCGAGCGTGTCATTAATAAGAGACGGAACTCCCCGAATTGGCCCATGTCACCCGATCCACCGATAGGATTTAATTCCCCGAACGGGCCTATGATGCCCTGATCTATAGTTCAACTTGTTGATCTGGTATTCTCTCGATTGTTTGACATGTTAGTCTGGTATTCTCTCGATCATTTGACCTGTCGGTTTGGTATTCTCTCGATCGCTCGACCTGACGGTCTGGTATCCGCTCGATCATTCGACCTCTGGATCTCACGATCACTCAACTTGTCAATCTGCTAATCTCTCGATCACCTGATGACTCAGTCTCTCTAATCTCTCGATCATTTGATCTCTCAGTCTACTAACCTATTGATCTCTTGACATTTTCGGTCTTCTGAAGACCTCTTACAATTCACTCTATTCCTAATACCCTTTCTTCAAAATGCAATTAGGAGTAGGGGAAAATGATGGTACCCTATTTAATAGGTCTCCAAAATTATGCATGGTTATCTGATAAGGAAGACAATCACCATCAAGGTCAAATCTTTCCATATTTTTTTAGGAAGTCTAAATCTTTCAGAATTCTTTAATTACAATTCTAACCATCTTGAAAAATTTCAAGTAAAAGAAAACTAGTGTTTTTTATACCCTTGGGAAGGTTATAAATATAGAGCATAAACAACCCTTAAAATGGAACTCAGTTTTAAAGACCAGAGGGAGACAATTCTATATGCCACTCAAGGTATGGTTCTATACCCAATTCCATATATCAACGAAGGCAGGGTTTTATACCCAATTCCGTATATTGGCGAAGGTAGCGTTCTATACCCAATTCCATACATCAACAAATGTAGGGCTCCATGCCCAATTATAGATGATTCGGTAGTCAGTTCTATACATCGTGCAGAGGGGGGTTTCATACCCAAACATATTCCACCAGAGGTACGGTTTTTATACCGATTCTACACACGATCAGAGGTATGACTTTATACATATGCTTTTATATTGTATCACATGGCTTCACATATACGACATACATAATACTTACTGTGCAATACGCATACATACTACACACACGCACGGGGGTTTCGACATCCACTCGATCGATACATCACATGACAGAGGCCACCATGGTAATATTTCTCTCGGTTGTATTCAGTTTTCCTTTTATTATTACCCTTTCTGACTTGAGCGTCAAAGTCCCCTCACCAAGCCAGTCCCGGTGGGGTTTTTGTAGATTTTTCATCCGAAAAAACCAAACGAACATATCGGCACAGGCTTTCTATTCGACTCGAAAATGATAGTTATCTGTGGGGTCAAAAATACCTCCAACATATTTCATGCCCTACATCGTGCATTTAGAAGGTTGGGGCATCTGTATTCTTTTCGGGGACTTCATTACTAGCCCCTTTAGCTTGTAAAGGTCTAGACATAATATTTCAAAATATCTTGTAGAAGAGCCCAAAGTCCGTGATAATTATGTAAATAACTCATCTGTGGGGCACTTTTCTAAATACTGAACGTTTAACCCTAAAACCTTTTTTTTTTTTTCTCATTTAAAGTTCCTTCTCTCCATCTATCATCACTCTCCCTCTCTCCCTCTCTGTATCACCAATCTTTCCCCCCCTCACATAAACACTAGCTGCCTTAATTTCTCTATTCTTCTCAAGCTCACTTAGTGGTAAATCTATTCCTCTCTATCCTTATATCACGGTTTGCTATCTTGGCTTTAACCTTATGGTTTTGGATCACTCATTAATGAATATCTTGTTGTAGAGAACTAGATCCTGTGGTTCCTTTTTTCTATCTCTCACTACTGGTTAGCCTTTTTTTCCCTTCTACTTCTTTTACAAGATCTAATGTCCTTGACATGTTGTCCTTAGACCTTGATATGAATGCCTCTTCATCCTTGGACCTTGATACGAATTCCCCTTCATGTAATATACCTTGGAGTTGAAACCTAGAATGTTATTTGAATAAAGGAATTTTGTTTTCGAGTTCAACATCTTACCTGCACTATTGTTGTTACAATGGCCTATTTGTAACTATGATGAGCCTTGAAAGGAAGCTGTATAGTCATATCATAGCTAGGACATCTTTATCTTAGTTATATTGGAGTAAACAAAATGCCTTATCCCCTTGTCATAGCTACATTGGGTTTATGATGAGAAATAGAATGTATCAAGCCCCTCTTCTTGTATAACGGCTTATCATAGTTATAATAAGTCACTTTAGTGCTATTGCCTCCCATCAAAATGATGACCTGGGTGTCATAGTCACAATAACAATCTGAAACCAAAAACCCTATTTGTTGCTTTTCAAACTCTAGTTGTTTTGGTTTCCCCTAATTTGTAATACCAGACAAGTCTGATGTTTGATTTTTTCTTCTGAAATGGAAAAATCTAAAATTTTTATATTTTATTTTATGAAAGTGTGGGATAAATAATTAATAGAAATGTAAAATTCTGCTCTTGAGGCTATTCAGAAAATTCATTAGATATTTGATTGGCTAATAGAGTGTTAATATTCAGAAGAGTTAAATTGTATTCAGTATTCAGTAGAAATTGAGATTTCAATGGGAAATTGATTCCCTAGTAAAGTTATATATTTGATAGATTAACCTTTCCAATTTTTTATTTTCAACTGGTAATCTGTAGTTTTCACCTATCGGTAACAGTCGATTATTTTACCAATTAAGAACCCCTATCGATATTTTACTCCACTCCTTCTGTCGGTATATCCATTCGACTCATGATGTTTACTTTACCAATTTTCTAAATTCTTATTCAATATACCGGATTTCCGTTTAAACTGATCGGTACCTTTACTGCACATAAATGAATATATATATAGATATATATCTTATCGGTAATGTTCTTGGCTGTTCAGTACAATCATCTATCGGTAATGTTTGTGACTGTTCAGTATAATATATTTTCATTTACCTGTTCGGGGCCCTCATCGATTACTATATATCCAATTAACCAAACACCCATCACCGAACACTCAATAAATTTTCTCTTTCCCGATCGATAATTCATTTTTATTGGTCATTGATAAATCACTTTTTTATTGCTGGTTAAAAAGTGCTCATTTGTAACCCATCCTCATTTTCTCTTCGGTCATTCGCGTCATTTTCTGTTCGGTCGATCTTAGTTTATTGATAATTATCTCAGCCAAACATCCAATCTCATCGGCACATTCCCTCAGCACTTGCACATGTCACTCCCAAATTCTTTTCCTTCGGCACATATACACACATGTCCATTTATTTTTTTTCTCATTAGTTGACTTTGACTTTTCACAACATCTATTGCTTGTACCATTCTCCTTCGGTCTTCCTCTTGCACCATTACTCTTTGGCCTCCTCCATTTGACCGAAGACACGAAGACATGAAATTGCATGGACATCACTTGCCACCACTATGAATTGAACTCATGACTTTTGAGTTGTCCAAAATGATGTTATCCACCAAACCATTCAACTACTTTAACTATAATATGCAAGATATTTATTATATTCTATAATTTGGCATTCCCACTAATGTGTCTCCATGTGTGAATGTAACCCTTAAGTGGAATCCACTTTCCTTCACATTACGCTGAACAATTGCCTATTCTTGTTCAGTAACCTATGAGAATTGACCCAATCTTATCACCGATTACTCTTTTCTCAACAATTAAAATTTTAAATATTTAAATTCATTATATTGAATACCAAATTACCAAAAAAGGGACATATTGTGAAGTTGTGTAAGTTGGGAGAAAAAGGGACAATTAAGTAAATAAGAGAAATGGGTTATAAATAAAAAGTAGTGGGGGATTCTAAAACCAACGAATATAAAATTTCATATCTTCTATCACTCTCCTCTCCCTTTACACACATCCCTTCTACTCCTCTTTTCTTGCTTCTATTAAAAACCAATCAAAATATCACAACACCCACACTCAAAAAAATTCCAAAACGCATAACTCAACCTCTAACAAGTTAAAGTTAGTGAGATATTTGAGTTTTTTCTAGAAGGAAGAAATTTAGGGTTTGACGATGACTAGACTTGTAGTGATAGTGATGACGAAAATCTAGGAGCTGGATACAGCTAATCAAGTAAGGTTCATTCTGTGGAGAAATTTGGGAATGACAACCCTTCCTTATACGGTGAATAGATGGTTCATTGTGTTTTTAAATGAGCAAAATTATTTTAAATTCTTTAAAAGTGATTTTGAATGATTTTACATGTTTTATATATATCTTTGTGATTATGGGATATCTGAAAAAAAAAAGAATCACATGTGCATCCATATATTTATAAATGACTGTGTGCCTTATATTGATGGATATTTGATTCATGAATGTATTGATATGATTTTTGAAATTGTTGTTTGAATTATGGTACACGAAATGTGATTTAGATATTTGTAAAAGGATGGTACATGTAATAAATGATTATAGTCATTCGCTTCACGAAGTAACCCGACAAGGTGACGTGGTTGGGGTTTAATTACAAGGGAGGTAGATGAGACATCTTCTCTGCCATGTCGTACTATCCAGATTGCACTCCGGTGAGGTATGAGTTAATACTAAGGATGGAGGAACTAGTTTTTTCAAACAAATGGATTGAAAACCCCTTGGCAGGCTCTCGTTCGGGTTCGGCCAAACTTGGGACGAGAATGATTTCTTAAAGAGACCCCATGATTTTTGGAAAATTTAAATTTGTTGATGCATGTTTGTTTGAGTTATTCTGATTTGTTGAACCATATTACATCCAAAGAATTATTTATGAAATATATTTTGACTACCCCATACTCACCCCTCATTTATTGACATGATTATGTCATTACACTCCACTTACTGAGTATTCTCATACTCATCCCTCTCTTTTATATTTTTCAGAGGAAGATTAGGTAAGAGATATCGATTTGGAGCTGTGGAAGGCATCATTTTGCTGAACTTATATAGGTATTGGTGAAGTAGGATTTATGTTTGGGTTGATGTAGTAAAACTCATGGAAGGAAATATTTGTACTATTTTATTGTTTTGGATTTGATTGATACTTGTCCTATCTCTTGGGGTAAGTATTGATAGAATCCATACTTGGTTATTATGGAACCCATTTAACTTTATTTAAAAGTTGTCTTTATAAAACTTATTGTTTTATTGGAACATTTGGACTTTACTTGTGAAGATTTTATTAAGGATTCTTTAATCGGCTGGGATGGCTTCATGCATGCAATAGATCTTGATTGGCTAGGTTGAACGCCTTGCGGTACCTCAGAATATGGGGAGATTCTACCTATATGCCGAGGTAACGCGGCGGTTGTCGGATATTTGACTCGAGGGTCGGGGCGTGATATAATTTGACTTAGATTTACATATCTTACCAACCAATTTAGCTTAGTCCAACCTTGTTTAATTTTGGTTGAACCGCTTGACACGTTTTGACCCAATTCGGCCTATTTAACTCGATTTAGTTTGCTTAATTCTAGTAGGCAAGTGATCCTGGTTTAAAATTAGTATTAGTTGCCTTAGTTCATATTTGAGGTTGCTGATTCTATATGCTAGGTGAGGATTATAGAGGACTATTTGTTGTGAATTGTTGTGGTTGTGCCTTTTTGTGTTAGGTAAGTGTCCGGTAAGGGAACTACATTGCATGTAGCCTGCTGCTTTGGTTAAGTGTACTTTGGTTTCACTCTTTCTCACCCACTATAATATTTGGATATCACTCTATGCTTATATTATATACTTGGGGACAAGGGAATTGATTTGATTTATTATGCATAGGATGTCTATTGTGTATCAATTGCATTCATTTATATCCTATTTAAAGTGCTCTTCGTTTGCCTCTGGAGTCACTTGCAATCCACTAGGTCCACGTCTATTATGCACACTAATTCGGTATTGATGTCCCTCGGGACTGACCGATGGTCAATGGGATTGAAGGGTTAATTTTGATAAACACTCCTGTTTTATACTTGTGATCTACATGACTGTATTAAAATGATTTGGAATCAACTATTTTATATTTAAATGTTGTACCATGCTTTTTATCTATTGTTTAGCTTTGACGAGTTAAGCCTTCTCTTTTCATTTTTACAAATCCCATGAAGAGTGAGGTCAAAAAAATCTATGGATAGCACCTACATTCTTAGAGATTAGATTGAGGGAATATATAGTCAAGTATTAGACCAGTGGACGTATTCATATTTCAGATTTACTTATCATATTAATGTTTCAAGCACCGTTGGTTTTAACATAATGTATTCCTGGATTTGGGGGAAAACTCATCCTTTGTTTTGAATTTTGAGACTTTTATCTTATAATCATGTTATGTATATATGATAGTTGTCATTTTTTTAGGGTGGTATATTACAGGAAAGGTTAAAAAAGATGTGAAATTCTAAGTTTCAACTTAAACCAGTATGAAAGAAGTATCAACTAAGGAGTGTGATTACACTTTACTAGCTTACTTTACGGAGAATGAGGTTTAAGTTTATACAACAGTACATATCATACTTCAAAACACAAGAATTGGAGCGTATGGGTGACTGTGCGAAGAGTAATAATTGTATATCACCAGTCAATTTATAATTCTGATAATCCTAGGGTCTCAAGACTATTTGGAGAACGAAACTTAGTAATGGAAACAAGGTGCTCGTCTTCATGTTGATCATGTGGCAGCACAAGTTCAACTAGGGAAACTATGGCTTCATGTGCTAGTTCATTTTGATTCAATGGACTGCCATTGTCTGCAACAGGAGTTCCTTCATCTCCATAGCAGATGATACTATCAGTGTGCTGTGAAGAGCTTGATTGACTTTGAGCAAGGTTGTTATTTTGCGAAGCTGCAACAAGCCTTCCATCCATTGCATCAACGTTATCCTCTTTGTTATTGAATCCACTTCTCCTAAAGGTTTTGCAAGAGAAATCCTTGTCATCATATCGCCTCATTACCTTGATTAGTCTTCTCCAAAATGACACATTTGGATTAGGTTTCATGAGTTCCTTCCTGTGCTCATAGAGAAAGAATAGAACAAATGTAATGAGGGCTAAAATAGAAGCAAGTCCAGCAATGAGAAAGAGGCCCCAAAAGCTGTGAACAGCAAGACTGTTAGAAGAAATAGTGGTTGAGTATGAGCAGCTAGATGGGTCCCCAAGCCATGCCTTCTCAATTTGCTCCATCTTGTCCCCCTCTGTCACATTTAGAACTGCCCTAGAAACATCGGATCCTAAAGGTGAACCTCGAGGGAAGACCTAAATCCAAAAAGATAACAAAACTTAAAGAAAGTCTGATGTGTCGAAATAAACAATTACTCGAAAAGCAATGCAGACCATAAACTTGGACAAAGTCTAACATGTGGCAAACCACTCAATTGCTCCAAAAAGTTTAAACACGAAAATGTGTGCATATAATCTTAGATTTCCGTTTCAAGTGTGAGGCCATGAAGCTTAATAAATGAGTTTGAAACATGTGGATTTATATAGCACAAAAGCAGTATGACAAGTTTTGAACTTAGGATCTCTTGATTCCATTAAGTTGAGGGCGTAGCTATATCCTGTGTCATGATAAAATGCATGCAAGAAGCATGGGGGGGGGGGGAAGAGAGAGGGTCTTACAAAGCCAAAGCCACCTGTCTGATATGTTGGTTGAACCATAGTATATTTTGAACAATAGGTTGCAAGAAAGAGTTTCATATAAGGTATTTCGTCAAAAGCAGCTGCGACGCCACCACTGGCACTCCCTTCTGCCAATTTTGCATCTAGTTCATCTAAGGAGTTGTAGACTCTAAGCTTGGAAGGATCAAATCCCATCTTTATTAGCATTCCGTAGACAAAAGAACCACTTGCGTACCCCACATACTCCCCCTTCTTGAGCAGCACACTAACATCAGCCACCGTTGGTTGGAGTTGTTGAACAGTGAGTAATGAGGTTAAGCTTGCAGTGTAGCTTGAAGTAAGTATGAGCACAACAAAAATCCACAAAATCAACACAAATCTAGCCAAGTTGTTTACGACTTTCTCCTCTGCAAGATGAAGGTACCAAAATTAGCAGTAATTGAAGAAAAAGTCTCATGTTTTGCATGAGGCGTGAAGTATATTTGGAGATTTTGAGCAATAGAGATCACAATGCAATTTGACATGTTGCAGACAGGGGTGCCTTTCTCCTGCAATAAATCCCCCTGCCCAGATATTGGTGCAATTCAACCCGAGGTCTTTGATACCACATCTAGAGACTTTACTGTCTAAATAAGTTGACCATACAAACGAAACTATGAGAAAAGAACTTACTATGTGCAAAAACCATCGTTGAGAAGGCAAACCAAAATACCATGCCAATTTGATGGGAAGGCGGCCCGCGAAAGTCATCATTCACTCTATGTTCAAGAAGCCAAATAACAAATCCAATGAAAATGAAGAAGCAACCAGTTGTTATCCAAAGATCTCGAGTAAGTGGCTTCAAGAAAACCCATGCATTTTTGCTTCTTTGATCTCTAATCGGCACAATCATGGTCACCCCCGATACTGTGTATGGCAGGGTAAAATCCACATACAATGACCTATTTGCTATAATTGTTACGTCACCGGCCACAGCATCAAATTTCTGTTCTTGAAACGTTAAATTTCATTAGTTAATATGCAATTTGCATCCATTATATTGGACTGAAATTGGCTAGCACATTCTTCATGATTTCAAGGAGATTTCTTAAACATTTTAAGCAACCGAAACTTTGCCCAAAACCATTTTGCATTACGTGATCAACTGAAATTAATTGCCTTCTATGGTTATGTTCATCGACAATGGTGTCCCTAAGGTGTCAACGTAGCACAGCCGTGTGGGGTACGTTTTTAGGTCAAAGAAGTGTACTACGTATCCAAAGTTGACGTGCTTCCTAACAAGTGGTTTTTTTAGTCGTTTTTAGGTCAAAGAAGATGATGTTGAGCAAAATTGTCCCCAACTAGATTGGTTGAAGAAAGGAGGTACCAACCTGAAGGTAGACTTGATAGATAAGATCATCATAACTGCCAGCACTACTCCCGTCAGGTTTGGCGAACGGAACAAACTCGTAAGGAACAGCATATGACAATGAAGCCACCACAGCATCAAACACATCTATGCAATAACCAGTGACGATTGTTGTGTTAGTGCTAGGATCTCTTGTCACATTCACAAACTTACTAGAAGCTTCCTTCACTGGAACCCCAACTCTCAACTTCTTCCCACTTGTTGGAATCACCCAACCCTTTGGAGGACTTGTCGAGTCACCTGGCCATATTATAGTTCCCAAATTGCCCTTAGAGACAGAATAAGTCATACTACTAGTACTACTGTTTACCAAATTCAAATCCCGCACTATCCCATTTCCAGGTGTCCAAAATCCAACTCTCTTCACTCCATTGCTAACTATGTTAATTATCTCAAACTTTGAAGATTGAAGTTGTCCATCAATCAATTGAAACTCTCCACTTAACCCTGTAAAATTAGATTCCAACAATGCTTGGCGTAGCATTGGACCTATTTGAGACACCCCTAAAGATTCAAGGTCTGTTGAAGCATATTGAGATGAACTTGCCTTCAGGAAACTCGAATTTTCAAATCCAACTTTTTCAACAGCGATAGCTAGTGCAGAGGCTGTATCATATGCCCATAGCCCGAAAATATTCATTTGAAGATTGATGATGTTTGGATCCTTGGGATGGAATGTAGCTTGCCATCTTTTAGTAAAATTTTGAAGTTCTTGCGTAATTGGAACATAAGGCCTAACACCCAAAACGCCTTGCATAGAATCGAAGGCAGAAGATTCCACAAAATTTAGTAGTGCAGTGATTCCATCAGTCATGATCCAAGCATAGTCCTGAGTCATCATGCCAATCTCTTTTGCCTTCAAAAAGAGCCTAAACCCAAGAGATGGCAACATGTGGACAATAAAGACTCTTGTTTGCATAGTCATGAGCTTGTAAAGTTCTTCCGCAATTTGATCATCTGTGGCAGATGGTGAAATGATGCTTCTATAAGGCACGCGAGTGTCAATCTCTTGCAGTGCATCTGTCAAAAATGGAATTACTCCATTGCCATATTCATTGTCCGCATAAATTGGCACGGCCTCTCTCCATTCATAGGCCTGGACAATGGCACTTATTGCCTTGACTTGAGCTGAATCATTTTGGGCAGCCCGAACGAAGTATGGTGCCTGGATTGATGAGAGCAAAGGGCTTGTTGCACTGAAGGATACGATGGGCACTTGAGCTTTGTCTCCTAGATCAATCACAAAGTCTGTCTCCATTGAATCTTCTGGTCCTATTATTGCTTTCACTTCAACATTTTTTATGAGGTCTAGAGCTGCAAAAGAAATATAAGAATCAAACAACTTTTTGCAAAATTTTGAGCATTTTAGGAGAAAGATGCACTTCGCTAGAGTTGGACATGGCAATTTCAATAATAGATTTAAAATTGTCTTCTAGGAAAAAAAATGGAGCTAGATACTGTACAGGCTGCCACCTCACTCTAGAGGAGAATGATCTCGTAATTGGAAAGGTTGTCTTCTATAAAAGTAAAAAATCGATAAGCACCAAGTCTGTCTTACCGCCGTGTCATGATCATTATATGGCCGTATTGTTTTTCTCTTAATTGGTAAAATTTTAACCATTTAATTAGTGACATACAAGCCCTACCAAAATATACATACAATATATGATAATACACATATTAGTTGATTTATTTACTGAAAATATTTAATATTTTCATTCAAATATTTTGTCTTAATTTTTTAGTCAATATTTACTCATAACAAAATGTCAATTTCCATTGAATTATAACCAAGCCCGCACCATTTACATCTTGATCTCATTTCAGGATGAAGTTCTTGATGAATTAAGAGCCAAAGGGGGTTCCAGGATTGGGATTAGTGAAGGGTTAAAGTGGGTTTGTTTCATAGGAAAGTCTTGTTGTTATGCGTTCGATGAAACCCTTAATGTTTTCTTGTTTGATCCGTTTTTTAGAGGTCCTATTGGGCGGAAATTTGAACTACAAAAACCCTAGGAGGATTTTCAATCCCTTGCCATGATTTTGGTATTGCAATGATAACATTATGTTCTTAAGTTCGTATAGCGATCGATCTTGTGATTGGAAGAATTTTGAAAAATTAGGAATTGTCTTAAAGTCCTTTGACATGAGTTTTGGGTGATGAGACAAGAAATAGTGGATGTGAAATTAAGGGTGAATCAAATGAGGAAAATGTAAAACCGATGTAGAGATTTTTTTGTGAGTTGCCATGTTTCAAGAGGTTACCGACGGGGATTAAAAAGGGGTCGATTCGGTTTGATTGAGAATCCAGAGTACTACCCTCTGGGGGAGGCGTTCCTTGTGTTCGAAATAAGAACACCGGTTAAATTGCTTAAAATAATTTTGAAAGATTTTACATGATTTATGGGGATTATTCTGTGTTGGGGCCAAGATTATGTTTGAATGCATCCATTGTTCATTCTTTTGTGGCAATATTTGTGGATCGCTGGACCGATTGGCACGAAATTATGCATGTTTGTGGAAATCATTTCCTTTTTTAAAAATTATTATTGTGAATGAGGTTTGGCTTTACATATATATACCCAGGCGCCCCCCGCGGGGTGACGTGGTTTTTTAGATTTGGGGCGCCCCCCCCCCCCCCCCCCCCTCCCGAATTGTCTATTATAATTCAGAGATCGACAGGAGGGGGTTTGTTTTGACAATTGGATAGTAAAACCCCCCCGGGGTTTTCCTCCTTGGGTCCCCCCCCCGAGACGGAAGCATATTTCGATGGAACCCGGGTTTTTAGAAAAGATGATTGATATGGATGCATATTTACGCGAAATGTGATTTATTGAAATGATTTTGTTATACAAATGTTTATGAGATATGCTTTGCACCATTCACTCCTCTATTTCTCTCCCACAAATCACTTCTCTCTCTCCTCTACTCACCCCCCTCCCCTCCCATTTTCGACGGGAATTATGCGCGTTTATGCGTATTTTTGGCACGGATAGGTACTTGACATCCGCGTATTTTGGGAGAATGATTACCTATGGTAAGGTGTTGTTATAACCTTCAATTTGATTGATTGGCAAGAATTGATAATTTCAACACGACTTGAATAGTACAATTTCTTTTGATTTAAATAGTGTTGGAAAATTAATATATATGTATGGGAAATCTGGTAAATTCTATATTTACAATCTTTTAATTTGATTTTTTTCAACATCAACGTTATTAATGTTTTATTCATCTGATTTTTAAAAATTTGTGATGCACATCAAATTTTGTGGCTTGTGGAAGAAAGACTAAGTTTTGATGAACTAATATTAACAAGCTCTCTCTCTTACAGAGGCTCAAGGTAAGCATATTCACACTTACTCTCACTATATAGCTTTATTTAACATTGGTCACTCATTGAGTTTCCTTTTTCTCTTATATTACCATTGACTAAGGAACCGACCTACAAGCCCTACCAAAATATACATACAATATATGATAATACACATATTAGTTGATTTATTTACTGAAAATATTTAATATTTTCATTCAAATATTTTGTCTTAATTTTTTAGTCAATATTTACTCATAACAAAATGGCAATTTCCATTGAATTATAACCAAGCCCCACATAAATGTCTCATTTCAGGATGAAGTTCTTGATGAATTAAGAGCCAAAGGGGGTTCCAGGATTTGGGATTAGTGAAGGGTTAAAGTGGGTTTGTTTCATAGGAAAGTCTTGTTGTTATGCGTTCGATGAAACCCTTAATGTTTTCTTGTTTGATCCGTTTTTTAGAGGTCCTATTGCTGTCAAGAAAAGGGTTAGCCTTTTAGATTTTGGTGCAGCATTACTTAAGGATGGACGATCTGTATTCAGATTTTGAGGATGTCTAGTCCTTTCAAGTTGGGAGAGCGACGTAAAACAGGAAGCATCAAAGGGACAAACAAGAAAAGAGGCCCGAGAAGACATAAAAGGGAGCGGTCATGCCAAACCAGAACTATTGGGGGGGCGGTCCTCAGAATCACCGGAGCTATTAAGAGTGCAAGGATTGATGGGGTTATCCCTCGGCAAGATAATTTTCAAGCCTCAGCCTTTTCATCTTCGTGGCAATCATTGTGGATCGCTGGGCCGATACGACATATGCATGAAGAATATTTCTTTTTTTAAAACTTATTATTTGTTTTTTCAATAATTTTTTTTTATATTTGATTGTCTATTATAATGCAGAATCGACATTGTCTTACAAGTTACTAGTTCCAGACTGAATGACAATCCGTGCCAGCGTCAATATGTGATACACATTTATACTTACTTCTCTCTCTCTCTCTCTCTCCCCCCCCCCACTTCTCTCTTTCTCTCTCTTCCCCCCCCCCACCCCAATGTGCACAATATGCGCGTTTATGATTTGTAGGTACTTGACATCCGCGTAAGAATATTCATATGTAGGTGTTGTTATAACCTTCAATTTGATTATTCAAAGTCAATCATTTCAACACGACTCACACAGTACAATTTATAAAATATGTGAAAAATTAATATTATTATAAATCTTTTCATATTTACAATTTTAATATATATTTTTTTAATAAAAACTATAAATGTTTTATTCATTATTTTTAATAAATTGTGATGCACATAAAATTATATGGCTTGTGGAATAAAAAATAAGTTTTTATTAACTAATAATAACAAGATCTATATTTAAGTAAATACACAAAATTATATTTAATAAAAATTACCCCCCCCCCTCCTTAGATTACTATTTAATGAACATAAAACACTACATTAAAAATCAAAAAATATATCCGTCCTAAAAAAAATAAAATTATATTTAATAAAAATATAAAATTATATTTAATAAAAAAATAAAAATATGTTTAATAAAAATAAAAATTATATTTAATAAAAAAAATTATATTTAATAAAAACACAAAATTTTATTTAATAAAAATACAAAATTATATTTAATAAAAATACAAAATTATATTTAACAAAAATACAAACCCCCCCCCCCCCCCCCCCCCCCCAACCCCCAAAAAAAAAATTTTTATTATATTTAATAAAATCTATACAAAATTATAATTTAATATTAAAAAATAAAATTATCTAATTTAATAAAAATACAAAATTATATTTAATAAAAAATAAAATTACATTTAATAAAAATACAAAATTATATTTAATAAAAAAATTATATTTAATAAAAGTACAAAATTATATTTAATAAAAATACAAAATTATATTTAATAAAAAATAAAATTACATTTAATAAAAATACAAAATTATATTTAATAAAAAAATTATATTTAATAAAAGTACAAAATTATATTTAATAAAAACACAAAATTATAGTTAATAAAAATATAAAATTATATTTAATAACAACAAAAAATTATAATAAAAATACAAAATTATATTTAGTAAAAAAATAAAATTATATTTAATAAAAATACAAAATTATATTTAATAAAAACACAAAATTTTATTTAATAAAAATACAAAATTATATTTAATAAAAAAAATTATATTAATAAAAATATAAAATTATGTTTAATAAAAACAAAAAAAATTATATTTAATAAAAACAAAATTTTTTTTCAAGTTTTAGCGACGGAAAATTTTCGTCACTAAATCCGTTGCTAATTTGTTCGGAAAAGTTTTAGACAGATTTAGCAATGAAAAATTTTCATCGCTGATCCGTTGTTAATAGTGACGGATTTTTATCCGTCGATAATTTCCGTAACTGAAAACTCGTTTTCTAGTAGTATAAGCTTAATAACATCACATGACAAAATTAATGAAGAAAAATTGATCCTGTAAGTGACTAAACTTGATGTAACAACTACAAACTATAGGGTTAATAGTTAATCATGGTTAATAAGAATAATTAGTAGTTAATTGTAGTTGTTTGTAGTTAATAGATTAGTTAATAGTTAAAAATTGGTTAGTAGTTAATAGAAATGGTTAAATAGTTAATAGATATAGTATAAATAGTAGTCTCAAGGCATACAATAAATATGATATGAAATTGTATTAGAATTTCTCTTTCTCCCTCTTTGTATTCTCTCTTTATCTCTTTTTCTCTCTAGCTCTTTCTCTCTCTCCTCTTTCTATCTCTCTCTATATATTTTTCTATCTTTCTAGAGCGGATTGTTACAAATTGGTATCAGACCCTACCAATCCTTGGCTAGTATTAAAAAATGGCAAAAAAAAAAAAAAAATATTGGGTATGAAGTCATTGAAGAAGTTTTGTATGAAGTCATAGAAGAACATCTCAAAAAGCATGAAATAAAAATACAAGAATCTCATTTATAAGTTGACAAGAAAATAGAAGAGATCATCTAGAAAATTGATCAAAAATTAGATGTTTTTATTGTAAGTCTTGATGATAAATTTAATATTCTATTGAAAATGTTAGGTATTGATAAGGATATCAAAAGTTTAATGAAAAAAGAGCAAGAAAATGAAAAGAAATCGGATAGCATCACAAAAATTCAAATAGTAGAATAAACAATATCAAAATTCATGAAAAAAAAAAGTATTAAATCACTTTCTAAATCTCTTATTTTATCTACTCTTAATGAAGAAATGTTGAGAGCAGAAGCATTTCAAATGTCCAAGAAAGAAGAGTCTTGCGTGTCCAAGAAAGAAACTATTGATGATGAATTCTTGTTAAGCTCTCCAATGATTGAACTTTCATTGTTGATCATACAAAATCCTTCACAAAAAAGAATTTCAAGAAAAGTTGCTCTCAATTTTCTCCATCTTAATTTTCTCCAACTATTCTCTTATAACTCAAGTCACATCTATTATTCGTCTCTATCACTTCATCTCTTAACACAAATGCAAATTTTGATTCAAGATTCATGAATTTTATAAAATTTCCAATTTTGATTTTCTTCCTATCCTTGAAAACAAAGATGTCAAAGGGAGGGAGGATTTTGTAACAATTACTAACTATAGAGTTAGTAGTTAATTATGATTAATAAAAATAATTAGTAGTTAATTGTGGTTGTTAGTAGTTAATAAATTAGTTAGTAGTTAAAAATTGATTAGTAATTAAAAGAAATGATTACATAGTTAATAAAATAGTATAAATAGTAGTCACAAGATATGCAATGAACATGTTGTGAAATTGTATTGGAATTTCTCTTTCTCCGTCTTTGTATTCTCTCTCTATCTCTCAATTCTCTCTCTTTCTCTCTCTAGCTCTATCTCTCTCTGCTCTTGAACAAAGGATTGGTCACTTTTTTGTCGCACAATTTCGCTTCAAATTCAGCAACAATGGGAAAATTTATTGTTAACAGCGACGAGACTAATTTTGTTGCTAATAATGATGACAAATTTTGTCATCCCACTTTAGCATATTTTTCTACTACCTCTTTCCAAACCGTGCAGAAGCTGCTGTATTAGAATTTGAAACAATGGAAATACCGAGAGAGAGAGAGAGAAAGAACCTGATGAGGCTGCACTCACAACGTTTCCCTTGGAGTTCCTTACATTGAGATTGAGCCTAGTGTTGTAGTGTCTATGTGAAGTGTAAAAATCGGTGAGAGACATGTTGATGCAGCTCAATCCTATTCTCCCAACCGAAGTTTCAAGGTCAAGAACCACCCCAACATTCACTGGGATTTTTGTGGTGTTCTGAGCCACCACTCCAATGTCAATAGTGAACAAAATGCCTAGGGAGAAACAGAAAACTAGGAGAGAGAGAACAATCTTGGTTTGGCTCATCTTCATCATTTGGACTCTTGGGGAGGATGTTGTAATGGACTCAGCACATGGTATCCACCCAAGATGGCCCTATTTATAGAGAGTCAAGGAATAACGTATGAAGCTTGAAAGAAAATAAAATACGAGTACTGTTCTTTTATAAATATTTTGTAAACCAAAACCCAAAATAAACTAAAATAAAGTACAAACATATAATAACTAAAGATGCTATTTGTTCTCCCATTTTATTTGCTTTATTTGATTTCACACTCCCCAATTCCACGCGTATAACAGAGAAGATTAGGTTAGACCACATCACAGAATTCCACAAAATTTCCATCCAACTACAAGTGGAACAACTAATATAGCAGTTGAAAATATAGTAGTTGCCCATTCTATGTTGTCAATTTTTTTTTTAAAATTTTTTAATGTAATTTTCATGTCAAAAATACAAGGTTGGTGGATATGTTGAAATAATAGAAGAAGACCCTCATAACTAAATTGCTCTAACTACTCAATCCTTTGCTTTCAATGGAACATAATTGGAATTTCATAGTAGATTGACAAGAGACATATATATATTTTTTAATTTATATATGTGGGATCTGTCAACACAATTTACTCTCTCTTGTTAATTCATTTCTTCGGTTTTGTTTTCCCTTTGTGCAGAAGGGATTCTACTGTACAATCCTATTTGTATTTTCCATAAAAATTTTACAGTATAACGATAAAAGTTCCGATGCATATTTTGTAGATGACCTAATTTCTAATTATATAATAGTACAGTAATGTAAAAAAATTTGACCGAAAAACAATAAACTTTGGTAAAAGTTTTAATAATGAGATATAGTTCTTTAGTTACAAGAATAAAATTATGGTGGAATTACATTTAACATAACTTGTGTTGCAAAAGATAGTATACACCAAGATGTCTAATTAAGGCATAAAAATTAAAAACAACAATCAAATCGAAGCTCTGATTATGTTGCCATTTGATGTTGTAGAAATTGACGTCCTTCCTATAATATCCAAACTTTACTTCCACATATTCCCATAATTTAAATCATTTCATTATCCGAAGAATGGCATTCGGATTTGCTCATTTCATCATCACCTGAAATATATTAAGATAACATTGTTGCTCATTTCTATTTTCACATTAAAAATAGAAATCAAATTCTTTAATATAATATCACTCCAGAAGTCCAATTTCAACCTATCAAACTCGTGTATAACTTGGCTAAGATTTTATAAAGGTTAGCTATGGAGAATTTAAGTAATCACATATGCTAATTTTACCTGTCAAACGTAATATATAAATATAATAACATTATATATTTATTTGCAAAATTTTTCTTTGAACAACTAATTTGAAAAATTAAAATTAACTTGTTCAACGGAAGGGACTAATAAAAAGGGGGAAACTGCTATGTTGACTTTGATTAAATTTTGGAATGAGTCACATTATCTTAGCTGGTTTTGTGTAATGACAATAGCATCACCTCACCCTGTTTATATTTTTAGCTATACTGTTATTATATGGTGGTAAGACTTATCCCCTCTTTCTTATCAACTTTTATGAAAATCAATAAAATTTGGGGCACCATCACCTCCCCGTGTACAAGGGTTTGGCTGGGAAAAAAAAAAAGAAGTATGAATAATAACAAAGTTCCAAATTTTATAATTTTTGTTGGTTTGTAGTTGAAGAAAACTTCCCCATCTCGCCCATGGTGATGCCTATCTGTAAAGGATCAAGAAAGAACAAATAGTTTGTCAAAGTATCATGACTAAAACTAAAAAGAAAAATATTTGATTAACTCAAAGAAGATGCAACTGAAAATCATAGACATTAAAAAAAATATACCTATCAAGGTATTTTGATTGAGAACATTGACCTTAATAGACATTAATCGACTCCTCAGAATTAAATAAATAAACAAAATCATAGAGCACCATATAATTCAAACTGCAAATCCGCACAAGGAGATGTTTTCATGCAATTTACAGGGAAATTTGGTGAAGGGAAGGATCATTGACATTGGCTTTCAGTAAATGTCAATTCTTTCCCAACATGAATTCTTTTTTCAATGTCTCAAGCACAAGAGTTTTCTGCTTTAATTGAAGAGCAAGCGAGTATTTTTCTTTTTAAGGGTAGTTAAAATTAGAATTTGCATTGATAATATGAATTCAACTGGAGTTTCCGTTACACTAAGGTCACAAATTGTAGTGATGTCAACCTTGAGTTTTGACTAATTGAAAGCCTTTCCCACGACAAGCAAGCACTTCAATCAATTTCACTGCCACACGGTTTGAAATGAAAGCTGCACCTGTTGACTGGGAGACTTCCTTTCGACTATAATGAATAGAGAGAGAGAGAGAGAGAGAGAACAAATAATCACCCCCCTCGGCAAGCAAATTCACATACAATTTTCTTTTTCTTTATGTTTTTCTACTTCTCTCCTGCCCTATGGCAAACAATCCTCATGGTACAAAATATCTAGATAATATCATTTCTATTTTTACTAAGTTCTATAGTCAATGTTATTTTCCTTCGTTAGCAAGTTCATATGTAGGTAGCATATCATTACTACAGAAAAAAAAGTAGAATTTAAGGGGCGTTTGCATATCAATCTCAATTGCACAAGTTGTATTTCATATTAAGTTTCTTCCAAAATTATTTTAATTTTAATTGAAATATATTATATATAAAATAAAATATTACACATATAAAAAGTAGCAGAAGACAATGAAGAACAACCAACACACTGCTTTTAAAACATCAAAACACAACTTATATCTATGGATAATGATATCCCAGATTTTCTTTATGTAAGAGGAGTATGAATTCAAAATTATATTCTTCTCTTAATGTTAGACTATGATGATACAATCAATAATACATTTTTTGGAATAGTAAAATAATCGGGTTCTCGTTATACCTCAATAAGTAATACAAAAAAACTTTGGGAACCGCAAAGCCTTTTCTAGAACAAACTTGCAGTCGGATGATGATCATAATAATGAATCATCACCATGATTTCACAACGTCTCAATTCTTAGTCTGAGATTAGATCGTCATAAGAAAAAATTCCCTACTCGAAATTTTGTAAACTCTCTCAACGGATGTGCAATCTCAATTAAGTTCAAGAACAATGTCACAATCTCCTTTTGTTCTCTCAAAGTTCTTGTACATTAAACCAATTGAATTGGGAGTTAGTTATGAGATCATGGGATAATGGGAGTTATCCCATTATCCCACTTCAAATTCAAAATTATTTTTATCATGGTAAAATACCCCAACATGGACATTTACCAATATCTCTCACTTGTACACGATAGTATTTTACGACCGTCACAAAAACACAACTCATGCAATCTTGCTATATCACCGTACTGAACTTTCATATAGAATTGGATATCATGCGACTGGCGAGTACACCTGTAAACGAAAAACTTCTCGATACACCTGTTAGGATGATCAAGTAGTTATCGTTAGTATTAAAATAAACTCGCATACCCCAAATCCAAGACAAATTACATCCATCGAGCCACTTTTTTCATCGAAATAATCCCCAATAATTGTTCGACTGTGTATTCACTATTATATTCGAATCTCTACATAAATAAACATAAAAAACTGGTCGGTGAATATAACACAATGATATAATATCAATTGATCTTACTTTTCCCAAACTTGAATTTATCAGTCTCAACTCAGTTGTTTCATTAAACCTGTCCCTTAGACCACAATTTATCTTTCGAATCATAGGTAAACAGACTAAAGTAGCAAACACTGAATCAAGACCTTAAGAAACAATTAAAAGTAATAAGCGTATAAGAGATCCCACCCAATCGATCTCGGGTCTCACACAGTGAGGGTAGGGGATAAATATCAAATTATCGTCTCAAGTCTCTCACTATCCCTAGTCATCTTATCACACGCGGTATAAAACACATACTACAGTGTTATTCCACATCTCTCAAAATGGAATATATTAGATTTTTTTAACACTGTACAGATATGGGACTCAATTTATACATAAAATTTTACCCAGAGATCTCAGAGAGAGTACCTCAGAGACAATATCACAAATCATATGTGATATCTGAGATCTCATATCTGGTTACTAATAGACAACATGGATGTGAGTATATCCATATTGGTCATATCGCATATGACCCCATTCTGAACACGTATCAAGGCGACTTACGTTTTAGCAGGGCTACTTTCAAAGTCTCTTACAACTAAAAATCGTCTCATCCTCGCTCTCTCAAAGTTAGAGGTGGTCACTCGTGTGAGAGAGTTGATCTCGCCTGCCTAACATATCTTTTATCAAATCACAGAATAATTCACAATAATTATATATATGAAAAAGAAAGTGCATTAAATGAAATATAATTCAAGTGCGACTGAATAATGCACAATAATTATATATATAAAAAAGTTAATAAGCATCAATGTTATTAATATAGTACAAACTAAGAAATGTCAAAAAGTAAACAAACTCAATGACTCTCTATGCCCTAAAAATGAGTCTCTAGTAATGGGTTTGGTAAATGGGTCAGCCACCATGTCGTGTGTAGAAATGTACTTGATGATCACTTCACCCTTCTCGATGATATCTCTCACGAAATAGTATTTGATGTCAATGTGTTAGGGTGTTGAGTGTAAGCGATAGCGGCCTGATTATCATAGCAGATCATCATTGGCCTCCCGCTATTGACTACAATCTCTAAGTCATCCAATAGTTTTCGGAGCCAAATACTTTCCTGAACTGTAACTGAGCAAGTCACGAACTCAGCCTCCATCGTAGATAAAGCCACACAGTTTTGCTTTTTACTGCTCCAAGAGATGGCAACGCCATTGAGCAAGAAAGCAAAACCTTATGTCGATTTACGTTTATCCAAATCACTGCCCCAATCAATATCTAAATATCCCAAGCAATATTTGAATATCCCACAAGACGCAAATCGCCTCCTCTATAACACAAGGAGAAGTTTGCAGTTCCCTTAAAATATTGAAAAATCATTTTCACTACTCGTCAGTGACCCCTTCCAGGATTTGACTGATATCTACTTACCAGACCGATTGCATAGCAAATGTCCGGTTGTGTACACAACATTGTGTACATCAGACTTCTCACTGTACTGGAGTAAGGTATTTTACTCATTTCTCTCACTTCTTCATGAGTTTTAGGACACATTTCTAGGCTCAGGCCATCACATTTGACGATCGGAGTATTTATGAGATTGCAATCACTCATGCCAAAGCGCTTAAGAATCTTCCTAATATAGGTCTCTTGTGAAAGAGCCAATATCCTTCTCGAGCGATCCCTCTAGATCTGAACTTCGAGAATGAACTTATCTTCACCAATGTCCTTCATGTCGAAACTCGATGACAATCATGTTTTAATAGTCATCAAATACTCAATGTTATTCCCAGCATCACAAAAGAGTCATCAGCACGTATCATAAAGACATAATGATCCTTCTTGATCATCGTAAAACCATAAGATATCACCTCCTTATGAAATTTTAGGTACCATTGCCTGGATGACTGCTTTAGGTCGTATATCGACTTTCAAAGTCAATAAATCTTGTCCTCCTAGCCTACTAGAACGAACCGAGAGCGTTGTTTCATGTAGATCTCCTCATCCAAATTTCCGTTAAGAAAGGCAATCTTTACGTCCATCTGGTGTAACTCTAGATCCATAGTCACGACAATCGCTAATAATAAATGAATCGATGTAAACTTGACTACAAGGGAGAAAGTCTCCTCGTAGTCAATGTGCTTTGTCTACGTGTAATCCTTGGCTACCAAATAGGCCTTGTATCTCTCTATTGATCCGTCGGCCTTTCTATCCTTAGGTAAGTCAACTAGATCCCCGACCCTGTTGACTCTCATAGATTCCATTTCTCCTACATGGCCTTTAACCATTGGTCCTTCGCTGGACCCTCGAGAGCCTCCCGGAATGTCTTGGGTTCTTCACCATCCTCGGGAGTCACAATGAGAATGTCATTCTCAATCGGAAAATAACGACGAGGTACATGTCTCCGATTACTCCTACGATGAGGGAGAGCCTCCATACCTCAAGATGAACCGCTCCCACTAGGGTCAAGATCCGTAACAGGCTCTTGAGTCCCACCTCTAGGCTCAGCTTAGCCACAAAGCTCATCCATCTCATAGAATATGTAGTCTCGATCAATTTCTCCTCTATTAGGGAAATTATATTTGAGGAACGTGGCATCATAAGACTCAATCTCAGTGACAATGTCGTTTGTATGCTCTCCTAGGAACACATGTCCCTTAGAATGTTCAGAATATCTAATAAAGATATACTTCTTTGCTCGTGGACCTAACATGCCATACTGATGCGAGGAATCATAAACATACGCGACACAATCCCATGGCCTCATATGGCTAAAGTCAAGCTACCTCCCTGTCCAAAACTCATATGGGATGTTAACTACAGAATTAGTTGGGACACGGTTAAGGACTTAAGCAACAGTCAATAAAGCATCTCCCCAATAGAAGATTGGTAAATTGGCCTGCGCCATCATCAATCTCGCCATCTCCAACAGGGTCCTATTCCTTCTCTCATCTACTCCATTCTACTGAGAAGTAGCAGGAATAGTCAGTTTTCTCATAATGCTTCTCTCGAAACAGAGCTTTTTAAACTTCTCAGACAAATACTCACGCCACCGATCGATTCTGAGAGTTTTCACCCTCAAGTCTAACTGATTCTCAACCTCACTTGTAAACCACTTGAAGCACTCTAATGCCTCAGACTTATGCGAGATCAGATAGATGTAACCGAAACACGTGTAGTCGTCTATAAACGTAATAAAATACGTGGCAAATGGCTTTCTCGTAAACCAACTGCAATAAAGTCTCAGCTCTCATTGCTTTCCCAAATAGTTTTCTCGCAGCTTTGCCTGTTACGCAAAACTCACACAAGGGAACTCGACCCTGGTTAACAGGCACATTAATCCACTCGCAGCTAACCGACTCATCCTTTCTTACCCTATGTGGACAAGTCTACTATGCCAAATAATCACATTATCAACTACACTATTAGATGCAAAAGCAATAGCAGAAGAATGATAAATATCATAGAACGAAGTCAAATCCAGTACATAAAGTCCAACATGGACTAAACCATAACATGTTAAAGAACTGACATGATAAATGAAAACTCTAGAGTTTTCCAACAAAACAAAATATCCTAACTGATCAAGACATAAAACAGACACGAGATTCCACCTAATCTCCAGAGCATACAATACATCATGTAGATATAGGACTTGGTTACTTCGCAACATCAGTTTGCATGTACCAATCCCTCTTACTTTCACAAATGCTCCGTTCTACACATACAGCCTCCTCGTATGGGGACTCAATCAGCAGAATTTTATGTATCTGCTCCTATCATGAGCTACATGGTCAATTGCTCCTGAATTTACAATTCACAAAGGAGAGGAGTCAGCGAGCATTACACTAGATGATACATAACTCAAACTATGTAAAGAAGAAGGACATACTTTTCGATCGCCACACTCGCGTGTGAAATGCCCATACTTGCCATATAAGTAGCATTGGACCTTACTCTTATTGAGCTCTTTTTTCTTGCATTTTTATCCTTTGTCATCGGTCTTAATAGACAGCTTCTTCTTGCCATGACCTCTGGTCTTCTTCTCATGCTTACGCCACTTGCGCTTAGTGCCCCAGGAACCCTTACTCGACTCCGCCATATAAGCATAACCTGAAGTAGACCTAGCCACCTCCTGGTGCTCCTCCTTGTACTCACAATGCCTACTCACATCCATAAAAGTACGAATACTCTTAGTGTGTGTGAAGTAGGTCTTAACAACATACCAGGAGTCTGGTAGAGACTGGATCATTCCCAATCTCTGAAGCTCATCTGATATCAGCTCCCCCTTACTCTTCAGAGAGGCAATCATACTCGACATATGCATAAGATGCTGCTTCAAAGTATGATCAGGCCTCTTCTTATACGTGATAAACTTGTAGGTTATCATCCTCAACTTAGGAGCTAACCGAGTGTCGTAATTCTCTCTCAGAGCAAGCCAGATCAACATCATAGAAAGATACTGCTCATACACTGGGATCAGCTCGTCGTGCATGCTGCTCAAGAGGATCACCCTAGCTTGGCCATCCTTCTTCTTCCATGCACGATATAACTCCTGATCCTGTCTCGCCCGTGGCATGGTACCCTCCCTGTGGTCCTTCATCTCGTACTTTAGAACTTCCCCAAGTTCCTGTTCCTCAAAGACAAATTAAAACCTTCTATTGCCAAATGTCATAATTGTCACAGTTCAGCTTGTCTCCGTTCATGAGATCCAGAACAACAGTTTTTGTAGCAGCCATAGTCTCTGTCATACAGAAAAGAGAGACGTTCGTGACAAATAATGCTTAATTTTATAATTTTGTGCACCCTACGAATCAACAAGACTCAAATGATTTGAGTACAAACCTCAAAACGAGCGTCTGAGTCAACAAACACCGTACACCACAATCTAGGTTCGCATCTTACCATTCGGATTAGGATTCGGTATACAAAAATTCACAAATAGTCACATTTAATAGCATAGGACCCTCAAAAAAATCTCATTTTTTATTCCAGCAAAACGTGACGTGCCTGACCACGCGTAAGCTCCATGTGCTAGCTCCCTTGCATATCTTGCGCCTGCCGCGCACATGACGTGCACATGCCATGGACCAAAGTCGGGTCTACTCTGCCCGACGGGTCCTACAATCGGGTTTTTCGACCTCGTTGCCAGAAAACACCTTTTCCGGCTTTCTTTTCATCGGATTTTCATCGAAAACTCTAATTCCTTATTTTTCAATCATCCTTGACTCGATTTTTGGAAGATTCGCACCCTAAACTCGGCGAATTGAGAGTCCAAAATTTCGGCCCTTCGCGGCCATTTTTGAAACTCCATTTTCCGATAATAATTGCACACAAAATGCATACCAAAATGTAGATCAAGAAGTCAAAAACACATATGGACCAATCACATGCAACGATTTGCCCTCAATCTCAACAAATCTAGGGTTTTAGGGTCTCAGTCACTATTTACGACTGGGAACTTTAACCGAAATTTTTATGGTATGAACTTGTTCAAAAAATTACGAAAAAATTATTTTCGTGATCTACGTGACATGGGTAATATCGTGGTATAATTGATTCACGAAACTCATTCGTGACTCAAATCCCAAATTTTATACCCTATATTTTTTATACCCAAAAATTCCAAAAAATTTATTTTTAATAAATATAACATACTCTGATATCAATGTTAGATTATGATGACACAATCATGTAGCAGAAGTATTATAATAAATTTTTCAGAATCGTAAAATTCGGCCCTTTTTTCAAACAAACTTGCAGTCGGATGATGATCACAATAATGAACCACAACCACGATTTCACAAGATTTTAATTCTTAGTCCGGTGATTAGATCGTCATAAGAAAAAATTCTCTACTCGAAATTTTATAAACCCTCTCAATGAATTTTCTCTCTCAATCGATGTGCAATCTCAATTAAACTCAAGAATAATGTCACAATCTCCTTTTGTTCTCTCAAATTGAAGTTCATGTACTTTAAACCAATTGAATTGGGAGTTAGTCACGAGGTTATTGAATAATGGGAGTTATCCTATTATACGACTTCAAATTCAAAATTATTTTTACCATGGTAAAATACCCTTGGGCATTTACCAACATAAATTGAGTATTTTATTATTTATTACATAATATGATATTGAATTATAAAACACGTTTTTTATCTACACCGCAACCATTTTTATTTCTCGTTGGCCGGCTTCATTTATTCCCCAAATTACCTACATGTTCTTCTCTTTTACTTAATTTGGTACAAATATTTGTGGCAAACTGTTGGTCTGGGCTTCTAATGTAAGACATCTTGCATCATCATTTTTTGGCTGATCTAGAACAAGTGGAGTTAAAATTAGAATTTGGATAGAAATCATATTGAACATCAATTCAACTAGAATTTCCATTTAGTCTATAGCTACTTGTTACAAGTAAAAGATTATATTATTAAAGTGGATGGCAACTATTATTCTTGAGAACATGTTTAATCAATACACAGGATTTCCTTTTTCTTGGGTCAAAAAAAGAGTTAGATTTAACCAAATTTGATCTTATTTAGTTATATTCTCCTTCGGAATCTTAGATTCCAAATATGTATAAACTATATTCACTGTACCACTAACAACCATTGTTTAGTATTAATTATGTCAAGAAAAAGACAGGATTTCATTTTCTCTTTGGAATTTTAGACCCAAACGAGGAAAACCACAGCACCAGTGTCAATACTTCCTCCATTTAATTTAATTTAACATAAGGGAGAAAAAGAGAGTCAAAAGGTGGGAAAAGTACTAATATTTTTATGGAATTCTGGATGTAACGGGTCATTTTTTATAAATTAAGGGACTTAACATGAATTCATATATAACGATTGTTCTCAACGGTTTGTATAGGTCTAGCTCCTTCAAACAAGGCACATAAAACAAACATTGTGTATATATATATAAATATATATATAATATAAATATACAAAATATATAAATAATATTGTGATACCATGTTAAAAAATATTAGAAACAATATAAAAATATTAATATAAACCCTAATACTTTATTGTCTCAACGAATAATTACAATAAGTCGGATTTTTATATATATAAAAAAAATGTATTGTCGCAAATATGGAAAAGGTTAGTACAAATATAGATTTAATTTTATTATGTAATATATTTCCTAATATCCCCCTCAAACTTAAAGTGACGTAGGAAAAACCATTTAAATTTAGAAGTTGTTATAGGTATATATTGAAAAACAGCTTTTTCAAAATGGATCAAAGGTTTACCAGAGACATGTATGGGCGCATATTAAAATGTAGCTTTTCTAATATGAATCATGAATCTTCTAAAGGCACATGCGGGCGTATATTGAAAATAGCATTTCTAGAATGGATCAGGGGTCTTCTGGAGTTGCATGCAGGTGTGTACTAAAGAGCAGCTTTTTTAGAACGAAACAAGAGTCTTCTAGAGCCATGTGTAGATGCACACTAAAGAGCAATTCTTCCAAAACGGATCATAGGTCTTCTAAAGGTGTATGCAGGTGCATATTAAAGAACAGTTTTCCAAAAAGGATGAGAAGTCTTCTAGAGATGGGTGTAGGTGCATATTGAAGAGTAGCTTCTGGAGATGCATGCAATGTATATAGAGACAGTTTCTTTTAAAATGGATCAAGAGTCTTTTAAAGGCACGTGTAGGTACATATTGATGATCAACTTTTTCAGAACTGTTGAGAAATTAGGTTTTGATGATAAACAAATTAAGGATGAACAAATTAAGAAAATTTAAAGTATGAAATTAATGAAAAGCATTCCGAATAAACAATAAACCAGACAAGATTGCACGACCAATTGCATAAGGAGCACGGCCAACCGCACAAGACTATGCAGTTATCTACAAGTTAAGCACAGCTAACCACACACCTGTGTGGGCTACCACATAAGCAAGGCACGGTCGACCGTGAGCCTATGTGGGCTACCGCGCCGCAAGGTGCAGTCTACAGTGTGCCAACACGGCTTACCACGGAAGCTGGTGCAAAGTGCACACCAACATACTTTGACTTTACACATTTTGTTTTGTTTTCACCACTACCTTCAATGCCACGTCATCTCTCTTTTTTTTTTTGAGAAAAAAAAAAAATGAAAGCTTTGGCTTTACAATATATTTTTTTTACACTCCCTCTCTCTCCACCATGTGCACATCAACATATTGTTTCTCTCTCTCCAGTGCACCAATTCTCCATCGGTATTTAATGGCACTTTTTAAATTATCTTTCTTAAACATTCTTTTCAGTAAAATTATCCATTTGTCATTCCTATTTATCTACTCATTTTCCATCCTCTCTCTCTCTCTCGCTCTCTCTCTCACTCTCTCTATCAATTTAACTCCATGTCTTTCTCAAGGCGGCCAATAATGTGCCTGCATGGGCTACCGCGCAAGCAAGGCGTAATTTCCTGCGTGCCTACGTGGGCTACTAGACAAGCAACGTGCATTCTATCACTCTCCTGCATAAGTTATCGCGCAAGTCAAGCACGGTCTACTGCTCACTTGCTTGTGCGAGCACAAGCAAGGTACGGCCTACCATGCACTAGTGCGGGCTACCGCATACGCCTGCACAGTGTACTACGAGTGCAATGCACTCAAGTGGTTCAACCAGCAATGCCCTCACAAACTACTACAAACTCAAGCGGTGAACTGCTAAGCATAAGCAGCCAGCTATCTATGCTTATTCGACCAATCGATGATTCAAATGGTAAACCACCAAACCTTAAAAGAAACCAAGTACTCCAATGGTACGTTGAACTTTATACACATCAAACCAAAACACTTCATATCCCAAATCTTGCAAATCTTGGTCAACCATATGGACCAATCAAATTCCTTACTTTTGAATTCAAAGTCATTATGCTGCGTTATTTTAAAAAAGTTGATCATCAATATGTGCCCACACGTGCCTTTAAAAGACTTTGGATCCTTTTTAAAAGAAACTGTCTTCAGTATACATCGCATGCATCTCCAGAATCTACTCTTTAATATGCACCTACACCCACTTCTAAAAGACATCTCATCCATTTTGGAAAACTATTCTTTAATATGCAGCTGCATACACTTTTAGAAGACCTATGATCCGTTTTGGAAGAATTGCTTTTTAGTGTGCATCTACACATGGCTTTAGAAGACTCTTGTTTCGTTCTAAAAAAGCTGCTCTTTAGTACACACCTACATGCAACTCCAGAAAACCCCTGTTCCATTTGCTTGACGGATTTACCTCTCCAAGTAGTAGGCATAAGCTGACCCCTTAGTCGATTGTGAATGATAGCAACTCAGTCGATTGATATAAGTACTCGGCAAGCCCAAGCCGATGTCTTCCTTTCCTTGACCATCAACCGACAGCTCGTTAAGTGACCAATCGCTCTCATTAACTAAAGAAAATATTAGACTAAGATTTATACAAGTCTTAGTTTTCTAAGTCGATATGAATCATATCCTCTAGATAAGGGAAGAAACCTAAGAAATCTAATCGATAAGGGAAAAAATTTTCTCATGTCATCGAACTTCCTAACGGATAAAGATCTTAAATCTCCAAAAAAATATTTGATTAGAAAAATCCCAAAATCATCAAGCCTCCTCGTAAGGAAACTAAGGTTGTAATACCCTAGAAACACATGGCTCTCATGACAACCAGATACATAATCCTTCGTCACACCAAAACCCAGGTACGCTTTCTGAGACAAAAACACTTAACATACAAATAACAAGGCTATCAGCTCTCTCTCTCCTTTCTTCTTACTTTTAGTGTGTTTCATTCATATAAAAAACCGTTCTTTCTGACTTGAACGTCAAAATCTCCCTTGTCGGAATACCCTCTGACGGTCTTTTATAGGTTTTGAATCATCTCTTGGAGTAACCGTTCAAGTTAAAAGGAGACAGAATTTGTGAAGCCAAAACCTACCTCCAACAGATTGACGTCGTCTATGGGAAAGACAGGTTGATTCCTCAAATAAACGTGAACCTCTGGAACATCAAGAATTTGCCAATGACCAAACCTGAACCTGAAGGGGGACAAAAGAATTTTTCGATCGACACCCTAGAGTTCAGGGACGATGTTAAGCCAATGACCAAACCTGAACCTGTGGAAGAAGTGATTGAGATCCCTCTGACTAACGATCCTAACCAAACCATTTGAGTTGGGACTAATTTGCCAACACCACTATGAGAAGCAATTATTGACTATCTACGCTGATATTCAAAAGTCTTTGCTTGGTCTCCGGAAGACATGCTAGGTATTCATCCTTCAGTTATAGTCCACAAGTTGAGCGTTAATGCTGGTTACAAATAGGTTAAACAAAGAAAATGATATTTGCCTTGGAACATCAATGTGTTATTCAAGAAGAAGTCAAAAAATTGCTCACCGCCAGATTCATTCGCGAAGTTAAGTACCCCGAATGGCTAGCCAATATGGTCTTCGTGAAGAAAGCCTATGGTAAATGGAGAATGTGTATAGATTTCACCAATCTCAATAACACGTGTCCTAAAGACAACTATCCGCTTCCTAATATCGATAAGCTAATTGACAACTTTTTGAGCCACCAATTCTTGAGTTTCATGGATGCTTATTCTAGCTATAATCAAATACGAATGGTGCCAGAAGATAAAGAAAAAACAAGTTGCATCATAGAATTTGGTACGTATTACTACTGGGTCATGCCCTTTGATATGAATAATGCTGGAGTAACTTTCCAGTGGTTGATCAATAAAGTTAGTAGGAATGTAGAAGCATACGTTGACTACATGCTTGTCAAGAGCACTAGTATAGAAACCCATGTTGCTAATCTTGAGGGAACTTTTCAAATGTTGGAACATTACAACATGCGGCTAAACCCAGCAAAAGGCACTTTTGGAATTGTGTCCGATAAATTCTTTGGTTTCATGATTACCAACCAGGGTATCGAGACAAATCCTAAAAAGATACAAGCCATATTGAACATGTCACCACTCCAGACATTGAAGGAGGTACAATGTCTCACTGGTAGAATATCCATTTTTAGCCGATTCATGTTAATGGTTAGGGAAAAATACAAGCCCATCTTCGATGTTTTAAAGAGGTCCCAGAGGTTCGCATGGATGTCATAGTGATAGATGGCCTTCGAGTAACTTAAAGAATACCTTATGTCACCCCCGTTGTTATCTCGTCCTATTCCTGGCGAGAGCTTATACTTATACATCTATATTTCTAATCGAGCACTTTGCTCTGTCTTTGTGAGGCAGGAATCAATCGTATAGAAGCCAGTTTATTATATCAGTCGAATACTCAAAGAGTCTGAAATCAGCTATCGATCGATCAAAAAGATAACATATGCTCTAGTCGTTCTGGCCAAATACCTTTGGCCATACTTTCAAGCTCATACCATTATGGCGCTCACTAGCCAACCTTTAAATCAAATTAATGGGCCCAGACAATTTCAAGGCCGAGTATACTCTTCAATTTGACTTCAAGGCAAGTACAAAACTTTGTTAACGAGACTCTGAATCAAGACGAACATGGGAGCCCGAACATTCGAGTGTTCACCAATAGGCAACAGGTCGTTAAACAAATTGAGAGGGTCTATAAAACTAAAGATCCAATCATAGCCAAGTACTTGAGTAAACTATATAAAACGATGAGTAAACTAGACAAAGTTGACATCCAATAAATCCCTCGATCAGAGAATATACGGGCCGACACACTCTCTAATCTAGCTAGTTCAGATTCAGTCGCCTCTAGTCAAGCAGTCTACATTGAGAGCCTACCTGACCCAAGCATCAATAAGTTTGAAAGGGTCCTCATAGTAGACCAATCTCCGAGTTGGAAAGATCCTATAGAAGCATACCTAAAGCATGACTATCTGCCAGATTCACCATTGGAAGCAGTAAAACTGAAATGGAAGGTCACCCGTTATGCGATCATTAATGGTAATCTTTATCGAAAGTTCTTCACTCACCTATACTTGAGGTGCTTAACCCCTGAAGAAGGAGATTATGTCCTCCAAGAGATCTACGAAGGGACTTGCAACAATTACGTGAGGGCTCAAAATTTAGTTTATAAAACGTTATGCCATGAGTATTAATGGCCAACCATGAAAGCTAACTCCGACAATTATGTCAAGAGGTGTGAGAAGTGCCAATGTTTCTCTTCAGTACCATAACTGCGGTCGACCGAGCTCAGTCCCATAGCGAGTCCCTAGCCATTCGCTTACTGGGGAATGGACATTCTCAGACCATTTCCACCAACCACTAGACAGTAGAAATTCCTTACAGTGATCATCGATTACTTTACCAAGTGGGTGGAAGTTGAGCTTTTAGCCCAGATAATAGCAGCTCAAACCCTATCATTCATATGAACTCATATCATCACCCGGTTCGCCATACCCCAGGTCCTCATCGTGAACAATGGGAAGCAGTTTGACAATGCTAGCTTCCAAGAGTTCTATCACAAACTAGAAATCCATTATTTATTCTCATCGGTCGCTTACCCACAGACTAATGGACTCACTGAGATAACTAATAGGACGATCGTGCAAGGGTTAAAGATGATGTCGGACAAAGCCAAGGGTCATGGGTGAAGGAGCTCTGCAGTATCCTATAGTCGTACTATACTATACCCCGAAGGGCAACTGTCAAAACGCCATTCAACTTGACATTCGGAAGTGAAGCCGTTATATCGGTGGAGATAGGAATTCATTCACTCTGAGTAGCTTAATACAACACAACATGAAATGAGCCTGCTCTACAAGAATGAATAGATTTACACCCAGAGTTATGGGTATCTACGTCAGCTCGGATGACCGCATACCAACAATAGATGACTCAGTATTATAATCGAAGGGTCAAGAACTTAACATTCAGGCCCAAGTAACTAATCCTAAAGAAGATAAAAGCAACTAGCTAATCTCTTCCCAGGGGCATGCTAGTGCCCAATTGGGAAGGTTCCTAGCAAATACGTTCTGTCATTCACCCAGGGATTTATCATCTCAACAATTTAGATTGATCGGCTATGCTCAAGACTTGGAATGCTGAAAACCTACGTATCTACTACCAGGGAATCATATCGCTCACCACAGTCGGGAGAACCTCCTATCAAGTAAGGCCCTTATGCTTTTCTCTTTTGATAACTTTATCGATCGGTTCTTATCATTTCCTTTCTGTTGATTTCCTATCGATTGATTCCTATCGAACAAAACATACCACCAATAAGGGATATAACTCCCAGTAGGGTAGGTACGGCCCATTCCAATCGGTTGTATCCTATCGAATGAAATATGTCATCAATAAGTGATGTTAACTCCCAGTAGAGAAGGCACGACCCATTCCAATCAGTTGTTTTCTTATCGAATGAAGTGTGTCACTAATAAAGGATATAACTCCCAATAGAGTAGGCACGGCTCATTCCAATTGGTAGTTTCCTATCGAATGAAGCGTGTCCTCAATAAGGGATATAACTCCCAATAGCATAAGCATGGCTCATTCCAATCAGTTATTTCCTATCGAACGAAACATATCATCAATAAGGGATATAACTCCTAGTAAGGTAAGCACGGCCCATTCCTATCGATTGTTTCCTATTGAATGACACATATCACCAATACAGGATGTAACTCCCAATCAGGTAGGCATGACCCGTCCTGTCAGTCAATTCCTATTGGATACAACGAAAGAGACAAGACTCCTAGTCGGGTAGATATTACCCATTCAATCACTTAGTTTCTAACGAATGTGATAGATCACCAAATGCACGAGTCCCAGACAGTTAAATTTCCTATTAGACCCTCATCGGTCGATGCACAATCAGCGATGAAGGCATGTACCCCCTGGTTAAGTACACTTTATTTCATTAATTAGGCAAAGGCGATCAACATTCATCTATATTTGTGATTATTTTTCCTACCGTATGATGCACCTAATACACGATTGTTTTGATAATTACATCATTCAATCGAACACCCTAACGGCATTAGTAGAAATTCAATCAAAGGCAGTGACCAACAAGTAAAACAAAATTACTTTTTATTTCCATATGATAAACACATATTGAATTACACGAATAGGTATGGTTTATGAGTCGCTTAGTCGGACCGATTACATCAATAGAAATACACAACAAAAATTATAGCAATGTTCCTAGACAGAGAAGCCATTCGGCCACACTCAAAAGTAAAAAAACAACACAAAGAGAAAATGAAAAAAAGAATTTCAAAACTTTCAATAGCCTAGCAGGGACAAGAAGACTGCCAAAAAGCAAGTAGAGGAGGGTACAAAATGGTTGTGAGGAAACGGTGAGAATGCATTAGAATTCAAACTTTCTACCATCCACAGCTCGCTACACTCAACCAGGGGTGTTGTGACACCTGGGTCAAGCTCGGGTATCATGATACCCGAGCTCGGTTCGAGTATTTTTTGGGTGGACTCGAGCTCGAGCTCGGGCTCGAATTGTCATCGGGTGTCATTGGGTAGTGTCGTCGAGTAGAGTCGTTAGGTAGTATGATCTAGATTTGTATTTCTCGAGCTCGAGTTCGAGCTCAAAGTGTCGCAGATAGTGTTATCGGATAGTATCGTCGGGTAGTATCATCAGATATTTAATATTTTAAATACTAAACCAAACTCAAGTCGAGCTTTGACCAGGTACTATCACGGGTACCCGTGACACTACGCGGGTATCATAACAGCCTTACACTCAACTGACTCCCCTAGTCGTTCGACCTGAGAAAGTGCGAGCCAGACAACGAACTCAACCCAGAGTGGGAGCGTATCTTAAACTCCCCTCTAAAGTTGAGAACCCCAATGAAAACCTTAACAGAGCCCATCTTGGCGTCCAAACATCAAACGACATAACAAGACCTCGTGTCTACGGTTCCTTTTTTTACGAGACGTCACATTGGCAGAAACAATCTACACTACTGAGCCTTGCAACCTACGGCCCCCCATCGAAGGAACTCTCAAAGAGACTAGCTCCCAGAAGAAAAGGATTAGTAGAATGAGAGAAACATGCTTACCTTCTCTGAGGTAATACGAGGTCAGACGACCTCTATTTATAACCGCAAGGGAAGATGGAAATCTTCATGAATCACTAAACAGATGGAAAGGTTTGACGAGATTCATGTGCAATAAATGGTGGACTTAAATTCCTTCAACTTCTCATGAAACATTTATTTCAAAATAACTCGTTCAAAGGGTGGAATACAAGATAATCTTTGGGAAATTGGGATAATTAAAGAAGGAAGTCGTTCGCCCACAGCCTGTTTTAATTCTATACCATACAAAGCTCACAGAGGACGATCCACATAATTCAAAATAACACATATTGCATTAAAGGATTTGCACCTTTCTGATTTTTTATGAACAATCATCACTTATGGCATCTTTCTCGCAAAATGATGCCGTGAGATGGGGGCAAATGATGGGGCATATCCAAAGTCCCATCGGGGAAGTACCCGATAACCCAAAAACTTATGGTGGAACTCTCCTATCAGCCACAATAAGGGATTTACCTCTTCGAATAGCAGGCGTAATCTGACCCCTTGGTCGACTTTGAATGATAGTAACTCAACCAATTGATAGAAGTACTTGGAAAGCCCAAATTGATGTCTTCCTTTCAATGATCAATGACTGACAGCTTCTTAAGAGACCGATTGCTCTCGTCAACCAAAGAAAATATTTGACTAAGCCTTATTCTAGTCTTAGTTTCCTAAGTCAATACGAAACACATCCTTTAAATAAGGAAGAAACCTAAAGAATCTAATCGATAAGAAAAAAAATCTCCCTGTGTCATCGAACTTTCTAACCGATAAAGATCTTAAATATCCTGAGAATATTTGACTAAAAGAATCTCTAAATCTTCGGGCTTCCTCATAAGAAAACTAGGGTTGTAACACCCTGGGAATACATGGCTCTCACGACAACTAGGTATATAAGCATTCGACACACCAAAGCCTAGATATGCTCTCTAAGACAAAAACACTTAACACACAAATCATAGAGCTATTAGCTCTCCCTCATTTTCTCTCATTTCAACCTATTTCATTCCCATCGAAAATCATTATTTCTGACTTAAACGTCAAAGCCTTTCCTGTCGAAAACTTTTCAGCTGTCTTTTGCAGGTTCTGAATCATCTCCTTGAGTAACCATCCAAGTCGAAAAGAGCCAGAATCTGTGGAGGCAAAACCCGCCTCGAACACTTTTAAGTACTTTTGATGTAACCTACCATTTTTTATTAAGAGACCCAATATTAATTGATTTATAACAATTGTTCTTTATGTTCTGCATAGTCATAACTCCTTCAAACAAGGCACAAAAAGAAAATTATAATCACCATAACCTACTAGGCATGCAGGTATAGTCCGACCATTTTTATACTCAATAAAATGTTTTTTTTAAAAAAAATTGGATTTACTCAGATTTTATTTTATTTAATTATATGCCCCCACAAAAGCAAGGGGCATCTTAGATTCCAAATGTGTATAAACCTTATTCATTCTACCACTAACCCTTGTTTAGCTTCAATTATTTCAAGAAAAAGTACTTCAAATTTCATTTTCTTTTTGAAATTTTAGACCCAAAGAAAGAAAAACTTTACCATAGCAATAATGTTGATCCTTGTTTCATTTAATTTTATGTAATTTAAGCAAAAATCAGATAGTGAAAGGAGTGAAATGTACCATTGTTTCTATTGAACTCTTGATCTAATGGGTCATTTTTTCTATAACTAAGGGCCTAATATGAATTAATATATTACAATTGTTCTCTACAATCTACATAGTTTTAGCTCCTTCAAACAAAGCATGAAACAAAAACTTTAAATCACCACAACCTACTGTACAAGGAAGTATAATCAAGCCATTAATATACTCGATAGTTTTCCTAAATAAAGTTAGATTTACAAAAATTTGAGCTTATTTAATTATAAGCCCCACAAGCAAGGCATTGAAATAAATTCCAAATGTGTATAAGCATTAATCATTGTACCACTAATAATTGTTGTTTAGAGTTCAGATTTTTGATGTAAAACTACATCTTATATAGCACCAGTGGAAGTCAAAGGTGATCGTTAAGCTCTAAGCAAGACCGTTGGGTATCATTTCATATCCCTTTGGAACATCAAGGGAGAGTTGGAGCTAGTCGACATGGGCAATGACTTCTATCTTGCGAAGCTCTTGAAATAGCCTGGCTACTGTCGGGCGATGACTGAAGGCCTTTAGGTTATCTAAGACCATTTCTTGGTCATGATGAAATGGTGTACATGGTTTGTGCCTTCAAAATCAGTGATTCATTGGACCGCAATTGGGTCCACCTTATTGGAGATATGATCCACAATTTGTTGAAGGAAAATTCTGAAAAATCTTCTTAGTTGTTAAGTTGTTAGCTATTAATTAGGAGTTGTTTTCAAATAATATTTAGTACCTTATTTTTTTGTTTCTAGTTATTTTGTAAGCCTATTAATAGGCACTTATGTTAGTCTTGTTACGTAGAGGAAAAATAACAACAATCTATTCTTCCTTTCAAAATTCCCTATTATCTCCTATTGCATCATAAATTCTCCTCTTAAACCAACATTATGGTATTAGAGCCCCATTACTGTCATAGCTTGGGCGTTTCTTCATTGTAAACAACAGCACTATGGTGAGCATAGCCCAATCTTCTCAAAAATTACAGCAGCCTCAACAGCAAAAGAGGCATGGACAACCTTGCAGCTAGCATTTTATAGCTTATCCACTGCAAACACGGTGAAGTTACAGACACTTAATCATGAATTCCAAAATTTGCACATGAAGAATGGAGATTCAGTGTAGGAATTATTTACAAAAGTAGCAAAAATTGTAAATCAAATGAGATCCTATGGAGAAGAGGTCTCAAAGAAGACTGTTGTGACAAAAGTGTTGAGGTGTTAAACTCCTAAATTTGATCATGTGGTTGTAGCCATTAAGGAGTCCAAAAATCTATCAACTTATTGCTTTGATGAGTTGATGGGTTCCTTACAATCTCGCAAAGCAAGAATCAACAGAACAGAAGAAAACGTTAAAAAAAAAAGAAGCATTTTAGGCAAAAGGAGAGAGCTCAATGGCAAAGGAGCATGATAAAGCAATAGGTTAAGGAAGAGGCAGAGGAGGATTTCGAGGAAAGGATTTCAGCCATGGCTAAGGAAGAGGTAGAGGATCTGAGCAAAGATTCCACAGCAATAAGGCCAATATCCAGTGTTATAATTGTAAAAAATTTGGGCATGTGAAAACTGACTGCTGGTTTAAAGACAAACAAGCAAATTATATAGAAAAAGTAGATGGAGAGAGCAGATTATTTATGGCATACTGTAACACAAGTGATATACATGGTGAAGTGTGGATTGTAGATTGCGGGTGTTCAAATCATATGATAGGCAGGAAGACAATTTTCAAGTAGCTTGATGACAGTCAAAAAAGGAAGGTTAAATTGGGAGATGATCAAGAAATGCACGTTAAAGGGAAAGGAACAGTGGCCCTCACTAATAGCCACGGTAAAACAAAACTTTTGCATGATGTTCAATTTGTTCCAAACTTGGCACACAATTTGCTATGCGTTGGATAACTCATGGCTAGTGGATACTCAATTATTTTTTATGATGAAGCATGAATCATTAAAGAAAAAGCTTTAAGCCAAATGGTTGTAAAAGTTCTTATAACCAAAAATGGGATGTTTCCACTTGAAGTCTCTAATGTGAAAGAATTTGCCCTGATTGCTGGAAAACAAAGTGAAAACAAAGTGCCCTGATTGCAGCTGCTCGAAAGAAAATGTATGGTTCATGGACTTCCTAAAATTAAAACATTTGATATATGTGAGGGATGTATTTATGGCAAGCAGACTAGGAAGTCATTTCCTACTGGGAAGGCATGGAGAGCCACAACATGTCTATAACTAATTCATACAGACCTATGTGGTCCCATGAACACAGAATCTTTTAGAGGAAGTTATTACTTTCTTTTGTTTATGCATGATTTCAGTAGGATGAGCTGGGTATATTTTCAGAGATCCAAATCAAAAACATTTGAGAATTTCAGAAAATTCAAAACACTGGTTGAGAAGCAAAGTGGTGCAAGCATAAAAGTACCTTGCATAGAGAAAGGTGGTGAATTGCTTTCAAAGGAATTCAATCATTTCTATAACGAGAATGGAATTCAAAGGGAGATGATAGCACCATATACTCTAGAGCAAATTGGAGTAGTAAAGCCTAAAAACAGAACTGTAGTGGAGATGGCAAGAAGTCTGTTAAAAGGGAAAGCACTTCCAAATTCATACTGGGCAGAAGCTGTAGCAATAGCGGTGTATCTATTGAATCTCTCCCTAACAAAGCGGTTCAAAATAACACTCCATTTGAAGGATGGAAACGGATCAAACCAACTGTAAATCATTTAAAAGTCTTTGGTTGTATTGCTTATGTTTTGGTAAATCCTCAAAATCATAAAAAATTAGATGAAAAATCTGAAAAATGTATCTTCATTGATTATTGTTCTGAGTTCAAAGCATATAAAATGTATAACCCCATGAATGCCAAGATAATTGTCAGTAGAAATGCAATGCTTAATAAAGAAGCAGGCTAGAATTGGGGAAATAAAAGCAGCAATGAGGGAGATCAGTCTCTAATTCCATTGGTCAAGGAAAACTCAAACTCAACTTTAGTTGATTCACCAACTTTTACTCCAAATGTAAGCAGTCCAGCAACCCCACAGAATACAACCTTAACAATCAATAATTTAAGTGAGTCTTAGAGGAGACACAATCAAGAAAATTCAGATACAGGTAGAAGAAGCAAATTAGAAGCAGTTTAAAAGTTTAGTTGGTGGATTAATATATTTAACACACACAAGACCAGATATTTCATTCTCAGTTGGAGTTGTGTCAAGATTCATGAACAATCCATCAAAACAGCATTATGGAGTATCAAAGAGGATCTTAAGGTATATTGCAGGGACTTTAAGTTATAGAATTTGGTAGACTATCACGTGGAATTCAAAGAAACAAGCAACAGCAGCTTTGTCAATAGTAGAGGCATAGTATGTGGCTACCACTATAGCAGCCTGTCAATGCATTTGGCTTAGGAGAATGTTAAGTGAGTTGCATCAAAAGCAAGATAAAGGGACTACACTTTATTGTGACAATAAATCAACCATTGCTATCACAAAGAATCTAGCATTTCATGGGAGAACAAAGCACGTTGAGCTGAGATTTCATTTCATTTGAGAATTGGTGGCTAAAGGAGAAATAATTATGAAGTTTTGTCATATTGAAGTTCAAGTTGCCGACATCTTCACAAAAGCTCTATCAAGTGAGAGACATGCTTATCTCAGGACATTGCTTGGAGTGTATGATTTTGGATCAAGGGGGAGTGTTGGAGTTGCAAGAAAATTTTGAAAAATCTTCTTAATTGTTAAGTTGTTAGCTATTAATTAGAAGTTGTTTTCAAATAATATTTAGTTCCTTATTTTTCTGATTCTAGTTATTTTGTAAGCTTATTAATAGGCACTTAAGTTAGTCTTGTTCAACAACCTATTCTTCCTTTCAAAATTCCCTGTTTTCTCCTATTACATCATAAATTCTCCTCTTAAACAAACATACCTCCCTCGTCTGCCAATCGAGTTGTTTGATGAAGTGATATTACATAAAGTAAGTAAAGAATTAGGAAGGCCTCTCAAGATTGAAGTGAACATTGTTAATGTTTCCCGAGGAAAGTATACACACTTTTTTATGGAAATTGACTTGACAAAGGCATTTATTCCTTCTGTTTGGATTCGGAAGTGGCTCCAGCGAGTGGAGTATAAAGGTTTGCACTTCATATGCTTTGGTTGTGGTAGGGTCGGACACTCAAAGGAGCAGAGTTAGGATGGGTGCATTGAGAATGAGCCTCCAGTTTTCGGTAACACTCCTACTTCAGTTCCATTGGGAAAAGAGTCCTCTATTTAAAAGAAGGTTAATGCTGGATCTGAAGTGGGTTTTGGAACTTGGATGCATGTCCAACATAAACCAAGAATAAATTTTTTTTTTCTTTGTCTTGACTTAACCACTACCCAGTATCCAGAGTTTTGTCCTGACTATTCCAGATCAACCTACTGTCAGGCCCATAAATGGGGGGAGGTTTCTCAACGCGATTTTTTTTTTATGCCGCTACTTGGAATCAAACTCGAGTCCATGGGAACGGAACGTAGATGCACTTCCCACTTTGCAATCAATTTACTCACTTAGACTTTGGTTAACACGGAGGTCTTTTCGTCTGCCCTCATCCTCGTGCCAATTGTGGAGGAGCATTTGGCCGAACCCGACATGTGTCTAGACCGAACACATGGGCCAAAGCCTACAACCTCTAGCCGCAGAGGCCCAAAAGGCAAAGGAGTTGCACCAGGCTAGTAGTACTGGAACCCCTTCGGCCCAACTGCTCTATAGCCCTTGTTATCCCTGGGCCTTGGTTTGGTCCATCCCTTTCTTAGTCGAACATGTGCTCTCCTCATATAAGATTGTCCCAACCCATGAATTCAATTTTGATCCTCACCATTGCATCTCTGCTTTCCCCTCCGACCAGACTTGTACGCCAAAATCTCAACCTCGTCTACTGCTGCACTCCAATATGGGTCCGAGGACACCATCTTCATCCTCTTTTTGACTAGTGATACCTAGTTCTCTACCTTCAGTAAGGCCCACCTCAACAAGGATTCATTCTTCAGCTGAAAGTTTGGGCATGCTTAGCCTTCCATTCCGATGTAGATGGATGGTGGATTGCCTTTAACGACATCGATTCCTAACCCTGGGGATCTCCATGGCATATCTGGAAACTAGCTAGCCATTTCTCTAACTAGACCAGTGAAGGGTTTCCCTAAGGATAAATCGAGTGGAGCAGCTTTTGTGGAGATGGCTTCCATAACTGCAAGTGAGGTGACCAGTGGTGCCATGATCATCAATAAGGGCTTCAATGCCCTCTGGTATTCTTTCTTTCTTTCTTTCCTAAATTTATCTTACATCTTTGAATCTTTGGTTATTTGCTTGGAATATGGGTGGAGTGTGTAATCCATGATTTTATCATGTTGTCAAGGAGTTACTCAAACTTCATAGTCTAGACATGGTTTGTTCGACTGAAACCAAGAGTAGTTCTCAACAACTCCCAAGATTTCTTAATTGTATGGGATATGACCATGAATTTATTATTTTGATTTTGAGCTTTTGGGGAGATATATAGTTGGTCTAAAAATCTAATAGTATTGGGGTTTCTGTGGTATTCAACTCAGACCTATTGATTCACTATTGAGTTCAATCTAGCATTGTTGTCTGGTTTGTCATTTATGTTTACATCCATCCCTATAATGCAAAGAAGTTGGAAGCATGTAGGGCCTCAATGAGTTGGCAGCAGTAATTAATGAGTTGTGGTTTGTTTTGGGAGAATTCGACAATATTATAGGTCGATTAGAAACCAACAATAGGGAGGCTAGGGTTGTGAGTTGCGCCCATTGGTTTCATAATTGGTGGTATTAGTGTAGCCTCCATGACCTTGGTGTTGTTAGGAGTCTGTTTACGAGGGTTCAAAAGCAGAATGGTTTTGTTATTCTCAAACAGTGTCTAGACCGAGTCCTGGGTAATTTTCAAACCAGTATCACTTTTCTTGAGGTGAAAGTGATTAATTTTCCCTAACTTTATGGTAACCACCATCCAATACTTTTGATACATATATGACCTCTCCTTCCCATAAGAGTCACGTACTTTACATTTTGAGGTAGCCTGATTTTGACATCCCTAGTTCCAGCATGTTTTTCTTCAGTCTGGTATGGTGGGGATAGGGGCAATCTTTATTGAGTTCTATTAAGTCTGCCTCCATAACCTTAAAGATCTGGAATAAATAGATTTTTGATAATATTTCTGATAGGAAGTGTAGAGTTGAGGCTAGACAACTTGTTATTTAGAGGTCCTCGGATTATGATTGATTAACTTCTTTGCATTAGCTTGAGAGCTGCTTATTGGAGGAGTAGCATAGGGTCTTGGATATAGAGGAAAATTTTTGGTACCAAAAGTCTCAGATACAGTGGTTTTTGCCATGATGATATAAAATACTCGATTCTATTATCTATCTACCCTTATCTGCCGTAGTCGTAATTGGATTTCTTAATTGATGATTAATGGGGATTATTGTTTATACCAGAATATTCTAAAAGAGCAAGTGACCTCATTCCTCAAAGATTTATTTATAAGTGTCCCCCTCAGCTGTGGGCCTGGTGGGTCAAGCAAATGGTAACAGGTTGTTGAGTCCGAGGACCAAGCTCAAAAGTGCCACTCAATTGAGTTACCTGAGATCATGTCAATAGTTATTCCATGAAGGGCCTTAAAACCCAAGCCCAAATGGTATCTAAACACCGTTCTACTAGAGATTTTAGGATATTACCATCCTGCTTTGTACCGGTTCACTATTGAGGCTTTTTGGGATGGTTCTTTTCCTTCAAAGTTCATGGAGGCCTCATTATTTTAATTCCAAAAACGGCTTCTCTGAATGGATTGAATGAGTTCTGGCCTATCAGCTTACTGAATGCAGGGTATAAGATTCTAGCAAAGGTTTCAATTCATAGGTTGGTCCTATTCTGCAAAAGGTGATTGGCCCTTTTTAAAGTAACTTTCTTCTTGGTTAGAGTCTTTTAGACAACATTATAATTACACAGGAAATTGTGTGCTCACTTCTCATGTCCACAGGGCCCGTTGGAGGATGGTTCTAAAAGTTGATCTTCAACGGGCTTATGGTGGTTTGCATGATTTTTAGGTTCTTGAGTAGTTGATCTGGTTGATCATGTTTGCTATTAGTCATTCCCGATAAGCATTGCTTTGAAATGGAAAAGACTTACCTAACTCTATGTTGAGGAAAGAATTAAGCAAGGGGGTGATCCTTTGTCCTCCTATCTATTTATTCTAGTTATGGAGCAGCTCTCATATATGATTCAAGTCAATGAGGGTCGATGAAGCCGTATTCAAACCTCTCATTCATATCCCACCATTCCCATTTGTTCATTGCTAACGATCTTCTTTTGTTTGCAGATGCAAAGCTTTGCATCATGACTACGGTCTGGATTGCCTTCATGAATTCTTGGAGTGGAATGGGCTAGTTTTGATTCCACAAAAGTCCAAGTTGTTCGTCTCCCTTGGGGCACCTTTATATCTGAAGGGATGCTAAACATCCCTGAATTTATTTCACTTAACAGATGATCTTGTGATGTATCTAGGAGTCCTTGTTATACATGGTCATGTCAGTGGATCTCAGTATCAATATTTGGTTGAACAGATGCAGAATATAATCACTAATTGGAAATTCAAAAACTTGAGTGCTGCAAGCTGAAAAACACTAATTCAGGCAGTCACTTCTTCAATGTCAGTGTATGCTTTGTAGTCAACGTCGCTCCCTGAATCAGTATGTGTGCAATTAAAAGACTAAACCACCAATTCCTTTGGGGCAGTTCGGAAGAGACCCATCGAGTTCATGCGATTTGATGGGATATGGTTTGCTAGCTAAAAGATGTTGGAAGGTTAGGAATTCAAAATACAAATCAAGTATTCCTTACGAAGCTTGGGTGGTACATTCTCTTCTCAAACTTGGCCATATAGTCTGAGGTTTTTAGACACAAATATCTTTGCTAGGGAGATTTCCTTCACTTCAGTCATCCATCTGCTTTTTCATCATTTTGGCAAGGCCTACTTTGGATTCGAGAATTGGCCACGGGTGGGTTATGTTGGCAGTTGGATAATGGGAGAAGTATCTATTTCTGGGAGGATCGATGCCTCAGGGTTGCCTGGTGCTTCTTTGGCTTCATCTATAATGGTAATGGTGAACTATTTGATTACTTCTGATAAACAGTGGGATGTTACATGCCTCGATGCCCTCCTTTCAGAATCTATGTTGATTCCCCGCAATCCTAAGGCCCAGAATTCAGTCTGTTGGGCAGGAGAACTTTCAAGGGTCTTCTTAGCGTGATCAGTTTAGTTCACTTTTTGCCATTTAGGAGATGTAGACCTTTCTTTGATTGGATCTTGGAGGTGGCTTTGGAGATTGAAATGCCAAGAAAGGTTCAAATTCTTGGTGCAGCTACTAAAGAACGATATGTTAATAATCGACATAATTTGAAGTCATCGAGGTCTCACTGATATTGCATTCATGCCCTCTCTACTGGGAGTTTTAAGAAATCCATATCCATCTATTCAAGGATTGTGCCATAGTTCACTAGGTTTGGACAGATTCTATATGCATCTTCTCTTTCTCTATTGGTGTTACCAACCAGTGGATGACTGGCTATCTTGTAACTATCTGTCTTATGCTATTCACAGAGGCTTTCCGTGATTTATTTGCATTGTCTATATGCTTTGGGCCATTGGAAGCTTGTTGTAGGTGTGTTTTTTAGGATACCACCTCCTCCCCCAAAAAAGTGTTGTTACTATTGCTTTCTGCTGCACTCAAGAGAGTTGTTTGGCATTTGGAAGTCAACTTAAGCATTCCCCCATTCAAGTTGCTAAATTCATTGGACTCCCCCTCTTCTGATTTTCTATATGCTGAATATAGATGACTCTTCAGTATCCCTTGTCGTTTGATGGATGCTGGTTTCTTATCCACGTTGAGTATGGCTTCTGGATCCATGGCCTTATGGTCAACTTGGGGTGGCAGACCTTTTTACCATGGAGCTATGTGGTGTCAGTGAAGGTCTATCTCTCCTAGTTCATGCCATGCTCTTCCTAACTTTTCTTGAGATTCATTCTGCTGAGTGTTACGCGATTTTGATAAATCACAATTTCGGACAAATATACCCTAACCTAGTGCTGTGTATAAAGCGAATCAAGTGTCAATCCCACAAGAATATTTTGTTTTACAAATTATGAATAGCCATAATCTAAGATGAACAAATTACTTCAAAGTTGTGAAAATATTAGAAACTGTTTGAAACAAAATCTAAGATACAAAACTCTAATATGATTAAAATTTTATGACATTGATTTTATCTATTTTTAACATTTTACATGGTTGAATCTTTTTATTTCTCTAAGTTCATTGACTATTGAATTATTATTGATGAATGTAGAATTTCCTAAATTAGATTCACCCAATGATCATGTAATGAATCCCTAATTTAACTAACCAAAAGCCAATGGTCACATAATTTTGATTCAGCCGAGTTGCATTAAATTCTATGGAACGTCTGTAAAACCCCATAAATAGAATTAATCTTCTCTCGATCTTATAATCATATATGGATTTTAATGCATTAGACTAATTTCATGCAATATTCTTTCGATCTCATGCATTCAATCTCAAATCATGCAAAATGCAGGCCTAAACTTTTCAAAATATTATGTTATATAATAAAATCTCATCAAACAACAATTATGCCAATAGAATTTAAAGGAAAGAAAGAAATCAACTCATGTAATTAATTAAAAATAGAATTCATCAAATCGTAGGACAAAGGAAATTAGTTAGACATTGAAAAGAAAAATAAGAAAGTAAAAGAGAATATTACAATTCTTGTTTGCACGAATATGGAGGTGGATGATGTTATGGGTTACGGCTGATAGGGTTTGTAATTGGTGGGAGGAATGAGAGGAAATAAAGGAAAAAAATGTGCAAAATGAATGGAGAAAAGAATAAGGCCGGCTACTGCAATGTGGTGAATATATAGGAGTGCAAATCTTAAGAAAAATGCAGTAACTAGGACTGTTTTGGAAGTTGGTCATTGAATTTGAATTGGAAATTTCTTCTTTTTACTTGGTGATGATTTTCAGCTTTCTAAAAACTTCAAAATTATTTTATCTTGAATTTGGATAATTTCTAAAATTATTGGCAGTGTAATTCCGAAATTGTAATAGCTTGTTTCCTTTTTCATTTCCAATTTCTGTTTTTCAGCATTGTAGTAACTTCGACTCAGCTTTCAGATGTCTTCCAATCTGACCCAGTCTCTAAGGTCTTCACAAGAATTATAGGGTTCGAATCTTCTTTCCAACACTGTAAAAGTCACCTCAATCGGAGATTGGAGCAAAAAATTATATCTAAAATACTAAATGTTATTTATTCAGTTCAAAAATAGAAATTATGTTTTATTTTTTCTAAATCAATAATCACAAAAATAAATTAATATAAAATCATAAAATATAATTTAATTCATTCCTATGTATAAATAAATATTAAAAAAAATATATAAAAATATTATTACCACGGAGTTTAGGGAGATTCTTTCATCCACGGTGGTTCCCTCCCATCCCTTGCTCATTATTATTCAGGAATGTCAGTAGCTTATTTGTCAAATCTTCATTGATCAGGTGCACTTTATTCATCAAGAGTCTCTTTGGGGTTTCATGAGTTACGTTTTTTTTTTCCCCCAGTTAGGTATACTGCTTATTAAAATATAATATCTGAGATATAACTTCATTTAAACGTTAGTTCTTCCTTCCGAAGAAAAATTAAAATTATAACAATAAAAAGACTTAGAATTTCTTTTTTTTTTTCTGGAATCTTAGACCCAAATAAGGAAAAACTTTATTATAGCACCAATTCCAATTCTTGTTTCATTTAATTTAAATTAATTTAAGAGAGAGAGAGAGAACGAGAGAGCTAAAATGACTGAATCGATGTCTCTACATAACTCTTGACGTAACGCGTCCTTTTTTTTTTTCCTTTTTCTTTAATAAAATCTCCTTTAGTCAAGGTACAAAAAGTAAACTTTGAATCAGCACAATCTACTAGACAAATAGGTATACTAGAGTTAGTATTATACCTAATAAATTTTTTTAGAGAATCTTATATTTACTCAAATTTCAGTAAGAGATTGGAATCTTAGATTCCAAAATTTGTATAAACCTTATTGATTCCACCACTAACAACCCTTAATTAGTTTAAATTATATAAAGAAAAAGATTTAGGATTTCATTTTCTTTTCGGAAACTTAGACTCAAACAAGGAAAATTTTTTCCATGCACCAAAGCCAATCCTTGTTTCATTTAATTCAATTTAATTTAAGAAAGAGAGGATATGAGAGTGAAAAGGAGTGAAACATACCAATGTTTTTATTGAACTCTTGATGTAAATAGTCATTTTTTTATAAACTAGCAGGTGAGAAACACACCGCGTGTTGCAAGAAGAGAAATAAAAAAAAAAAAGGGTGAACAAAAAAAGAAACAATGGGATAAAAAAAAAAAAAAGAAGTGGACAAAAAAAAGTGAGAGGAGAAATAAAAAAAAAAGACAGATAGAAGAAACCAAAAAAAAGAAAAAAAAAAAAGAGAGTGGAGCAAGGGGATCACCTGAGTGGTCGTCACTACTACCCACGTGACGCCTCTAGCCCCTTTTAAGGGGTTATGTAGATTAAAGGGTTTTATGTGAATGTATATATAATGATTGTTCTCTAGAGTCTACGTGACATAAAAAAAATATGACTCTGATCTATTCGGTGATTGCACAACAACAAATTCCCGCTATTATTTAGCTCTAAACTCAAGACTTCCTATTTGAAGGGAAAAAAATTAAAAAAATAATAGAAATCAGCATAACCTTTATAGTTTTTTTTTTCCTTTTGTATGTAAAAATATAATTAAATCAAATCAAATCAAAAATTAAAGTTTCTATATAGAAAGACTTTTCGGCTTCAGCTGTCCATGAAGGACAAACCTTTATAGTTTTTACATTTCATTTTAACTTTGTATCCACTCTTTCATATTTTAAATCACTTCTAAACATTTTATCCTATCTTTCATTTTTTATATATCTCTTTATCACATGCCTGTAAACCATTTGAGAAAGGTGAGGTTAAGTGAAGTGAGACAAAACTTAAATAAAATTATAATATAAAAATTAACAATAATAACAATAATAATGTGATTAAAAAAATTGAATTCAACTTTCTGGTTAAAATTTTCTTTTTAAATAAAAATATTATAAGCAAAATAGAATAAGGCAATACAAGTCGTACCTATTGTACAAATTTTAGATATCTAATGATATCTTCGAAATTTTTTCACAAGTTTCGTCCCGACTAATCCGAATCGATCTACTGTTAGGCCCTTTCGGGGGGAGGTCTCCCAACGTGATTTTTTTCGTATCCATAGGGAGTCGAACTTACGACCATGGTTAAGGGAACTCAACTCCCTTCCAGCTGAGCCAACCAATGTTGGTAAATTTTTCCACATGTGAAACTTCTAAACGCGGCAATTCCAATTTTCAGTGATTAGTAGATTAAAATGGGAAGATAAGGGTACATGTCTCAACAGCTCATAACTACAAAGCTTAGAGATTACAAGGCCCATTAGGTCACAACTACAGACCATTAAAGGACCTTTCAGTAAACCCCCGCTTGGTCACTCTCTCAGTAGAAGACTTTCATTTATGTCTCTCGACCACTACTTGGTTGAACCTCCTTGGTTTCTCTTAGCTACTACCGAATGGTCTCCCTGACCACTGCTTGGTTGAACCTCCTTGGTTTCTCTTACCTCCTTGGTTTCTCTTAGCCACTACCGAATGGTCTCCCTGACCACTGCTTGGTTGAACCTCCTTGGTTTCTCTTAGCTACTACTGAATGGTCTCCCTATAAGTAATATTTCCGCCAAGAAAATTAAAAACATAATCACCTAAAATTTGAACTTCCCCTAATCTCGGGGGTGATCTCTCTTGAAAAGAAAGAAAATCTTCATAATCTCTCCCTATAGAGTAGAAAATCCCTATCACAATTTGAATTTCCCTTAATCTATGAATTCTAAATCTCCTAAATATCATAGATGACAATCTCTATAATTTTGATAGATTTTCAATGATCTCTCCATAAGATAACTACAGTTTTACACGCTCAAGCAACAAACTTGCCATACATACACATGCTACATATACTAAGCACAGGCAACCCGTCGGGTTTGCTCTACCACTCTACATACACACATTACATAGAGGCGTCATAGGGCTAATTTAGTGCTCTACTCAATATGTTCTTTCTCTTTCTCTTTTATTTCTCTTTCGAATTTGAGCGTCGAAATTCCCTCCATCGGACCACTTCCGGTAAGTATTTGTATGTCGCCCAAAAGAAAGAACGAAAACACCTCGAAAGCCATGTCTATAGTGGGAGGATAAATGTCAAAACCCATAGACCCTTCTCCACCAACAGCTCCTACTAATCAACCGGATGCTTCAATCATCTGCTCACAACACCAGGTCGAGCCACGCTCACAGGGAGATCCCCAGCCACCTACCACCCAACCTCAAGATAGGCTAACTCCTTTTCTTGTTCCAGCCTCTCCAAATTGAGCCAATCGCTCCCAGATGGAAAAACTAGAATCTCAGGTGCAAGGCATGAGTAAACAATTAGAAGAACTTAGTCATGCCCTCAGACAAGAAGCCATCCTCCTCTAGAGAACAGGACACTCGTGCTCACACAGGCTCCAACCTCGAGGATGTCGAGAGACCTCGATACCTCCCGACATGATCTAAACAACTCGAAGAGACAAGTTGAGGAACTTGTGGCCGCTGAATTCAATCGTACTAACACAGGGAGTGATGATACCATCCAACATGCCACTAGTCTTTCACCGTTAGACCCAAAAATCTCTACTGAGTTAACGCTGCGAGATATACTCCTTTCCCCCTATAAAGAAGTATGATGACACCACCGACCCTTGAGACTATGTGGCCCATTTTGTGATAGTCATGAACTCAAGAGATATGTCAGATAAAGCCATGTACAAGCATTTCCCCACAACCCTAAAATGTAACATGCTGAAATGGTTCAATTTGCTTCCCCCACTCCATATCAGGAGTTTCATATAGTTAAGGCAGTAGTTTGAGGCCCATTTTGTGATCAACCGAGGGACCAAGAGGAAGCCTACCACTCTCCTATCGCTGCAATAGAGAGATGATGAGCTCCTGAAAGACTTTCTTGACATGTTCAAGACATGAAGGTCTCGGGTCTGGACCATTCCATCGCCCTAGTAGCTTTATTTACTGGATTGCGGCCCTAACCACCATTCAAGAATTCTATACCCAGGCAGAAAAGTATATCGCCACAAAGAAGCTGAGGTATTCAACAGGCATCAAGGCAAAGTAGGAAAAAACGAGCATGGTCGCTCCCTGCGGCAACCCTCACCCAAAAGGGGTCCTCATGGACCTCCGCCCTATCATGAGTTCAATAACTACACTCCCCTGAATAACACATCTAGTCAAATCCTGATCTAGATCAGGAGCAACCCCTATGTTAAATGGCCTTTGCCTCAGATCGGGGATAACTCTAAGAAAGATAGCAATCGATGCTTTCACTTCCGCAAAGATTACGGCCACTTGACAGATGAATGTCGAAAGTTGAAGGACTAATTCGAGGCTTTAGGTCGAGAAGGTAGACTTAGAGGTAACAAGTCGAAAGTTGAAGGACTAATTCGACCTGTGAAGGTAACAAGTCGACCTATCTAGTGTAGAAGTGAGCCTAAGGACTTGAAAAACTAGCAGTTGGACTCCAACGGCTAGTTCATCACTCTACCCTTATAAAAGGGGCTCTCCTCTTTCATTTTAAGTAAGGAGAAACAATGAGAAATCTCGAAACTAATCTTCTCTTCAGGGTGGACCAATCTACTTCACGTTTCTCTCTCTCTTCTCTCTCTTTCTTACATGTAATAGGGGCAATATACCCCAACATTTTATGTAAATTTATATACTCAATACAAAGAGAATTATTCATTCATATCTTGATCCTTCTTGCTTAAAAATCAAACCAAACCATGAAGCTACTCACAAAGAACAAACCAAACATTAAAAATCTAAAAGTGTTTGATTATGTTTGTTATGATCATGTCCCAAAACAATTTAACGATAAATTAGATAAAATGGCAAAAAAAAAATGTGTGTTCATAGGATATGGTTCACTTCAAGAAGGCTATATACATTATAATCATGAGACTAATAGATTATACACATCTAAAGATATGTTATTTGTAGAAAAAGAATTTTACTTTGCATATACAAGTGTAAAAGAAGTACCAGGACAGTGTGGCAATAGGGGAGATGGCCTAACATTTACTAAAACAGAGGAAGGAAGATAATACTTAGGAAGCTGAAGGTAGTAGGGAGCAAGGAGGAGAGCAATCCCAAAGTAGTTCACCTTCTCTGAAAGCTCAAGAAGAAATCAGGGAACCTCCACCATCTTCACCACCTCTCAGAAGATCTACGATGCTAAAACTCCCACCATCCAAGTGGGTGTTCTACAATTTAAGTGTAACTACCCAACCAAAGAAGATAAATCTAAAGGGAAAGCTACCAAATCTGATGGTCTTTTCCCCTGCGACTCAAGAAACAAGAGGTTAATCATCATACTCTCCCTACAAAGCCATAAAAAGGCCAAGCACACAAAGGCTAATTTCATCTTACCATTTGTAAGGTTGGAATAAGTCAATCTCCAATTGATGCGGGCAAGTTTGGCTTCACAAAAAATTATTCACCAAACTTGAGGGGGAATATTGAAGAGAATAACTCATTCTTCCTTCAAGACCTTTTGGACATAAAAGGCTCAGAAATTTGAAACTCAAGGAAGGCTTAAGACCAGCCCAGAAAAAGTACACAAGCTGCCCAGCAAGTCAACCTATTAAAAAATCAAGTCGACCTAATAAAGAAGATAATTTAACATGTAAAAGTATCATGTCGACTCACGTTGACTCAATGTGTTTTAGAGTCTAGATTTCTTAGAGCGTACTTGGTCAAGTCAACTTATCATTTCTCAGGTTGACTTATAAATATTACTAAATTGACTTGTTCTCATCCCAAGTCAACCTAGGCTCTAATAAGTCGACTTGTGAAGGCAACAAGTCGACCTATGAATGCAACAGGTTAACCTGTAAACAAAATAGTTCAACCTACCTAGTGTATCAAGTCAACCTAAAGGCAACAGATGGACTTGTGGATGCAACTGGTTGACCTGTGAAGGTAACAACTTGTGTAGAAGAGAGCCTAACGACTTGAAAAACTAGCAGTTGAACTCCAACAGCTAGTTCATCACTCTTCCCTTATAAAAGGGGCTCTCCTCTTTCATTTTAAGTAAGGAGAAACATTGAGAAACCAAGAAACTAATCTTCTCTTTAGGGTGGACCAATCTACTTCACTTTTCTCTCTCTCTTCTCTCTCTTTCTTACATGTAATGAGGGCAATCTACCCAACATTTTATGTAAATTTATACACTCAATACAAAGAGAATTATTCATTCATATCTTGATCTTTCTTGCTTAAACACTCTCAAAATTTCTACATACATCCCAACATTTTTACAAATATAAATAATGAAAGAAGAAATATCATAATAGTGGATGGATAAAAATAAATAAATAAATAAGAACCACACTAGTTTCCTCAAGTTGAATATTCAGGTTCAGCCACCAGTTGAAAAGGGATCCATCATGAAAGGATATGTTAAATAAAGAAAATTTCATGACAGAATTCTGTGTGATGGATTAAATGTGGTGAAATAATGACAAAAGCGTGGGTTGATTTATAGTTTAATACAGTCCTTATAGTACCACCAAAACATCAGAAGATATAGTTGAAGCTGCTCATAGAAACCGTATTGCAAAGGCATTGAAAATTTATTTGGTCAATGCGGGGAAGACAGAATGATAACGCTCAGTGCCCACCAGGTCCAAATGCTTGTTTATGGTATGACAACCTGATGCTTGCTAACTATGATTACTGTATTTTGTCTGAGAAATTTGATCGTGGAAAGTAATATAAAATATAAAATTCTAATAATCAATTATTTCTACTAAATTATTATAATATATTGGATTTATACAAAAAACTTAATATTACAAATATGTAAATATAAAAATAAAGAAAATTAAATATTTTTTAAATCAAATCAATTATTAATTTATTCTAATATATAATATTTTTTAATATCCTCTCGAACTCAATGTGAAAGGATAAAAATCATTTTAATCTTAAAATTATAATAATTTTTTATGCATCCATGAGCATGTTTGTACGCCAAATAGAAAAGTAAAAGATCTTCCTTTTAGGTCTATAAAGAAAACTAAAACAAAAGGAGCAGCGAAGAGCTTTGAACTAACAAACTGCAACTGCAAGTATAGTGCGAATGCTTCAACAGTATATTTGATAAATGTGTCAATAACACATGTATAAATGTGTCAATTTGAGAATCCATCTCCACATGCAATTTAAGTTTAACCCATGTCATAAACCCAATAGACCGATATCATATATTTTAAAAATATTTTAAAAATATTTAAAAAAATATTATATATCAAAATCAAATTAATTAGTGATTTGATTTTGAGAATAGTTACTTTCTTTTATATATGTAATATTTGTTTTCATATTTATAACAATGAGATTTTTTTTTACATAAATCTAACATATTATAATATTTTATTAAAACAATGAATTATTAGATTATCTTTTACATAGTTTTTAGAATCATATATTTAATTTTTTTTAAAATCATATATTTAATTTTTTTAAATATGGTGTTAGAGTCATATACAAAATTTATTCTTAATACCTATAACAAGGACTATTACAATTCTATTTTTACATGTGGATAGGTCCCCTCTTTACTCTTAATTAATTTTGTTGGATATGTACCTAATTAAAAGTAATCGGAAGAGCAAAACTATGAAGAGCTAGCAAATGGTTCGCATTACTATAGCAATTAGTTTTATTATTGATTAATTCTCTATAAATATTTAGCTTATGCAATATTTTGTGTGCTCTAAACTTCAAATATAAAAAATACTCGTTCATTATTAAGTACACTTTTGTAGAAAGTTCACTCATTTAAGTGTCATCGTGGAGGAATTATTTACGTAATAACAACAATAATCAGAATTTTAGTCCTAACAATTGGGGTAAACACATTTAACATCACTCTTCAAAAAATTGAAATACCTATTAGCTAGCACTACAAAATAAGAGCGATATGCTGACGGTCAAAAACCGTCAGCAAAAGATCAAAAAAGTGTCGGTAACACTTTCTCCAACGGATGAAATATCAGTAAAGTATACACCAGTCGGGATAGGGGTATTCTGATAGTTTGTGCAACCGTTGTAGCATGCATGGATGTATTGTAACATTTTAAAAAGTGTCGGTAAAACTCGTGATATATCGTCACTTACTATGTGTTATCAGATGGTACAAAATATTGACGGTATAAAAGTATTAATAAAATTTGTGGTTTTATAATCGGTTACCATGTGTTACTATATGTTACTATTTTTATCATCGATTACGAGTGACGGTATAAAATGTTAATAAAATTAGTGGTTTTATCATCAATTATCATGTGTTACGAGATGTTACTACTTATATCGTCGGTTAGCATTTGATTAGGAGAAGTTACTAATTTTATCATCGTTTTTCATGTGTTACTAGATGTTACTACTTTCATTGTCGGTTACAATTGAGTTAGGAAATGTTAGTGATTTATCATCGATTATATAAGATGTTACTAGATGTTACTACTTTCATTATTGGTTACTTTTATTGTTGGTTACCATTGAATTAGGAAATATTACTGATTTTATCATCGGTTACTATATATTACCAGATATTATTACTTTTATCATCGGTTAATATCGAATACCATAATATGTCCGCAAGTAAATTACTGTATTTTATCTATAAAAATTGTAAAAATAATATAAACGTAATAATAATGATTGTATTAATATCCAAAAATTATTGATACATTTATTCATAATACAATGATGGATACATATAAGATAAAAAAAAAAAAAAAAAAAAAAAAAATTACATATCCTACAAACATGTCACCATCTCAAACAAAAAATGTTAACTTTGATCAAAATGCTACCATCACTTGAAAGCACAATCCAGCATCAAAATCAGATAACTTTAAAATTAAGTCGGTAGCAATGATCAACTTTGTGATCAACTTTATGCCCAATTCTCCGTCCATCTATTCACAGAAACCAAAATGAATATAATTACATAGTTGTGAAATGAATATAATTACATGACAATATAAAAAAAATAGTTGTAAATGAAAATATTACCTCTGGGATAAAGTGGGATGGAGTGGATGATGATGATGATGATGATTGACTTCTTTATATACTTCCACCATCTGGTATTTGAGAAATCTAACAATACAACCAATAGAATCCAACTGAGTAACTTTTTTATATAAAAAAAATATACAATTACCTTTTGATGAAATTTGCAAAGTCATTGTTCGTTTGTGTTTAAATATTTGCTATAGAGTGTGCTTCAGTGTGAAAGCTTGAGTGAGAGTTTTGGCTAGGTCTAGAGGCTAAAAATATACTTGGCTTCAGGGAAGAAAAATTTCGGAGAGTTTTCGTTAAAAATATGTTTCGATGAAAATAAGACTAAAAATATGTTTTGTTGATTTATAAAAAACTTTGAGAGCTTTGAGAGAGGAGAGCTTTTGAGAAAATGAGGGAAGGAGCAGGATGATTTATAATAAATTCAATTCAACCATTTGACCGCCATTTTTACAAATAAAATTTCAAAATCCGTCATATTTTCTCTGCGTATTTTTCATTTTTTTTCAATTTTTTCACACTTTTACTCTTTACCCGCCTCTTTTTTTTAGTCATTAGCTGGATTGGCCTTAATTCCTCATATTTGTTCATACTTTTAATCAATACTATCACTTGTTTTTTATGCACGTTATTCAGATTGTTCAAAAAATCACTTATTACATTTCATGCTATTTTTACCACTTTTACCGTTTGTTTCTATACTATTACTGTATTTCATACAATTTTTATGATGCCGATTTAAAAAAAATATATATCAATACATACCTATATTTTAATATCCAGTCCTTTGCAAAAATGTAATATCCAATTTCGGTGTTAGAAATATTCTGTAAAGAAAAATTTTAAATTTTATTGATTTTTGATTTTGGGGTATTTAATTGGGAATGTTTCTACCGCGATGGAAGGAATGTCCAACTCTTGAAAATGTGCAATTGTAAGTTAGTGTGTGTGTTAAGCGGATTGGAGTGAGAGAGAGAGACAAATTGGTTTAAAAAAAAATTTGTATATGTGTGGGCGGGCGCCCGCGTAAAGAGGCGGGCGCCGGGGCTCCCACTAGGCGGGCGCCAGCGTATGGGGGCGGGCGCCAGGACCCCCCTATGGCGGGCGCCCGCTTATGGGTGGCGGGCGCCAGGCCCCTCATTGGGCTGGTGCCCACGTATTCTGTATTACATATTATATATCACTACTTACTATATGTTACCATATATTACTACATATCATCACTTTGTTTTTTTTTTCAAAATAAAATTAAAATTATTTAATTTAATATTATAAATAAAATTATTATTTGTCAAAAAATTAATAGCATATAAATAAAAATTAAAAAAGTAAAATATATTTTTGTGCCCAAAAATTATTAATTAAAATTATTATTGTTAGTTATTTTTTAGAATTTATACAAAATAAAATAATAATGATAATTAATTTTAGAATTAGATTTTTTTTCATATAAACTACATAATATTCATAATCTTGCCTATTTTAAATATTATACTAATATATAATACAACAATATATAATATAATAATATATATATTTTAGAATTATATATTAATTATACAAATATATATAGTATAATAATATATATAATAAAAAATATATATAGTAAAGGGCGGGTGTAATACCGGAAACTTGATGTTCAGTATTTTGGAAATATTTCTATAAGAAAGTACTTAAAACTTCCAATGAGATGAGAAAAACAAATATATATATATATATATATATTATGGTAAAAAAAAAAAAAAAAAAAAAAACGAGAAGAGAGAGAGAGGAGAAGGTGCTGCGTTTCGGAGTGAAACGCAGCATCTCCCCCAATTATGAGATTAGGGTTATCTCTCTCCATCTCTCACTTTCCCGTCTCTCTTCGAATCTGCGCACTCTCCCTCTCCCTTGCGATTTCGCTCGCCACCACTCTCCCTCCACCGTGACCACCGTGACCACCGTGACCACCGCAAACCACCGCGGATCACCATCTCTCGGCCTCGAGTCACGCTGTGTCGATCTCTCCATCTCTCTCAGTCTCTCTTCGCGCTCTCTCCCTCGCGCAATCACTCCTCCATCGATTGATCTGCCACCACCTGCGACGCGAGCAACCGAACTCCGACCACCGTGAGCCACGGGCGATTGTCTCTCTCTCTTTCCGCGCGAACAGAGTCCTCGATCTCTCTCCCGTGCGCGCGATGGCAGAACTTCCACTGCCTTCTCTTTTTGCCCACTCGCAGTGCTCACTGTGAGCACTCCCCACGGTCGACAACCCAAACCAGCGGCCATTGCATCCTTGCAGAAAACCCTAGCCGCAGGACATCAAAAACCCTAGGTCACGGGCTCTGCAGAGGTAAGCCTAGGTTGTCCAATTTTGATTCTAGGGTTTGAATCTTCTGAGTATTTAGGTTTAAGTTCTAACGATTACTGTAAATTGAAATTGTTACAGGTTTGATTCATTGGCGATCGGAAGCTAGGGATCGTAAATCGAAAAACCCTAGGTGAGGGATTTTCAATCCCTTCAGTAATTCAAATTATTTTTGTTGAATTAAGGTAGAAATTACATCTATATATATTCTGAAATGTGTTAGACTTGAAAGAAATGTATTTCCCTAAGTGTTTGTATGAAATTATTGAGGTTAGGTCTAGAATTTGATGTAAATTGGAATTGTGAAGCATGTGAGAAGGTCGTAGATAGTATTAGAGTTATATTTGATTGAATTATGTAGTTTTCCTTGGAATTTGAATGGAAATCGGCGTGAATTAAATTAATATTAAGGAATTCGGGAGAAAATGGGTAAAATTGAGGAATATTGTAAATTTAAAGTCATTGGTGATTTGAAATGATACTAGTTTGAGGAAACGAAAGTTTTGGAATGTAATTATGCAAGTTAAGGCTATTGTACATAAAAGGAGAATTTGAAAACCCTTTATTAGAGCTTTAATTGATCTTTATTCGTCTTGATTGGTCTAGGTTGACCTTTGGAGACTCGAGAAGAGTCGTTATGAGTTGATTTCAGAAATAGGGAGTGGATACCCTCCCTAGAGGTGAGTGGACGGATCGTTGTGTAGTAAATAAGCAAAATGTCTTTAAATTCTTTGATAAATGATTTGAAATGATTTTCATATGATTTTTATGCAATTATTTGTGATTGTGGGATGTCTGAAATGAGAATTTGAATTATAAATGCATCCTAAGTGATTTTACATGAATTTGTGCCATGCGACTTGATTACTTGATTGGTAAATGCTTATAGCATGAATTTCAGATTGAATTGATAAAATGTGGCACATGGATGGAAATTTGAATGATTGTGAAATTGTGGTATTGTGAATTGATGATTGTGAAATGAAAGGTGCCGCAGATGACTATAGTCATACCCCCCACGGAGCGACCCGACGGGGTGACGTGGGTTTGGGTTATATGCGAGAGAGGTATGCGGCCTCTGCTCTGCCACGTCGGACTATCCGGCTGCACCCCGGGGAGGTCCGAGCCAACGCCAAGGAAGGGGGTAGTTTTTGAAAAACTGAAATGGAAAACCCTTGGCGGGCTTTCGTCTGGGTTTGGCCGCCCTGAGACGGAAGTGTTTTCGATGGGACCCTTGTGATTTTCTGAGAAAATGTTTGATATGGATGCATATTTTATAAATGATGTTGAATTACTGAAATGTTTGGATATGAAAATGATGTTTCAAGTATGCTTTGACATTCCCCACTTTCACCCCTTATTTATTACACAATCATGCCATTGCACTCCACTCACTGGGTATTTATAATACTCACCCCACTCTTTAACATTTTTCAGAGGAAGATTAGATTTGTGACAGAGATTGGAGCTTGGGGAGGGCCTACCAGCTGGCTTTTGTAGGTATACATAGAGATGTATAGTCATTTTGGTTTGAACTGAATTCCATGGAAAGGAAGACTTGTACAATTATTTTGGTACGGATTTAATTGATACTTGTTTCCTCGTATAGGAACAAGTATTGATAGAATCCTTACGTGGTTTGTTGTTTATTTTCCCTTCTTCCATTTTTGGTAAAAACTTATTGTATAAATGGGACATTTGGACTTTATTCAAATTTTGAAATGGCTTGGATGGCCATATTGTGTGTCGTGCATGCACAGGTTCCCTCTCCCCGATTGTGTGTTGATGTGTAAATGCGCATGTACAGGTTCCCTCTCCCCGATGTGTGCTCGTGTGTACAGGGATGGACCGGATGTGTCCTTGCATGTGTTTTGTTATGTGATGTTTTCTATTTTTGATGATTGATGTATGGAAAGAACTGTGGTGCTGTTTTTGTAGCCTTGTGGAGTCCCGGTATATGGGGAGGTTCTCGTAGATACCGAGATTTTCGGCGGCTGTCGCGTGGTCGATCCGAGGATCGGGGCGTGACAGCTTTAGTGGTATCAGAGCTTAGGTTCACAATTTTAAAAGTTTGATGATTTTGGAATGATTTCAAATGTTTCCAAATGTCCCAAAAGTTTCTAAAGACCTTGAAGTATTTGGTTTTTGAAAAATGTGTTTTCGAGAATGTACAAGTCTTCCATGGATTTCTTAGGAGGATAGGAATGCTCATTTTTAGGGGGTTAAATACCCGGTTCAATTCCTATTCTATTTGCTGAGATTTGACTCTTCTTCGTAGAACTATCCCTCATAGACGAAAATTGAGGAACCGAATGAGATTCCTCCTACACACCTCTACATATTAATTATAGTCATCATATATCTTGATTTCACCTCTTTATTGAGTTGTGGTTAAGATTATTGCTAGTAGATTGCGTACGGTACTCAGTGATACTATTATCTATAATTTAATAATTAGGGTGTTTTTATTGAAGATAGATTCAATATCTGGTTTTAGTGGCTTATTAGGTGGTTCATTTTGCTAAGAAGCATGATAAAAGAGTATATTTGAGATTTAAAAGGACTTGTCCATTAGGGTTTCATTTAGAAGGCACTTTGAGGAGTGTTCCTAGTTGTGGAGTCTTGATAGCACGGTGGTGGTGAAGGATTAGATTGAAATGATGACATGAAAAGTTACAAATGTGATGCCGTGACTTTGGTAGGGTTTCCTACAATCGGAAGAATGAAAGGTTGTAATGAGGCTGTAGATTGGATAGTAAAGGAAGTGTGCACATTGAAATTTATGGTTCAAAATTGGTTGAGTTTGTGAGATTCAAGAAGATTTAAATGCCGAAAAGTTTGGAGTATTTTATTTAGAAATTGTGTTCAAAGGATTCTAATATTAGGAAAACCTGGCAAATCTGCCTTCAAGGCGCTAATAAACAAATGGATATTTCTAAAAGGAATTTATGGATATTTCTTCTAGACAATTTAACCTTGGAAAAATGGATATTTCTTCTTAAACAAGCAATGGCCAAGTGATTCGTGGTTAGGGATTGAAATACTAGAGCTGGTATCAATTATTTCTTTTCCCCTAAATAGTGGGAGTTCGAAATTGTTTTAATCATGGACATGAGAACTTTATTAGAACCATATGGATGTAGATTTAGTATATTAGATAGTATGAAGGAAAGGTTGGTAAGGATAAACTGAAATGATATTGACAGGAATTGTTAGAAAGTTTCTTCCTATTGCCTGTAACCGATATGGAAAATTTTGATGATTTGAGTGGATATTTATATTTAATTATTGGCATAAAAAGGGAATGCTTAGTTGTGTTTTGTTAGTAAGTGCAATCTGTCATAAAGTTAGATAGGGAAATGTACAATTGCATAAAAGGACTATTTGATGCTAAAGATGGTAAGTGGTTTGGATTAATGCTAAGTAGATTCTTGGAAAATTTGGAGTCTTCGGAAACTCATAGAGGTGTATAGCATGTGTTCAATGATGGTATTTACTTGAACTTTTAGTAGCTCGGCTAATAGAAAGGTAAATGAGAAATTTTAGAGAAATCAATCGTAAGATCGTCCTCACATTATCTTCGATTTGTATGAGCTAGTGAATCAATCACTAAGTGGGGACTTTGGTGTGGTAAGGCAACCCAAATGCACGAGTAAATTCCTTAGAACTTGAACTTGATGATTTAGAGATTTGGATATAAATATTAAGTGATCATGATTGCATGATAATGAATTTAAGGAGAGATGATTTTGATGTTTTGAGATATTCATGGTGTTAGTGATAATTATATACCTTGATTGAAATTGATAGAAAGTGTCATTTGATTCTTTTCCCATAGACATATAGTATTATTCATTGGTGGTCAACTCATTGAGATTTTGAGTTGAGTTGTTTCCAAATTTAGAGATATTTGGGTCAACTCGTTGATAATTTGGTTAACTCTCTTATGGAAGATGTGAATGGACGGCTTTGATGCATATGAGTGGGTTAATTGTTTTCAATTATGAATTATAAATTGAGTTTTGAAATGACTTTGCAAATGGATTCGAAATTGATTTGTGAAATAAATTTTGAAAGAGGATTAAAATATTTTGTGAGTGTGGTGTGCCTGAAATGAAATTGCAAAATATCCATGACTCATGACTTTGAATATTGAACTATTTGCACTTGTTACATTTGGATACTTATGTGAAATTTGAAGAATAGCTATATCTTATATTTGAGAGTGTGAATCGATTGATAACTTGAGCTTGGGAACATGGTGCTGGAAAACCAATAATGACTAAGTCTTGCCACGGATCGAGGCCATGGAGGCAGCGTGGCAAAGGCTGGTGAGAGAGTGATTTTGGACAGACCCAAAGTTATTGAAAGGAAAATATAAAATTGTTTATTGAATTGGAGAATATGAGTCATGGAAATTTTGATATAAATTTATGTTATTACAAATGATTTTGGCATTACACGGAAATGAATTTTGATATATGCGTTTGGCACAACCACTTTCACCCTTCATTCATGCTCAATATGCCATGCCGTCTATTCACTAAAAATTTCCATGCTTACCCCAGTCCTTCCTAATATTCTTTAGAAGAATCTTAGATTCGAAACATGAATTTTGATTTCTAGCAACGGCTAAAGTCAGATTCTAAAGAGCACAGATATGCATAACTAGTGAAACAAGATGGTATTATTAAATGAGACTTACAAAGGTAGGTACCTGTGATGAAAATGATTCGCTTCAGTTGGTCTTTTATTTTGTTTGGTGAATTAATATTACTTTAAAGAGAATGATTGATAGTAGAGAGATTTTGTACGATAGTGCAATGAGAAGATCTATATGTTGCTAGGATATGTTTTGTTGATTTAATCGTTTTGGTGACGTGGCTTTGTTTAATGAAAGGTTTGTTTGTAACCCTAGGAAAGACCTATTGCTACTCATGTTGGGAGTTCCTTTCATATAATTATGAGCAGTTGGATTTTTAGAAAAAAAAAATTGAAAAGGGAAAATTCAGAATTTTATCACTAATTATGATTTTTTATTTTAGAAATCGAGACCATCAAGTTGTCACGGGAGAGATCCAAGTAATTAGGATTTTATTTCTCTAATTTCTACCGGAATGGAGTCTTTGAGTCGATTAAAGTCGAGTGACAAGTGGATGCAGTTGATCGAGTGAGTAAAGTGGAAGGAATCGAATATAGGAAATTGTTACAAGATAGATCCATAAGCAAGGTGAGATTTATGGGTAACATTTAAGATAGTTTAGATCAAAAGGAATTTTGACCAAGGTAGATAAGATCAGTAGAAGATTAAATGAATGCAAAACAAATTCTGGTGATGTATCTTTTGTAATTGTATAAATCGTAGTTGTATGATGGCTTGTAGGAGGCATTGGTTCTAATAGAAAATTTTGAGTTATTATAGAATGAACAGAAATTAGAATTATAGTATTGATGCGAGAAAATTGGTATTTTTGAAAATATTTCTTTGGAAAGAAGTAATCTGGTTTCAGAAGTAGAGAAATTTGCATATTGGCCAAGCCAATCAACTCGGGGTTTTTTTTTAGAGAATAAGAAAGTTATATTGAAAGCATTGTATATGGATAGAAAGATTGTAATGTCTAAAGTGCAATAGTGATAAATATAAGAGACACTAGAAGTGGTTATTACTTTGATGATTTGGGGGGGTATTAATGCAGACACCCGGTGATATGCAAATATATGTACTAGATTTAATTTGGATAGAATATTGGTGATATTGCATGATACTAAAGTGATAGAGAATGATCATGCTAGAAACACCTTGACTAAAAGAGTTATCTAAATAAGGATTGGAGATTTAAAACTTGGAAGCATTCAAATATTGTCAGTGGATTAAATTTTCTCACTTAGTCTAAGCCATATTGAGGTTGATTTACATTTCGACATACACAAGTTTGAGGATATAAGGATTTTCTCTATCTTTGGATCTGCAATTGATATGGATATGACATACTAGTGGACATTTCTTATTTAAAGTCTCTTTTGAAAGATAATTTAAGGAATTTTTATAGTTTTGGAGTTTGATAGCTTAGTTGTTGATTCTGAAGTTAAAATATGTCAGTCCTAATATATCAAGAGAAATATTTGACGGAACCATCTCATGTAGTTGAAAATCCTACGATAGAATTGAACCTAGATCCAAATTTCAAAGTGTAAACCGTGTTAATACTAGATTGACTGTTCAAACAATTGAGAAATAGGTACATTCCTATGGCTTAAGTATGGCGGAGAATATTATCAAGTCGAAGAACAAACTTGAGAGATTGAAGGAACAATTTGGAAACAACACCCATCATTTTGAGGTATAAAATTGTATTTTGGAATTTCGAGGACGAAATTTGTTTTTAGGGGGTTAAGAGTTGTAATACCGGAAACTTGATGTTCAGTATTTTGGAAATATTTCTATAAGAAAGTACTTAAAACTTCCAATGAGATGAGAAAAACAAATATATATATATATAGATATTGATAGTTAAATAAAAAAAAAAAAAAAAAACGAGAAGAGAGAGAGAGAGGAGAAGGTGCTGCGTTTCGGAGTGAAACGCAGCATCTCCCCCAATTAGAGATTAGGGTTAATCTTTCTCTTCATCTCTCACTTTCCCGTCTCTCTCTTCGACCGCGCACTCTCCCTCTCCCTTGCGATTTCGCTCGCCACCACTCTCCCTCCACCGTGACCACCGTGACCACCGCAAACCACCGCGGATCACCATCTCTCGGCCTCGAGTCACGCTGTGTCGATCTCTCCATCTCTCTCAGTCTCTCTTCGCGCTCTCTCCCTCACGAAATCACTCCTCCATCGATTGATTCGCCACCACCTACGAAGCGAACAACCGAACTCCGACCACCGTGAGCCACAGACGATTCTCTCTCCCTCTTCCCGCGCGAACAGAGTCCTCGATCTCTCTCCCGTGCGCGCGATGGCAGAACTTCCACTGCCTTCTCTTTTTGCCCACTCGCAGTGCTCACTGTGAGCACTCCCCACGGTCGACAACCCAAACCAGCGGCCATTGCATCCTTGCGGGAAAACCCTAGCCGCAGGACATCAAAAACCCTAGGTCACAGCTCTGGGAGGTAAGCCTAGGTTGTCCAATTTGATTCTAGGGTTTGAATCTTCGAGTATTTAGGTTTAAGTTCTAACGACATCGTAAATTGAAATTGTTACAGGTTTGATTCATTGGCGATCGGAAGCTAGGACTGTAAATCGAAAAACCCTAGGTGAGGGATTTTCAATCCCTTCAGTAATTCAAATTATTTTTGTTGAATTAAGGTAGAAATTACATCTATATATATTCTGAAATGTGTTAGACTTGAAAGAAATGTATTTCCCTAAGTGTTTGTATGAAATTATTGAGGTTAGGTCTAGAATTTGATGTAAATTGGACTGTGAAGCATGTGAGAAGGTCGTAGATAGTATTAGAGTTATATTTGATTGAATTATGTAGTTTTCCTTGGAATTTGAATGGAAATCGGCGTGAATTAAATTAATATTAAGGAATTCGGGAGAAAATGGGTAAAATTGAGGAATATTGTAAATTTAAAGTCATTGGTGATTTGAAATGATACTAGTTTGAGGAAACGAAAGTTTTGGAATGTAATTATGCAAGTTAAGGCTATTGTACATAAAAGGAGAATTTGAAAACCCTTTATTAGAGCTTTAATTGATCTTTATTCGTCTTGATTGGTCTAGGTTGACCTTTGGAGACTCGAGAAGAGTCGTTATGAGTTGATTTCGGAAATAGGGAGTGGATACCCTCCCTAGAGGTGAGTGGACGGATCGTTGTGTAGTAAATAAGCAAAATGTCTTTAAATTCTTTGATAAATGATTTGAAATGATTTTCATATGATTTTTATGCAATTATTTGTGATTGTGGGATGTCTGAAATGAGAATTTGAATTATAAATGCATCCTAAGTGATTTTACATGAATTTGTGCCATGCGACTTGATTACTTGATTGGTAAATGCTTATAGCATGAATTTCAGATTGAATTGATAAAATGTGGCACATGGATGGAAATTTGAATGATTGTGAAATTGTGGTATTGTGAATTGATGATTGTGAAATGAAAGGTGCCGCAGATGACTATAGTCATACCCCCCCACGGAGCGACCCGACGGGGTGACGTGGGTTTGGGTTATATGCGAGAGAGGTATGCGGCCTCTGCTCTGCCACGTCGGACTATCCGGCTGCACCCCGGGGAGGTCCGAGCCAACGCCAAGGAAGGGGGTAGTTTTTGAAAAACTGAAATGGAAAACCCTTGGCGGGCTTTCGTCTGGGTTTGGCCGCCCTGAGACGGAAGTGTTTTCGATGGGACCCTTGTGATTTTCTGAGAAAATGTTTGATATGGATGCATATTTTATAAATGATGTTGAATTACTGAAATGTTTGGATATGAAAATGATGTTTCAAGTATGCTTTGACATTCCCCACTTTCACCCCTTATTTATTACACAATCATGCCATTGCACTCCACTCACTTTGGGTATTTATAATACTCACCCCACTCTTTAACATTTTTCGGAGGAAGATTAGATTTGTGAGAGATTGGAGCTTGGGGAGGGCCTACCAGCTGGCTTTTGTAGGTATACATAGAGATGTATAGTCATTTTGGTTTGAACTGAATTCCATGGAAAGGAAGACTTGTACAATTATTTTGGTACGGATTTAATTGATACTTGTTTCCTGTATAGGAACAAGTATTGATAGAATCCTTACGTGGTTTGTTGTTTATTTTCCCTTCTTCCATTTTTGGTAAAAACTTATTGTATAAATGGGACATTTGGACTTTATTCAAATTTTGAAATGGCTTGGATGGCCATATTGTGTGTCGTGCATGCACAGGTTCCCTCTCCCCGATTGTGTGTTGATGTGTAAATGCGCATGTACAGGTTCCCTCTCCCCGATGTGTGCTCGTGTGTACAGGGATGGACCGGATGTGTCCTTGCATGTGTTTTGTTATGTGATGTTTTCTATTTTTGATGATTGATGTATGGAAAGAACTGTGGTGCTGTTTTTGTAGCCTTGCGGAGTCCCGGTATATGGGGAGGTTCTGCTCGTATACCGAGATTTCGCGGCGGCTGTCGCGTGGTCGATCCGAGGATCGGGGCGTGACAGCTTTAGTGGTATCAGAGCTTAGGTTCACGATTTTAAAAGTTTGATGATTTTGGAATGATTTCAAATGTTTCCAAATGTCCCAAAAGTTTCTAAAGACCTTGAAGTATTTGGTTTTTGAAAAATGTGTTTTCGAGAATGTACAAGTCTTCCATGGATTTCTTAGGAGGATAGGAATGCTCATTTTTAGGGGGTTAAATACCCGGTTCAATTCCTATTCTATTTGCTGAGATTTGACTCTTCTTCGTAGAACTATCCCTCATAGACGAAAATTGAGGAACCGAATGAGATTCCTCCTACACACCTCTACAAATTAATTATAGTCATCATATATCTTGATTTCACCTCTTTATTGAGTTGTGGTTAAGATTCTTGCTAGTAGATTGCGTACGGTACTCAGTGATACTATTATCTATAATTTAATAATTAGGGTGTTTTTATTGAAGATAGATTCAATATCTGGTTTTAGTGGCTTATTAGGTGGTTCATTTTGCTAAGAAGCATGATAAAAGAGTATATTTGAGATTTAAAAGGACTTGTCCATTAGGGTTTCATTTAGAAGGCACTTTGAGGAGTGTTCCTAGTTGTGGAGTCTTGATAGCACGGTGGTGGTGAAGGATTAGATTGAAATGATGACATGAAAAGTTACAAATGTGATGCCGTGACTTTGGTAGGGTTTCCTACAATCGGAAGAAGGAAAGGTTGTAATGAGGCTGTAGATTGGATAGTAAAGGAAGTGTGCACATTGAAATTTATGGTTCAAAATTGGTTGAGTTTGTGAGATTCAAGAAGATTTAAATGCCGAAAAGTTTGGAGTATTTTATTTAGAAATTGTGTTCAAAGGATTCTAATATTAGGAAAACCTGCCAATCCTTCAAGGCGCTAATAAACAAATGGATATTTCTAAAAGGAATTTATGGATATTTCTTCTAGACAATTTAACCTTGGAAAAATGGATATTTCTTCTTAAACAAGCAATGGCCAAGTGATTCGTGGTTAGGGATTGAAATACTAGAGCTGGTATCAATTATTTCTTTTCCCCTAAATAGTGGGAGTTCGAAATTGTTTTAATCATGGACATGAGAACTTTATTAGAACCATATGGATGTAGATTTAGTATATTAGATAGTATGAAGGAAAGGTTGGTAAGGATAAACTGAAATGATATTGACAGGAATTGTTAGAAAGTTTCTTCCTATTGCCTGTAACCGATATGGAAAATTTTGATGATTTGAGTGGATATTTATATTTAATTGTTGGCATAAAAAGGGAATGCTTAGTTGTGTTTTGTTAGTAAGTGCAATCATCATAAAGTTAGATAGGGAAATGTACAATTGCATAAAAGGACTATTTGATGCTAAAGATGGTAAGTGGTTTGGATTAATGCTAAGTAGATTCTTGGAAAATTTGGAGTCTTCGGAAACTCATAGAGGTGTATAGCATGTGTTCAATGATGGTATTTACTTGAACTTTTAGTAGCTCGGCTAATAGAAAGGTAAATGAGAAATTTTAGAGAAATCAACTGTAAGATCGTCCTCACATTATCTTCTGATTTGTATGAGCTAGTGAATCAATCACTAAGTGGGGACTTTGGTGTGGTAAGGCAACCCAAATGCCGTCAGGTAAATTCCTTAGAACTTGAACTTGATGATTTAGAGATTTGGATATAAATATTAAGTGATCATGATTGCATGATAATGAATTTAAGGAGAGATGATTTTGATGTTTTGAGATATTCATGGTGTTAGTGATAATTATATACCTTGATTGAAATTGATAGAAAGTGTCATTTGATTCTTTTCCCATAGACATATAGTATTATTCATTGGTGGTCAACTCATTGAGATTTTGAGTTGAGTTGTTTCCAAATTTAGAGATATTTGGGTCAACTCGTTGATAATTTGGTTAACTCTCTTATGGAAGATGTGAATGGACGGCTTTGATGCATATGAGTGGGTTAATTGTTTTCAATTATGAATTATAAATTGAGTTTTGAAATGACTTTGCAAATGGATTCGAAATTGATTTGTGAAATAAATTTTGAAAGAGGATTAAAATATTTTGTGAGTGTGGTGTGCCTGAAATGAAATTGCAAAATATCCATGACTCATGACTTTGAATATTGAACTATTTGCACTTGTTACATTTGGATACTTATGTGAAATTTGAAGAATAGCTATATCTTATATTTGAGAGTGTGAATCGATTGATAACTTGAGCTTGGGAACATGGTGCTGGAAAACCAATAATGACTAAGTCTTGCCACGGATCGAGGCCATGGAGGCGTGGCAAAGGCCGGGTAGGAGAGTGATTTTGGACAGACCGAAAGTTATTGAAAGGAAAATATAAAATTGTTTATTGAATTGGAGAATATGAGTCATGGAAAATTTGATATAAATTTATGTTATTACAAATGATTTTGGCATTACACGGAAATGAATTTTGATATATGCGTTTGGCACAACCACTTTCACCCTTCATTCATGCTCAATATGCCATGCCGTCTATTCACTAAAAATTTCCATGCTTACCCCAGTCCTTCCTAATATTCTTTAGAAGAATCTTAGATTCGAAACATGAATTTTGATTTCTAGCAACGGCTAAAGTCAGATTCTAAAGAGCACAGATATGCATAACTAGTGAAACAAGATGGTATTATTAAATGAGACTTACAAAGGTAGGTACCTGTGATGAAAATGATTCGCTTCAGTTGGTCTTTTATTTTGTTTGGTGAATTAATATTACTTTAAAGAGAATGATTGATAGTAGAGAGATTTTGTACGATAGTGCAATGAGAAGATCTATATGTTGCTAGGATATGTTTTGTTGATTTAATCGTTTTGGTGACGTGGCTTTGTTTAATGAAAGGTTTGTTTGTAACCCTAGGAAAGACCTATTGCTACTCATGTTGGGAGTTCCTTTCATATAATTATGAGCAGTTGGATTTTTAGAAAAAAAAAAAAATTGAAAAGGGAAAATTCAGAATTTTATCACTAATTATGATTTTTTATTTTAGAAATCGAGACCATCAAGTTGTCACGGGAGAGATCCAAGTAATTAGGATTTTATTTCTCTAATTTCTACCGGAATGGAGTCTTTGAGTCGATTAAAGTCGAGTGACAAGTGGATGCAGTTGATCGAGTGAGTAAAGTGGAAGGAATCGAATATAGGAAATTGTTACAAGATAGATCCATAAGCAAGGTGAGATTTATGGGTAACATTTAAGATAGTTTAGATCAAAAGGAATTTTGACCAAGGTAGATAAGATCAGTAGAAGATTAAATGAATGCAAAACAAATTCTGGTGATGTATCTTTTGTAATTGTATAAATCGTAGTTGTATGATGGCTTGTAGGAGGCATTGGTTCTAATAGAAAATTTTGAGTTATTATAGAATGAACAGAAATTAGAATTATAGTATTGATGCGAGAAAATTGGTATTTTTGAAAATATTTCTTTGGAAAGAAGTAATCCGGTTTTAAGTAGTAGAAATTTGCATATTGGCCAAGCCAATCAACTCGGGGTTTTTTTTTAGAGAATAAGAAAGTTATATTGAAAGCATTGTATATGGATAGAAAGATTGTAATGTCTAAAGTGCAATAGTGATAAATATAAGAGACACTAGAAGTGGTTATTACTTTGATGATTTGGGGGGGTATTAATGCGGATAACGGGTGATATGCAAATATATGTACTAGATTTAATTTGGATAGAATATTGGTGATATTGCATGATACTAAAGTGATAGAGAATGATCATGCTAGAAACACCTTGACTAAAAGAGTTATCTAAATAAGGATTGGAGATTTAAAACTTGGAAGCATTCAAATATTGTCATGGATTAAATTTTCTCACTTAGTCTAAGCCATATTGAGGTTGATTTACATTTCGACATACACAAGTTTGAGGATATAAGGATTTTCTCTATCTTTGGATCTGCAATTGATATGGATATGACATACTAGTGGACATTTCTTATTTAAAGTCTCTTTTGAAAGATAATTTAAGGAATTTTTATAGTTTTGGAGTTTGATAGCTTAGTTGTTGATTCCCGAAGTTAAAATATGTCAGTCCTAATATATCAAGAGAAATATTTGACGGAACCATCTCATGTAGTTGAAAATCCTACGATAGAATTGAACCTAGATCCAAATTTCAAAGTGTAAACCGTGTTAATACTAGATTGACTGTTCAAACAATTGAGAAATAGGTACATTCCTATGGCTTAAGTATGGCGGAGAATATTATCAAGTCGAAGAACAAACTTGAGAGATTGAAGGAACAATTTGGAAACAACACCCATCATTTTGAGGTATAAAATTGTATTTTGGAATTTCGAGGACGAAATTTGTTTTTAGGGGGTTAAGAGTTGTAATACCGGAAACTTGATGTTCAGTATTTTGGAAATATTTCTATAAGAAAGTACTTAAAACTTCCAATGAGATGAGAAAAACAAATATATATATATATATATATATATATTATGGTAAAAAAAAAAAAAAAAAAAAAAAAAACGAGAAGAGAGAGAGAGGAGAAGGTGCTGCGTTTCGGAGTGAAACGCAGCATCTCCCCCAATTATGAGATTAGGGTTATCTCTCTCCATCTCTCACTTTCCCGTCTCTCTCTTCGAATCTGCGCACTCTCCCTCTCCCTTGCGATTTCGCTCGCCACCACTCTCCCTCCACCGTGACCACCGTGACCACCGCAAACCACCGCGGATCACCATCTCTCGGCCTCGAGTCACGCTGTGTCGATCTCTCCATCTCTCTCAGTCTCTCTTCGCGCTCTCTCCCTCGCGCAATCACTCCTCCATCGATTGATCTGCCACCACCTGCGACGCGAGCAACCGAACTCCGACCACCGTGAGCCACAGGCGATTGTCTCTCTCTCTTTCCGCGCGCGAACAGAGTCCTCGATCTCTCTCCCGTGCGCGCGATGGCAGAACTTCCACTGCCTTCTCTTTTTTGCCCACTCGCAGTGCTCACTGTGAGCACTCCCCACGGTCGACAACCCAAACCAGCGGCCATTGCATCCTTGCAGAAAACCCTAGCCGCAGGACATCAAAAACCCTAGGTCACGCCGCAGAGGTAAGCCTAGGTTGTCCAATTTTGATTCTAGGGTTTGAATCTTCTGAGTATTTAGGTTTAAGTTCTAACGATTACTGTAAATTGAAATTGTTACAGGTTTGATTCATTGGCGATCGGAAGCTAGGACTGTAAATCGAAAAACCCTAGGTGAGGGATTTTCAATCCCTTCAGTAATTCAAATTATTTTTGTTGAATTAAGGTAGAAATTACATCTATATATATTCTGAAATGTGTTAGACTTGAAAGAAATGTATTTCCCTAAGTGTTTGTATGAAATTATTGAGGTTAGGTCTAGAATTTGATGTAAATTGGACTGTGAAGCATGTGAGAAGGTCGTAGATAGTATTAGAGTTATATTTGATTGAATTATGTAGTTTTCCTTGGAATTTGAATGGAAATCGGCGTGAATTAAATTAATATTAAGGAATTCGGGAGAAAATGGGTAAAATTGAGGAATATTGTAAATTTAAAGTCATTGGTGATTTGAAATGATACTAGTTTGAGGAAACGAAAGTTTTGGAATGTAATTATGCAAGTTAAGGCTATTGTACATAAAAGGAGAATTTGAAAACCCTTTATTAGAGCTTTAATTGATCTTTATTCGTCTTGATTGGTCTAGGTTGACCTTTGGAGACTCGAGAAGAGTCGTTATGAGTTGATTTCGGAAATAGGGAGTGGATACCCTCCCTAGAGGTGAGTGGACGGATCGTTGTGTAGTAAATAAGCAAAATGTCTTTAAATTCTTTGATAAATGATTTGAAATGATTTTTATATGATTTTTATGCAATTATTTGTGATTGTGGGATGTCTGAAATGAGAATTTGAATTATAAATGCATCCTAAGTGATTTTACATGAATTTGTGCCATGCGACTTGATTACTTGATTGGTAAATGCTTATAGCATGAATTTCGATTGAATTGATAAAATGTGGCACATGGATGGAAATTTGAATGATTGTGAAATTGTGGTATTGTGAATTGATGATTGTGAAATGAAAGGTGCCGCAGATGACTATAGTCATACCCCCCACGGAGCGACCCGACGGGGTGACGTGGGTTTGGGTTATATGCGAGAGAGGTATGCGGCCTCTGCTCTGCCACGTCGGACTATCCGGCTGCACCCCGGGGAGGTCCGAGCCAACGCCAAGGAAGGGGGTAGTTTTGAAAAACTGAAATGGAAAACCCTTGGCGGGCTTTCGTGCGGTTTGGCCGCCCTGAGACGGAAGTGTTTTCGATGGGACCCTTGTGATTTTCTGAGAAAATGTTTGATATGGATGCATATTTTATAAATGATGTTGAATTACTGAAATGTTTGGATATGAAAATGATGTTTCAAGTATGCTTTGACATTCCCCACTTTCACCCCTTATTTATTACACAATCATGCCATTGCACTCCACTCACTGGGTATTTATAATACTCACCCCACTCTTTAACATTTTTCAGAGGAAGATTAGATTTGTGACAGAGATTGGAGCTTGGGGAGGGCCTACCAAATTGGCTTTTGTAGGTATACATAGAGATATATAGTCATTTTGGTTTGAACTGAATTCCATGGAAAGGAAGACTTGTACAATTATTTTGGTACGGATTTAATTGATACTTGTTTCCTGTATAGGAACAAGTATTGATAGAATCCTTACGTGGTTTGTTGTTTATTTTCCCTTCTTCCATTTTTGGTAAAAACTTATTGTATAAATGGGACATTTGGACTTTATTCAAATTTTGAAATGGCTTGGATGGCCATATTGTGTGTCGTGCATGCACAGGTTCCCTCTCCCCGATTGTGTGTTGATGTGTAAATGCGCATGTACAGGTTCCCTCTCCCCGATGTGTGCTCGTGTGTACAGGGATGGACCGGATGTGTCCTTGCATGTGTTTTGTTATGTGATGTTTTCTATTTTTGATGATTGATGTATGGAAAGAACTGTGGTGCTGTTTTTGTAGCCTTGCGGAGTCCCGGTATATGGGGTGGTTCTGCTCGTATACCGAGATTTCGCGGCGGCTGTCGCGTGGTCGATCCGAGGATCGGGGCGTGACAGCGGGAGCCCAGTAGCCCAGGGCTGGCGCCCGTCCTCTTTGTTTTACTTTTATTATTTCCTGTTTTTAATTTTAAACTTTACATAACAGATCCAAAATAATATATAATTAAAGGTAAATAATTATTAGTTAATTATGTAATAATATGCTGTGTTGCATAATAATTGTTTAAATATAATAATTATTAACAAATGATTTAAAGCTAAAATAATTAAAAATAATTAATTTATATAATTAAATATAATTATGTTTTAGATTAGATTAAAAAAAAAATACAAACATTGGTGGTGCTTGGTGGGCGCCAGGTAGGGGCTGCCTAGCGCCTGCCCTTTTGCAAAATACATAGGGCGGGTGCCAGGCAGCCCTGCCGGGCGCCCGCCCATTTAGTTTTTTTTTTTTTTCTTTTCATTATTTCATTTTTTTAATTGTTTTGGATTCAGAAAAAATAAAATATTAAATTTATGAATTTGTAGAACATATAATATAATTAAAACTATATTATAATTTAATAAGTAATTTATAAAATATATTACAATTTGTCATAATATAATACTAATGCAACATATATACTAATATAATATATACTAATAATATATAGTATGTAATATTAATACATAATCTAATACTAATTGTGGGTTTTACAATAACTATAGCAATGAGAGAGTTTTGATAATTTTAAAGGATATTGACCGTCAAATTTTCACAACTAGTTTCAAAACCCACCGCTTTCTAAAATTTTGTCTCCCGCTCTACACACACTTTCACTTTTAAATGTTCCCGCCTATATTTTTAGTTTTAAATTGTTAAAATTGTTAAAAACTCACTACATGCTATATACTATGAAAGTAATTCAAAATTATCTCCCAAACTTTTTAAAATAAATTTTTGATAATGTTTTTTTTATAAAAAAAAGAAAATAAAATGAAAAAAATGAACTACATGATGAATTTTTAATAAAATTAATATTATCAAAAATTTATATGAATGAATTTCTAATAAAATTAATATTATTAAAAATTTTGAATAAATTGAATTAGAACCAAAACAATAAATCATACAAATAATATTACCAAAAAATAATAAATTTTTAATTTTAAGGTAATTTTTTATATATATATTTAATTTTTATTTGTTTATATGAAAGTGAGATAAAAAAAATTAAAAAAAAAAGTGTAAGAGGAAAAAGAAAACTAAAGAACCTAAGGGCGCATAGGGGCGGGCGCCAGCCCCTATTAGGCTGGCGCCACGTATGGCGGCGGGCGCCAGGACCCCCTTATGGCGGGCGCCCGCTTATGGGGGGCGGGCGCCAGGCCCCCTACTGGGTTGGCACCCGCTTACGGGGAAGGGCGCCAAATAGACTCTACAGACTTTATATACATATATTACATGTTATTATATGTTACCATATATTACTACATATATTACCTAACTTATCAAAACCCGTCATTTTTTTCTAATTTTTTCACATTTTTTGCCCTCATTTCATATTTTTCATTTTTAGTCGTTCTATATTAAAATTTGAAATTTATAATTAGATTATTTTCAAATCAAATATTTTTGACAAGCAAAATAATTGGTTTTGCATAAGCAAAATAAATAATAGTTAATTAAACTTACTAATTAATTAATTAATTAATTAATATTTCTTTAAATTAAATATGAAGTTTGATATTCAAATTAATATTAATATTACCATTTGTTTTTTTTAATTTATATAAAATTATATAATATTGATAAATTATACAATATTAGTATTATAATAATTATTTAAATATAATATTAGTATTATAATAATCCACCTCTTTTTTTAATTATGTATAATAATTATTTAAATATAATACTATGTTGTAATATAATAAATATTTAAACAATTAAAAATAATTAATTTACGTAATTAAATATAATTATTTACTAATTCATTTAATCTTTAAAAATATATTGAATTAATATATTAGATTTAAAAAAAAAAAAAAAACAAAAAAAAAAACAAAAAAAAAAACAAAAAAAAAAGCAAAACATTGAGAGGCCGCAGGCATGGAATGCCTGGCGCCCGCCCCTCAATGTTTTGTTTTCTTTGTTTTTTTTTCTTGTTTTTTTTTTGTTTTTTTTTTTTGTTTTTTTTTTTTTTGTTTTTTTGTTTTTATTGGTTTTGGATTAGGTTTAAAAAAAAAAAATTAACAAACAAAACAAAAACTAACAAAACAGAGAGAGAGGGCGGGCGCCAAGCAGGGGATGGCTGGCGCCCGCACACAGCCCGGGCGCCCTGGTATCCCCTGCCTGGTGCCCATCCTCTGTTTTGTTTTTTTTCTTTTTGCTTTTTATTATTATTTTTTTAATAAGTTTTGAGAATGTAATGGATAATTAATTATATGGGTATAATTAATTATATGATTTTTAATATTATTTAATTATATTAGTATAATTAATTATGTTGGTACATTAATTTTGAATTTTATATAAAATTATATAATATTTTCTTTTTTTTTTCTTATTTGTTGTTTTTGTTGGAATTTATATAAAATTACATCATATAAAATCATAACATAAATTTACTATTTACTACTAGTGATCACTAATTACCCCACTATATAACTATTACTATACTACATAGCCCACGGTTCCACCATCCCCACCGTCCCTCCCACGATTCCACCGTCTCCCATTCTACACTACTACTAGTTACTACTAGTTATTATAAATTACCACTAGTTACCATTATAAAGTCATAACACTGATTTATTACTATTTACCACTACTACAGTTACTACCACCATATTACATATCCCGTAGTTCCATAGTCTCACATTATCACTCGTAAACTTATAATACAAACTTACTACTAGTTACCACTATATTATTATTAATTATCACTATATTACTACCACTGTATTATATACTACTAGTTACCTTTATATTATTACTACACTTCATAAAGTATTATTACTATATCTCATAAAAAGAGTTGAGACATAAAAAGTTGAGAAATGTATTACATAATGAGTTTATATATTTTTCTTTTTCTTTTTTTTTTTAAAGAAAGTATTAAATGGCTTAGAACTCTAAGCATATGCGCTGTATTTTTTATTTTTTATTTTAATATTTTTTTATTTTTAGGAAGTGAAGTTGCTCTTCTTATTTTTATTTTTAGGAAATGTATTAAATGATGAGTTAAGACATCACCTCTCACATTTTTCTCTTATCACCTTTTATTACTACATATTATCACAATCTTACCATATTTTGTTATAGTGATTCATATCATCTGTCCAAATTATCTCATCAACTTACCATAGTCAATGGTTTTATTATAAAGATAATTTTAAAAGAGTCCCTAAAAGTGCTACATTGAAAACTATTCTAACAATATATTTGAATTTAGTCATTTAGCCCATCTAAATTTTACCAAAAAATTTTCAAAACTATCTCCCTATAAATTTTCCCGCCATTTTTTCATTCTTTCATTCTTTACCTGATATTATATTATATAACAATTAGTCCAATTATCATAATGTCATATTTTAATACTAAATTATGTAACAATTGTCATATTGATAATTACTAATTTTATATAATTACTAATATTTAAAATTACTAATATTGAAAATTAATTACATCATGTAATATTATTTAAATTACTAATATTAATAAGTAATATAATGATAACTTATGAGAAATTTGTGATAACTACCTGTAAATATAGTCTGATTATATTATTATTTATTGGAGTGAAATATAGTGATAATTAGTGATAATACAGTGATAACATGAGGTAGACTGTATAGGGGTATGGTAAACCGCAACTTACTACTAGTTATCATAATCTTACCACCACTTACTATATGTTATCATAATTTTACTATTAGTTATCACAAACTTTCCGTAATTTAAATCATCACTATATTATTATTAGTTATCACTATATTAATAATAGTTATAGTAAACTTATCACTATTATTATATTACTATTAATTATCACTATATTACTACTAGTTATTATAAATTTTACCACAATTTATTATAAAATTACAACATGTTACTACTAATTATTATATACTAATAGTGTCACATTTACTGACGACAATTAATAACCGTTTCAATTAGACATCATTTTTACAAACGGTACAATATATATGTTAGCATAGGTATAGAGTTATGCATATGATATGGTTTATCCGTCAGTAAATAAGACTCAAATAGAGACTCTTTTCAAACCGTGACTAAAATTACCACATTTATTGATAATAAGTGATAACCGTTCAAATAGTAGATGTCGTTTATAGACGAAAAAATATATCCGTTAGTATAAATAAAGAACTTATGCAAACGGTATTGTTAAATAGATAGTACAAAAGAGTTATATAGAGACTTTTTCAAAATCGTCTCTAAACACTGCTACATTTGCTGACCATAAGTGATAACCGTTAAATTTGAAAATCGATTTTTATAGACGGTTTTGCTATCTTTACTGACAGTTGATAAATTTATCCTAACGAACAATTTTATACCGTTAGAAAATATATACATTTCCTAACGGTTTCATCAAAAGTGTCTCTATAGGTCATAAAATACCATCATTAAAGCTCATCGTCAATAAAAATTACCGTCAGCATATTGCTTTAATTTTGTAGTGTAGGCTTAATCAACTATAGATGTCACGTATCAATTTCAAGGATCGTTCGTCCATGTCCATATACTACAGATTTGTAGCTTTCTCTACGGGGCTACTTTGAAGGAATCATGGTATCTTGATTGAGAACATAAACCTTAGTATCAGTTAATTTATATCTCTCAAAAGTAAACAATTAAAGAAAGAAACTCATTGGTCACTGCAAATCCACAGAAACAGAAATTTCCATGCAATTTACGGGGAAATTAAGAAGCCTTCAGCCTACTGTGGATTCAAGAATGGAAAAATCATGGCCATTGAATTCTTTTTTTTTTTTTTTTCATTGTTTTAGAAATGAACAAGTGGACTTAAAATTAGAATTTTCATATAAATCATATCGAATATTCCATTTCCTCCATGGTCACCATAGCATATATTTGTTTGTAGGTATAGCTACTTAATTAGATTACAAGTTATATGTTTTATGAAAAAGAGTATATTATTAAAGTGGATGGCAACTTATGTTCTTGAGTTCAACTTTTTCTTATAAAGCCAAAATATTAAATAAAAGGTTAAAGAAGTACAAAGTAACCGATGTATAATGATTGAACAGAACACCAACAATTATAGTCAACAACACTCATCTTGCAGCACCCCTCCAATACCTGCAGGACCATCGGATATGTTGGAGGGCAATGCTGTTCCTTACTCATAAGAATAGTGTAATAGAAGAAGTAGCTTAGCTAAAACAAATAAGGATCAAGAAACAGTTAGGTAGTTAGAACCAATTACTTGTGTAACCACTCTCCGTCGCAGTAGTAAGTAGTTAGTTGGAGATCATTAGGTATATACACAGATGGTAAAATGAAGAAAGAAATAACAAAGAAAATAGTCTGATTTCTTAGCTCCTAAATTCTCTTTCTCTGCCCTCTGAATTTTCTTCTTATTCTTTTTTTTCTTCTCTAGCCTCTTCTTCTTTTAACCTCTTACTTCTCTTCTCTTCTAAAAATTCCATTCCCTATTTCCTTATTGATCATCTGAAGCAAAAGCATTACAATTCTGATATCAGAGCAAGACGATTCTTGACCCTTCCAAAGAATTAACCATGGCAGAATGTACCCGTCAAAGAACACAGGAAGAACAGATCAAGAGAAGTGAAGCCAGAATGACAAAATTGGCACACGAGTGTAAGGAACACCATTCTCATCTTGAAAAGAAAATTGATGAACTGAGTCAAAGAATGGATGCATTGATAGCAAAATTAGACTCTAAACTGGACAACTTCTGCAAAACTCCTCAGCAAAAACGAAATGAAAATATACAGTCTAATAGAAGTGCAAATTCTCCATTACTGCCCACTCCTAACGAAGGATGATTCAGAGGAGAAGGAGACATACCAGCACCAAAGAAAGATATCAATTTCCGAAGCATAGTTCCAAATCCACCAAGGATTGAATTACCAATCTTCTCCGGAGAAAATCCTTGTGTTTGGCTGCACAAATGCCTCAAATTCTTTACAGTTTATCACATTCCAAACCATCAATGGGTTGAAACCATAGAAATATATCTGGATGGGAGAGTGGAAACTTGGTATCAAGGTTTAAAGCTCTCCAAGAAGGAAATCAGTTGGGAGGATTTCTTAAGAATGATTTTTTAGAGGTTCAAAAACAAGGGAATGCAAGATGTGGTGGAAGAATTCAACAAGCTTCAACAAAAAGGAACTCTAGCCGATTATCAGGAAAAATTTGAGGAATTGTGGTTAGCAATGCTTGTAAAGAATCCCTTACTTCCTGAGTCTTATTTCATTTCCAATTTTATCAGTGGTTTGAGAGAAGATGTTAAACCAATGTTGAGAATGATGAAACCGTCAACCTTATTACAAGCATTTGAAATTGCTACTCTTCAAGAACAATCGCTGGAGTCAACAAGAAAAGGAAGATATGTGGGATCAGTCCATTCCACAGCACTCAGTGAAGCAGATATCAAAATGAAGAGACAATGGGAATCTCCTGATAATAGTAGACTGCAAAGGATAACTCCCCAAGAAGTTCAGTATAGGAGGAACAACAATCTATGCTTCAAATGTGGTGAAAAGTTTACGCCTGGGCACCAATGCAAATTCAAACACTTAAACTTCCTACTTGCAACAGAGGAGTCAGAGGAGGAGGAGAGTGCTGATTGGACTGAAGGTATTGAAAATAACTTCAGAAATACAGTGGAAGTATCATTATGTGTCTTGTCTAGTTCAATACACAGACAAACTATTACAATACAAGGGAAATTGGGGGATTTGATGGTGACTATTCTGGTGGATACTGGCAGCTCCAACAGCTTCTTACACCAAGGAGTAGCTGATAGATTACAACTCCAGACTGAACCAGTAGAGCTCTTGCAGGCAGAAATTGCAGATGGAAGTAAGATCTCCAACACTACAAAAGTCAAGGGGATAAAATGGATGATACAAAGGTACATTTTTTCTTTTGACTTAAAAGTTATAACTCTAAGTAGTTGGGACATTATATTGGGAGTAGATTGAATGTACCAATATAGTCCAATCACCTTTGATTTTAAGAAGTTGCAAGTGAAACTTTTCAATAAGGATAGCGAGGTCATACTAGAAGGAAGGATAGAACAACCCTTCATGGAATTGATTAGAGGCAAAGAAACCAGGAAGTTCAGGAGACAACAAATGGAGAGCTGCTTATCCCACACTCTTAATTCTGAAAATTATGACAACAAAATACATGAGGCTATTTCTGCAGTACTTACTGAATACCAAGGAGTATTTGCAACTCCAAATACATTTCCTCCTGAGAGACATCAAGATCATTCAATTCCTTTAAAACCAAATGCACAGTCCTTCAAACTTAAACCTTATAGGTATCGACATTCTCAAAAGGCAGAAATAGAAAGACAGGTCCAAGACATGTTAGAAAATGGAACAATCAGACACAATACAAGCCCTTATGCTTCACCAGTGCTGCTAGTCAAAAAGAAAGACAACTCTTGGTGCTTCTGTGTGGATTATAGGCAGCTTAATCAGCTCACCATTAAGGATAGATACCCAATTCCTAACATAGATGAACTCTTGGATGAATTATATGGTTCTAAGGTCTTTTCTAAGATTAATTTAAGGTCAGGATATCACCAAATTAGAGTCAAGTCCTATGACATAGAAAAGACTGCATTCCAAACACCCCATGGGCATTTTGAATTCCTTGTAATGCCTTTTGGGCTGACTAATGCCCCTACCAGTTTCCAATCCTTGATGAATTACATATTCCAACCACATTTGAGGAAGTTTGTCCTGGTATTTTTCGATGATATTTTAGTTTACAGCCTAAACATTTGCACTCATGCTCAGAACCTCAGGACAGTCCTCGCTTTGCTTCAACAAAATCAGCTATTTGCCAAGTCATCCAAATGTATTTTTGTACAATCTCAGGTAGAGTATTTGGGATATGTTGTAATAAGTGAAGGTGTTAAAATGGATCCTATGAAAACAGACTGCATATCTTCATGGCCTGTTCCAACTTCTGTAAAATCTTTAAGAGAATTCTTGGGGTTAGCCGAATACTACAGGAGATTCATCAAGAACTATGGCATTATAACAAGACCTCTCAATGATTTACTCAAGAAAAAAGGATTCCACTGGAATGAAGAAACAGAAAAAGCCTTCAATCAACTTAATAAGGCTATCTGTTCTGTACCGGTGATGAGGTTGTCTGATTTCTCTAAACCCTTCATAGTGGAGACTGAGGCTTGTTCTCAAGGTTGGGGAGCAGTCTTAATGCAAGAGGGTCAGCCCATTACTTTCTTGAGTAAGGCACTTGGAACCAAGAGTAAGGGCTTATTTATCTATGAAAAAGAATTGTTTGCAGTGGTGATGGCAGTAACCAAGTGGAGACACTATTTAATTGGCTATCATTTTATAATCAGAACTGATCATCAGAGTCTAAGATACTTACTGGAGCAGAAATTGACAAATGCAATGCAACATAAATGGCTAACAAAGTTACTTGGGTTGGACTATGCAATTGAGTATAAAAAAGAGAGTGAAAATAAGATGGCAAATGCCCTTTTGAGGAAAGGATTGCAAGATGAGGAAATACAGGAAGAAGGCTCAATCCTGACCATTTCTGCTATTCAGCCACAATGGATTTCAGAAGTAATACAAAGTTATGAAGAGGATGAAGAATGCAAGAAATTAATAGCTCAATTAACTATTTCTCGAGATAGCAAACCTGATTTCAGATTGCATGATGGACTTCTGGAGTATAAAAACAAGATTCTAATTGGCAGTGGCATGCAACTCCGAGAAAAGACTGTACATCAATTGCATAGTTCTTCTATTGATGGACACTGTGGTCAGCAAGGCACATTTCAAAGAGTTAAATCCACTTTCTATTGACCATCATTGAAAGACACTGTAATTAAAATTGTCAAAGAATGTGATGTATGTCAAAGAAACAAACATGAAAATGTTTCCTATCCTGGACTACTGCAACCTTTGCCTATACCGTTCAAGCATGGTCTCAAGTCAGCATGGACTTTATAGAAGGGTTACCTGAGTCTGAAGGGTATGATACTATCCTAGTTGTCATTGACCGACTAACAAAATTTGGCCATTTCATGCCCCTACAACATCCCTACTCTGCTGCAAAAGTAGCACAGCTGTTCTTGGATAACATCTTCAAGTTGCATGGACTATCAGACTCAATAGTTTCAGACAGGGATAAGGTGTTTACTAGCCTCTTTTAGCAAGAGTTATTCAAGCTCCTGGGAATCCAACTCAAACTTAGTACTGCTTACCACCCACAAACAGATGGTCAGAGCGAGAGATTGAATCAATGCCTCGAATGCTACCTTAGATGCATGACATCGGATAGACCAGCAATGTGGATGTAGTGGCTTAGTCTAGCTGAGTGCTGGTACAACACAAATTTCCATTGCAGCATTCAGATGACACCATTCGAAGCCTTGTATGGGTATCAACCCAGACAAATACCTTTAGGCCCTTACTTGGATATTATAACTCCTGCTTCTGTCAATCTGATCAAGAACAAACAAGCAATGATCCAAATTCTCAGAGATCACTTAGCTAAAGCTCAGAACAGGATGAAATTGTAAGCTGATCAGAATCGATCAGAGAGGAGCTTTCAAGTAGTAGATTAGGTATATTTGAAGCTTCAACCTTACAGACAACAGTCAGTGGAACTGAGGAAGCAACTCAAATTATCTTCTAAGTATTATGGACCTTTTCCTACTTTTGCTAAAATAGGCAAAGTTGCATACAAACTGAAGCTACCCTCTGTATCAAAATACACCCAATATTTCATGTATCCTTATTAAAGAAGAAGCTAGGACCTTATCAAACTACAATGCCTGCATTACCTTTGATTGGTGCAGATGGACAAACCTTGGTAGAACCAAAAGTTGAACTTAAAAGAAGAGTCATTTGGTGGAACAACCAAGCAGTTATACAAGCATTAATTAGATGGATCAATTTAAGTCCAGAGGAATCAACTTGGGAAGATTGGGATTTTATTAAGGCTCAATTTCCTAATTTCCATCCTTGAGGGCAAGGATGTTTTCAAAGGGAGGGAAATTTGTAATAGCAGAAGCAGCTTAGCTGAAACAAATAAGGATCAAGAAACAGTTAGGTAGTTAGAACCAACTACTTGTGTAACCATTTTGCATCGCAATAGTAAGTAGTTAGTTGGAGATCATTAGGTACATATACAGATGGTAAAATGAAGAAAGAAATAACAAAGAAAATAGTCTGATTTCTTAGCTCCTAAACTCTCTTTCTTCGCCCTTTGAATTTTCTTCTTCTTATTCTTCTTCTTCTTCTTCTCTAGCCTCTTCTTCTTTTAACCTCTTACTTCTCTTCTCTTCTAAAAATTCCATTCCCTATTTCCTTATTGATCATCTGAAGCAAAGGCATTACAAATAGCAAAACCCCATTCGAACCACGGTCCCCACGGGTTCAAGTCTATGTTCCAGCCTCCAGACCTCCATAGTAACTTGGGTTTAAGTGAAACAGGATTTTTAATCATCCCTTAGTCAAAATTTCTTATGAAAGAGATTTAAAAGAAAATGAATAAATAACACTATTTCTTTTATTTATTTCAATGTTTAACATATTCAATCAATATACAAGATTTTCCTTTTTTCTCGAGAAAAAAAGTTAGATATACTCAAATTTAATTATATGTCTGGCAGTATTTACTCCGGAGAATCTCACACCATAACAAAGATTCCTCGGATAAAATCCTCCAAAAGAGCCCTATTCATTTCTCTTGTGACCCGAATGCCCAATCCCCCCTTATCTTTTGGCATCTTTTGGCTGACAAACTAACTCCCATTTAATAGCATGAACTCGGCATATCCTATCTACCACCTCCCAAAGGAACTGGCGGTAGCTCTGTCCAGCTACCTACAAACCTATTCAGGTAACCAGGGAAGATTGCATAACATATGTTGGGATAGCCGAGGTGACAGATTGAATAAGAATCAGATGTCTCGCTGTACTCGAGGTCTTAACCTTCCATCCCGCAATCTTATTCCAGATTCTCTCCACCAAATACTGATAATGTGGTCGACCAACACAACCATGGATAAGAGAGGCCCCTAGATAAAACCCGAGATCATCTGTAAGTTTAAAGCAGCAACGGTCAACTAACCCCCTTTTCAAAGCTAAAGGTGCTCGTGGAGATACAAAAAGCTTAGATTTCCTAAGATTAATCTATAATCCACTTTGTTCTACAAAGACCATAAAGCACTCCAAGATCATTCCAATTGTCCTCAGATTAGCATCTGCAAATAGTATGAGGTCGTTCACAAAAAAGAGGTACGAGATCGCTAGCCCCTATCTAGAGATTCTAATCGGAGTCCAGGTACCTTGGTCAACTTTATTCCAGATCATATATGATAACTTTTCCATGATTAGAATGAACAGATAAGGAGATAGTGGATCACCTTGCCTCAATCCCTTCCCTAAACTAAAATCCGAGAGCACCTATTCAATCCATAGAAAGGTAGACTATGTATGCATTACCTCAATCATAATCAAATGCATTAGTTGGGTGGGGAGGTGGAAGTCCTTCAGAGTTTTCCCAAGAAACTCCCAACTGACGCTATCATACGCCTTATGAAGATCAATTTTCAGCACCATCTTCCACCTTCTACTTCGGGAAGTACAGATAGAGTGTACGAGTTCCTGGATGATAATGATGTTATCCAAGGTACCACAGTTCAACAAGAAGCTACTCTGGTAAGGACCAATCACTTTTTGAAAAATAGGCCAAGGACAAGTAACCAACACTTTAGACAAAACTTTAAAACTCGTGTTCAACAGGCTAATTGGCCTAAATTCAATCAAGCTACTCGGCTGCTCCACTTTCGGGATTAAAACTATATATGCCCATAGGAACTCCAACAGAAAGCATCCATCTCAAAAGGCCCTCTCAATAAAACGGAAAAGAGTTGGATGCGCCACCTCCCATGATCTGTAATAGAAAATAAGTTGAATACCATCTGGTCCCGGAGCTTTTAACCATTTAATGGAGAAAACTATAGATTTCACCTCAGATAACTCTACATGCCGAACCAATGCTATCTGATTAGTGTGGTCAATAATTTTTTGTCTCTCTCAATCTACATCATCTACTACCCCAATCGGTCCTCTCTTGAATGCTTTAACTGCTGTTGGTCATAACACCAAGTTCCATCAATTTTGAGACAACAAATTCGATTACGACTGCGCCTCACTAAAGTTGTCAAGCGATAAAACCAGATATTACGGTCACCCTGACATAACCACTGAAGTCTGAATTTTCGATGCCATAGGATCTCCTCCATATCAAAAATCTATAATACTCTCCCAAAAGTCTATGCCCCAACCTTTCCAAGAAATCAACAGAAGAATAGCCCCTAGAAGACTGAATCCCCTTTAACCGGGCCTCCAACCTTCTCTTTCGATGCAATAAATTCCCAAACACCCTTTTGTTCCAATCCCGCAATGCCATAAAAGTGGCCTTAATTGAATGAAGTAAAGAGGTCTCGCCCATCAGAAAATACCTAGGTAAATTGGGCATGCTAAAACCAAACTACCTGAAATCTGAATGGTTGCCTTGCCTTAGGAGGGGAAGTCAACCAAGTCTAGAGAAAGATTGAATGATGATCTCCATACAATCTAGGAAGATTAATAACTTTTGCCTCAAGAAACCTAAATCTACTCAATTCGTTACCCAAAACCTGATCCAACCTTCTCTGAGAGTTACCTATCCACCTCTCTTCCTTATCCAAGTGAAAGGACATCTTGTTGCACCCAAATCATGTAGATTGCAATTTTCCCAATAATCCTGAAATCAATTTGCCCTCTCCACAACTCTGGTTGTTTTACTACTCATCTTCAAAACTCTGGCAATGTCGTTGAAATCTCCCAATACAAACCAAGCATCAAACATGGATTTCGCCAAATTACCCAGACTAACCCACGCTTCCTCCTTCTTTTCTCTATCACACTAGATATAAACAAATGTGATATAGCATATGAATCCAAACAAAATAATTTAATTGCAACTGAAATACATAATATTTAAAGTATCAAATTAAATCTAATATTATGTCAACAACCAAGTTCAAATTCTTATTCCAAACAAAAAAAAAATCAAGAGACCTATAAAATATTATAAAATATAGATAATTTTAATAGAGAAAGAGAAAAAGAAAAATATTAAAAGAGTATGAATAATTTCTTCCTTGTTTTCATTGTATTTCTTTACTTGATACACCCATACACACACACACACACACACATATAGGCTCTAAACTAATAAATGACACATGAATTTAAATTTATGAATATTCTTGAATTTCTCAAAAGTCATTTTTTAACTTCTCAAATGAGAAATTAGGGAAAATGAAGAGTTTTTTAGGAAGTGAATGGACTCACAAAAAATGAAGAGTTTCTTAAGAATAGACATTCATAATATTTCATAATACTCAAACCATGTTAGGGAAAAACCCAATGGTACAAAAAACCTAGTAGAGGAAAAAGAATACATCATTCCTTATACATTAAATTTTTCACATTATACTCCCCTTGATAAAGATATCATTTAATATCTTTAAGGCTGCATTTCAATCTGTGACCCATGTAGGTAATACATTTGTGAACAAATCTACAGGATTGTCACTTGATCGAATTTTTTGGAAATTAATATCCCCATTTTGTAGTAGATCATGCGTGAAAATAATTTTGGAGAGATATATTTTATTCTATCACCTTTGATGTATATGCTTTTTAATTGAACTATGCATGCTAAATTATTCTCATTTAATATTGTTAGAGTTTTCTTACTGGTAAACAAATCACATGATTCATAGATATAATTAGTAATTGATCTGAGTCACACACATTCATAACTTATTTCATGAATTGTTGATATCTTAGCATGCTTCGAAGATGTAGTAGCTATAGTTTGCTTCATAGATCGTCGAGATATAGTTGTAACACCATGTGTAAATACATAACCCATTTGAGACATAGCTTTATGTGGATCGAATAAATATCTTTCATCTGCATGTCCAATCAATTGTCTATTTGATTCACTTGAGTAAAATAAACTCATTTTAATCGCTCCTTTGAGATATCATAGGTATGTTTAACTTCATTCCAATGTCTTCTGGTTGGAGCATAACTATATCTTGCTAATAAATTCACAGCAAAAACCATATTAGGTCAAGTACTATTAGCAAGATACATTAAGACACCAATTGCACTGAGATATGGTACTTCAGGACCAAAAATTTCTTCATCATCTTCTTGAGGTTGGAAAGGATTCTTTTGTAAATCAAGTGAACAAAGTACAATTGGTCTGGTTAATAGATAGGGTTTATCCATATTAAATTCTTTCAAAATTTTCCCAATATAAATTGACTGATTGATAAAAATCCCATGTATACCTAATGTAATACCGGAACCCGATGTCTAATTGTATTGGTGTTTTGTATCTTATAAGGGAACTCTAGTGTTGAAAATTTGAACCATGAACCTTGAAGCAATTAAGAAATTTTTAGATCTTAACTTAAGTTGTAGTATAAATTTGCATATGTTATGCTTAGGGAGAAATTAAAGTATATGACATTAAAATATAAAACATGGTATGAATTTGGATGAATTAGGAATATGAGATTGGGCTTTAGTTTGAGCTAATATTAAAGCCCAATTTTGAGTCCAACCCTTTGAGTTAACAATTATCAATCCCTTAGCAACGATTTTGTTTCTTCTTTCTTTTGAAACATGACGTAGACAAGCCAATAGAGTATTAAATGTTTACTTATTGTGATGGATTGCATTTAATGCAAGAAATGAAGGTAATGTGGTGTTTGTGTGGTTCAAAGAAAGAAAGAAAAGTTGGGGGTTGAGTGTGTGTGTGACCGAGAGAGAGAGAGAGAGAGATTCTTGAGCTTTCCTCATTTTCTTTACATTTTCTTCTTTTCTCCTTCAAGCTACCCAATTCCTCTAAGCAAATTGTGGAACCAAATTCTTGACTTCTAAGCCCTCTTAGCTTATTTTTTACATTTTCTAGCAATCTCTGAGTTTGATTACAATGAAAGCTTGGAGTTTACAAAATTGGAACAAATACGTTTGCAACTTAGAGGTGACCACATTGGGATAGGTGTGAGTTTCATGAGCTAAGTACAAGATATGTTTAACTCATGGTTTTAGATTTCGACTTATCATTTAAATCATGATGAATGGTTTAATTTGATGATTTGAACCTATTCATATAATGTTAAAATGAGGATGAAAATTATGATATTACAAAATGGACAGTCTGACCTAGTGTTGATATTTTGACTATATCTTTCTCTATAGAACTGTAAATTGAACTTAGTTTTCTTCTACTGAAATTAGACTTTTAAAGCTTTAAAATGACATATTACAAGAAACATTTCATTGAGAGTTGAATTTTTAGTGATTTTTCAAAAAGACATGTTTTGTAAGGAAACTGCCCTATTTCTATTTTGTTTTAGCAGTGTATATTGCTTCGAGTTTGAGCTGTCCTCTAGATAAAATTAAGCTAAACTCAAAATATCAAAATTATAGCTCTATATCACTTAAATCCGACATACATAGCGTAAGTTATGGTGATTCTTCTGTAACTGTGCATGTTGGGTCGTGAGGTCAGGACTGTCACATTGATTCACCTGGATATCTTTGTGTGATTAGAATGGAGTTTGGTCATAAACATATAAGTTATAGTTTTATGTCTCATCTTTAAGCGACAATTGGAATTACTACAATCCAAGGATTATGGTTCAAGATATGACCCTTTTTCTAAGACACGTTTGTGTTGAGAATTTGTTGGATTAGTTAGATTTGTTAATTTTTGAATCAAAATGAGCATTAAGGGGGAGAGTTAATTTAGGTTAAGCTAAGTGGGAGTTTAATAGGTGTCATAGATTAGTTTTGAAAATGGAAATCATGTCTAGATAGGAATAGTGTCATGTTTGCATGTCATACATTAAGTTTCATGTTTGTATTAAATTGGTGTCTAACCTTACTCTTATATCACGGTACATATAAAATTTAGACGAGAGCCCATCAACTCATGATAAAGCCATGGATTTGGATTAGTGGGAGTGCAAATGCTCCTCAAATTGTGAGTGGAGCATTTATGTATTTATTTTTGAGAAATAGTTTTATATGTTTTGTATACTTATTTTGAAAAACAGTTTTATATTTGAGTTTGAGTGTGATTTGTCCTCCTCAGAAGTATGATGATGGAAAGGTGAACTTGGTATGCCAATATCTTAGAAATTGATTTTATTTCATGGTTGGTTAAATATCATTTGAGATAAAAGTGAAAATGAATTGTGAAATGATTTTAAATTGATTTGTCAATGAAAAAATATATATATTTTTTATGGTGAATGATTGTACACTCAGTTGCTTCCTCGCTCATGGACCATCTCGGGGGAGAGTGGTATGAGTAGAACATGATGAAATTCGATTGTGGTAGGTTAATGTGGGACGATATCCACCCACGAAAAGAAAACAACCCTTCAGCGACGGAAATTACCGATAGAAAAAAAACCGTCGCTATTAGCGATGGATTAGCGACTAAAAATTCAGTGACAGATTTAGCGACGGAAAAATCCGTCGCCAATTGTTCCGTCGCTAAATCTCTCACTAAAATTAGCGACAGAAATTTTCCATCGCTAAATTTATCGCTAAAACTTTTTTGAACGGATTTGCAATGGAGCGACGGAAAAATCCGTCGCTAATTTTTCCATCACTAAAACATTTTTGAATAGATTAGCGATGGATTTAGCGACGAAAAAATTTGACGCTAATTTTTCCGTCGCTAAAACTGGAAAAATATTTTTTGTTTTGGTTAAATATAATTTTTTATTTTTATTAAATATAATTTTGGGGTTTTATTAAATATAATTTTTTCTTTTTATTAAATATAATTTTTTGTTTTCATTTAATATAATTTTGTATTTTATTAAATATAATTTTGTCCTTTTATTAAATATAATTTTTCTTTTTATTAAATAAATTTTTTTGTTTTTATTAAATATAATTTTGTGTTTTTATTAAATATAATTTTGTATTTTTATTAAATATAATTTTTTCTTTTTATTAAATATAATTTTTTATTTTTATTAAATATAATTTTTTGCTTTTATTAAATATAATTTTTTGTTTTTATTACATATAATTTTGTTTTTACATTAAACATCATTTTTTGATTTTATTAAATATAATTTTGTATTTTTATTAAATATTATTTTTTTGTTTTTATTAAATATAATTTTTTGTTTTTATTAAATATTATTTTGTGTTTTTATTAAATATAATTTTTTGTTTTTATTAAATATTATTTTGTATTTTTATTAAATATAAATTTGTATTTTTATTAAATATGATTTTGTGTTTTTATTAAATATAATTTTTTATTTTTATTAAATATAATTTTGTATTTTATTAAATATAATTTTGTGTTTTTATTAAATATAATTTTTTGTTTTTATTAAATATAATTTTATATTTTTATTAAATATAATTTTGTATTTTTATTACATATAATTTTGTGTTTTTATTAAATATAATTTTTTGTTTTTTTAAATATTATTTTACGTTTTTATTAAATAAAATTTTATATTTTTTTTAAATTAGGGTATTGTATTTTTAAAATTGAGAGTTAGAAAGAAAGTATAGAAATAGAAAAAAAATAAACTAATAACATAAATGTGATGGTGGCAAAGTGATTAAAACTCTTAATATCTCTCTCTCACACCCAGGTTTGAACATGGGTGTTTGCATTTTTACAACAAATTAAAAGCAGGCGGGCAGGCGGGAGGGCCAGGGCCGGGACAGGTGTGTGCGAGGGCAGTGGGTTGGGCCGGTTGTCTGGGCTCGTGCACTTGGATTTGCTCTTACTCACTTCAGCAACGGATTAGCGACGAAAATATTTCCATCGCTAATCCATCGGTAATTAGAAATAATTAGAAAAAATAAAAAATTAAGTTATCGACGGATTTTCTTAACGACTAAAATTTTTCGTCGTTAAATTAGCGAGGTGACTTTCAGCGACGGATTTTCTTAATAGAGCTCAATCCAGTATGGTTTGTTCTATCCGAGACTCGAACTCAAGTTCTCTAGATAGAACCTAGTGACTTACCCACTAGGCCAACATATATTAGGACATTCACTTCTGTTGGGACTATATATTTTGTGTAAGTTGATCCCATTTTGGCATCTTTAGATTATAGATTGATCCATGAAGGCTAACAGAAGCTTAATTTTGTTATCTTATGGATTTTATGCAAAACTTTGTTTTATATATATATTCTTATATGACTGGCCACCTTGCCTTTATAATTATTGGGGTTCTACCTATATCCTTTTAAAAGAGATCTTTATGAGTACGATTTATAATTTTATAAAAGTGACTGGGGATTCAAAATCTGATGATGTCGTATTAGCCTTGTTGTGTCTTGGGGTGTATACCGGGTTGCGCATAATTCAAGACAACACGATGGTTGTTGCGTATTTGGTTCTGAGGACCAAGGCGTGACATCTAATTTAGCTTGTTTAACTCTAGCAGGCACATGGTCCTGGTTTAGAATGAGTATTAGTTACCTTAGTTGGGGATGACAATAGATCAGTTATGGATTGGGTCATTCCCACCCTAAACTCCAACTATGATACCCAAACCCGATTCTAATTCGATTTGAGTCAAAGAAATAGAAAACGATATTCGATCCTATGCGGTTTTCTAAAACCTGATTCAATCCGATCCAATCCGATATATAAAAAACTTCAAAAAACCTGATCCAATTCAACCCTAAATTAACCCGTACCCGACCCATCAAAGTAGTATATTTGAAAATAAAATAGAGATTTCAAAACATTTCATAGAAATGGTGAAATACAGTTATCCATCTAAAATTATCCCAAGACGATTCTCAAACTTTGGTAATAATTCGAAAAATAAATTATAGTTTAGGGTGTCTAGAATAGTGACTGTTTTGGCTACTCTAGTTATGTCTGGTGTGTGGGAGAGGGTTTAATTGTTGGATTGAAAAAAAAAAATCACTGGCAAAGAGAGGTGGTGATGAAGGGGATAAATGAGAAAGTGAAGCTGGACTTTGGTGACTGCAAATAGAGGCAGTGATGAAAGGGAAAGTGAAGCTCGGCCTTGGAGGCTACACAAACAGGCGGTAAGAGGTGGAGCAGCTAGGACAATGAAGAGAAATGTTTGTTTGAAAGAGAACAAGAATGAAACTAAATCATACTTTTCAGGTTTCCATCGGGTCGGGTCAGATATTGTTATTCGTAACCTTAGTTCATATTTGAGGTTGCTGAGTGTATATGCTAGGTGAGGATTATAAAGGAATGATTGTTATGAATTGTTGTGGTTTTGTATTTTCGAGTTAGGCAAGTGTCAGGTAAGGGATCGATATTGTGTGTGGCCTACTTTGGCTTAAGTATGCTTTGGCTTCACTTTTTCTCACCCGCTATAATATTCGGATATCATACTATGCTTATGCTATATACTTTATACTTGGAGACTAAGGCATTGATATGATTTATTACGTATAGGATTTCTATTGTATATCATGGCATTCGTTTATATCCTACTTAACGTGTTTGGTCGGGTTTGGTGTCACTTGCAGTCCACTGGGTTCAAGTCTAATATGCAGACTGATTCAGTATTGATATCCCTCGGGGGCCGACTGATGGTCAATGGGATTGATGGGCTAATTTTGATAAATTCCCTGTTTTATACTTGTGACCTGCATGACCGCATTAAAATGATTTGGAATCTACTATTTCATATTTAAATGTTGTACCATACTTTTTATCTATTGTTTAGCTTTGACGAGTTAAGCCTTTTCTTTTCACTTTACAAATCCCATGAAGCATGATGTCAAGAAATCTATGGGTAGCACCTATATCCTTAGAGATGAGATTGAGGAAAAAATATTAGACCTGTGGACAAATTCATATTTCAAATTTACTTATCATATTAATCTTTCAAGCCCCATTGGTATTAACATAAAATACTCTTGGGTTTGCGGAAAAACTCGATACCTTGATTTGTATTTTGAGACTTTTATCTTATGATCATGTTATGCATATATGATAGTTGTCATTTTCTTTTAGGGTGGTACATTACAGGAAAGGTTAATAAAAGATATGAAATTTTAAGGTTCAACTTAAACCATTATGAAAGAAGTTTGAAATTCAAATGAAATCTTTCAACTAAGGAGTATGATTACAATTTACTTGCTTACTATATGAAGAATGAGGTTTAAGTTTACACAATAATACATGTTATACTTTAAAACACAAGAATTGAAGCCTATTGGTGACTGTACAAAGAGTAATCATTGTATATCACCAATCAATTTATAATTCTGATAATCCTAGGGTTCTCAAGACTATTTGGAGAATGAAACTCAGTAATTTAAGCAAAGTGCTCGTCTTCGTGTTGATCATGTGGAGACACAAGCTCAACGGTGGAAACTATGTCTTCATGTGCTAGTTCATTTTGAATTAATTGACCGCCATAGTCTGCAGGAGTTCCTTCATCTCCATGGTAGATGATCCTATCAGTGTGCTGTGTAAAGCTTGATGGACTTTGAGCAAAGTTGTTATTTTGTGAAGCTGCAACAAGCCTTCCATCCACTGCATCATCATTATCTTCTTTGTGATGGAATCCACTTTTCCTAAAGGTTTTGCAAGATAAATCCTTGTCATCATATCGCCTCATTACTTTGACTAGTTTTCTCCAAAATGGCACGTTTGGATTAGGTTTCATGAGTTCTTTTCTGTGCTCATAGAGAAAGAACAGAACAAATGTAATGAGAGCTAAAATGGAAGCAAGTCCAGCAATGAGGAAGAGGCCCCAAAAGCTGTGAAGGGCAATACTGTTGGAAGAAACAGTGGTTGAGTCTGAGCAGCTAGACTGGTCCCCAAGCCATGCCTTCTCAATTTGCTCCATCTTGCCCTCCTCTGTCACATCTAAAACTGCCCTGGAAACATCCGATCCTAAAGGTGAACCTCGAGGGAAGACCTAAATCCAGGAAGATCATGAAACTTAGAGAAAGTCTAATGTGCCGAAATAAACAATTACTCCAAAAGCAATGCAGACCATCAACTTGGACAATGTCTAATGTGTTGCCAACAACTCAGTTGCTGAAAAGTTTAAACATGAAAAAGTGTGCATATAATCTTAGATTTCCTCTTCAAGTGTGAGGCCATGAAGCTTAATAAAAGAGTTTGAAACGTGTTGATTTACATAGCACAAAAGCAGCATGACAAGTTTTGAACTTAGGATCTCTTGATTCCATTAACTTTAAGTTGAAGGCGTAGCCACATTCTGTCATGATAAAATGCACGCAAGAAGTGTGTGTGTGTGTTTGTTGGGGGGGGGGGTTGTGTGGGAGAGAGAAAGAGAGGGTCTTACAAAGCCAAATCCACCTATCTTATATGTTGGTTGAACCATAGTATATTTTGAACAATAGGTTGCAAGAAAGAGTTTCACATAAGGTATTTCGTCAAAAGCAGCTGCGACTCCACCACTTGCACTCCCTTCTGACAATTTTGCATCTAGGTCCTCTAAAGAGTTGAAGACCCTAAGCTTGGAAGGATCAAAACCCATCTTTATTAGCATTCCGTGGACAAAAGAACCTCTTGGGAACCCCACATACTCCCCCTTCTTGAGCAACACACTAACATCAGCCACCGTTGGTTGGAGTTGTTGAACAGTAAGTAATGAGGTTAAGCTAGCAGTGTAGCTTGAGGTAAGTATGAGAACAACAAAAATCCACACAATCAACGCAAATCTAGCCAAGTTGTTTACAACTTTCTCCCCTGCAAGATAAAGGTACCGAAATTAGCACTAATCGATGAAATGTCTCATGCTTTGCATGAGGGATAAAGTATATATGGAGATTTTGAGCAATATAGATCATAACGCAATTTGACATGTTAGAGCCAGGGGTGTCTCTCTCCTGCAGTAAAACCCTGCCAAGATATTTGTGGAATTCGACCCAAGTCTTTGATACCACATCTAGAGACTATACTATCTAAATAAGTTGACCACACAAATCAAAATATGTGAAAAGGACTTACTATGTGCAAAAACTATTGTTGAGAAAGCAAACCAAAATACCATGCCAATTTGCTGGGAAGGCGGCCCACGGAAATCATCATTTACTCTATGTTCAAGAAGCCAAATAACGAATCCAATGAAAATGAAGAAGCAACCAGTTGTTACCCAAAGATCTAGAGTGAGTGGCTTCAAGAAAACCCATGCATTTTTGCTTCCTTGATCTCTAATCGGCACAATCATCGTCACCGCAGATTCTGTGTATGACAGGGTAAAGTCTACATACCATGTCCTATTTGCTGTAATTGTTATGTCACCGGCCACAGCATCAAATTTCTGTTCATGAAAAGTTAAATTTCATTAGTTAATATGCAAGTCACATCCATTTTATTGGACTGAAATTGACTGGCATATTCTTCATGATTTCAAGGAGATTTTATAAACATTATTTTAGCAACCTAAAGTTTGGCCAAAACCATTTTGCACTATGTGACCAACTGAAATTAATTGTCCCCAATTAGATTAGTTGAAGAAAGGAGGTACCAACCTGAAGGTAGACTTGATAGATAAGATCATCATAACTACCAGCACTACTCCCGTCAGGTTTGGCAAACGGAACAAACTCGTAAGGAACAGCATATGACAATGAAGCCATCACAGCATTAAACACATCTATGCAATAACCAGTGACGATTGTTGTGTTAGTTCTAGGATCTCTTGTCACATTCACAAACTTACTAGAAGCATCCTTCACCGGAACCCCGACTCTCAACTTTTTCCCACTTGTTGGAATCACCCAACCCCTTGGAGTACTTGTCGAATCACCTGGCCATATAATAGTTCCCAAGTTGTCCTTAGAGACAGAATAAGTCAAACTACTAGTACTAGTGTTTACTAAATTCAAATCTCTCACAATCCCACTTCCAGGTATCCAAAATCCAACTCTCTTCACTCCATTGCCAACTATGTTAATCATCTCAAACTTTGAAGATTGAAGTTGTCCATCAATCAATTGAAACTCTCCACTTAACCCAGTAAAATTAGTATCCAACAATGCTTGGCATAACATTGGACCTATTTGAGACACCCCAAAAGATTCAAGGTCTGTTGATGCATTATGAGATGAATTTGCCTTCAGGAAACTCGAATTTGCAAATCCAACTTTCTCAACAGCCATAGCTAGTGCGGAGACTGTATCATATGCCCATAGCCCGAAAATATTCATTTGAAGATTGATGATGTTTGGATTCTTCTGATGGAATGTAGCTTGCCATCTTTTAGTAAAATTTTGAAGTTCTTGTGTAATTGGAACATAAGGCCTAACACCCAAAACACCTTGCATAGAATCGAAGGCCGAAGATTCCACAGAATTTAGTAGTGCAGTGATTCCATTAGTCATGATCCAAACATAGTCTTGAGTCATCATACCAATCTCTTTTGCCTTCAAAAAGAGCCTATACCCAAGAGATGGAAACATGTGGACAATAAAGACTCTAGTTTGCATAGTCATGAGCTTGTAAAGTTCTTCCGCAATTTGATCATCTGTGGCAGATGGAGAAATAATGCTTCTATAAGGCACGCAAGTGTCAATCTCTTGCAGCGCATCTGTCAAAAATGGAATTACTCCATTGCCATATTCATTGTCCACATAAATTGGCACGGCCTCTCTCCATCCGTAGGCCTGGACAATGGCACCTATTGCTTTAACTTGAGCTGAATCATTTTGGGCAGCTCGAATGAAGTATGGTGTTTGGATTGATGAGAGCAAAGGGCTTGTTGCACTAAAGGATATGATGGGTACTTGAGCTTTGTCTCCTAAATCAATCACAAAGTCTGTCTCCATTGAATCTTCTGGTCCTATTATTGCCTTCACTTCCACATTTTTTATGTTAGAAAAAGCAGAATAAAGCAGAAAAACTAAGAAAATAAAGAAAAGCAGACTAAGAGAAAATTGTTTGTGTATTTTGTATATACAATAGATTGTACAATAACCCTATAAATAGGGTGACTCCATGAGACTAAACCCTAGAAATATAAAAAGAAAGAATATATAGAATATTTACAAGATTGTAAAGAATAAACTAAATAATTACAATATTGGAATTTTAGAAAGTCAATATTCTAAGACTTCTTTAATTTGGAAATCTCCAAAATTTGTTCCCAATACTTGCAATATTAATTCCCAAGATATTTCTAAAAATCTCTTCAATTTAGGAATTGCCAATATTCTTTACACCCCCCCTCAAACTCAGGATGGGTGTAGAGAAATCATCTTGAGTTTGTATAATAGATCATCATGACGTCCAGGAAGATGAGTCTTGGTAAAAAAATCAGCAGGTTGATCGACAGAGCGAAGAAAGAATATTTGAAGATCACCATTAGTTATATGTTGACGAATAAAGTGACAATCAATCTCAATGTGTTTAGTTCGTTCATGAAAGACATCATTATGAGCAATCTGAATAGCACTCTGATTATCACAATATAGAGGACTTGGAGAAGAAGTAGGTATACCAATGTCACAAAGAAGTCTCTGAATCCATAATAACTCTGCAGTAGTGTCAGCAAGTGCACGATATTCTCTCGTACTAGAGCGAGCTGTAAAGTTTGTTTCTTGCTACGCCAAGAGATTAAAGAATCACCAAGAAAAATACAATAGCCAGTAGTAGACCGTCGATCAGTAGGATCACCAGCCCAATCAGCATCAGAATAGGCACGTAGCTGTAACGAGGATGAGACAGAAAAATGAAGTCCATGAAATAAGGTGCCTTTAACATAACGAAGAATCCGTAAAACGGCAGCAAAATGAGGAGATCGTGGTGCAGCCATAAATTGACTGACAATGTGAACAGCATAAGAGATATCAGGACGAGTGGCAGTAAGATAAATAAGACTGCCTACTAATTGCCGATATAAGGTAGGATCGAAAGAAGGTTGCCATCCGTAGGAGAAAGTTTAACATTATGCTCAAGAGGGGTGGAAGCAATTTTATTATCTGAAATGCCTGAACGGGAAAGAAGGTCAGAGGCATATTTTGTCTGAGACAAATAATAACCAGAAGATGTAGGAGTAACTTCCAGTCCTAAGAAATAACTAAGATGGCCGAGATCCTTCATTTCAAATTTGCCACAAAGAAAATGTTTGAATTTGGAGATTCAAGATAGATCCCTTCCGGTGATAATCATATCATCAACATAAAGAAGAAGTAAAACAAGACCATGATCGGTTTTTCGAATGAAAAGTGCGGAATCATAAGCACTAGGAGAGAAACCAAAATCAACGACAAGATCTTTGAAAGTAGAAAACCAAGCACGGGGAGCCTGTTTTAGGCCATATAAAGCACGACGAAGACGACAGACTTTATTGGCAGGATGTGAATAACCCGGAGGTGGTTTCATATAAACTTCTTCCTTTAGAACTCCATTGAGAAAAGCATTTTTAACATCCATCTGATACAAGGGCCATTGTTTAGGCTGACAACGGCAAGCAAGCTACGTACAGAGGTAAGACGAGCAACAGGAGCAAATGTTTCTTCATAGTCAATGCCATATTCCTGTGTAAATCCCTTTGCGACCAGCCGAGCCTTATATCGTTCAATAGTCCCATCTGAGTGAGTTTTGATTTTATAAACCCACTTACATCCGATAAGAGTTTTGTCTCTAGGAAGATCAACTAAATCCCAAGTATGTGTGTTCTCCAAGGCTTGAAGTTCTTCTTGCATAGCTTGCTGCCAAAGAGGATTAGTACTAGCCTCTCGGTAAGATTGAGGCTCATGTAGAGTGGAGATTGTAGAATAACAATGATAATCAAGAAGACGAACAGGGGGTGCTCTTACTCTTGTTGGTCGAGGAGTGGATTCATGAGGCAACTCAGTTTCAATGGAAGAGGGTGCAGGTCCATCATTTGGGAGAGAATCTGAAGGAGAAGCCGTAAGAGTTGAAGTAACTGTCAATGTATCAGAACTAGAAGGAAATAAATCAGAAGATAGATTAGTAAGTAATTGAGATATGGTACGAAAAGGAGATAAGGAAGAAAACATGATATTTTCCCAGAAGATGACATGTCGAGAAACTCGAAGACGATTGGAGACAGGATCCCAACATCTATATCCTTTGTGTTCAATGCCATACCCTAGGAAACAACATAATCGTGCTCGAGGTTGTAACTTATTATGCTCATGAGGTTGAAGTAACACAAAGCAAGCACAACCAAAGACTTTGAGAGAATTATATACTGGTGGAGAACCATATAACCGCTCATAAGGAGAGATGTTAGAGATTGTAAAAGAAGGTATTCTATTGATGACATATATAGCTGTAAGAGCTGCCTCACCCCAAAATTGTGATGGACAAGATGCAGAAAAGTAAAGACCGAGTTATATCAAGAATGTGTCGATGTTTTCGTTCTGCTCTACCATTTTGTTGGGAAGTACCTGGACAAGAACGTTGGACAATGGTTCCATGCTGTTTAAGAAATATAGTAAGAGTAGACTCAAGATATTCAGATGCATTATCAGTGCGTAAGATCTTGATGGTTTGAGAAAATTGAGTTTGAACCATTGATGCAAAGTTTTTGTATATTTGAGGTAATTCGAGCGGTTTTTCATCAGATAAATCCATGTAAAACGGGAGTAGTCATCAATAAACACAACAAAATATTTTGACCCACCCATAGTTGGTGTAGGAGATGGTCCCCAAATATCAGAGTGAATAAGATCAAAGGGAGCATTAGAAATAGAATCATTTGTATTAAAGGATAAAGCCGGTTGTTTTGCAGTTTGACATGAAATACATTGAAGAGATTCATCAAGAATATGAACCTAGTGAACCCGAAGAAATTAAAGAACGAAGTTTATTAAGAGATAGATGACCTAGACGAAGATGCCATAAGTGAAAGGATGAAGGAACGAGTGACAAGGTAGAGTCAGGGACGACTAATAGGAATGTGAAGAGAAGTAAGCTCGTATAGACGTCCAACCTTACGACCTGTCCCAAAGATCTTTCCCGTCTGAGGATCCTGCACACGACATCCAATAGAAGTGAATATTATGTCAAATCCAAGTTCACATAATTGACCAACAGAGATAAGATTTAAGGTAAGTGTAGGGACAAAAAATGTATCAGGTAAATCTAAAAAAGAGTTAGAAAAATGACCAATCTGAGTGGCTGGCATGGTAGAGCCATCAGCTGTATGAATCATTGATGGTGTACTAGGAGCGGATAAAGAAGTAAAAGAATGAGAATTATGGGTCATATGGTTAGAGCAAGCAGAGTCAAAAAACCAAGAAGAAGTACCTGATACGGTAGAAAGTGCAGTATGTTTGTGATTATCAAAAGAAAGAACTTGTTGTAAAAAGGTTTGAAGATCACCAAGAGATATTGTTGGCTGAGAAGAAGAGGTGGTAGTAGCAGAATCCTCAGTGGCAGCAACAGCAGCAGATTGTGAGATATGTCGAGAACCTGTAGCAGAACGATTTTGGGATTGAATGACCTTCTTTGGGCAATTTTCAATAAGATGACCTTTCTCTTTGCAATATCTACATTCAATCATAGGATTAGCAAGGCATCGACTAGAAATATGTCCTCGCTTCTTGCAAAACCTACATTCAACAGTGGGACAATTAGGAAGGATATGACCTGACTTCTGACAGTTACGACAGAAATTTGGAAATTTTGGTCCTCGAGTAGTGGTGGCCAATACAACATCACTATGTTGAGGTTTGAGTAATCCCAGACGAGTCTCTTCTGATATCAACTCGTCCCCTCCAGTTTCAATAGTAGGGAGAGGATGTCGATGAAGCAGAGAAGCTCTAACGGGCTCAAAATCTGATGTTAGAGCCATAAGAAATTGGACCGAACGTCCTTGGTCTCGATATATTGCATATTTACTTGCGTCCGTTGTGCATTGCCAATGGGGTTCAGAGAGAGCAAGTTGATCCCATATTGACTGTATACGGGCAAGAAAATCATTGATTGACTGACCTCGTTCTTGTCGCAAAGAGTGAAGTTCTGTGAGCAATTGATACTGATGAGCCAGATCTGATGTAGTATAGCGACTTGCAAGAAGGTCCCAAACTTCTTTAGCCGTCTCAAAACGACTAAATTGCAGATGAATAGAAGGTGCAGATGTGTTACGAAACCAAGTAAGAATTTGGTGATTTTTGCTATCCCAATCTTCAAGACGGTTACCAAAATCATCATCCGATTCGTCATCAGATTTTATAGGCAATTTGATATCTCCCGTAACATAACGCCATAGCCTCCTTCCCTTAAGAAAACTTCTCATCCCTTGAAACCATGCCTGATAGTTGTATCCATCAAGCATAACTGATATAGGTTGAGAAATATCTAATTTCTCCATAACACGGCAAAAAAAAAAAAAAAAAAAAAAAAAAAGTGTTTAATTGATAAAATAAAATCAGATCGAACACCTAGTGCTTTGATACCATGTTAGAAAAAGCAGAATAAAGCAGAAAAACTAAGAAAATAAAGAAAAGCAGACTAAGAGAAAATTGTTTGTGTATTTTGTATATATTCCCAAGATATTTCTAAAAATCTCTTCAATTTAGGAATTGCCAATATTCTTTACATTTTATGAGGTCCAGAGCTGCAAAACAAATATAAGAATCAATCAACTTTTTGTAGAATTTTGAGCGTTTTAGGAGAAAGATGCACTTCACCATAGTTGGACATGACAATTTCAATGATAGATTAAAATTGTCTTTTAGGAAAAAATGGAACTAGATACTGTACAGGCTGCCACCTCACTCGAGGAGAATGATCGCCCAACTGGTAAAATTGTCTTCTATAAAAGTAAAATATATAAATATAAATATATATATATATATATATTTATATATATATTCAATAAACTCCATGTCTGTCTTACCACGGTGTCGTGATCATTATGTGGCCATATTGTTTCTCTCTTAATTGGTAAAATTTAAAACATTTAATTAGTGACGTACAAGCTCTACCAAAATGCAAATATAATACCGACAAAAGCTCAAAAAAAAAAAAAAAAAAAAAAAAAAAAATTAAGAGGAGAGAAAGAAAGGACCAAAAAAAAAAAAAAAACCAACAAAAGAGTTGGCCGGCCTCACCCCACCCTACCACTCCCCTCACTCTCTCTTTTTCTCCTACCTCTCTTCCTCCCCCTGCTTCACCCGAGAGCCCACCCCCAAAACTCCATTTTTTCTTCTTTCTTCTCTCTCTCTCTCTCTCTCTCTCTCTCTCTCTCGCCAACTAAACTCAATTAAAAATCCACGTATTGAAATTTCTAAAACTTTTAACGAAACCATTGGAGATTGGGTTTAGAGAGAGAAATAGATATTCTATAGAGAGGAAAATCCTAGGGTTTGAAGTGACTCAACAAAAGGTGAAATTTGTGAAGAAAATAGAGATAATATTCATTCTTAAACTTGAATTTGAATTATTTTTGTTCAAATGTAATATTTATGTTGAAATTTAGAATTTTTGTAGATGATAAAAGTTAGAGTTTTGGCAAAATTTGGTATTAAATGAAATTTGTGGCTTTTCTAAAGATAATTTTACTTTTTCAACCTAGATTTATGATTTTCTAACATAAATTTAAATTGTTAGATTTAGATTGTAAAATTTAAATTGGGAGTTTATACATAGGGTTTATATTATATTAAAATTGGGAAAATTATCAATGGAATAATATTTTCCTAAATCTTACATGATCATTAAAATGATTTAAACTTGAAATTAATGATGTCGAAAATTTAAGGTTAGAAAACTTTAACGGAAATTCAATTAACCCCAAATGTGTTCAATAATTAACAATGAAATAGTTTTTATTGTTTTTGGTTGAAACTATTGAAAATCTAAAAGGGATTAACTTAGATTTGGATTGTGGATTTGGAGTATTAACGCTCTCAAGAGTGAGTAGATTTTATATTATGTTTTAAATAAATAAAATACTTTACTTGATTTTTTAAATAATTTTAAAATGAGTTTTGAAATGTTTTGTGTATGTGAAATGTTCCTGTACGTAAATTTGATATAGTTATGTATCCAAATTGTTATAAATGGATAATATGTCATGTTTTATGTGATGTATTGACTATGACTTGATTTGAGAAAGAGTTGAATTAAATTTAGCATATTTATTGCATTGGTTATGTAACACCGGATACGTCCGGATTTTTTTTTATATGTATTCTGAATGGCTTATTTGAATTTTTATATATTTTGTAGAATGGAGGAAAAATAGTTAAACTTAATATAAGTGTAAATTTCTGCTCTTTGAGTCGTCCGGGAAACCTTTATAGATACTTGACCGATAGTTTCTTTATTTTAAAGTTTCTGATTGGTAAGGCTATCAGTTAATTGAGTGTTCAGTGATCAGCGTCTGGTGGGATTTGACTCTAGTAAAAGAATTTACTCGTTCGGTAAGGTGTTAGTGTGTAGTGAACAAACTCCTTCAAATTTTGATTTTTCTGATCGGTAGCCAATAGTCACCGTTGCTTAGTGATTTACTGCCCTCTCGGTGTAAAGTAAAGTTACAGAATTGTTTGTCTGTTGTGGAATTGAGTTGACAAATCATTTTTCATAATTTTATATATACACATCGATACACCCAATATTTTTATACAGTTCGATATATTATATTTTATTTATATCTTTGATGGTAAATTTTTGTATCAATCGGTAAATATCAAATTTTGTAAAACTTATCGATAGTCAAATTAAAATAGTTGTTCGATACTGGTACTATAAATCCCATCGGTATTGTGTTAATCGATCGACAGGCATTTAACTTTATTTTTCAATACGTTACCATTTGTTCGCAGATTATCGATAATCATCTTATTAAATTTCCACATATTTCATCGGGTACCGAATGATAGCCCCATTTTCTTCATTTTTCCAATTTCGTCAGTTACTTTAGACAATATTTGTAACTATTATTTTTTATTTATTTTATTTTATTTTTCGTATCCGTCTCGATTAGAAATATCCGATATTGATGGTAACAATATTATGAAATTTGTCGGTTTAAATATTTGAATTTTTTGATCTATTATTTGCATCGTTCGATAATTGCAGCCTTCGATCAATGCATCCATCGATCAAGCCATTCTTCACAAATGCTTAAATAGTCTCCAAGTTACTTACCACTGGGCTATTCAAATTCCTCAAACACATTAGGTTTCATTTATATTATATCCCAAAATAATAATAATAATAATAATAATAATAATAATAATAATGATATATTTATGTTGCAACATAAATCAAGCTTTCATTTCAATTTTCTCAACCCATCGGTAAGCATATTGTCTATAATTAGACCCAACTCTCAATATTTAACTCATAGTATTAGCTTTTCCAAAACCAAAGAGGACATGCTTGGACAATTAGATAATTTAAGAATAAATAAGGGCTATTTAGCAAATATGGGAAAATGGGTTAAGAATAATAGAACAGAAATGGGGAGAGATTCCAGAAGATTCACGTAATCCAATATCACTTTTCTCTCTAAACTATTTTCTCTTCTCTCCATAAACTCCATCGATCCACTAACAAACCCAATATTTAGGGTTCCAAATTTCTCATCCAGCCGTTCAAAGTTAGATTCTAGTCATGATTTTGGAAGAATCTAAGAATGTAGAGTTGTCACAGGGAAGAGTCGAATTTCTAGGGTTTGGTGTAATCTGAACGGAGGAGGATTTCTTGGAGATAGAAATTACGGTATTTTTATTTTCATATCCCATCCTTTAGTTTATTTATTTAGATGATCACATGGCTTTGGAGAATATTTAGTCATCGAAAGTGAGAGGAAAACTGGGATTTGAATGATTGGGGTCTCTGGGTTTCACTTGAAAATAAATATTGATGATTTTATTTCTTGATAAATGTCCTCTAGGAGCCAAACGGACCAATCGTGGCAAGACCATTGTTGTTGAGGAATCCAGGAGTGACTACCCTCCCGAAATGATTTTTATAAATTCTTTTATAAATAATTTTTAAATGATTTTTCTGAAATTATTTGTATTTGTGGGATGTCCTAAAATGTGAGTTGAATTCATTTGTATCCACTGCATTTGTGATTAAATATGTGCCACAGTTACTGGAAATCGTATTTATAAATATTATGTTATGGTTTGGTAACTATTTGCTGAATTTGTGGCACACTGGAAATGTTTGGATGTTCGTGAAATTGAGGTGCTGGTGATGGTAAATGGCTATAGTCATTCCTCCCACGGAACGACCCAACAGGGTGACGTGGTTGAGAGTTTGTTTGGCAAGGGAGGTAGATGCGACCTCCTGCGTTCCCGTCATACTATCCGAATAGCACCCCGGTGAGATACGAGTCAATGCCAAAGAATGGGGAATTAGTGTTTTGAAAAGAAACGATTGAAAAATCCCTTAGCAGGCTTCCATCCACGTTCGGCCAAACGTTGGACGATAGTGTTTTCTTTAGAGAGACCCCATGATTTTGGAAAGTATGAAATTGTGGATACATTTCTTTTATAATGATCTGAATTATTTGATGCTACCTATGAGTTGATTTGTTAGAAATTGTGACTTTGACATTCTCACACTCACCACTCATTTACTGTCACAACATGCCATTGCACTCCACTCACTGAATATTTATACTCCCTCCTTTTTTCTTATCTTTTCAAAAAAAGTGTAGATATAGCAGCAGCCCCTTTTGTTGGATAAATCCAGTCGAGGAAAAGCTATCAGGACTTTTGTTGGTATTGGCTCTCTCTCTAGTTGCGAAGCCTTTAGACTTGTAGATGGACCCATCGGAGGGCATATCTTTTGACAAATGAAAATTTTATTTTTTGGAAATGATGTTGGAAAACCCAATCGTTGTATATTTTACATATTTGTATATTTTTTTTTAAATGGAAGTTTTGTTAAATGTATTAAATGTTTGATATTTTGGTTTCCTTGGATTGAATGAGAATATTTCTTTAGCCTTGCGGGGTCTTGGGGTATGTGCTGGTGACTGTATGTATTTCTAGATCACGCGACGGTTTTCACGTACTCAGACTGCGGGTCGGGGCATGACAGATTAAATATGGAATGGTGTATTTATTGGATTATGGTATGAGTCTGAATCCCCTATCAGTAGCTATAGTCATTTCCTATCACAGTTGACTCGACGGGGCAATGTAGTTAGGGTTTTATTAGACGGAGAGGTTAGTCAAGTCCAAGAGATACCTCTTTCGTCCGATCAGGCTAACTTAGTTGTACCGCTAGGGAGTTCCTAAACCAATGCCAAGTTTAGGGGTATTTGATAAATGTGAAATATATGAAATCTCCTTGACAGATTCGCCCTTGATCGCAGTAGACCATTGTCAAACAAAATATTTTTGGCAATCCTCTTTATTGAAAATATTGTGATGATTTGGATATATAAAACTTGTTTTATTATGATATATAGATTTAACTAGACAATTTTGATATTTATCAGAATATTTATAAAACTAAATATGATGAAAATAATTTTTTTGAAATATTATTTGACATATCAATACGCACCCTTCATTCATTGTATAACATGACATTCCACTCACTGAATATTATTTATACTCATTACTCTCATTTCATTTTTACAGAGGATGTTGAGTTTGGAGATTAACTATTGTCTTGAGCCGAACAAAAAAATATTTTGAGAACTCTTTCAGGTATCAATTTTTTATTATTTTTGAGGTATGAGTAGATCCAAGTGGAGATGAATGTTTATGACCATTTTAAAACTGTATTTGGGACCATATTTTAATTTTTTTTTCTTGATGATTAAATTCTATTGGGATATCTAAAGCTACATTGAGAACCTTACTTTTTCTACTTTCTCAAAAACTTCATTTGGGAATTATTTTTGTTGGATTTAGTTTGAATCTCTTGAGTAGAGATTTGTTTTATTTTCTACGGATTTGATTGGATTGGCCGAGTTGGCATTGTGCATATATTTGGATTTGAATAGTCAGGATAGTCTTATGTATGCATGTTTTGAATAGGAACGGATCGAATTGATCATTTTTAGTTGTGTGATAAATGCATATTGATTTATTTAGACTTGTTAGATCATTTTAAAAAATAGATAAATATCGATGAATGTCTTGCGGTATCTTGGTGTATGAGTTAGGTTTACCCGTATTTTAGGATAACACGATAGTTATCGCGTGTTGGATCAGAGGGTCGAGCATGACATGTAATGATAATACACAAATTAATTGATTTATTTAAAAGAAAATATTTAATACTTTCATTCAAATATTTTGTCTTAATTTTTTTGTCAATATTTACTCATAAGAAAATGGCAATTTCCATTAAAAAATAACCAAGCCAGCACCATTTACATCTTAATCTCATTTCAGGATGAAGTTCTTGATGAATTAAGAGCAAAAGGGGGTTCCAGGATTTGGGATTAGTGAAGGGTTAAAGTGGGTTTGTTTCATAGGAAAGTTTTGTTGTTTTGTGTTTGATAAAACACTTAATGTTTTCATGTTTGATCCATTTTTTAGAGGTCCTATTGATGTCAAGAAAAGGCTTAGCCTTTTAGATTTTGGTGCAGCATTACTTGACGATGGACGATCTGTATTCAGACTTTGAGGACGTCCGAGTCCTTCCAAGTGGGGAGAGTGACATAAAACAGGAAGCATAAAATATCAATATTTTAATTGTCAAATTAAAGGAACCATTTAGGAGTTAAATTTACATTTTAAAAGGAGAAAACATAAAGGGGAGTGGTGATGCCAACCCAGATAGTTATTGAGGGTTTGAAATATATATATTGACCCTCTTCAATAAAAGTTTTAACCCTAATTTAATATAAATATAGAGTTTTTTCACTCAAATTTTTCATTTTACTTTTTTTCTCCTGTAAATTTTGGTTTCTTATATTTTCTTATTCAGACATTCAACGAATAATTAGTTATGAGAGAAAAGACAATCGATTCATTTTTCAGCAATTCAAACAATAACACAATTTAAAAAAAAAAATCATGATTTTTCTCTCTTTTCAAAAGTGTAGAGCACAATTTTCAAAAATTATTTACTTTGTTTAATATTTTTATATTTTTAATTAGAATTATATAAATTTTTAATATATTTTTATTTTATAATTTTTATTAATTATTGTTTTATGGTCCTTCAAGAAAAATTTTCTGCCTTCACCCTGGCTCTTAGTGACTATCTTGGTTGCCAAAGGGCCATGAAACTTTGGGAACGAAGGATTGGTCAGTTTTTTTGTCGCACAATTTCACCGGTGCTTCAAATGGAGCGACCATGGTAAAATTTATTGCTAATGGCGACGAGACTTATCTCGTTGCTAATAATGATGAAAAATTTTGTCAGCCCACTTTAGCATATTTTTCTACTACCTCTTTCCAAACCGTGCAGAAGCTGCTGCATTAGAATTTAAAACAACGGAAATACCGAGAGAGAGAGAGAGAGAGAGAACCTGATGAGGCTGCACTCACAACATCTCCCTTGGAGTTCCTTACATTGAGATTGAGCCTAGTCTTGTAGTGTCTATGTGAAGCGTAAAAGTCGGAGAGAGACATGTTGATGCAGCTCAACCCCAGTTTCCCAACCGAAGTATCAAGGTCAAGAACAACCCCAATATTCACTGGGATTATTGTGGTGTTCTGAGCCACCACTCCGATGTCACTAGTGAACAAAATGCATAGGGAGAAACAGAAAACTAGGAGAGAGAGAACAATAGTGGTTTGGTTCATCTTCATCATTTGGACTGTTAGGGAGGATGTTATAATGGAATCAGTACACAGTATCCACCCAAGATGGCCCTATTTATAGGGAGTTAAGGAATAACGTATGAAGCTTGAAGAAGAACACAAAAAAAAAGACCTCTTATTAAATATATATTAACAAAAAAATAAAGCCAAAAAAATTAATTCTTTTCTTATTATAATATATGTATACATTCACATTAACCAAAAAAAAAAAAATCATCGGCATAAAAAATTTTCGCATTAAAAATAGAATCAAATTCCTTAATATAATATCACTCCACAAGTCGGATTTCAACCTATGAAACTCGCGTATAACTTGGTAAAGATTTTATAGAGATTAGCCATGAAGAATTTAAGTGTCATACAAGCCAATTTTACCTATCAAATATAATATATGAATATAATAACATTATAAATTTATTTGAAATTTTTTTTATTAATAAATAATTTGAAAAATTAAAATCAATTTTTTTTTTTGAATACTCACCCGTAAATTATTGAGTACATCCAATAACTTATTTTTAATTTTAATAATATATACTAATATTTTTCTCTCCTCTATTTTTTTTTTTTTTTTTTGAGCCAAAAGTGTTTTCTTAATACACAAAACACGTCAAAGTAATTATAATGAAAATTTAAAATCCCAGTTCCAAAAGAAAGGAGTTTTGGATAGATAGGATGGAAGACGAGAAGCCCAGAACTAGAGTGTTGCTTGGAAATCCACAAAAGTTGACAAAATTCAAGGGTCATTTAAAAATTTTTATTTTAAGTAAATTATAGAAAAATCTTATTAAGGATTTTCTTTTTGTTTTTTCAAATATTTTCATGTCAAACAAAAACAAATAATTGTTAACTAAATAAAATATCTGAAACATATTATCATCAAATTTTTATGTTGGTTCAGATATGTGAATGAGCTTTCCCTATCAAGGTATTTTGATTTTTTTTTTTTTTGGTTAAAACAGAATTTGAATCTTAAATTATGGGGTTGGGGAGGGGGATGTGACCGTTGTCCCCTTGGGGACATCAAGTTATTTTGATTGAGAACATCAACCTTAATAGACATTAATCGACACCTTGGAAGTACATAAACAAAGAAAATCATAGAGCACCATATATATATATATAAATATATTTATATATATATATTTGTTATACGAGATTTAAACCCTAGATTACGGGATTAGGGAGTAGGTTATAATCACAAAATTATTTTTTTGGGGACATAAAACACCAAATCATTAATACCTCAATTAAACGGCAAATTCACAAAAACAGAAATTTCCATGCAATTTACCGGGAAATTTGGTGAAGGAAAGGATCATTGACATTGGCTCCCAATAAATATCCATTCTTTCCCAACTTTTCTTGTTCAATGTTTCAAGCACCGGAGTTTTCTGCCTTCAATTGAGGAACAAGTCGAGTTTTGCTTTTTCTGATAGAACAAGGGTATTAAAAATTATAATTTGGATCAATATCATATTGAATATGAATTCATCTGGAGTTTCCATTACTCTTATTGTCACAAATTGCAGTAAAGTCAACCTTGAACTTTGGCTAATTGAAAGCCCTTTCCCACGACGGGCAAGCACTTCAATCAATTTCACAAACTGATAAACATACACCGAAGGAAAAGCTTCAATTTTGTTGGACATGGTGGTTGCATGCATAGTTGTTTTTGTTTTTTATTTCATTTTCTTTATGTAAAAGGAGTATGACTATTAAGAAAATGGAGCATTTTTTTAATCAATACACTAGATTTCCCTTTTCTCGAGTCAAAAAGTTAACTAACAACCCTCGTTTAGTATTAATCATATCAAGAACAAGACAGGATATCTCTCTGGAATCTTTGACCCAAACACGGAACACCATGGCACCAATGTCAATTCTTCTTCCATTTAATTTAATTTAATATAAGAGAGAGAATGAGAGAGTGAAAAGTAGTGACATGTACCAATATTTTTTATGGAATTCTGGATGTAAGGGGTCATTTTTTATAAATTAAGGGACTTGATATGAATGTTCTCTACGGTTTGTATAGGTCTAGCTCCTTCAAACAAGGCACACAAAACAAACATTGAATCACCATGACCTACTACAAAAGCTGGTATAGTGCGGTCTTTAATGTAGTCCTTCCACAATAAATATATATATATATATTTTCTCGGCGTTTTACATACGTTGCTAGAGAATGTGATGACGAAAGAAAAAACGTTAAGAAAACAGGTTGAGGATTTCTCCAACACTTGTAAATAAACGTAGGGAAATACTTTCATCTCTGTCAATATTTTTGTGACAAAAACGTCGGTAAATCTAATTTGCACGATTTGTAGACGTATTTGACAAGTAAAACATCAGGAAATGTGAACATTTCCAAACGTTTATGTCTAAAACATTGGCTAAGATTAAAGTATTTGTCGATTTTTTAGAGTTAACGTCGACAAATTCGTATGCACTTACCAATGTTTTTGTGTAAAAATATCGGGAAGAGCTATGTATATATTTTTTTTTGAAGGCATGGTTAATTTATGTTTCTTGACAAAATCTGCTCCCCAACCCAAATATATTCATTACATTGCCGTCCACCATAACATCAAATATCTATCAACACACAATTAATCTATTACTCAAAATTTCATACCAAGGGACTCAATTCCAATTTTATTTGGCAATGAATTTATTACTGATGGAACCCCGCTCAAAAGACCCTATACGGGAAATACCCAATAACTAATATAAGGCCTACGATTCAAAAGGTCTAATACGTCAAAACACAAATGAGTCTGTGTCGTCCCACTCAATCGATGGGATATATCACCTTGAATGGGTCATGTCGTCCTAACCCACTAAAAGGATCTATCATTTGCTGTTCAAGTAACTCTTGGCGAGATCTTTACAATTCAATCCACAAGCGTGTTCAGTAAAAACGGTTGTCTCTTTTATTCGACTGATGACTACCAAATACTAAAGGAACCAAACGCCTTAATCTTTGAAGAGTAATACTCAACTGAATTCTACCTTGATTAAGTTTCCTATTTTAGTACGAAACGTATCTTTTGGATAAGAAAGGAAACTCCTGAAAATCTAAACGATAAGGGAAAAAATCTTCTCATATAATCAAACTTCACAAATGATAGCGATTTCAAATCTCTAACGTTTGAATTCTGAAATCTCCGGATCTCCTCGTAAAGAAACTAAAGTTGTAACGCACCAAATGCACACAGCCTTTATGATGCTCCTTATAAAAGTTTTTAGCATATCGTCACTAGGTAAGTCCTCTTGACTCAACACTCGGCACACAAGTCATAGGAAGATCCATCCTCCCCTCTCTCAGTCTATTTTATTCCATTTGAAACCGTTCTTTCTGACTTAAATTTTGGAGCCTCCCCTGTCGAATCACCCTTCGGCGGTCATTTGCAGGTTCTAAGTCCATCTTCGGGCACTTATTGGAGTCACAAGGAGTCAAATCTATGAAATCAAGACCCACCTTCAACAGATTGGTGTCGTCCATGGAAAATCAGACTAGAGAATTTTTGTTGTGTTCTAAGAATTACCAAACCGATATGCCTCCAAAGCGGAGAACCAAAACTGTATCGAAAGTTGCATCTGTCATCGACGGCTATCCACTACCCCCACTAACGTAGCCTTCCTGTGACGCCCACTCACTCTATTGACAATCCTCCCGCTCATGCTCAACCTCCTCGCTCGGAGCAAGTCCCACAACCTACGCCTCATGAACGCCCGGCCGTGGCTTCTATGTCGATACTCCAAGAACAAGTCAGTCAACCTCAAATGAACAGACTAGAGTCCAAGATTCAGGATATGATTAAACAATTAGAAAGTCTTAATCGTGCCGTGAGGCCCGAGGGCCAGTCCTCTTCAAAAGGATCGGGACAAACATGCCCACGAAGAATCATGCCTTAATTGAACCATGAACCATCGATAACATCTCACCAGGATCCTGATGATATGAGAAAACAAATCGAATAACTTGTTGTAGATGAGCTCAAATGAGTGAAATCCAAAAGAAATGATTTACCCCTATAGCCTCAGCTATGTTACCTTTCGATCAAAAAATCTCCTCAGAATCGGTGCCTCGGGTATACTTTTACCCCCTACGGAAGGTACGATGGAACAATCAACCGCTGTGATCATGTAGCTCATTTCATTATGGTAATGATCTCAAAAGACATGACAGACGCCTCTATGTGCAAACATTTTCCTACCACCCTCAAGAGTAATGCACTAACATGGTTCAATTCGCTTCCACCGTTTAACATCCGAAGTTTTTCTCAAATTCGTCAGCAGTTTGAAGCATAATTTATAATCAGTCGAGAAGCCAAGAGGAAGTCCACTTCACTACTATCATTGCAGCAAAAGGACGATGAACTTTTAAGAGACTTCCTGAAAAAATTCAAAATCGAGATAATGAAGGTTCCAGCCTTTGATCATTCCATTATGTTGGTTGTGCTTCCTACTAGATTGCACTCGTCGGGCATGAAGACATCAATCACAAAAAATCCTCCTTCCACCATCAAAGAATTCTATACTCATGCTGAAAAATGCATCCCAGCCAAGGACACTGAAACATTTGAACAACGAAAGAACTGATCATCTCCAAAAGAACGTAGCCGATTGCCTTAGAAGCTGACACCCAAAGAGAATCGATCGGACCCTTCGTGCCAGCGAAAGTTCAACACTTACACCCCTATAAGTGAGGCCCCCAACCAGGTCTTATTTTAAATCAGAAACAAAACGTATACAAGGTGGCCATCTCGTCCCACCGAGAACGATCCGAAAAAGGACAGATCAAAGTACTACCATTACCACCGAAACTATGGACATACAACCGACAACTGTAAAAGACTCAAAGATGAATTGAAATTCTTGGTCCAAAGCGGAAAGCTACAAAAATTCATTAGTATAAAAAGGAAAAACATGCCTTCTCCTGATCGGCGTGGACCACCACAAGGAAACGAACCGAATGACCCAATAGTCGGTAGACCATCGCACGATAGGCAAGACGGAGTGATCCTTCAGATCCATAACCCGACATTCTCTGCCTCCCTTCTTGAGCAAACTCTAATGCCTTTCCCTTAGTAGACATTTTTTAGTATCTCCTAATAGATAACCCTCTTTGTGTTTACATTCAATCTATTCAAAATTAATTTATTTCCATGATAAGACATGATGACGAACTCAACGAGCCTCTATCGCCTCGTCCTACCAAATGGATCTATCTTCCCAAAAGGGCCTCTGTCACCCCGTTCTACTGAACATCTTGTCCTACCAAAGGAATCTATCTTTCCGAATGGACCTCTATCGCTCAGTCCTACCGAAGTGAACTATCTCCGCGAAAGGGCCTCTGTCATCCCATCCTACCGAAGGGATCTATCTCCCCGAAAAGACCTCTGTCACCTTGTCCTACCGAAGGAATTTATCTTCCCGAATAGGCCTTTATCACCTCATCCTACCAAAGGAATCTATCTCCTTGAAAGGATCTCTATCGCCCTATCCAACTGAAGGGATCTATCTCTCTAAAAGGGTCTCTGTCACCCCGTCCAACTAAAGGGATCTATCTCCCTGAAAGGGCCTTTGTCGTCCCGTTTTACTGAAAGGATCTATCTCCTTGAGCAGGCCTCTGTCGCCATGTCCTACTGAAGAGATCTATCTCCTCGAAAGGGTCTCTGTCGCCCTGTCCTACCGAATGGATCTATCTTCCCGAAAGGGCCTTTATCGCCCCATCCTGGGATTTATCACCTAGAAAGAGCCTCTATCGCCCTGTCCTACCAAAGGAATCTATCTCCTTAAAAGGGCTTCTACCGCCCGTCCTACCGAAGGTCCCTGAACAGGCCTCTGTCGTCCCATCCTACTAAATAGATTTATCTCCCTGAAAGGTCCTCTGTCACCCCGTCTTACCAGAGGGATCTATCTCTTCAAGCGGGTCACTGTCGCCACATCTTACCGAATGGATCTATCTCCCCAAACGAATCTTTGTCGCCCTATCCTACCAAATGGATCTATCTCCCCGAACAAATCCATGTTGCTTGGCTAACCTATGCAAAGATTTTTTTATCAAAGCCGCTTACTTGATCAGGCTCATATCGCCCTAGTCTATTCAGTCAATTCTTCTCCATTGAAGCATCGTTATCTAAGTTTTCGAAGCAACAAATGAAACCTGATCTCTAGTATGATCATGGCTAAATCGAACTACCCTTCTAACAGAGGTGATACACTTCTGGATAAGTTAGTAATATTCCATGAACCAATTAACTCGAGAAATCATCAAAAGACACATCAGGAATATGCTAAGAAAAGGACGCATTTTATTGAAGAATGAACTCTTACAAAAGACAAATACATCATATGGAAAAAAAGCCTTCCATACGAAAATACAAAATCATATTGGGTTAGGAAGAAGGAAACGCTAAGACCTCTCGAGAAGAAGTCTCCACGACTGTTGAACTATAGTCAGCCTAGCATAATCACTATCTGGAGCCACGGAGATAGGGTTTTGGCTTATCGCCACCTAACCAGCCTACCCTCCAAATAAGGCAGAGCCTCATATATCCCAGCTTCACAAGCTATTGCCTCAACACACCTCATTCTCTCTAGTTGCCTGTGTTGGGAATGCCTGAGGGCTAGACCGAACTCTTCAAAATATGATATCCTCCACTTAGCCTCTTGAATGGACTTTTCCTACAACTACACTAACGTCTTCACGGTTATCAAGCTGCCAATGTGAATACGTCATTCAATTTCTAACTCTTCGCATTGCTTTTTGGCCTATCCCAGTTTCTCACCCAAATGCCTGATCTGCTCATCCTTCTCAGCGAGCAAGGCATTAGAGATACTCTCAACCTTGACATTTTTCTCCTTCAAGGCATCCTGTAACACTAGGATTTGATTCCCCAGACGATTAGCCTACTTTTTCAACTGCTTCCTCTGTTACCTCTAGAGTTCCACGAAAGCTGTAGTCTGAGAAAAAAATTACACAATTCAATCAAAGTGAAGAACAAAACAGGATAAATTCCGGTTAGAATAGTATCGTCAAGCAAAGAGACTGAAGGGTCTTATCCACCCACTCGAGAGATGTTTTTGGTAATTCCAAATTGGGATTTCGAAAGTCAACGATTTAGCTAGTCGAAACGTCCCTTCGGCATCAACACCGTCGAATCTTTGGCCCTCATGCAGATGGCAATGGATCTCCCCTCTTGCATGTCCTTTTGGATATCGAAAGGCATGACGGAAACAAATAATAGGAACCCCTCTTCCTCCATTCTTTCACAATGAGGGCTCTGTGACTCTATAAGAGACTGAACAGATGTTTCGCCCATATGTGCAATAGAAACATATGACCCCACTGAGGGATCCCCTCTCAATGGAGCAGTTGCATCAGTAGGTGCCTCTACTTCCGAAACTTCTTCTATTTGGACACTTTCTTTGGCACCCTCTGCAGAAGAAAATACGCCAAGCAGTCAACCACTTACCTCCTCTGTCTCCACTCTCACCGACGCAGAACGTCTCGACACAGTGGGAGACACATGTTTTTCGACTTCCCCATGATCTCCTTCTTCCTCATAATGCCTCGATAAAATCGGGAACGTGTGCTCTTCGACCTCTTCACATGATTCCTCTTTTTCGGGAGATTCAAATACCTGGATTTTTCTTTTCTTCGACTTCAATGGCCCCCTTTTAGGAGGCCCCTCAGTGTGCTGACGAGACCTCTTAGAATTTGGCCTCACATCCTTATCGGTCGAAATCACATCCAAGATGGAATGCTCCACTAACTTCAGATCATCGACCAACTCCTTCTCCCTCTGCTCCAACAAGATAGGCTAGACGATTTTTCTTTTCTCATTAATTAACAAGCCCGGAAAAAGCAACATTTGATCGTCTACCAACGAGTCCACCCAAATGTTCCGATGAGTGGACTCATAGTAGCATCTAACAAATCTAAAATAATGAGAATGACGAGTGAAAAGCAGAGGCTTCCCCTTCAACAATAGTTCCTATTCTGCATTCGACAATGCAAGCAGAAGGTCTCGATTCAAGAACCTCACAAAGAAATACTTCTGCAACTAGAACTTGTCTTTTGATTCACTAGAGTATAACTTCGAGTGGGAATCCGGACGAGTCTGTAGCCGATACCAACCATGGGTAGAACCCTGATCCTTACATCGTGTCAGCAAAAAAAGGATTGCTAAAATCTTCATATCAAAATGAAGGTGATAAAACCCTAACAGGGAAATTATCACAGCCACGAAATGCCAAGCGCTAAGAATAAGCAATGTAGGGTAAACCCTCCAATATTGCATCACCTCAGCGAGCGGACCCGTATATGGGATTTTCACTCTGTACTTCACGACCTGCCTATACATGGGGATACAACCATTGGGCACTCTGTTCGCCCTATCTCTATCAATGGGTAATAACTATGCAAAATCACCTCCCAGAGCCATATCCAATCATATTTCATTATGCTCCTCCTTCGTCATAGTGCTTTGAATCTTGCTAATACTTTGATGGGAAGAAGACAGACCCTTCGGCATTTTTCAGAAAAACTTTCACCAGACAAGAGAACTGTTCGTAGACGAAGATGCAAAGTGCGCAATATGCCTAGGCAAGTGACTTTTAAAGGAGTATTAAAATTGGTTTGTGGAAATCAAAAGGACATTCGTCGCATTAAAAGTGTGGCATCTTTTAGATAAAGTCATTACTCATTGTGCCTTTCTCACGAAATAACATTGTGAGTTATGGGCAAATGATGGAACCCTGTTCAAAAGGCCCTATACGGGAAATACCCAATAACCAGCATAAGGCCTGCGATTCAAAAGGTCCAATACACCAAAACACAAATGGACCTGTGTTACCCCGCTCTACCGATGGGATATATCGCCCTGAATGGGTCATGCCGCCTCGACCCACTAAAGGGATCTATCATTCACTATTCGGCTAACCCTCGGCGAGATCTTTACAATTCGATCCATAAGCGCATTTAGTAAGAGCAGTTGTCTCTTTCATTCAACCGATAACTACCAAATACTAAAGGAATCGAACGTCTTAATCTCTGAAGAGTAATACTCAACCGAATCCTGCCTTGATTAAACTTCCTATTTTAGTACGAAACGTATCTTTTGGATAAGGAAGGAAACGCTCGGGAATCTAATCGATAAGGGAAAGAATCTTCCCGTATAATCAAACTTCTCAACTGATAGCGATTTCAAATCTTTGACGTTTGAATTCTAAAATCTCTGGATTTTCTCGTAAGAAAACTAGGGTTATAATGTCTCAAACGCACAAGGCCCTTATGATGCTCGTTATAAAAGCTTTCGGCACATTGTCATCAGGTAAGTCCTCTAGACTCAACACCCGACACACAAGTCACAGGGAGATCTGTCCTTCCCTCTCTCAGTCTGTTTTCATTCCATTCGAAACCGTTCTTTCTGACTTGAGCGTCAAAACCTCCCTCGTCTGAGCACTCTCCGGTGGTTTTTTGTAGGTTCCAAGTTCAACTCCAAGAACCCATTCTAGTCACAAGGAATCGAATCTGTGGAGTAAATACCCACCTCCAACAATTATCAATTTGCTTTGAGAACATGTAACATATGAAAATTTATTAGATTGAAGAATTTTCAAGTTTTTAAATGTATATCCAAAAGAATTTTCAATAATCTGTCACATTATTACCAATCTAGATGATTTAATTGATAATGCCATAAAAGAAATATACTTGGATTAATAAACTTATGGTTCACTATTGCATTAACTTTAATTAATCAAATATTTGTATAATAAAGATCAAAATAAAAAACTGTTAATCTCTCCGATATTTAGTAATATCCCAATTCGATATCACAGAAAATGAAGAGTTTCTTAAAAAGTGAATAGACATTATAATACTTCATAATATTTTTTCCTTGAATGTTTATTATATAAGAAATATGTTTTATTAAAATCATTTTAGAAAAAATCCAGTGAAACAAAAAATCGTACCAAAGGAAAAAGAGTATAATCTTTCTTATATATTAAATTTTCAACATTATACCCCCTTGAGAAGGACATCATTAGGATATTTATAATACTTTACAATACTTCTCCTAATACATTCATAAAATAGTTTATAAAAAAATTAAAAGATAATTTAAACAAAGTAGCAAATCTGTAACATTAAAATTAATGGCCTAACCCCACTGTAACCCGATTAGTTTCGCGTGAAAGAGAATAATAAATCCAAAAACCATCAAAAGGGAAAAAAAATTAGGAGAAGAATGGTAAATTAATTAGTTTTGATTGATTTTCTATGTTAACTCCGAAATATAGAAAAATAATTTGATTGCAACCAAAATAAATAATATTTAAAATATCAAATTAAATCTAATCTTATGTCAACAATCGACTTCAAATTCTCGCTAGAAACAAAAAAAAATCGAAAATCCAAAAAAAAAGTAGTTCAAAATATTATATAAAGATAATTTAAATAAAATAGCAAATTTAATAACATAACCCTAATGCAACCCAAATTAATTCCACGCAAAATAATAATAATAATAAATTCAAAAACCCACCAAAATTTTAAGAATCTGAGTAGACACGTCTCCAAGGAGGGAGAGATAATGCCCCCCCCCCCCGGGGGGGGAGAGAGAAGAGAGTGGGTGAAATCTCCTAATTATTTAATCATGTAATAGATGTGACTTTCTAAGATGTAAACCCAAGTGTCACACCCAACTCAGTTAGTGAGTTAAATAAGTATTATAGATAATAATAACAATAATAATAATAATAATAATGGTTTAATATATTAAAACATACTAAACTAATTGTAATTGCCTCTTTGGATTGGACTAGGACTGTTACACAGACCGATTTGAGTTCAAATCGTTTACGAGTCGCTCAGTAAATGACTTGACCCAATTCGAATTTAATCGAATTCGAGTTGAGTTCAAGTCGAATTCGTCATGTATCGAGTTGAATTCGAGTAGTATAATTTTATATTCGAAAACTTAACGAGTAAATCGATTATATATATTAATATATATTATATATATTTATATATAATTATAATATAAAAATAAAATAAAATAAAATATATTAATATATTATATAATAATCGAGTTTTCGAATTGAGTTCGAGTATTTTATTATATAGTCGAGTCAAGTTTGAGTCTCTATTATATACTATTCGTTGAGTTTGAGTTGAGAAAAAAAATTAAATTCGATTTTAAGTATAAAAATATAATTTTACTGATGTACATCAAATCCATCTTTAAAATGCTTGTGTTGTGACCCACTCATAAGTGGTAAAGAAACTCTTACACACAAAAGACAAAACGAAGAAAATGTGCTTCTAAGAGATTGTCCAAACACCAGAACTCTACATTACAAAACATATACTTGAAGGGACTTATCGAAACTTGCAGAGAAACACACACATTATAAATAACATAAGAACCACCGACATATGTCTTACCTCCAGGAGGGCAGAGGGGCAAGTCCAAGCATGGAACTTCTTTACTGAAAGAAGAATATAAACAATTAAGAAATCAAAGCAATTCATATACGGTTTGAGAAAAACCAAGAAAGTTTAATTCAAAGGTTATCCCAAAAACAATTTATATGGGGCCAATTTTCTTATCCAAGAAAGCTTAATTGTTTGTGTAGGAAAAATCATCAAGTGGAGAAATTCTTTACGTGGGAGAGCACATTTAGTTGAAATTTCCATGCAATTTACAGGGAAATTAAAGAAAGATAATCATTGGTCTCTACAAATCCACAGAAATAGAAATTTCCATGCAATTTACAGGGAAATTAAGAATACCTACTGCGAATTCGAGAACGGAAAAATCATAAACATTGAATTCTTGTTTTTCTGTTTTAGAAAAGAGCAAGTGGAATACAATATTCCATTTAATCTTTGTCATCACTGTGTATCTACTTAGATTACGAGTAAACTTTATGTTTTATGTAAAAGATTATAATATTAAAGTGGATGGCAATTTGGTGGATATCAAACAAACAAAAATAAAAATACTAACTTCACAAAAAATGAGTATAGATTGAGTAAAATCGTCTACACAAGGAAGAGATGGATTTATCTCTTAATGAAGAAAAGAAAATATGAGGAATTAAGAAATTATTTAAAACTATCTAATAAAATAAATCAATAAAATTAACTAAAACAAAACAATTAAATAATACCAAATAAAAGAAAAATATCAACGAGAATAAATTCTAGTCAAATAAATTATTTCCACCTTGATATATTTGATTGATCATTGATACAAAAATTTTTCAACATTATATAAATAAATTGGTTATAACCATTAAGTACCATGAAACGACCAATTTCTTATTATTTCTTTGATAATTAAGATATTATTATTAATTATTTTCCTAATCGAAAGACAACTCAAGAGAAAAGTCAAACAACCCAAAACAACCCAAGAGATCCAATTCTAATTAATAATTCCAATTTGAATTTATTTAAACTAGATTATTTAATCTCATGATATAAGTTAAACCACTTGTGAGACCATAAAACTATATTAATTATCATTTTATTAAAAATAAACAAATCTTATCGTTTTTAATTGGTTGTAAACTATTCTTGAGTTATCAAATATAGATTTCTATTTAATGAACCCAAAACAATCATAAACATTTAAATATAGAGATTAAATAAATATTTATAAAATATTTAGTCAATAATATCATTTAGATCTCGTAATCTTTATCCACCAAGACTTCAATAACACTTTGAGTAGAAAAGAGTTTTAGAACAAAGACATGGAAGGATAAGAACTCTAAAAGAAAAATAAATTGTACTGGAGGAAAAGAGAACTACAATGAATGTGAGTTTTAAGAAGAACTACAATCCATATATGATTTAGAGAGCTTTCATGCATGTTTTAATAGGAGAAGATCTCCTATTTAAAAATAAAAAAAAATAAAAAAATAAATTAAAAAAATCTTCCTAAATCTCCCGAACTATTAAAAAAATATATTCTAATTGGTTTGAAAAAGATAAACTTTCTAAAAGATAATATTTTAAAAGATTTCAAATAAAGGAAATTCCTAAAAAATAAAATATTTTTGAAAGTTGAATTTCTAAAATTTATCCTTAAATATTAAGAATAAATCAACATATTGAAAAGTTTCAATTTTTCCAAATCAAGTTTTAATTTTCCTTGAATTTCATGCAAACAAGGAGTAATAATGTTGATTTGGCCTTCAAAAGTTCTTACAATAATTTCTGCGATCCACGTGCTCACGCACTAATGAAAGAGCGTTTCTATCCACTTTTTCTATTCTTTGCATAAATGCTCCAGATTAACTCCTTTTTCTCCACTTTCCTTTATAAGCCTCCTCTATCAATTCTAGAATATCAAATGCCACAAAATATAGCTATTAGTATAGTATTTATTTAAAAATAAAGCAAAATCAATACAAATTATAACATCAATTTATGTCCTATTAAATTCCCCCACACCTAGACAATATCTGTTCTCAAGCATTCCTAAAAAAAACTATTTCATAAAACTACCTATTTCCTTTCAAACTCCCAAACCAGCATATTTCATAAAAATCAAACCGAAAATGTAATCAAAACAATAAATATTTTACAACATTTTGTACTAGAACAATCATTACATTTCCTAATAGCTCTTTCGAAATCAAAACTACAAGATTCAACAATTCTCTCAAGGGTTTACTCAAAACACTCAAAATTGGGTATAAAAATTATATCACTCAAATCAATACAATGGAATGACATTACCATAAGTTTGTAAATATATGAAATCTCCGTCACTCAAAAATTTGAATTTCATGCACCAATCAAAAGATTTTTCATTTGGTTGTAATGAAATTAGAGTTAAGGGTAGGATAAAAGGAATATTTAAGATTAAAAATGTACAAGAGAAAATATATAATTAACTGCATAACTTGTCTAGTATTGAACACTTTTGTCCCAACAAACACTACAAAAGATAAAATTTGTCTTCTTTTGTTATCTCCTTATACTTATGTCGACCTCTTTCCTTCTTTCACTTTTTTTCTTTTCCTACTTTCATCTCCATGTACGAAAAGAAACAAAATTCAGCATTTTTTTTTCTTTTTTTTCTTTTTTTTGGCTTTTTGCTTCTTTTTTTTTTCAAACAATCATCAAACATAAAATAGTTAAGAGAATAATTAACCTTCTTTCTTCCTTGCACAATCAAAAAGTTCATTTTCATATCACATCTATGAAAACATGAAAACCAAATTTTCAATCATCATCTTTCCCTTGGGTTGAATAAATAACCAAATCATACAATTAATTATATATACATTTGATACAAGGGTTTGAAAAGAAAGCAAAAAGTAAAGGGGATAGGTGTTGTATTTAAGTGGTTATAAAGGAAAAAAAGATCTCAAACCCAACTTGGTTAATTAAGGGGTTTATAGAATCAAGGTAGGGATTTTTTTTTTTTTTTACGAAAGCCAGAAGGGGTTAAATGTATGTGGCTTTATCATTTCAATGCATTAAATTCTTAAATATGGTCTCAACATGCATAAAGAGTAAGTTCTAGAATATTCAACCCAAATGTGATATTCACTCGACAAGAAAAACAATTTCAAGCATCTAGAATGAATTTGTTTGTTTTAAACTCAAAATCTCACTTTTAAATAGGGTTTGTATCAAATTTTACATTTTTATCCTTCAAAAAAAACTATTAAAGCAATGAATAGCTATTACAAGTACAAAACCATTAATACAAGTCATTTCTTATAAATTTCAATCCAACTAAATAACACACATTAATAGAAAGTTCAAATTTTTTTTTAACAAATTAAAATAAAACAAACTTAACCTTAACCTATTACAGAAAACAAATGTACTATCAAAAACAAAAACATCAAGCATCTCTTCACACTTAAATCATTCATTGCCTCCAATGTATGCTAAATAAGAGAGAAATATAAACAACTGACTCAAATTAAAAAAAAATAATAAAAATTAAAAGTTAAAGTAAGAAAAGACTTCCCTAGCATGGAGTAATGAATAAAGAGTCAAATCTAACGAATCTCGAAAAATGAGTTAAGGTGTGGGCACGCGCTAGCCTTGGATTGTTTCTGTTGAATTCTCCTTAGTGCAAGCAGTAAAGAAACTCTGTTAAAGCGTGGGCATGCACTAAAAACTGAGCAGATCTAGTGATTGAAGTTTTTTAGCTCTTATTCACCTATAAAAACCATCAAAACTTAAATCTTACTTAAATCAACAAAAACACATATTAAATAAAAATCATAAAAATATTTGTTTAATGTCTTTGACTAGACATGATCTTCTTGTTTCAAGCTTGATTGTATATGGGACTGTGAGTTGAATCTCCTCCATTGTAGAGACATCAAATCCTTCAATAAAGGGCTTCAGTCGTTGACCATTCACCTTAAAAATGTTGTTAGTCTCTAAATTTTGAATTTCAATAACACCGTGAGGAGAAATATTTACTATTAAAAATGGTCCCGTCCATCGAGATTTTAATTTACCTAACATAAACCTTAGTTTTGAATCAAAAAAAAAGACCTTCTGATCTACAAAGAATTGTTTCCGGCATATAAATTTGTCATGGATAAATTTGGTCCTTTCTTTGTAAAGTCTTACATTATCATAAGCCTCTAACCGAATCTCTTCTAACTCCTGGAGCTGCATCTTTCTTTCTATTCCAACTTCTTTGGCATCTAGGTTGCATTGCTTATTTACCCAAAAAGCACGATATTAGTTGATATGGTGACATTCCAATTAAGGTTTTGTATGCAGTTCGTTATGCCCAAAGTGCATCTTCCAATTGTAAACTCCGATTCTTACAATTTGGATTCATCATCTTCTCCAAGATATTTTTGATCTCTCGGTTGGAGACTTCAGCTTGCCCATTGGTTTGTGGGTGGTATGTGGTGACTATTCGGTGATTAACTCAGTGAGGTTGCAAAAATATGTACCTTGATCACTAATAACCACTTTCAGCACTCTAAATCTACTAAAAATGTTAAATTTAAAGAAATCTACAATAAATTTAGAATCATTAGTACAGGTAGCTTTTGCTTCTACCCACTTTAAAATATAATCAACCGTAAACAAAATATATAAATAGTCACATAAACTAGGAAAAGGTTTCATAAAATCCATACCCCACATATCAAAAATCTCACAAAATAAGATAGAAGTTTGAGGCATTTCATCCCTAAAAGATATATTACCAACCTTTTGACAATTTTCACAACTTTTACAATATTAGTAAGCATCCTTAAAGAGAGTTCCTTTTGCGATATAGTGTTCCTAATGTCTCTGATACCCAGAGAAGAACCAAACGATGAACCCTTAGCCATTTAGCTCGAAAGATCCTCACAGAAAGCTGAATCATTGAAAAACTCAACCGCCAAATAAAATAAAAAGCGTGTTGTAAACGGTTTGCAGTAGCCGAAGCGACAAATGCCGCATTTAATGCTTTGATTAGCAAGATCCAAAAGGTCTCATCTAGACTATACTCCTGACGTTCCACCTTTGAAGCAACAATAGGAGTGCGAGCAAATAATGATATATGATCAAAATGACCCAAACTATACTAAGCTCAAAACCAGTCTGTAACGCTATGAATGACTCTTGACAGCACAGTTGTTCAACCAGTTGGTATCTCCCCAATCGACTAGCCAACTAACTTGTTACTATCATAAGACTCTAGACCCTCCGAACCGCCTGGCCGATGAGGTACATCGACCGAAATGTGTCGTCAATATGGGATCTATCTCCCAAACGGGTAGACACGGCTCATACTTTATTTCTCTTGGCATGCACCGATCGTGTCCTGATTGATAAGCCATTGACTGGTCGCAATGTTCACTTAGTAATCGGTGGTCATCACCCAACTCATTGAGATAAATATTCATTTCTCTTATAAACGCAGAAGGAATCTCCCATAAACAGAAAGGAGACCTCCAACACATAGAAGGGAACTCACATAACCACCTGAAGTTTCCAAATTAAAGGTCTTTGAGATCTTTTGGAATCTTTTCATCACGATCCCCGTAATTTAGGGACACTTCCATAAAGAAACTCAGGTTTCAACTCCCTGCTAGCACACGTCTCTTACACCAGGTAACTATATATTCAACATAAGGACAATCGACTAAGTACGCCTCCCTTTCCTCTAAACTTACACATGACATTACGAGACTTCTCTTTCAATTTGTTCTTTCCGTTCGCAAACCGCTCTATAACTTAAGCATTGGAGCCTCCCCACAAAAACACCCTCCGACAGTTTTTTGTAAATACCCTCCGATGGTCTTTTGTAAGTCTCATCCTTCAACATTGGCAGAAGGTCAAGTCCCTTCATTCAAGTTAGTAGAACCATCATCTGTGAAGCCAAACTCACCTCTAAGAGAAGGCATGGTTGTTCTTTACTCATAAGAATGACAAAACCTCCTTATGGAACATGGTCACCATGGACTCAGATCTATGTTCCAGCCTCCAGACCACCATAGTAGCCTGGGTTTAAGTGAAACAGGATTTTTAATAATCCCTCTATCAAAAATTCTTATCAAGAGACATTTTTTGTAAAAATAATAATAAAAATAAAATAAATAAATAAGTAAATGGCATTTATTTTGTATTTAACTTATTGTTAACATATTTAATCAATACACAAGATTTTGTTTTTCTCGGGTCTAAATAGTTAGATTTACTCAAATTTGATCTTATTTAATTATTGCTCCATAGAGATATTATATTCCAAATATGTATAGATTGTATTCTTTGTACCACTAGCAACCATAGTTTAGTATTAATTATATCAAGAAAGAGACAGCATTTCATTTTCTCAATCGAATCTTAGACCCAAACATGGAAAACCATAGCCCCATTGTCAATTCCTTTTCCATTTAATTTAATTTGAGATAAGAGAGAGAACACTACAAAATTAAAGCATTGAGGTGACGGTAACATTTATAGGCAGTAACATGTAGCGACCATTTTTTATGACGTATAGCAATACTTGTGACGAAACCGTTAAGAAATGTATATATTTCATGACGGTATAATATTATTTATTAGGAAAAGTTTAGCAATCGTCAGTAAAGGTTGGACAACCGTTTATAAAAAACGATATTGAATTTTCACTGTTATTATTTGTGGTCAATAAATATAAAACTTTTAGGGATAGTTTGAAAATAGTTAGTATATGACCGGTTTTACTGTCTACCTAACCATACTGTTTACATAAATTCTACATTTATGCTAACTCATATATTATACAGTCTTTAAAAATTATGTTCAATTCAGACGGTTATCTTTTGTGGTCAGTAAATAAGGTAGAGTTTTAGAAACGGTTTGAAAACAGTCTCAATATGACTATTTTGACTCACTACTTAAGCATATAGTCTTCATAAGTTTCACTCAAATTTGACGATTATTATTTGTGGTTAGTAAATATGACAAACTTTTAGAGATGATTTGAAAAATGTCTCTAAATAACTCTTATTTACTATCTAGTTAACCATACCGTGGACATAAGTTGTATATCTATACTAACTTATTTGTTATACAGTCTCTAAAACTTATGTTCAATTCTGACACTTATCATATGTGGTTAGTAAATATGTCCGAGTGTTAGGGACTGTTTGAAAACAGTCACGATCACTACAAAATTAAAACAATATTTTATGACGATATAAAATTGATCATTGGGAAAAGTTTAGCAATCGTTAATAAAGATGGCACAACCGTTAAAAATTTTCATTAAAAACATCTATAATAAAAAAATATTAAAAAATGCTCTTTAAAATATAAAAAAAAAATCTATAAAATAAAATTTTAAAAGTCATTAAAATTATTAAAAAGGAATATAAAATGAATCATTTTTAATATATTTTTAATATTCTTTCAAAAATTTTTATAAAATTAATAAAATTATGGTTCTTGATAACACTGTAAAATTAAATATTGTATATAAAATAAATAATACATTTGAAATATAAAATTTATATCTATAATGTCATTTTAATTTAATAAATTAACAAATTAAATAAAAATTGATAACAATAAAAAATAAAATATTTTTATAAAATTAATAAATTAAAATAAATTACATTATAAATGTGAAAATATATAATAAAAATATAGAGTAATGAAAAAAATATATAATAAAAAAAATGGGTGAATAATAAAAAAAAAGCGGATATGAATCTTATAAATAAAATGGAAGTGACAAAAATATGAAAAAATATATCTAATAAAAAAAAGGCGGATGAATAATAAAAAAAAAAGCTGGTAAATCTTAAGTAAAATGCGGATAATGAAAAAATATATAGTAAAAAAAGACGGGAGAATAATAAAAAAATGAGCTGGTAAATAAGTGATGGTTTTAAAATTTTGTTTTTTAAAAATTTATTTGTGAAAATAGCATGCACCTGTCCATATGTTTTAATGATAGTTATGATGTATGCTAACAAACCGTAATAAGTGGTAACAATAAATGGTAACTAGTGGTAATATGACTATAAGATATGTAATGAGTCGTAATAAGTGGTAATATAATTCATGATAATAAATTGTAATAAGTGGTAATATAATGTATGGTAACAAATGTTAATATAATATAAGGTAAAAAGTTATAATAAGTAATAATATAATATATGGTAACAAATTGTAATATAATACGTGGTAATAAATTATAATAAGTGGTAATAAAATATATGGTAACAAATAGTAACAAATGGTAATATAATTTATGGTAATAAGTGGTAATATAATTCATGATAATAAATTATAATAAGTGGTAATATAATGTATGGTAACAAATGACAACAAATGGTAATATAATGCACGGTAATAAATTGTAATAAGTGGTAATAGAATGTATGATAACAAATAGTAACAAATGGTAATATAATGCACGGTAATAAGTGGTAATATAATTCATGATAATAAGTAGTAATATAATTTATGGTAACAAATTGTAATATAATGCACGGTAATAAATTGTAATAAGTGGTAATAGAATGTATGGTAACAAATCGTAACAAATGGTAATATAATTCACGGTAATAAGTAGTAATATAATTTATGATAATAAGTTGTAATAAGTGGTAATATAATGTATGGTAACAAATGGTAATATAATGTATGGTAATAAATTGTAATAATTAATAATAGAATGTATAGTAATAAATAGTAATAAATGATAATATAATACACGGTAATAAGTGGTAATATAATTCATGATAATAAGTTATAATAAGTGGTAATATAATGTATGGTAACAAATGGTAATATAATGCACGGTAATAATTTGTAATAAGTGGTAATAGAATGTATGGTAACAAATAGTTACAAATGGTAATATAATGCACGATATTAAGTGGTAATATAATTCATGATAATAAATTGTAATAAGTGGTAATATAATGTATGGTAACAAATTGTAATATAATGCACGATAATAAATTGTTATAAGTGATAATAGAATATATAGTAACAAATGGTAATATAATGCATTGTAATAAGTGGTAATATAATTTATGATAATAAATTGTAATAAGCGGTAATATAATGTATGGTAACAAATGATAATAAATAATAATATAATACACAGTAATAAATTGTAATAAGTGGTAATAGAATGTATGGTAACAAATAATAATAAATGGAAATGTAATGCACGGTAATAAGTGGTAATATAATTCATGATAATAAGTTGTAATAAGTGGTAATATAATGTATGATAACAAATAGTAATATAATGCACGGTAATATATTGTAATAAGTGGTAATATAATGTATTGTAACAAATAGTAACAAATGGTAATATGATCCATGGTAATAAATGGTAATATAATTTATGATAATAAGTTGTAATAAATGATAATATAATGTATGGTAACAAATGGTAATATAATACACGGTAATAAATTATAATAAGTGGTAATAGAATGTATGGTAATAAATAGTAACAAATGGTAATGTAATGCATGGTAATAAGTTATAATATAATTCATGATAATAAGTTGTAATAAGTGGTAATATAATGTATGGTAACAAATGGTAATATAATATAAGGTAATAAGTTATAATAAGTTGTAATATAATGTATGGTAACAAATGGTAATATAATGCACGATAATAAATTGTAATAAGTGGTAATAGAATGTATGGTAATAAATGGTAACAAATAGTAATATAGAATAGTTATTAGTTGTCATCAGTAAATGTGGCACTATACGTAGAGGTAACACATCAATCTAAAAATATATAAATCGATTTCACAAAATTAAAAATATATAAAATATCAAAATATCAAAAAAAATTTTCAATATTAACAAATATTAAAAATTTCCATTAAAAACATCTACAAAATAAAAATATTAAAAAATACTCTTTAAAATATAAAAATATCTATAAAATAAAACTTTAAAAGCCATTAAAAATATTAAAAAAGAATATTAAATCAATCATTTTTAATATATTTTTTAATATTCTTTCAAAAATTTTATAAAATCAATAAAATTATGGTTCTTGATAATACTGTAAAATTAAATAATATATATAAAATAAATAATACATTTGAAATATAAAATTTATATCTATAATGTTGTTTTAATTTAATAAATTAACAAATTAAATAAAAATTGATAACAATAAAAAATAAAATGTTTTTATAAAATTAATAAATTAAAATAAATTACATTATAAATATGAAAATATATAATAAAAATAGAGAGTAATGAAAAAAATATATAATAAAAAACACGGGTGAATATTAAAAAAAAACGGGTGTAAATCTTACAAATAAAATATAAATGACAAAAATATGAAAAAATAGCGAGTAATGAAAAAATATATCTAATAAAAAAAATGCTAGTGAATAATAAAAAAAATAAGCGGGTAAGTAAATGAGGGCTTTAAAAATTTGTTTTGTAAAAATTTGTTTGTGAAAATAGCGTGCACATGTCCATATGCTATAATGATAGTTATAATTTATACTAACAAACCGTAATAAGTGGTAATAATAAATGGTAACTAGTATTAATATAGTTATAATGTATGTAATGAGTCGTAATAATTGATAATATAATTCATGATAATAAGTTGTAATAAGTGGTAATATAATATATGATAATAAATAGTAACAAATGGTAAAATAATGTAAGGTAATAAGTTATAATAAGTGGTAATGTAATATATGATAACAAATAGTAATAAATTGTAATATAATGCATGATAATAAATTATAATAAGTGGTAATAAAATGTATGGTAACAAATAATAATAAATGATAATATAATGTACGGTAATAAGTGGTAATATAATTCATGATAATAAGTTGTAATAAGTGGTAATATAATGTATGATAACAAATGGTAATATAATGCACAGTAATAAATTGTAATAAGTGGTAATAGAATGTATGGTAATAAATAGTAACAAATTGTAATATAATACACGATAATAAATTGTAATATAATTCATGATAATAAATTATAATAAGTAGTAATATAATTTATGGTAACAAATGGTAATATAATATACGGTAATAAATTGTAATAAGTGGTAATAGAATATATGGTAACAAATAATAATATAATTCATTGTAATAAGTGTTAATATAATTCATGATAATAAATTGTAATAAGTGGTAATATAATGTATGATAACAAATGGTAATATAATGTAAGATAATAAATTATAATAAATGGTAATATAATGTATGGTAACAAATGGTAACAAATGGTAATATAATGTAAGGTAATAAGTTATAATAAGTGGTAATATAATGTATGGTAACAAATTGTAATATAATGCACGGTAATAAATTGTAATAAGTGATAATTGAATGTATGGTAATAAATGGTAACAAGTGGTAATATAGAATAGTTAGTAGTTGTTATCAGTAAATGTAACACTATAGGTAGGAATAACACATCAATCTAAAAATATATATATCGATTTCATAAAATTAAAAAATATAATATATAAAAATATATATCAAAAATATTTTTCAATATTAACAAATATTAAAAATTTCTATTAAAATCATCTATAATATAAAAATATTAAAAAATGCTATTTAAAATATAAAATATCTATAAAATAAAATTATAAAAGCTATTAAAAATATTAGAAAAGAATATTAAATCAATCATTTTTAATATATTTTTAATATTCTTTCAAAATATTTTATAAAATCAATAAAATTATGGTTCTTGATAATACTGTAAAATTAAATAATATATATAAAATAAATAATACATTTGAAATATAAAATTTATATCTATAATGTTATTTTAATTTAATAAATTAACAAATTAAATAAAAATTGATAACAATGAAAAATAAAATGTTTTTATATAATCAATAAATTAAAATAAATTACATTATAAATATGAAAATATATAATAAAAATAGCGAATAATGAAAAAAATATATAATATAAAAGATGGGTGAATAATAAAAAAAAGGTGGGTGAATTTTACAAATAAAATATAACTGACAAAAATATGAAAAAATAGCGGGTGATGAAAAGATATATCTAATAAAAAAAGACGGGTGAATAATAATAAAAAAATACGGGTGAATCTTAAATAAAATGTAAGTAACAAAAATATGAAAAAATAACGGGTAATAAAAAAATATATAATAAAAAAATGTGGGTGAATAGTAAGTAAGTGAGAACTTTAAAAATTTGTTTTGTAAAAATTTTTTTGTGAAAATGACTTGCACATGTCTATATGTTGTAATAATAATTATAATGTATATTAACAAGTTGTAATAAATGATAATAACAAATGATAACCAGTGGTAATATGCTCATAATGTATGTAATGAGTCATAATAAATAGTAATGTAATTCCTGATAATAAGTTGTAATAAGTGATAATATAATATATGGTAATAAATGGTAACAAGTAATAATATAATATAAGGTAATAAGTTATAATAAGTGGTAATATAATGTATGGTAACATAATATATGGTAACAAGTGGTTATATAATGTATGGTAATAAGTTGTAATAAGTGGTAATAGAATGTATAGTAACAAATGATAATATAATGTACGGTAATAAGTGGTAACAAGTAGTAATACGATTATAATGCATGATAACAAGTGGTAATATAATGTATGGTAACAAGTGATGATAAGTGGTAATAATTGTATGATATGAAGGCGTTTAACAACTCACAAAAATTAGGTTTTGATGATAAAAATTTAATTTGAAAATATTTTAAAGTTTAAATTGAGTTGAGACAAATCTATTCATCTTCTTAGTTTCTTTCAGCATGATTTTTACTGTAACATATTAATTTAAACTAAAAAATTAAATATATAAATAAAAAATTATCTTAAAATTAAAAAATTTATTATTTTTTGGTAATATTAATTTTATGATTTTTTTTAATATTAATTTTTGGTATTATTTTTTATCTCATTTTTGTAATTTTTTGTAATATTTTTTTTGTAAATGGTAATATGTCTATAATGTATGTAATGAGTCGTAATAAATGATAATATAATTCATGATAATAAGTTGTAATAAGTGATAATATAATGTATGGTAACAAATGGTAATATAATGTAAGGTAATAAGTTATAATAAATGGTAATATAATGTATGGTAACAAATGGTAACAAGTGGTAATATAATGTACGGTAATAAGTTGTAATAAGTGATAATAGAATGTATAGTAATAAATAGTAAGAAATGGTAATATAATGCACAGTAATAAATAGTAACAAATAGTAATATGACTATAATGCAGGTAACAAGTGGTAATATAATATATGGTAATAAGTGATGATAAGTGGCAATAAGTGTATGATATGAAGCCGTTTAATAACTCACAAAAACTAGGTTTTGAATATAAAAATTTAATTTGAAAATAATTTAAATTTTAAATTAAGTTGAGATAAACATATTCATCATCTTGGTTTCTTTCGGCATAATTTTTACTGTGACATATTAATTTAAACTAAAAAGTTAAATATATAAATAAAAAATTATCTTAAAATTAAAAAATTATTATTTTTTGGTAATATTAATTTTATGATTTTTCATTTTTCTTCTCATATTAGTTTTTGGTATTATTTTTCATCTCATTTTTGTAATATTTTTTTTTGTAAAATTTTTTTTTAATATTTTAATATTCTAAAAAAAAATAAAAGAACAAAAAAACATAATAACTAGTAATAATATATAGTAATAGTAATATATAGTGATAGTAATATAAAAGAATAAAAGAATAAAAAATTAACTAAGAAAAAAATATTAAAAAATATAAAGTAAAAAAGAATCAAAGAAAAAACGTAACTTTCATTTCCTAAAAAAATAAAAACAAAATAATCATAAAAGGAAAAAAAATGAAAAACATAACAAAAAAAACACAAAAAATAAAGAAGTAAAGAGGCTGCCCCCGCACTGCACAGCGCAGGGGCAGCCTCTTTACTTCTTTAAATTTTTTTGTGTTTTTTTTCTTTTAGTTTTTTTTTTTTTAACGATTATTTTGTTTTTATTTTTTTAGAAATGTCTTTTTTTTTAAATAAACTTTTTTAATTTTATTTATTTTTTTAACTCTCTCTCTTTTCTTGTTATATTCTATAAATATTAAATAAAATAATAAAATTCACATGACAATTCAACGAAATTATAAATATTAATATTAATTTAACATAAATTAATAAATACATGATAAATAATATTAATAATTATAATGTCGGTAAGTTAATGGTAAGTAGTGATAAGTAGTGGTAAATTAGTAGTAAATTAGTGGTAAGTTATGGTATTTTAGTAGTAAGTAATGGTAAGTGATAAGTTGTGATACGTTAGCGAGTGTAAATCCAATCCTTATGGGCGTAACCATTCCTCACGCGGGCACAGTCATGCCTCACGCAGGTGCAAGTCCAAGCCTCACGGGTGCAAGCATGCCACATACGGGTGCCTCTCCAAGCCTTACGGAATCCTGCGGTGGAAGACATTTTGGGTTTTTTTTTTTACATTCTTCTTTATTCTTTTTTTTTAATTCTCTCTCTTTTTTTTTATTTTTCCACCTACACCCTTTTTTTAACTTTTTTCTTAACTCACTTTTACATAAACAAATAAAAATTAAATATATAAATAAAAAATTACCTTAAAATTAAAAAATTATTATTTTTTGGTAATATTATTTTTATGATTTTTCATTTTGCTTCTAATTCAATATATATATATATATATATTTATATATATATATATATATAACAAGATCATCTAAATTCACATCCTATATACTTCCTTACCCAATGTCGTACATTTTTTTTTAACTTTCTTTTTTCTTTTTTTTTTAACTTTCTCTCTTTTTTTTTCCTGCTACATTTTTTAACTTTTTTTTTACTTTTTTAACTCTCATCTTCTTATTTTTTAAAACATATAAACAAATAAATTGTAATTAACCATTTGATCAATTGGACATTATATTTTAGAGTTAACCCAACCCAGTTGTCGGATGTAATTTGTCCAATTTGGATTGACAACGTGGTAGAAAATGAACTAATTTTAGATTACTTTCGTGGCATGTAGTAAGTTTTTAATAATTTAAAACTAAAAATATAGGCGGAAATTAGCATGTAAAAGTGAAAGTGTAGGGCGGGAGACAAATTTTTAAAAAGAGGAGGGTTTTGAAATTGGTTGTGAAAATATGACGGTCAACATCCGTTAAAACCATCAAAACTCTTTCATTGCTTCTCATTCCCTCGAAAGCTCTCCTTCTCATTGCTTCTCATTCCCTCGAAAGCTCTCCTTTTCTCCGATCAAAGGTCTCAAAATCCATTATCTTCTCATCCTTTCAAAGCTTTCAAAATCCATCGAAACATATAACCTTATTTCTCATTTTCTATATCCATAATCCATAATCAACAAACTCTCACTCAACCAAAATATATATTATACTTTCGGCATCCATACCTATCCAAAACTCTTACTCAAGGTCACTGAAACTCTCTTGTAATGTTTAAGCTCACTGTTTCATCACTTTGTTCAGATGAAAATCCAGGTGGATCTAAAGAAGTCTAACCATCCGAGATGTTACTAATGTATTTGTATGTATTTTTTCCTTTGTCATTAATATTATTAATATCTTGCATTACGTTTATCTTTGGTTATTATCTTGGGTTGTAATGTAACATTTTTATCTTTGGTTATTATCTTCGATTGTAATGTAACATTTGTAAGGGTGGTGAAAGATATGTTGATGGTGAACTTGGTATTATAATAAACAAATGACTGTGGATTACATATTTGTGTAACCGACAATAAAAGACATATATTTTCATACATTTTCTTAACAATATTTTCTCACTATATTTTCCTAACACTTGTGATAGTTGACGATACAAGACAAGATAGTAACTTATACTAATATATGTAACCAACAACACAAAACATACAAGACAGATTTATGGTAACCCACAATATAATATGGTAACTTTACTTATTGATCGATAATAAAAGTAACTTTTCTTTAATACTTGTTTAATCGACGATACTGGACAATATTTTCTAACACTTTCTAACACTCGTCTAACTGACAATAAGAGGTACTTCATTTTCTTAACTTTTATAGTAACCGATAATACAAAATAATAACTTATAGTAACATATGTGGTAACTGACGATGTAACATAGTAACTTATAGTAATGTATATGATAACCGATGATACAAAACAATAACTTTTAGTAACATATTTGGTAACTGACGATACAAGAAAATAACTTATAGTAACATATGGTAACCAATGATACAAGACAATAACTTATACTAACATATTTGGTAATAAACTATATAAGACAATAACTTAGAGCAACAAATAGTAAGCGACGATACAAGACAATGACTTATACTAATATATTTGGTAACCGACGATACAAGATAGTAATTTATAGTAACATATGATAATCGACAATACAAAACAATAATTTATAGTAACATATTTGATAACCGATAATACAAAACAGTAACTTATGTAACATATGGTAACTGACGATACAATACAATAACTTATAGCAACATATTTGATAACCGACGATACATGACAATAATTTATAGTAACACATAACAACCGACGATACAAAACAATAATTTATACTAACATATGTTAACAACGATACAAAATGTAACATTTCTTAACACTTGTATAACCAACAATAAAAGTTTGTAACTTTTATCAATGATTTTCTAACTGTCAGTATATATCAAGATATGTTTCAACGGTTACCACAACTGTCGGTATAAACCTATCCCAACATGTGTATAGCCAATTGAAGACCCATCCATTGGAGAAAATTCTGTTGACAGTTTTTATAGGTTTTGCAAACAGTTTTCATCCGTCTGGATAGACCTTTTATTTTGTAGTGGAATTAGAGAGTGAAAAAGAGTGAAATGTACCAATATTTTTATGTCCCTCAAGGACAGATCAAGAGGTAGAGTTTCTATCTTCCATCCTCTCTTCTCCGATTTTATCTCACTTAATTGCAACTCCTTGTACCCATAAAAAATAAAAAATAAAAAATAAAAAATTTGTGCCAACGTTTTTATGGAATTCTTGCTGTAAGGGGTCATTTTTTATAAATTAAGGGACTTAATATGAATTCATATATAACAATTGTTCTTTACGGTTTGTATAGGTCTAGCTCCTTCAAACAAGGCACATCAAACAAACATTGAATCACCATAACCTACTACATAAGGGGTTATTAGTCCATAACTCTTCTAGAGAAAGTTAGACTTACTCAAATTTGACCTCAATTAATTATATGCTCAGAAGCAAGGGCATTGAAATCTTAGATTCCAAATGTGTATCTACCTTTCTTATTGTACCACCAACAGCCCTTGTTTAGTTTAAATTATATCAAGAAAAAGATTTAGGATTTCATTTTCTTTTTGGAGTACCTTTAGACCCAAACAAGGAAAAGCTTTATCATATAGCACCGAGATGCCTATCCTTGTTTCATTTAATTTGATTTAATTTAAGAGAAAGAATGAGAGAGTGAAAAGGAATGAAATGTACTGCCTAACATGAACTGATTTATAACATTGTTCTCTACGGCCTGCATAAGCACAGTTCCTTCAAGCAAGGCTAAGAGACCTACATAAACATTCCTTGTTTCATGTGATTTGATTTAATTTAAGAGACAGAATAAGAGAGTGAAGTCCCAAGGGGACAGCCCAATAGCAACAGTTCCCTCTCTTGACCCCATCATCATTCGATTTCTGTTGTAACAAAAAATAAAAAATAAAAACACAGAATAAGGGAGTGAAAATGAGTGAAATGTATTAATATATTTATGGAACTCTCGATGTAACCCTATCCGGTCATTTTTTATAAAACTAAGAGACCTAATATGAATTGATTTATAACAATTGTTCTCTACACTCTACAGTCTGCATAGGTGTAACTCCTTCAAACAAGACATAAAAAGCAAACTCTATCACCATAACCTACTGTGGAAGCAGGTATAGTCCGGCTTTGTATGCCCAATAATTTTTTTTTAATAGAAATTAGATTTACTAAAATTTTACTTTATTTAATTATATGCCCCCATAAAAGCAAGGGATTAGGATCTTAGATTTCAAATGTGTATAAACCTTATTCATTCTACTACTAACCCTTGTTTAGCTTAAATTATGTCAAGAGAAAGGACTTCAAATTTCATTTTCTTGTTGGAATTTTAGACCCAAACAAGGAAAAACATTACCAAAGCACTAACGCCGATCCTTGTTTCATTTAATTTAATTTACTTTGAGAGAAAATTGGAGAGTGAAATGTCAACCGGGTTTGTAGATATAGATACTAAATCTTTTAATTAAATTTCATATTCGAAACTTAGAAATAAAAAATAATAATAAATTAGGAGATTTTCCTCCTAAATTGGACCCGACAACTCTTAGATCAGATTAATCAGAATATAACTCCGGATACTAAATGATTTATACAAAGAAGAGTGAAATGTACCATTGTTTCTATGAAACTCTTGATCTAACAGGTCATCTTTTTTTATAGTTAAGGGACCTAATATGAATTAGTATACTACAATTGTCCAAAAGGGACAGCCCAATAACAATAGCCTCCATTTCCCAACCTCATGATTCGGGTTTGATTTTTGTTATAACCCAAAAAAATACTACAATTGTTCTCCACGGTCTGCATAGTTGTAGCTCCTTCAAACAAAGCACCAAACACAAACTTTGAATCACCATAACCTACTGTACAAGGAAGTATAATCAAGCCATTAATATACTTGATAGTTTTCCTAAATAAAGTTAGATTTACAAAATTTTGAGCTTATTTAATTATATGCCCCACAAGCAAGGCATTGAAATAGATTCCAAACGTGTACAAACCTTATTCATTGTATCACTGATAACCGTTGTTTAAAGTTTATATATCTGATGTACAACTGCGTCTTCTCCGATGCTAGTGGAAGTTGTCGGTGATCGTTAAGCTCTAGGGCAAGACTGTTGGGTATCATTTCTTGAGACATCACATCTTATCCCTTTGGAGAGTCAAGGGAGAGTCGAAGCTAATCGACATGGGCGATGACTTCTATCTTGTGAAGCTCCCGAAACAGTCTGACTACTGTCAAGGCGATGACCGGAGGCCCTATGTTTTCTAAGACCATTACTTAGTCGTGATGAAATGGAATCCATGGTTTGTGCTATCAGAGTTAGTAATTCATAGGACGGCAGTTTGAGTCCACCTCCCTGGTCTCCCAATTGTGTTGTTTGACGAAGAGATATTATACAGTGTTAGCAAAGAATTAAGAAGGCCTCTCAAGATGGACGTGATCATGGTGAATATTTCCCGAGGAAAGTACATGATGGGGTATAATCCAAATACCAAGAGCATTCGGGTCCCCGATACCCGAGGAAGCACGTATGGTCCCAAAGTGTTTAGTCCCTCCGATCTTAAAACACATTGATTGACCAACGAGTGGATGCATTCGGTGAGAAATGAAACCTAGACGATCTAATTGATAAGAAAAAGAATCTATTCGTATAACTCAATTTCCTAAGCAACAACAACATCAAATCTTTGACACTCATAGTTCTGGAATCTTCAAATCACTCTATAAGAAAACTAAGATTTGCAACGTTCCGCGACGGCACGACTCTGAGAGGGACACTGTGTAAAAGCTTTGAAGACATTAAGCTAGGTAAGTCCTCTAACTCAATATAAGACACACAAAGATCACAGAAGATCAATCTTCCCTTCTTCTCAATCTGTTTATCCTTTCGAAAATCGTTCTTTCTGATTTAAGCGTCGGAGTCTCCCCCGCCGACACACTCTCAAGTGGTCTTTTACAGGTTTCAAACCTCTCCATTGAGCACCCGTTCGAGTTATAAGGAACCAAATCTATAGAGTCAAAACTCACTTCTAACAATATGCGTGCTTCCATGCGAAAATCAACTTGACGAAGGCATTGATTCCTTCTGTCTGGATTCAAAAGTGGCTCCAGCAAGTGGAGTATAAAGGTGTGCACTTGATATGCTTTGGTTGTGGTAGGGTCAGACACTCAAAAGGAGCATTGTCAGGTTGGGTGCGTTGAGAAGGAGCCTCCTGTTTTCGGTAACACCCGTGCTTCAGTTCCACTGGGACGAGAGTCTGCTGTTTCGAAGGCTGATGGTGGATGCGAAGTGGGTTTCGAACCTTGGATGCGAAGTGGGCTTCGAACCTTGGATACAAGTCCGACATAAACCAAGAAGAAATGGTGGCCAGTCGATCAGCCCTGAAAATCCGACTGATAGTAAACCGAGCAATCAATTTACTCACTTACTGTGGTCGACGGGGAGGTCTCTTCTTCCACCCTCGTTACTGTGCCAATAGTGGAGGAGCATTCAGCCTAGGACATGACGGGTCTAGACCGAAGAAGTGGGCCAAAGCCTACAATCTCCGGACATGGAGGCCCAAAAGGCAGAGGAGTTGCACCAGACGAAAGAGAACAATAAATCCAAAAACCACCAAAAAAAAGAAATTTGGAGAAGAAAAGTAAATTAATTAGTTTCGATAGGTTTTCTATGTCAACTCCGAAATCTAGAAAAAAAAAAAAATTGAATGCAACCAAAATAAGTAATATTTAAAATATCAAACTAAACCTAACCTTATCTCAATAATCGAGTTCAAATTCTCATTAGAAACAAAAACAAATCCCCCCCCCCAAAAAAAAACAGCTTAAAATATTATAAATAGAAAATTTAAACAAAGTTGCAAATTTAATGACCTAACCCTAAGGTAACCTCAACTAATTTCACACAAAAACAACAAAAAATCCAAAAACCTACCAAAATTTTAAGAATCCGAGTAGACAAGTCTGGAAGGAAGGAGAAAAAATGGTCAAGGAGGAGAGAGAAATAAAGGGAGAGATGGGAGGGTGTGAAATCTCCTCGTTATTTAATCTAGTAATAGATGTGACTTTGTAAGATGTAAACAGATAACTCGGCGTCACAACTCCACACCACTCAGTTTGTGGGTTAATAGGTATAATAGATAAAAACAACAGATAACTCGGTGTCACACAACTCCACACCACTCACTTTGTGGGTTAATAGGTATTATAGATAAAAACAACAACTCCATGTCAATATGACAAGGCATAAGTTCAAATTTTGTAGATACTAAATAAGAGATGAATCAAGGTCATGTAAAGATTGTTAGCAAAGCCTATAGTTAAGCCCTAAGCAATCACAAACCATTGTCAACAAAATAACCTTTCCATGATGGAACACATTCTCTGGCGATTTAGGGCAACATTACATGAACATGCGAAGTTAGTGCACAGACCCAAGTTAGTGCACAGACCCACTTTGGCCTGTCAATTACCAAACATATTGCAATTGCTTCTTTGGATTGGACTGATGTACATCAAATCCATCTATGAAACGCTTGTGACCCACTCATAAGTGGTAAAGAAGCTCTTACACACAAGACAACGAAGAAAATGTGCTTCTAAGAGATTGTCCAAACACCAGAACTCTGCAACCACTGATAAGATATTGCATCCCGAGTTTATGAAATATCAGCTTCTATAGAAGAATCCACATGAAAGGTCAAGAAAGAAAGGTCGAAAATGAAAGGTCAGTATCTAAACACCAATTTCTGCCAATGCAATTGATTAAACCAACATTAGTAGCTGAACTTTTTAAGATACAATTGCAGGAATGTATACGACAACTACCATGAACTAGGGATCTCTGCAACTACAATGAAAGGAAAAGGAATCTGCTTCCAGTGTTGGAAATAGCAGTAGAAAGCTGTAAATTGACAATGTCAAGATGACATACACCAGCAACACGTGTACCATATATTAAAATTATGCTCATTCATCTCTGGTAGCAGGATCCATTCCTGTGGTAGGACTATCAGCAAAGTAATCCTGGTGTTTTATGTTCACGCCATACTGCATATATGGTCCAAAATGAAGCAATTAGACTTGTCACGAAAAAATTATACATTTGTAATCAACATGAGATAAGCGAATCACATCTTAAGTCCATAAACAAAGTCTCAATACCAATAGTTATCTATACAAACCAATAATAATAAAATAGGATGCACTTGACTGTAGAAAGTCTTTCAGATGAAGCTTCCTCATTTGTTCCTAGGATACACCACATTTTAATATTAAATTTTCCAGAGCAGTCATGCCCGCCCCTCCCCCCCCCCCAAAAAAAAGGCGCATGCACACGGACTACTGCCCCTTGGAAACACAAGCTTCACTTCTTCAATATTAGTATATCTTTAGAACTTTGTCCAAATGGCAATTCCTAAGTCTCAATATAGTAAATTCTCACTTCCTAAAAGCATCTTTTCTATTCCCCATCTCATTTTTCATTTCATCCTTTCTCTGTCTACTACTTCTCGTGCTATTATTCAACAAGAAAGATATTTATTTGGACCCGAAAGATATACTTGAAATTCCCAGGAACTAAGTAATGATGGTTTCAGTGGTGTTCCACGAGTTTGTCCACAACAAACTCAAGAGTCTACATGTGTATTCACATAATGAATGCCATCATAGAAGTTATATTTAATAGGGAGAATTACAAAATTGCTCCCTGAACTAAGGGTCATATAAAAATAGGTCCCTAATTTTTTCTCTTTTTTATTATTATTTTTTTCTTTTTTTCCCCCCTTTTGCAAGACCTTCTCTTAACTATAAAATGTGGCAAAATTGGTTCTACTGTCCAATGTCGTTAGTTCATGCCATCTAAAATCACGTGCAAAGCATGTTATGAAAAAAAAAAGGTCAATTAATTTTTTATTAATTTTTAATTTCTTTTCTATTCCTAAAAGCATCTTTTCTAGTAAATTCTCACTTCCTAAAAGCATCTTTTCAATTCCCCATCTCATTTTTCATTTCGTCTTTTCTCTGTCTACTACTTCAAGTGATATTATTCAATGAGAAAGATATATACTTGGACCGGAAAGATATATACTTGGAATTCCCAGGAACTAAGTAATGATGGTTCTAGTGGTGTTCCACGAGTTTGTCCATTACAAACTCAAGAGCCTACATGTGAATTCACAAAATGAATGCCATCACAGAAATATTTAATAGGGAGAATTACAAAATTGCTCTCTGAACTAAGGGTCATATACTAATTCCATCTAAAATCACGTGCAAGGCATGTTATGGGGGAAAAAAAGGGTTAATTTTTAATTTCTTTTTATGAAGGAATTGAATTCCATTAGAAATTGAAGAAGGGAGAGCTTACTCGCAGCAAACAAAGCTCAACTTATCACTGCCATGGCGGATTCCGCAGCATTCAACAAAATTGATGTTGGTGAGGATGAATTAATATGAATAGTAAGTGAAATCAGAGAAATTGAAGAGACTTGAAAAGAAATCGAGTGAAAAATGTATGGGATGGGAGAGAAAGAGAGAGATGGAGGTTAGAGGGAGGTTAGAGGGAGAGGCTTTGCATGGGATAAAGAGGATGGAGGAGGAGAAGGAATTTGAAATTAGACCCCAGTCACCATGTAGCGGCCAGAAAACAAGCAAAACAGAGACAGTTGCCATGAATGGCAATGAGAAGGTGAAAAAAAGGAGTAATTGAGCTGGAATCATGATTAGAAGTAAAAAAAGGAATTGGATTTCACCAGAAATTGAAGAAAGGAGAGCTTATCGGCAGCAAACAAGCTTAAGATCACAGCCATGGAGGATTCAGGCACGATTCAACAAAATTGATGTCAATGAGGATTAACTCATGTGGATAAGTGAAATGAAAGGTCAAGAAAGTAAGGTCGTGAGATGAGAGAGAGATGGAAGGTTAGAGAGAGGGGGCTTATGCATGACAAAAAAGATGGAAAGCTCTATCGAGCTCATCCCTCTCCATCTCTTTGATTCCCCAAGTTGCCCTCCAATTCCTCACACTTAAACCCACCATCACCATCCTCTCACCTCCAATCTCTCATTTCACCACGAATTGCAACATTCTCGCCAAAATCCACCATAGTCCTGAGGACTTTTAGTTCCTATCATTGGGGAGTGAAATTTCTTCAATTATTGTTTAAATCTTCCAAGAGACCAAGATGGGTTCCCAGTACTTGCAGCGATGAGATAGAGAGATAAAGAGATTGGGTGTGTTTGGGAAGAAAATGGAGGTAACAGTGAAAAGGTCATATTAGTAATTTCCATTGGTAATAATTTAATAGAAGAAATAAATGGTTCTAGACAGAAGGACCAATTTCGCCACTTTTCATAATTAAGGGAAGGTCGATGCACACAAAGAATTTAAGAATTTAAAAAAAAAAAAAAAAAAAAAAAAAAAAAAAAAAAAAAATTGGGACCAATTTGCATATGACCCTTGGATCACCGGGCAATTTTGCAGTTATCCCTAAAATATCTAGATCTTTTGCCATGTTTGTGATCAAATCTCTTTATTGGGTTATTCTGTTCTTCACTACCAATTTTTCTGATTTTCCTTGGACAAAAAAACTAGAGGAATGTCCCTTGTATATCAAGTATAAAACCATATGAAAACTGGAGTTGGGGTATGAATGCACTAAGCATGAGAATAGTTTCAAATGAAAGTGTTTTCAGGGCATCAGTCAAACCTGATACCCCTAACAATACAAATTAGCAAGATACACAAGATATTACGTTTGAATATGAACATCATCATGCTGGCAAGAGGCATTTCATCCAGGGGAAGTGGGCAGCTATGCTAACTCCACTGGAGAAGAAAACAATAGTATAAAAATGAATTATGTTGAAGACTTACTTGGTCATTAGAGATGGGGTACGATGAAAACAATTAGAGAAATGATTCCAAACTTTGTCCAACTTAAGAAGTTTAATTAGTCTGATTTCAGGTGGCGGCAAAGGTAGGCTTGTGCCTTTAATAATTTTAAAATGATATAGGCAAAAGATCTTTACTTGCATATAACGTTATATTCACCACATTCTCAAATCTCAACCAATTTACACAACATGACATGAAAATGCAAGAGTGTTATTATAACATGAAAATTTGTAATTATTGGTGGATTGGACACACTCAAAAAGAAAAAACACCCGGTATATGGCATCCTAGGACAACCATACTTCCACAACATTGATGAATTCGAATGAAATGGCTTAGCATACAAATGTGTAGTTTAAAATTTTTCAAAATGCAAACTGAAAATGCTCAAACTCTTACAAACATTTAAATGTAGAGGTGCATGTTTTTGTTATTCCATCAGCCCAACCCCCACCAAGAGAAAAAAGTTTCAATTTTGAGAAATGTGCCACATGAAGACGATTCTTTCTGCTCAAAAAGAGGATGATAGAAGAAAAAGAATTTCACAGCAACTCTTCTTTGTTAAAGCACAGTGAACTAAGATTCCTCTTGGAAAGCACAATAAATTAAGATACTCGGTCTTCATAAATTTAAATGTTCTCATGATAAAAGAAGGAAAATGTAATGCTTACTAACAAATAACAGGAAAATATAATTTTTTTTCAGTCTTTACCTCACGCAATGCCTTGGAGAGATCTTCCATTGTCAGGACAAGACGTTTATCCTGCTACCAGAACAGCTATAAGAATTTAATGTCAAGTAAATAAGCAGTAAACTATTAGAGAAGATAAAATAGAAAAGTGCAAAAGAATAAACAAAATAAATAAATAAATAACAATTTAGAAATGCACCTTCTGCTGCTTATCTCTCTTGTCCTTGATTACCGCTGATTGCCTCGCCTTGCAATGCCTGCATTAATGATATTTTAAGAATCGAATATGGTCAGGCCAGCACTTAGACCAACAAGAAGTGGTGGAAGCTTGAGAGAGGAGAGCGTAATTTGAGATGCTAATATAGTGTTTCTTAAACCGAGACTCAAGAATCTTATCTTTGGAATTCGAATCTGTTTGAGGTTAATATCCCATATTGAAGGTACCAAAGACAATCCACAGTCCAACAAATTTTCCACCCTGTAACTCTGAATGTGTGGGTTTTTGTTCCGCCTTTCTACAAAGCATGACTATAGTAGGAAGGTCATTGGTAGCAGGGCCCAGACTGCCTGCCCTGGGTTGTACTTTCCTTAAGCCCATAGGGGCCAGGCCAAGGCATAAAAAAGCCCATTTAAATTTTGGACTAGGCATCGCTTCATAAAATAAACCCAGTCAGGCCCCAAAAATATACACGTATATATTATATATTTTATTATTTTATGATATATATTTTGAATAAGTTTTAGGTTCCCTTAGAAAATATCATATAAAAATATATTTTAGAAAATCATGGCACAGATTATTAGTTGTAAGGCTTCTCATGTTCTTTCAATTGCTATGGGGGTTCAAGTCCTCTCACCTACACTTTTATAGTTTTAGGTACTTTCATACAAAACAGTCAAATTAAAAATTAATAAACCACAATATGAAAAATATCTTAAATTATTTATTTACAATTTAACAGGTTATTGGTTAGGCCTTAAAAATAATCTCAACCCCAAGGCTAAGCACCCCATACTAAGGGCCCTTGGCCTATGACCAACCCTTGATCACACACGACATGACACTGAAAATATAAATAAAAGAAGATAAAAGGCCGGTGCAACTAGGAAACATCACTAAAATAGGTATTATATGCAAGTGTACTAGTATGAATTCCCGTAGTACCAAAATGTTTTGATACAATTATTTGAAGAATCAGTATAAGCAGTTTGTATAGTTCAAAAGTGAGTACTTCTACAAATATGAAGAGACACTTCATGAATATCATAACCAGTGCAAGCTTTTCAGCAATATTCATAATAGAAACGTAACAGATGCACAAGCATTTAAGAAATCAGAAAGTTTCTAGTATTTTTTTATTAATTTTTCTTATATATTTAGGTCTCTATCCAAAAAGCTTATATTCCTTTTTGTTTTTGCTTCTGTTTTATTTAACTAATTAGAAAGTTATAATTAATTAAAAAGTTTTATTATAGAATTAAGATTTATCCTAACTAGCATAAATAGAACAACTGCAGTTGCTTTATGAGGTATTGTTTCCTCTCAATAACTAGAATTAAGATTTATCCTAACTAGCATAAATAAAAAATGTTACAGAAATGACTAAGGAGTGCCAAAGGAACATTTGTTTCCGTATGATAAAACATTTTACGTGTGTGGCATACCAAATAAATGCTCGTTAGCGCAATGCCAAACATGGTCTCAACATGGATGCCACTTCCACTTCCAAGCGTCCATGCTTCACACATGGCCCCACCAAAAATAAATAAATAAATAAATAACAAAAACAAAAAAAAAACAAAAAAAAAAACAAGAACAAGAACAAGAACAAAGAAAAAGGAAAAAAAAAAGAAAAAAGAAAAAAGAAAAATAAACAAACAAACAAAAATAAAAGAGAAGAAGACGACAATAACGATGAGTCATTACTAAGAAGAAGAATAGGTGTCCATGCTTCGTTAGTGTCTTCCAAGAGTCATTACTAATTAAATGCAATAAATAATTTCCAATGCTACTCAAGCATGTCCTTTAAGAGAGAGGAAACACAAATCACATCTAATGACAAGACAAGTTTGGATTTGAATTTAAAAAAAAAAAAATTCATAAAACAACTTTCGCAGTAAGGAAATTCGGGAAATGGTCTAGGTTGGTCGAGTGTTCAACACTCGACCAATACTGTTCACATTGGAGGTTGGTTCAGTATTCAACAGTTGAAAAACACTACATTCGACCAAGCTGTGAATAGTGTTGGTCGAGTGTTCAACACTCGACCAATTTAGGTCATTCCCCGAATTTCTTTGCTGCAGGGTTGTTTTAAGACTTTTTTTTTTTTTTTTTTTGAGTCAAATCCGAACTTGACTCTTCTAAAGACAATGGACTGATTTTATTTCAAGCATTCATAATTCCTATATTACAAAAGTAACATTTTCTAATGAAATAAAAAGCACTTTTTTTCTTTGAAAAATGAAAACAAAGAGAAAAAATTATGACTGCGTTAAGAAGAAAACATACTGAAGAGCATCACTTGCAACTTCTGAAATAAACTTCTGTGTAGCAACAGCCACCAGCCTAATCCTGCAAAAGTGATGGAAAAAAATTATACCATCCAAGGCTGCACAAGAAATGCAGAAAGTAGAAAAGGAGCAATCCTTAAATACTAATCTTCTTAGAAATTCAAAATCAACCAGTGGTATATAATATTCTCCTTAAAGGAGAAAGAAAAGGTTATTTTGAGTTGAATCAAGTTCTATAGAACTGAAGACGAATTTCGCAATAAATTTAATGCTGCAGAACTAGAAAAGTAAAGAGAGAGTTTGTGCAATCAGTCATGATGAAGCAAATGAGAGAGAGAGAGAGATCTTCACAGTTCAGAATTTCAAATTTTGTGGCAAAACAATCCAAGCTTCATTAGGGCGAGTACAAAGCTAAAGCCCAAAAATGCTCAAAATACTTATCCTCAGGAAAATAACAAGAGTATAAGTACCAGAGAAGACAGAAAATAAAAAGTGGCCTAAAGTTAGCCAAAAATGACAAATGAGCCCACCAAAAGATTATGTCAACATAAAGTCATTTGCTATAGAACTCAAATGCTTGTGCCTGTGCAAATGCAGTGTGGGTTCCACATAACTTAAAGTTTATAATTATATTTTGTCTTTAGATCTGGCAAACTTGGAAAAGTTCTCAAACACACTGACATCAAAGATTTAGCAAACGCGAAGCATGATGACAGATCTAGGACAAATTATAACCTAGTCGCTAACTCCAATGAGCTAGTATACAACTTAAGCCTCAATTTACTTGAAAGAAACCCTTGCTTTCCTAGTTCCAACCGGGAAAAGATTCCTCAATGTAATCCTTGCCATCTCCCCCACTGCCACAATTTATATTTGATTTTCTTTTCATCTAGAGGACTATTTGCTGCGACTCCCAAACACTTTACCATTGAATAACTGGAAGTAGAGTTTAGAATAAGTAGATATTCTTACATAGACAGGTAATCTTTCTCATGACAATTTGTTACATCTTTTCAGAACAAGGCCAAAAAACGTCTTATCATGTAACTAATGAATCAAAAGCTTAATAAACCTCTTCCTTGGAGCAGAAGTGTCTTTGTCAAAAACCAGCCAACTTATAAGCCACCGAGGTGCATAGCCTTCCAACATCTCGCCTCAAATACATGTCTCCCTGTTGAATCATTTTTAAAATTTGAATAGACATTCCAGCCAATTCACCTTTCTTCAATGTATTCAGAGTAAAATGACCTTGGTCTAACCCCCAATCGTTGATCTTGTATTCAGAGTAAAATGACCACTAATTTCCCAAGGGTTTCCCAATTACATTTATGTTGTGATTATTGTCCCCATGCTTCCTCATCATCCAACAAACATAGGTGTACAATCAAAGGAACCATAGCAATTAATCCAGGCCACTGATTTAGCCTATTATTTTGAAAACTAAATATCACCAAGTACTTGACGAATAGATACTTCATGGATGAAAGAAAAAATTTCCAGAAAGAACAATATGAAGCTTTGTGCGAGAGCAAAATACAACCAAGGCCATTATATTAGACCGGGCCAAACTGGTCATCCCAACTATTTAATCCGAAAACTGGGCATCTTTCTGACCTAGGTTAGCTGAAGGACTATAGAAGCATAAAACTGAGTTAAAGTTACCCTTCAGGTTTCATGCAACTCATTGAAACCAGCAGGATTTTAACACCCAACCTCATTTGTGAGAACCTTATAGTTTCTCTCTATAGTGAGAAAATCCTCCTCCAATTCAATCTTCCCCATCTATTCAATTTTAGGCATTGCAAAATAAAAATAGCTGTGCAGTAAATACTTCTGCAAGAAGAAAAAACAGAATTTGAGTGCACTAGGCGACTGTATCTTCATTCTTGACATGCTCCTCATAAAGACCAAAGGGCTGCCCGAAGAGGGAAAAGAAGGTGAAAAGAGAGAAAAGGTCTTGACACTTCAATCATAGTAGAAAAGAAAATTGGATCTTTGAGTTGAAAACATTCTCACACAAAATGAAACCATAACAAAGATTAAGTTGAGAGGAGTTGGGAGTTGAAGAGTTGATGCACAGCCACAATCACACCAATGTAAACTTTATTTCTTCTAACAAAAAAGCTTGATGGAATATGGAGTTAGAACTTAAGAAAAGTGACATTGTTTAGTATTAATGATGTAATTCCAATCGCCTTTTATTGAGATATTTTATTTGAGATATGCGTTAAACTTAATTTAGTTTGTTACTTACATATGTGTCTTTCTGTTATATGATTATTTAATTGTTTTTATGTTTTTGTGTAACAAATGTGGATTTTCTTACTTTTGTGAATATTTAGTTATTCTTTTATGATAGAGACCAACCAATGACCCAATTATTAAACAAGTGACCCTCTCATCGCATCAATTTGATGGTAGGTCTATGTTTAATAAATACTACCCAAGACCGTGAATATCAAAGAGAAGAAGAAAAAAAGAAAAAATATGCAAATCATTGCTAGCTATCTCAAGTGTGCAAATATCAAAAAATGAACTTCCTTTTTGCTCTAGCATGCACAACTCCACAAGCAGTTTAACAATTTTTTCCTCTTAAAATATTTATTTTAGATAATCTAAAGACGATTCATCCTTAAACTTATTTCCTATACAAACCTTTTGATTCAATTGTAGAAAACTCAACATTTAACATGGTAACTGGCCCTGGGATGAGATGGCTCTGAGACAAACTTGCTACTAGGACAGCATGATGAGAAGGGCATGACAAAAGGGAAAGAAGAAGATTTGTGATTGCGTAACAAAACACCACCCTAAGGCTGCTCCAAAATCTGGCCGTTAGTTCCGTGTTCACCCTCATTAATTTGCTTAATCCACTCCACACAGTTATTCTCATCATGAATAAAATTTTATGAGACATTCCCACAATATCTCCCAATACATCAGAAAAAACCAAAAACCAACTAACAAAGAACTAAAAGGAACACTTCCTTTCTGCAATTTTTCAAAAGGGAGGTATTTTAGAATACCTCAAGGATTTACTGCCACTGTTGCATATGTATATGTGTGACAGTACCATATTTCGAACACTGGCCTAAGTTCTCATTCCCACATAGAGCTATAACCACTAGGCCAACGGTCCATGCTTTCCTTTCTGCAATTTTTAATGCATCCCTCCATTCCCTGCTCACATTTTGTTCCATTTTTTTACTTCTACAGGCTCCCCAAAATTAATTCTCTACAGAGATCTTTTAACAAACATTTATTAGTGCTTTTCCCAATACACCCCAATTTTTGAGATAAAAGGTCCCTTGACATGGCATGCCCTGTCTTCTGTTGTTGGAGAGAAGGCATATTACAAATTGCAATTAGAAGTCACACGTCTCAACTGAACACATGGTCAAATAATACTTTTCTATCGAGACAGAAGAAGAATGGAATTTGGTCCAAACAGACAAGGCTAGACTTCTAATATCCTGGTTCATATTCACACCTTTGAAGCTCAAACAGGCCACTAAGTAAATTGGCGAATGATCAATTTGATGGCAATCTAGTTTCCCCTAAAGCCACTCCAGCTCTCCATTATGCCCAAGGTTTTAACATTTATCAATTAGCATTATCAACATCAGTAAGGGAGTTCAACATCCAATAAAGACTCTTCTATTCTGCTACTTGGATTCCTCTCCATGTCCCAGATCATTAAGGAAGTTTAACATCCCTCAAGACTCTTCACCTCGTTGTTCCTAACAAAACCCTAAACAATTAAAAAATTTATCATTTATATATTGTTCTAATAATAGTATAAGAAATCAACCTTACAAAACCTAACACCTCCGACCCACTTAATGTCTAACTTCTTAATTTCAAAGTACTTTTTTTTCTTTTCCTTGTTTTTCCAACTTATCGGCACTCAAACAAAAAGAATAAGTCTCATTTGATGGCTCAAATTTGACAACATCTTCCCATCCTAAAACCTGAAACAATTTTACAAACTTAGGACGATCCAGCTGAGGCCTACATAATAACCCTGCTTATCCACCACAAGCTTCTTGAATGGCTTCCAACTACAGCTCTGCTATATATCAATTTGGGAATGGTGAATAATATATTTTGAGCACTCAAAAGTAAATTTTGGCCAGAGAGACCAAAATGTTTGTGACCCAAAGTTTATTTAGCTCTCACTACCTGCAAAATTTACCCTGGCTGAAAATGATTTCCCCTGATACTAGCAGGCAAAGGAGATTTGCATGCCCTAGCTCATTGTCAAAATCGACTCACAAGTTGCTATGAAATAGGTTTCCTACCTAAATTTCCACATCCATAACAATCCCCCTAAAGCAAAGCTTGATTATTGGTCTTACAAAATTACCAAAAATTGATGAATTAATTTTGCGCATCCCACTTAGCACAAAATTAAACGGAGTAAAACTCTCTGCATTATGACCCCTATCACAATTCCCGCGCCCAAATTTTGACATTCTAGGGCTCAAGCCCTAAAAGGTAAATTTGAAAGGGGGTTCGGGCAGAACTTTAAATTCATGAAGAATGAACCGGAAAACCTTACTCAAATGGCCGAAACAAAGGAGTGCAAGAAACCCGATACACAATGAAAAGCAGAAGTGAAGGGAATACCTACAATCTAACATCAGGGCATTGAAATCCGCTCTTGGCTATGTAATGCTCCACTAATTCGTCTGGAATCTGTACAAAATTAGCACAGTTGGAAACCAAATCAAAATAAAGCGAAATATATATATATAGAGGGAGAGAGAGAGAGCGAGAGAGAAAAGCGAGCGAGAGAGAGAGGATTGAACAGGAGTTGAAGAGAGTTACAGTAGGAGTATAGTCCATCAAGGAAGCAAGGAATTCGGAGAGAACAGCGTCATCGTCTTGTCTTCCTCCACTCCCTTCATTCACTTGCTGATGCTGATTCATCTCTCTCTCTCTCTCTCTCACTCTCTCTCGCTCGCTCTCTTTCCCCCCCTCCCGGAACCTTAATTGACCATATTACTACCAGGAGAACCAATTTGGTGGCTAGAGTCTTCAGGCCCGAATGTAATTTGGGGCCCCCGACTTTGGACTTTTGGGTCCATGGTCCAAAAAAAAAGTAAAAAAAAAATAAAAAGTAAAAAGTAAAAAATCGAATAAACGCACTAAATTCTCTCTCTCGGTAGTTTCAAGCATCGTTACCAAACCTTTAGCGGTTTGAAAAAGACCATTCACACGTACACGTAGTGTTTGTAATTTATATCAAAATCAATGTGAAATTATATCATAAAAATCTACCATAAAAATAATTTATTTATTAAGATATTTGATAGAAACATATAAAATACAGAAAAAAATCTACATTTGATATTCATTGATCTAAAAGTATATATAATAGAATTTCTAAACACGTATTTATGATGGGCATTGATGAAAAAAGAGATTTTTTTGATATATATTAATCTTATTAAAGATATGTATAAGGGAATTGTAACCAATATAAAAACTTATGATGGTCTAAGCGATAACTTCCCTATTAATATTAAGTTCCATCAAGATTCGACTTTAAATCTTATTTTTTTTTGCAATAGTGATAGATAAAATTATAAAAAAATAAAAAGAAATACCATAGTATATGTTTTTTACAAATAATATAGTATTGGTTAATAAAACTAGAGAATGAATTAATACTAAATTAGAGTTACAGAAAATTGTACTATAATCCAAAAAATTTAGATTAAACAGGTCAAAATTAAGTATATGAGATGTAAGTTTAACAATAATTATAAAGATGATGAAAAAACGATTAAATTGAAAGGAAAAATGTATTAAAAAGTGAATGTTTTAGATATTTTGGGTCTATCATTCAAAATAATGATAATATAGATGGGAATGTAAATTATAGGATTCAAGTGGGTTCGATAAAATGGACAAGAGCATCCAAAATTCTTTGCGATCGCACGATACCGTTGCATTTAAAGAAAATTTTCTATAAAACTACAATAAGACATACAGTATTGTCTGGTACTGAGTGTTGGATTATTAAATAACAATAAAAATAAAAAATGGTTGTAACAGAAATAAAAATATTTGGGTGGATATGTGAAAAAACTAAAAAAAAAAATAGAATTAGAAATAAAGAGATTCGTAATAAGTTTGGAGTTAGTGCAATTGTGGATAATATGCAAGAATGTCGTCTGAGGTGGTTTAGATATGCGTAAAAAAAGACCAAAAAACGCACTAGTTAGGAGAATTGAGAACTTAAATATATTAGATGTAGTAAACTGTAGAGAGGCGCTGTTAAAAACTTGGATACAAATTATTCGTAAATATATAATAGTTAAGAGTTTAGATATGGAGATAAGCTTGAATAGGATAGAGTGGCGTAGGAGGATTCGTACAAATTAAACCAACTCTTCTTTTTCTTTTCTTTTCTTTTTTTATTTATTTTCTTCTTTCTCATTTTTATCTCTCATATAACCGACCTCAATTATTGAGATTAAAATTTGATTGTTGTTGTTGTTATTTTCTTATCATTTTTTTTCTCATCTTGCTCTGTTTAGATTTTCTTGCTCTGTTTAGATTTTCAATTAATTTAACCATGTGAAAATCACATAGATTGGTTTTAACTACTTGTAGTTTTGGAGCTCTTCCAAAACCACCAATAATTGGAAAAGAAAAACATAAACCGATTTTCTTTTCTTTCACTCGCTCATTCTTTGAAAGCCTTACAAATCCTCATTATCGTGTAACTTCTCAAGGAACAAAATTTCTCATCCTCCCAAAATTACTATATGTGATTAAAACCAACTACCGGAATCAACAAAAAAACCAAATGGAGTGAACCATGGACGACAAATAAATAATATAAAGCAAAATGAGAAAAATTAAAGTATGGGGGAAAAGTATTAGTTTTGAAATTAGAAAGGAGTTATGGACAAAATATGAAATCATGAGAATTAAGTTTACCTATCCTTAGAGCCCTTAACATGGGCTTGGCCCTCAGGGCTAGTTCGTCTCATTTGGGATGGATTTGAATATCCCAACCCATATTTATAAAAGAAATTTTCGACCCGTTCCATATAACCCTAGGTTAAGGTGGAAAGAGATTCAGCCTGGAGGTACTAAAGAGGGGGGAAAAAGAGGCAGCTAACCTAAGATTTTTCATTCAACCACGTCCACCACATCGAGTGAGTTAACTTAGGTAAGCTCTCTCTCTCTTCTCAATCTCCTTTTTCTCCCTCTCATTCTCGCCTAAACAAGCTTGAAAATTCTAGCCATATTTATAAAAGGAATTGTTTACCCATCTCCATATAGATACCTGGGGATAAGGTGGAATGAAACTAGACATGGGGACTACAAAAGGAAAAAAAACAAACAAAACCAAAAAATAGTAGCCAATTTAAGGTCTTTTAATGGAACACGACTAATACAATGTCCTAGTATGCAATTCTATACCTATTTTGACAACTTGACACACCTCAAACATAAGGAATTTCTTCCCAAAACTCGAAACTTAGTCTATTTAGGAGTAGTTCTTTATCGTGGTAGGTTTATTGTGTAACATTGTCAATTGTTTGGCTACTTTCTATTTTTACATATATTTTATTTTAGGTAATTATTAAGGACTACAAAGAGTTTGTAAAAATTGAAGAAAAAAGTATGACGTGTACCATTACTTATTGTAATAGCATGTAAAGTTTGAAAATATGAAAAAAAATGTCTAACTATGAAAAAGTCACATATAGCTATTCAGACATTTCAATGTTTTCTCGTGTTAGACCTATAAGTGCGTAAAATGCTTTGTAGGGGACAAGAATCCGTGATATGTTTAATGAAGTGATTCTCGACCCTTGAAGTAGTTATCTAAAAGCACTCTCACTAGCAAGTTGTACACACTCTTTCTAATTAATAAAGTTATTTGTTGTCTATAATCATATGATTGCCTTCATTTATTTGGTTTACTTATGATACGATTGTTGTAAGTGAATTTCAATACACACAAATGCATTATACTACTACATAATTGCTTCCGCATTGTTGGTTAGCTTACGTTCTTGGGTAGTGACATCCAAATACGTACCACACATGTCTAGGTTGAAGGAAAAGTTAGACATGCCGGGTTGACTGTGGTAAGATTTCTAACATAGAGCAGTTGACTATTGCATTATCAGAAGGCTAAGAAGAAGACATAGAAATAAGGAATAAATTATAGATTTATTGACCCTAAATTGAAGCCCAAAATTAGGAAACAATTTCTAATTTGTTGATATTGTGCTAGTCTATAATAGATGATTGAATTTTGCAATGTTTGACTCAATTTACTATAATAAGTTGGAAATTAGGGATTTAATTCCAAATTTTGTGATTTTCTCCTTTATTATTTCCTTTCCTCAAGTGGTTACTACTCTTAGCTATTAAAACCACATTTTAGCCTCTTATTGGCTAAATATCAAATATTATCTAATTAAAACACTTTTGTGCCAGTTGGAAATTAGTGGTTTTAATTCATTTTGTTGGGAATTGTTCAATCTTTCAATTTTAGTTGTATACAAAACTATGCTTTTATCGTGATCCTCATTGTGTTAAGTAGTATTAGAGTTGGAATTCATCAAAACTGATGACTAATCACCATACAAGTGGCAACCATCCTTTTGATGACAAACAATGGGTGATGGCCGGCTTTGGGTGACATAAAGAACTTTATAAGGTAGTTTACCTTTATGTGGGAGGAATTTAACTCTCTACATAAAGGGTTGTTAGAGAGCTTCGATGCCCTACAATTTAGCGCCAACAGGAAACATAACAAATCTAGGCGCGATGCAAGAGAATTTCCACAAACACGACCTATTTTCTAAACTGCTCCTCCGTATCCACATAAGCGACTTTTTGAATATTAAAAAAAAAATTTTAAAAAAAAAAAAGGGGAAAAAAAAAATAGGTTTAGGGAAAAAAGGGTGAAAAAAAAAAAAATTAAAAAAAAAAATAAAAAAATAAATTTTTTCCCAAAAGAAAAATATCCTTTCTTTTAATGGTAATTTGAATATTGAGGAATTTTTGCATTGGTTAGCAGAAGTAGACCAATTTTTGGATTACATAGAGGTATCTGAAGAAAGAAGGGTGAAGCTAGTTGTATACCAGTTGAACGATGCAGCCTTTACATAGTAGGAAAGGCCATAAGATGATAGAAGGCATGAGTGTAGGCAGCCTATACATCTTTGAGCCTAGGTGAAAGAACTTCTAAAATGGTGTTTTCTACCATCAGATTATGAGTAGCTCCTTTTTCAACAATACCATTGATGCAAGCAAAAGGGGAGACTATTAATGAGTTCACAACTAAGTGGATGAGCACGAAGAAGCACAGCAATCTCAATTAATCAGAATCTCAACAAGTTGCTAGGTATTTAAATAGCTTGGATTCCTCCATCCATGAGAAGATTGGTATCCAGATGTGACGAATGTTGCAAAAACCCAAAACTTAGTCTTAAGCGCTAAGATGATCATGCATGAGAAAAACACATACTTATGCAAGAGTTATTCAGAATCTACCCACAACACTTTTGACAAAGGAAAATTAACTCAAGTAGTCACCTCTGGTTCCTTGGCTATCACATTTAGCAAAACAGCCATAGACAAAGCTGCTAGAAAGAAACTAGATATGTCTAAGTTATATGATGATCCATATCATAACCATCCAAATCATATGATAAACTGTACCACAATAGACCTATTTCGAGTAAGTTTGAAATGCAATCAACTTGGTCACCGCTTTACTGACTGCCTTCTCAAAAGACTGTCAATGTGATTGACCAAAATGAAGGATTAGAGGATGAAGATAAGATTTATTGTCCAATTGTTGATGATGAAACCTATTCTGATGATGAGCTCAATTGCATGGTCCATAGGCTGATGTTGGCACCAAAATGAGAAGAGTATAGTTAGCACAACCAACTCTCTCGAAGCGGGTGCACAATTTCTAGTGAAATTTTTGACTTAATTATTGATAATAGTAACTAAGAGAACATTATTTATAGAGGTGTTGTTTAAAAGTTGCAACTTCCTATAGATCCACACCCAGATCTTATTCCATAGATGGATAAAGGTTGTGGGTGAGATCAATGTAGTAGAAAAGTTTTGTGTTACTTTCTTTTTTAGGAAATACAGAGATAAGAATAGGTAAACATGGAGTGTTGTCACTTGATCTTGTGTAGGTCATGACAATCTGATATAGATATCAACAATGTCGGGAAAGACAGCAAAAACAAGCTTGAAAAGAATGGGGTCAAATTTATCTTGTTGTCCTCCAAAGGAAGTTCTTGAACTAAAGTTTTTAAAGTGGAAGGGAGAGCTTTCTTTACTATGGCCTATTATGAATAGGAATTTATAGTTGATTTTGAGTAGTATTATTATTACTACTAATAGTAATAATAATAATAATAATAATAATAATAATAATAATACTAAAAGATGCATGTACTGTTTGTTCAATATATCTTAATCAATAATTCAAATTGCCCAGACCCCCTATAAAAATTAAGACACTAATAGATGAACTTAGCACCATACTACCAAAAAAGCTACTAGATGGATAATCACGAATAAGAGATATACAATACCATATTGATTTGATCAATGGTGGATTCAGAACCCAAAAATAGTAAGGGTAAAATATTTTTATGGAATAAAATGACGATCTTAGTAGTTCGATTAATGATCTTAGCAGGGCAATATTTTGGATTAAATAGGGGGTAATATTTATTTGACATATAAAAATTAATTGAATTATTTTGATCTAGTGAGAGTAATTGTCCACCCTCCTTTCTATTTAGCTCTGCCACTAGATCTGATACTAGAAACTAGTTTGCTAAATCCATCCCATTACTTAATGAGCCCTAAAGAGAATGAAATATTGAAGGAAAATGTTGAAGAGCTAATAGATAAGTATAACACCAAAAATTCAGTGTTAGAAAATTTTTCTTAAATTTTCAATGTTGTTTGTAAAAATATTAGGAGAAATCAGTTGTAATAAATTTTAACTTATTAATAAAAGTCTTATAAAGTTTTGTTGAGAGAAAAACAGGTTTTGATGATGATTTAGGGCAATTAAAAATTATTCGAGATCAATTAAATGATGATAAGTTGACTTAGAGCTCAAAAAATGGATTTTGGCTAAGTATGGAACTCATCAAGTTGACCTAAGGAAATCAGGTCTCAAAATTCTTAACCCTACACATAAGCAAGTCGACATGCCTAATAACAAGTTGGCTTGTGCTTTTAGACTATGTGTATATAAGTCTACTTGCCTCCGACATGAGTCAACTCACCAAATACAAGTCTTAGAAAAATATATCTGCACATTAAGTAAGTCGACTTATCAAGAAGTGAGTCGACTTGGGGGTTACACAAGAAGTAATTTGGGTCGACTTGAGTCATAATTGAGTCGACTTAAGGCTAAGAAAAAAATAAAGATCAAGTCGAATTGGGCCCTGAAGACCTTAGACATATAAGCCAATTTGTATTTTTGGCAAGTCAACTCATGAGTGTTAAGGGTTACGAAATAACAAAAGAGGACAACTAATCTAGAACAAAACTTAAAAATAATATGCCAGAGGGGAATTTCATGCCATACAATAAAAAGGCTTAAAGAAAGCCTTCATTCTCATTTTTAATCGATCTCACCTCTCTTTCTCTTCTCTCCCTCTCTTGACTCACACCCTCACTCTTCCTCTCGACACTCTCTCTCAATCTCTGTTGAAATAAATTTCATTTTCACTAAATCTACTCTATAAATCTCTCAAACTCTCAAGCAAACTCGTGAATGAAGGTGGTTTTGAGAGAAACCCAAGGTTTGCTCAAGGGGAGAAAATCTAGGGTTTTTGAAATCTAATGTTCAAGCCTTGAATCAACCACAAAATTGAGATAATTTCTTTCTCCTAAACTTGGATTTACATTCCTCATTTGTAAATTTGTAAATTGATGTTGAGATTTATCGGTTTGTTGAAGAACATGAGCTTAGGGTTCATAAGTAATAAAATTTGAGAAAATTGTGAATGAAAATTATATATAGATATAAATAACATGTAGATGATTGAATTAGAACATAGATTCATAAATTTAAGAAATTAGGATTTGTGTAATGATTGGGAAAAAACTCATAAACGCTAATCATAAGTGTAATGTAACGTCGAATTTATATTTATTACTTTAAGATAAATCAATTGAAATCCGAAAAGGGATTAATCGGACATTAGTTGCAAATTGGGAGTGTTCACCATCCTAAGAGTTGAGCGATTTCATACTTGTAGTTAAATAAAAAAAAATGTTTTTATTGAATTTTCTAAATGATTTTTAAAGTTTGGATTTATATGTTTTAGTGTGTGTGGAATATCATAAAAGTTGAATTTTGAATTCTTATGTATCCTATATATGTTGAATGAACAAATGTGTCATATGAATTTATTGATGATGAACACATTAGCGTGTTGACTGCTATTTAGAAATTGTAAGAATGATGACACATAAAATGATTTTATGAATGGTGCATTGATTGGCTTTGGGGAGAAGAGAGTCTGATCCCCAAAAAATGACTAGTCATTTCCCTCCATGAAACGACTAGACGGGGTGATGTGGTGGGATTAATAGACATGGTATATAGTCGAGCGTGACGATATATTCATGATCGAATAACACGTCGTCTAAAGGACATGGAACAGTTGGTTGCACCACTAACAAAACTCATAACCAACACCAAGGATTTAGATATTTTAGAACATAAATTACTTAAACCCTTGGCTCCTATCCTAGGTCATGGTAAATTTTTGTTGGAAATAATGATTTTGGATTATCTCGTATTTGAAAATAAGAAATAGTTGGATTATGTTGATTATGAATTATGATAATTTTGGAAATAATATATTAAAATTATTTTTGTTGAATGGAGGTGAGAACAACATGATAGTTTGAAATAAACACATTTAATATATCCACAACACAAATTTTATTCATGTACAACTTGTATATCAATTACTGGGTATAATATATACTCACACATCCAATTTCCATTTTTACAAAGAAAACCAGATTGAGACTTGTAGACATTTAGGGTGATTTGAAGAAACTTATTTTGTTAGACTTCTTCAAGTAATAGTTTTCTTTTAAATTAAGATATTAGTAGATTCAAATGGAGGCATACTGTGTAATTATTTAAAAAACCTATTTTGTACTATATTTATATGGACTTGGAATTTGACTATAGTTTGTATTCCTAAAAATGAAGACTTCTCTTTTTATTTCTTTGAATTTGCTTGAGAAATATTTTTGGTGGAATTTGATATGGATCTCTTGAGTATGGACTTATTCATACTCTTGTGGATTGATTTGAACATTTAGGTTGGCCTAATGCATGCATGTTTTGAGTAGGGATGGATCGAACTGGTCCTTGATTGTATAATGAATGCATGCTGATTTATTTTAATAGTTAAATTTATTTTGAAAAATGGATGGATATCGATAAATGACTTGTGATACTTTGGTGTGCGGGTTAGACTTGCTCGTATCCCAAGATAATATGATGGTTGTCGCGTACTCGATCTGAGGATTGGAGCGTGACAATAAGGGTCACATGAGAGAGAGTATGAGTCTGTGTTGTACCAACTTTACTAGGATGGAAATTGGCGGGTGTGCGTGGATGGTCATGATCAACAATATCACAACTAGGTATAAATTTCAAATCCCATGGCTAGACGACATGCTGGATTGTTTAGATGGAGCTGTAGTGTTGTCAAATATTAATTTTCGAAGTGGATATCACCATATTCAAATTAAGCCTAGAGATGAATGGGAAATTGCATTCAAGACCAAAGATGACTTGTATGAGTGGATTGTCATGCCTTTTGGCTAGTCCAATGCTCAAGTATGTTCATGAGGCTAATGAATCAAGTTCTAAAACCCTTTATTAGTCATTTTGTAGTTGTTTACTTTGATGATATTCTGATCTATAGCAACGCTGGGAAGAACATATTATTCTCCTATGACAAGTCCTCACGGTTTTGCTTAAAAGCTAATTTTACACATAAATTTAAGAAATACAGCTTTATGAAAAACAAGTTGCTTTTCTTAGGATCTGTCATGAGTTCGACATAAATATAGGTACATGAAGAAAAAGAGATTCGATATTGACTTACTCCCAAAATGTGAATCTGCTCCGAAGCTTCAATGGACTAGCCACATTATACAGTTTGGTTATCGAAAATTTTAGTAGCATAATTACCTCATTCACTGAGTGCTTAAAGAATGGGAAGTTCAACTGGAATGAATAACCATGAAAGAGCTGTGTTTTAATCAAAGAAAAGTTGTGTGGCGTCTCAATTCTCGCGCTTTTTGAAGTGGAGTGCAATGCAAGTAGAGTGAGTATTTAGTAGTTCTATCTGAAGAGAAGCACCGAGAAACTGAGTGAGGCCCACAGAAGATGGTTACCCTATGATAGAGAGTACGTAGTTTTGGGAATGCTACCTTGTCGATAAGGAATTTACTTTATATTCAGATCATCAAATTTTAAAATATTTGAGTAGCCAACAACGTATTAGTAGCGATTTGCATGCTAGATGGTCTAATTCCTTCAGAAATTTCCTTTTACACTAAAACACAAGTCTAGGGCACAAAGTCGGGTTGCTGATGCTTTTGGCAGGAAGAGAACCTTGTTGGCCACCTTGCATGATGAGATTGTGGAATTTGAGCACCTACGAGACCTATACATTATTGGTGAAGACTTTCAAAAGATATGAAGGAAATGTAGCATCCAACACCCAATAGAAGACTTTCATATCTATGAAGGCTTCTTAATTCATGGAAATGAGTTGTGTGTTCTACAGGCTTCACTCACAAAGAAGATAATCAAAGACTTGCAGAGAGGTGGGTAAGCGGGACATTTGAGCACAGATAAGAACATAACAACAATGAAGCAACATACTATTGGCCACTCTTAAGGGGGGATATGGGCAAGTTTGTGCAATGATCCTATATTTGTCGAACAACAAAAAGGTTAGGTAACAACCTAATGGTCACAAATCCCGTCTCCCACCCAAAAAAAAAAAGAAGGGTTAGGCGCAAAAGACTAGTCTATATATGCCTTTACCTATCCCAGAAAATATTAGGGAGGATCTATTTATTGTCTTCATGCTTGGCTAGCCTCGAATACAGCGAGGACTAAGGTCTCTCTCTCTCGCAGAAGGTTTTGAGTTCACTATTATTAGAATTTTTTTTGGGTTGATTAATTGTCCTCTCTAATGTTGACCTCTCTGTATGCTCACTCAAGCATCGCTTTACGAATTTCAACAAAAGGAACCATAGATATTGCGTTCTCTCTCTCTCTCTCTCTCTCCCTCTCCCCTCTCCCCTCGTGGTCTGGTTAATTGAGTTCTGAATTGAGTATTTGAGTTTGGCGTGCTTTTTCCTTTTTTTTTTATCTATAGCAAAAGGCTTTTAAGATTGATTTCGCAAAATTAAATATTTAGTATAATTCGATTGCCATGCAATATTTTCAATTGCGGTTGTGTGACATAAAATAGTGCAGGTTGTGTTTTTTTGGGTCCTAAGGGTCGTAAGGGAGGGGCCGGACTGAAAAAGTGACAGCCACTTTAAAATAAAACAGGGGAGGGACATCCATTTAAATACCGGTCCACACGGCCGAGAATAGGACGAGATGAGACCAAAAGTCCTATATTCACACCTCTACTTATCAAGAGAATGATTGTATTTACTCACAATTCGTAAAAGCAGAGCACAAAAGCATTTGGCAGATACAAATAAAATCACGAGTAGCCCACGAGGAGGTATCCTCGAAGCATCAAATCCTATAGAACACAAACATTGTCAGACTTGAAGGATTTGGGTTATAGCACATATGGCAACTACTACATCTCTTTTACGAACAGCATATACAAGAATTTTTCAAGCGTACAAATTCAAGTAATTCCTTTTATTGATTCAGTTTCTAAGGCATATGACAAGGTTAAAAATGAGAGAGGGAAAGAGAGAGAGCAAGCCCCAGGGCCCTAAAAGAGAGATTGATGCAACTCATAGTTCTACTACATACACAATTCAGTGAACGCCCCTGGAGAGGTTCAACACGTCAAAAAATTCTCACCAAAAAAGGGTCATCTTTATTTCATTCACAGCAAATCTTCATACTACTGCCTTTCTAACCAGCAGCTAGGTAGTGAAAAGATGGATCAGAGTGTTCTTCATACTATGATAATTCTTGAAAACTGCTCTAAATTTACACCGACCTCTGTTGGCCATAACTTATTATTCCATACACATCTACCATTCCAGGTGGGAAAACTGGATCCCTGGCAGCTCTTACAGCTACTCTTGCAACGGCTGTAACATTCACAGGTGGAAGAAACACAGGACCAACAAGTGGTAATTGGCTTAGTGGTTTAGCATGTTGGAGAACCTATGGATCCATACGAGGCAAAAGTGTTAGCCTCTGATGAAATTGGGAAATGCATGGTTTGTCCGAATAAGCTGATTCGTGTGCTCAATTTTGAAGGGCTACGAATTTATTTTGATGCAGTGACAAAAGAAATCAAGGGAACTGAGGGGTATTTACCATCTCTAAAGGAGAACCAAGGACGCTGAGTGGTATTTTCATGCTTCCTGCACTGCGCGTCCCATGTATAAACCCAGGCTTCAAAATTACACCTGTATGGATATTTCAGGTATAAGTAGTCTCCACGACTCTCATTTGGTAACATAGATTAGTACCTTATAGTACTATAACAAAATTAACAAGTCAAACAAATATAACAGGAATGCTCAATCTCACCTCCATATGTAAATCTGCTTAATAGCTCAGCTTCAGCAGCTTTCTACAGTATTTGACAAAAAAAAAATAATAATAATAATAAAAGGAAGGTTTAAATGAGAAATAGAGTTCCAAGAATGGTCCCAAGGAATGTTTCCTTGTGCATGAAAATTCATATTAGCCGATCAGCCAAAATTTTGTGAGTTTTTACCTTCCCTTCATAATACCCTCCGAGCATGAAATTTGCCACCCCAAAGTCTGCAGCAGAGATATACACAAATCTTTTTACACCTGTAAGGAAAACAACAAGATGATAACCAGTTATAACCACAGCATTAGGTGATCACAAATGAAGGCGTAAATCCAAGTAAAGGACTGTAGACTGCACCATCCTACGTATTTCACCGCCCTGCTAGCCCTGGCACAACTTATATATGGATACCACTATCGCAAACGCGTGTTTGCATGTGTCAACATGTGCATGCATATACTCGTATAGTGTCTCTGCCTGTATCCATTGCATCACAAAAGACTGCCACTTTAGTTTTCCTTTTGCATTTCTTATTCTTGAGTAAGAATGTCAAACAGGTTACCATTCGTTAACATGCAAAGTTTCAAAAATTTCATGGGCGCATTTCCTTAAAAATACATAAATTGCAAGAAAAATTAAGGGGAAAATAATAAATGTAAATTAAGGGAGACAATCACAAAAATCCCATAACATATTAAATGACTTGACATTCAATCAAACAAAAAATGCTCCTACTAGCTACCTCATAGACCTGTTGTTGTACACATTTATGATATCATTCACTAGAAACATAATCTATGTGACCACTGATATGCGCAAAACAAAAGTACTATCACTAAGAATTGTTTTTTTCTCATGGGAGCCTGTGGTTACCACAGTGCTCCAAGTCAAATAACATAAGGTAGACCAAATATGCCACGAGCCACTGTTAGGATTTCACACTTGGAAATGAAAATATGCAACTGCATGTTAAGACTGACAGCAGTTAGTTCAGGAATACTTCCATCAACAAAAACCTTACTGCACTGCAGATGACAAATTGCTCATTTGGCTTAATAGTAGGTAAAGATATGGTGGTGACCATTATTATATTACATCAGAAATAGTTCCAATTGTACCAGTGTCTCACACTTTATTCTAAGTCTATCAAGTTCACTTATGTAACTGGCATTGCGTTTTTGGTACGACCTTTAGATACCTTTCTCCGCAGCAGCCTGGATTGCATTAATGTTCGCAGTGCCATTGATCTTGTACATATGTGCATTTGAGCCAAAGCCACCAACACATGATATCTGCAGACACCATTGCAAACCTGCTCTCTTATCAAATAGGCACTGATCACTACATTACAATTATTCTTATTATTATAAAAGACACCATGACACAGCCCAATGTCAAACTCTGCTCTTCTTTTGATTTTCCTCACAACATCCCTGCAGATGGCTTATGCTCCTTTCTTTTTAGTGCATTGATTTTTGTCCTACTAAAGTCATCTATGAAGCATTAATGAATGTTGAGCTAAAACATATGCTATTAATAAGAAGCAGTGTTTGCCTGGCTTGGGCTTTTAATAATCTTAAAGGAGCACGCCGGGATCACTGATAACATTTCCTATGTTTACATCAAAAACCCAAGGTCACAAACCCCAAAAAGGCATAAAACACATAAGAAACCAAGATCAAATGGAATCAGAAAGTTAAACCCTTCCTATTTCTAGCATATATATCATAAATAGAAACTGCCAAGTCTAACCAATCTTAGAATTGCATAGATTATGATTTCTCTTTCAAATGGTTAAAAAGCTCATACTATCTCATCGTGACCTATACTCCAACCAGAAGAAGGACACACACTCTTAAACTGACACTCGTGTTATTGTAGATTGATCTCCATCTCCCTCAAAGCATTTTTGACATCTATTGTCCATTCAACAATAGAATTTTCAATAGAATTTTTACCACAAGAAAATTCTCCAGGAGATTCAATCCATCAAGCTAGACATATAATTGACTCCATTCAGCACAAAGGTTTAAGTGGTTCCAAAGATAGAATTCCCTTGCTAGTCTATCCAAGCCTTTTTACATGAGGAACATGGTTTTGCACAAAGTACTTGCCACTTTTATGGATATAGCTCTGCAGTCACTACCTGACTTAGATATCCTTAAATTAGAAAGCATGTCATACTTGTATTTCATAAAAGAAACTCTCTCAAGATAGGGCCCATAATCCAAAGGATGTAAACAAGGAGCAATTCCAAAATATAATCCAGCTAATTGACACACTCAATATTGAATAATGACTTGGAAACAATGGGGAAAAAAATCAAGTTAAAAATTACATACAACAGAAGTCACATCATTGAGTGCATCCTTCCAAGAATCTTGTGAAGAAAGGAGATCCCCTGAAACATGAAACGAGTCAAGGAGTTGACAGGTTGTTTCAAAATTCGGGTAATTAGAATAGAAAAAATTTTGGCACACCTTGATGCCAAGTAACTTTATCAGCCCAAGAATCCTGTATGGTTGATCGACCAGACCTGAAAATAAAAGGAAACATTACTCCAATAGCAGATATGAGATCTGTAATCTACAGACATGTTAGTATAAGAGGAAGGGATAGATGGGTATATTAAACAAAATAAATATCATGCATGTTGAAATTTATCTTAGGATGACCCACTTTTTTGCACCAAGGAGGTTCTTATGTCCTCAAAGGGACAATAATGCAGCCCAATTATTAGGTAATTGAACTTATTACCACCCCCTCTTGAAGGGAATGTTATTGACCATTGGCGCGAAAACATGAAGGACCAAACTCCACAAGCATAGGTTAAATTTTCTAAAATATGTCCTCCATCTTTTTCCATTCCAGCAAAAAACAATGTATCCACAATGCTTTCCAAAAGATGACATTGGTACAAGTCATTTAGAATGTGATCACCCTTTCTATTCAATACATAATAATCCTGAAAGAAAACAAATAACAGCAGATAGTTCCAGATCTGGAATTAGGAAATTCCAAATAATTTAATGGAAGCCCTAATAATGAAATAAGATAGAAACCCTAACAAGTAAAATGAAGAAAAAATAATAATCTATGCTACTTTATGCCTACCATAACATAAGTTTGAAATTTCTCTTGGATACTTCATCTCTCCACCCAAAGTAATCAAAATTATTGTTGAAGGGAATAAAAACAGGCCTCTTCCTAGCTGTATTACACCCTATACCCCATGAACCCAGCAATTCCTTAAAAACAAAGCTAGACATCACCCATAGAATGTGAAGAACAAAACTAGCTTCCTTCCATTAAGTACTCCATTACAACGAATTAATAAATGATATGCAGTCTCAACGTTCCTCCAAAGAAGGAAGGACACAGCATAACATAAGTGAGGCTAATCATGCTTTTATGAATCGGTAAGGAAGAGAAATAAACTCTTAATTAGTGTCCTAGGCTTATTCCTATGAAGTATATACATGGGACATACACATGAGACAATATGAATACAACAGCAAAGTTTTAAAAACCAGACACAACCGTCAATCTAAGACACCAAAAATATGATATTATGTTTATGTGGCTAACGATAAATCAAATATTTCACCAACAATTCAAGTATTTTGCAATGCTTATAACAAATAACTATTTAGAAGCAGCAACAGTCCCTCATTCAACTTTCTTTCATCTTTGGGTTTTAATCTCATCAATCTCTTCATTCTCATCAATTTCATCAATCTCGATAGTGTTATGAGGATGGGAAGAATTGATTGCAAAAAGCAGACAGAGAGGAGAAGGGAGCAGTCCTGCTTTGTTGCATCTGTCATCTGTGACTGCTCCAACATCTTCTGCGATTGCTGCAAAGGTGACATCCCACAGGAAGAAGAGGAAGAAGAAAAAGAAGACAACGACAAAGAAGTTGAAGAACAGGAATGAGAGAAATGACAAAACCTTTGGAATTTAAAGATCTGGGTCTTTAAATTTCCGTGTTCATTCCAAAACCCTAGAAATTAGGGCTCACTCCGATTTCTGTGTTCACAAAATTAGGCTTTGACATCTCACTAACTCAAATTTCTTTTTTCACTCCAAAACCCTAGAAATGTCATCCTTCAATTCAACGATCTCGGTCTCTTTAGATCCCTAAAATTTTAACACTTAATTTTTGTTGAGATAGCTGTTTGTTATTGTTGTTGTTCTTGTGGGTGTCGTTGGTGTTTTTGGAATTGTTGTTGTAGTTGTTGCAGCAGCAGCTGTTGTTGTTCTTCACAATGAAACACCCATTTGCTGTTGAGATAACAAGCTATTGCTGTTGTTGTTCTTGTTGTTGATGTTAAGTGTTCTTCAAATTGTTGCTGTAATAACTACTTCACAATGAAGGAACTGTTGCTTCTTCAACAAGGGCGACAAGACAGAGAAGAAGAAAGCTTGGTTAAACTACTAAGTGTCCGTTTGGCAGGGCATTTTTTGGCTTTTCTTCTCCTTATAAGGAGGAGTCCTGCCAAACAAATTCTCTTCTCCTTAAAATAGCTTTTTTTATGAATAAAAATTTAAAAAGTAGCTTTTAAGTAAATGCTTTTGGAAAGAGCTTTTACTTCACCTTATTTTTTATACGCCAACTTTTTAGGAAATATATTTCTTTTTATTCCATTTATATCCTCACATTGAAGGATATGAAATTTCAAATATATTCATACCATAAATTCATTTACTCTCACGTCCTCTCTTCCTCTTTAATTTAGCTTTTAACTTTTAACTTTATTTCAAAAGTTTTGAAATAAGTTTGTTTTTAAAAATAAAAATACCAAACAACTTTTAACCTTATTTCAAAAGTAATTAATTTTTGCTTCTCCTCATAAGGAAAAGAAAAGATGAAAAAAAGCTCTGCCAAACGGACATTAAGATAATGATTTAAAACCGTCATCCTTGATGGCTTTAAGAGCCAGACTAAAAAAAAATAGTGCATCCGGGGGAGGGGGGGACTGAAGAATTGTCACACACATTGCTTTTCTTGTCCCGCATCAAATATTACTCAAAACATATTATGTTGCAGCACTTAAAGGACATGAACTTTGAGAAAACGAGATATGCCAAACCAGGTTGTAATAACCGGGGAGGTCATCAAGAGAGTTAGAGTAGGTAAGGTTTTACCAAAAGAAGAAAAATATATGGGCGCCTTCACACAAAGTGCAATAAATGAACACATAAAAGAATTTGGCCAAACTGCGAAACGAACCCCCCAACCCCGGGTAATTTACAGGATTTGCACCTAACCTCTTGTGGTTGAAAATTCGGCAACTAACCCACTGGTGCCAATATGTGTTGACAAGAAGACACCTCACACATCAGGGAACATTTGAGAGGCATGGAAGCCTCACATGCAGTTATCCAATCCTTCTACTCATTTAACTCCAACAAATTATTTTTGAGCAAAGGCTACTTAAAGAGCCTTAATAGTTACCATGAACTCGTGAAATCAGGCAACAACAATATGACAACTATGTGAAACCAAGGACAGGAAACTGATCCTTGAGGAAGGATAGATAAAGTGACAGCGTTTTTCATGCAGAGAAAGGACCAAAGAGAAAATTTTGGATCAGATTCATGTGGCAACCCTTGGACTATTTTGGGGTTTCCCCCGCCGGGGGGGGGGGGGGGGGGGCATGCAAAGCCTTGATTTTCAATCTTTCTTTAAGTGATCAACTAAATCTTCAAATTTAATGATTCAATAGAATCAACAAAAAAAATAAAAATAAAACAAAGAGATCAATATGATAAGCATGGTAGCAAGCCAAAGAAATCCAACCAGTTCTGGCTGCCCATCATCAACTGGATCTGGTCATGTCAGCCACTAGTTCTGGTCACAATCATGAATCTTAACCTATAAAGTATACAGTAGATTTAATCTTATTGATAAAACAAATTCTGTAAGGAGTTAGACAGAAATCGTTCCAAACTAGTCATATTTTCCTTCGTGCAACTATTCGCCAAAATTCACAGAAACAGAGACAGAGACAGAGACTGGGCAAAAATGGAAAAATTGGAGATGTGAACAATATTCTCTTGTTTAAAAATGTGCAAACTATAGAGAATCTAATTCTGAATCTGGGGTTGATTGGGGCCTTTAATTTGCAAAATGTAGTTCATTCCAGTTTTATCAATTGGACCCTTTAATATCTCTCAAAGTTCTATTTTTTAGAAAGAAGAAGAGGAAGAAGAGGGAAAAAAGCAGGCAGAGGATGGGGTGGAAAGAGGAATAGATGAAGAAGAGAGCACTGCATTTTTCTGGCAATTCTTATTTCCTTCAACCATTATTTTTTAATGGCCCTTAAGAGTGGGGAGTCTAATCGGTGTTAACACTTCGGGATTGGTTGGCAGAGTCAAATCATAGGGGATTATCTGCCACTCATGCGAATCACAAAGAGAGATAAAATTTGCAAAAGGTTCCATGGTATTAGCCAATTTGTTTAAGAAAAAATGCAATCAGAAACGTGAAGTATTAAAAAACATCTTGAGTTTCTAAAAAACAATAAACACTTAGATATACTGGGTAGAACATCCAGCCACCTTTGAGTAGGTATCATGTCCAACATGGTTTGCAATATGGATATGGTTCCCATTTTGAAATATATCTGCCTCAGAACTGGTTCATAATTACCCTATATGTGGAACTAGCAAAACTCTGGCAATGAAAGGTATAAGACATATAACAGCTGATAGCAAGGATGGAGAATCATAAGTCCCTTTTCCCCATTCAATTCTATCTAAGGTAGTGTTTTTCCATTGAAGATATAATTTAGCTCTCACCAACACATGCTGTATTTTATTATCTCTTCCTTTTTTATATTTTTTCTCCCCATTTTTGCTAAACTTGAACTAGAAATGCAAGTAGTATCAACAGATCTGTGCAATGGAATGTCAACATGAAGAATTGTTAAAAAAAAAAAAAAAAAAAAAAAAAAAAAAAAGAAACCTAGCGCAGACAGTTTCCCAAAAAAATTATTATTCATATGAATTTATGATCATATGCAGATATTATGTACCATCCTTAATTGTCAAACATTCACAGAGCACAAAAAAGTTGAAATGTGCCATTGAGTAGAAGAAAGCACAAATTATACCACGAAATGTTAATGTAACAGCATCAACAGATTGGAAGATTTTTGAGTCCCCATTAACATACCAAAATTAAATTAGAGGAAAAATGAGAATACAGAAGATTTAAATAATTAACCAGCTATAGAATAGTGTGATACCTGCTAAGACTTGCAACTGACAAACCACGATTCAAAGCTTCTTTGAGAATGTGGGAGCCAACAAAGCCATTTCCACCCAACACAAGTAACTGGGTCAAAATATAAAGTTAAAGAACTTAAAAGCAAAAAGAGATAAACGTTTACCAATAAAGACAAACCTGAATTCATGAAACTAAATACCTTCTCAGTTGGAGGAGTTACATTTACTGTCTCTGCTTCTTCAACTTTCAAAGGTTCATCTACCTTATCAGCTTCTGTCGACAAGAATCTTCCACTCCTTGAGACAGAGATTGTGCTGTTTCAATTAATTGCAGTAAACAAAAGAATTTAATATACATGCAAGTCAGGGAGAATCCCGAGTGAAGTATCTCAAACTTATATGATATAACCATAACCCATGTTACTGCTCATGAATAACACAGAAAGCCCATCTTCATGGTGTGCATAAAAAAGTTATGAACTCTGTTCTTTCCAATGTTCTTACATTTATGTCTTTTCTTGATTCCAATCCCACAATCAAGTCCAAGTCCTCCAACATAAAGAAGCTGATTATGCATAAGATTTCATTCTTATGTCTTTCTTTCATTACTTTCTTCTTCCAATAGCATAAGACAAACTCTATAAAACTGACCACGGAACATTGAAAAGCAAAGAAAGAGAAAAGCAAGGTCATAAATGTGACGAAACCTCGTTTCTCTTCTCTGAAATCTTCGACAAACAAACAAGTGTAAGAGGTAGAATTCGAACCACCCATCATATTGGGTAATTGCAAATAGCATTTAAGCAGTAAAAAAATCCAGCAGAAAGAGGGCAGCAATATAATCAGTTCTCAACAAATTTTTGTTTGGATGCCTAGTTCACAAGCTAGCCAAGTTATGCTTATTACTTGATCAAAACAGGGGTAAATTGCAACCCCTAAACCAGCCCATTTGTTGACTACATAATCTAATCCACCTCGTGTAAATTAGAGCTCATTGAAGGGGACATCACCAATCAAACTTTGCCGCATTGGTCCCCTTTGAGAATGGTGAAAATACTTGGATCATTTTTTTTGTCATGGATCGGATGCATTTTTGTTTCCTACTCTAGAACATAACAGATAGTGGGATTCTTCTTGCTAAGAATTATTGACTTGAACGCTTTTTCCAGTAAAAAATTCCTCAAATAATTAGAGAACTATTGTCTTGCAAAGCAATAATTTAACCACTTAAGGCCATCATTTAATACCCATAAAATGGCCAATAGATACATAGACTTTCCAGCAGACAATCGCAAATTTGCAATTTCCATTCAATGAGAGCAATAAGAGAAGCATGTTGGGTTTAAGCAATTTTGGGCACATTCAATTTCCAAACCAAACAAAAACCAAGCACTGAAGTTGATCGATCAGAATAATTAGAGAAAACGTTGAGGGGACACTCACTAGATTCTGGAGAGTGATAATCGTGAATCGATCAAGCGAGACACAGATGCCTTCATCTCCCTCTCCCTCCCTCTCTCTCTCTCTCTCTCTCCCCCCAAAAAACTCTGAAGTATTTTCTCAAAACTCAAAAGGGCAGAGGAGTAATTTTTTTTTTTTTTTTGGGGGAGGACGAGTGTAAGTGGAGTCGATACCTAAGAAAAAGACGTTTTAGTGTTGGCTTGTTCACCAAGAGAAGAGGAGAGAGAGAGAGAGAGAGAGACCGAGAGAGAGTAAGCGACAGAGACACGAGGCACGTCATAGGGTGCGTTGAGAGGGAACTTGTGCACGTGGCTCAATGCGTGCCTGGAGAGGCTGTAGAATTTGGGGAATAGAGGTTCCTCCCTCTCAAATGTAGCTCAAGCCAATTCTTTATTTTCCTCAAAATTTCCTTTTGAACCTTAATTTGTATTTATTCTAAAAAAAAATTAAAATGCAAATTGTTATTAATATCATTGTTTATCATTTATTCATTTCATCCTGCATGTCGGTTGTCTATGTTTCTATAGTAGTCTGCTGTTATACAAATCGAGTCAAGTTCGAACTGCTCGATCAACGGTTGGACTCGACTCGATTTTGACCGAATTCAAGTTGAATTTGTTATACAATCAAATCAAATTTGAGTAATAAAATTTTAAATTCGAAAACTTATCGAGTAATTCAATAATATATATTAATATATATTATATATACGTGTGTGTGATTATAATATAAAAAATAAAATATATTAATATATTATATAATAATCAAGTTTTCGAGTCAAGTTCGAGTAATTTTATTATACAACCGAGTCGAGTTCGAGTCCTATTATTTACTATTCGTTGAGTTTGATTTCAAGTTCAAGTTTGAGTCGGATTAAAAAAATCGAATTCGAGTTCAAGAATAGGGATACTCGGGATTCACTCGACTCGATACACCCCTAGTCTCGTTTATTTCCTTAAAAAAATAGTCTCCATTATGTATTGCTCTAATAACTTTTATTTTTGTAGTATTTGCATTTATAGAATAATTAATTTGGTAAAACATAGAGGGAGAACATTTTTCAAGCAATCCTAAACAGCTTCTTAGTTCTTAGTCCAATAGGGATATATAAGTTACAACAACTATAATTAATTACCATTAAGTTAGGCAAGAAAATCACTCCATTAGAACAAAGGAAACTACTCCTAAAATCGAAAATTAGTTTAAAATTAGATATGAAGTCAAAAAAATGAGGGGAGAAAATGGAAGTTAATATAATAGGAGCATTTCGTGGTCACGAGTGAGAGTGAAGGGGGTGTTTGATCCGGAAAAGCTAGCTCAGCACTCGTAAAAAAGGAGGAGGAAAGCATGCACAGATTGAGAAACAAGGTGGGAATGAGAAAAAGGAAGACAAACAAGGAGAGAAGACAACCCCAAATCAGCAAGGAGCCCCAAAAGATTGTTGGACATTGTTGGACATTGACCAGATTCAGAAGCCTTAATGGGCCTTCTCCCACAAAATCTGGGCATGCGGTCCAAAATAATTTTTCCAATTTCTCCCCCAACTAATTGTTGGATTTCTTTTTTCTTTTTTCTTTCTTTTTTTTTTATTTTCATCGATCGATATCATGATTTCATTCAATTAATCCAGTCTGAATATTGTAGGGCCCATTGAGGAGTTAGCTCTCTCAAATCCTTTTTCTCCATTCTCAAAGCTCGCACTTAAGACCTTTGGTTAAGTGATTAGAGTGTCTAATTATTGAACCCAAAGGAGTTTGGTTGAGTTGTCAGATTCCTACAAATGTGAAATAAGGCTGCACAAGAATTCCTTGTATGTATTGACGTCTCGTGGATTTAGTAACAATTAACTTAATTTTTAAATTCAAATATTAAGAATAGGAAAAAGGCACCGGGAGAGCTCACCCTTAATGAGTCTAACAATTAGCTCAAGTTGGATTAGTCGAGACCAATAAATTGATAATTGGATACTGATTGATCAAAAAAATTCCATGTAAATTCATTGAAATAATTAGCCTCAAAATTATAAGTTTTATCACGTGAATCAATTGGGTCATTTGCTACTCTAATCTAATAGCTTAAAACAGTATTTCTAGGTAGTGAATTTAAACTAAAAGCATTATTAAAAAAATCAAAAGCAATTCAACCATGAAATTCGACAATATATTTCCCAGCTCAATACCTATAGATCACTATTCAGAGTAGAATTCAATACTGATGATATTATCTCAAAAACTTTTTACTAACTAAACTAATTAATCATCATAAGGAAAGATAAAGCACAGGTTTGAAGGTATTCAATCAATTCAATTGTGGCTTTGGAGTCCATCTAAGACACTCGTCACCCTTGGTCTGTACTGTACTTGGCTTTAGGTCTAAACGTGGTAGGACAGGCAGCTCTAAGCCCATTTTAGTAGGCTTGGATACCTTTTCCAAGTCCATGAACTTAAGCGTTAAAGGGGTTTGGCTTAGGCATGGTATATCTCTAAGTTTTGAAATGTGAAGATTAGGATGTATATGTTCTTTGCAAACCATGTTTTTCATGTGTAAATGGTCATACCACTCGGTTATTTGTTAGGCACGGATACCATGTTCTTCAGTACTTGGTTCTATTTGAAGATCAACCATTTGAGATGGATTTTGGCTTTTGAAAGTATTCCACTTATAATATATATAGTGTCCAGCCACTTCTTATAAAGAAAAGAAGGGAAAAAAATCATGAAGAATCAAATTCCTCATGTCTTTTGCTAGGCTCTCGTAAAGTAGCTTCAAGAACAGCTTGGGAACTCTGTTCCCAGTGACAAACCAAAGTGGGGCCGAGTACCTGATAAGTTAGGAATGAATCAAATGGCAGACAGGGATACGCCCTGCCCAACTTGAATTTGTTCCGAAAGCAATAGCAAATGGCAGAATCTTGGCAAAAGTAAACCCCCAATACTAAGAATCTTATGAGGGGGTGTTGTTACTTTTGTCATCATGGTTTGATGTCTCCAAGATCTTCTGCATTAGTAGGCATCATGGAGAAAATGAAAGTGATTTCTCATTGGGGTCCAGGGAGTGAAATGTGCTCAGGGACAGTTGAGCATCTGGGTTTTTTCTTCCCATGGTTTTTTGGCAATTTTATTAGTCCTAGTTGGGGAATGAATAGATTTTGAAATCCCCTTTTCAGGATTTGCTGAGGTATAGTACTTGCATTTTACACAATATTCCCTTATCCAAAACAAGAAGCGTTAACCAAAGAACTATACATGCATCAATTATCCGTTAAGATTTGCTAGATAGATTTTAGGGGATACCATGCCTATGGTAGATTGTTCTTATCGATACAATAGTAGATCAACAACATCAAATTATGAGGATATATGCATACAATATTCAGATGTATTTCATTTATCAAATTTAGTTCTCAGTGATTTATAATTGTAACTAATAATTTGATACAAGAGACAATTTTGTGTAAATGATCCAAACCTCAACCAGTTGGTGTGATACGCTATTCAACTCATTTCAAAGCCATGTCACTTACTCACCCAAAAGAGAAAAGCACCTTGAAACAACATTGTATTCGACCATAAAAGCCCTAAGTTACACCTTAACTCACACCACCTTCGTCTTCTTAAAAATTTTGATTTCGAATCTTTATGTAAAATAAAGAAATAAATAAAAACAAAAGCCCCTATTCACTCAAGTAAGGCAACTCTCTCTCCCTTTTCCTTAAAAACCCCCTATCTACCCAAGTCAGGCAACTCTCTCTCTCTCTCTCTCTCTCTCTCTCTCTCTCTCTCTCTCTCTCTCTCTCTCCCCATGACATAAGATTCCAACATAATTAGTTCTCGTACTAACATTAGATTAATTTGGACGCTAACTTCCTAGTTAACCCTGCTATGGCAAACAAAACCAGGTGCCCGCATCCATTCAATGTGTATCATCCTATATACTATACAATAAAAAATTATCATAACAACAATTCCTTATAATAATGGGATTCGATCATTATTCTTTCTTTTCTTATATTTCCATCTATTTTATTAACACTCAAGATAAAGCATATTCAAGCCACCGAAACAAATGGATTGCACCACTATTGTTTGAAGAACATTAGATGTTAGATGATAAAGCTAACTTTCTCTTTTTTTTCCCCTTAATTTTTATTAGGAGATTTGTGAATTTATAACTTAATCAGTTAATTTTTCTAATGCAATTATTAAATAGCGTGAAACATTAGGTCTAAAATCAAGGACATCTAATAACAAAATATTAAAATTTTTTAATTTAGATCTCGAGTTTTGAAAAAATCAACCCTTGAATTGGACGCTACAGCTATTCAAACTGGATAACTTAGATTTTCAGTTACCTAGGCTCAAATGCCCAAAAAAATATTAGGTTTAAAACATGTTTTATTTAAAAAAAAAAATGGGTACACTGTTAATTTGTTGTCGACAAGGAAAAATTTTCATATGCGACTACTCGAGGATGAGAGATCACATTTGCGACTTTACGTGCACATAATCTAATGTATTGGGAGAGGAAAAAGATTAATAAATTAAGCATATGGTTAGTGGATTGATGCTTTAGATTATTAACTTAAATATTAATTTAAAATTGATTTAACTATAAATAAGGTTCTAATCATAATGCAAGTGTATTACGTACAAAAGTTACATATTTTTTTATTTATTAATTCTGGTAGATGGAAAAGTGAAAGGTGAGGCAGTACGTGGCAAACAAAAGTTGGGAAGCATTTCAAAGCCAAGTGGGAATCACAAATTATATAAAAGCATCAACACGAAAATCAGAGACATTATCAAAGTACTTCGAATATTTTAATAAAATATATTGCGTTATAAGTCGGAAAGCCAAGCCAATCACCATTTCGACTACAATTGCAGATCTAAATTTGAGGATTTTTTTTTATATTGAAAATATAATGAATTGAGTTACATAGTTAGAGATAATATTTTCCTATTTAATTATTAAATAAATTATAATTATTTTAAAATTTAAAATTCAGGAGCACATGAGAAACCCACTTGCTGTTTAAAAATTTAAACCAAAACTTTAATTTTTCTGGACTTACTTTTATTTTATTTTATATATAATTTTTTAATTAAAAATTGTAAAAAATATAAAAATTTAAATATATTAATATATTATCGCATCTAAGCCAATGAATTATATTTTAATTAACACTATCTCTTTTTTCTCTTAAAAATTTCAAGTTTTAGACTTTTAATGTAAAATATATATATATATATATATATATATATATTTATATATATTATGACATCTAATTTTAACCAAATTAAAGTAAACATTTTCATTAGACATGTCATCGGGGTAGTTTCGGTCTGAAAATTGGCCCAATAGGCGTAGAAAAGTCCAGCTCGTGAACCAGACCGGAATAAACAGTAACCCGAATCGGATCGGCTCGGGTACTATAACAGGCCGGTCCGGTTCAACTCTTTTTTGAACCAAGAATCAGCCCGAAACCAGCCCGGCTCGCCGGTTCCAATGGCGGCTAATTTTGAGGTTATTTTGGTCCATGAGGTCAAAAAATTTTCCTATAAATACCTAACATCCCATTTTCAAAATCTCCACGACAAAATCTCTCTCTCTCACATCTATATTCTTTCAATATTACTACATTCTCTCAATTTCCATCATTTTCATTATCATTTACACCATTTCTACAATTTTCTATATCATTTTCATTACCATTTTTTATATCATTTCCACCATTTTTTGAAACAATTTCTACACCATTTTCATTACCATTTCCATTATCATTTCTACCATTATTCACATTTATACCATTATCTACATTTCTACCATTATCTACATTTCCAAAACACATTCTCAAATTTGTATCCTAAATTTTTGTGAAACTCATTCACTAGTATGCAACAGTATAGCATGTCTAAGAAAATTTTGTCTAGTGACAACTAATTATCGAAAAAAAGAGGTATTTAAGCGAGGACAGACGAACTCCACCTCTTATCTGGGAACTTTCCTGGTACTCTTATTACAGAACGGTCTGGGTAGAATCTAAGGGAGGATTACAAATTTTCCATAACTTTTAACATTCATCAAGATTTGGCAAGATTTCAAAGTTGGGTGCTCAAATTCAAGATTTTATAAAAAATTACCGCGATATCCGTCAAGTCGGTACATTTAATTTTTTTGCATCTTTATTTTCTTAAATTTGCATTACATTTTTTTTAAAAAAAAATTAAATCTTAATTTTTTTAAAAAATGGCCGGAACACACTTTTCACAATCTTCTCAACAATCTCCTCTTCCTCCATTTTTTTTACAAGATGAAATTTTCGATAATATAGATATTGAAATTCTTTTAGAATAAACTGAATCTAGTAACACAAAATCTAACACAACACGAACAAAAAAAGATAAATTAATATATAAATTTTTTTTGGAAAAAAATTGATGAATAAAAAGTAATTTGTAAAATTTGTCATCAAAAATATAAATTTTTGAAGAGTTTGGGGTAGGCACACTTAGGAGACACTTAGTTAATAACCATCCAAATAAATTACCACAAACAAAATAAACACAAATTGCTATAAGAGGAGATAATATAACTGATATATTTAAATATAATTCGGATAAAGAAAAAACTGAACAAATAGAATAGCTAGCAAAAAAAGAATTACCACTTAGTATAGTTACATGTCCCGTATTTGAAGAATATGTACAAAAATATTTACAACCCGGTTATAAAAAAAGTAATAGAGCATCCGGTAGGAGGAGATCATTAGATAGATATCAAGAATTAAAAAATGGTATAATTATACAATTTATGAATAGTCAATGTAAATTTTCAATAATTTCAAATAATTGGAAAAGTGAGTATAAAAAAGAATATTATATTATAGTAATATGTCATTGGATAGATAATTCATGGTTTTTAGAGAAAATGATTTTAGCTTTTCAATGTAGAAAATTTCTACATTCTAGTGTACATATAGTTAGAATAATTTCAAATATTGTTTATAATTATGGAATAAGTGATAAAATTTTTTCTATTTTATTTGATAATGTTTCGACTAATACTATTACGGTTAATAGTTTAAAATATTTTTTAAAAACAATTTTAAACGAAACTTTTTCTCATGTTAGATATGCATGCAATTTAATTAATTTATATGTTAAGGATGGTTTAGCAATAAGAGAACTATTTTTAAAATCTATTCGCTATTTAATTCATCAAATAAGAAATTCTTCTACAAAAATTCAAAAAATGAGACAATTATGTATGTTATATAATAAAAAATTTAAACTAGAATGTGATATTAGTTGGGATTCAACATATGACATGTTACAAGGTGTACTTATTTTTCAAAATATTTTAATTAAATTTGTAAATTCTAATTATGAATATGATTTTATTGATAATACCGTTTTTGATTTTGTATCTATACTTACTAAATTATTGAAAATTTTTTATTTATGTATAATTTTATTTTCCGGATGTTACTATCCAACTACTCATTTAATGTTACCAAATCTTTATAAAATTATTTATGTATTTAATCAATTTGAAAATGAAGAAAGATTTGGTGAAATTGTTTTTTCAATGAAAACAAAAATTTTAAAATATTATGAAAAAAATTCAATTTTATATTTTGTTGCAAGTGCATTAAATCCACGTATTAAGGTTGAATGTGTTGAAATGTTAATAGATTATTTTGTACAAACTTTTTCATCAGAAATGTCTATTAACCCACATTTTTTAAAACAACAAACATCTCGTACTTTATAAATAATATTTGAACTATATGAAAAGGAAAATAATAATTTAGATACTAATAATGTAAGTAGTAATAGTAGTAGTAGCACTCAATCATTTTTATTTTTATTTACTCCCTTACACATGTTAGGAAAAAAACAAAGAACTTTTTCATCATCATTTAATGAATTACTTTTATATAAACAAACACCTAAGTTAAAAGGTTTTGATGATACAAATTTATATGATATATTAGCTTGGTGGAGAAATAATATATCGTATTATCCAATTTTGGTCCAAGTGGCCAAAGATGTACTAACCCCTCCGGTGTCAACAGTGCATTGGAAAGTGCTTTTAGTGCAGGTGGTCGAGTGTTAACCGAGAAACGTATAAATTTAGCAGACAACACTTTAGAAATCTTAATTTGTATTAAAGATTGGAATGATACAGAAAAAAGAATGCAAGAAATCATCAAGGTCTTGAAAGATGATGAACAAGAAGTAGAAGAAGAATAAGAATAATAATTTTATTGTATAAAAATCATTATAAATAGAAAAAAAATCAAAATGATGTAAAAATCAAAATAATGTAACAAAAAAATTAGTGGATTTTAAAATTCAAGTGATGAGTTTGGTAGTGGATGTACACCGAATTCGATGGAATCACTCTAAAAATTGTCTCTAATTTTTAATTTATTTTTTTTATAAAAAGTGAATTAAAAAAAAACAAAATGAAGAAATAAATCAACACAAAGTTAAAAAAAAATTGGAGTTATAAAAATAAAATAGAATTAAAAAAATAGAGAGTAATACAAAAAATAGTTAAAAAAGAGTAAAAAAAATTCTAAAAATACATATTATTAAAAAAGAAAAAAAGAGAGATAAAAAAAATCAATTGAGGGAAAAAAAAAAGGGAGTTAAAAAAAAAAAGTAATGGTCCGACCGGAACTGGACCCGGCCCAATCTGAATCGACATGTCGGTTCTGATTCATTAGGCCAAATCGATTCAACTTAAAAAAAAAGGGACCCGGTTACAAGTCTAATTTTCATCTGGGAGCCACAGTGGGTCTTGCTACAGCTGTGAAGCTCGCTCGTTGTGCAAAATTGACTGCTTGCGTATGGAAATGGTTGAAACTTTAAAGCGAAGGATTAGTGAAAGAAAAGATAAGAGTATACCTTTCTCGGCCTTTTGGCTAAGATCAAGCGAAAAGATAAGAGTGATGAAGTTCCACAACGAAAAGGAAACGAAACTTGTAGCGAGTGAAACTGATTAAGTGCTCAGTTAGAGGAATCAAAATTAGCAATAAAAGTAAAAGATTAAACAGAAGGAATTAAACTCTTTTGAATTGGATAATCGAATATCTTATTTTTTTAATTAAAAATTTTGAATTTAAATTATAAAAATAGAAAAAAATGATTTGAGAGAATAAATCTCTTAATAGATTTTATAATATTTATATCAGATTAATCAAATAAAATTTAAACATAGATTAGTAAAAGAAAAAAAGAAAAGATAACGAGAAAGAATGAGTTTGCCTCTTATGTCTTAATGTCAATTTTTTTTTGTATTTTTTATTTGGTATTTAAAATTTTACTTTAATTAATTCGAATTGATTTATTATCTAACGTTTTTTTGAAAAAAAAATTTTTTAATATAATTTTTTTAATATTTATAAAAAATTAAATTCATGATTATAATTAAAAAAAAATTTAAGCCAACTAACCTTAATGCCAATTAGGAAAGAGGCAAAAGGCAAATCTACATTAATTATATGATATTTGGAGGTATGATGTGGGGGAGTAACAAGGTGCCCCCACATAATGGTATCCTTTTTTACATTGTGGAAGGTGATGAAATAATCGGGCCCACATTTGTAATTTTCTGCAGGGGATTATGATTGGGGCAGGGGACCTATACACTGGGTTTGTTTAGTGCGCCTGTCCTTTCACTAACCTGTACGCCCACTCCATTTCTTGCCTTGCTATTTCGAGGGAACATGGAAAACAAATCCAACTTCCTTTTCAAAACATCTCTGCTTCTTTTTCAGAACACCTCATCTTATTAAAACAATTTATACTTATATAATTTTTTTATATTTTTTTCAAATTTAATAAATTATTTATTTATTTAATTATAATTTTTATTTTTATATTATTTATTTTATAATTAATATTTAATATTTATATAAATTTTTTATATTTTTTATATTTACATATTTATCTAAATTTTTATTGTACCGTTTGTTTCTCTGTATCATTATTTATCCATTTCTATTTTCTTGTTTTCGTTTTCACACAACGTAGTCCATTCCCGTATTATTTTGTGAAAACAACCTTTTTTCACAAGAAAATGTTTTAAAATTATATTTAAAATAAAAATTTTAACTAACAAGAATAAAAAATATTATAAAGTAATTTTATCATTATAAATATTTTTTAATTTTTTTAATAGTAGTTTGTTATATAAGCTTCAAAAATTATCATGATAATATATATTTTTTTATTTGCCAATTGAGATGGAGAAGAGCCCAAGCTTTGCCATTAGCAAACGAGGGATGAAAGTGACTGTGGGGTTGGTGGTCATGTTCATCCTTAAACACCTGAATTTTATTTTATTTTATTTTTTTATTTGTCAATCGCTGCCTATTCGAATTTTTTGTATATATGTTTTTCATTATATGCATGATGTATCCCAAGACAACAACAACAGTAAAATGAATTTTAATCATAAATTTTAAAGTTAAACATTTGAAAGATAAAAAATGATTCATCTATTATATAAAATATTTTTTGATTTAGTACAGGATAAGGAAAGAGTGATCATATATATATTCAATTTTTTTTTATATTTTATAAAAAAATTATTTTTACGTTTCGAATCTGTTGTTTTAAGATTATTAAAAAAGTAATTCTATCATTACGTCAAATTTCATATCTATATATGTTTGAAAGATCAATATAAAAAAATAACACATAATGTTTTGGTGATCTGAAACTTTAGCTAATTATCATTAAAAGTGTGTGGCGCAAAAACCACCGATTGGCTAATTATTTTAGTTTAATAATATTGGGGGGGGGGGGGTGGGGTTAACCCTAGGAAGAATTTTTTGTTTGACAGAAGAAATCAAATGAGAACGCCAAAAGAAAGGGTTGCCTTGCCCTCACTTTAACCCACATATAATATAATGATTGTGGTGGTCTAGTCCCATCATTACCCTATACGTATAAAGAGCCGGTTGGATTTACTATTTACCGCACTGTTCATGTGCTTTTTATGCCCCGGGTCCCTCAATTGCTATTATCCTATAACCCTTGTTGGGTTACTGTTTATCTACTGTTTATATGCTTTGCTCCGGTGCCCAGGTGGTTGTCCTATATTTCGGAACCCCGCCATCTTCCTTTTTTTTTCTCCATTTGGATCTTTTTTTTTTTTTTTAGTCCAGCTTCTCTTTTTTCTTTTTGTTGCCCGGTTCGGGTCCTTTACTATTCATGTGCTTTGCTACGGTACCCCGGGTGGTTGTTCCATATTTTTGAGATTTTTTTTTTATTTGCATAATTTTTTCCATCCAATTTATTTTTTTTCTTTTCCTTTCCACACGTGTCCTCTATTGTCTATATATTTTTTATGAAAATCTCTATTTGGTCATTCCATATTTTTAAGACCCGTCATGTTTTTCTTTCCGTTTGAGTCCTTTTTTTCTTTTTTGGTACAGTTTCTTTTTTTTTTCTTTATTTGCATACTTTTTTTGGCGATATCCCCGTTTGGTTATTCCATATTTTTGAGATCCTGCTAATTTTTTTTTTTCATCCAAATTCGTTGCTATTTTTTTGGACCCTGCCATTTTTTTTAAAAGGTTCTTTGCACTTTTTTTTATCCATGAAAATTGTGTCTTTTTTTTTAATTTTTTTATTCAATTTTTTTGTACTTTTTCTAACCCTTTTTTTCGCTTAATTCTTTTTGTCATTTGTCATTTGTAAACCACACTTTTTTTTTTTTCTTATTTAGATCCTTACTTTTCTTTAATTCATGACAACACTTTTTTTTTCCTTCTTCATTCAGGTTTTTACACATTTTTTTAACTCTGAGGTCCTTTGTCTTTTTGGACTAGACTTTTTTTTTTTTTCTTTTGTTCAGATTCTTTCACATTTTTTTCACCCTTTTTATCCTCGGGTCCTTTGTATTTTTGGAACATAAATTTTTTCTCTTTTGTTTTTTTCCCCACAGATAGTTATCACTTTATCTTTAGACCATAGTTTTTAATTTCTTTATTCGGATATTTACTCTTTTTATTTTTTAAACCAACTTTTTTTATTTAAATCTTTCATATTTTTTGAATATAATTTTTTCCTCTTTTATTGTTTTTGCCTCATGGATGATCGTCTCTTTATTTTTAAATTATAATTTTTTTCCCGTTGAGCTCCTTACTTTTTTATTTTTTTACTCAAAATTTTTTCTCTTAAGCCATCTATCTTTTGTAGAAATAGGTTTTTCCTCTTTTTTTTTTGTCCCACTTATCCATTCAGTTCATTTTTTTTTATCTAATTTTTTTAAAACTTTAGTCTTTTGTCATTTTTAAACATATTTTTTTCTCTTTTATTTTTTTACTTCACAGATAATCATCTCTTTATTTTTAAACAATAATTTTATTTATTTAGGTTTTTACTCGTTTTATTTTTTGACCCTTTTTTTTCTTCTTTAATCTTTCATTTTTTTTAGCATAGGTTTTTTCACTTTTTTTGACCCCACAAATGATCATCTCTTTATTTCTATTATTTTTTTACTCTATTTATTATCATTTTTTTATTTTATTCGTTGGTTTTTTTAATTGATTTCAGTAATTAAAACTTTTTTATATCATTGATATATATCATATTTTTTATTAATTTGGATAATAATTTAGTTTAAATATTAACTTAATTATAAATTTAATAAATATTTATATAATAAAAAAATATAATTTTAATTTTGCGGGCACCCGGGATCAGCGCGGGGCAAAAACTAATTATATATATATACCCCTCAACTCACTCTCCCCTCGGTGCACTTTCACTGTTGATTCAGATGTGCATCACCCCTTGACTTGCCTGCAGCGACCCTTCTGCGAAACCTCTGCAACTTGACCATCACAACATCATAGGATATAATATAATATAATATAATATAATATAATATAATATCTCTTCATAGAGACTATACTAAAAATTTTAGTACATTTTATAAAAAATTAATTTCTATATGGGTAGTAAAATAAAATAAAAAAAGACACTGAGCTAAACTAAATCAAGTTGAGGTTATAATGGGGACAGTGAGAAGGATATACTTTACATCCCAATGGGGTTAAAATTTGAAATACAATTGCTTTTGGCACAGGAGTCCTACAAGATTAGGAAATGCCCTCCTTTTAAATATTTGAACTATTGATTTATGTAATTGAAAATAATTGAATAGGTTTGTGACAAAATCTAAAAATCAATCACCGATCCGATCTGAGTACCTCTATATAACAGAACTCAATCCAAAATTGAAAAGTAAGAAATAAAATTATAAATTCATATAATCGTCAAGAAATTCATATCAAATAGTATCACCTTTGGGAAAAAAAATGGAAATATACAAAAATAATAATAAAATCTGTTTGGTTGGTAGAAAATTAATGAGAATGCTCTTATAATAAGAGTTGTTGATGAAAGAAATGGACATTCCAATTCCTCTTCTTATAAATTAGCTGCATGCCAGACGTACATAGACACCCTCTGGGCCTTGGCTACCTCGAAATTTTTGAAATCTTCATTCTTCCTCTGTCTGTTTTTATTTCTCTTCATTTTTAATGAAAGATAATCTGATACATGATTGCAAGACAAAATATTAAAAATTTTGGAAAAATGCAAAACTAACCCCCAAACTTTGGATCATTGTCAAATTATCCCCGAACCTTAAACCTTCACAATGTTCTCTCCTAACTTTGAAATTAGGCAAAATTGGTTTCTTCGATTATCTTTTATTTTTCTTTTTGTTTTTCTACAATTTCCTTCTGATATAGAAATTAATATATAGTACATAATATAAAAATAAAATATTAATATTTAAAAGAAAAATAAAACTCAAGACTAGATTGTAACCCTTCTCAACAACTTATGAACAATGGGGAGCAATACCAACCTTGGTTGGTTTAGTTGGAAGGGAGCTGGGTTTCCTTAATTATGGTCGTAAGTTCAACTCTCCATGGGTACAGAAAAAATTATATTGGGAGACCTCCCGTTGAAAAGGGTCCGACAGTAGGTCGATCCGAATTAGTCGGGGTAAATCTCCGGATACTGGATAGGAAACAAAAAAAAAAAAAACAATGGGGCGCAATAGAAATAAATAATTTTTCATTGGTTTTATTTAGATTTCTCTCTTCTTAACACTTTTTTTTTTTTTTTAATTTTATAACCCATAGAAATAATACATTCAAATTTGAAAGTAGAAAGAGATATATAAAATTTTGTTATTTATAGATGTTAAATGTTATAGGTTCTGATTAGTTACTAAATAATAAAGAAATTGGGAGAGTGGAAATGTGGGGGAAAAAAAAATTCTCACTAGCTTTATGAATTGAGAACAAAATTATTTATTTTAAATGATAAATTGACTCAACCTCAAATAATGATAATCTTTCTGCTTGCTATTGAGCGATTGTAGAGACGAGGTGCAGCCCTTTCCTCAGTTATTTTTTTTTTTAATTTCAAAATCCTTTAAATTTTATTTTAGTTTTATTATTTTTATATTATTTTTTATGTTATTTCTATTGTAGTTGCTTTTGTTGCATATGACTCTCAAATATTAAGTTTTTTTGTCAAATGATTTTCAAAATACTAATTTTAATGGGAAAATGAATGACGGGATCAATTTTGCTAAATCTCAAAGTTTGGGGGAGAAATTGTCAAAATTTAGACTTTTAAAGTGTGGGGGTGGTTTGACAATGGCCAAAAGTTTAGGAGGTTATTTTACATTCCCCCCCCCCCCAAAAAAAAAAAATTTCTTTCTTTTTCTTCATTTTTTTTCTTTTGAAAATCCAAAGAGATATACATCCTCTTATAAAAGCATTTATTAGATTAACAGGGTTGTTTGAATGCAATTTGAGCATTAATCTTTTATGAAAGCATATACGTTTACTTTAATACCAAAGTCTTTATTAACATAATATTTCTTTATATTTATTGATAGAGAGATTTTATCAAGATATCCCATTCCCTCACATCGCACAAGAGAAAGAGAGGTGAGAGATGTTTATCAACAAACGATTGATTTAATAGATAAAAATATTAGATCTTTTAATTAAATTTTAAATTTAAAACTTAAAAATAAAAAAAATTACATCAGAAGAACTCCATCCTAAATTGTCTCACAATATTTGAAACAAATTAGTCAGATCATAATTCCGACACCAATTAGTCCAGAGATAGAGAGAGAGAGGTGTTTCCAAATTCATCTGCATCCAGCTCTACCTATTCATTCTATGATTGTATATTTTTGAAAATTTCATTTATATAGGACTATTAGTTGTTACCCAGTCTCCCCAATTTATCGCAATAGCATATTCTATTAATATAAACTTTAAATTCTCAAAAAGAAAAAGTATAACAAAACTTTTTAGTTCTTAGCAAAATGTGCATTTCAATATTTTACCCTTTTTCTTTTTTCTCATTGTATCTCTCATTTTGCTGTTCCTCACTCCTTGGGCGCAAGAAGTGAACCGCTTTGGCGAGTTCACCCGTCGCTGGATTCTAGTTTGGCTCTCTGCCTTGGCACGACAATTGTAAGAGCTGGTCTCGGCCCCTGCCTGAGAATTATAATATATGTAAAAAAAAATATATATATATATTATATTAAAATTAAATCAATTATGTATTAAAATAATAATTTCTTAATTTTGATTCATGTTTGATTTTTCTTATTCTTATATTCTTATATTTGTAATAATTATTTTTATATTTATAATTATAGATTTTTTTATATAAGTCTAATTTATTGTAATTATTCATTGAAGTAATCGACCATTAGGATTCATGTTAATCTTTTTATATTAATTCAAATATCCCCTACCATGTTATCACAATAATTTTCGTCTATATTTCATATTCATATTATTTTATATTTTTAATTTGATACTAGATCCTCTATTGCTAACAAAAAAAAAAGAATTATCTATGCGTCCGTATGCATCTCCAGAAAACTCATGGCCCATTCTGAAAAAGTTGATCTTTAGTATACACCAGCACGTGCCTCTAGAAGACCTCTGGTCTATTTTGGAAAAACTGCTCTTCTGTATATGCACGCACACATCTCTAGAAAATCTATTATTTGTTTTGAAAAGTGACTATTCAGTATGTACATGCACGTGCTTTCAGAAAACTCCTGCTCTTTCAATATACACTTATCGCATCTTTTAAAATCAAATGATTTTTTCTACACCAGTTGAGTTTGAGAAAATATTAAAAAATATATTATATATTAAAATCAAATTAATTATTAATTTGTATCTTTTTTATATTTATATTTTTATATTTATAACAATATATTTTCTGTATAAATTCAATTTATTGCAATTATTCATTGAATCAATAGATTATTAGAATACATATTAATATTTTTATATTATTTCAAATATCCTCTAACATGGTATAACAGTTATATTATTTTATATTCATATTATTTTATATTTTTAATTGTATTAGAAAATATATCATGCATCAAAATCAAGTGAATTATTGAATTGATTTTGATATATATTTGATTTTTCTTAATTTTATATTTTTATATTTATAATAACTATTTTTATATTTGATATAATGAGTTTTGTTTTTATATAAATTCAATTTATTGGTCTGGCCACAAGAGCAAGAAAAATATATATAAATTTAATTTATTGTGATTATTCGTTGAGTCATGGAATATTAGGTTTTAATATTTATATATTGTTTCAAATATTTTCTAACATGATGTCACAATCATATTTGTCTATTTTAATATTCATATTATTTTATATTTTTTCAGGATAGCAAAGTCTCATTTGCAAAAAAAAAAAGAGGGTTATCTACGCGCGCACGTGTCTAGAAGTCTATTGATCCATTATGAAAAACTATATAAGTCTGCTTGTGCCTCCAAAAGACCCCTGATCCGCTCTGGAAAAGTCGTTTTTCAATACAACACATGCCTTCAGAAAACCTGTAATCTGTTCCGAAAAATCTACTCTTCAATACATACTCGCCTACATCTTCAAAAGACTTCTTGTCTATTCTGAAAAAAATTACTCTTTAGTTTCGCATATGCCTCGAGAATATTTCTATTTTGTTTGGGAAAAGTTGTTTTTCAGTATATGCTTACATGCTCCCCCAAAACTCTCTTAATCCATTATAGAAAAAAATTACTTTTCAATATACGCCTATTGTATCTTTCAAATTCAAATAGTTTTTATCATAACACATTAAATTTGAGTAGAATATTAACAAATATATTATATATCAAAATCAATTTATTGATTTGATTTTATACATATTTAATTTTTTTTATTTTTATATTTAATTATTGTTTCTATATTGTAATAATAGTTTTTTATATAAATCTAATTTATTGTGATTATCCAAATAATAAAATATTAGATTTTAATTATTTTTATATTATTTTTAATATTCTTTGATATGATATCACAACTATATAATCTAATTTTATATATTCATGTTATTTTATATTTTTAACAAAATTAATTATATGTTTTGTAAAGGACGGACGCAACATCTCTCCCCTGCGAAATGAAACGCATCATTCCCATTAGTATTAGGCCCCACTTCCATCCAAAAAGGAAAATGATAGCCCAATTCATGACATTAACATAACACCATTCATCAATCATATAGTCATGTATGTTTATAAAAAATTGTACAGAAAAATTGTATTTCTTTCCAAAATCAATCCCTTGTGTATTTATTATTATAGAAATAATTATTAAAATCGTTTTAAGAAAAATAAGAGGAAAAAAATCTTTTTTCTGGTGACATCAGAACAAAACCCAAAACTCTCCTCTCTCTCTCTCTCTCTTACTTTTCCTTACTATAAATTCCACCTCTCCGAACCCTTTCCTCCTCACCGAAAACCCAAACCACCTCTAAGCCCAAAACCAAGAACCCCCCTCCGCCAGAAAAGAGAAAACCCACCTTCCTTGTCCAAAAAAAAAGAAAAAGAAAAAGAAAAAATCGAAACCACAACCAGAACCCATTATTCCAATCTCTCAAAATAATTAAAAAAACCGAAAAAAGAAAATGAGAAGCATACCAAAATTTTCTTCAGAGACGATGACGACGACCGCGACGGAGCCGGCGGCGAGGCCACCGTGGCGCTCGCCGGTGCCGTACCTCTTCGGAGGAATAGCTGCAATGTTGGGTCTCATTGCTTTTGCTCTTTTACTTCTTGCGTGCTCTTATTGGAAGCTGAAGGTTCAGGACAGAGAGAGAGAGATTGAGAGTGAAGGTGAGAAGAACAAAAACAGAGATGCTGAAAACAGGGTGTTTGAGGAGAAGTTTTTGGTGATTATGGCTGGTGAAAAATTGCCTACTTTTTTGGCTACACCCATATTCCCAAAAGGGACCTGCGTTAGTAATATTGATGGGAAGAGAGAGAGTGAGGAAACAGGGAAAGTTGAGAAAGATGAGAAGAACACTGAAGAGCAGAGTACTATTGATGTTCTGGGTACTGATCAGGAAGTCAATGATGAAGCAGCTACAACAACATTGAGTACTAGTTCAAGCACGGAAAATATGGAGATCCCAGATCAAGTCAATTGAAGATTTTGCTGTTTTGAAAAGGTTTCTGGAGAGATCGGAAGATATTCCGTCTCCCTTCAATTTTTGTGCTTTTTTTTTTCTCTCTTTTTCCCTTTTCTTTTAAGAAATTCGAGAATGTAAATTTTTCCTGAGTTGAAATAGAAAAAGAGAGAATTCATCCATATCCTCATTTTCTCAATTCATTTTTCAATTTTGTTCTCTGTATAAAGTGCTCTGCTTTCTGTTTTCTCTCTTTTTGCCCACAGTACAAAACCTAAGCAAGGAACCATGTTCAAGTCTGAATGACTACTTGCAGTTTATGTTTTAATTTGGAAAGTTGGAGAAAACCATATTTTATTAAATTTGCGGAGTCTTGAGAATGTTTCCTTGAAAGTAAGATTGGGGAGGGGAGAGGTTGCCCAATTAGCACATTGTGAAAGGACCAAATCTGGTTTTCGATTTGACAACTCAAATGGTACTTCGAAATTTTACAAATTCGAAGCTCAATCCTATATGAAATAAATTTTTGCAAAGTATTTTTTTGGATGATCAAATTTACTCTAGAAATGTTATTTGTTTTCTTATTCTTAGTAAAAGAGCGACTAGGACTAGGTTGTTTTCTTAGTTGCATGGTGGCGAAGAGCGACTAAACATTTGGTGGCGAAAAGCGATTAAGCTCAATCCTAAAATATACAATTGATTGTTGCAGGATCCATATCTAATGATCATCAATTCTACTAATTTGCTATCCAATAGCTAGAATAGCCAAAATTATGATTTTCTTAGTACAAATAATATTAGTTTTGTTAAATCAATTTAAATTAGGAGTAGTTTATTATGATAAACGAAAACTTTTAAACACTCATTTTCTGAAATATATTTTATTTTTAAAATATTTTAATATATTAAATTAGTTAATATTTATATAAGAATCTTTGTATTTTTTATGTTTAAATTTTTTTTATATTTAATAAATTATTTATTTATTTAATTTTAATTTTAATTTTTATATTATTTATTTTACAACTAATAAATATATATTTAATCATTTTAAATTTTTATTATAACATATGGTTATTCTTATTATTTTTATAAAATAATTAATATTTAAATAAAAATTCTTATATTTTTATATTTACATATTTATCTATATTTTTGTTTTCCGTATTTTTATAAAATATCTTTTTTTATATATAATTAATTTTTATAAAGAAAATTGTATTAAATATGGAAAATATAAAATATAAAATTCTTGCAAAGAAGAATTTTTTTTTTTTTTTTGACTTTAAATGAAAAGGGTGGTTTCTTGGGAAACATAGGGTGCCCGGTAGCCGGTAAGACGGCATAGGGAGAAGTGGGGTAATAAAGAAGAGAGAGGTCATAAATTTCTTGGAAGCAAAGAAATAGGACACGGAGAGGAATGTGATTGGCTGGAAAGAAGGGAAAACGACGTGTGGACGCTTCCAGATGAGTTGTTGTATGTAGTAATACGCGGCGCCTCGACCTCGTGTTTCTATTTATTGCTGCTCTCTTTTCTCTTGTTCACATGTTTATCATCCCCCCATTTACTCCCCCTCATCAAATCTCTTTTCAACTCTTTTTATTATAAAAATTAACTCCCTCCTGCCTTAAAAATTAAATATTAACCCCAAAGTTCTCATATTCACATTGATGTAGTTCAAATTTAAGGTAATTTGTATATGACTAAAAAAATACAAGATTTAAATGCGATAAAATGAACTTAAATTTTGACTAATTAGTTATTTCAAAATTTTGATATTTCATTTATTATATCTTGTGTTACAATTGTTGAATGGATTTGGTTTGGTTTTGTTGTAATTAATATGGTTATTCGATACATTTGACTATAAGAAATTCTGAATTATTTAGATTGAAACATAATAATTAAATCTCTAAATTAAACAATGATGATAAGATCATTGAACATGATTACAAAATGCATAACTGATGAAGGATTACTCCGAACGTCTCAACAATACCTTATTTTCATATATTTCAACTTTGATCATGTACAATTTTTGTACTTTGTATTGTAGTAAGGACATTTAGATGTACATCATTCTTGCTCTTAATGTCCTGCATCGTTTTTGGTAATGCTAGGGTTTTTTGTGAAAGTTTGTGATCGCATTGAATGCATTTCAATACTAATTTGCTTGAGAACCAAGACCAAATCCATCAAAGCAATTGATGTTACAGGACCCAACAGTCCATAACTATAAAACACAGAGACTATCAAATCTCCTAAACCATAACCACAGAGCTCGCAGAAAACTCTTGACAAGCACACGAGAAAACCGAACAGGCACTCGGTTGAACACTCTCAATTAAATCTTTCGGCTACTACTCGATCGAACTCCCTTGTTCAAATCTATCGGTTACTATTGAGCAGTCTTCTATCAAATAACATCTCCATCAAATAGATCAAGATCATGATTACCCAAGATTTGAACTTTCCCTAATTCTAGAATCAATTTCATTGAATAAGGAAGAAAATCTCCATAATTTCATTAATAAGATAGAAAATCTCCATAATAACTTAAACTTTTCTTAATCCCATAAGATCCTAAATCTTTTAAAAATTTTTAACTACAATCTCTCTAATTTCAAAAGATCTCCAACGATCTTTTCATAAGGTAATTAGGGTTTTGCATCTCTAAATAAGAGATTTGTCATGCATACATCTACTATATATATATATATATATATATATATATTGAGTAAAGTCGACTTGCTAGGTACGTTCTTTACACATTACATATACATATTACTCAGAAACTACACAGAGCAAATATAAGGCTTTTTGCTATTTGTTCTTTCTCATTTCTATTTTTTTTTTTTTGGATTTGAGCGTCAGAACTTCCTTTGTCAGACTATTTTTGGCGGACAATTTGTAGGTCTTTCCATCCTCAAAGGCCCAGTGGACGCATCTACACCAGTTCCCTATTCAAATCAGCAGAGTAGTTTTATTTGTAGAGCAAACCCACCTTCAATGCCAATGAACTCCCATTTTACCTTGAAACATTTGGCCTAGGGGCCAAAAAAAAGGCCCATGTCCAATTCTTGGTACAAACAACTAACTCTTGTGTTTTATCTTGTTATTTTTTCTATCAATACCTAGTTGGTTGCACTAATATTCCTTAAAAAAAAATTAGGTTTTATTTTTTTGTATAGAGAAATAGACATTGTGAGAGTTTTGTCTCCTTAAGAGTTTAATATGATTTGTACTGAATTTAATCAAATTTAAAATGATTATTAAATATTGATAGTTTATAAAAAAATCTTGTTTTTTTTTTTTTTTTGCTTTTGTTGACATTGGACCATCTTTTTCACTCCATAGAATGAGAGGCTAATGATATTTATCTCTCCTCTCTTTGCGTGATCATAAAAATTTCCTATAATTATAAATATTCAATACAATAACTATTGTATTAGGGCTAATCCAACCTTACCAATGGCCAAGGACCTTGGTATTATTTGAGCGGATTTTTTTTTGGAACTTTTCTTCTCCTTATAAGAAAAAAATCTATCAAACAGATTCTCTTCTCTTTAAAGGTAACTTTTAAAAAGTAATTTTTAAAAAAAAGTATAAACTTTTTCTTCTCCTTACTTTTTATATACCAGATTTTTAGAAAAGTATATTTATTTTTATTCCATTTATATTCTCACTTGAAGGATATAAAATTTTAAATATATCCATATCATAAATTTATTTACTCTTATATCCTTTAGATCTGGACTTTTTCTCTTTAATTTTAATTTTTTAGATTTTATTTTATTTCAAAAATTATAGAATCAGTTTATTTTTAAAAATAAAACTATTAAACAACTTTTAATTTTATTTCAAAAATTATTAATGAAACATTAGATATATTCTTGCTCATTGAGATTATTTTCATATTCAAATTTTTATTTTCTTCACGTGTTTTTATTTATTATTAAATATAATTGATAAGTAATATATATTCATTTAATTCTTCATTATCAAACAACACAATCTCTGCAACCTTTTTCTACAAAATAGGAGTCAAAGGTTCATGAGTTTCATTGGGCTTATCAATTATTGTTTCTCCTCTTTATTCGTAAGGAAGTCAATTCCAGTTCTTTCTGCGTTATTTCAGTGACTCGTGAAATGGGTCTATCTCGATCTCATGCATCCCGGGATCATAAAAGCAAACCAAGGTGCGAAAATTCCTAAAAGTCAAAGTGTGGCTACTTCTCCTGCCACACCCTTCTCAATGTCAAAATATAGTGGGTGGTAAAAAACAATAAAACCAATAAGAAAAAGAGAACTACTACTTGTACTAAAACTTCCATGACATGGTGACCATTCGATTAAGATTAAGGATTGTGATCCAGAACATCCTAGCTAGGGTACATATGGTAGGAGGGTATGAATGTGATATGACAATTAAATTATTTAAGTTTTATACTATGGTAAAACATAGAGGTTTGATAAATTTTGATATTAGCACATGAAAACGCTAATTGACCATTTAAAATTGATTCTTGACAAATTATATTGGGTAATCATAGACCATAGAACAAAATGAACATAGAAGAATAAAAAGTATACAATTGGTATAGTGACCGGACTGAGTTCAAGTTTTATGTATGAAGAAAATAAGCGTCGAAAGAGACTTATCTCTTGATCTAACTTAAATCAAACTAGATTTAGTTATTCAAAGGTAGTTACCGGACACCCGGGAATGAAAGAAAAGATATATATATATATATATATATATCTTTTTATGAAACAGATATAACTTTAAATCTAGAACCAGGGTAGTTATGTAATTTTGATTAAATATATATAGCGGATGTGATAACTTAGTTTGTATTTTTTTTTTTTTAAACAATCTTCTCTTCCATTTTGCCCTTCCTTTGGAAACCCTAACATTTGTTATTTTAAGTACTTTTTAAATGATATTTCTATTACTCCTTCAGAGCCTAAGTAAGAATATTTAAACTTCTGTAAGTTTATATTAAGTCATTTTTTTTTTGTTAATAGTACTGCATATCATATGTGTGAACTAAAAGTAATATATTTTATGATTGAACCCAAGAAAATAATAGCTTTTAATTAGATATATCCTTGCACAATTTTTGTTACTAAAAAGCCATATTAAAATAATTATAAAAAAATTCGAATAAAGCTGATAAAAAATGGCCCCAGAACATAAAGTCAAAAAGAGAGTTCATACTTCTCAAAATTTTGCTATTTGTTAAAAGGAAAAACCCCATTTTTCTTTGGAAAATTCATAGTCGTTACAAATTTGGCCTAAATTGAACACTATAAAAAAAACATGGTATTAGCTACGCACTTAGTGACAGAAATTTTGGAAAAATTTCATTATGTGTAAATATTGTTATAATTTATAATGGATATCACACCAGTAAACCCTTCTTCCTTTCATTTTTTGAAGCCTTCTTCAACATCGAAAATATTTTTGCTGCAAAAAATTAGCTTTTTAATATATTTAATTTAATTGGATTAGCTAAGTTTTATTAATCTAATGTTGTTGGGCATGACAAAGATACTCTTTCTTGTAAAGATGGGAATAAAGGCTTATCTTCGAAGAGCATAAAGTAATGATGATTAAGTTTAATTTTGTTAATAATAAAATATTAATCTTATTGTTCAAGATGACATATGCGGCAACTAGGGCTGCCGAACTTTCAATAAGAAAAGAAAAAAGATTATAATTCCTTTCTTTAATTGTGTATGAAAGATGGCTTGTAGTTTTTGTTTGTGTACTTCTACCATCAATTGAGACTAAACATTAGATCTTTTGTATGGGTTAGTTATAGAGCTTGATGATCAGTGGTAAAGTCATGTTGAAGGGTGTGAGGGCAATTGCCCTCACTAAAACAAATATTAAATTTTATATATTAAATAAAAAATTATTCCATACAAAAAAATGCTCTCACTCTTAAAAAAAATTGCCCCACAAAAAAAAAATTTGTGTTTGTAGCTTAAAAATAAAATATTTTGATGCATGAAATATTTTACCCCTACCGCCCTTGGGTCCTGGATCCGCCACTGTTGATCTCTCGTGTATCTCAGAATAGGGGTGACCATGGTTCTGGAACTGCCAGTTTCGGTTTCAAAATTGTTGATTCCGATTCATAATTTATTGGAATCGGAATCAAACCGCTTATCGACAGTTCTAGCTCCGATTCCTCACGATTTAGTTCCGATTCTAGAATCGACGGTTTTGGTTCATTATTCACTAAAACCAGAACCGGATCACTCACTGATGATTCTGGTTCCTCACGGTTCATTTCCCGTTCAAATCGTTTGAAACCAACATTTAAATTCTTTAATTTAATTTCTCTTATTCCTTTAATAGGTCGACTATTTTGTTTTTTCAATTCATTAATTCAGTTGACTTATATTAATTTAAGTTATCTTGTATTTAAATTTTGTTTAAACTCAAATTTTGCAAGTAGATTTTTGGTTTAGGTCGATTTATTTATTTTATGTGATTATTTAAATCAAACATTATCGTAAAAATATTTTCATCGAAATATATTTAATCAACAAATTCACATCATCAAACAATAAAAAATATATTATCAACCACTACAAAATTAAAGCAATATGCTGACGACAACTTTTATTGACGATGAGCTTTAATGATAGTATTTTATGACCTATAGAGACACTTTTGATGAAACCGTTAGAAAATGTATATATTTTCTAACGGTATAAAATTGTTCGTTAGGATAAATTTATCAACTGTCAGTAAAGATAGCAAAGCCGTCTATAAAAATCGATATTCAAATTTAACGGTTATCACTTATGGTCAGCAAATGTAACAGTGTTTAGAGACGGTTTTGAAAAAGTCTCTATATAACTCTTTTGTACTATCTATTTAACAATACCGTTTGCATAAGTTCTTTATTTATACTAACGGATATATTTTTTCGTCTATAAACGACATCTACTATTTGAACGGTTACCACTTATTATCAATAAATGTGGTAACTTTAGTCACGGTTTGAAAAGAGTCTCTATTTGAGTCTTATTTACTGACGGATAAACCATATCATATGCATAACTCTATACCTATGCTAACATATATATTGTACCGTTTGTAAAAAGGATGTCTAATTGAAACGGTTATTAATTGTCGTCAGTAAATGTGACACTATTAGTATATAATAGGTAGTAGTAACATGTTGTAATTTTATAATAAATTGTGGTAAAATTTATAATAACTAGTAGTAATATAGTGATAACTAATAGTAATATAATAATAGTGATAAGTTTACTATAACTATTATTAATATAGTGATAACTAATAAAAATATAGTGATAATTTAAATTACGGAAAGTTTGTGATAACTAATAGTAAAATTATGATAACATATAGTAAGTGGTGGTAAGATTATGATAACTAGTATTAAGTTGCGGTTTATCATACCCCTATCTGATCTACCTCATGTTATCACTGTATTATCACTAATTAACACTATATTTCACTCCAATAAATAATAATATAATCAGACTATATTTACCGGTAGTTATCACAAATTTCTCATAAGTTATCATTATATTACTTATTAATATTAGTAATTTAAATAATATTACATGATGTAATTAATTTTCAATATTAGTAATTTTAAATATTAGTAATTATATAAAATTAGTAATTATCAATATGACAATTGTTACATAATTTAGTGTTAAAATATGACATTATAATAATTGGACTAATTGTTATATAATATAATATCAGATAAAGAATGAAAAAATGAAAAAATGGCGGGAAAATTTATAGGGAGACAGTTTTGAAAATTTTTTGGTAAAATTTAGATGGGCTAAATGACTAAATTCAAATATATTGTTAGAATAGTTTTCAATGTAGCACTTTTAGGGACTCTTTTAAAATTGTCTCTATAATAAAACCATTGACTATGGTAAGTTGAGGAGATAATTTGGACAAATGATATGAATCACTATAACAAAATATGGTAAAATTGTGATAATATGTAGTAATAAAAGGTGATAAGAGAAAAATGTGAGAGGTAATGTCTTAACTCATCATTTAATACATTTCCTAAAAATAAAAATAAGAAGAGCAACTTCACTTCCTAAAAATAAAAAAATATTAAAATAAAAAATACAGCGCATATGCTTAGAGTTCTAAGCCATTTAATATTTTCTTTAAAAAAAAAAGAAAAAGAAAAATATATAAACTCATTATGTAATACATTTCTCAACTTTTTATGTCTCAACTCCTTTTATGAGATATAGTAATAATACTTTATGAGGTGTAGTAATAATATAAAGGTAACTAGTAGTATATAATACAGTGGTAGTAATATAGTGATAATTAATAATAATATAGTGGTAACTAGTAGTAAGTTTGTATTATAAGTTTACGAGTGATAATGTGAGACTGTAGAACCACGGGATATATAATATGGTGGTAGTAACTGTAGTAGTGGTAAATAGTAATAAATCAGTGTTATGATCTTATAATGGTAACTAGTGGTAATTTATAATAAATAGTAGTAACTAGTAGTAGTGTAGAATGGGAGACGGTGGAATCGTGGGAGGGACGGTGGGGATGGTGTAACCGTGGGCTATGTAGTATAGTAATAGTTATATAGTGGGGTAATTAGTGATCACTAGTAGTAAATAGTAAATTTATATTATGATTTTATATGATATAATTTTATATAAATTCCAACAAAAACAACAAATAAGAAAAAAAAATGAGAATATTATATAATTTTATATAAAATTCAAAATTAATGTACCAACATAATTAATTATACTAATATAATTAAATAATATTAAAAATCATATAATTAATTATACCCATATAATTAATTATCCATTACATTCTCAAAACTTATTAAAAAAATAATAATAAAAAGAAAAAAAAAACAAAACAGAGGATGGGCACCAGGCAGGGGATACCTGGCCTATGTTGAGGCGGGCACCAGGCATCCCCCTTTGGGCCCGCCTCTCTTCTTTTGTTAGTTTTTGTTTTGTTTGTTGTTTTTTTTTTTTTTTTTAAAACCTAATCCAAAACCAATAAAAACAAAAAAACAAAGAAAAAAACAAAAAAAAACAAAAAAAAAAAAAAAAACAAAAAAAAAAAACAAAAAAAAAAAAATAAAAAAAAAAACAAAAAGCAAGACAATGAAGGCCGGCGCCCGCCTCTCATTGTTTTGCGTTTTTTTTTTCGTTCTTTTTTTTTGTTCTTTTTTTTGTTTTTTTTTTTGTTTTTTTTTTTAAATCTAATATATTAATTCAATATATTGTTAAAGATTAAATGATTTAGTAAATAATTATATTTAATTACGTAAATTAATTATTTTTAATTGTTTAAATATTTATTATATTACAACATAGTATTATATTTAAATAATTATTATACATAATTAAAAAAAGAGGTAGATTATTATAATACTAATATTATATTTAAATAATTATTATAATACTAATATTGTATAATTTATCAATATTATATAATTTTATATAAATTAAAAAAAAACAAATGGTAATATTAATATTAATTTGAATATCAAACTTCATATTTAATTTAAAGAAATATTAATTAATTAATTAGTAAGTTTAATTAACTATTATTTATTTTGCTTATGCATAACCAATTATTTGACATATTTGATTTGAAAATAATCTAATTATAAATTTCAAATTTTAATATAGAATGATTAAAAATGAAAAATATGAAATGATTACGGCAATGGTAAGGATTGTAATATAAAAAAGACGGGCAAAGTATGAAAAATAGTATCGGGAAAAAAATGTGAAAAAAATGACGAGTTTTGATAAGTTAAGTAATATATGTAGTAATAGATAGTGATATATAATAACATGTAATACATGTATATAGAGTCTGGTAAACAGGCGCCAGCCTAGTAAGGGGCCTGGCGCCCGCCCCCCATAAGCGGGCGCCCGCCATAGGGGGGTCCTGGCGCCCGTCCCCATACGCGGGCGCCAGGCTAGAAGGCCGCCCCGGCCCCATAAGCGGGCGCCCGCCCTAGGGGGTTCCTGGCGCCCGCCATACATTCTTTTGTTTTTTTTTTTTTTCTCCTACACTCTTTTTTTAATTTTTTTATCTCACTTTCATATAAACAAATAAAAATTAAATATATATATAATTACCTTAAAATTAAAAATTTATTATTTTTTGGTAATATTATTTGTATGATTTATTATTTTGGTTCTAATTCAATTTATTCAAAATTTTTAATAATATTAATTTTATTAGAAATTCATCGATATAAAATTTTTTATAATATTAATTTTATTGAAAATTCATCATGTAGTTCATTTTTTTCATTTTATTTTCTTTTTTTATAAAAAAAAACATTATCAAAAATTTATTTTAAAAAGTGCGGGAGACAATTTTGAATTACTTTCATAGTATATAGCCTATAGTGAGCTTTTAACAATTTTAACAATTTAAAACTAAAAATATAGGCGGTAACATGTAAAAGTGAAGGTGTGTGTAGGGCGGGAGACAAAATTTTAAAAAGGGGCGGGTTTTGAAACTATTTCATCCTTTAAAACTATCAAAACTCCCTCCACTGCTTCTCATTCTCTCAAAAGCTCTACATTTCATTGCTTCTCATTCCCTCGAAAGCTCTCCTTTTCTCCAATCAAAGGTCTCAAAATCCATTATCTTCTCATTCTCTCAAAGCTTTCCAAATCCATCGAAACATATAAACCTTATTTCTCATTTCCCATAATCCATAATCCATAATCAACAAAAACTCTCACTCAACCAAAATATATATTATACTTTCGTCATCCATACCTATCCAAAACTTTTACTCAAGATCACTGAAAGTCTCTTTTAATGTTTAAACTCACTGTTTCATCACTTTGTTCATATGAAAATCCAGATGGGTGTAAAGAAGTCTAACCATCCGAGATGTTACTAATATATTTGTATGTTTTTTTTTTTTTGTCATGAATATTATTAATATCGTGTATTACGTTTATCTTTTGTTGTTATCTTGGGTTGTAATGTAACATTTTCATCTTTGGTTATTATATTGGGTTGTAATATAATATTTGTAAGGGTGATGAAAAATATGTTGACGGTAAACTTGGTATTATAATAAATAAATGACTGTGGATTACATATTTGTGATAATTGACGATACAAGACAAGATAATAACTTATACTAACATATATAACCAATGACACAAAACATACAAAACAGATTTGTGATAATCCATAATATAAAATGGTAACTTATAGTAACTGCAACTAACGATATGTTTCATCACAATATAACTGACGATACAAGAAAGTAACTTATAGTAACATATGATAACCGACGATACAAGATAATAATTTATAGTAACATATTTGGTAACCAAAGACAGTAACTTATAGTAACATTTAGCAACCGACGATACAAGATAATAATTTATACTAACATATTTGATAATCGACGATATAAAATAGTAACTTATAGTAACATATGATAATCGACAATACAAATAATAATTTATAATAACATATTTATAACTAACAATACAAAACAGTAACTTATAGTAACATATGACAACCGACGATATAAGACAATAACTTATAACAACATATTTTGTAACCGAACCGATGATACATGATGGTAATTTATAGTAACACATAGCAACCAACAATAAAAGTCTGTAACATGCTCCAACGGTTACCACAACTGTTGGTATAGACCTATCCCGACATGTGTATAGACAACTGAAGACCCATCCGTTGGAGAAGGTTTTGCTGACGGTTTTTATGGGTTTTACAAACAGTTTTCATCCGTCTGGATAAAGCTTTTATTTTGTAGTGAACCTTATAATCACAATATATCACATATTTAATTATTTATTTTTATAATAAAAAAAAAAGAAAAAGAAGAGATTGATTAAGTTGCCCATGTATTCTTTTGGAATTTAAAGGAATCAAAACCCTCGTAGTTTACTTACTATTTGAATTTATGACTCTTTACCTTAACAATGGATTCCAAGCTAGTTTTTAAAGTGACGTTGGTTTTTGTACAAAAACAAAAACCAATTGTTTTTAAATATTCGATTCCAGTTTCAACAAAAAAAAAAGATTCGGTTTCGATTCTGATCCCAATTTCAGTTTCGATTCCAGTTCTATTTTTTAATAATCAAGAACTGAAATTGAACCATAAATCTCCGGTTCTAGTTCCGGTTCAATTTTTGGACAATGAATTCCGGTTTGGTTCACGGTTTAAATAGAATCGTGGTCACCTCTATCTTGGAGTTTATCCTGCTACCGCTGGTGTTTTCTTTATTTATTTTGAGATAAAGTTTATTTTATATCAAAAAACTTTTGAGAAATAAGAAAAGAAAAGAAAAGAAAAGAAAAAGATGATAATTCCTCTCTTTAATGGTGCATGAAAGATAGATACTGCTTATATTCTCAATCCACAATTTATGTGGCACTGGTTTGCTAATGATGGCTTGGCTTTTTTGATGCGCCTTGGATGCTACTCCTAACATGAGTTGAAATAAAGAAGAATAGGTACAAGTCATAGATCATTTCATGCAAATTGTGAGCCTATTTTTCCTTATGTTTGGTGACATTTTCTTATCATTTTTCTTATCATTTTCTAAAGTTTTATGTCATCAAAGAGAAATACTTTACCATCAATAACTCCCTTTCCTTCATCGCTTTAAAAAATTCTTTGTATCTATGGGCTGCATTTTTATCATTTATTATGATTTCTACTTTAAAAAGTAACCGATAAAGTAAATTTTTTTAAAACCCTAGAGATTGAATTAAGCATAGGATTTTCAAGCTCTCAAAATTAAATTAGTCGATATAGAACCTGACGTCCCCAATTCATATCCCTATCATACATGACTGTCTCCATACGAATATAGGACAATTCACATTTGATTCAATTGCCTCACAAAATAGATTAAATTCTAGACTGAATATCCTATCAAGAGAAAACTTGATTTTTATTTTAAAAGTTTACTATTAAGATAGAAAATGCCTAAAGTTTATATATTGCATTCTGAAAATATGAAGATCGGAGTTATTAATAACAAATAGAATTGTTTCATGTAGATAATTTTGGCTGACAATTGTCATATCATGGTACAAGTTATGGATTTATTTGGTTCTTCATGTGGAAAAGCGTGGACTTTATGAAGTTGGCATCTCCTATGGTGAAACATGGCTCTTCTGTATCAACTAATATTGCAACCTGACATTTATGAGTATAGCATTTCAGGTCACACTCACAACTGAGCATTATTCTATTTCTCTCACTCAGAGAATATGAGAACCCACGGTCATTTCAAGGTAACAAGAAGATAAAAAGGGGCAAACGGAAAAAAGATATGTAGATATGACTAAAGTGAATGTACTTGTTTTCTTCTTTGGTTATTAGATAAGAAAGAGAGATTATTTTAATGTACTTAATTGACATGAAAGAAGATGCCCATTTCTCTCTCTTTTCTCCTGTTTTCATACACACATATTCCCTTTTCCACTCTCTTTCTATAGTGTGAGCTTTGTGCTTATGATGCCAATGGAAATGCCCACCTGAATTCCTCTCATTCCTCACTTATGAACGTAATCTATTAAAAGAAACGACATAAATGATAAATCTCGTACCCTTTTCTTTTGTGTAATTGATTCTTTTACTTTTTTAGCTTTTATTTGCAACAACTAATAAAATAAATTAATCGACATGGCGGAGTAGGCGATATGATAATTGTTCTTTCATTCGATGTAAATAACTCTCTCGTATCAACATCTCTCGTACTCTCGTTATGGTGGAATTTGTTAGAGATAAGTTGTGACTCTATAGATATCGATTCTTGTTGACTCGAACGGTTGGCTTCAATGGAATGAGAAATTTGCAAAAATCATCGGAGGATGTTCCGGTAGGAAAATTCCGATGCTCAATTCATAAAGAATAATTTTCAAATGTAAAAGAAATAGACTGAGAAATCAAAGAGGGAGAGGTTTCCCGTGGTTAGAATACCCAATGTGCAAGGCTAAGGGAATGTATCTGATTTAGAGGATTTTATGATATCTTAATAAATGAAATCATAATAGATTGTGATTGAATCAATCCGAAAATCTCGAGAATTCAATATTCGGAATTGATTGTGATTCTCATCCTATAGGGAATATTCATTTTCTGGAGGGACTCTTTTCTTAATTGAAAGATCCTAAAAGTACTGCTATCAAATAGAAAATCGGAGTTATTAGTATATTTTGACATTCCCTTAAAATCGTTAGAGTTGTAGGCTATCGATCGGTCCTTTGACCGATGAAAGGTTTTCGGAGTTCGTTCATTCGATGGACTAATGATTGAGTACCCGATCGGGGCGATTATTTTTACTTGATGAATCACGTTCGGTTGACGGGGCGATTGTGATCCTATCATTTAAGAGATCTAGGCGACTGAGACCATTCAGTAGATTATCATAGAGAATAGTTGAAATTACACAATAACTGTCTTTTGTGGGCCTCTTACGTGGGCCCTGTTGACACTGACCCTTTCGAATTGGGTCTAGAGCGATATCTCATTATTTGCCCCCGACTCATGGCCTTCTCGGTAAAGAAGTGCCGTGAGTAATGATTATTGAAAAGACACGAAACTTTTTAGTGTGACTTTTATCATTTTGATTTTCGAGAATCGTCTTTTATACGCTTCATAAGAATTCACATTCGTCAGAGGATCTCGTACCCCAACTTTCTTACTCGTCGCTCTTTTAATCCCTTTTCGAAAAACCTTTTTCTACAGACAAAATGTCAAAATATTCTTCCTTGTCGCAAGGTGTAGACAACATAAGGAATACAGTGATTGAAAAGGAACTGATGGAAGTTCGAATGGACATGTTACTCGGAAGCGATTTCGAGCTAGTGTTGCCCGGTGAGGGAGACAGAGCGAATCATGCCCTCGAGGGTTGCGTCCCAATGTATAAACAATGTGTAAAGTACGGTTTGAGGATCTCATCCATGGGCCTGTTGGTGGAGGTTTTGAGATACTAGAACATTCACCCTTCGCTGCTTATCTCAAGGCTTGGCGTTTTGTGATTGTCCTGATTTTTCTGCTAGGGTTTTTTTGTGTTTGCTTCGACTTGGAGATTTTGGAGGATCTTTTTTTCTGGTGCGGTGTAGTACCAATAGTTCTACTCATGGGTGGAATAAACTCCAAACCCGTCAGAAGTCTCGCTGGAAGTTCTTTTATAGTGAATCTCAAGACAAACGTTAGATGCATAAATTTTTCTACGTGAGATTTCTGAATAGAGACCTTCTTCCAATGCTCCCGGATGCTAATCAAGTGCCCTTTTTGAACATGAAGATTTTGGATCTCCTTCGTCATTCTCGTCTTCTGTGGTTTGTCGGCCGCTACAGTGAGGTTGCCCATTGGAGCATCTGGGTGGATTTTTTAATAGAAGACCAAATGTTGCTGTTGTCTAGTTTGCTGATGGATGAAACGAGACAGATCACCAAACCCTTCATACTGGAGCAATAGAGGCAGGAATTAGTTGATTTTGTGCCGTCCATAAATGCTTCCCTTCTTAAGGAGGTCTCCACCGAGCGGGAAGTGCGGCCGAATGCAAAGAGGAAGGCAACTGATATTTCCTCTGAGACCAGGCCAAAAAGATCAGGGATTTGATCGTTTAGCCCACTTACTGGTGAGGAGGAGCTAGAGGGAACTAGAGAACATAAGCCTTTCTGAGAACATTCCGAAACAGGAGATGGCCAGCCTATCGGCCATCCGCTGACCGTTGGTGCACCCCTTGGAGTCGGGGAGGGGGACACTCCGGACGAAGAACTCCTTAAGGTGATTGGGAGTGCTCTAGCTCCAGATTCACAGCGACAGGAGGAGACCCCACTGATACATACTTCTACTCCTGGAGAGGCATCCGAACAGTCTCTCTAGGCATCTCAATGTCGTTCTACCTCTTATTTTGGTTGAGTCGCTCAATGGAGGGGAGGATGATTTTGAAGAAGAATAAGTGGCGGTCTGTGTGGGAGGCCGCCAGTATAACTTCATTGATTATAAACGGCATTACAGCTGACTGAACGATTCGAGTTTCCTCCGAATCTCGCCCTCCGAATGATGTCTCCGGATCACGTTGATAAGGCTATTCACTCTCTTTGCCTTATGGTAAGCATTTTCCTTGTCCGAGTTATATCCAGATTTGTTATTATATGATTATGACTGTCAAGTGTATTCTTTCCCAGACTGCGGCTTTGACCGAACTCCAAAGGAAATAGAGGAAAGAGCGTGATGGACAAGTTATCCGTTTGAGTAACCAAGTATTAGCGTTGAACGATGCTATAGAGAACAAGGAAAAAGATGTCGAAGAGGAGAAAAACAAGCAGATTGAACGTCTTTAGGCAGACTTGACCCTGGCCAGAGAGCATTGCGAAAGGTTGGAGGCTGAGACGCGCGTGCGGGATGCTAGATTAGCGGCTGCCGAAAAGTTAGCTCATCTTTAGGAGGAGTCCCTTCGAATGCCTAGCGGGAGATTACTGAACTCAAGGTATCTGTCGCCAGAGATGTTGCCGACCACCTGCTTTTTCAGTATAGATTAATTGAGCGCTTGAGGTGCGCTGAGGAGATCCTCCGTCAAGTTGGCCGGTATGAGGGTTTACCTCCCCTTGAGGGTTCAACCGAGAGAGCGATAGTGGATCCGGATTCTGCCCCTGAGACCTCTACTGTTCCTTCTGCCCCTTTGTAATCTCATGTTGTTCCGATGATGAAAAGATTTTGTGTGAAGTCATTCGTCCCATGTTCTACTGAGGTGTAACGGTTTTTCGTGAAAAGAAAACTTTAGAATATTTTATCTCATTTACTGGATAAGGTCGTGATAATTTAGACCCGCTGTATAGTAAGAAATTTTAGATATTAAGGTCATATTTACCCGATTAGAGCGTCTAAGGGTTGACATTCGATTGGAGACTTTAGAGATTAGGATTGTATCCATCCGTTTAGGGAGTTCCATCCCATCTTGATGACACATTTGATCGGTAGGATCAGGACATTTAAGGCCCAACATTTGATAGAGGTTAGGGCCGCGTCCACCCGTTCGATAAGTTCCATCCTATTTTGATGATACATTCGATCGGTAGGATCATGGCATTTAAAACCCGACATTCGATAGAGGTTAGGGCCATGTCCACCCGTTCGGAGAGTTCCATCCCATTTTGATGACACATTTGATCGGTAGGATCAGGGCGTTTAAGACGCGACATTCGATAAAGGTTAGGGCCGTGTTCACCCATTCGGAGAGTTCCATTCCATTTTGATGACACATTCGATCGGTAGAATAAGGGCGTCTAAGGCCCAAAGTTCAATAGAGGTTAGGGCCATATCCACCGGTTTGGGAAGTTCTATCGCATTTTGATGACATGTTCGATCGGTAGGATCAGAGCGTCTAAGACCTGACATTCGATAAAGGTTAGGGCCGTATCCACTAGTTCAGGGAGTTTTATCCCATTTTGATAACACATTCGATCGGTAGGATCAGTGCGTCTAAGGCCCGACATTCAATAGAGGTTAGGGCCGTGTCCACTCGTTTGGGAAGTTCTATTCCATTTTGATGACACGTTCGATCGGTAAGATCAGGGTGTCTAAGGACCAACATTCGATAGAGGTTAGGGCAGTGTCCATCCATTCGGGGAGTTCCATCCCATTTTGATAACACATTCGATCGGTAGAATCAGGACGTCTAAAACCTGACGTTTGATAAACGTTAGGGCCATGTCCACCCGTTCGGAGAATTCTATCTCATTTTGATGACACGTTCGATCAGCAGGATCAGAGCGTCTAAGGCCAAACATTCGATAGAGGTTAGAGTCGTGTTCATCCGTTCATGGAGTTCCATCCCATTTTAATGACACATTCGATCGGTAGGATCATGGCGTCTAAGGCCCAACATTTGATAAATGTTAAGGCCGTGTCTACTCGTTCAGAGAGTTTCATCCCATTTTGATGATACGTTCGATCGGTAGAATAATGACATTTAAGACCCGATATTCGATAGAGGACTGTAGATAGGAGATGATTCCTTTGTAAGCCATTAAGAGTCTCGCGTCGCTAACCACCACTGGAATAATCACCAAGTAACAGGAGAGTGCCGAAATCTTTCTCAAGGGAAGAGCGCATGGAACTCTGGGTCGTATGCCGGGCAAACGCTAGTGGAAACATAAGGCTCATGTCAGACACCTTCGCCGTGGATCTGGAGTATCACCCCTCTTGATTCGTCATGTGGCGGCCTGGAATCTGGTCTGTTAGGCGACTCATTCTCTCGTGGTGCATTACGTCTGTCAAGGGAAGGTAAATTCCTTCCTTCCATACTAATGAAATTCTGCAGTTTACCACTGCGAAAAAAAAATTTCAACTCGTCCCTAAGCCTCTTGCACTCATCGGTCATGTGACCGTAATCCCTATGGAAGTGACAGTACTTGGGCTTATCTTTCTTAGGATCTTCCTTTGTGGGATGAGATGGCCACCTGATGTACGATTTGTTTTTAATTTGATATAAAACCTGACTCGGGATCTCATTTAGCAGAGTGTAGACGCTGAATCTTTGCGAGGGCGAAGCTCCTAGTTTACTCCTCTTTGGAGAAGACTGACGAGGTGATCAGTTGCATTCATTCCTGCTAGGACAGCTTCTTCGTCGGTCGAATGCCTCCACTTCTTCTACCACAATGTACTTCTCGGCTCGGAAATAAAATTTTTGAATGGTTACTGGAGGTTTTTTCGTAATGGAGACTTTTATGTCAGAGGAGCGCAAACCCGTTAGGAGAGCAGCTAATGCAATAGAATGGTCCAAAACAGGGACTTTTAACATCTCTGTCTTAAACCTTTCCAGGAAATCTCTCAGAAACTCGTCTTTCCACTGCCGCAAGATAGCAAAGAAGTGGACTTTCGTTTGGCTCCTCGACTGATTATAAAATGAGTCTCAAACTGTTATCGAAATTAAGTGAAACTCTTAATGCTGAATGGTGGGAGAGAGTTAAACCATGATAGGGTATTACCCTTGAGAGTAATGGGGAAGTATTTGCACATCGCTGCGTCTGATAGGTCTCTGGAGACCATAACTGTTATGAAGTGGGTAGCGTGGTTACGAGAATCAATTATCCCTTCATATCGCTCCATGGGTGGTAGAATGATGTCTCTTGGCATTGGTTCTGAGGAAATCTTCAGATCAATGGGCGATTCTCCTGGGAGTTGGAGGAGATCTTCCCCCATCTTTGCACATGCTTTTTTAAGCTCGACGGCTACAAGCTATTCGATTTGCTTCTTTAGGTCCTCAGGATTGTGTCGAGAGGTCATCGATGGCTCATAATTCGTAGAGAATACTCCTCTCGGTAGTCGTTCATAATCGGACTTCGTCGTGGATGAGTGGCCATCTAGCTCGAGGGCTCGACTGAATTCCTCCAGTTGCTTTCTTATTCTTTGGAGTCTTGACTCCAACCTTTCTATCTGAGACTGGTTTGCCTATTCTGGCACTGAGACCACGACCGGTTGTTCTTAGACTGCAGGTTGTAAAACTTGCTTCGGATGGGATGGCCGAAGAGGAAACATGTGATCATGAATCGAGTGATCGAGTGCCGGAGGGAGGACAGATTCGGCGAGTATAAGGGCACGCCCTTCTACAGTAGGAGCGGCTCTCGAGGATGCTTTGGTTTTTGGAGGCACAATTGTCAGAATTATAGAAGTCGCTCTAATCTGTATCTATTGGAGGTGGATTGTGGCTCCACAGATACCGGCTCCTTGTTGACTCGAACAGTTGACTTTGATGGAATGTGAAACCTGCAAAAACCATCGGAAGGTGCTCCGACGGGGGAAACTTCGACGCTTAAGTCGGAAAGAGCGGTTTTCTTATGTGAATGAAACAGACTGAGAGCTCAAAGAGGGAGAGGTTTCCTATGCTTAGAGTACCCAATGTGCAAGGTCAAGGGAGCGTATCTGGTTTAGAGGGTTTTTGGATATCTTATACTTACAAGAGTCGTACGCCGTCGAGGTGCTTCAATCCTATTTTTCTTATCGAACTGATCCGAAAATCTCGAGAATTCAATATTCCGAACTGATTGTGATTCTCATCCTACGGGGAACATTCGTTTTCTGGAGGAACCATTTCCTTAACTGAAAGATCCTAAAGATACTGTTATCAAATAGGAAATCGGAGTTATTAATATATTTTGATATTCCCTTAGAATCGTTAGAGCTGTTGGCTATCGATCGGTTGTTTAGCCGATCAAAGGTATTCGGAATTCGTTCGTTTGATGGACTAATGATTGAATACCTGATCGGGGCGGTTACTTTCGCCTGATGAATCACGTTCCATTGACGGGACGACTATGGCCCTATCGTTCGGGAGATTTGGGCGACTGAAACCCTTCGGTGGATTATCATAGAGAACAGTTGAAGTTAGACAATAGCTATCTTTTGTGGGCCTCCTACGTGGGCTCTGTTGACGTTGACCCTTCCGAATTGGGTTTAGAACTACCATCAGAATTAAATTTAAATTTGGATACTTTCTTTGATATCATATTATAAAATTTTTACAATCTCAAACCCTATAACCCTTATAAATTTTTATTACTTATAATCTTATAATCTCCCTCCCCCAACTCAGTGCTCTAATATTCAAATCGTGATATAACAACAAAAATATTATAAATTTTTATTACCATATATAATAAATATACAATCTAAAACCCTTAAAATGGACTTAAAAAAGAACTTACCTGTATTCAAAATACTCTTCGACTTAATGCGGGAGTATGAGATGATAAAAGCATATGCATACAATATTCTTCTTATATTTTATAAAAAGACTATTTTTATATCTCGAACTTATGATTTCACGATTATCAAAGAAATAATTCTATCGTTATATTAAGATTCATCATCTTATATAATGAACTTATAATAACAATAAAAAAAAATAGATGTCAACATCTGTTTACTAGAAAGAAATTATGCAGAGAAGCGCATGAGCAAGTGATATGAACTTATAATAACAATAAAAAAAAATAGATGTCAACATCTGTTTACCAGAAAGAAATTATGCAGAGAAGCGCATGAGCAAGTGATATGACCCTAGCATTTTAGGGTCGCTTCATGAAGTATTCTTATTCTGATGAGCAAGTTTGTGGTAGGGTTTCTAGTTTTATCACCATTTCACAACACAAGTCATCTGAAAGAGTGCCCAACTTAGGATAATTCCATATACCAACGCCATCGCCAAGAAAAGCTAGCATAGATTGTAATAATGATACACCATTAGTGTTGTTCATAAAGAAGTTTGAGCCAAATTTGGAAGCCAATCTCAAGCTTTTCTTTTTTAATGGAAGCAAAAACAAGCCTTATTTGAGATTCTCCATGAACAACAAAAGTTAGAAATTCTCATATTTCCTTTTTTTTTTGGGGGGGGGGGTGTTGCGGCAAACTTATTAAAGGCTGCACTTAATAATTGATGTTATATATATTAAAAAATGAATTTGAATCTTATTTTCAATTTAGTACATTAATAAATAGAAAAATGGTAGAAATATTTTTATATAAAATGAATATATAAAAATGTTGACCGAACAATATTCAATCTTCCATAGAAAATGTTTGCAGGTTGGGTTAGAGTTTGGGTGCCAAACATTGGTTTATCATTCAAAGTATTTTCCTTTTTTTTAAACAATTTAGGCCTAATGCATTTTAGAATAAATGAATTTAATATTTGTCCCCTAGTCCCATGCTATGGTAATCATTATTGACATTTGTAATGGTAATTGAATAAAAATGTAAGAAGATATAGTTTATGAAGAGTTCAACTGTAATTTTTCTTCCAACTCGAAGTAAATATTTTTATGTTTAACTTTTAAATAAAACTCAAAATTACTTTCTGTTAAAATTTCTAAATACCCATTTTCTAAAATTTTGAAATATTTTTCAACAGAATAAACATTTGAAGTGAGTATCATTGACAAATACCATGATTTCTTCCCAAACGGCACTAAATTGCCTAAAATTCCTGCATATAAAAGTAAAAAAAAAAATAAAAAAAAAAATAAAACTTGAATTTTGTCTCATTCCTTTTTCCTTTTAAGAAAAAGAATAAGACATTTTTTATTTCATTGGTTAGGTGCAGTGGGTACTAAATTTAGTCTAGTAGTGGAATGGATTTTTTCTACAATATCCTTTTTTTTTTCTTCCTATAATTCTCACACCTATAACCATAGAATTCATAATTGTTGGATCGTTATGTCAATAATTATTGATTATTTTTTGCTCACCCCCTCGTGGAACATAACCCGAAAGCCCACTATGGTGGCATCCTAAGTTTTGCATGCCCATGATCCGGCGGGCATTTTACATTTAGACATATCAATGATAAGGAATCTATCTCCTTGAAGGGTAGACACGATCCGATTTGTTGATTAACCTCTATCGGTAATAACCTAATCGACTCGGGGCCCTCTTCTCCATTTAGTAAAATCTCTTGGTTTTGTAATCGATAACCTTAACAGGAGGCTAGGTGTCTGGATGGCTTATCTCTATCGGTCTAAGGTAATATTTAACTCTAGTTTGCATAAAATGTTTATTTCCCATTCGGCTATAAAGTATACTTTCTAAATAAGGAAGATGACATTTCAAAATCAAATCGATAAAGAAAAAATCTCCTTGCACCGTTGAATTTCCTAAGTGATAAAAATTTAAATCCTTTGAGAACATTTGACTATGGAGTTCCGAGATCTCAGAACATTCTCACAAGGAAACTAGAGTTGTAACGCCCCGAATGCGCATGACTCATGAGGTACCAATCTATAAATACATCTGACATGTCATTGTCCAGATACGTTCTTTAATAACTTACATCGGGCACATAAAGATATATAGGGCTCCCACTCTTAGCCCTCTCTTGCTCAATCTATTTTATTATTTTTGAAAACTACTCTTTTTAACTTAAGTGTCGGAGCCTCTCACCACAAGAATACTCTCCAGCGGTTTTTTGCAAGTTTCACTTCATCGGTTGGAGCTGTGACTGGATCTCCCACTCGGATCAAGAAAACTAGTAATTATGGAGCCATAACTCAACTCCAACAGATTGACACTGTTTATGGGAAATAGACTAAAGCAACTTTAGTGAACACCTCAAATTGTCAAACAACCATGCCTTCGAAAAGAAAAACCAGAACCGCCTTAAAGACTACATTTGCTACGGACAGACACATAGCCACTCCAATGGACACCGCTCTATTGGTGACGTCCACCCATCCTGTCGATGTCCCTACAACTCGGTCTCAACTTCCCCACCCAGAGGCGGCTTATAGCTTATGCCTCAAAGACGTCCAACCTCACCTCCTGTGCCAACATCTCCCATGAAAGCCAACCGTCCCCAGCTGGAAAGACTAGAATCCAGAATATAGAGCATGAGTAGACAACTAGAAGGACTTAGTCGTGCCCCTAGACCAGAGGGAAAACCTTCTTCAGGAGGATCAAGGCACGTATGCTCTCGTCAGCTCGAACCTCGCCTGAACTATGAACCTTTGTAACCTCTCATCATGATCCTGATGATCTGAAAAGACAAATTAAACAACTTGTCATCGATAAGCTCAAACGAGTCAGCGCACAAAGGAATGAGGCCCCTCTTTATCCCTCCAGTTTGTCATCTTTCGATCCGAAGGTCTCCTCAGAATTGTTGCCCCGTGATATACTCCTACCTCCCATGGAGAGATATGATGGTATGGTTAACCCTCGTGACCATGCAGCTCCATTTGTGATAGTGATGGTTTCGAGAGACATGACAAACGCAGATATGTGCAATCACTTTCCTACCCCCTCAAAGGCAATGCTCTAACGTGGCTCAACTCACTTCCCTCACTCAGTGTCAAAAGTTTTTCTTAGCTTTAGCAATAGTTTGAAGTCCACTTTGTGATTAGTCGGTGAGTCAAAAGGAAATCTATTTCTTTATTGTCACTATGGCAAAGGGACGATGAGTCTTTGAGAGACTTTTTTGACAAATTTAAAGCCGAAATGATGAAGGTCCTAGTATTGGACCATTTTATTGCGTTAGCCGCTTTGCTTATAGGGCTACACCCCTCAGGCATGAAAATCTCAATCACTGAAAACCCTCATTCTATAATCTAGGAGTTCTACGCTGCGTTGAGAAATACATAGCGGCAGGCAATGGAACTGATCGTCTCGAAGGGAACATAGCTGGTCACCTTGATAGCCCTTACCGAAGAAAAATCGATAGGGACCTCAGTCTCAGTGAAGGCTTAATACTTACACACTTCTGAATGAGACCCCAACTTAAGTCCTGATATAGATCAGAAACAAACTTATATAAAACCAAATACTACCACTTTCATAGAGATTATGGCCACATGACAGACGGTGTAAAAAGCTTAAGGATGAGTTGAAATTCTTAGTTCGGAGTGGAAAGTTGCAAAGATTCATTAGTGTGGAAGGCAAAAATATCACCTCTCCCAATTGGCGTGTCTCTCCACGGGAAAATGAATTGAATGAAAAACTGATTGCCAGACCAATACACAATCGACCAGATAGGGTGATCCTCCAGATCTATGATGAGCACCCTTTTCATGAGCCTTATGTCCCTAGCAGCATCTTTCTAGCCCAAAGTTTAGACCCTCAGAGGTTATTTATGGAGGGACGAAGCCGAATGCGTGATCCGATCTATTTTTTATATGGCTGAAGCGTTTCTTCCTACTCGTTAGGAAATGCTCACAACTCACGTTGACAAGTAGCCCAAAGGAAAAAGATCAATTATTGGCTTCACAGATGAGAACTTGATAGGAGTTGATCCTAATCAGCATTATCTCCTTGTTGTTATTGCCAAAATTGGCCAGAATGAGGTGAGAAAAATTTTCATTGACCAAAGAGAATGATGTAATCTGTTCTATTGGGATGCTTTCTAATAGATGGGCTTTGATCAGACACACCTTCAACCTCATATAACACCGGTTAAAGGGCTCTCCAACGAATGAATATATCCTAAAGGTATCATCTCACTTATAGTTACCTTTGGCATGCCATCGAACCATGCAATAGCTGCCACCATATTCAATGTGTTCATGCTTCCTTCGCTCTATAATGCAATTTTAGGTAAACCAGGTCTAAATGCCATGGAAGTCCTGCCCAGTACGAAATACAAAAATGTTAAGTTCAGAATTCCTCTCAGCATCAGAACATTCTCTTATGATTCAGAGCCTCCAGCACCTCCCTTAGAGTAATCATGATTCTCTCGTGACCTCAGGGTACGCTTTGATTGTTTTTCCTTAAGTTTCATAATGGCATTCTCTATCTTTCACATTCGTGATTAGCATATATGTCATTCTATCATTTGATTTCTAACGAACGCAACGTGTCGTCAATAAGGGATATGACTCCTATAATAGCAAGCATGACCCATCCTATCATTTGAATCCTAACAAACGTAGTGTGTCGTCAATAAGGGATATGACTCCTAGAAGGCTAGACACGCTCAGCTTATCGTTTGATTCTTAATGAACGTAGCGTGTCGTCAATAAGAGATATAACTCTCAGAAGGACAGGTATAACCCATTATATTATTTGATTCCTAATGAACGTAGCGTGTCATCAATAAGGAATATGACTCCCGAAAGGATAGGTACGGCCCACCCTCTCATTTGGTTTCTAACGAATGAAGCGTGTCATCAATAAAAGATATAACTTTTAGAAGGGTAGACACGACCCATCCCATCATTTGTTTTTAATGAATGAAGCGTGTCGTCAAAAGGGAAAATAACTCACAGAAGGGTAGGAACTACCCGTTCTATTGGATGGTTTCCTAACAAATGAAGTGCGTGAGACCGCTCATTTTATCGAATGATCTCATACGAATGTGCATGGCATGTTCCTTAACTGGGTCTCTCAAATGAATCCTACTAGCCATATGAACAAATGTATACAGATGCTATCACGTCTCATCAGATGATTAAGAAAATATCTCCTGGTGGTAGCACATATTCTCATCAAATAAAATGCAATGGTGTGTGAAGTTCTCTATTAAAAGTCTGGCAGTACAAAATTACATAGAATCTGGGGGAATAAAGGGGAGTGCTAGAACCTCTCGAGGAGGAGATTCTACGACCACTTGGGCTACAGTTGCTCCTATGATTTCTTGGGGTATATCACCTGGGCAAACGGGGGCCAGGTCCTAACCTGATGCTCCTTGGCTGATAGCTCATTCGCTAAAAGTCAAAGCCTCACTCAAGCCTGCTTGACGGACAACCTCTTTGGTAACCCTCAACCTTTCGGTCAGCCTACGTTGAGAACGTCGATATGTTTCGGTATTCCTAGTGAAAGATTCCCTGAGTTCAATCACTCTTCATTCAGCAACTAAAAGCAATTCTTCCCGTATCTGAGCCAACCTTTTGGTAGCTTGCAAGCGTGCCTCACGTACCTTCGCTTCAGTTTCCAGCTCCGTACATCGTTTTTGTGATTCCTTTAAGTCAAGTTGTAGGTGCCTGATCTCTTCCTTCCTGACAACAAGTGCGACACTAGGCGTCCTCTATGCTTTTGTGCTTCTCTTTCCTTGCTCAGGGCATCCTACAGTGCCAAGACCTGATTGCCCAATTGATCGGCACATTTCTCTAAATGCCCCATTGTTTACTTTCTTTGTTGCTTCTGAAACTTTACCAGAACCATTATCTAGAGAAAGAAACCAAACCAATCGAAGGCAAAGCAGGGAAAAAAATAAAATAGGACAAGTCACGAGGAAGAGTAATATTGTGAAGCCCAGAGACTAAAGAGCCTCATCAGCCTGTTCAAGGGATATCTTGTTTAGTTCCAATTCTGAACAATGAAAATCAAACCGCTCGGCTATCCAACTCACCTTGGTTATGTCAACATAGTTGTACCTATTATCTCCAGCATAGATTGTGACTGTCCCTCTTTTTTTCGAATTCTTTCGACCAGATAGGAATAGAAGGAGGAAGAACAGTCCCATCAGTTATATTACGTTTCCCCTTGTACAGGGGTTATAAGGGAACAACGAACGATGGCTCAGACATCTCCCTTACAGTAACAACAGGAGCGCTTAACTCCTCCGATGGCCTTGTTTCAACAGCCGTCACGTTGGTACCCCCATGCTCCTCCACCTTGGGTGTTTTCTCTATCGAGACATCTTCACCAGGCTTGTTAACCAAAGGAGAAACATGATCCTTAGATGCCGAGCTGTCAGCCCCCTTTGATCCAATGGCCATTGGTTCGAAATGTCTTGATGAAGTAGGAGATAAGTGCTCTCTGACCTCTCTGGTTTCTTCTTTCTTTGTTGAAGATTCAGACAGTTGGACTTTCCTCTTCTTCGACAAAGGAGGCGTAGCTTTTAACGACCGAGCTCCGGGTGCCTTATTTGTTTCCCTCGAAGGCCTTTTCACGTTCAGTCTTACTTGCCTCTTGGTGGTGATCTCTTCCAAGGCAGCGTCCCCTAGGAAAGACAAAACATCAATGAGCTCTTTCTCTCTCCTCTCTACTAGAAGTGGTCAGTCAATCTCCATCTTTTCCTCGATTAGCAGACCAGCGAAGAATATCATTTGATCTTCCACAAGAGTATCCACCTAGATGTTCCTTTGACTAGATGTACAGTAGTTACTGACCGAACGCATGAATCCGGAATGGCGAAAAGGAATCAAAGGTTTCAACCCGAATGATGGTTCCCCATTAGACCTAGGCAACATGAGCATAAGGTCTCTATTAAAAAACTCTACGAAGAAATACTTGTACATTCAACTCTTATCGATTGACTCTTTATAGTAAAACCTCCAATTGGATTTGGGCTGGGTTTGCAACCTATGTCAGCCCTATGTAGAGCCCTTATTTCCACATCTTTTGAGCGAAAAGATGGTCTTCAGAATCTCAAAATCAAAACGGAGGCAACAAATAGCTAACAAATAAATCATTGTGACAACCAAATGCCAAGTGTTAGGAAGAAGCTGCATTAGGAATATGTTCTAATAGAGTAACACTGCTCTGATTGAGCCAATATATGGTATTTTCAGTCTGTACTTCACCGACTATTTGTATATTGAGACACGACCCTTTGGTGCCTTATTAGCCTTATCTTCGTCAGTGGGTGACACAAGGGCATAATTGTTCCCCAGCAACATGTCAGTTTGAACTTCGCAGATATTGTCTTGTATCATAGTGCTTCTAATATTACTAAGGCATGGGTAAGTTTGGGAAGAAGAAGAACCCTTAGCCATTCTCTCGAGAAAAATTTTCCTTACGAGGGATTAATTCACAAGAAGACGAGACTGTTAAAAGGAAGGTATGGAAGTGCTCGATCAACTCAGACGCCATGCTTTATAAAGCGTACTAGAGACGATTCACAAGATTCGAAACAACACGTGCTGCATGAAAAGCTTTGCACCTTTTTAATTCCTATCTAGTGTCCACTACTTATAGCATCTTTCTTACGAAACAATACCATGAGTCGGGGGTAAATGGTGGAATATAACCGAAAGCCCACCATGGTGGCATCCAGAGTCTTGCAAGCCCATAATCCAATAGACATTTCGCACTTAGACATGTCAATGATAAGGGATCTATTTCCCTGAAGGGCAAACATGACCTGATTCCTTGATTAACCTCTATCGGTAATAACCTAATCGGCTCGGGGTCCTCATCTGCATTCGGTAAAATCTCCTTGTTTTGCAACCGATAGCCTTGATAGGAGGCTAGCTATCTGGATGGCTTATCTCTATCGATCTAAGGTAATATTTAACTTAGGTTTGCATAAAAGGTTTATTTCTTATTTGGCTTTGGAGCATGCCTCTTAGATAAGGAATGAGGCATTTCAAAATCAAATTGATAAGGAAAGAATCTCCTCAGACTGTTGAATTTCCTAAGTGATAAAGATCTAAATCTTTTGAAAATATTTGACTACGGAGTCTCGAGATCTCAAGACGTCTTCATAAGGAAACTAGGGTTATAAAGCTCAGAATACGCATGACTCATGTGGTACCAATCTATAAATACATCGGCATGTCATTGCTCAGGTACATTCTCTAATAACTTACAACGGGCACATAAAGATATATAGGGCTCTCACTCTCGGCCCTCTCTTGCTCAGTCTATTTCATTCTTTTCAAAAGCCATTCTTTCTGACTTGAGTATCGGAGCTTCCCCTATCGAAGCACTCTTTAATGGTCTTTTATAGGTTTCACTCATAGGTTGGAGCTGTGACTGGATCTCCCGCTCGGGTCAAGGAAGCTGGTAATTGTGGAGCCATAACTCAACTCCAACAACCCCATTAAAAATGATGATGATCAGCCACCATAGCGCTATAAGTATCTACATCCATAAGAATCATCGAATGATTCGTGAACGAAGCTCTTATCCCTATTTCCTTCTCCATGCCCTTTGAGTAGCCTCATTTGGTTGCTATTGAGAGAAGGCGAAACCTATCCATCAAACTTCTCTTACGTGTTTCATCCTTAAACTCCCATTAAAATATATGAAATTAAACTATTAGTATCTTACTTTTTCGTAGAGATGAAAAGAAAATCGTAATTAATTGAGGATTAAAAGTATCTTACTTTTCCGTAGAGATGAAAAGAAAATTGTAATTAATTAAGGATTAAAATTACAAAAAACACTTATTATTGATGATATACTATTATTCAGATGAATGAGTGTATTTTGAGGACAAATTTGCCCTTTTAACCACATTTTGGCATGACACCTTCGTCTTCATGTCTGATAGCAAGTGCAGTAGAGGAGGAGAGAGGAAAGAGAAAGAAGAGAGAGGAAAGGGGAAAGAGGGAGAAGACCGAAAGAGAAGAGAGAAGAGAGAAAGAAGAGAGGAGTAGAAAGAGGTAGAGTTGAGACCGGGCCGGGTTTGGTCGATTTTGGTTTGATTCTTCTCAGGCCTAGGAACTGTGGGCCGGTTTGGCCACAGTTTAGAAGCTTTTCCTGGGCTGTGCTAGGCCGGTTAAAAAAAAATTTGCTCGGAACTGGCCTGGCCGTTGAATCTGGTTCGTCTTTTTTATTCTTTTGTTTTTTTCCTTTTAAGGTTGTTGGTTAAAACGTGATGTGAACCCGACAGGTATAAAAACTCTAGAACTCACGAACAAGTTAATTTAATTCAAAAATCGTCCCAACGAATTGTTTGAACCGGTAGAATTAAAAACCTTAACTCTTGCTCTAAAGGAGGAAGAACCTAAGGTATATGACCTTAGACCCATTTCTCACTAGAATAAAAACTTGGTATAAAGATGGAATGAATGACGCTACAACGTAGGTGATTCGAAACCTAGATTGATAAGTTAAAGAACTAAATAAAACTTTTATCTTGAATAAATTCAAAAGTTCTTAAAAGAACAAAACTTGTGTGAAGAAATCTCACAATTTTATTAATTCTCTCAAAATTGTCAAAAGTTCTATTTTACACAATGTGTAATGGCCTATTTATAGGTTAAAGGTAAAGATTAAATTGGTAACTAAAAATTTAGTAACTCCCTAAACAATTAAAAAAAAGGAAACTAAAATATAAACTATAAAAAATAATTAGGAAACTAAATAAACCAAACTATTTTGACCAAGTCTTGCTGCTATTTTTCTTTGTTTTCGTCCTCCCTTGATCTTGGGTAGCTTTGGACCCTTTATTCTTCCAATTGGGTTTGTATGAACATAATTAAGGTCCCTTTTGGTTCTTCATTTATTTGGCCTCCAATTTCTTGTTATAAAACTATCTGAATTAAATTATTTAGTACTTCTTTGAACCTTTTAACTCGAGTCTTTGTCACTGGCCAAACTGGAATTTGAGTTGGATCTTGTAAATTTCTTGCAGCCTTGATGATCACATCATTCCCCCCTTTTTGACAACGATTTGTCCTCAAATCGTCACCTGTGTGAAAATGCATCTGCAACCACCATTTTGATAGTATTGCTTGCTTAACCTCACTTGTTCTGACATAAAAATTCCTTTGTTTTCTCTCAGATTTTACCTCATTGGCTAAACTTTTCTCCATTTTTTCTTCCTCACCAAATTCAGCCTCTTTTTCTTCTTTTCTCTCTTTTTTCTCTTCTCTCAACTCATTTTGATCTCTCTATTTCTTTTGTTCACTCAATTTTTTCAATTTTACTCGGTCTTCATAGACTTGTGTTGGTATTATCGGAATCAGAGTGATTTTTCGCTTATTAACTTGAATGAATACTTGTTGGTGAAGCTGTCATGTTGTACATATCGATCAAATTGCCAAGGCCTTCCTAACAAAATATGCCCAGTCTGTATTGGCACTACATCACATAACACCTCATCCTCATATTTCCTAATTCGGAATTGCACAACAACTTGCTTTGTAACCCTCACTTCTCCACTATCATTCAACCATTGTAGTTTGTATGGTTGGAAATATTTAGTGGTTAGCAAATTCAGCTTTTTTACTAAAGTCGTACTCGTAACATTAGTAAAACTACCACTGTCAATAATTAAAATACATACCTTATCTTTCACATGGCAATGAGTGTGAAAGATATTCTCCCGTTGTACTTCTTTTTCATCTCATCTGGCTTGTAAGCTTAAAGCTAGGCACGTAACTAGTGCTAACATCTCACCGTGTTCAGCTCCATACTCCTCATCTCTGATGGTGGCATCTTCCAATGGTGGCAAACAATCAATGTCATCTTCATCTTCGGACTCGATTGCACCATTTTTCCGAATCACTATAACTCGCTTGTTTCGAAATTGGCCAGCTATATGTCCCCTTCCTTGACACCTGAAGCATTTAATCTCATTAGAACGAGTTAAAATGGAGACTGCCTTACCTTGAGAAGTTGTGGTGGAGGCAGTTGGTTTGTGTTTAGATTTAACTTTGGAGGTGACTAAATTTTCTTCTTTTTTTGGATAGCTCGTTCTCCAAGATGTTGTACTCGAAATCTGTGGGGCTGGTTTTGGCTTTGTGCTACCTCTCAAACTTGATTGCCATATGTACTAAATCCTCCAACTCCACAATCAATGTCATCTTCATCTTCGGACTCGATTGCACCATTTTCCCGAATCACCATAACTCACTTGTTTGAACATTGGTTAGCTATATGTCCCATTCCTTGACACCTGAAGCATTTAATCTTATTAGAACGAGTTGAAATGGAGACTGCCTTACCTTGAGAAGTTATGGTGGAAGCAGTTGGTTTGTGTTCAGATTTAACTTTGGAGGTGGCTAAATTTTCTTCTTTTTTTGGATAGCTCATTCTCCAAGATGTTGCACTCGGAATTTGTGGGGTTGGATTTGGCTGTGTGCTGCCTCTCAACCTTGATTGCCATATGTACTAAATTCTCCAACTCTACATAATGATGAAACTCGATCGTGTTGGCAATCTCTCGATTTAAACCATTCAAAAATCTAGCCTTCGTCGCTTCTCTATCTTCTTCCACATTGGCCCTATTCATAGCCATCTCCATCTCTTTGTAATACTCATCTACGCTTCGATTACCTTGGTGGAGACTCTGCAACTTGAGGTATAAATCCCTATAGTAATGACTCGGCACAAATCGTTGTCTCATCATCCTCTTCATCTCATCTCAAGTTTCAATAGGTTGATCCCCGTTCCGCCTTCTATTGATGAACAACTGATCCCATCATACAATTGCATAATCAATAAACTCAATAACAGCCAGTTTTACTTTCTTTAATTTAGAATAGTTGTGACAATAAAAAACCAACTCAATCTTCTTTTTCCACTCAAGATATGCTTCGGGATCACTTTTACCTTGAAACGATGGAATTTTCATCTTGATACTACCAAAATTATTGTCTACTCAATTCCTAACTTCTCTATCCCGACCCAGTCTCCTATGACTACCTACTGATAACCTATCAAACTCATCTTCTAACCTATCACCTTCAAACTCATCTACAATTTCAGTTTCCCTTTAATGAAACCTATTCCTTCTTGAGGGGTTCGGTCCTATTGATGGCTGTTTCTTTTGCGATCCCTCTTCTACCTTATCCAACATTTCATGTATAAGATCTAACTCTCTCTTCATCATCCGTCTCATCTCCCCCATAAATGCTTGTAGTTGTAGATTCGGCCAAATGTGTGGCTGAACCTCCTCACTTGTGTTATCTTTTTGATTTTGAGACATAATTGGAATCTGCAAGATAATGTTAGAATAAAATAAGAAAGAACCTCACCACACTCCTTCACGTGTTTCACTCAAAAATAATGATTCACTTAAATTCACTCGTATTTCACTATTTGAATTTAGTTTTTATCTTTAATTAATTCTCTCTTGCCCTTTACCACTCATCTTCACTTAGTCAAGTTCTTTATTGAACTCGAGAATTCAATTCAAGAATAATTGTCATGTGAAATTCAAAAACTTATATGAAAAAAATATTAATAAGAGGCACATAAAAGAATGATTAAGAAAGAAAAAAATGGGAAATAAGAAAAGTTACAAATTTAGAAAAATTTCAATTTAAGAGGAAACAAATAAGGAATGAAACAAATAAGAATGAGAGCAAATAAGGAAAGAGATGGAGAATGAAAACAATTATAGAAAGTTTTGAATTTAAGAAAGTGCACAAATTTAGAAAAGTGTACAAATAAAAAATTTACAAAATCCAACTCAAATTCCAGTTGGGCCAGTGACAAGGACTTGAGTTAAATGGTTTAAAGAAGTACTGAATAATTTAATTCAGAGGATTTTACAACAAGAAATTAGAGTCCAAATAAATGAAGAACCAAAAGGGGTCTTAATTATACTCATATGAGCCCAATTGAAAGAATAAAGAGCCCAAAACTACCCAAGATCAAGGGAGGACGAAAATAAAGAAAAATAGTAGCAAGACTTGGTCAAAATAGTTTGGTTTATTTAGTTTCCTAATTATTTTTTATAGTTTATATTTTAGTTTTCTATTTTTTTTTCACGGCCTCTTTTTTTGCGGGCCTTTTTTGTGGGCATTCTTTTTTTTTTTGGTCTCCTTTTTTTTGTATGACCTTTTTTTAACTGCCTCTCTTTTTTTTTTTGACCTATGACAACACAAAATAAAGAATGAAATATACCAAAAATAAGAAATAAACCAACGAATGGAGAATTTTGGTCAAGATAATGAATCGAGATTTGAATTAGAGTTTTAAGACACAAACAAGAACAAAAGAAAGAAAAAAAATAAAATAAGAATAATTCAAAGGAAAAAAAACTAGATTAGCTCTGATACCAACTGATATGAACCCGACGAGTATAGAAATCCTAGAACCCACAAACAAGTTAATTTTACCAAAAAATCGTCTCAACGAATTATTTGAACCAGTGGAATTAAAGAACTCAACCCTTACTTTAAAGGAGGAAGAACCTAAGATATATGACTTAAGACCTATTTTTTATTAGAACAAAAATCTTGGTATAAGGATGGAATGAATGACGCCACAATCTAGGTGGTTCGAATTTTAGATTGATAAGTCAATGAACTAAACAAGACTTTTATTTTGAATAAATTCAAAAATTCTCTAAAGAAGAAGACTTGTGTGAAAAAATCTCACAATTTTATTAATTCTCTCAAATTTGTCAAAAGTTCTATTTTACACAATATGTAATGGCCTATTTATAGGTTAAAGATAAATACTAAATTGGTAATTAAAAATTTAGTAATTCTCTAAACAATTAAAAAAATAGGAAACTAAAATATAAACTATAAAGAATAATTAGGAAACTAAATAAATCAAACTATTTTGACTAAGTCTTGCTACTATTTTTCTTTATTTTTATTCTCCCTTGATTTTGGGTAGTTTTGGACCATTTATTTTTCCAATTTGGCTTGTATGAGTATAATTAAGGTCCATTTTGGTTCTTCATTTATTTGGATTCCAATTTTTTATTATAAAACCATCTGAATTAAATTATTCAGTATTTTTTTGAATCTTTTAACTCGAGTCTTTGTCACTGGCCAAACTGGAATTTAAGTTGGATCTTGTAAATTTCTTGCTGTCTTGATGATCACGTCAAAATGTTTCTTTGGTTGATTGACATTGAAAATGAAAATTAAAAATGAGGAAGAAGTACTAGACACAGGATTTTATAGTAGTTCCACTAAATCGGTGTACGTCCACTCTCAATAGTAACCTAGATTTTCACTATTTTTTTTTAAATATTACATACATTTTTTTTTTACATGTATGAAGTACAAATTTAATTTTCTTCTTTGTCTTTTGAGTCTGAACTATTTTCCATGTCTTGCTTCCTTTTTGCTACATCCTTCTGATTTTTAAAACAAATCAATGGTTCTAAAGTATTGTTAGCCAATTTTGTACGCTTTTCAATAAAATTCGACCACACGTGCTAAAAGCACCTTTCGATAGGAGATTAGTACATCTTTGACCATTGTAGTCAAAATTGGAAAATAAGTTGGATTATTTTTTCACTAATCTAAAATATCGTAATGATTATCGTTGTCATAATCTTTTAGTTGATGTGTTTGTTGGTATAAAATCAATTCATTTAGTAACGAAAACGAAATTGATATTCTTTGTTTTTTTCCCCTAACATATTATAAGGATCAAATAAATTTAAATATGAACGAAATGATGTAATACTACTATTACTTTCATCATGACCACATATATTATTATATTTTATTGGTATAATGCGAACATATTTTATAAAAGTAAGAGATTTTTTTTTTTTTTTTGTTTTAAATGAGCGGCACTAATGTAGGAAAATCTTTTACAAAACAATAAATTAGAGTTTTAAAACTATTAATTTTTACACATGGATCTAAAGTATTAACTATCAAATACAAAAGAGGAATTTCTTCGTAATATTTTAAAAACTTTGAAAGGACTCACTTAGTGCAGAAAATACTACCCGACTCAGTGCGAGGGTAGGAGAAGGATATGTGTATATTTACGCAATATTTTCCTTATAATTTTGTAAAGAGAGTATTTCCACACCTCGAATCCGTGATCTCGAGATCACCAAAAAGCAATTCCATTATTGCGTTAATGTTCACCCTCTATAATATTTTAAAAACTTTATTTTAATTAATTAAATAATATCACTAAATCTATCTTGATTTTCAAATTGACTAAATACGTAAGAAATACAACAAAAGCTAGATAGCATCAATTAATTTATTTGTAAAATCACAAGAGATAGTACCAATAAAATCACATTTATAATTAAAATTAACAAATTTAATTCAAACTTATTTAAAAGACATAACATATTGTAACATATCATAAATGGAGTTTTACATAATATCACATTATTGTTTAAATCATTTATATTTCATATTATGAAAAGTATATAAATATCTCATTTTTTGTGTTTTGATAAAAAAATTTTTAATTTGATATATTAATTCGCTTTAAAAATAGTTTCATGGCTTCCAAACTATTTTTAATATATAAATTCAATATATGACATCAACATTTACTATAAAACAATATCTCATCTAATATTGATTTTAAAATATGTTTTAAAGTACTAACTGCACTAATATTAGTCGATGCATTATCTAAAAATACACAAAAAATTTTATCACTAATACCATATTCATGACAAATATTAGTAATTATTTTAACTATATTAGAACCAAAATATTGGTATTCCCAACGTTGAAAACTAGAACCCGTAAATCATTGATCCAATAACATGTTACTACCATATAATTTTCACCTTTACCTCCCTTCCAATTATCCGAAACTATAAAAAATTTACAAGAAGTGATCATAAAATTTGCAATTAAAGTATTATTCATTATTTGAAATTGTTCTAGTATTCTCCTCCTACCCATTTTTCTACTATTTTTTTATAACCCGATTATAAATATTTTTGTACATACTTCTCAAATATTTCATATTCTACTATACTAAGTGCTAATTCTTTACATACTATCCATTCTATTTGTCCTATTTTTTCTACCTCCAGATTATATCTAAATTTATTTGAGACATTCCACTAGTGGTGATTTGTATTTGTCTAGTTTGAAATAATTTATTTGGATGATCTTTTACCATGTGTCTATGTCTCCACTTCGCAACTCTTCATAAATTTATATTTTTGTTTACAAATTTTATAAGTTGTTTTCTGTTCATCATAATTTCTTTCAAAATAATTTTATGCATTGAAATCATCATTTTTATTAGGTACTGTGGAAAATTATGTATTACTAGGTTTATTTTTTGCTAAACCAAGATCAACATTTATGTGTTTGAGAATTCACTCATCGAAAATTATGAATGAGAAGAGAGGAGATTATTAGAAAAATTATGAGAAATGTGTTCTAGCTATTATATGTAAAAAAAAAAATAATTTATAATTTAATGAGAATGAATTAAAGATGAAAAAAAGTAAACACAATCAACAAAAAAATAAAATAAAATGTTATCAATTTGATGGAAATCGTGATTATTTATTTTCAAATCTTGAATTTGCAATCTTAAAATTTTGTCAAATCTTGGGAGATGTTGTAAATAGAAGTAAAAATGTAAGTAGGAGATGTGTTGAAAAATGTAAATAGGAGATATTGTAAATACGAGGGAGAATATAATTAGAAGATGTTGTAAGTAAGAGAATGTCAGTGAGAGAAAGTAGAAAATGTTGTTGTTAAAGAAAGTATAAGATTCATGACCAAAAAAAAAAAAAAGAGAGAGTATGAGATTATTGTGAGATTTAGAAATGAATCATGACCTATTTATAGACAATATTTTGAATTTATAGATTAAAATACCACTCAAATTAATCATTTTATAACTATTGGGAGCGATATTTTAGTCAAAAGTGAATTTGTGAATTTTTTTTTTTTTTAAAAAAATTGAACATTGGAACCGACTAGGCCGGTTCCACTAGCAATTCGAACTGGCCAGCTCGTTCTTGGGTCAGGCCGGTTTCATGTTGATTTCGATTCCGTACTGGGTTGGTTCCTAGTTCAAAAACAAAAGGAACCGAACTGGTCCATGTCTTGTAGTAGGGTCGATTCCGATCTGATTCACTATAGTTTTGGTCAATTCCCAATCCAAACTTTAATGAGGCAATTGGGTCAGTTTCCTGGTCGGAATCAGTCCATGCCCATCTCCAGAGAGAGGGGAGAGAAAAATGACCAACTCCTTTGCAATTGTTGGAGGCAAAGCAAGTAGAGAGAGAAAACCAGTAGAGGAGAAGTAAGAAGAATAGCGAAGAGAGAAAGGTGGATAGAGAAATCTTTACCATTTCAGACAGAAGAGGACGAAAGGAGACGAGAGTAAGAAGTGAGAGGAGACAGAAGAAGCAAGCGAACAAAGTTTAAGGTTTCTTCTTTTTTTTTTTTTTTTTTTTTTTTTTTTTTTAAATCAAGAATGCTGAGTTCTTTTTTTTTTTTTTTAAAAAAATCTGGAACCTAATCAAGACTTTCTTTTCATGCAAAACATTAAAATTTGTCTTAGTCTAATTGATCTACTCAACGGCTACTTTTGCTATTTTCTCCATTTATATGATTAAATTAAAAATTACTCTTGAATTTATAATTATGTATTTTGTGCATTTACCATACACATTAGCTCTATGCATTGGTATTGATCAGATTGTATGTATAAACATCGCTTAATTTTTACTCAAAATGTTTCCTTTGAAAAAAAAAAAAATCATTCTATTTGTGTTGGTTGTTGAAAAGTATTTTGATTGGATCAATCTAAAATATTTTCAATTATCAAAAATGGTAACCTAAGTCCAATTTTAAAATTATTATCTTTTCTGTCTACTAGTTATAAATAATTTGATTTTTTTTTTTCTAAAATAAACCTAATCTTATTCAAGATAATAATATTCAATTTTCTAACAAAGAAAAAAGGATTAAATTTATTTAAAAAAAAAAAAAAACCGAGAGAGAGAGAGAGAGAGAGAGGGCAAGCTGTTTACTTGATTTTTTTTTTCCCAAGTACGATATTTTGAGGGTTGAGATTGCTAAAATGAAAGTGCCCAAGTTGTTGTACCCATGCTTAAAACGGACACCCATGTCACATTTTTGATTGAATCATTGTTAGGATTTCTTGTGTTGTAAAACTTCTTTTCCTTTGCGGGACTTTGCTTCTTAACAAAGGTTTTTAACTGTTGTCCTAGGATAAACCATCAACCCATTTCGCGATTCTTTTCATCAAACTGTCCTTGGATCAGTCTTAGGTCTAAAATCCTAGAAGTAATCTAAGTTAGCTTGGTAGGACCAAGCTACCAAGATTCAAGTTGCACAAAATGTATATTCGGTTCTTTTTTCTTTTGCTTTGTGGTTCAAAAGGGTGCCGACCTAATGGTCTTAGGAGGCCCTACATTGTATTGTTTAAAGATCTTTTGACAGTTATAATTTTTTTTTGGATATAAAACAGTTATAATTGTGTTACATAATCATCTGTTTTGTCTATAAAATCATCTGGCTGTCCAACAAAAATAAAAAACCTAGAATAGACCATTGGCTATCTTCTTTTGCAATTCAAGATGCTTGAGATTTTGTTTGAGGATATCTTCATGGTTGGTCTACAGGATCCTGATGGTAAAAAATTTGATAAAGGTGTGGTTTTGTACCTTATGATGGGCCTTTCACACTTGTTTACTATTTTCATGGACTTGGGTTGGGGTGTTGGGTGCATCACCGCATCTGAAACGGGGACATGATTTACTTTGAAAAACGTTTTCTATCCACTCTATATTAGTACAGCTTGGTAAAGTGAATAATCCATGTAACAAAGGTTATGTTTGTGTGCATGCTATGCCCTTTTTGATTAGGAAGAAACTTGAAGAAACATTGTATTTCTGCGCTTTAAGTTATCATGGGTTTTAGTGTGCTGTTGCCAAGATGACAATATTTTCAATTTGTTTAAGTTAAAGTTTTTTTTTTCCTTATATAGTTTGTCTCAAAATGAACAATTACAATCAATGTTAGTGCTGTTGGTTTTATTTAATGTTAACTGGGGCTTAGCATGACAATTTCAAAGATGTGTAACTTGCTGCAGACATTGTTCCAGTTTTCCCTTCCAATGTCTTGGGTTTTTACCAAACATTGGGTCAATCTTTTTGTCCCCCTTGAAACTTCAGCTGCATTGGAAGATATTGGAACTGTTGGTATGCTCTGGGGTCCCGTGATATAAGTTCATCAGAAGTGGAAAAATCTGCAAAAGATTCTAAATGTCAAAAGGAGAAGAAGTGTTGTTTTATCGTCAATTATCATGAAAATCCCTTCCCTCCTAAATAATGAAAATTGATGCAATATTCATAGTTTGCTTTCTCTCTCAGTTTATGGGCTGAATATTTTTTTTGACATTTCCTCTTTAGTTAATCGAGTTGATGCCCGAAATGAACAGTTTGATATGCAGTTGGTGCAGGATGTAAATACAGAGATATACCCTATCTGTGTTGGAGAGAAGTTCACTATGATTTTGACTCCAACACTAAATTTGGATGGTACCCCAGATACAGATTATCACACCCAGGTGCTTTTTTCTTCTTTCTGGTCTTATGCATTAATTTATCTCACAAATTTTTGAAAAGTTTTGAACACCATCTTGTTTCTTGCTCGTTGCACTGTAGTATCTGTGTGCTATGCTCATTATGTAGAAGTTGATGTCATTGACATTAGGTAGCATAAGACCTATTTAATTTAGGTTTATTCATTTACTTGCCTAATACTTTTTCATGGTTTTCAATTATTGTTGTCTAAGGTTGTCACGCCCCGATCCTCAGATCGACCACACGACAACCGCCGCGTCGTCTCAGTATATGGGTAAAACCTTCCCATATACCAGGACTCCGCAAGACTATCAAATCCACAAGAATTCATCAAAAGCATAAAATTCTTCAAAAACAAGAAATCACAAAATCATTACACATGCAAGGAGCCCATTCGGTTCATTCCTGGATGTACAAACACACACAGCAACACACAACGGGGAGCGGGAACCTATACATGCACGCATGCGATGTGACCATCTTGGCCACTCTGAAAGCATTTAACAAACAAGAAGTCCCAAAACATAACCGTCGGATTTTACCAACACTTACCCGAGGAAAACAAGCCAGTATCGGTAAAATCCTAACGGTATGAGTTGTACAGAACTTCACAAAATCAGAGAAAAAGAGAAAAAACATCGAAATTAAGATTTACAGTCCAAATGTCCCAGTACAGATATAAACAGTTTTCCAAAACTAGAGAACTCAAAAGAAATAAAAACAAATCAAAAATCGTCGGATTTTATCAATACTTGCCAACAACTCGGCCAGTATCAATAAAATCCGCACGACATGGGATGTACAGACTTCCCTTTCCATGTTTTGCAAGCTATCAATCTCCAAAAGTAACCCTGCATGCCAATACTTATCCAATCCGCAAAAATATTTCGTAAGCTCCGTCGAGTAGGCACCCAACTAAGTCTCCTCTGAAAAATGGAGAGAGAGAGGGGTGAGTATAGGGGTATACTCAGTGAGTGGAGTGCAATGGTGTGATTGTGTTCATAAATAAGGTGTGAATGTGGGATAGTCAAATCATATCTCATAAATCATTTCATGTACATAAAATCATTTCAATAAATCACATGTCACAAATATGCATCCAAATCAATCATCTTTTCAAAAAATCCTGGGGTCCCATCGAAATACGCTTCCGTCTCAGGGCGGCCAAACCCAGACGAAAGCCCGCCAAGGGTTTTTCTATCCAATATCTCAAAACAAACCCCATTCCTTGGCGTTGGCTCGTACATCACCGGGGTGCACCAGATCTAGTACGACATCGGCAGAGGGAGGGACGTCTAACTCCCCCGCACATCCAAACCCCAACCCACGTCAACCCGTCGGGTCGCTCCGTGGGGGGTATGACTATAGTCATCTACGGCACCCTCCATTTCTCATTCAATCAATTTCTCAACAATGTGTCATGATTTTCAACATATAATCCATAATCTCATGCCAAAGCAGTTCATAGAGCAATATCAAATCTCATATGGCACAAAAACATTCATAAACACAGTGGATGCATTCGTATTTCACAATCCAGTTCAGACAGCTCACAATCACAAAACAATTTATATAAAACATGTAAAAATCTTTCAAAATCATTTTTAAAGCAATTTTTAAACAGGTTTCTCATTTACGAACACAATGAACTGTCCACTCACCTCTAGAGAGGGTATCCACTCTCTATTTCCACAATTAACCCAAAATGACTCCTTTCGAGTCTCCAAAGGTCAACCTAAACCAATCAACATGAATAATTATCAATTAAAACTCTATTAAAGGGTTTTCAATTTCCCTTTTATTTACAATAGGCTTAACTTGCACAATTACATTCCAAAACGTTCGTTTCCTCAAGCTAGTATCATTTCAAATCACCAACGATTTTAAATTTACAATATTCCTCAATTTTATCCATTTTCTCCCGAATTACTTAATATTAATTTAATTCACGTAAATTTCAATTCAAATCCCAAGGAAAACTACGTAATTCAATCAAATAAAACTCTAATACTATCTACGACCTTCTCACATGCTTCACAGTCCAATTTACATCAAATTCTAGACCTAATCTCAATAATTTCATACAAACACTTAGGGAAATAAATTTCTTTCAAGTCTAACACATTTCAGAATATATATAGATGTAATTTCTACCTTAATTCAATAAAAATAATTCGAATTACTGAAAGGATTGAAAATCCCTCACTTAGGGTTTCTCAGTGTGCAAACCTAGCTTCCAGTCGTCGGTGAATTCAAGCTCTATTCAGTTCAAGGCCTGAAATGCTCCAAATTCGAAGTACAGTTCAGTAATTAGCCGCAATTACTATGAACAATCAAAACCCTAGAAGTAAAATTAAAAGTCAGCCTTTACCTGAGAGGAAGGAATTGCAGTCTCAAACCAGGGTTTTCAGATGTCCATTTTTTGTTGGTCTAGGGCTTCCAATTGGGGCTTCTGCAAAGACTGCAGAAGGGTGGTGCTTGTAGAGAGCTGCAAGCACGAATGAACAAGGGGAAAGAAGTAAAAGTTGTCGCGCGCGAAGGGAAGAGGTTGAGGATTCTGTTCTCGCGCGGAAAGAGAGGGAACAGAGGGAAAATCGTCTGCTCGTGCGTGGAAGAGAGCGACTGAGAGATGGTGTGAGAGAGCGAGAGATGGTGAGATTGTGATAGAGAGAGAGACCGAGAGATTTCGCGAGAGAGAGACAGAGAGTGATGGTGCGGGACAGAGAGGAGGCGAACACGGTGGTTCGCGGTGGCTGCGGTGGTCACGGTGGTGGTTGCAGCGGCGAAGGAGGGCGGTGATGATGGCGGCGAAATCGTGAGGGAGAGGGAGAGCGTCGAAGAGAGAGAGACGGGAGAGTAGAGAGATTAGGGTTAACCCTAATCTCTCTAATTGGGGGAGATGCTGCGTTTCACTCCGAAACGCAGCACCTTTTCCTCTCTCTCTCTTCTCATTTTTTTTTTTTTTTTTTTTTTTTTTTAATACCATAATATATATATTTTTATTTTTTCTTATCTCATTGGAAGTTTTAAATTTACCAAAAATAAAAATACTGTGAATTTGTAACACGGTATTTCAAATATACCAAAAATGTAAAATTAAAACCCCTTAATCGAAAATCGATAAAATTCGAAATTTTCTACTTTATTATAGAAATATTTACAAAATACTCAACGTCGAGTTTCCGGTATTACAACTCTTAATCCCCTAAAAACAAATTTCGTCCTCGAAATTTCTAAAAATAAAGTTTATGTTTATACATCAAACAAATAGGGGTATTGTTTTTGCTTTAGTTTCTTCGGTCTCCCAAATTTCCTAAAATTTTGTTTGTGATAAGTCTCTTAGGAAATTAGTCTCGTCTCAAATATAGAAGTGCTTGGTTGTCCTTTTGAAATTTCCTAGATATCTCATTTTGATTTGTTCAACCCCCCAAGCAATATATCTTTAAGCACCTAAACCTATTCTTATTCTCATTTACAGCTATGTAATTGATTACTCGCAAATCATGATATCTTAATACATTGTATATATGTATGCACGTTTATCACCTACACTCGCCACCATATTGATAACAAAGTCTCCAATCCTCCAATTTCAAACTACAATTACATTATCATACTCTATAGTATCTCCCAAAGTATTGATAGAAATACTTGTCTTATTCCAATATGAGTATTTGGTAGGTGGTATTCCTTGAGATTGAGATTCCTTTAATGTCATTTTTCAAATTGCAGCAATTAAAGCACAAAAAATCAATAGTCTCTGAATCACCTTGTTTGTTCTAAAACCTTGAAACCTTGGATATAAAAGGAGTAACACTTTCTCGATTAACACATTCCCCAACAACAATTGGAATAGGCCTCCACCTTATATCTGCTACAAAGTATTGTAGAAGATCAAAACTAAAGTCTTTAATACACATATCACAAATATCTGAAAATACTATCATTGAAATCGACCAATTCAATATACCTCAAAATTTCATTTACAGACTTTCTTACTCCTAAACGGTGCTCAAGTAACCATGCATAAACATTTCTGCCTAGATGCTTATAAGATTCACCATTTCAATATTGTAAAAGCTAGAAGGGTCTATATTACCTCATATTTCCATTTGAAGGATGAATCTATCCCAAATTAAAGTTTATCTTTAAAACTCTAAACAACTACAGCAGACTGAAATACCAGAGAAATCTCACTACAATATATAGATCCCACAAAGGCTCATCATATTAGTTTCTCCAAAGTGACTGCATCAAGCAATTAGGAAACTTGTCACTGGTTTTCCATATTCTCAAATGTTCAAACTAGACAACAAAGCTTCTTGTTATCAAGATCACTTAAGATTAAAATTCTTCTCTAAGATGCTGCTCATCTAATAAAAGCAATGTCCATTACAAATATTATTTTTCTAAATAACCATCGAAACAAAAAGCTTTCCCCCATATTTATCGAAAGCATAAAATGACAATTACTTGAAAGAAACATTCAATGCTTACTGAGACCATTCATCGTATGGTAAAGATTTTGGTGTCACCCAATACTTATAGCAGCTCTTTTTAAGTACTTGTCTTTCTTGGATGATCATCAATAAAAATAACAATATAAGTAAATGTCAAACTATGAATAAAAGTATACCAGAAATATAAGTGGAGGCTCTAGAACCATAAGTTTTGGGTAATACTCCATAGAGTTCCACAAGATGTTTCAATACATATTATTTTCTTGATTTCAAGTCATTTGAAGTGAGTTATGTTTGGGCTGCTCAGCCGTAATTAAAAATGTCTTATTCTACCTTGACCTTTAATGTATACAGAAACTCCATGGTGCTTAACATACTGGTAACATCTCTTTAAGTCCTACAGCTATCACCACAACATAAGTGCCCTCATTCTACAAAATATGCCCCAAAACAGATTCAGTTAACTTGATTTTCTCATTTAAACCCTTATCAACTACCACCTCCATCATTCATGTTCCCTAATTTTCTCCAAGAACAAATTGTCATCAGACCCCATAAGACTCAGTAGATCTTCCTCATGGTTCCTACATATTCGATCATCAGACTCCTCAAAATTTTGCATACAACCCTCGGTCGAACATCTGTTTTACCCATACATTTTTTTTCCACTGTATTTCACACCCTCGTCCTGCAGTAAAGCCTTAAGAACCTCTCTCAAAACATACAACCCTCTATTCTTTTATTCTTCTCACCATTGGGTAAACAAACTACCTCCCTCCCATCCACTGGAATGGAAAATAAACTCCAAGAATAGACCTCCATTATTATGACTCATACTCACCTAGAGGGCACGAGTGTGCTCCCTAAATGCCTTCACCCGAGACTGATTATTCAATTTGTCATAAATTCTATCCAAAAGACCACTCATCAATCCAGTACAATAAAAGTTTATGGAAACAAAGCCAATACGCCTTCCCTTATCTTCCACCAATTAGCAAAAAAAATCAAAATTATTACCAATTAAGCAAACCTCAAAAACCTTTATTTTGACTTCGAAAATTGGCATTTGGTCATAATCAAAGATCATAATAACTAGCAATAATAATCACCTGCTGAACCTATTAGCATTATCAGAAAACCAAAAAAATAAAATTCACACTTCCTGATAAAAGCATCAAAGTGAAACCATTCCTTTGCCTCCCACCGTTAGTAACCCAATGGTAAAACCTCCTATTACAATCCCCTACTTAAAGATATAATGTTGGAGCATATACTTGAGAAGCATGGAATAACATTCATAGTCTATCAAAATTAGGATGTGACACTTGCGCAGAAAGCATATTCAGGTGAGAACCAAGCATGTTAAATTTGACAAAATTTCTTACGAAGAAATCTACACGAAAGTTCTTTTCCACCACAAATATCCAGTTTAAAAATCAACTTCCTTATTTTTTCATCAGAATACTGCAAAACTTTATTTATCACAAAATTACTCTACCACTCTAACCATTCTTTAAATTCCTTGTGAAATAGCCATATGTTTCTTAAACTTGAAAACAAATCAGATTGAAGTGATGTAATAAAAATTCGAATGGATGGAAAATGATGAAAAGCATTTTAAATGCGAAGGTCATACTTAAAATTAGGGAGTTAAGACTCCCAGTTGTTTAAAGCAAAGAAAATAATCAATGCAAGACGCTACAGTTCTGTATTCTCACATAGCCCAAATTACTTCACTCTTACACAAGAGAATGTCTTATAACTCGCCATCCCAAATCAAAGAGCCATGCTAGTCATACTATTAGTACCTCTAACCCCATTTAGTTTTTCAAAAGAAAATCTTACCACACTAAAGTCCCTACTTAGTGATTAGTCCACTAACTCATGCAAATCTGAAGACAATGTGGGGGCGAACTTATAGTTGATTTCTCTAAAATTCTTCATTGAATACATGATATACACCAGTTTCTGAAGGCTCCTCAATTATACATATACACCAAACTTCTAATATCAAGATATAAGTCCGAGGGCCAAAACCAAAACTAAGGTCCCCAATATTTGACCAAACTAGCCACAAGAGGTCTTGAGTCACAATTAAGTCACCAAATATTTCATTTGGGGTTCCTTATTCATCATCCAAAAATAAAGTTCTACAAAGAGGTTCTGAACTTAGCAATGTAAAATATGAACAAATCCAAATGCTTAACCCCCTAAAAATAAGTATTCCTAACTTCCTAGGAAAACCATGGAAAGTTCTGTACATTCTCCGAAGATCTTTTAAAGATCTTACATTTCTTTCAAAAGAAATAAAACATTTTAAAGCTTTTAGAAAACTTTTGGGACATTTGAAATACACTTGAAAACATTTCAAAATCATCAAACTTTTAAAATCGTAAACCTGTGCTCTGATACCAATAAAGTTGTCACGTCCCGATCCTCAGATCGACCACGCGACAACCGCCGCGTCGTCTCAGTACATGGGTAAAACCTTCCCATATACCGGGACTCCGCAAGGCTATCAAATCCACAAGAATTCATCAAAAGCATAAAATTCTTCAAAAACAAGAAATCACAAAATCATTACATATGCAAGGAGCCCATCCGGCTCATTCCTGGATGTACAAACACACACAGCAACACACAACGGGGAGCGGGAACCTATACATGCCCGCATGTGATGTGACCATCTTGGCCACTCTGAAAGCATTTAACAAACAAGAAGTCCCAAAACATAACCGTCGGATTTTACCAACACTTACCCGAGGAAAACAAGCCAGTATCGGTAAAATCCTAACGGTATGAGTTGTACAGAACTTCACAAAATCAGAGAAAAAGAGAAAGAGCATCGAAATTAAGATTTACAGTTCAAATGTCCCAGTACAGATATAAACAGTTTTCCAAAACTAGAGAACTCAAAAGAAATAAAAACAAATCAAAAATCGTCGGATTTTATCAATACTTGCCAACAACTCGGCCAGTATCAATAAAATCCGCACGACATGGGATGCACAGACTTCTCTTTCCATGTTTTGCAAGCTATCAATCTCCAAAAGTAACCCTGCATGCCAATACTTATCCAATCCGCAAAAATATTTCGCAAGCTCCGTCGAGTGGGCACCCAACTAAGTCTCCTCTGAAAAATGGGGAGAGAGAGGGGTGAGTATAGGGGTATACTCAGTGAGTAGAGTGCAATGGTGTGATTGTGTTCATAAATAAGGTGTGAATGTGGGGCAGTCAAATCATATCTCATAAATCATTTCATGTACATAAAATCATTTCAATAAATCACATGTCACAAATATGCATCCAAATCAATCATTTTTTCAAAAAATCCTGGGGTCCCATCGAAATACGCTTCCGTCTCAGGGCAGCCAAACCCAGGCGAAAGCCCGCCAAGGGTTTTTCTATCCAATGTCTCAAAACAAACCCCATTCCTTGGCGTTGGCTCGTACATCACCGGGGTGCACCAGATCTAGTACGACATCGGCAGAGGGAGGGACGTTTAACTCCCCCGCACATCCAAACCCCAACCCACGTCACCCCGTCGGGTCGTTCCGTGGGGGGTATGACTATAGTCATCTACGGCACCCTCCATTTCTCATTCAATCCATTTCTCAACAATGTGCCATGATTTTCAACATATAATCCATAATCTCATGCCAAAGCAGTTCATAGAGCAATATCAAATGTCACATGGCACAAAAACATTCATAAACACAGTGGATGCATTCGTATTTCACAATCCAGTTCAAACAGCCCACAATCACAAAACAATTTATATAAAACATATAAAAATCTTTCAAAATCATTTTCAAAGCAATTTTTAAACAGGTTTCTCATTTACGAACACAATGAACCGTCCACTCACCTTTAGAGAGGGTATCCACTCTCTATTTCCACAATTAACCCAAAATGACTCATTTCGAGTCTCCAAAGGTCAACCTAAACCAATCAACATGAATAATTATCAATTAAAGCTCTATTAAAGGGTTTTCAATTTTCCTTTTATTTACAATAGGCTTAACTTGCACAATTACATTCCAAAACGTTCGTTTCCTCAAGCTAGTATCATTTCAAATCACCAACGACTTTAAATTTACAATATTCCTCAATTTTATCCATTTTCTCCCGAATTACTTAATATTAATTTAATTCACGCCAATTTCAATTCAAATCCCAAGGAAAACTACGTAATTCAATCAAATAAAACTCTAATACTATCTACGACCTTCTCACATGCTTCACAGTCCAATTTACATCAAATTCTAGACCTAACCTCAATAATTTCATACAAACACTTAGGGAAATATATTTCTTTCAAGTCTAACACATTTCAGAATATATATAGATGTAATTTCTACCTTAATTCAACAAAAATAATTCGAATTACTGAAAGGATTGAAATTCTCTCACCTAGGGTTTCTCAGTGTGCAAACCTAGCTTCCAGTCGTCGGTGAATTTAAGCTCTATTCAGTTCAAGGCCTGAAATGCTCCAAATTCGAAGTACAGTTCAATAATTAGCCGCAATTACTATGAACAATCAAAACCCTAGAAGTAAAATTAAAAGTCAGCTTTTACCTGAGAGGAAGGAATCGCGGTCTCAAACCAGGGTTTTCAGATGTCCATTTTCTGCTGGTCTAGGGCTTCCAATTGGGGCTTCTGCAAAGACTGCAGAAGGGTGGTGCTTGCAGAGAGTTGCAAGCACGAACGAACAAGGGGAAAGAAGTAAAAGTTGTCACGCGCGAAGGGAAGAGGTTGAGGATTCTATTCGCGCGCGGAAAGAGAGGGAACAGAGGGAAAATCGTCTGCTCGTGCGTGGAAGAGAGCGACTGAGAGATGGTGTGAGAGAGCGAGAGATGGTGAGATTGTGATAGAGAGAGAGATCGAGAGATTTCGCGAGAGAGAGACAAAGAGTGATGGTGCGGGACAGAGAGGAGGCGAACGCGGTGGTTCGCGGTGGCTGCGGTGGTCACGGTGGTGGTTGCAGCGGTGAAGGAGGGAGGTGATGATGGCGGCGAAATCGTGAGGGAGAGGGAGAGCGTCGAAGAGAGAGACGGGAGAGTAGAGAGATGAAGGAGAGATTAGGGTTAACCCTAATCTCTCTAATTGGGGGAGATGCTGCGTTTCACTCCGAAACGCAGCACCTTCTCCTCTCTCTCTCTTCTCGTTTTTTTTTTTTTTTTTTTTTTTATACCATAATAGATATCTATTTTTGTTTTTTCTTATCTCATTGGAAGTTTTAAATTTACCAAAAATAAAAATATTGTGAATTTGTAACACGGCATTCAAATATACCAAAAATGTAAAATTAAAACCCCTTAATCGAAAATCGATAAAATTCAAAATTTTCTACTTTATTATAGAAATATTTACAAAATACTTAACGTCGAGTTTCCGGTATTACAAAGGTTAAAACAAGTTACTATTTATACCACATGCTCACCTCATTCCACGTAATATTGTGCTTGGCAATGAAGAAGCAATGCGATCAATGAAATGTGGTTATTTTCATTTGGTTGGGGTGGGCAAACAACAAAAAAGTGGATACTTTTAAAGTAACAAGAACTTGACATTAAGGGTACCAAGATTGAGGAAAATGAGTTGTAAATTCTAATGGATGACTACTAAAAGAAAGTGACTGTGATTGTTGTATCAGTCTTTCATTTGGTCATATAGGCACTATATGAGTTATGGTGCTAGATTAGAACATTTCCATTTTATATATAGTGGTGATTTTGGGATGTCATGTGGTCCTTAATTATAAATCAATAGTAAATGAAAGGTAGAAAAAAGACGTAGCTTAAAGGATATTTATTTTTTATTTTTTATTTTTTATTTTTTATCCTGCAGATATGGGAAAGATCCATGGTCAGAAAAAAACTGATGTGGTTGAAATGAGGGTTTTAGGTGGATAAGTGGTTTAGCAAGGAAAAATCGCAAGAAGCGGATCTATGTAAGAATAATATAGGGCTTGATGGTTGAGAAAGGGAAATTATTTATCTCTCTTATGTGGAGAGAAGATAAAGCAATACATGAAATTATCTTAGTTGGAGGCACTGAGACTAATTTGTAAAATCAATAGAATAAATGGGAGGGGGTAGTAGTGTGAACTATGATTTTCTTGCCTTTACATTTATTACATTATATAGCTGGTCTTGCTATGCAAGCTGTGTAGCCAACCAATGTTCCATTCTTTATATTATTTGTCATAAAAACGGGAGACCAAGTATTGACCTTTGTAGAGGTTCTGAGTTCAAAGAGTAGAGGACTCATCTATTATTAAGTACTCACTCATTCTTTACCTTAGTAGTTATTGAAATGGATTATTGGCCTAAAACACCTATTAAGCAAAAGAAAATTGAGGACTCACCTGTTATTAAAGAATAAATAAAAATAGGGTTAGTTATTTATGTATCAGGTGTTATATAGGTGTTTGGAGCTTCTAGAAGGGCATTGACTAAGGGAAGTGCAAAGAATTTCTTTCGGGCAAGTCTGAGAATCTCTTTTTCTCTGGTTTGGGTTGCTTGGATGGTCATATCAAAAAATTTTTATGTGGTTGATTATGTTGGTCATTTTTTTTTTTGAGTCAAAATTTAACTTCAGTTTATTTTGTCATAGAGCTTAGTTTCCTTTTTAAGAATCACTTCACAAACTTCAGAGCTTTGAACTGAAATTTTTTGGGCTTGCGTACTTTTAAAAAAAAAAAAATTATCTGACTCAGTTAATACAGATCTTTGTTAGTTTGTGCTTAATTCCAGATAAGGTGTTATTCGATGGTATTGGAAAAAAAAACGAGTGACCACCTCTTCTTGTATCATTGAGTAGGGTAATCGCTTTGGAACAATTAATTCTAAATTCCAAGAATGGATGTGGGTAACTCCAAGGTGGGTTGACCTAAGAGTTTCCTTGGATGTCACTCTTTTTCTCACATTCGGTGGCACTTAAGAAGTACAAAGTAACCAAACTGTATGCAGCCATTTCTTGACACCTGTTAATGTTTCCTGTGCATGTATTCAGTTCATTTCTTCATGAACTCTTGGCCAAGTGGTGTAGCTCCTCTGTGAATATGAGCTGAGGCTGGAGTCCAATTTGTCGCACCCACAACTTCTTCATGTAAACTGAAAACTGTTTCTCATCTCCTTGACATTTTCTTCAGACAGATCATTATATTGGGTTTCTACTTGCCTGTTCAAATTTTGAAGAGATTCAGAGTATCCAAAATTCATTTCTTTGGTTTTTCCTGAGTATCAAAAATAGAAAAAATAGGTTTTTTCTTTTTCCGCAACACTATGTCCATGCTTGATTAGCGTCCGCTCCACTCATACACCCACTGATTCCCCTTCTATTACTGAGGAAGTTATCCTATGAGGTCCATGTCACAGAGGCAAGCTTAAAATATATAAATATAGAATCACATGGCTTTCTTATCTATAACTTTTGCTTTTGTGTGTGTGTGTGTGTGTGTGTTTGTTTTTGTTTTTAGTTTCTTCTACTTCTTCTTCTTCTTCTTTTTCTTTTTTCCCTTGTCTTTAACACTCATCTATTGGAATTTCAGGGCATGCTGACAAGTTTGAATATGTCATGCATGGGAAGCTATATAAGATCTCATAGGAAAATGCTAGAGATGAAGGGGTCAGAATGTACGTACAGATAACACTTTAACTCTATTTAGAGGTGGCTTCTCCTGTTGTGCCTTATGCTAAATTGCATTCATGCTGTTATGTTCTAAAAAGTTGGAAATATTTTCTTAGATGCTTGTTTGGAATTCCAAAAACTGCCTCAGTTAGACCTGATCATCCTTTTTTTTATTATCTTTTTGTTAAATTGTTCCCCAAACTATGTGACCTGGTGTGTTTAGTGACGATGTTTGGATATTGCTTTGTCAACAGGGAAATGTAAGCATCTTTTGGTGGGCTTCTGATGATGCTGAAAGGAGATCCTTCCAATGTTGTTAACTTTGAGCTTGATCTGCGGTTGATTCTCCTTATTAGGAAGGTATGAAGCCCTCTAATGTTGTCAGGAGTGGTGTTCTGGCATTAGCTGGATTCACTGAGAGCGGAAGCCCCCTGCATTTCCGCCTAACAGTGGAAGATGTAATACCTTCGTGGATTACATAACTAACCATTTTTGAAAGTTAAGCAGTTGGATGCTGAACTGATATTTGAACTTAATAGTAGACAAAATTTCAGAGAGCATTATGTGCAGCTTCAGCAGTTAAACCTTTCATATAGGATGCAATTGTGTAGAAATGGACTCTCAGCGGATTATTTCCTCTTATTGACAAAGAAAAAAAAAACAAAGACTTTGCATTGTCTTTTTTATGTCTCTATCCTTTTTGTCTTTTTATTGTCTGTCAGGTAGCTGGTCTGAAGTATATGACAAGAAGGATAAAATAATAGAGATAGACATGAAAGAAGGGGTAGGACATGAATTTTGAACATGTATGGAGGTAAAGTTATAAAAAAAAAAAAAAAAAAAAAAAAAATCTATTAAATATTTTGTCAACTTGGCTCTTTTTTGTTTTGGAAGACAAAGATAAATTTTTAATTTCGTCCCTATGGATCAAATATGATATTTTATACCTCATTCTTGCGTCTTCCATTCTAAATATTGTTTCAAATATTACCCTAGAACTCTCCTCTCAAACATCCTATCTATAGTACCTAGAGTCTACATATCCAAGTTTTTGTTATTAGGATGAAGTCAAACTTGTGGATTGGCAAGACGATGGTCGACACGCTCGTTCCATCTCTGAATCCTATGGATCAAGATTATGGTTAAGGGTCAATTTTTATTAAACCCCCAGAACAATGAGCTTGGGGAAAAAATTGTGATGCATTCAGTGGTGGGAAAGTTCAACAATAAAGGATAGAACCATTTTTTCTTTTGGTTTTTAGAGTTGAAAGATGAAATGATACTGTTGCCGTGGTAGCAAAAAAGAAAAAGGAAAAAAAAAAAATCTCAACCTGAAGTCTTGAATCACTTACTGGGGAAAAATGGTTTGTTTGACAGCATAAGTCAAAACCGTGATTGATCCATATGTTACAACCGCAAGCCCAAAATTCCTGCTTGAAGTTGGATAGCGTTGTGTTCAAATATTGAAGAAAGACAGCATAAAATGAGCAAGAAGGTGGTTACTGCAGAACGCCATAGGTATGAGAAAAGAAGATTGTAGATAATCTTGGGGTTAGAGAGAAAGAGGGAAGAGAGAGAAAGAGAGAGAGGGAGGGAGAGAGAGAAAGAGAGAGAGTTGAAAGGAAGAGAGATTCAATCAATCAAGTTCCATCCCTTCCTCTAATTACAGCTTTTATACATTTCTTGTTTGATTCTAACAACTCTAACTCCTTAATAACTTCCAGTTTATTGTTGAATCAACCAACTAAACTTCCAACATCTTTAACTTCCTAAGTTGTTCTCAAGGATTAAAGGATAGAACTGAGCACGAATGAAATTCAAATCCTCCCATGTTGCTGCTTCAAAGCTAAGATTTACCCACTTAGTCAAAACCTAAGTCACCAAACTATTGTTTCTCCAAATAACATGCCTTTTAAGCACTACTTCTGACTCTACAAGAGCTTATTTATTAGTATCAATTAAAGATAAAGTGGGCATCGAGAGCTAATTAGGGCATATCTTCTTCTTTAATAGTGATACATGAAACATGGGATGAATTTATGACTCCAGTGGTAACTGCAGTTTATAAGCCATCTTTCCTATTTTTGTCATTACCTTAAATGGTCCATAGAACTTGGAGAACAACTTCAGTTATTTTTGTAGCTCAACAGATTATTGTCTATAGGGCTGCAACTTTAAATACACCAGGTCTCCAATTTGAAACTTCGTTTTTGACCTCTTCTAGTTTGCGTAAAGCTTCATCCTGTTTTATGCCTTGGCTAAATGGTTCTTCAATATTTGAATCATGTCATGTCTGCTTCCAATGAGCTCTCCAGCAATAAGAGTTATTATGTCAGCATACCCAACATGTGTTGGCCTAATAGGTAAGTCACTAGATCCCATCTAAAAACTTGAGTTCAAATCTCAGATGGAGCAAACCATGCTGGGGAGAGCTCTACCCCCCAGAGGGATTTCAGTGGCTCGACCCGGAATAGTCGGAGCAAAGTTTCGAAAACCGGGTGGTGGACCAAGTTCAGGGCACAAAAAAAAAAGAGTTATTGTGTAGGGCCTAAGGGAATATGCCTAGGTTGGTACACATAAAAGACCTCAAAAGGGGGACATCTGAATGCTACTGTGGAAGTTGGCATTAAACCACCATTCAGCTTGACTTGACCACTTAAACTAGGATGTCGGTATGTCAGTTGTCATATATCATAAGTAGCATTTTAGACATTGATTTAATCTCTCACTTTGCCTATCAACTTGTAGATGGTAGACCCTACCAAGCTTCAACTTAACATCCATGAGTCTTAATAGCTCTTGCCAAGACAAGTTAGTGAAAACTGTCTCGGTCTAAAATAATAGAATAAGGAAGGCCATGCAATTTAAAGATGTTATCTAAAAATAACTTGAGATACTTTAACAATGGAGAAAGGGTGTTGTAAGACAACAAAATAACTAAACCTAGCAAGCTTGTCTATAACCACTAACATGGTATTAAAGCATTGAGAATCCGGTAACCCCTCAATAAAATCCATAGTTACCTGTGACCATACTTGAGTTGGAATGGGTAATAATTGTAATAGTCCTAGATAAGGGTTATTCTCATGCTTATTTCTTTGATAAATATTACATCCTTGTACTACTTTATTGACTGTTTTCTTCATTAGGAGCCAATAAAATGATGCCTTAACCCTTTGTCATGTACCTCATTGACCAGAGTGACCTCGTGTAGCTGAGTTGTGTATTTGTTGCACAATCTTCTCTCTAAGTTAGATGCCATTGCCTATCATGATTTTCTTCTTATATTTCAAGAGCCCATCTTAACACTGATATTCTAAATTGCAATCAGGTTGAAAAGTGAGTTGGGCTATCAATTTCTAGCAATATTCATCACCCTCATAACTTCGCAGTACATCTAAAATCCATCTTGGTTGAATCGCAGAAACTATTGTAAGTTGTAAGGATCCTTCTTCCTGAAATTCTATTCTTGCAAATGTATCTGCATCTTTATTTTCGACACTCTTTTTGTATAGGATCTTATAATCCAAGCCTAGTAATTTTACCAACAATTTATACTGCAAAGAGTATGTAATCTTTTGATCCAGCAAGTATTTAAGACTTTGGTGGTCTGTTTTAATTATGAAATGGTAGTCCAACAGGTAAGTTTCCATTTTGAGACTACCATTAACATAGCAAGCAGCTCTTTCCCATATGTAGACAATCCTTTACTTCTAAACCCCAGAGCTTTGCTTAAGTAAAGCTATAGGATAGTCATCTTGCATTAATACAACTCCTAATCCCTAAGAATAGGCATCCGTTTTTACAACAAAAGTTTTGGAGAAGTCAGGCAATCTCATCACAGGGGCTGTACTCATGGTCATTTTCAGCTGGCTGAAGGCTTTCTTAACATTTTCACTCCAATAGAAATTATCCTTCCTCAAGAGATCATTCAAAGGTCTAACTATTATGCTATAATCCTTTATAAACCTCCTGTAGTATCCTGTCAGACCTAAGAATTCTCTTAATGCCTTAACAGAAGTTGGAGTTGGCCAGGAAGTAATCCATTTTAACTTTTAAGTGTCTATTTTAACTCCTTCTTCCATGACTACACGTCCTAAGTACTCAACTTGATTTTATGCAAAAATACGCTTGGATAGTTTAGCAAAGAGTTGGTGTTGCCTAAGTATGATTAAAACTATTTTGAGGTCTTGAGCATGAGTTTCAATTTCTGGATTGTAAATCAAGAAGTCATAAAAAAATACAAAAAACAAATTTCCTTAAGTAAGTCTGAAAAATGTGGTTCATCAAGGCTTAAAATGTGGTATGAACATTAGTCAACCCAAATGGCATGACTAAGAATTCAAAATGTTCATGGTGTGTTTGGAAGGCTGTCTTCTCCACATTAGAGGGCTTAACCCTGATCTGATGACGACCTGCTCTTAGGTCCATCTTGGAGAAAATTTTAGAGCCATATAATTCATCAAGCAATTTATCTATGTTGGATATTGGGTATCCATCTTTGATTATTAATTGATTTAGTTGTCTGTGATCCACACAAAAGCGTCACATATCATCTTTTTTCTTGACTAAGAGTATTGGAGAGGTAATGGACTAGTGCTTGGTTTGACAATCCCATTGTGAAGCATTTCCTATACCTATCTCTTAATCTTTGATTTTTGAGAATGTGGGTATCTATAAGGTTTAAGTTTGAAAGGTTTGGAGTCTGGCTTGAGAGGAATTGAATGGTCATGCTGCCTCTTTAGAGGAAGAGTTGTTGGAATGGAGAATACTTCTTTGAACTTGAACAAAATTGCAGAAATGACTTCTAGTGTTTTGGTGTGATGGAAATCATTGAGGATATCTAATGTCATATAGCTCCGTAGCTATTGTTGCCTAAAGATGTGTATCTTTGCTTCTGATCAACTTCATCGTTAGATAATCCATCGTACCTTCTAATATCAATTCATTTCTTTCATTGAAAAGTTTGACTTGTAATTTCTTAAAGTCAAAGGTGATGGGACTGTAATTATACATCCAGTCCACCCCTAATATTACATCCCGTCTTCCCAAAGTGATAACTCTTAGATTAAAAGAGAAAGTGTATTTCTGAATAATTCATTTCACATTGCTATCTTAGTAGTGCTAGTAATTATACTACCATCATCTATCTCTGCTTGATGTTTAATAGTAGTTTTAGTAGGTAGACTTAGTTGTGTAGCTACTTTGCTATGCAGGAGGCTATTAAAACTTTGTGTCCACTAGGATAGTTATATCTGGTCCACCTAGGTTCCCTTACAAAGCTATGGTTTGTCTATGAAATGAATGGGAGAGTGCACATAGAGATGCCATCATACTTTCTTCAGGTTCTGTATGTAATATGTCTCCTTTCGTTATTTCTCCATTGGAAGTGTCAGTTTCATCTTGGTCTTCTGTTGCCAAGAAAAAGTTGAGGTGTCTGAGTCTGCATTTGTGGCCTGGAGCAAATTTTTCACCACATTTGAAACACAATTTATTGTGTCTTCTGAACTATAGTTCTTGAGATGATAATTTGGGCCAGTTGTTTGTGGGGTTTACTCTTTCTGTTGCAGCTCTAGTCAGATTAGCTGCTGATTGAGAAGAAGAATTAGAGGTTCCTGGATACTTGCTTCCCATTTTGAGTTTTGTAGAATTCCATTGTTTCTGAGTTCCAATTTTTCTCTTCCTTGTAAATTCCATAAATTGCTCTTGCAAAGTTGCAACTTCAAAGGCTTGGAAGAGTGTAGATAGCTTCATGAGTCTCAGTATAGGTTTGATGTCTTCTTTTAACCCACTATTGAAGTTAGAGATGAAATAGGATTCAGTTAGTTTAGGATTCTTTTAGAGCATTACTGTCCATAACTCTTTGAACCTCTTTTGATATTCAGCTATTGATCTAGACTGTTGTAATTTATTAAATTCCTCAACTTCATCTTGCAACCCCCTTTTTCTCAAATCTTTGACATAGCAACTGTGAAAATTCAGTCCATCCAATGTTTGGTTTAACTATCTTCATTCCTTGAAACCATGTTTCTGCTTTCCCTTCCAAATACATCTTAGTGGTGTCAACCCAAGTATGTTCCAGAATTTGATATACATTGAAGAACTTATTGCATTGTCTAAGCCATATTCTGGGATTCTCCCCAGTAAATAAAGGAAGTTCAATTCTTGGAGGGTTAGGTAAGAACCCTCGCTGGTTATTATCTCTTCTTGACAACTAAGATCCATTTTTATTTCTTGCCCTTACTTCCACCGGTGTGGGAAGAATAGGGGATTTGGATATTCTTTCTATTTCTGGTTCATTACTTTTGTCTTTATTAATTAACTTCAAGATAGAATAGAATCTAGCATCTACACTAGCCATGTAAGTATCTAATCTTGACCTTATTCATCTATCTTCTGAGTTATTGCTTCTAGCTTTGTGTCAACACATAGCTGGAGGTTCTTGCTTTAATTTGCCAATTCCTGCAGTTTGGCTTCATACTTTTTCTTTTGCTCTTCGTTGATTTTCTATCGAGTACCTTCTACCATGGTTTTTCCCTTCGAATGGCCAAGAGTTCTTGCTTTGAAACCAAATTTATTACAATCCCAAGCGTAAAAGTCCCGCTTGAAGTTGCATTGCCGTTGTGTTCAAATATTGAAGAAAGACAAAGCATAAAATGAGCCAGAAGGTGGGCTACTGCAGAACGACATAGTTGTGAGAAGAGAAGATTGTAGATAATCTTGGGGTTAGAAAGAAAGAGGAGAGAGAGAGAGAGAGAGGGATTCAATCAACAAGTTCCGTCCTCCTTTCCTGTGATTACAGCTTTTATATATTTCTTATTTGATTTTAACTCCTCTCCTTAACAACTTTTAGTTTATTGTTGAATCAACCGACTAATCTTCCAACAACTTTAACTTCCTAACTAGCCGTTAGCTTTTAGCTCTTTGTAGTTGCTATAGTTACAGTCTGTTACATCATAACACAGACCAACATTGAACTACCATTTCCTTGATAAAGGGCTAGGCTCTAATAAAGACAGGGTTGAACCGTGGCCATGTCTAATTACAGGGTTCAGAATCAATGACCGTGATTACACAGCTTTGAAGTTTATATGGAACTAGCTGTTTAGACTCAATTCCTGACATAAGACTCCCTTACTTCCTCGATCCAGTTCGGCTGCCCACGTCCAACAATCAATGCCTGCCTTGGGACAATCATCCAAGGCCCATAAAGGTGGTTTAAATCACAAAAAAAAAAAAAAAAAAAAATTCCTTTGCCTTCCTTCTACTCCCACTCCCACCTTAAGTTGATTTCGGCCCCTGTAATCCCATTGATCATTCCTCTAAGCAATCTCTGAATTTATGACACTTGAAATAAATAATGTATAGCCTCCCTTACACGATAAGCTGCTAGAAATCTCTAATCCAAATGGGATGAAGGGGTTTGGAAGCATCCACTTCAACACAAATTTGACATGCTTGCTGCCCTATCAGCTCCCTCTCCCTTCTTTAGCTATTTACTTTGCCAGTTTGCTGCCCTATCAACTCCAGAACCCCTTCATCAAAAAAATCTACGGGTATCTCAGCAACCTAATCCAAATAGGCAGCGGGAATGACACCACTGAAATTTTATATATGGGTTCCCAGATTAAACAGGAATCTCTAATCCACGGGCCATTACCAACAATAGGAATTGTCTTATGTTTGTCCTTTAGTTTAGTGAGGAAGTAATCCTTTTCTAGATCAATAATCTTAGTATCCTCATTTGGTCTTCACATCAAGTTTGAGCAAGTTGTATCATACATTTTTCTCTACTACCTTCACACTTGGAGAGTATCTCCATGGTGTCGTAAATATTGGTGGAATTTTGTAGAACATTATCCTCTTCCTTCATAATCCTTCTCTGGCTGCTGGCAAATTTCCCTTGTCATCTTATCTGGTCCGACTCTGTGCACTACTATCAATATACTCCTATTGGAAAATGGGGCGGTCTATGAGGGTAGACCAGACCCAATCTCCTTTTTAAATTTGAATTAATAATAAAAAAAAGGAGTGTGGTGGTTTTGGGTAACCACCCCTCAACCTCCCAACTACCTTCTTTCTCACGCAAAACGATCTTCTCTTTTTGTGTACATGAAAGAAAACAAAAAAGGGAAGGGGGTACATTCGATAAGAATAATAAAGATTCATTTTTCTAAAGAGAGAAAGAAGAAGAATTTCTTTTTACATTCTAAGTAAGAGAAAGTTTTGAAAGGGTTGATCATTTTCTTCACAATGGCTTTTGGATTGTGAATTAAGAAGATGATCCGATTTATATGAAACACTTCTAGATCTAGAATTACCAATCATTAGAAAAAGGTAAGTGATTCTAAATCAATTTAGATTCAGAAATTTTATATGAAAAAAATATTTGTTGGTTTTATTTTAAAACCTTCATTGGTATCAGAGTCCAATTGGGTGTTTCCTGCATCTTTGTTGGATATTAAAAATAAAAAATGACATGAATAATATTTAACATTCATTAATGGCAACTCGCAAAATACTAAAGGAAATGCTCTCAATTTAACACAATAGTATGCTTGTGACATGAGCATTGAATATGCAAATTTGACATGCATTCGATAAGTAAATTAAGAGATATTATAAACCATAGCCAAAATTTATATACTCGTATCTTTTAGCATATTATGTTTCATGACTTGAAATTTATATGGTTAGATTCATCTCAAAAAATGCTTTCCAACCATATAAAGAATATAAAAAATGGTTGTGAATTAAGAGAAATATGGTTGTTTGAAATTTGGTTCAAATTGCAGAATTTTAATGGATTTATGAAGAAGATGAACAGTGAAATGTAACCAATTCCACTTTTGGCAAGCAAGTGTGAAGCCTACACCCCAGGCTTCGACCTGAAATCTAAGACCATCATTGAACTCAAAGATATAAAAAATGGAAGCTAGCTAGAATCCAGTGGTAGTCTGCAATTGGGAAGGCGACGTGTGGGCCTCATGCGCTGACGGTGGCGTGTGAGGATGGTCATTTCCTTTTTATTTTTGCACAGCTGCCTATGGCGGCACATGAAGGCGAGTGAAGCTTCTATTCCCCTTGATATTTTTATGGTAATAAATTTTATATTTCTTTGGAATTTTATATAATTTTTAATTTATTTTTTGGAGTTAAAAAATATTTTTTATTGATTTTTAAATTAATAAATTGTTATAAAATTATAGAAAAATCATTTTTCAATCAAAAAAAAAATCCTAAAAAATTTTGGCTAAATAAGTATAAATTGTTTACACTCTTTTGATTTTATACTAATTTTTTATGTGTGAAAAATTTACTTTTCAATATCAAATTTTTTTAGAAACTGAGCATATTATTTGAAAAAATATATTTTTGAAATTTATTATAATATTATGATTGCCCACATGCTTAACATAATATTGTTCCCATTTTCAAAAAAATAGTGATAATCGGATATATTTTTGGAACTCTTTTGGGCCTCTGGGGGAGGGAAAGATATTTGTGAAATTTAGAACGTTTGATGAAGTTAGTTCAAATGTTGATTTATAAGATAGATCCATCTTATACGTTACCGATTATGGAACGCCAAAAATTTGGTGTTAAAAAAAATCCTATTTTATTTATAAATTTTTCTTTGTAAAAATACCAGAAAAATTTAATCGAATCCAGAGTTTGAATATAACACCGAAAAATTTAATGTTTTGAATTTTTCCATCTCATTTAAGTACCAAGTGTCGGAAACTTGTCAAATTTTATACTTTTGGATAATTCTAAAATAATTGGTAAGTGGATATATAAATTATAGTTCATATAATTAGTAAGGAGTAAATTGATTTGGTGGCAAAATAATCTTTTGGAGAATGTTGGAGTCATGGGTTCAAGCTTACCTGGAACATCACGTGGGATTTTTGAAGGATTATAGGGTCTTGTGTAACATGACACTGCGGTGTCCGTAATATTGTACTTCTGTTTGTGAATTTAATGAAATATTTCTCAGTTTATATATATAGAGAGAGAAATTTTTATTTATAATGATTTTCGATTTTTGGGTTTTTAAATTGAAATTTTAGGTATATTTAAAGTATCGGTATTTTCGATTTGTAGTGTAAAGTGAGTATAAAAATATATAGATGAATATTTATTCATTTATTAATTAATTTATTTACTCATTTATTAATTTATAAATTTATTTTATAAAAAGAAATATAATAATAATAATAATAATAATAATAATAAAAAGAGAGAGAGAAAGAGGAATTAGGGTTAGAAAACCCTAACCCCTTTTCCCTCTCCCTCTTTCTCTCTCCGTCTCTTCCTCTCCCGTGGTCATTCTCCCTCTCCACCGCCTCCCTCCGCCACTGATCGCCGCCACCACACGTCACTACCATGTCCGATCCACTCTCACTCTCTATCTTTCCCTCTTAGTTCTCTCTCTCTTTGCTCCCTTTCTCTATCTATCTCTCGCGATTCTCTCTTTCTCCCGATCTCTCCCTCTCGCGGTTCTCCGTCGCACGCCACCAACTGCAACCGCACCAACCACCGCCACCCTCTCTCTCTATTCCCCTCTCAGTTCTCACCCTCTATCACCTCTCTCATTCTTTGTCTCTCGATCACCCTCTCTCTATTTCGCTCCCTCTGTCTCTCTACCTCTCGATGGTTTCTCTCTCTATCTCCTACGGCTTAAACCTTCCTCCGGGAGCCACCCCTGTGCGCGACCGCCTGTCGTTCCCCCTCTCCCTCACGTACGCGCGACGGCCCATAGTCTCCCTCCCCTGTTCGCTCGACCGCGAGCTGCTCGCTGTTGAGAGTCTCCTGCAACCATCGCAGGAGCTCCAAGCTAGCGGTAGCAGAACCTCGAAAACTCTAGACCCAAATTTCACTCCTTATGCACAGGTAAGGGCGAGATTTTGATTCGGTAGCTCTAGGGTTTTGATTCTTTCGTGATTTAAGCTTAATTGCTAAACCTTGCTTCGAATTTGAAGCATTGCAGGTCCTGGACTGAATTGAATGACGCTTGGACCATGGGACTGTGAATTTCGAAGACCCTAGGTGAGGGAAATGCTATCCCTTCAACATTTAAATTAATTTTATCGAATTTAGGTTAAAATTAGAATCGGAATCTATATATATACATATTCTGAAATATGTTAGATTCGAAGGAAATGTATTTTCCTGAAATTTTGTATGAAATTATTTAGGTTAAGTTTAGGATATGATATAAATTGGGCTGTGTAACATGATAGAATGTGTTAGATAATGATAGAGCTTTGTTTGGCTCATTTGTGTAGCTTTCGTTGAAATTTGATTGAAATATGCTTGAAAGATTAAAATGGAGTTATGTAAATTCGAGAAAAATTAGAAAAATTGAGAAATATTAGGAATTAGGTCATTGGTGAGTCAAATGATTCGAACTAATGAAACGAGAATCTAGAAAGGTGATTGTGTAAATTAAGGTTGTATTAATTAGAGGAAAAAAAATAATTTGAAAATCTTTTAATAGGCTTTTAATTGATGATAAATTGTGATGGTTTGATTAGGTTGAACTTTTTTGAGACTCGAGGAGTCAATTTGGATTAATTGTAGAAATAAGGAGTGATCACCCTCCCTAAAATGTAAGTGAGACCCTAATCTCTGGCATGAAATAGTGAAACTTGATTTTTACCATGTTTTCAACAAAACATACTTTTGATATACATTGATTCGACGTGTAACTCTAAATTTCAAATCCGTTTTATGATTATTGGAGTGTCGTAAATTTATGTTTCCGATGACTATGCATCCATGATTTGAAATGAATTAATATTGTGCCATTATTTGAGAACTAGAATGTTTTCTATGCTACCATTGCATTGGTATGTTGAATTGAAATGATTTTGATGAAATGTATTGGCACACGAATTTGAAATGTTTTGATGAACTATATGGGTTGAATGCCTTCTAGTTATGAGATGATATAGCTATGTGGGTTGGATGCCTACTAGTTATGAGATGATATGATGATATGATATTACTTGATGGATTCCGTTGCTATGAAGGGTGCTTGTAGTGGCACCAGGATGCCCGGATACGCTTCTGCAGGAGGTATCTGCAAACGTCATTTCATATGGCTATAGGCACGACCGGTTGAACCCATATAGGGGGATGACGTGTGTGACGCTACTGTCTAGCACCAGGCGGGGTCCTATATACGATAATGAGCTAGCCCCAGCGAACTCATGGCCAACGTCGGGGTAGAGAGCAACTTTTGAACAACCTTGCATAATAAAACCCTCGATGCGGCTGTCCTTGGTCATGGTTGACCTTTGCCAGGATCATTTTTGGCTTGCTCTAAAAGGATACTTGATTTTTAAATGGATGCATATATGTATGATATCGTGTGATTGATTAAATGAGTTCATTTTACTGAACATACCATGTTTTATTGTAAATCATGAATTATTGTTTATGAATAATGTTATTTGACACTCCAATGGTTCACCTACACTATTTGTGCTTGATATTAATCCCCTCACTTACTGGGTATCTTCCTTGACACTCACCCCTCTCATTTTCTCCCTCAAACAGGGTTATTGTGCTAGAGCGACGTATTCGGCTCTAAAGGGCTTGGTAGCTTATTAGTGGATTTGGGTGTTCACGTACGGTGAGATTTAAATTTTAATTGAAGTATGAATTCCATACTTTATGTCGACCCTGCGAGATTTTGATATTGAGGTCCGTAGCTAGCCGTGTACATATTATGGAATGACTGTATAATTTATGAACATTTATTTGTGAAACTCTCATATTACACTTGCATTGAGACACTTGTAAATATTTAAAATGTTAACTTGGGAATTTGTTGTACATTTGTATAAAACTTAGGCCAGTTCGGTGTGGCAACTGCTCATGTCCTAGTTGGGCATGACAGTAGAGGTCTGTGGCTAGGACTGTTAATATTTATTTTTGTTAGTATTTATTTTAGCCTTGCATTGTCCTGGTTGTCTACAGTGGATGGGTTGATTGTTGTCAGGCCGGGATGACCCTTTTATTTTCTTTTATTTATTGACAGGATGGTTGTGAATTATAAAGGTTAAATTGTATATGGGAGACCTTCAAAATATGGAGAGTTTCTGTCCGATTTTTTGTAAAAATGTAGCCGGCAACCAGGGCAACGAGCGGCTGCTCACGACCCCGGTTCGGGGCGTGATAGTTCTATTAGTATCAGAGCCTCTAGGTTGGATAAAAGATAGTGATAAAAATCTTCCCAAATATATTTAAAAGTCCTCAATGTATTAGAGAGTTTCATACAGTCATTTAAAGTCCCATACATGGCAATAAGCATATACGTTCATCTATTTTAAGGGATTGGATACATGATATATCTATCCCATTATTTCGCATTCACATGCCTTGATCCATTACTCAAATTCTGTTTTTTAAGGGGGTTAGTTACGAGTAACTAACCCTAATCCTTGAATTCTACCTAATGAAAATGGTGCTCTTTTTGCAGAACTATGCCACCTAGACGTGGTAGGTGCGGTGCACCACCAGAGAGTCCCTCAGTGCCTGATGCATCTAGGGCACTCGAGACTCCACGAGTACCAGAGGTTGCTTCCTCTACTTATGCACCTTCACCAGTACCACCCTCAGCACCCCCACCGGCTGTTATAGCTGAGATTCCTCTAGCACCACTCGACGCCTTGAGGCAGTGGCAGCAGTGGTAAAGCAAATATGGGGCAGATGCCACCACCTCCACCACAGACTCCAGTGACCGCACCTGCAGCCGTACCTGCTCCTACGGCATCGATTCCTCCTCCGGTGGCCGGTCCTTCTATTCCTAGTCTGACCGATGAGACATCGATTACTTTGAGGCGCATCCACGAGCTTACTCAGTTGGTGAAAGAGTTTCGGCAGCTCGGGTGCACAGACTTTTCAGGATCTAGTGATGCCGTAGTGGTGAAGCACTTGATCAATAGAACTCACAGGATCCTTACTGATCTGGGGTTGACAGAGGAGCTCAGGTTGAGAGTTGCTGAGAGACTCCTCGATGGAGATGCCCTCTCGTGGTGGGAGGCTATCCGTGACAGTGCTACACAGACTCAACAGTGGGTGGACTTTCTACGAGAGTTCGACCGCAGGTACTTAACCCCGTTTCAGCAGGACCGGATGAGGACTGAGTTTCTGCACTTATGCCAGGGGACTAAGTCAGTCTCGGAGTACGAGGCTGAGCTTAGAAGGTTAGCAACATTTGTCCCCGACATGGCTACACCAGCTCAGATGAGGTTCAAGTTTGAAGATGGCCTCCAATTGAGCATCAGGAAGTATATGATAGTGACTCCCTCTTTTACACTTTCAGAGGTGATTGATTCAGCATATCGGGCAGAGGAGATCGTCCAAACTGAGGCTAGGCAGAGAGAGAGTCACCAGAAGAGGAAGATTGGGTCACAGGGTGGACAGTTTTCGAAGAGGGGTAGAGGTTTTAGATACCCTAGAGGTTCTTCTAGCTTCAGACCAGCAGGACTGGGACAGGGACCTCGACCACAGGGCTTTGGGGCACCAGCCCCTAGTGTCACTACACAGCCTGTACAAAGACAGCCTTTCTGCCGCAGATGCGGCAACTATCATGTATATGGGGCATGTACAACACCGATTACTTGCTTCCAGTGTGGGAAGCAAGGTCACATGAAGAGTGCCTGCCCAGATTTAGGTCGAGGAGGACCGACTTTGCGGAGTCGTACTGGTACTTCTGGCACAGGCTAGTAGGGGGCACCTGCGCACTCAGTTCTTACAGCTCCTCGGACTGTAGCCGAGAGTATACAGTGCCAGGATCGTCGTGACAGCAGCCTAGGGCCCAGACTCGTGTGTTTGCGATGATGCAGGAGGACGCACAGGCAAACCCTAATGTTATTATGGGTAATCCTCCCGCAGACCCCTCAGTGTAGTACTTTTGTTGTACTTTCTTTATGAGATCTAGCATATCATGACGTCGATGTACAGTTTTGACTAGTTAAAGCTTTAGAAGCTTAATTAGTTTGATATATATATAATTATGTCTATTTTTCTTCGCATTCTAAATATCTTTAATCTTTTTCCTATATTTAGGTACCATGCGAATATTTGGTATCGACGCCCGTATTCTCATAGATACCGGGTCAAAATTTTCATATGTGAGCGACACGTTCGCTTGCCATTTTGATAGACCTCTCTCGCCACTTGATGAGGAGATTATGGTAGGTACTCCTCTTGACAAGCATATCATTCGAGATACAGTCTATAGAGGTTGTGAAGTTGGTATTGGGGAGGCAGTATTAGAGGCAGATCTGATTCCACTGCTTATCATGGATTTTGATGCCATCCTAGGGATGGATTGGCTGAGTTTACATCGGGTTTCCGTGGATTGTTTTACGAAGGAGGTTGAGTTTCGGAGGTCTGAACAGCCACCGTTGACGTTCCGTGGCGAGAGGCGGGTGTTGCCCCACTGTATTATATCTGTTATGAAGGCCAGACGCATGGCACGCCGTGGATGCACGGCCTATCTGGCTTATGTCGTTGACACCACCGCTAAGGGATCGAGACTTGAGGATGTCCCTGTGGTGTAGGAGTTTCCAGATGTGTTCCCCGAGGAGCTTCCCGGATTACCACCAGTTCGGGAGTTCAATTTTGAGATTGATCTAGTACCGGGGACCACTCCTATTTCTATTCCGCCATACAAAATGACGCCTGCTGACCTGAGAGAGCTTAATATTCAGTTGCAGGAACTTCTGGACAAGGGGTTTATTCACCCGAGCACTTCATCCTGGGGCGCTCCGGTGCTGTTTGTAAAGAATAAAGATGGTACACTTCGGTTTTGTGTGGATTACAGGCAGTTGAACAAAGCCACCATAAAAAATAGATATCCCCTGCCATGTATCAATGATTTGTTTGATCAGCTGCAGGGAGCCAGGGTTTTCTCTAAGATTGATCTCCATTCGGGTTATCATTAGTTGAGGATTCGGGCCGAGGATGTGCCCAAGATAGCCTTTCGCACTCGATACGGCCATTATGAGTTTTTAGTCATGTCGTTTGAGCTGACTAATGCCCCAGCTGCTTTTATGGATTTGATGAGCCGAGTCTTCTACGACTTCTTGGATCGGTTTGTCATCGTATTTATCGATGACATCTTGGTGTATTCACGGAGTAATGAAAATCATGTTCAGCACCTTCGGGTGGTATTGCAGGTACTCCGTGAGAAGCAACTATATGCCAAATTTTTGAAATGTGAGTTTTGGCTTAGACAGATAGGATTTTTGGGGCACATTATCTCCGCGGAGGGTATTTATGTTGATCCGCGAAAGGTTGAGGCTATATTAAAGTGGGAGTAGCCACAAACAGTTACCGAGATCCGTAGTTTTCTCAGTTTAGCTGGGTATTATCGCAGATTTGTAGAAGGATTTTCCCGGATAGCTGCTTTGTTGTCTAGACTGACCGGGGAGGGGGTCAAGTTTGTTTGGGATGACCGTTGTGAGGCAAGCTTTTAGGAGTTCAAACAACGGTTGACAACCGTTGTGTACAATGACGATAGCCGATAGGGATTTGGGTTGTGTTGTGATGCAGGATGGTTGGGTTATTGCATATGCCTCGCGACAGTTGAAGAAACACGAGGTTAACTACTCGACACATGATTTGGAATTAACAGCCATAGTCTTCACGTTGAAAATATGGCGACATTATCTTTATAGGGTGACCTGCAGAGTATTTACAGATCACAGAAGTTTGAAGTAACTATTTACCCAAAAGGAGTTGAATTTGAGACAAAAGGAGATGATTAGAGCTTCTCAAAGATTATGACCTCATTATTGACTATCATCCGGGCAAGGCGAATATTGTTGCAAATGTCTTGAGTCGGAAGTCAGCATCATCCTCACAGTCGACAAAGAAAGCATGCCTTTCTTGTTCAGTAGGACTCCGAGCCTTAGGAGTCAGTTTGACTAGTGATGATCAGGGAGGCTTATTGGCCAAATTTGAGGTCAGGCCGACTTTGTTTGACCGTATCAGAGAGCTCAAGAGTACAGATGAGGAGATTTCAGGGTCCGAGAGGATGGATTGTTAGTGTTCAGGGAGCGGGTTTGTATTCCCGCTGATATAGATCTCCGCAAGGCCATACTTGAGGAGGCACACTCCTCTGCTTATGCATTGCATCCGGGTGGTACCAAGATGTATCGGACCATTCGGGAGAGTTATTGGTGGCCCGACATGAAACGGGAAATTGCGGACTTTATGGCTAGGTGTTTAGTTTGCCAGTAGGTGAAGGCCGAGCATCTGCGCCCGGCGGGTACATTGCAGCCCTTACCCATTCCTGAGTGAAAGTGGGATCACATTACTATGGATTTTGTGACAGGGCTACTGCGGACTTCCTCACGGTATGATGTCATTTGGTGATTATAGATCGACTCACCAAGTCCGCACATTTTCTTCCTATTCGCAGTGACTATCCTTTGGAGACCTTGGCACATCTTTACATCGATACGATAGTCAGGCTACATGGTGTTCCTGTGTCCATAGTATCAGACAGGGACCCGAGGTTCACTTCCAGGTTTTGGCCTAAGTTACAGGAGGCAATGGGCACGAGGCTGAGTTTTAGCACGGCCTATCATCCACAGACAGATGGTCAGTCAAAGAGGACCATTCAGACCCTTGAGGACATGCTGAGAGCATGTGTGATAGATTTCCAGGGTAGTTGGGATCGGCACCTTCCACTGGTCGAATTTGTATATAATAACAGTTATCAGGTCAGTATTGGGATGCCAACATATGAGGCACTGTACGGTAGGAAGTGCCGCACCCCGATATGCTGGGATGAGGTCGGAGAGCGACGTCTCAGCAGTGTTGAGTTGATTGAGGAAACGAAGGATAAGATTAAAGTCATCCGTGAGCGGATGAAAGCCGCCCAGAACAGACAGAAGGCATATGCTGATCGTAGGTGACAACCTCTTGAGTTTGCCACGGGAGATATGGTTTTCTTGAGAATATCTCCTTTGAAGGGAGTCATACGGTTCAGGCAACGGGGCAAACTGAGCCCCAAATATATTGGACCTTTCCGTATCCTTGAGAGGGTCGAGAGTGTGGCATACAGATTGGAGCTACCAGATGAACTATCCCGTATTCACGACGTCTTTCATGTCTCAGTACTCAGAAAGTACCTAACTGATCCTTCTCATGTACTTAAACCTCCACCTGTTGAGTTGAGAGAGGACCTTAGTCTTCCAGTTCAGCCAGTGACTATTCTAGATCGGCAGGTCAGAAAGTTGCGAAGCAAGGAGTTTCATTGGTCAGGGTTTTATGGAGGAGTGACCAAGTCGAGGAGGAAACCTGGGAACCCGAGGAGGCTATAAGGAGACAGTACCCCCACTTGTTTACTGTATAGCTTTGTTTTAGTTTCGAGAACGAAACTTATTTTTAGGGGATTAGAAAATGTAACACCAACATTGCGGTATCCGTACTATTGTACTCATGTTTGTGAATTTAATGAAGTATTTCTCAGTTTATATATATATATAGAGAAAATTTTATTTATATTGATTTTTGATTTTGGAGTCTTTAAATTGAAAATTTTGGTATATTTAAAGTATCCGTATTTCCGATTTGTAGTGTAAAGTGAGTATAAAAATATATAGATGAATATTTATTCATTTATTAATTTATTTATTTATAAATTTATTTTATAAAAAGAAACATATAATAATAATAATAATAATAATAATAATAATAATAATAATAAAAAGAGAGAAAAAGAGGAATTAGGGTTAGAAAACTCTAACCCCTTTTCCCTCTCCCTCATTGTCTCTCCGTCTCTTCCTCTCCCGCGGCCATTCTCCCTCTCCACCGCTTCCCTCCGCCGCTGATCGTCGCCACCACACGTCACCACCATCTCCGATCCACTCTCCCTCTCTATCTTTCCCTCTCGGTTCTCTCTCTCTGCTCCCTTTCTCTCTCTATCTCTCACGATTCTCTCTTTCTCCCGATCTCTCCCTCTCGCGGTTCTTTACCGCACGCTACCAACTGCAACCGCACCAACCACCGCCACCCTCTCTCTATTCCCCTCTCAGTTCTCACCCTCTATCACCTCTCTCATTCTTTGTCCCTTGATCACCCTCTCTCCATTTCACTCCCTCTGTCTCTCTCTCCCTCTCGATCGTTTCTCTCTCTATCTCCCGCTGCTGAAACCTTCCTCTGGGAGCCACCCCTATGCGCGACCCCCTGTCATTCCCCCTCTCCCTCTCGCACGCGCGACGGCCCACAGTCTACCTCCCCTGTTCGCTCGACCGTGAGCTGCTCACTGTTGAGAGTCTCCTGCAACCATCGTAGGAGCTCCAAGCTAGCGATAGCAGACCCTCAAAAACCATAGGCCCAAATTGCACTCCTTCTGTGCAAGTAAGGGTGAGATTTTGATACGGTAGCTCTAGGGTTTTGATTCTTTCGTGATTTAAGCTTAATTGCTGAACATTGCTTCGAATTTGAAACATTGCAGGTCTTGGACTGAATTGAACGACGCTTGGACCACGGGATTGTGAACTACGAAGACCCTAGGTGAGAGAAATGCTATCCCTTCAACATTTAAATTAATTTTATCGAATTTAGGTTGAAATTAGAATCGGAAGCTATATATATACATATTCTGAAATATGTTAGATGTCACGCCCCGAACCGGGAATCGTAAACAGCCGCCCGTTGCCCTGGATGCCGGCTGTATTTTCTACAGAAAATCGGACAGAACCTCCCCATAAATCGGAGGTCTCTCATGTATAATTTAACCTGTTTAAACCTGTATAACTCAAAATCATCCTGAAAATAAAACAAATGGTCATCCCGGTTTCTCCAAAACCAACAACTCCCATAACCGACATCCAGAACAACGCAAGGCTATAAAAATCTATCAACAAACCTAACCACAGACCTCTACTGTCATGCTCAACTAGAGCATGAGAAGCCGCCACACCGAGCGGACTTAAATTTTTATGCAAATTACAATAATTTTTCCAAATATTATTCAAATACGTACAATTGCATCAATACAAATAAAATATGAGAGTTTCGCAAATAAGTACAATCATCCCAATAATTTTTCCAAATATTATTCAAATACGTACAATTACATAAATTATACAGTCATCCCAAAATAAGTATACGGCCAACTACGGACCTCAACAAGACCTCGCAGGGTCGAAAATATAATACGTAATTCAAGTTTCAGCTTAAACTTAAAACCTCACCTTCCTGAACACCAAGTACACCCAAATTCTATATTCTGAAGTGTCGCTCCAGCACAAAAATCCTGTCTGAGGAAGGAAAGAAGAGGGGTGAGTATCTATGGGAGGATACTCAGTGAGTGAGGGGATTAATCTCAAGTACTAATAGTGTAGGTGAACATTAGAGTGTCAAATAATATCATTCGTAATCAATAACTCAAGTTTCGCAATAAATCATGATATGTTCAATAAAATGAACTCATTTATTCAATCACATGATATCATACATATATGTATCCATTTAAAATCAAGTAGATCATAGAGCAAGCCAAAAGGTTCCTGGCAAAGGTCAACCATGACCTGTGACAGGCGCATCGGGGGTTTTATTATGTAAAGTGTTTCAAAAGTAGCTCTTTGCCCCGACGTTGGTCGTGGGTTTAGCTCCTTGCTTACCCAAACTCGTCAATAGGACCACGTGCGGTGCTAGACGGTGATGGACACACGTCCTCCCCCAAATATGGGTTCAATCGGCTGCGCCTATGAATATATAACTGGACGTTTGCGGATACCTCCTGCAGAAGCGTATCCGGGCAACCCGTGCCTCTACAAAGTCCCTTCGTAGCTACGGAATCATCAATGTCATCATCATAGTATCTCATCACAAGTGGGCATCCCGGTGCCTTCACAGTTCATCAAAACATTTCAAATCCGTGTGTCAATACATTTCATCAAAATCATTTCAAATCAACAACCGATGCAATGGTAGAATAGAAAACATTCAAAGTCTCAAATCATGGCACAATTTCGTTTCTTTTCAAACATGGATGCATAATCGTGGAAAACATAAGTACGACACTCCAATAATCACAAAACAGATTTGAATTTCAATTCCATACGTCGAGACAATGCATATCAAAAGCATGTTTTTATCAAAAACACGATAAAATCAGGTTTCACTATTTTATGCAAGAGATTAGGGTCTCACTCATAATTTAGGGAGGGTAATCACTCCCTATTTCTACAATCAAACCAATTCGTCTCCTCGAGTCTCCAAAAGATCAACCTAACCAATCAAAGTCAGAAATATGCTTAAAGTAAATAAGTTTCCTACAAAATGGAAAAATCTTTGAAAAATCATACACTTTTCACTTTTCATCCGATTTCTTCAACCCATATATCATTTTTAACGTAAGGAAATCTATTGTCATAATACAGAAATTGTATTTTGATTTCGTATATGCAGGACAACTTATAATTAAAAAGACTGCATAAATTCTTAAACTTAAATCCCAAATTCCAACTATCTTCATGCATATGTCAAATGAAACTCTGAAGGAAACTATTCAAATCAACAGAACTCGACTCTATTATCCTTTAACATGCTCCTTTCATATCAGACACTAGACTTGGCCTTATTGTTCAAGCATAGAATTTCAAAAATGCATTTTATTCTAATCAAACATACATTCTAAACCTATACAAGACTTTTCATCCTAAAGTAACTCTAAATTCATTCAATTATTGAAAAGATCAGAAATCTCATCACCTAGGGTTTCTCGATTCGCAACCCTAAAGTTCGTGCGCCTACAACTCAGTCCAGAATCCTGAAATACGTCCAAATCGAAGCATGGTTCAGCAATTATACTAAATTACCAATGAAATCGAAACCCTAAATTTAACTCATCTTACCCAACGTAGAAAATGAAGTCTGCAGGCGACTTAGAGCTCTGCGATGATCGCAGAAGGCTCACCACAGTGAGCAGCTCGTGGTCGAGCGGACAGGGTGAGGAGACAGGGCTGTCGCGCACGGGAAGGATAGGTGAGCGCTGCAGTCACGCACGCGTAGGGGTCTGTCGCGCGCTACAGTGGAGCAGAGCCATCGCGCGAGCGCTGGGGCAGGGACTGTCGCGCGAGCAGTCACGCGAGCAGTTGCGCACGCGCAGGAGAGGGAGGAGCAGAGCGAGAGAGACTGAGGGAGACTGAGAGACAGTGAGTGAGAGAGGCCGAGAGAGAGACTGTGCGAGGTTGAGGGGTGGCGACCCGCGGCGGTCGCGGTGGAGGAGATGAGAAATCGAGCGAGAGGGAGACACAATGGGAGGTAGAGAGATGGAACCGAGAGAGAGAGAGAGAGAGAAATAGAGAGAGGGGGGGCCGAGGGTGAGCGATTGAGAGAGAAGGGAGGTGGCGACGGCCGTCTGCAGCGGAGGAGGGCAGCGGGGAGGCGAAGAGGCGGGTGAGGAAGGGCGGTGGCGAGGGAGAGAAAGAGGGGAAGAGAGAGGGAAATTAGGGCTTTAAGCCCTAATTTCGACTTCCTTTTTTTTATAATTATTTAAATGAGTAAAAATTTAAATAAATAAATGAATCAGTGTGTGTATATATATGTATATATATTTTTATACTCACCCTACAAATCGGAAGTACGAACATTTTAAATATACCAAAAGCTCGATTTAAAAAACCCCAAAATCAAAAATCAATAAAAATTAAATATTTTTTCATATATAGATAAATTGAGGATCATTTTATTAAATTCGAAAACGGAAATAATATACGGACACCGTAGTGTGGGTGTTACATTTTCTAATCCCCTAAAAATAAGTTTCGTCCTTGAAACTGAAAGAAGGCCTTACCGAAACAAATGGGAAAAGGCTGCAAAGCACCTATGGGTCACTAATGCTTGGCCATCATCTGCTGACAAACTAGGGATCAAGTAACGAATTCTCTCTTTACACGAGATCACTAATAACTATATCGGATAGTTAGGTACATTTTTGTACCTCTCAAATGCATAACATAAGTGGAGGAATGGAAAAGATTAAAGATATTCAAAATATAAATAAAAGTAGACAAATATATATATATCAGCTAGTTAAGCTTCTGAAGCTTTAACTAGTCAAAACTGTACATCGACATCATGATATACAAAATTGCATAGAGAAAACATAACAAAAGTACTACACTGAGGGGTCTATGAGAGGATTACCCATAATAACATCCGGGTTCACCTGTGCGTCCTCCTACGTCATCGCAAACACACGAGCCTAGGCCCTAGGCTGCTGTCGCGACGGTCCTGCCACTGTATTGCTCCCGGCTACAGTCCGAAGAGTGGTAAAAGCTGAGTGTGCCAGTACCCCCTGCTGGCCTATGCCAGACGTAACAGTACGACTCTGTGAAGTCGGTCCTCTATGACCTAAATCTAGACAGGCACTCTTCACGTGACCTTGCTTCCCACACTGGTAGCAAGTAATTGATGGTGAACATGCCCCATATGGATGATAATTGCAGCATTTGCGGCAAAAAGGCTGTCTCTATGCAGGGTGTGTAGTGACACTAAGAGCTAGTGCCTCATAGCCCTGTGGTCGAGGTCCCTGTCCCGGTCCTGCTGGTCTGAAGTTAGAAGAACCTCCGGGATATCCAAAGTCTCTACCCCTCTTCGAAGACTGTCCACTCTGTGACTCAGTCCTCTTCTTCTGGTGACTCTCTTTCTGCCTAGTCTCAGCTCGGACGATCTCCTCTGCCTGATATGCTGAATCAATTACCTCTGAAAGTGTAAAAGAGGGAGTCACCGTCATATACTTCCTGATGCTCAATTGGAGACCATTTTCAAACTTGAACCTCATTTGAGCTGGTGTAGCCATGTCAGGGACAAATGCTGCTAATCGTCTGAGCTCAGCCTCGTACTCTGAGACTGACCTAGCCCCCTAGCGTAAGTGCAGGAACTGCGTCCTCATCCGGTCCCGCTTGAACGGGGTGAAGTACCTACGGTCGAACTCTTGTAAAAAGTCCTCCCACCGCAGGGTCTGTGTAGCACTATCATGGATAGCCTCCCACCACGAGAGGGTATCTTCGTCGAGGAGTCTCTCAGCAACTCTCAATCTGAGCCCCTCTGACAATCCCAAATTAATAAGGATCCTGCGAGTCCTATTGATCCAGTGCTTTGCCGCTACAGCATCACTAGATCCTGAAAAGTCTGTGCATCCGAGCTGTCAAGACTCTTTCACCAACTGAGTAAGCTCGTGGATGCACCTCAAAGTAGCCGACGTCTCATCGGTCGAAGTAGAAACAGAAGGACCGGCCACCGGAGGAGGAACCGGTGCCGTAGGAGTAGGTACGGCCGCAGGTGCGGTCGCTGGAGTCTGTAGTGGAGGTGGGGGCATCTGCGCCCCATATCTGCTGCACCACTCCTGCCATTGCCTCAAGGCGTCGAGCGGTGGCGGAGGAATCTCGGCTGTACCAGCCGGTGGAGGTGCTGGGGGTGATACTGGGGAAGGTGCGTGAGTAGAAGAAGCACCCTCTGGTACTCGTGGAGCCTCGAGTGCCTTAGAAGCCTCAGGCACTGAGGGACTCTCCGGTGGTGCACCGCGCCTACCACGTCTAGGCAGCATAATTCTGCGAAGAGAGCACCGTTTCATTAGATATAAGCAAGGATTAGGGTTAGTAACTAGGTAACTAACCCCCTAAAAATAGAATTTGAGTTATGAATCAAGGTATTCGAATGCGGAATCATGAAATGTATGCATCGTATATCGTACCCTTTACAATATATGATCTTATATGCCTATGACCGTGTACGGGACTTTAAGTGACTGTATGAAACTCTCTAATGCATTGAGGACTTATAAATGTACTTGGGAAGACTATCAAACTATTTTATCAAACACAGCTCTCAACCTAAAGCTCTGATACCAATCGAACTGTCACACCCCGAACCAGGAATCGTGAATAGCCGCCCATTGCCCTGGATGCCGCCTGTATTTTCTACAGAAAATCGGGCAGAACCTCCCCATAAATCGGAGGTCTCCCATGTATAATTTAACCTATTTAAACCTGTATAACTCAAAATCATCCTGAAAATAAAACAAATGGCCATCCCGGCCTCTCCAAAACCAACAACTCTCATAACCGACATCCAGAACAACGCAAGGCTATAAAAATCTATCAACAAACCTAGCCACAGACCTCTACTGTCATGCCCAACTAGAGCATGAGTAGCCGCCACACCGAGCGGACCTAAATTTTTATGCAAATTATAATAATTTTCCTAAGTATTATTCAAATATGTACAATTGCCTCAATAAAAATGAAATATGAGAGTTTCGCAAATAAACATACATAAATTATACAGTCATCCCAAAATAAGTACACGGCCAACTACGGACCTCAACAAGACCTCGCAAAGTCGAAAATATAATACGTAATTCAAGTTTCAGCTTAAACTTAAAACCTCACCTTCCTGAACACCAAGTACACCCAAACTCTATACTCTGAAGTGTCGCTCCAGCACAAAAATCCTGTCTGAGGGAGGAAAGAAGAGGGGTGAGTATCTACGGGAGGATACTCAGTGAGTGAGGGGATTAATCTCAAATACTAATAGTGTAGGTGAACATTGGAGTGTCAAATAATATTATTCGTAATCAATAGCTCAAGTTTCACAATAAATCATGATATGTTTAATAAAATGAACTCATTTATTCAATCACACGATATCATACATATATGCATCTATTTAAAATCAAGTAAATCATAGAGCAAGCCAAAAGGATCCTGGCAAAGGTCAACCATGACTAGGGACAGACGCATTGGGGGTTTTATTATGCAAAGTGTTTCAAAAATAGCTCTCTACCCCGACGTTGGCCGTGAGTTTAGCTCCTTACTTACCCAGACTCGTCAATAGGACCACATGCGGTGCTAGACGGTGATGGACACACGTCCTCCCCCAAATATGGGTTCAATCGGCCGTGCCTATGAATATATATATGCTCGTCAATAGGACCACGTACGATGCTAGACGGTGATGGACTCACGTCCTCCCCCGATGAGAGTTCAATCGGCCGCGCCTATGAATATATAACTGGACGTTTGCGGATACCTCTTGTAGAAGCGTATCCGGGCAACCCGTGCCTCTATAAAGTCCTTTTGTAGCTACGGAATCATCAATGTCATCATCATAGTATCTCATCACAAGTGGGCATCCTGCTGCCCTCACAGTTCATCAAAACATTTCAAATCCGTGTGCCAATACATTTCATCAAAATTATTTCAAATCAACAACCGATGCAATGATAGAATAGAAAACATTCAAGTTCTCAAATCATGGCACAATTTCATTTCTTTTCAAACATGGATGCATAATCGTGGAAAACATAAGTACGACACTCCAATAATCACAAAATAGATTTGAATTTCAATTCCATACGTCGAGACAATGCATATCAAAAGCATATTTTTATCAAAAACACGATAAAATCAGGTTTCACTATTTCATGCAAGAGATTAGAATCCCACTCACATTTTAGGGAGGGTAATCACTCCTTATTTCCACAATCAAACCAATTCTACTCCTCGAGTCTCCAAAAGATCAACCTAACCAATCAAAGTCGGAAATATGCTTAAAGTAAATAAGTTTCCTACAAAATGGAAAAATCTTTGAAAAATCATACACTTTTCACTTTTCATCCGATTTCTTCAACCCATATGTCATTTTTAACGTAAGGAAATCTATTTTCATAATACAAAAATTGTATTTTGATTTCCTATATGCAGGACAACTTATAATTAAAAAGACTGCATAAATTCTTAAACTTAAATCCCAAATTCCAACTATCTTCATGCATATGTCAAATGAAACTCTGAAGGAAACTATTCAAATCAATAGAACTCGACTTTATTATCCTTTAACATGCTCCTTTCATATCAGACACTAGACTTGGCCTTATTGTTCAAGTATAGAATTTCAAAAATGTATTTTATTCCAATCAAACATATATTCTAAATCTATGCAAGACTTTTCATCCTAAAGTAACTCTAAATTCATTCAATTATTGAAAAGATCAAAAATCTCATCATCTAGGGTTTCTCGATTCGCAACCTTAAAGTCCGTGCGCCTACAACTCAGTCCAGAATCCTGAAATACGTCCAAATCGAAGCATGGTTCAGCAATTATACTAAATTACCAATGAAATCGAAACCTTAAATTTAACTCATCTTACCCAACGTAGAAAATGAAGTCTGCAGGTGACTTAGAGCTCTGCGATGATCGCAGAAGGCTCACCACAGTGAGCAGCTCGTGGTCGAGCGGACAGGGTGAGGAGACAGGGCTGTCGCGCGCAAGAAGGATAGGTGAGCGCTGCAGTCACGCACGCGTAGGGGTCTGTCGTGCGCTGCAGTGGGGCAGAGCTGTCGCGCGAGCGCTGGGGCAGGGACTGTCGCGCGAGCAGTCGCGCGCGCGCAGGAGAGGGAGGAGCAGAGCGAGAGAGACTGAGGGAGACTGAGAGACAGTGAGTGAGAGAGGCCGAGAGAGAGACTGTGCGAGGTTGAGGGGTGGCGACCCAGGGCGGTCGCGGTGGAGGAGATGAGAGATCGAGCGAGAGGGAGACACAACGGGAGGTAGAGAGATAGAACCGAGAGAGAGAGAGAAATAGAGAGAGAGGGGCCGAGGGTGAGAGATTGAGAGAGAAGGGAGGTGGTGACAGCCATCTGCGGTGGAGGAGGGCAGCGGGGAGGCGAAGAGGCGGGTGAGGAAGGGCGGCGGCGAGGGAGAGAAAGAGGGGAAGAGAGAGGGAAATTAGGGCTTTAAGCCCTAATTTTGACTTCCTTTTTTTTATAATTATTTAAATGAGTAAAAATTTAAATAAATAAATGAATCAGTGTGTGTATATATATGCATATATATTTTTATACACACCCTACAAATCGGAAGTACGAACATTTTAAATATACCAAAAGCTCGATTTAAAAAACTCCAAAATCAAAAATCAATAAAAATTAAATATTTTTCCATATATATATAAATTGATGATCATTTTATTAAATTCGAAAACGGAAATAATATACGGACACCGTAGTGTCGGTGTTACATTAGATTCGAAGGAAATGTATTTTCCTGAAATTTTGTATGAAATTATTTAGGTTAAGCTTAGGATTTGATATAAATTGAGTTGTGTAGTATGATAGAATGTGTTAGATAATGATAGAGCTTTGTTTGACTCATTTGTATAGTTTTCTTTGAAATTTGATTGAAATATGCTTGAAAGATTAAAATGGAGTTATGTAAATTCGAGAAAAATTAGAAATATTGAAAAATATTGAGAATTAGGTCATTGTTAGCCAAATGATTCGAAATTGATGAAACGAGAATCTAAAAAGGTGATTGTGTAAATTAAGGTTGTATTAATTAGAGAAAAAAAATAATAATTTGAAAATCCTTTAATAGGCTTTTAGTTGATGATAAATTGTGATGGTTTGATTAGGTTGACCTTTTTGGAGACTCGAGGAGTCAATTTGAATTAATTGTGGAAATATGGAGTGTTCACCCTTCCTAGAATGTGAGTGAGACCCTAATCTCTGACATGAAATAATGAAACTTGATCTTTACCGTGTTTTCAACAAAACATGCTTTTGATATGCATTGATTCGACGTGTGACTCTAAATTTCAAATGCGTTTTATGATTATTGGAGTGTCGTAAATTTATGTTTCCAATGACTATGTATCCATGGTTTGAAATGAATTAATATTATGTCATTATTTGAGAACTAGAATGTTTTCTATGCTACCATTGCATTGGTATGTTGAATTGAAATGATTTTGATGAAATGTATTGGTACGCGAATTTGAAATGTTTTGATGAACTATATGGGTTGGATGCCTTCTAGTTATGAGATGATATAGTTATGTGGGTTGGATGCCTACTAGTTATGAGGTGATATGATATTACTTGATGGATTCCGTAGCTACGAAGGGCATTTGTAGTGGCACCGGGATGCCCGGATACGCTTCTGCATGAGGTATCCGCAAACGTCATTTCATATGGCTATAGGCATGGCTGGTTGAACCCATATAGGGGGATGACATGTGTAACGCCACTGTTTAGCACTGGGCAAGGTCCTATACACGATGATGAGCTAGCCCCAGCGAACTCATGGCCAACGTCGGGGTAGAGAGCAACTTTTAAACAACCTTGTATAATAAAACCCCCGATACGGCTGTCCTTGGTCATGGTTGACCTTTGTCAGGGTCGACCTTTGTCAGGGTCATTTTTGGCTTGCTCGAAAAGGTTTCATGATTTTTAAATGGATGCATATATGTATAATATCGTGTGATTGATTAAATGAGTTCATTTTACTGAACATATCATGTTTTATTGTAAATCATGAATTATTATTTACGAATAATGTTGTTTGACACTCAAATGGTTCACCTACACTATTTGTACTTGATATTAATCCCCTCACTCACTGGGTATCTTCCTTGATACCACCCCTCTCATTTTCTCCCTCAGATAGGGTTATTGTGCTAGAGCGACGCATTCGGCTCTAGAGGGTTTGGTAGCTTATTGGTGGATTTGGGTATTCACGTATGGTGATATTTAAATTTTAATTGAAGTATGAATTCCGTACTTTATGTTGACCCTGCAAGGTCTTGATATTGAGGTCCGTCGTTAGTTGTGTATATATTATGGGATGACTGTATAATTTATGGACATTTATTTGTGAAACTCTTATATTACACTTGTAAATATTTAAAATGTTAACTTGGGAATTTGTTGTATATTTGTATAAAACTTGAGCCAACTCGGTGTGGCAGTTGCTCATGCCCTAGTTGGACATGACAGTAGAGGTCTGTGGTTAGAACTGTTAGTATTTATTTTTGTTAGTATTTATTTTAGTCTTACGTTGTCCTGGTTGTCCACGGTATATAGGTTGACTGTTGTGAGGCCGTGATGACCCTTTTGTTTTCTTTTATTTATTGATAGGATGGTTGTGAATTTTATAGGTTAAATTGTACATGGGAGACCTCCGAAATATGGGGAGGTTCTGCCCGATTTTCTATAAAAATATAGCCGGCAACCAGGACAACGGGCGGCTGCTCACGACCCCGGTTCGGGGCGTGACGTCTTGGGTTGGCTTGTCATGGAATAAGGTGACTTGTGAAATTGAAGATTGTGAGAGGGAGGCTCACTCATGAGACGTTTGGGTTGACTCATGCATATGGAAATTGTGAAGAGGAGGACATCTCATGCATTGCTTGGGTTGGCTCATGAAAATGGATGTTGTGAGTGGTAAGGTGACTTGTGGGAGCTTGAGTTGGCTTCTAAAGGGATTACAAGAAGCATGGGTCAACTTGGCAAGGGATGGGATGACTTGTGATGGTGTTAGGAGTGCATGGGACGCCTCATGCATGAAATGGGTCGCCTCATGCTTGCAAAAAGGGAAGAATGGTGACCTTATAAATGATAGAGGACGACTTGTACATGTAATTGGGGTGATAGGTCGCCTTGTGTCCAAAGGCGGGTTGCCTCATGCCATGAGAAGAGATGAGTAAGATGCCTTGTGTAACAAAAGAGACGCTTTGGGGCATGAATTACCAAGCACAAGTCACCCTATGAAAAGAGAGGACGACCCAAAGAAGTATAAGACTAATGATTCTGAGAGCTTGAGGACATGGGTCGTCTTGTGCAAGGAATTGAGTTGCCTTGTGTGGATGTGAAGGTGCGTGAGGCGCCTTAGGAGAATAACTAGGATGCCTTATGAGGTTATTTCAAAGGCACATGTTGCCTTGTGCTATAGTTGAGGCGCCTAGAGTGTTTATAGAGCATGACCTCTAAGCCGTGGGACCATTAAGGCTCTTTGCATAAGTTGGTGAGGCGACTTGGGAAGCCTACAGGAATGAGTTCTGAGACCATGCATAGGTAAGACACCCTATCCCCTGTCTTGAGTCGACTCAAGGTTTCGAAATTCAAGCAAATAGAGTTACCTCGTCCAATATTAGATGCCTTGCTTTATTGGGTCTTGAATAGGGAAGTCACCTTGCCGAAAGGCTAGGTCGCCTTGCCCAGTCGATTTTTCACTAATTAAGATATAAAATGACCAAAATGCCCTCTAAGCTCAATTATAACTCAAAACTTATGAGGCAAGATAGTAATTTCACTATCTATTATAACAATACTTGAACAATATCATCATTTCTTATTTACCTTGCATTTCATGAATGTTTCTCTTTTTGTCTCACTCTATGCATTCAATTTTTCTCTCCCCTCATACCACTTTTGATTCTCTCTCTAGAAATCGATTCCACTTCCATTAAATCACTACAACTAACTTGCAAATACTTCAAACAACTCAAGGAAGGAAAAAAAAATTAGGGTTTTGCTCTCCGAAGGGGAAGTTAGGGTTTTTGAAACTCAACCTTCAAAATCCAATCCAAACCCAAAATTAAGGTAATTTCTCCTCCATAATCTTAGGTTTAACTTCCTTATTACTAGATTGAATTGTATTGTTGAAATTTGGTGGAATTTCAATTGGAGGCCAAAAACCCTAGAAATTGTGAATAGTGAAATTTGGGGGAAAATGAAATAAAAATGGTATTTAGATGGAAATGGCATGTAAATGAACTAATTGGTGAATTTTGAATATAGATTCTTGGAATGTGAGAAATTAGGGTTTGTGCAAAATTAGAAAAAATCTATAAACTCTAGAAATAATCATGAATTGACATTGAAATTTGTAATTGTTGGTTTAAGACAATCAATTGAAATTTAAAAGGGGATTGCATTGGATTAAATTGTGAACTTGGGAGTGAATACCCTCCCAAGAGTTGAGTGGATAGTTATGTTGCATATGAATGAGAAAATTGATTTCAATTGTGATTTATAAATTGAATTTTCAAATGGATTCAAAATGGTTTTACATTACTTTGTGATTGTGGTGTGCTCTGAAATGAGATTGTGATAAATTCTTGACTCTTGATGTTGATTATTGAGTTATTTGCACAGTGTTACATTAGAACACTCATGTAAACTGTGAAATTTTGCTCTACCTTGAAATTGAGTATAAATTGATTGATGGATTGAATTTGATAACATGGTATTGGAAAAATGACTATAGTTTAAGTCTTGCCATAAACCGAGCCATTGAGGCAGCGTGGTTAAGGCTGATTGAAATTTGGCTTGGTGGTAGGTGGAATTGGAGAGCCTCCTCAAGCCGTTGTGATAATATGGTAGTACCTTATGGAATTCTGGGTTAATGCCAAGGTGAAGAGGATTTTATGAAAAAATTGTGAAAAAACCCATTGACGGATCTTATCAATGGCCATTGGTTGGAAAGAAGTTTCGACAAACCCCAAAGATTTGGAAATGGAAGTTTAAATTGTTTAATGATTGAAACAAATAAGTTATGGTGAAATATGATTTAAATTCCAATTTATGTAAATTGTTTCATCATTTGAAATGAGATGAACTTGATGATATATGTTTGACACCACGTCCCTAACTCCTCATTTATGTGTTCCATGCCATTGCACTTCATTCACTTTATTCACTGAATATTTTTAAATACTCACTCCCCTCTCTCTAATTCTTTTCAGAAGAAGCATAGATTTGGACCAGTGTCGATTGGATGAAATCTTTTGGTGACATTAGATAGGTAAAGGAGATGTAAATTTTATTCTTTTGAGATCTAGATCATATGAACCATAGAATGGAAATTCTGTACATCTCTCTATCTCTTTTTCTCTATATTTGGATTTGATTGATATTTGCTTTATTTCTTTTTGGGGCAAGTATTGGTAAAATCCTTATTTGGACAATATGGAACTTTGTTTGATTTTTTTTTTTAATTTTTTTTTGCAAAACTTATTGTTCTCGTTGGGATATTTGGATTTTATTGTGAATTTTGAGATATATTTTGAGTTTGTAAATTTATGAGAATATTTATAAACTGTTGGAATAGCCGAGTTGGCCAAATTGCATACGTACTTGAACAGGGATGGATTGGGTCGATCCTTGATTACGTGACGAATGCATGCTAAATTATTTTTTATCATTACATTATTTTAAAAAATTATTGGATATTGATAAATGTTTTGTGTTATCTTGGTGTACGAGTAGGGATTACATGTATGCCGGGATAACGCGGCGGTTGTCACGTGCTCGACGGGAGAGTTGGGGCGTGATAGATTATTTGAAGATCATAGAAGAGAAACGCTTGGAACGTATTCAACTAAGTTATGCCTTTTGGAGGATGATGTGTACATACTAAGAAATTCCCTACCTCCTTATTGGACTAATATGGTTGATGAATTGCTTGTCAAGAACAGACACATGATGCTTGACGATGTGAGTCCAATGTTAATAGAAAAACAGGAAGTCAAGAATTTAGATACCTAAATGAAGAAAAGAATATCTCAAAGCATAAATAGTTCCCCATGTGCAACAAGGATATTTTCTCCAAGGGATAGATTGTCTAAGGGAATGATAGATATGTTATGTCAAATGGATATGTCTTGATATGAAATAATTCATTTACATGTTTTTTTTTTTTGAAATAATACATTTATATATTTTTTTTTCTTTTGTATTATGGTTTTCTGATAGGAGCATGATCATGTAATAAAAAAACTTTTTTGATTTAATATAAATTTTTTTTTTTAAATATATGTTGATTATGTTTATTAAATTATATAGTCATATATGTAAAAGAAAACTAGAGTCTCTTGAATAAAAATTTTAAATTGATAGAATTTAGATAATTTTCATTCAAAATTGAAATGTTATTTAAATACTTTGTGTGTTTAAATGAAAATTTTGGATTCGTAGAATTTGAGTAATTCTTATCTAGAATTGTAATATTATTTAAATACTTAGTCTAATTAAGTGGAAGGTTTTTTTGTTAGAAGAATTTGAGTAATTCTCATCTAAAACCTATTAAATTTTATAATTTTAAATTAAATTTGTAATGCTGATACATTAGAATCATAAATGATGATTGAAAATCTAGTGAACTTTCGATTCTATATCTAATATTGACCCATCATGAATGGTTATTTTGAAGTATAAAATTGTGTGTAAATGTGAGTATTTGTACTTGTGTCCACTCTCTTGAAACCCAAACCATAGCATCGAGATCCATTATTTTGGATTTAAATAGAGACGACAAATTAAATGATGATGATCATGAGATATGACACTATAAAATATGGTATGTGCAGAAAGAACAAGATACCTTAGAAGGTATCAGACATGTCATGTAGGACTCTGGTGTGGGTAGTGCTGCCCCGTAGATGAGAGAACAAAATGCTTACTAGGGGTAAAAAAGGATAGATTCCACTGCTCAAGCGATCTTGGTAAATTTTGTGATTGATGACAATATGATACCCGTGTGTGAACAATATGCGACTGCTCATGACATGTGGGTGTACTTTAGGATAAAGTATGTAGGTACTAGTGTGACTCATTTTAGACAACTGACTATAAAGTTCGATACCTACAAAAGGCGAAGTGATCACAGTATCAAATAGTATTTGAGGGTCATGTAACACCGAATAAGTTCGAATTTATAAAAATGTGTTTTAAATGTCATTATTTGAAAAATCTCTATATTTTGTAAAATTTTGGAAGAGTAGTTGATTTTAAAAAGAAATATGAAATTCTACTCTTGAGGTTGTTCAGAAAATCCATCAGGTATTGATCGGCAAATATTTTAAATTTTAAGTGATCGGTTAGTAGAGAGTTAGCGTTCGATAGAGTTAAATTATATTCAGTATTCAGATGAAATTGAGGCATCTGTGGAAAACTGCTTCCCTAGTAAAGCTGTGCATTTGATAGATTAACTTTTCAATTTTTGATTTTTGACGGGTGATCGGTAGTTTTTATCTATCGGTAACCAACGGTTATTTTACCAATTGAGAACCCCCTGTTGGTATATCCATTCGACTCATGATGTTTGTTTTATCAATTTTTAACATTTTTATTTGGTATACTAAATTTGCCTTTAAACCGATCGATTATTTTGTCAGTGATCGGTAATGTGTACCATCCATAACATGAGACTTGTGAATTTCATTTTCATCATCCATCGGTAATGTCTTTGACTGTTCGGTAAAATCATCCATCGGTAATGTTTTGACTGTTCGGTACAATATATTTTTATTTACCTGTTCGGTGCCCTCTTTGATTATCATACATCCATTTGGTCACCGTGTATCCAATTAACCGAACAACCATCTTCATCGGACACCCAATGTTTACCGAACACTCAATAAAATTTTCCACTCCCGATCGGTAATTTATTTTCATTGGTCATCGGTAAATCTTTTCTTCATTACAAGTCTAACAATACTTATTGGGTTGAGTTCTGAATTACCAACAAGGACATATTGGGCATCTGGGTACATTGAAAGTGAAAGAGGGTAACTAAGTAAATTCAAGAAATGGGTTTATAAGTAAAGAGAAGGGGTGGGACATTAAAACCCATGAAGACTAAACTCCATTTTTCTTCTTCTTCATTTTCTCTCTTGGTTCACATATTTTCTCTCTCTTTCTTCTTGTTTCTTCCAAAGATCAATCAAAATACCTCTAGACCCACACTCTAAAAGTTCCAAAACTCATGACCCAACCTCTAGCAAGTTAAAACTAGCGAGAGAGTTGAGATTTCTAGTGAGAGAAAATCTAGAGTTTGATCGTGATTCGACTTGAGACAAATCGGAGACTGAAATTTAGGTAATATTTTTAATTTTAGTTTAGGTTTATTTTTCCTCTTTCATGACTTTGGAGTTATGCTGAAATTTGATGAAAAAGAATTGGTGAGTTTTGAGTCACCGTAAGTGAGAGAAAGATTAAGTATTCAATGTTAGGGTTTTGGGTCTTATTGAAAAAATTGATATTGATAATGGTGGATACTTGATTATGTCCCTTAGGAGTTGCCAAAAGCTGAACAAGGCAGGACATTCACTACAGAGACGTCCGAGAGTGACTATCGTTCCTAGTACTGTGAGTGGAACTTTAATATTATGTTTTCGATTGAACAAATTCATGTTTTATAACTTTTCAAATGACAAGTTTTAAAACATGTGTGAAAGCATATGATTTTGAATATGTATTATAAATGTTGACTTTTGTGATTCATTGGAGTGCCCAAATGTTTGATTTGAATATTATGCATCCACGGTTTGTAATGAAATGATATTGTGCCACTCTTTGAAACCTTGACATGATTTATATGCTACTATTATATTGGCACATTGATTTGAAAAGATTTGATGAAATATATTGACACACAGATTTGATATGATTTGATGATATATGTGGACTGGATGCCTACCTGTGATATGATGAAGTGATGATAGCCTTGTTGGATTTCTGTAGCTATGAAGGGTTTTGGTAGTGGCACCCATTGTGTCCGGATACATTTCGGCCGGAGGTATCCTCCAAACGTCATATGTATAATTACGACCGGATGAACCAAATCGGGGAGGACATGTGTAACGCCACTGTCTAGCTCCAGGCAGAATTCTATACATGGTTGACTATTTATATATGGATAGACACGGGCTAGTCAAGTTGAACCGAAAGGGAGGACATGCGTGAGCCACTGTCTAGCACTTGGTGAGGCCCGTGGCCAACGTTGGGGTAGAGAACTAAAATTTTTATATATATACTTGCATATGAAAAAAAACCTCCAATGCGTCCGTCATTGGTTGAGGTAGACCTCTGTTGGGGTTATTTTCTTAGCAAACTCTAAATGATTTCAAAAATATAAATGGATGCATACTTTGATACTATGATGTGTGATATGTGATCACCTGATTTCATGAAATGAAATACTTGGTTTTGATATCATTATGGTTTTGAAATGTATTTTGACACTCTATATTCACACTTATTATTGAGAACATATTGTCGATCCCCTCACTCACTGAGTATTTTTTCACAATACTCATCCCTCACTTATCCTTGATTACAGTTATAGACTTGGCAGGAAGACGTGTCGAGAGAGTTCGATACACTTGATTCATATTTGGAGACCTTGGACTTGGGTATGGTATCGACCATTCTTCCACAGTGATGTATTTGATGATGATGTACATTTGAGGTCTATAGAATGATCATTGTACATTTATGGGATGACTGAAATTTTGTTATGTAATATAATTGAAACTCTCACCAGTGTTGTATAATTATGCATTGAGGCATTGTCTTGCATTCTACATTCTTTACTTGGGAAATGAAGTTTTTGAGGAAAAACAAGTTTTAAAAAGATTTGAGCAGGTGATTGTTTTAGCCTTCGTTGTCATGGTATGTGTGTCCTGTGATGGGCAGCATACGGGGTAACAGGCAGCTGTTCACGGCCTCGGATCGAGGATCGAGGCGTGACAGTCATGTCTAATATGATTAGACAGTGATAGTTAGGTAGACATGTCTTCTCCGATAGACAAAAAGTTCAAACCATGATTTGCTCTTTTCCTGCCAATGGAGCACTTGAAAGTCAATTTGACTCATAATGGAGTGTGAAGACTTTTTCGAACGTTACTCACCCTGTTGAGCTTGACGATAAATGGCTTTGTACTGCAAGATTTATAACTAATACTTTCGTTATAGAGTTTAGTTCAAAGAGAGTTTCGGACTCTAAACATGAGAGAAACTAGAACAAAAGACAAGGGAAAAAAAAAGGAGATTGGAGACGGATCTTAAAGAACAATCCTGGATATAAGAACAAATCCAGAGGCATTTGTGGAATTTTGTTGAGTGCTATATGGTAAAAGATGGATCTATGTGGGGAACAATGCAAGATTGGAGGTTAGAGAAGCTGACACTTATAAATTTGAGTTACAAAGTGGCCGAATTCTCATTTTGCATAATATTTTCAACGTGCCAGAAATTCGACATAAATTAATATCCGTTTTTGTTCTTTTTAAGTATGGCTCTATTTTGAACTTTCAGAGAGACAGGGTTAGTTTGTATTTTAATAACATATATATTAGTTCTAGACAATAAGTAAATGGTTTCATGGTATTGTAGTGTAATTGACGAATATTTGACTATTAAGTTGAACATTGTCATGCCTACAAAATAATGAGAAAATCTTTTGAAAAGGTCATACAAGATGAATTTCCATTGCTATTATTCCATTTGGACATTGGTGGTCTAATAAATGTGAAGGCTAAACATGGATCTTCGAGTTTTGTTACGTTTATAGATGATTTCACGCAATTAGACCATATCTATTTGATTTCTCATAGGTCTAAAGTATTTGAGTGCTTTAAACCTTATATGAACAAGGTAGAGAATCAAATGTATTGAACGATAAAAGGTCTTTACAACAGATAGAGATCGTAAATATCTATCAGATCAATTAAAGATCTATATAATCAAAGAGACATAATCTAACATTAGACCATTCCCTATACACCTTAGCAGAATGATGTCATGGTGAGAAGAAATAGAACATTGTTTGATATGAAAAGATCTATGATGGTGCATGTTAACTGTTGATTTCCTTTAAGGAGATACCTTATTGACTGTAACCTATAGTTTTTGAATTAAGTGCCTTCAAAATTAGTAATAACAACACCATATGAATTTTAGACTGGTAGAAAATCGTGTCTGAATCATCTCAGACCTTGGGGATCGGTTATATATATTCAATAGTTTTTCCAATAAGTTTGGAAAATTAGGTCCCCATGGGCAAAAGTGTATCTTTATAAGATATTGTGACCAATCTAATGGTAATGTATTCATTGGTGAACGAGAAGATGGTGCTGTAATAGAGATTGAATCATAGAATGTCATATTTTTTAAGAATGAATTTCTTAACCAAGGTGATGTAAAGGATACAAAATTTTTTATTTGAATTAGTTAATTCAAATAATGGCTCTGTCCATGCTAGATTAAAAAAATCGCTAGAAAATGTTGTTGATTCCAGTGTGAGGGATTCAAATTCTAACGATTCAACTGAATTACAAACTCAAAACATGATAGGAAAAGCAATGCCCAACCGTTGTTTTAAGAATGATGGGCATGCATTTATTATTTCTCTAGAAGAAGAAGAAGAGCCTAAAAATGTAGACGAGCCTTTATCTAATCTTGCTAAGGATGAAATGAAAATACAAAGGAAGAAGAATTTGAGTTAATGAGATCCAATCATACTTTAAAAATTGGTTTCACTTCTACCAGAGCGCAAAGTTATTGGAATAAATAGGTTCTCAAAACAAAACGTAGGTCAGATAAAACTATTGAGAGGTACAAGATTCAACTAGTGGCAAAAAGTTACATTCCGTAAAAGAGTGTTAATTACAAAAAAAAAAAAAAAAAAAAAAACTTTTTCTCGATCGTGAGATTTATCTCAATTCGCCTATTGTTGACAATAATGGTCAATTTGGATTTAGAATTATATAAGATAGACATGAAGACTTCCTTTCTCAATAGAGAATTTGAGAAAGAAGTTTATATGGTATAATCAAAGAGTTTTATCATCAAAGGGCAAGAATATAATGTAAATTAAGTAGATCAATTTATAATCTTAAGTAGTTTTCGAGATAATGATATTTAAGATTTCAGAGAGGTGTGAACTCTTATGTTTTTGTCATGATGAACGAAAAACCATTGTCTTTGTGCGAAAAGTCCAATGACAAGATTTGTAATTCTATCCTTATATGTCGATAACATATTGTTAGCTACGAATGATAAGGAGTATGTCTTTTAGATTTTGAAATGATTATCTTCCAATTTTGAAATGAAAGATATGAGTGAGACAGATTGGGAATTAAAACTCATAGAGATCATTCAAAGAGATTATCGAAATAATTTCAAGAGTCATATATCAAAAAGATTCTGGAACGATTCAGAATGAAAATCAGCAAATCTATTGATACTCCTATAGCTATGGGCGATAATTCAAACGATGACATATGCCTTAAACTCCTAATAAATAGATAAAATGTCTAGAGTATTATATTTTAGTATAGTTGGGAGCTTGAAGTACGTCATGATGTATACTCATCTTGGCATTTGTCATGTTATGGGATTTCGTCAATAGGCATCAATCCAATCCAAAGAAGAGTAATTGGATTGCTATGAAGGGATATTGAGATATTTGAAGGGAATTGTAGATTTTTTTTTTTTTGGGTCATTAAGGAAAGGATCTAGTATTAAAAAGATAAATAGATACTGATCAGGGAGGAGATTTAGATGAGAGAAAATTTGCATTTGGTTATATTTTTTTACTCAATGATAGCGTTATCTCATGGACAAATAAGAAACAAATCTGTGTATCACTTTCTATAATGGAAGTAGAATTTGTGATTAGTACTTTCGCAGTTCAAGAAAGAATTTGATTGAATAGATTTCGCAATATTTGGAAGTAATGATCAATTTAATAGGAGCTATGACTATCTATTATGATAGTAAGTTAGCTGTTGTTTATGCTAAAAACTTCAAATACGATGGCAAAACCAAATATAGACACAAATTTCAATTTTATTAGTGACTTAATTGAAAACAAGGAAATGATACTGAAATATATGCCTACGCTTTTGATGGTGACTAATCTTTTATGAAGGCAATACCTAAGGATATGTTTGTATGACATGTTAGATTACTTGGGTTGCATAGGTTGTGATAGTATTTGTGACTGTGGTTGTGGTTGTGACTGTGATCATATACAGGGTATTTATGATGCAATGCTTGTATTTATTAACATTTTAATTTTGTTTTTATGTTCAAAATTCTTGTGTTTAGAATTAAAGGTATGTTGGATAAGTTTTGAGATTGGTTCTCTCACATGAGCAATCATCTCTAATATTTATGTGATATGTAAAGATGAGGCAGTATTAATTTGTGATGGATTAACATCTATATGCCGCCTTAGTAGAATACTAAGATGAAATTACCGGTTGTGCATACATATGTAGTAATTGAAATGAATTTTCCACAATCCATTGAATTTGTCTAATAGTTAGGTGTGAATTTTTCTTAATATTGTAAGATTTTGGAGGGTTTACAAGAAAGAAAACTCAGATCAAGTGTTGCGTACATTTAGATTAAGACCTGAACGAGAAGCATTATTTTTAGAAAAGAAAACATATACTTCTAGATAGGAAGAAAGAGTATCATAGCACGTTTTTATACCACGTGTACTTATGTGACCATATGGCTAATGAGATAGTGCATCATTCTTCATCACATTGTGTGAGACTCAGAAATTCATATTTAACCTCAATTTTTACCTGTAAAACTTTCGTCTATCTCTTGAAATTTTATTTTAGTATTACTATTTTAACATGTCACCAAAAACTATGAATGATTTGGTTTGACTGTATATGTCTGGGAAAGCAGTTAAGATAAAATTGAAAATTAGTAGTATGAAAGGAAAACTCTCTTTGACTGACACATTATTTTGCATTTACAGGCCGATCAATTATATCTATAACATAGTGTTTGGAGACGTAATTATGAATACATGATTGGATTTGAGTCAAGTATGCTCTTATATTGTTTTGAGAGATAAAAGATATGTTGACTGTATCTAGTAAAAAAAGTTTGGGATATGGTGAAATATGATATATTCATCACCACATTGGTATTGAGCTGCTATATGTCCTTAATCAGTATATAGTCTTAGAGCTTTTAGTATTTTTGCAAGTCATACGATCCACTTACTAGTATAAAATTGATATTCGATTGTAATGATCACACTATATATAAATCTAACCCTTATGTGCGAGTGGGAAATATTGATAAATGGGGCGGGTTTGTCAATCAGGGAGACCCGACCAAATCTCCTTTTTGAATTTGAATTAATTAAAAAAAAAAAAAAAAGAAAGAAGTGGGGGTGGTTTTTGGTATCCACCCCTCAACCTCCCAACTCCTTTCTTCCTCACACAAAAAGCATTCAATAAGAATAATAAAAACCCATTTTTTCTAGAGAGAGAAAGAAGAAGAATTTCTTTTTACATTCTAAGTAGGAGAGGGTTTTGAAAGGATTGATCATTTTCTTCACCATGTCATTTAGATTGTGAATCAAAAAAGTGATCTAATTTACATGACACTCTTCTAGAACAATAATATCTAATTGTCAGAAAGAGATAAGTGATTTTAATCTAATTTAAATTTGGGAATTTTGCGTGAAAGAATTGTTTGTTGGTTTTATTTTAAAACCTTCACTCTCCAATTCAAAAAGAAAACAAACCAATCATGATTGAACATTAATAAAGTGGTAGACTTGAATAACAAAGACATATTTGAGATTTTTATAGTCCAAAAACCAATCTTACAAGTTGTATCCCACATTTTTCTCTTCTACTCTTGTCACTAAATTTGTCTTCGAGACATATATTGTAATATCGACATCTCGGTGTACTCATATTATAATTCTTCTCACATTTATTTATATAATATTTTTCATATTATATATATAAAATTCACTTAGAAATTTTTTTTTTCCGAAAAAATTGTTTTCGAAAATTTTGGCTAAAATCGTCGGGAGTGAAAAATTTCCAAAATAACCACTGAGGATCCAATAATAATCAAAATGGTCTTAGAAGTATATAAGAATCTCAAACCTAGATAAATCTCATCTTGTAGAACCAAATTGTAAATTTCTGAAAAAATTGTCCGGAAACCCTAATTTGGGTCGGAAGCCGTAAGGCAAGACTAAACGCCCACATTTTGATATGTGGTCAATTTAATTAGACCTAGTACAAGGTTTTGGGTCTACTGTGAAATTTTGGGAATTTTCGGAGTCAAAAATAAATTTTATATGTTTAGAGATTCATTGAAATTAATAAGAAATTAAAAGAAAAGAAAATAATTGTTAGAATAATCAATTGAGTTATAATTAGAAATGTAATTCTTGAATTTAGGAAGTAAAAAAAAATGAAATTAGTTGGTAAAATTAATCCAATGGTGAGGATTTATAAATTATTTAAATCAATGGCAAAAAAGGAAGCAAAGTCACATTTTGTTTCTTCAATCCTAAAAACTAAACTAATGAATTAAGTAAAGAGACAAACCATGGGTGAGAAAGAGAGAGAGAGAGAGGGGAAACGTGAGAATGAGAGAGAGAGAGTAAGTTAGACTAGTCTTGTTTTAATAAATGAAATCTAAGGGTTAGGATTTATTTTGAGACAATAAATGGTCAAAATTGGATGTGAGATTAAGTAAATAACCTAGAAAACCCTAGCCCCTTCTCATTCCATCAAAAACCGTGAGGAGCAAAAGGAGAAAGAAAACCAAAAAGCCTTATTCATTCCCTTCTAGCCATGAGCCCATTCCTTGAAAAAACTTTTGATTTCTTCAAACAACCTTCAATTTTTTGCATAAATCAAACACTCTTCATCCCTAGAAGAACATATCCAAAAACTAAAATCAAAGGAGAAGAATTGCTTGGTGATTCAAGGTTGGAAACCATGAGTTTCAAGTGAAGGAAAGCTAGGTTTCTTCAATTTTTAATTCAACATCTTTAGGTAAGAAAGCTTCCTCTCCATCTCTAGTACAACACATATTAAATTGGAGTCAAAAGGAAATGTCTAACTTGGTGACCCTTGGTTGACCGAAAGTTAGGATCAAGGAGGAAATGAGAGATCTTTGAAGAGAAGGCTTTGTGTGGTCTTGAGACATCAAATCTAAGGTAAAGAAATTTTGCACTTGTTTAAACTTGAAAACCATGTGTTAATGTGTTGATTTTAGCTTAGTTTAAGGGTGAAAATCAAGTAAACAAATCTAAAAATGTGTGAAAAAAATTTCAGCTTGTGGAAAGTCTATTTTAACTTTGAAATGATCACTTTTAAAGGTAAGAAAGTGTGAGAATAAGTGTGCAGAAAAAATTTAGATTGTTGGCCAAGAAATTGGGATGGAATTGATGTGTTTTGGAGTGTTGAAAACCTAGATTAAATGTACAAGTATGTGTGTTGAGTTTTGGTTCTAATGTAAGGTATATGTATGTGTATTGTTGATTTGAATGAGGAAGAAGAGAGTGCAGAAATTCAGACTTGTGTTGGCTTAGAACTTGAATGAGGAATGAGAATGAAAAATCTGATATTTGAAACTTTGTACATATGACCATGCTACACTATTTAAATCATAACTCTATCTACACTATTGCAAATTGAACTAGGTAAATTTTTGCTAAAACTTCACTTCAAGAGCTTTAAAATGACTTATGATTCACTGAATTCTGATGAAAATCGAAATTTTAATGATTTTTCAAAGTGAAGAGTTCTGCAGAATCATGCTTTGTTTTACCCTGTTCTGTTTGTGACTTCACTGTGGTTTTGAGTAGTATTCAAGGCCAAATTAGGCTATGGTCTAGTTATAAAAAATGTATATTTATGTCTTATCTTTAATTTGATATAAGAATCAATTAAATCCGATATGTGTAGTGGAAATTATGGCCATTTTTCAAAGACTGCGCAAATATGCATGTGTGTAGAAATTCTGAATAATGAGTTATAGGTATATGTGTTAAGGTGATGTGAAGAAAAGTGTAGGAATTGGTGTATGTGTATATGTAATCATTGTAAAATGTGAAACCTTATAAGGAGTGATGGTTTAAGGGTTTAAAGAGACATTGTTTTGTTGAAAGGTACCTTTAAAAGTGGGCATTAGAAGTTGTTGGTTTAGTGATGGAAAAGAGGATAATACATGTGAACCCTAGGAGCATACTTATGATTCTCTAAACTTTGATCTTAGATAAATGAATTGTTAGAATACAATTTAACCTAATTATTTCCAATTTCATGACATATATCATGTGTTGCGCATTGTAGTGTCACGTTTGGAGACATATCGATCGAGGGGATCACATTATCGGCATTGTGGTATTTTTTCGAGAGTGACATACCCCCTCGTATACTGTAAGTAGGACTTTGATGCTATGTTCTCAACTAAATAAAAACTCATGTTTTACAGCTTTTCAAATGACATATTTCTTGACTTGTGTGAATGCATATGATTTTGACTATATTTTGTAAATGTTACTTTTGTGATTAATGGAGTGTTTCCAATGATTTGATTCATATGATATGCATCCGTGATTTGTGATGAAATGATATCGTGCCATGTTTTGAAATTTTGAAATATGATTACTGATATGACTATACATTTTGGCACGTTTGATGGATACTAACTTGATAATTGGACTAAGAGTCCATGGCATTGATGGATATGATGATGTGATGATTTTATTGATGGATTCCGTAGCTACGAAGGGCATTTGTAGAGGCACTCATTGTGTTCAGATACGTTTCGGCCAGAGGTATCTGCAAACGTTATATGTATAGTTGCACTTGGATGAACCAAATTTGGGGAGGACGTGTGTTCCGCCATAGTCTAGCTCCGAGTGAGGTACTATACACAATTTGTGAGGTATACGTGTAGACACGGGCTAGCCGGTTGAACCAAATGTAGGAAAGACATGTGTTATGCCACTATCTAGCACTTAATGAGGCCTATGACTAATGTTGGGGTAGAGAGCTAATTTTACATACTTGCATATGAAAAACCCCCAACGCGCCTGTTATTGGTCGAGATAGACCACTGCCGGGGTTGTTTTATTGACAAGCTCTAAATGATTTAGGAAATGTGAATGGATGCCTACTTTGATACTATGATGTGTGATATGTGTTTACTTGATTTCTGGAAATGACATATTTGGTTTTGATATCATTATGGATTTGAATGTATACTTTGACACTCCATGCTCATACTTTCGATTGAGAACATATTGTCAATCCCCTCACTCACTGAATATTTTTCCATAATACTCACCCCTTACTTTTCCTTGATGACAGTTATAGAATTGGATGGGGAGACATGCCGAGTGACTGATCGACACACTTGATCTACATTGGAGATGTTGGGCATTGGGTATGGTACTAACTACTCTTCCGTAGTGATGTATTTGATGATGATGATGTACATTTGAGGTCTATAGAATGACTATGGTATACATTTATTGGGATGGCTGTAATTATGTTGTATAATGTAATTGAAACTCTCAGATGTATTGTATACTTATGCATTGAGGTAAATGTCTTACATTTTACATTCTTTACTTGAGAAAATGATATTTTGAGGAAAATAGGTTTTATATAGGTAATTAGTGTTAGCCTTCGCTGCCATGGTATGCGTGTCGAGTGGTGGCAGCATACGGGGGGACGGGCGGCTGGCCTCGGATCGAAGATCGGGGCGTGACATATATTCTATAAAAACTCTTTAAAAATTTATAAATAATTAAAAGTTATTCTGACTACAGTCTAATCACCACAATCTCATAAATATCAATTGAGATAATTATATGTTCAGTCTCTAAATTTTACCCTCATATCACCACTAAGTCCCTATAGTTAAAAACGCTACTTTAGAGTCCTTAAACTTCAAAAACTGCACACTATTGGTCCTTCCGTTAGTGACGGCGACAGCGTGGTCGTTATATGCTGACGTGATCTGACGTGATAATTTACGTGAACGTACGGATGCTGATATATTATTGTCATATCAGCACCTGAAGATATATCATTATGCCATGTCAGCAAGTGCTGATGCAACAGTGCCACATAATCAATTTGCTGACGTGACACTACCATATCACCAATAGTTGAAAAAATCTCTCTCTCTCTCTCTCTCTCTCTCTCTCTCTCCCCCCCTTAACCATCAGCTGAAAGAAACCCTAACCCATCATCAAATCTCTCCCTCTCTCTCTCCCCTCCCCTTAGCCATTAGACGAAAGAAACCCTAACCCATCATCAAAACCCAGCGCAATCCTTAAAGAAACCCTACCCCAGATGACGAAGAAGACAAAGAAGAGCTTTGCCAAATGCTTCTATAATTTCTCCACAAACCTTAATCCATCACTAACGCAATCCAAATGCTTCTTAAAGTTCATCTTGCAATGAAGAAGAGCTTCACCAACCCATCAACAAGCCCCAATCCCATCGCCAAATGCTTTTGCAATTTCTCCACAAATGATGAAGAAGACAAACATGATAAAAACGTGAACCGATTGTTCCTCACAATTCGAGATCCAACGATGTTGGTGTTTGGTGCCGAGATGAAGAGCTTCGAGAAGTTCGACGTGATTGTTCTATTTGTAGGCTATTGGATTAGATCTCTGCTTCGAGAAGATCTCTGAGTGCTGAGACGAAGAGCTTCAGGAAGATCTTTGCTGGATCAGATCTGGTCCAGATTCTCATATTTTTGGTGTTTGGCATTGGTTTTCAGCTAAAAATAGGGGTTAATTCATATAAGTTTTGGGTTTTAATCGATGACTGGTGGTGGTAAATGTTAGGTTTCATTATAGAGAAAACTAGACTCATTTCAAGATTTGAAATTGATGATTTTTTGGAGTCAAAAACATGAATAGAAGCTTCAATTTGGGGATTTTTGTGTTTGAAGATTTAACCTAAGGCATTCTGGGAACCCAATTTGGGGTTTGGAGATTTAACCCTACCCCAAATGGATGAGTGTTGGAGATTTAACCTAAGGCATTCTAGGAACTCAATTTGGGGTTTGGAGATTTAACCCTACCCCTAATGGATAAGTGTTTGGAGATTTAACTTATGGCATTCTGGGAACTCAATTTGGGGTTCATTAGCAACCCCTCATTTGAAGAAGAAAGCCTTGAATTCATTAGTAGCCTTAGGAACTGTCTCGGACCTTCTTCTTCTATGGTCATTTTTTTTTCCTCATATTCTCATCTGCGGACATGAATGTGGGTCTTCTGTTTTTTTTTTTTTTTTTTTTTTTTTTTTGTCAAATCCTTTTATTTGCTGGGTTTCTTTTATTAATCTTGAGTCATCCAAGTGAATCAATATCCCCAATGATTGTGAAATAAAGAGAGCATTAATGCAAAATTTTGATTCATAAAGGAAATCGATTAAATAATGGAAAATTTTTATTCATTGAGAAAACAGATAGTATTATGAGAAATTAAAGATAATGAAAATGAGAGAATAAGGAGTGAGAGAGAATTTTTTTTCCCAATGAGAGAGAGAGAGAGAGGAGTGAGAGATTTTTTTTTTTTAGAAACTACCACGTCAGCAAATTGATTACCTGGCATTGCCACGCCAGCAAATTGATTGTGTGGCACTGCCACATCAGCAAAGTGCTGACGTGGCATTGTGATATGTCTTCAGGTGCTGATATATATTGATATATTAGTATCCGTACGTTCATGTAAACTGTCACGTCAGATTATATCAACATTTAACGGTTACGCTGTCATTGTCATTAACGGAGAGATCAATAGTGTGCAGTTTTTGAAGTTTAGAGACTTTACAGTTTTTAACGATAGGAACTAATTGGTGATATGGGGGTAAAATTTAGAGACTGAACGTATAATTTAATTTATAGTATTCCTTCAACTATATCATATGCTATAATAACCCCACAAGTTATACCTATCAGCGATGCCACATCATCATTAATTGTAGAAGTATGCAGAGAATAGAACTTCCATCCATGATACCAAGAAGAATGTAGAGAGAGGAATTTCACTTTTAAGTAGTGGGCTTTTTCTCAATGTGCTGGTGGTAAAATTGTTATGAAAACGACGGGGTCCTTGGTTCTCTTCAAACTTTTAGTTCTGGTTTATAAGTAATTTACGTTATTTCATTATATATATATATATATATATATATATATATATATATATTGGTGAGTCGCTTTTATACCATCCTACCTTTTGTTCTTCGTAGTCTTTATTTGCATTTGTGATGATTATGATTTTTATCCAATGCTGATTGGTTGTGAAGCCGCTGATTGTTGCTGCGTTGGTAATTTTATGCTATGCTCTCGCTAGAGAGTTTATGTTCTTCGGTTTAGTTAGGCTTTTTGCACTAAGCTATGATAGAGATGGGTATGGGCCGGTTCTGAGATGGACATCGGCCGATTTCGGCCCAGAAATTGGTCTAACCAGATAGGTTTAGCCCAAACCAGAAACTAGTCCAGAAAAAAATGGGCTGAAACCAGACTAGCCCTGTTACAGTACTCAGGCCGGTCCAATTCCATTGATTTTGGAATCGGAATCGGCCCGACCCAGATTTGGAACCGACCCGACAGGATCCGACCGTGATTTTTTTTTTTTTTTGAAAATTTCTAATTTTTTCAATGGTTCTAACCAGGAATCAGCCTGGCACGGTAGGCTTAGCGGGTCCGATTTATCGGGTTATGCCAATTCTAAGTAAATTTTTTTGAATCACTCCGACCCCGCCCTGAAAGACTTTGAAACAGTGATCGAATCGGCCCGTGATTTCTGGGTTTGTCTAAAAATTAGATCAAAATTGGCCCAACTCAAACCGGTCCCATGTCTAAGCTACGGTGTTTTTCTAGCTCTTTCACTCTCCTTGAGGCCTGGGTTTTGTCGCTTTGGCAGTTTCCCTTTGTTTATATCCTTGTCTAACCAAGATTCGAGTTGGGTTATTTTGGTGCTTCACTATTATTGTGTTTGGCCATGTGGGCTTTGCTTCTCTTTTGGGTATCCTTATAATTATTAATAAAAGTCTTTTGCCTTATTTTTGACCCCCCCAAAAAAAAAGAAACCATTGAAGTCCTATGGAAATTTGTCCAACCTAATAAATGCGTGCCAGTGACAAAGGAGGATCAAGGTCAAGGGCCTTGTATGTGGCTATGATTCCATTTTTGATAATTTTGCCCGTAAAAATATGATATTATTGGATTTTTTGTACAATAGGGAGTTAACATGTACAAGTGGGTACTAGAAAAGTTCTGGATCGTTCAACATTGCAGCTAGTACTTCTATCTCAAAAATTTGAAATTAGTAACGTGAGAAATAAGTATGATAAAAAAAATAAAATATTGATTTAATTTCTATAGATTTTTTTATGTTATTTATTTTTATCTAAAATCATTTTTTTTAATTAAATTTATAATTATCATATTTTTACAAATAAATTATATCTAAATTTTCCATAACTTATTTTTATATTTTATATTTAATTTCTTAATTTTTTTAACAGATTCATTCTTGATTTTTTATTTAATATGTCTAAATTATCTGAGACAGTATTCTTGTATCTTATTTATAATTGAACTAACTCCCAACTTATTACATATCTCATCGTTTTTAATTCTATTTTTTTAATTTTATCACTTACCCACCTAAATATTTTTATTTCAATTATAATCATATTTTACTTTATTTATTATTTAATACCTCAACGTTAAACTCTGCAGCAAGTCACCCATTAATGATGTGTTGCGGATTGTGATAGGGTTGAAGTTTGAAATCTCATACAAAATATGGCTAAATTTTTGAATTACTGAAAAATAGTAATTTGTTGGTTAAGATCAAGAGAAAATTTTATCATTTGAATTATTATACTAAAGTTAATAAGATGGTTATTGAAATCTACTTTCGATATACTAAAAAACAATGAATATATATATTTATATCTAAGTTAGAAAATCTACAATTAAAGAAAAATTTCAAACTAGGTAGGGGTATATTGTCCCCATCCTTGATCACACTGTCTATAAGGCCGAGGCCGAGCTAAAAATAAATAAATAAATTCATCGGGTATTTGTATTTCATACTCTTTATACTCCACACCGCAAATAATAAATAGATAAATTTACCAAAATAATTCTGAAATTGTAATCAAATAAAAAGTTTGATTTAATAATTTGAACTTATTAGTACCCCAACTATTTATATTGAACCCCGAAACGGCACGATTTATCAAATTGGCACCACTTTGATCACAAGTAACAAAAATATATATAAAATAAAAAAAAGAATATTACATATTTTATAAATTAGTAACAACAAATAAATGAGAATCACTTCTTTAAATTCACTTTAGCAAAGATTAATCACAATATATTATTTGACTTTTTATAAAATTCGATATAAATCTCAGCCAAAATATTTTTTCATGGTCAGATATAGGCATGTCCCGTGAATAAAACAAACAAAACTAGTTATTGTTGCAAAAGTCATTGACACGTTATATCAAACATGAGGTAATTTAATTAAAGTAGTGTTGATATGGTAGGAATGGTGTCTTACCCCTTAACCATATGTTTGGATTTGAGTTTCCATGAAAACAGAAAAAACACAATTGGGAGACCTCCTCTCTAATGGATCCGACAATAGATCGATTCGGATTAGTCGAGACAAAGTTCTAAATATCGGGTGATAATACAAAAAAAAAAAAGAGGTAATTTGTAAATGGAACGTTTTTGGGGAGCAATAACATTTAAAACTTTTTCCTTCAAAATTTTTAAGGACAATTTTTTTTTCTTAAAAATTTCGAGAAGCTGGTTTTGTAACAATATCCCATGTGAAATTCAATTTTCAAGTTCCATCACACTCACACCCCACACTCTCAACCGATGTAGGATGTTACATTATTGCGCAAATCAGTCATAAATTTAGTAATTTTGATATATTTTTGTCCACTGTAAATAACTCAATTCAGTATTCGATATTTAAAATATATAAAAAAAAATTATGTATACATATATTGTACATGCAGTTCTTGAAAATTTGTCTAAATTTAATTTAAATATAAATAGTTAGGGGTATATTACTTAATTTACATAGATATTAATATTCTGATTACTAGATAGCTATTTAATAGTTGGTGATTATTAATGCAACACTATAAATTTTATAAATATTGAAATATTGATAGGATAGGATAATGGAAACCCTATTTCTTTTTTGATATAATAAATCGATATTCAAAATCTTATTTCGGTTAATTTAATTCGAACGTTGTCAGGCCGAAGTTAGCATCATTATCTACTAAACTGATTATCTGTCAATAAAAATCTCTATTTCTTATATCTAAATTTGATCAATTTACAATATACAAAAACAACGATCTGAAATATAATTTAAAATTTTAAAATCAGCCATTCGAGAGACAATCATTGAAAAAAAAGTATAATAATGTTGATTTAATTTATACGGGTTCTCTTATATCATTCATTCCTATCTAATATCATCTCCTTAACTAAATTCTCGACTATCATATTTTTATGGATATGTTATATTCAAGATTTCAACGGTTTATCTTTATGTTATACTAAATTTTTTATTTTTAAGTTTTCGATTTTTTTTACGAATGCATCTTTAGATATTTGTTGTACGTAGTCAAATCATTTCAGACGATATTCTCATATTTTATCTACAATTAAATTAACATCCAATTTATTATATATTTTTTATTTTTAATTTTATTTCTTTTAATTTTAATTTTGTTATACATCCGCCTAAATATTTTTATTCATGTTATAGTTATTTTTTGTTATTATTTTTATTTAATGCATCTGATTTCATGCAATGGCATCAATTTACAATATGGATTAAAAAAAATGGGAGATGGTATATAATGGGGGGCCACATTGAAAACATGTTGCAATCAAATGAAAATGAGCCAAGGGAAAGATATGAAGCCAAAGGCTGCAATAGATGCATCTGGATTTCATGCCAGATCAACGCAATGAACCTGATGTCCAAATCTAATTCAACTTCAAATCCTTCCGGTGTGGCACCATTATGGTGGGTTCCACGCCCTCCATCATGAAATGAAACCCTTGGCATACTTGTTTAGATTCAGTACCCCCTCACTCGCTGGCCAAGAGCCCAACATCCCCTTAATGCCCTTGTGCTCTCCAATCTCTGTTGGTCCCCCACCCGAGCCCTCCTTAATGCCCTTGTGCTCTCCTATTTCTATTGGTCCCCCACTCGAGCCCTCCCCATCCATCCCCACCTAGAATTCCAGACACCCCCAGCCCCAATATAATAAAAATCCATTTAAATGGCTAAGAAGTACCCACGTGGCAATTCCTCATTCGTTGTCCCTAGATCTCCCTCTCTTAGCAGATAGACTAATCAGAGGGAAAAAAAAAAGCCACGAAAAGGCACTTCCTTAGCTCTCCAGCCACACAAGCAATTTTGAAGACGGGAAGGGAACAGAGAATAGTGGAGAGAGAGAGAGTGATGGGAGGGGGTCAAGAGAGTGTGAACGTGAAGAGTTTCACGGCGAGTTGGAGCATGGCGGCGAAGTTATGTGACTCGTGCAAGTCGGCGACGGCGAACCTTTTCTGCAGAGCGGACTCTGCTTTCCTCTGCACCAGCTGCGATTCCAAGGTTCACGCAGCCAACAAGCTGGCTTCCCGCCACGCGCGCGTATGGATGTGCGAGGTCTGCGAGCAGGCGCCAGCTAGCGTCACGTGCAAGGCCGATGCAGCTGCCCTCTGCGTCACGTGCGACCGCGATATCCACTCCGCTAACCCCCTAGCTCGCCGCCACGAGCGCCTCCCTGTTACCCCCTTCTACGACTCCAACACCACTGCCACAACCGCCGCCGCCAACGCCACCGTGTTCTCCGCCGAGAACGACGACGAGGGCTACTTCTCCGACGGAGACACCAGCCGCGAAGAAGCGGAAGCGGCTTCTTGGCTTCTCCCAAACCCTAACGCTGCAAAACAAATAACCGCAAGTCCAGATCTGAAGGCGAACGAGTATTATTTGAATGAGATGAATCCATACCTTGATCTAGATTATTTCTCACTAGATCAGGAAGATCAGAGCAAACTAAAGCAAAGTCCAGCCACAACAGACGGAGTCGTCCCCGTTCAACCAAAATTCGTCGAACACCATCACCACAACAACAGCTACATGAACACTTGGTTCTACAACAACAAGCAAGCTAACTCCGTCAGCCAAAGCGTAAGTTTCCCATTTTCACTTACATCCAAAACAAGATTATCATATATCAAGTATTAATTCCTCAAGTACATGACAGATATCATCGAGCGACGTTGGAGTAGTTCCTGACGGAGGTGCGATAGTGGACGTGTCGAATCCATTCGGAAGACAAGTTCCGGCGACAGCGGCGGAGTTGGTGACGGCGGCGGTTGGTGTGGATAGGGAGGCAAGGGTGTTGAGGTACAGAGAGAAGAGGAAGAACAGAAAGTTCGAGAAGACGATCAGGTACGCGTCGAGAAAGGCATATGCGGAGACAAGACCCAGAATCAAAGGAAGATTCGCCAAGCGTACGGACATTGACGTCGAAGTCGGCAACTTAATCGCCGTCGATTCCGGATACGGCGTCGTTCCGTCGTTTTGAAATTAGCCACTATTTCGCTATTTTTTTTTATGTTAATATATATATACGTATATGTTTTTCCGGCCTGGTGTTGGTGTATTTTGTATATATATAAATGGTGTTCGATCGGCGGTGACGTGTTATGGCCGTTGATTTTGTGTCTTTCTAACCGTCAATGTAGTAATCCTTTTTTTTTTTTTTTTGTAATTTGGGGGTTTCCCATTTTGAGTAATGGATGTTATGTTAGGTCAACTAAACGAATATTAAAATAATTGGGACTTTCCATTCCAAATCCATGGGACTTGAAAAGGGTCATTAAAATATATATGAAGATGTGGCGAGCGAGGAATCTGGAAGTGGATCATGCAAGGGTCCATGAATGAATGTGGGAATTGAGTTTTGGAGTTATGTGATCAGCAATGCAATGCAACGTTACTCCTCGTCAACGTAATATTTTTATATCCGTTACTCGTCTTTCCAATTATAGCTTCTGCATATGTTGTGAGTGCATGAATCTAGTTAATTACAAGTGGATATGGTGAAGCTCTCACGTTCTTTCATATCCTCTTTAATAAATAATGTTTTTAAAATTGAATCGATAAATAATTTGATCAATTTATCTGTTTATTGATCTGATCGATCTCATCATTTTATTAATTAGATAATATTATCATGATATTATATATAATTTATATTTTAAAATAAAATAAAATTTATAGGAAAAAATAAATTTATTTTATTAGCAATACATGAAAAAAAATAAGTGAAACGGAAAGAGTTATAAATACTTTTACTTTTTTTTTGAATTGATTTAAACAGTCCATTGATTTTACCGATTTTAATAAATTTTAAACAAATTTGATTTTATTTGATTTAACAATCAAAATTGAATCGAATTATAAAACGTGTTGGACATGTGTTATGACTCCACAAATAGTGACTCTTTGTAGATTCGAACGGTTGCCATCAAAGGGATATAATACTTGCAAAAATCGTCGGAGGGTATTCCGGTAGGGAGACTCCGATGCTCAAATCAAAAAATGGTTTTTGCATGAGAGAGAAAACAGGCTGAGAGTTCCATGGAGTGGTTCCCTATGATAATAGTGCCCAAAGTGTGAAGGCCGAGAGAGCGTACCTGATTTAGAGGGTTTTGAGATATCTTATACCTGTGAGAGTCGTGCGCCGTCGAGGTATTTCAACCCTATTTTTCTTATTGAGCCAATTCGAAAATTTCGGGGATTCAATATTTCGATTTGATTGTGATTTTTATCCTTTCGAAAAACTTTCGTGTTCTGAAGGGATCCTCTCCTTAATTTAAGGGTCCTCAAAATGCTGCTCTCAATGAGAAACATGAGTTAATAGGATACTCTGACCTTCCTTTAGAATCGTTAACTATTGATTACTCGCTCGATCGATGAAGGGTCTTCAGAGTTTGGATCAATGAGGGATCGACGATGGAATACCCGGTCGGGATGGTTAACTTTACTTGATGAATCATATTCGGTTGATGGGACGACTGAGTCCCTATCGTTTGGGAGGTCTGGACAACTAAGACCCTTCGGTGGATAATCATATTTGAATCTCGATCGGTAGCTATTTTTCATGAGCTTTTCATATGGACATTTCCAAAACTGACTCATCAATTCGAGTTTGGGATTATATCCCCTCAAAACGATTTTTAATTAAACCGGCTGATCAAATATGGTTTTAAAAACACAGATCATAATTAATAGTTTCGAGTTATTGACATGATCCATTATCCTGATTCATGATATTAATATGCCCCCACCAAAATTCTTTTGGGACTCTGCCGACATTCGAGTGTTTGGTCTAGAAATTTGCCTTATTGGAAGCTTTGTACGTCCTGAACTGAAGCACGGGTAAAGGAATACTAGGACGATCCAACCATCTGTCACGGCCCGAGCCTTCTTGCAAGCTCTTGTGGGCCAACTTTTGTGCCAGCCGTGCAGAGTTTAATCGAGTTTTCTGCTTGCTAGTGACGCGAAAATCCTTTTCTGTGGTAAGTGATATCAACTCTCAGCCTATTTATGTATTGGGAAGACATTTCCACGCATTCAATCATTTTTTTTTCGGTATCCCACTGCAATTCCATTCGAAAAAGTTAAAGAAATTGAAATTAAATTCAATCAAGATTAAATAAATTTGTTAATATAAAATTTTAGCTATATTATGATAATTTAAACCTCAATTTTTGAAATACTATATTTTTTTACCGAATGATTTCTTTTTTTAATTAAAAATATTAAGGAAAATCATGATTTCCCCAAACAAACCCTTAAAACAATGAAAAGGCGGATGGTTTCCACCAATAATCAAAGCTTTCCACAGTCACGGCGAAAATGAACACAAACATAGAACCAACTATGTTAAAAGGATAATTGTGTGATATCTATTGTCTAGATTTTTTTGACCAAAAAAAAAAAAAAGAAAGAGGTCGATGGTTCAATGATATCATACCTACTAATTGACTAAAGTAGATCTGATAGATCTTGTTGGGGAAAATTAAAAGGTGCTGACCATTTATTCTGAGGTAGTTACCTTAAATGTGTAATCACAGATTGTATTGCACGTCACATGCTTGTGAAAAGCCAAGAAAGCCTAAAATTGAAAAATGATTCGCTTTTGAAATCCGGATTAGAGTATGAATCAATTGTATCAAGGGGTCAATGGGTTACTGGATTAACCCGATCAGACCAGATCAAAAACCCAGATAATATCATCATGAAATAATAAATAAATATAAAATTATATGACATTTACATAACTCTTACATGTGACGTGATAGAAAGGCTGTTGATATATTCATTCTGGTTCGGGTTTGAGCATGGACAAGCACAATTTTTTCACTTTTATTTTATACTTTAAAAAATCCAGATTTGATCGGGCCGGTTCAACCCCGATTCAGTCGATCCAATCGAGATTTTGACCAACTTTGACCGGTTTTTTTAGAGTTCGATTTTATGAAAAAATTCGGACTGACTGCTGGTTCGATTCCTTATCAAACTGGTCTGATCGATCGATCCGGTCTGGATTTTAAAATGCTGAAAATAACTTGGGTATGTGCGGATGAGACATTTCTCATTTGTTGAAATTTTGAATTAAAAATTTTCCTTCTTTAATTTATGTTAAAGTCTCACATGGAAAATACCAAGACACCTTTGGACATTTTCTTTATGTTAGAATTTTCTTTGGGTCTTGGAGTGGGCCCCAAGGCACAATTCACTTTTGTGGAAGAGAGAGAATCAATCCAAATGAGAATTAATACATTTGTTGTGACTTTTCAAAGAAACAATTTATTGGCACACCATCTGTTGGTTAGATGGCTTTTCAATAATACCGGTCTTTGGTCGTTGGCTTTTCACTCACACCTTTGGTAATATTAGGAGGAGAATATCGCGTGTTTTGCGGTGCAGAGATTGAATTTTGGGTGAGAAGTTATGGTGATTTGTCCGATAAAAAATTGTTTAAAATTGATTTGGATTGAAATAGTATGGGTTGTAATGAAAATTAATTTGGGTTAAAATGATAGATGTATGAGAAATTGGGTTTGTGCACTATTGGGCCGTGAGATTATAAAAGGAGATTGGAGGAAGAAGGAACGAGAAGTATAATTGGGCTGTGAGATTATCAAAGGAGATTGAAGGAAGAAAAAATCATCGGACGTATTGTCGATAGTGTTAATATTTTAGTGAATTTTATTTATTTTTATTTGAAAATATTTTGATGACCAAATTTTGTATGTGTACTGAAATCTTGTTCTTTCGAGTAAGAATTTTTTTTATGCGTACCATATTCTTGTTAAGAAGTGTGTAGTGAATGTGGATTGCAATCTTTTTTAAGAACTGTGTAGCGGATGTGGATCAGAAAAAAGTAGAGAAGAGTTTTGAATTTTTTTATACGATAATAAGTGTATTTATTAATATTTTTTTATATCTTACGGTGTGCATCACTATATAATCGGTAAAATTTTTACATGGAATTTTTGATTGGGAGTCAATAGAAATGGACAATCAATTTTGGTTGGAAGTCAATGGAAATGGAACAATGACGATTTCATGTATATTTATATCAAATACAAAGTGGGAAGAAACGGCAAAGGCAGAGTGCTTGGGAAACGTAGTAATAAATATAGTAATAAATGCGGTAGGTATTGTGTATTATTGTTATTTTGTTTATGTGATGTGTGGATGTATCTATTGAAGGAGTAAGGTAAATATGAAATTCTAATTGGAATTTTTTTTTATTTTTTTTTATTTTTTTTTATTTTTTTTTATTTTTTTTTATTTTTTTAGGTTTTGTTTGTTTAATCATAATGTTTTCCTTTTAACGGCATTATGAAAAAGTGAAGGACTGTGCTTTGTTGCAAGTAAGAAAAAATCTTTGCTTTGGATAGAGGAAGAAGTTTTAAATAGAGTTGATACTTTATTTTTTGTATTTTTATTAAGTTTATTCACTGCTAAATTTGTTTAAGAGGCTGAATTTGGTAGAATGTTAGCCCTAATTTTGCAGAAACAAAAATATAAAATGGAAGATTAAGGAAGATTAAAGGGCTTAAATATTTGTTAAAAGAGGTAGATGAATGCTGTCGAAGTCCTAATTAAGAAAACAACAAGTCATAAATGGTTAAATATTCAATAAGACGATCGAAATAAAAGCATAATTTTTTTTGGTTTTCATCGAAGACAGACATGATGATGTGTAGGTTCTATCTGAGACCATGGGATCCCCATATTCAACGTCTAGAACAGAAATGAACAATCTAATAGAAAGAACAAAAGACATTCATAGTGTAGATATGCCGTCAGAAATGTAGCCGGAGCATCTCACAAATGGTCTTTTGAGCATACGCACTTCTTCAAAATAATCCAATCCTGCGATGCATTTTGCTCATTGTGGATGAACTTGGAAAATAGAATTATTCATTGCCACAGAATTTACAAGAATAGAAACTGGTCGGCAAACTCAAGCTCTCTCTTGTATGGAGCACGAGTTCACCATAATAATGCCTCACATCTATGATGAAGTCTAGAGTTTCTCCCATCATCCATGCTATCTTCCATCAGTGAGTCTTTTATGCTGGGATCTAAGTGTAATTCCTCAGAAAAATCTCAAATAAATAAATAGATAAATAAAAATAAAAAATAAACACTTCGACTTCCAACCTTTTAGCTGGTCTAGTAAAATTCATGTTCCAGTGGTGATTCCTTCAGTGGAAGGCCACAACCATACTCACTAAAGCATCCTTAATTAAAGAGATTTTGAACAGATTGCTAGAACAAGTCTTTAAAGGGCTAAAACAACTCTTTCTTTAAAGAGATATCAACCTTATAGCAACAGGGACACAAAAACCAAGGTGACCAATGGTGCTGAATGCTAACACCATGACCATATTTCTATATTCAGTGTTCCATGAAAGGACGCCTGGCTGCTTCAGTTCTGGAACTGAGTCATGCCTAATAAAGTAAATATGACTACATCATTTTTTTTCTTAAATGAATTAGTATTTTTTATGGTAAGTAAAATGTAGTTTTAGATTTGTAGCATGTAACTTCTCTTATTGCTGCTTGTTTGATTCTTTGAAGACAATAAATTTCTATATTGGCCACCAGCTTTTATTTTCAAAATTAGAACATCTAATTCTTATGTATATGGTATGTAATTTATTTCTTATATTATTGGAGATCTTGGAGGAGATAAATGGGCAATACCTAATATCTATATATCTAACTTCTTTTTTGGAAAAGCACTTGTCTGTCTTCTCTGAGAAAAAATTGTGGATATTGCAGTCCGATTTTATGGCCCTCTGATTGGGGATAATGGAGGTGGAATTGTTTGGTGGACCAAAACAACTTCTTAGTCGATTAAAGATGTTTTAGTCGATCAAAGCACTTTGGTCGATTAAAAAGCTCTTTTAGTCGATCAAAGTGCTTCGGTCGACAAAAAGCTGTTTTAGTCGACCAAAGTTCTTTGGTCGACTAAAAAAACTCTTTTCGTCAACCAAAGAACTTCTGTCGACTAAAGGTTTTTTTAGTCGACTAATTCTTTTACTCGACACAATTTTTTTTAATAGTCGACTAATTTTTTTTTTTTTTAAATGTGATTTTAGTGGACCAAACCATTTTTTTGTGCCTTTGTTTTTTGTTTGTTAGAGTATGTAGTCGAGTAAGGTTTTTTTTTTATTTGACTATTTTTTTAATTGAAGTAAATAGTTTTATTGAACAAGGTTTATTTAAGTTTAATTGCTTGACAAAACATATGATTTAAATATGAATAAAAATAAAACTTAAATAAGTTTCATTGCTTATAGGAAAGAAAATATAAGATTTAATCAGGAATAAAAATAAAAACTGAATACACAAAATGTAACATTTATACATGAATAAAAATAAAACTTAGATATCGAATAGCATAACACACCAAATAAAGAAAAAAAAAGGAGGGTATAGAAAATTGAAAAGTTCCTCAGGATCATTAGTTTCTCACTTTTGGTCTTACTTTTCGTTTTTCCTTTTCTTTGGTAGAGGATGGAGAAGGACCAGGAGCAGGAGAAGATGTCATGAAGGGGGCATTGCGCATTGTTGTTTCGATTTCTTTGAGCCTGGAATCAAAACCATGATTGGTTTGATCGACATTTGTTTTCCATGCATCAAAGTTGCTACGCCAACTATGAAATTGGCTATCTAACCTATTTATGATCCTTGTCTCCATGGCCTGCATTGTGTCAAAGAATTGTTGGTATGGGGGAGAAGGTTGTGGAGTTGTTTGTTCAGTGATGTCCAGTCGATCTTCATTGATCCCATGAACATTTTCATGTGAGGACGACTCATTCTCATGCTCTTGAGGAGGAATTTTGCTCACATTCCTCATCCTTTTACGTGGAGACATGATTATGAAAAGTGATGTTTAATACACAAGGTTAAGTAAGAAACTAATTACTTAACCCCTTAAAAATGATGCTCCAGTTCCCTAAGAATCCATGGAAGGTTTTTGTACATCATTTGAAAAATCCTTTTAAAATCTGAATTTTTAGAAGAAAAATGTTCTTAAAATTTTTGGAAAACCATTGAGGATATTTAAAGACATTTCAAAACTTCAAACATTTTAAAAATCGAGTCTAAGTTCTGATACCAATAAATCTGTCACGCCTTGACCCTCGAGTCAAGCACGCTACAACCGCTGCGTTATCTCGGCATACAGACAGAACCTCCCCATATACCGGGACACCGTAAGATGTTCAACCTATTCAACATGTTTAAAAAACAATTCAACAACATTTAAAGAACCATGTCAGTTCATTTTATCATAACAGGCATGGATGACGCCAACCTAGCCAATCAAAATCAAATACATGCATAAGACTATCCGGCCGATCAAAGAAATCTTAATAAAATTTTCACAACCTTCAAATGTCTCAAAATTCATAATAAAGTCCAAATGTCCCAATAAAACAAAAAGTTTTGCAAAAGAAAATTTTTAAACAAAATTAAACAAATTCTACAATAACCAAACATGGATTCTATCAATACTTGCCCCAAGAGATATGACAAGTATCAATCAAATGCAAACGAAAAGAATAATAGAATTGTTTCCTTCTATAGATTATAATACATCAATCCAAAAATAAAACCTACATCATCAATACCTATACAAGTTCAGCACAATAATATCTTCAACTGGTTCCAAATTGACGTCTCCCACCTAAACTTCCTTTGAAAAATATAGAAAAGAATGGTGAGTATGAGAATACTCAGTGAGTGGAGTGTAATGGCATAATTGTATCCATAAATGAGGGATGAATATGGAAAAGTCAAAGTATATTTCATAAACAACTCTTTAGATATAAAACAGTCTCAACAAATTAGGATAATTCAAACAAACATGTATCCATATATTTCAAATTTTTCGAAAATCATGGGGTCTCCATAAGAAATCACTCCCGTCCCAACTTTGGCCGAACCAGGACAAAAGCCTGCCAAGCGATTTTCAATCCACTTATTTCGAAATACTATATCCCCCTACCTTGACGTTGACTCGTACCTAACCGAGGTTCATCCAGATATAGCATGACTTTGATAAAGGGATCCATATCTGCCTCCCTCGCTCATCCTACCCCAACAACGTCACCCCGTTGAGTCGCTCCATGGAGGAAATGACTATAGTCATTTACCTCATACACCATCCTTTCACAAATATCCAAATCACATTCTGTGTGTCATTTTTCAATAAACAATTTCCAAAATCATACCAAAGCATTCATGAATCAAATATTCAACATCATATGGCACACATTCATTTATAAATACAATGATGCATATGTGATTCAAATCTTCATTTCAGACATCCCATAATCATAAAAAAAAAATTATACAAAATATATAAAATCATTCAAAATCATTTGCAAAAATATTTAAAGCAATTTGCTCATTTAAAAGCACAACGAACCATCCACTTACCTCTTGGGAGGGTTGGCACTCTCAATCCATAATTCAATCTAAGGTAAGTTTCTCCTAACACTTCAATTGTTTCAACCTAAGATAACAAGTACAATTTCATCACTTAAAAAGATCAACATTAGGGTTAACCAAATTTTTCCCCATTTGTCTCATAATTTAAATTTTCCTGTACAACCATATCTTATAAAAACTATCATATCTTAGCTTACAAAGTTTGGATTGAGATAATTCTAATTGCAACTTAAAGTTAACATATAAAGGTATAAGTTTTATGTTTATAACTAGAGTCAATTCCAATGACACAAAATTGCCCAAGTCTATGAATGTTAGTCCTAAATTTATGACTACATTTGCATAGTTACTGAAGAATCGCCATAACTTTCACTACACATATCGGATTTAAGTGATGTAAGTTTCAAATTAAAGATAAGACATAGATTTACAACTTTTCTGTTTTGAGTTTTGTCAAATTTTGCCTAGAAGGCTGTTCAAATTCACAGTGAAATTCACAGGAAGAACATGGATAGAACATAGTGTTTCTGCAAAATAGGTAACTTTGAAAATCAGCAAAAATCCAATTTTAAACGAAATGTTTACTGCAATATGTCATTTTAAAGCTCTAAAAGTCTAGTTTCATAAGAAGAAAACCTCACTTAATTTGTCTGTACATAGAAGAAGTTATAATGAAAAGATCACAGCATGCACAAGTTGTCCCCTTTGCAGAAAAATCAAGGATTCAACTAGATCTCACTTTGTTTACATAATTACACAACTTTTCATTCATCTCAAACCCTAAATCCAATATTTTATAACCCTATGTTTTAATTTCTCAATTCAATTCGTCCAACCCTAAGAACAAAAATTCAAATTTCTAATGAAAAGTTTGAATACAAATTTAGGGATGAGAAATTACCTCTATTTCGCGATCGATTTGAGTCAGGGACGTCGGATTTCAAAATTCCATAATTTTCCCTTCGTGTGGAAATTCTAGATTTTCCCCAAAATCTCTTCCATCATAGACTCCATGGGGATTTTAGGAGATGATTAATGTGGTTCAATGATGGAGAAATAAATTGTTGGAGAGAGGAAGTGAAGATGGTGGTTGAGAGGCATGAAAGCAGAGGGTTGGAGACGAGAGAGTACAAGGAGATGAGAGAATGAGAGAAAAAAATGAATTCGGGTGAGGAGGAAAAAAAAAAGTAAAGGTGGGGTTTTTTTTTTTTACTTTTCTTACTCTCTCTATCTCTCTCTCTCTCTGGTTTTTTTTTTTTTTTTCTTTTTGACTCTTCTAGGCATTACAAGTTGGCTAACAGATCCTAGAAATTTCACTGCACAAGGCACCCATTGCACCCATTCTGAGCACAATCATGAAAAAATAACCATGTAAATCAACATCCATGACATGTTTACGCTTTCTCATGAAGGGAAGTATCTGGTCTATTGCTAATATTGAAAGGCTAAAAGGCCACAGGGTTTCTAAAATATGCCTGTTTCAAGTACGTTGGCTAAGTTGTAGCAAAAGTTGTGCATGTGTAAAATGTAAACAGGGCAAGTTTACATAGGTTAAAATGGGAAAGCATACATGTAACCCAAAGTAGATAAATGGAAACTACAGAACATACATCATTGGTGACAACATCCCACATCCCATCACTGGCCAGGATAAGAAATTCAAGAGAGCTATCAATCTTTTCCTCCTGAAAATTTGCAGAAACATGAATTAGTATCTCAAATTAGCATTGGGTATACCTTACACTAAGAAATCAGAAGTAGACATGCCATATGCTTTAGGTTTTCCTTAATATTATTAGTTTGGTAGAGGACAATTTGAGATGTGTTAACAAAGATTAAACTCAATAATTAACCCTATTTACAAGACATTTTATCTTGGCTTGATGTTCCATCCTAATAGCATATGAAATTGTTCATGTGCATGCAAGAAAGGATAGAGAAACAAAAGCCTATGATGAAAGGAAACTAATGGCATAGATATATAGCTAAATGTACTTCACTCAAATAAGGGCATGCGTTTAAAAATGGTGCATAGATCCAACCATTCACCCCGCTTGGGTTAGTAAAGCCACTATCTGTGGAGTGAAACCACCTCCAACATTAGGGTTTTTACACTCCTAACCTCAAATGGGACTTACCATACATACATGTTATATATATACTTAGCATCAACAAATAGCCAGGTATGTTCTAAGATCTAACACAAAGCACAAAAGAACAATAGATGGTGGACACACAGTCTTTCTTGGTGGTTGAGTCTCTTGCCTTAATAGATATGTTTCATTGATACTAAACAGAGAAGATACATGTCAGATTAACGAAGATTTAAATTCGTAAGATGTTTACTTCCCTCAAGGTTGCCTTCAAGTCATGCTTATCACCTAATAGAATGAATTATGCTTGTATTCATGGAACGTGTTTGCCAAGGAACGAAGTGACTAAGGAAAGCAGGCGCCGAGAGTTGGGATGGCCGTGAGAGCCGAAAGGAGTGCTAGCCGACAAATTACAAGCGTGTTCGGTTACTTAAAGATGATATCACCTAATGGACTTGAGTGGTGTCACTTATAGTAATGGGTTGTTTGACCATATATCATCATTTGCTCACCATTTCTAAGGTTGGTTCAAGGAAGTACTGTTGGGAATAGAGTTGAAATGTTAAGAACTGTGTAACTCAAAAAGATGCAAAGTGGAAACAATTTTGGATAAGTGTAATACATGCGAAAGTAAAACCGTCATGGGAGTAAAGCATTAAAGAGTTTGACATTGATATTTCAAAGTGGAAAAGTCAAAGAAGCAACGCAGGTTAACATGGTGGAGTAGGTGTGGAAGTGGGACGGTTGTGTGAGTGGCATTTAATGGGAGAACCAACTGTTTTAATTTCGAAGCACGCCCCTTCACTTTTCGAGATTTTCTTTCAACACACTGGTTATAAATAACGAAGGATGGAGGTAGAGTTTCTTCGACTCATCGAATGAGAGGAGATTATAGAGTACATTTTCAATTCATGTATAAGAAATGGAGATTATAAGAGGCTGTTCATCACACTAACGCTTTAATATCAGCATATCGAAGATATGTTTTTGTATGGTGGTTCTTCTGCAACCCACCGTCATCTAGATGTTTGGTTGACGGTATAGGTACTGTCGATATGAGATTCCATCAATTATGGCGACTATCCACACAAGGTCCCATCATGGTATCTGAGAATCCAATACCATGGTGGCCTATGTTGGTAGTTCCAATGGACCTTGCAGCAGGTGTAGAAGCCTTCTCCTTTTTGTATTTCAAATTGGAGGAGGTATCTATCCTATGCGAGGTCTGATGGAAACGGCTAGCACTGGGTGCAACGGGCAGTTGATACTTCTCGTTTGATTATTGTCAACATCTTTGTGCCTAAACGTGAAGAAAATGATGGAACTAAGCTTATTGTCAGTCATCTTTCAAGAGGCATAAAGAGTATATGATAACTTGATGTTGATAAGAGAGATCAGATAGATGGTGTAGACATCTAATCTTATTTAGTGCCCCCTCTTTCTCTACGTTTCATTTTCCTATATTTCTAACTCCCCAACTTCTGTATTCTTGATATGTGTAAAGACCCAAATTCTATACTTTTATATGAGTTCCCAGTTGCTATGTAAAGATCCTGTTGATAAATAAATGAAAGAGTTTTTCTTGTACCTAATGACTTTGTTACTCTGCTTTAGTAGTGGATTTGGATATCTAATTTCTAGGTTTTGTTCTTTATGAACTTTATTGTAATTGTACTCTCATGGTCTATCCAAAGTACTCATCGTATTGTGCATAATCCCCCCAGCAGTTAGAGATTGTACCTTACAATCTTTCTGAGGGGTCAAAATAGCATTTTGTAGCCTTTGTCGTAAAATTTTGAATAGAATTCTGTCAACACCCTTTAGGATATCTCATACTAATTTTAAACTTAATATTTTTTTTATTCATCATTTTATGATTTTAGTGTTGATTGTACTAATTGTTGAAGTGCTTGTCATGTTTCCAACAAATTCCAATCTTTCTGAATCATGTTAATTTGAATCAACATAAATTCAAAATTCAAAACATTTCTTTACAATTATTTTTTTGTGTTTATTTCCAACAGGCACGTCTCCCCAATATTTCATACAAAAATTGAAACACCACACCGCGCACACGTGCGGTATAATCCTCCTAGTATTATATCTATGCGGTTGGCACTTACAACCGTAAAAAGTTTTTCTATTTCATTAACTAGACCATTAATTGCAAATTATTAACAGTTATAACCGTAACTGTAGTTGTAACCACATTAACTACTAATCATTAACCATTTTTGTAGTTAGCAAACGCAGTTATTGGTTTCACTCACTCCCACATCTCGAAACACCTAAGGAAGAAGCCTCTTGTACAAAATAGGCACCTTCTATGAGAGAGATCTGATTAAACAAGCTCATCTCTCGTGAAAACTTGCCAATCTAAAGGAGAGAATCTGAACTTCACAAGCAAATCTCACCGATCAAAACCATCCTCGAAGCACATTGGTATGAGACATATATGGTGATGCATGGGAACTCTAGAGAGGGCTGTGATTATTGCCAATCTATACTGTCAAAATTGCAAGCCATCACCACTTTTTCATCTTGCCAAACTCCCCACCACCTATCATAACTTTTGAACTGCCTTTGAAGTACCGACAATTGACAGCGATCACCAGCATCAGATCATCTTTGTCGTGGCGGGACAGGCGAGAGAGGGACCGAGAGAAGAGGGTGTGTAACCAAAGAGCATGGGCTTATAATATAATAATATTTAACTTAAATCTAATGCGAAATATATAACATGATACAATTTTATTAATTATTAAAAATAATATATCAATATGTATAATAGACCTTCTAATGCGTGTGTGTATTTTTTTTAATTATTTTATATTTGTTTCTCACGACTGATCCCAAATTTTCAAATTAAGACTCAGTTATTGTTGTACTATAATAGAGCTTCTAATGATTTGGTATTTTATTTTATAATATATTAACCAAGAGGGTGTGTAACACATTTTTCTTTCTTTGACAGAAATACAACAGAACAGCAAATGAGATAAGGAAGGGATTTAGGTATTGTTTGTGTGAATCTTGAGTTAAGAAAATCCATTTGCTTGGTGAGCAAGGCATGCAACTGAACATTTGACATTTCTAAGTCAACACATCACCCCTACTTGAAATCCAACAAAAACCTACAGATAATTAATGCCATTCACCATGTGGCATATATAATATTAACATTTGACAAGCTCTTATGGGCCTCACCTTCATTTGCATACCGTAAACAAAACTGGCATTATCCTTTATTTTTCTTTTTTTTTGGGTTATATGCAAAAATATACGCATCACAAAAGTTTAAATCCTAGATCTCCAGAAAAATATTTGAACAATAAATTTTTATTGTCCCGACAAGAACTCCTTTCTTTTTCACTTGGCATCCTCATCTCATCTGTGTTAACAAAAAGATGAATGCTACTCCCCATTTACTAATTGAGATTTATATAACAATTGCATTAATTTGGATTATTGCCACTTTAACATATCATTTTTTGTCTCTAACCACACAATATTCGGAGTTTCGTTTCGACTAATTTAGGTTGATTTACTATCGGGCCCTTTTCGGGAAAGTCTCTCAACGTGATCTGCTCCGTTCCCATGAGAAGTGAATCCATATATGATTAAGAGGTCTCAACATCCTTTTTGCCAAGCTAATCAACGTTGGTCCAATTTAGTATATCATAGTAAAGCATACATATCATTATAGTAGTTTCCCTTTCACTTTCTCAAACAATGTTGCTTATTTATTTATTTATTCAATTCCAGGTCAAGATATTCCTTTGCACTCATACCATCTAACATCTGAACTGGTCTTCATAAATTCATTTGTGAAATAACATTGCCTACTTCAAATGACGCGAATTCCTTGCCTTGGGTTCCAAGCCCAAAAATTTTTTAAATAATAACTTTATTTTTTATGTTTAATATAAGTTATTCGTGTGTTAGGCATTAACCATATGTATAAAAAGCACAATACTGTGCGTGTGCTTTGTATGTGCTTTACAAGAGCTAGAGCGTGAGTTTTGGTAATGAGTGAACAAAATGGTACAGTACATTTCACCCCCAAAAAAAAAATGGTACAGTACAAATAATTGAGAGAAGGTCATGAAGTGAAACTGAGGTGGAGCAGGGAAACCTCTTTAATATTTTCCTTTTTCCTTTTTATTTTTTATTGATATTTTTTTCTTTTACAGGTGATTAAGTTGCAGTGTGCGAAATGACATTTGCCTGCCCGACTCGTAAACCAAGCATCTGTAGCACTCATTTGATCTGATTCCAGAATCATATTTATCGAAAATGATTATTTTATTTATTTATTCATTTATTTATTTATTTATTTATTTATTTATTTATTTATTTTGTAAGGAGCAACAGATTCTTTATAATTGTTGTATATCACCCCAAATACTCACCCATTTTAAAACTCCAATTTTTTTTTTTTTGGGGTCAACTTGCAAGGGGCTTCAGTTCACTTGTACGCACATGATGGCTATTGGATTTTGTCAAATTGTGGGAAGATAAGTGCTAACTCATCCATTTATGTAATTGATGAGAACATACTTCACATAAATAAGAGAGGAGCATTTTTTTCCCCCTTAAAGAAAAGGACTCTGCATGTATATTAACTCCGTTTTCAAATTAATAGAAAAAGGAGGACAATGAAGATACTGAAATTTGGTTTCCTCTCGTGTGTAATGGCGATATTGCCTTGCCGATGCCAACTCAAATTTCTAGAGTCCTCTCTATCTTGCTTTATTTTATTTTTTTTTATTTTTTTTTTTTAGGGGGAGAGGGGGCAAACTTTTGCTAAATTAATTGGGCATTCACCATAGAAATTTCATCATAACCATCCTCTTCATTCAATTTTTTTCTGTAAGATCAAAAGAGGGGAAGATTCCATCCTGTCATTAAATGTGAAGCACCAATTTTCATAGATTATTCTATTTGTGGCAGCATAAATTAGACCAGGCCTGTACAGCTGGAAGGACTGCAAATGCAAAATCCCCACATTAGATTGCTTGAGTCAATATCTATTTCTTTCATTCCCAGAAGAAGAGCAGTCATAGACAAGGCAGTCACACAGATAACAACCCGAGGCTTCAACAGACTTCACAAAAAGAAGTGAACAGCAGCCCACCATCAACCAAGAGAAATTGACAACCAAAACTAGACTACAATATTAGCAAAGATAACACAAGAAATCGGATGGAGAGCAGAAGAAACACACACATGACAAAGCAGTTTAGAGGGCAGAGGAAACAGCACAGACCAACCCCTAACCAAAAGAACAGAAGATAGGCAAAGCAGAATCCAGGGAAGAGTGAAAAAGCAGAACCACCACATGGCAGCATAAGAACATCATCACAAAAACCACAAGATGAAAAAGGGTTTTCCAGCAAGAGAATGAAACCGTTAGTTTCAAAGGGCAGGCAGATATTAATCTCACTGATTAGTCGAGTTCAACCTACGCAACTAGCGGATGCATATTGCTGAAAAGTGCAATTATAGCGTTAAAAGAAAGGTTAGGCACACAAATTTGGGACATTGTTCTTTACAGATGCATGCATGCACAATTGTAGTTGTGATGAGATTAAAGTACAGAAGCTAAAGTAGAGGTACAATTCTATGCTAATATGCAAGTTATGCATGAGGTCTAACAGGTTTCATATTTCTACCCTAGTACAGTACAGCTCTAAGGTAGCCATTGTTTGAATTCACATACACCTCTCCAGTTTTATTTCTGATTCATCTTCAGTTGGTAGAGAAGCAATCACAAGTGTGAGGCAGCGTCACAAAGATTTAGCCAGAACTTTCACAAGAGGAGCCTCCTAGGTTGGCCAAGAAACGGACAACAACACAAGTAATATTATCTCCGCTTCCCCTTTGATAAGCTTCATGCATCAACCTCTTCGCCGCCTGCTCTGGATCCTGTAAGGGCTTAACCATTGCCACAGCCTCCTGCAGCACAGGCAATTTATGTAAGGATATGACCAAGATCCGCATTGACTAGTTGGCTAGAAGATCCTAGAAACTTCACTGCACAAGACACCCATTGCACCCATTCCGAGCACAATCGTGAGCAAATAACCATGTAGATCAACATCCATGACATGCATGCGCTTTCTCATGGAGGGAAGTATTTGCTCTTTTGATAATATTGAAAGGCTGAAAGGCCACAAGGTTTCTAAAATGCCCATTTCAAGTACATTGACCAAGTTGTAGAAGTAGTGCATGTGTAAAATGCAAGCAGGGCAAGTTTACGTAGGTTAAAATGGGAAAGCATAATTTAAGTACCTGGGTAAAAACATGGAAGAGTTTCTGTTGACTAATTTGTGAAAGAGACAGAAAGTAACACACATAAACAATGCTCAGAGAGGCAAAATGCAACCAAAAGTAGTTACAAGGAAACTACACTACGCACATCATTGGTGACAACATCCCACAACCCATCACTGGCCAGGATAAGAAATTCAAGGGAGCTGTCAATCTTTTCCTCCTGAAAATTTGCAGAAACATGAATTAGTACCTCAAATTTGCATTGGATATACCTTACACTAAGAAATCAGAAGCAGACATGCCGTATGCTTTAGGTTTTTCTTAATATTATTAGTTTAGTAGAGGACAATTGAGTTGTGTTAACAAAGATTAAACTCAATAACTAACCCTATTTACATGATAATGTGTTTGATTCCAATCTATCTGAATATCCTAAGGCGTTCATTGACTGGTTGAATTTCCAAATTTCAGTGGACAGTATCATAGGCCAATACTAGATAATGAGTTTTAAAAAACCTGAAATCACATGAACCAAAGATCTCTAAAAAGTAGGGAAAAAAGAAGCCTAAAATTCTACTAGTCTGTCCAAGGTAGAGTTCGATGAATTTTGTGTAACTTACAGACCCCACCAAAAGAAAATTGTTAGCACACATCAAAGAACAGAGGAAGCCATGATTAGGAGGGTTCACCAAAAAGTACACACTTCTTCATTCACGACTCTCAGTACTTTAGTTATTGGTGAACACAAAAGAGAGACCTTCTTGGATCTCGGTGGAATGGCAATAGCAGCAGCAAAATCAAATTCATCAGGAATGGCTGTATTTGGATTTTAAGGCACGTGCAATATCATGAAGATTCAGATTCCAAATTTCAGCAATTAATGACCTGATTTAATGGAACATCAAAATTTGATATTTGAAAGCAAAAGCTCGATGGATCACCAGCAGCTTAACTTAAAGCATCGTGACTGATTATAATCTACCTCACCCAATATCCATTTACTAGCTTAATCTCCCATATCAAATGTTTTCACCACGTCACTTTCACTAACAAGAAAAAATTATGGAAATTAGAACAAAAACTAGACCTGGATTTCAGGATCAACCACGACATACTGCTTCAAAAGCCTATCACCAAATGCACGAGAAACAGCAAGAACGCCACCAACTCGCCAAGTTCCTTTACACACATACAAAAGAACATAAGCAATTTAGAGAAATACTGAATCTTCCTCTCAATCTGAAAAATAACAGACGCAACCTCCTAACCTGCCCACATCACAAACCCTCCTGCTTCTTCAATTCGTTGCCTCTCATCAGTTTGATCTGGCTTGTGATCTCGAGAAACAGCAATAGCTGCAGGAAGTTACACATTGCATTAAAGTTACAAGTAAATTCAGGTGAATACCAACAGAAAACAAAATAAAATGTTACTAAGCCTTACCATTACCACCCCTGCAAATGACAGCTCTTGAATCCCCAACATTAGCAACCAGCAGACGATCCCCAACAAGAATAGCAGTGGATGCAGTTGATCCTGCATCTCTGTTCTGAGTATTTTCTGATTTCAGGAATTCTGAGTCCGTATGCTTGTATGCATCAGCTGCAAGGACCATTATGAGAACAAAAAGCAAAAAGAACAGTTAATTACATTTAATCTTCACAGCATCAGGAAAAGTAACAACCTTAGAGTAAGAGACTCACCTATAGCCGATTTTGTATCCGAAATGAATTTTGGATGTCTAATTAAATTGCTGAAAAGGTTTTGTTTGACATATTCTGCAGCCCGTGCACCACCATGACCTGAAATAACGAAGCAACAGCAGATGCAGCATTAGCATTTCCTAATTTGCCGAAGGAGTACATTCCTTATCTTTTGATTGAAGGATAGGAAGATAAGTTTTTTAAGCCAATTAGAAGCCAAATATCTTTCACATGTTAAATAAGCAAAGACAACTGAGTAAAAGCATAGCATATAATTCTTAGTTGGAGGAATTTCAACATCACAAATCATTACACAATGTGCTTCCTGTTCGAAGAAAAAAGTGGAGCATTGTCTTTCTCTCTAGTATTTAAACCATCGTTTCAATCACTCTACCAGCAGCTACAATAGCGAACTTTTTAGAAGAACAGTAGATCCATTACTTATGCATGCATGGGGGCAGATGCAATTAGCAGGGGAATCAGTCTGTTGGCATTTTTATTAGTCCATATTAATGCAGCATTGGGCAATAATGATACATATCAGCAAATGCAAGCCAATATTGAACATTAATGTTACTCCAGTCCAAAACATCTATCAAGAAACTTGTAAAGCGCGCGCGCGCGCACACACACACACACACAAAGAGACACAAAAACACCCTTAATTAGGAACCAGCCTTAAGGTTATTCACTTTACAGATTTGAGCCATTCCAGAGAAGGAATGCATGTAAACTTTATGTTTCGCACCATTGGTTCATCGATTTTTTCTGCCACTTTGTAATATAATGACCTGAGTGAAATATTTACAAATGAAAACCAACCTGAAGTATAGAATATGATGATCAGATAGGAGCAATTAATAATGAGTTTGATTGATATTGTTATTATGGCAAGATTAAACACTCTACAGGTGGCAGCTTGAAAGTACACGTCAGCAGAGTAAGATCCCAAGTAGGAGATGAGATAGCAAATTTTGTTCTTGACCATGGGTTGTATATTCTGCGTTAAAGTGAAGCTAATGCAATCACAGAAAATGAACTATTCATCTTAATTGAGGGGAGATACCATCAAATACTCCAAAGAGGCCAACTATCTCTCCATCAACACCATCGATTCTGGTCTCATAGAAGTCTTCCATTGATGACCTTTTTCCTGGAGAGCTTGCATATCCATAGCTGAACTTTCCATTCTGACTGTTGCAAGATGACAATTCAAAATTAGTGTTTGAAGCCACAAATTGACAGTTCTTCAACTCAAAAGTACAAGAAAAAATGTATAATAAATATCCTTTGATTTCATTTAAGAAAGAAGACCTTATTTAATGTGCAAAATAATAAGAGCTTTGCCAAACACAGAAGGCTATAGTGTGAACGCATAACATTGTAGTAGTACCTCGATAGCAACATCATGAATTAGATCTTCTCATTTTTGTTTCTTTTTATTTTCAATTATCAAAAAATATCTACTGTAAATAAAATTTCTCTTGTCCTCTTATCTTAGATTCTCTTTCTTGTATAATAAGTGAATAAATGGGAACTTGTTTCTTCTTTTTTTTTTTTTTAACTTTATACTTAACAAGAAACCTAAGTCATAGTAGCATGGTGTTTGGAATGAGATAAAAATGATGGGGAGTGAAAAAAGTTAGATGGAAAAGGTATATAGGAGGAAAGGACACATGGTTAATATTTTTCATACATTATTTTTTCTCCCTCTTCAAATTGATTTATATAACTTCTCTCTCTTCAAAAGTAAATGTACTAATTTTCTCTCTCTAAAAAAATTGATTATTTTAAAACTTATCTCTCTAAACACATTAGTTTTAAACTTTCTTTCTCTAGAAAAATAAATTTTAATTTATCTTTCTAAAACTAAAGACAATAAATTTCTCTTTCTAAAAATCAATTTAATTTACATTTTCTCTAGTTTAATACCCTTTTTATTTTCTCTTACCAAAAAACACAAATTAATTTTTTTCTCCCTAAAACTAAATATATTAATTTTCACCGAAAAGCAATTTCCCATTGGTAACAAATGGTTATCCATTTATGGGGGAAAGGCTATTTAAATTCAACAACTTTTAGAAAGAAGAAAGACTATGCTCCCACTCTTTAATTACTTTAAATTCTCTCTCTAAATACATTGATTTTAAATTCTCTCTCTAAAAAAACTAAATTTAACTTTTCTATTTTCAAAAATAAATACATTAACTTTCTCTCTTTAAAAAAAAATAATTTTTTTTCTTTATTTAGAATTAAACACATTTAGTTTCTTCTCTCTAGAAATTAATTATTTTAAATCTTGTCTTTCTAAACACATTATTTTTTAATTTTCCCTCTCTATAAAAATTAAATTCTTTTTATGTCCCTAAAACTAAATACAATAGTTTTAACTCAAAAAAAAAAAAAGTTCACATTTTCTCTCACTAAACATATTAGTAAGTTTTCTCTTTCTAAACGTACCAAATTAAGTTTTCCATCTCAAAAAACTTAATTTGATTCTCATTTTTTTCTTTCTAACACATTGATCTTAAGTTTTCTCTCTAAAAAAAATACCAAATTTAGTTTCTCAATATAAAATGAGGTACATCAATGTTCTCTATCTAAAAAATTAGCTTGATTCACATTTTATCTCCCTAAACATATTGATCTTAGATTTTCTCAACTTTCTCGGATCAAAATTTTGCCTCTCTAAACACATTGATCTAAAATTTTCTCTCAAACATAACTGAATTCAATTTTTCTCTCTTTAAAAATCAATTTAATTTATATTTTCTCTCTCTAAATACATTATTTTATTTAATCATAAAAAATACAGATTTAGTTTTTACCTCAGTAAAATAAAGCACATTAATCTGATACATTATTTTATTTTGAAAGGAGATAATGCTTTTAATCCGTCATAAAATGGATATGCTTTTACCCCTATTCAAAAAATACTTTTATCCCCTCCATCCAAGTTAAATTATATACTAAACATGAGATAATGAGTAAAAGGTTGCCCATGTAACCTTTAGACCCCCTTTACCACGTATCAAATGCTATCCAGATGCAATAAAAGTTAACAAGTTAGTTGATGCTTCTAGAACAATAAATTTTAAAAAATTTATGTTTAAATATATACCTACAAGTATTACAAACAAGTTGTATCATAAATTTCTGTGTAATGTCACATTTGATTTTATGCAGTACCCTCTTCTAAGGTCTTACATACACATAAAAAGCAATTTCTGATCTAAAATGCTAATTGTTGAGTAAGTTAAACATTGATTTTAACACTTGACTACGTTTTATCCACATAATTCAGGAGAATTATGCATCTTTTGAACCACACAAACCGGATAAGTTATTTATTGGAACATGGGTATTAACTAGACATCCAGAAGATACTCAGTCACCACTTTCACAGAGATAGCATAGCTTGCCATCAACTGGTTCATCGCAAATATTCTCTTTATAAACAAGAAATGATATCCACATACCCAATTAAAGCCCCAAAAACTGACATGAGGGATCATGCTAAAATGTATTTCCAACTCAAACAAAGATTTTTCACATGCTTTACCACCCACATGTATACTTTGTTCTCACATTTCACTTCTTACATCCGAACAACTCATTCCAACTGAAGCTGAAACATTATTGTCAGACTGATGATATTTTGCCACTTGTAAACCTCTGGAAAACTATAGAGATCTCAAAGCATGCAAGAGCAATGTGTGCTCACACAACCAATGCCCATTATTTTCTTGTGCAGTATATATGACACATAAAATGGTTTTCACTCTCAAAACCTGCATCCTTCAGACCAAGCAATCAAAGAAGGAAGGAGAAAATTATCTAGTTCTCGTTCTCTTACAGCTATATCCTCCAGAAAGACAAGAATCTTTCCTTGCATAATATTCCAACTCACCACCTTTTTAATTTGAAGAAGAACTGCTCTTCGAAGATTCCTGGGCAGACTCACTGATGAACCTGAGGGACTCCAATTTGAATCAAAATCAATACCTATAGTGCAAATCAGACCTATGTTGAGTCCAGACATGGTAAGTTACTATCTAATACTGCTGATCTTTCTTTTGTAGCATAACAAACTACCCAATTTTGACTCAATTAGAACTAGATCCTAGAATCCTTATTCAAGCAATCGGTCAAATTTGGTTTATTGCAAATCCTAGCTTGCATACGTCTGGTCTTACCTCACTTTCTGAAGCAACCACATCTTTTAGTCACTTTTCTATTAATCTTTCTCTTCCTTTTCCTGTAATATAATCCCACATGGATACCATCTGAGTGGACAAATTCAGTTGGTTGACAGTGTTTTATTGGAGGGGGAAAAAAGAAAAAGGAACTTAACAAAGGTCTTTTATATAAATTGGATACTTTTTTCGAGTCAATCATGAATCAAATGAAGTCAACTGAAATGGGATTTGTTCTATATGGCATCATGTTTTATATACAAAGTTTTCTATTAAAAAAAAAAAACCCTCAAATATTTTAGCCCTACAACCACAGTGACACCTGCCACTAGAAAATCTGAGTATAATTTATTATACTCTCCCATGAAAATGTACTTAAAAGGACTGTGACCCACACAGCATCCCTTTTTGTTCTTTCCACTTCGCATCCAGAGTAACAAAGCAAAAAAAAATGCTTCCTCAATAATAACCATTCCAGGGCAATGTTGATATGGCCCAAAGCAACTTCTTTCTGTCACATCATCAAAAGCCAGATCCTGCAAACTACTACTTAACTAACATCCTCCCTGTAGTGCTGCTACGTGTACTCAGTATAACCAAATGTCCACTTGAATTGATAGTATAAAAGACATACAAGAACATAATAATGTGGTAGAACAACTGTCCAAGACAATGTATCTCCAGGCAAAGCCAAAAATTTATATCGCGGGCGAAATACATGTATTTGGAGTTATAATATTAGGAGGAAAGGGGGTTACAAATTTTAGTGGGTCAAATAACATTTGGAGCTACAACTTTTGAAAATATACTATAAATTATTTTTCCTTAAATTTTTTTTTTTGGGGGGGGGGAGGCCTGCTATCCCCCTGCCCCCCTCCTTCGCCCTGGCCCTCACTATCTCTCGAGATCTTGGCACCTAAACTAACGTAACATAAAAAATCGTACACCCAAGACAATTGTTTAGACACCAAATAGACAAACTTATCACCTCTTGCAATACGTCCAAGATCTTTTTGCTTTTTCTTTCTCATGGTGGCGCAATAAGGGATTCTTGGGCTTCACCCAGGGGCGAAGGGAAGGGGGCAGCTCCTGTCCCTCCTCCCCCCCCCCCCCCAAAAAAAAAAATAAGAACAAAGAACAATAGTTTCCTTGCTAGGCTGGTCCAAACAGGCTTATCTAATTTAAAGAAAGGGGCAGGGCAATCAATGTATAAAACTGTCTTGGGCAGGGCGTAAACATAAGGATTCCCCTTCACAACCATTAAGAGCTTCAGACATACATCTATAATACAAAAGTGTAGCTCCACCATTGTATTCTAACAATTCATCTCTTTCTAATTTTGGGTTATCAAATGAATTTTGCTAAACCATACCCCTCTTCTGCAAAATTGAGATTATTTTTTTCTTTCCTATCTGATCCTACTGAAAGCATTATATTTGAAAGTGCATAACCAAGACATATATGTTGATTAAATAGAATGCAAACAGGGGAAAATTATTCAAACAACTCTCAACCAAGCATAGACAACATAAAAGGATCAAAGAATGAATAAATACACAGAGAGAGAGAGAGAGAGAGAGAGAGAGACCTGAGGCCGCCGCCAGTAACGGGGGAATCGTCGGCATGAATTTGGCTAGAAGATGATAAAACAGAATTGAGGTACCCCATATAATTGCTGGTATCACAGAATTGCGCTTGGGCTTGATCAAGAATGACAAGGTAAAACAACAAGAAGAAAATGATTCTAATTGTTGGAGGAATTAAATTAAACAACCCTATATTTGGAAATACAATCTGAATCTTCTCTCCCCTTCTCTCTACATTCGTAGATTCAAGAAATCAGCAAATCATAACCTGAAAAACCAAATCAAATTGAATGCCACGAGCTTCAGGATTCGCGATCCAATGGAATACTGAAATTTGAAAACAAAATGAATCAAGACCAAACGAAGATAAATATAATAGGTAGATAGATAGAGAGAGAGAGAGAGAGAGAGAGAGAGAGAGAGAATACCTGATAGAGGTGAGAGGGAGAAATGGCATGATAGGGAATCGAAAGGAGAGGCAATCAGAAAGAGAAAAGGCAAAACCGACCAAGTGAGCGAAACAGAGATTACAGGGGAGAGAGAGTGGGGCGGGGGCGATTCTGTTTCGTTGTTATTTCGGTTTGGTTTTGGTTAGTGGGGAAGAGCCAGCAAAAATTTACAGCTTTTTCCCCTTTATTTTTCTATAATTAAAAATGATTAATACTAATCTAAAATTTAAATTTTTTAGTTAGATACAATTTTATGGGAATTCTAAAAAAATAATTATAAAATATTATATTATAAATTTTGAAAAATGAAGGTATGATTTTTTTTTTATTATTATTATATTAAGATTTGAATTTAAGATTAAAAAAAATATTATTATTCGATATAATAAAATAATAATATTATTTTTTTATTATTAAAAGATTGAATTACGTGGTAGTAATAATGATTAACATGATTTCTGGAAGTCTTCCAATTGAATTGGTCTGCTCTATGTGTAAACCTTAACATTATCATCATCTCTCTTTATCAATTTAATGAATTTATTAGAGAGAGAGAGAGAGAAAGGCCAAAAATGGGGGGTCGGGGGTACGCGTCGCCCAATCGTGAGGGGAAGCAATAGCCGAGGGAAGACCAAGTCAGAGCTCCCAAAATAAGAGGAGAGAGAGTCTGTCCTCTTTCTGGTGTTTATTCAGCCACGTGGCAGCCATGCACCTAATTCTTATTTCCATTCATGACGTATCTCACCCCCCCCTTAAATAAATTCTCTCTTTTCTCTTCGATTTTATTTCATTTTTTTATAATTTTTCTTATTTAATCTCTTAAATTTATCTTATTAATTTTCTTTTTCTTTTTATAATTTTTCATCTCCTTCAAGCTATTCTAGTTTCTTTTCTAACCTTCCATGTCACAAAGTTATTTTGCTTCATGGAATTCTATGATCACCATCCCCCGGGATTTAATTTTGGAAATCAAATATCATAAAAAGATAATAAAATATTAAACTCAAAAATTAAAAAAAAACATATAAAAACAAATAAAAAATCTAATTTGAAAAATTATCTTTAGAGGATCAAATTTAATATAATTTTTTTGATAAATTATTTTTTAATAAATCATCAATATTCATTAATTATTTTGAACCGATTAAATTCGATTCGAATCGGGTTGAACCATTAAAGGAAAAATCTTTTTCGACACCTGTTTCTCAGTATAAGATTTGAATCCAATACTTTATTTAAAAATATCAATATTCAATTACTGGACCAATTAAATATTATTCAGTCAAATTATTAATTTTACTATACATCGACTCTTTTGAATTATTAAATATGAATCCATCATTTTCCGGAAAGAAGTTTGATCATATTATAGCAGTGCAATCTAGAAATACAGACAAGCTCAATCCTTATGATTATGGCATAAATTATATTAAACATTAAATCACAGCCCACCCTTAAGAATGGGTCATAGAAATCAAAGTCAAAACTTGGGTTCAATTCCAAAACCCAAGATTAGCTAAATTATAATTAATTATTCATTAATTATGTTTTTTTGGAGATTTTTATTGATAATAGTTATATTAAGCTAAGCCTCATATTGCAAACGAACTGAGGCATGCCAAACTTAAAAGTTCTCGAGTAGGTAAGGCCTAAAGCTTGGGTTTAAATATCATTGGGATTATTATTCATACATAAATATATTCATAGAATTTCAAACTCTGCCCAAGCTTATTGTTTTTTATTTTTCCTTTAAAATCAAATGAGATAAGAAAATATTATCCTTTTTTGTTAAGTAATTCCTACAACAAAACAAGTTGTGCTTCTGAAAGCTTTCCACAACTAAACACCTAATTCCGCTATCCATTTGACAAGCACATAGAGTAGGTAAAGATGGAGGATTATGAATGAGGGAATTTCCATTTCCATTTCCATTTCCAAGTCACTATCTTTTGACATCAGAAAATCCCCACCCCTAAGATAACATTTAACTTTGGAGTACAATAAAGAATTTACAAGAAAATTAAGACGAGACAAGACTGGAGTAAAAATTTCATTAAATTTACATGACTCTTTTACGTTTTATACCATTCCAAGAAATGCTTCAAGACAACAGATAACCTAATGAACTCAAGGGCAAAGTAAAGCCTTTTTTCAAATATAAAGGATTCTTTTTGCATCATGCTCAACACTTTCGGTTTCAGCAACCTTTTGGTGAGACTTTTGTGCATAAATGAGATGCTAACAATGACACAGAAAATCCACACATTTCTCTTTCAAAAGTCTCCAGCTTTTCACCCCTATGAGTGGCGTGGAGGAAATGCAATTCATATGATTTGGAAGGGAGAAAAGCGTGAATCATGCAAAGTCCACCTTGAAACAACCTCATTTCCAACTCATCATAAAATTGAAAATCAAGGCCAAGCCAATCACCTATTCCAACAATAACAAAAATATCTCAACCATAGTATACTTTTCGCTAGCCACAAAAGCTAGAACCAAAAGGTCACTATATATTCTTATTAAACTTTCACATTTCAACAAAACTTGGGCATTAGATTTTTTATAAAATGAATCTAGATGAACATTCAAATTCAAATCCAAATCCATTTCCAAACCCAACTCCCATACTTTATATTCTTATTAAACTACTCCAATTTTTCACAAATCCAAATCACCTAGAACCAAATATCAATGCATCTTGGCCATTAGATTTCGAAAAATATCCAACTTCGTCATACTAACCACTTGCTTACTAAACTCTTAGCTTAACATGTAAAATTATGATAATTCCTTTCATGGATTGTTTCGTATTCTACTTCATATCCAATACACTTAGGGGTATGTGGCTATGCAACGCTTATCAATTGCATTTCAAGAATACAATAATTTCTAATTTCTTTAGTGTTTAAAGGACATGAAATTCAATTCCATCAATTCTCAATAATGCAAGAAAAACCAGCTAGTGTAGATGAAATTTGCTGTTAAAAAAACATTTACATTCACTAAAGCATATACAAGAATGAAACAATGACCCAAAAGAAATAAGGTAGAAAAAGGGAAAGATCTAAAAAAAAATAGTGTGAGTAATAAGCAACAGGTCGCCCTGACGATATAAGAAATGAAGCCATTCCATTGTGTTAATGCTAATTCTCATCAATTCTCGCTAGAGATAGAATCATTCACCAAGGATGTGCTAGTAAAGTTGTAAGCATCTAGCAAAAACAGAAAAGAAAAGGGACAAAGAGAGAGAAAGCAAAATATTAAAATGAAAAACTGAAATTTCAATGAATTATTATCTATTCTATGGGACATTAGGAATGTTGTAGCCTGTTAAGTAATCTTGACAAACAAAGCCAAAAAACCTCTGGAATTTTACAACTCGAATGCATGACTAAAGCTGAAAAGATATCCAGAATGAATTTATGAACCTCAGGCTTCAAGGCCATGCGTATTAGCATTGCCGTCCACGCCTCTGGTGCCAACTTAACTGCTTGTTGGAAATATTGAAGCCCCTTTAATATCCTTGCCATTGCTTGTCCCTGCAAAACAAGCATGACATCAATGCCTCACTGACAACACAGATATAAAGTTGACAAAATATTTCAAAGAACCCTTGCACAATTCAACTGTTTTTTGGGCCAAGTATTACTTTTTCCACAGCCACATACTTTAGCATATCAAAACACGGTTGAAATGCATAAAAAAATAATAATAAAAAAACTGAATGAACATTCAGTGTTTCACATGAAGTACCAAAGAGAGACATTATCCTGCTGAATAACTATTCAAAAGTCAGAAAGACATGCAGCTTGCCACCAGGCAATTGCCCGTCAAAATCTCTGTGTCTCAAGATTTGTGGTGCATTCACAGCCAAAAAAATTTCATAAGATATGTCCCTTATGCAGTAGTCTGAAGTCTATTTTAGTTCTAGTTCTACAAGCACTATTCACTCAGTAAATAGTCACAACTGCATGATTGACCCCCAAAATGGACAGAGAAACATAAGACAATATAGGAATGATGTGTCAAAGTTTCGATAAAACAAGACGATAGATGGTATTATAAGGCACACTCATTCCAAACATCATAGTCATTCTTTCCTATCGTCTAGGAGTACACACACGAGATTTCTGATGAACACTGCATTTGGAAATAAGATTTGCAGAATTTTTACTGGGGTATGATCCAATTTGCTAGCACCAGAGTGTCAAGGTACTATGTTTATATAAACAACTAGTTATAAATGAATTTTTCCTACTTCTACTACTACCACTAAATTTTTGAAGTTTCAAAGATTGCATAACGCCCCGGGGGGGGGGGGGCAAAAATACTTAAAATATCTCTAAAGCACCCATGGAATGCCCAAGAAGTATCCAAGGGTCAATAGAATAACAAAAAGGTGGACGTATCACACGGTTTGTTCAATATTGGTCTTGAAAGGCAAACTTCCTGTCCAACATTGGATCAAGATACGGTGAGATCACACTATGTAGAAACATTGGAGTTTCTGTGTTTAATAAAGCAGCGATTGCATCCTCATCCACAGAGAGAGAGAGATCACAGTTGGAAATCCAAGATGATTAAGCTGCTATGCAGAAATGACAGAGATAGGAAAACGAAGAGTACAAGCACTATGTAGCATTCCACCTGGAAAGGAAATAGAAAACTTGTATGTGAAGTTAAAAAATAAAATAAAATAAAATAAATAAAAAATCCTGACCAACATATTCTAGAACAGGGAACACTACCACCCCTTGTCATGGACCAGAATTGCTTGACCACGTTAAGTCCATGTTAAGTGAGCTGGCTTGTGAAGTGGCTTGAGGACTGATCTAGAAAAGACAAGCTTCTACAGCATGCTCCTTCCACCATCTTTTAGCCAGTTCGTAGTGACTGTAATAGGAGGATTTTAAAGGAAGTGCACAAAACCCTTGACAGGTTCCTGGAGGTGGATGGTTCTTGAAATATCTTGTTTATTAACACTAAAGCTTTTAAATCCTTTGAAGATGTCACTAGCTTTGTTGACTTAACTTTGTTGACTTCTTTTGTAGCTCTTGTGTGGGTGCAACACCCCACCCAGTGCTCTTTCTTAATTCTATTTTTTGAACCAAAAAAAAAAAAAAAGAACCTCTTGCATGCTTTATAGCTGCTCTGACAATATATTTTAAAGATATACATTGATCAATATACACAGTGTTCCTAGTATATATCTATTCGGGTTAATTATGACATGGATCATCATATACAGGCTCCTCATATCTTAGAATGGTAATGGAACAAGGACATCAACCAATTGAAGCAAGCAAATGAAAAATTACTCTGTTGAATTTTGCTTGCAAGAAGCAGAATCAGGTCATTTGTGGTCTCAAAGTTGGAGGGGTTTAACTTTTAGAAGATTATTCTACACAAGCAGTTGGAGCTTTGATTATTTAGGGAAACAACGCTTCAAAACATGTTAATGCACATTAATTCAGACAAACCTGGGGTTCTGATCTCTTTCCAGCTCCTGGTATCTCCACAAAGCAGCAGGAAAGGACCTCATCATGTAAAAAAACATCTGCGACTTCTATTATGTCGCGGACCAGGAAAATTCGCACCCTCAGACCCTTTTCAGACATAATGAATTTAAGAAGATCTTCGGTGGCAGCAACAACAGCCTGCATGTCAAAGGATTTCCATTCCATAGTATCTGAAGAACTTTGCTGAACATTGGGAAGTCCATCAGATGTCTCAGAAGCTTGTTCAGATATTGCTGCAACCTGGAACAAATGCCATTTGTACTTTTAAGAATATATCTTGAACCAAAAAAAAAAAAAAAAAGTAGAGGAGCTATTTTCCGATCCTGTTATGTCGATGAATAACTCCCAGATTGTAAGAAATCTAATACTATGAAGATGAAAAGTCGCTCCGGAATTGGACAAGCAAGTGATTCATAGAACTGTGCAAGAAGTTATACATCTAAAGTAGACTCTCAATATAAATAAACAACATGAATATGTTCCTAAAACATCCATAGGCACATGCGACTAGGATTGTGCAGCAAACATAGCTAAGCCTGGGGAATGACTAAATCCCACTCAAGCATGAAGAGATGTAAGAACAAAAAGGACACACACAACCAGAAAGAAAGAAAAGAAATAAAAAGAAAAAGAAAAACAACTTACCAGACGTTCTAAACGGTTCCACCTTATGGAGCCATTGTTACGTATAAGTAGTTCCCTCAATATTTTCCTCATATCAGGATTAGGGTCTTGCAAAAGCCTCCCAATGACAAATGGATATGCACTCTCAATAACTTGAAAACCAGGATCCAGAGCTTTTGCAGTCCCTTCAAGTGAACCTAGTGCTCTTATTACCAGTGCATAGTCTGGGGGAAGAGAGAAATTGAATTCATACATAATATCATACAGATGGGTCATTATTCCCTGAAATAATTGAGGAACCACATTTAGCTTTTGAGGGAAAACAGGAGAAGCATAATTAAGAGCAAAACCAAATTAGAAAATCTCTCTATTAAGGGTGCAAGCCCACCATTAGTCTACCAATATCAAAATATTCCACAATGACCAAGCAATCTGAGCAAGTGAGAAATAAATGATTTCAAGATTCTCCATTGTTTTGACACAACATAAATGTTTTTTTTTGGTTACATCATGATTTAAACCCAGGGTCATGGGGTTAGGGGAGGGGGTTGTAACCACTAAACCATCCCCTTCGGGATGACACTTAACATAAATGTTATGGTAGATCCAGTCTCATCTCCTGCAACAAAACATTAATTTATGTCCTATCCAGAACACATGACCAAAAGACAGCTTTAACCTAGACAGGGACATTTGTTTCCCAAAACAGATTGTTAAGTCATGAATGAACATGTTTTGGTTTTTAGATAATATGATCAAAGAATAATTGCAAGAGAAACATAGAAAATCTTCAAAATTCCATGCCCCTACTATCAGGATTCCCAAAAAAAAAGGAACTAATAAAGCAAATCAATCATAAAAGTGAACTTGTGAGTCTCTCCATCATGAAGGGGACAATAAGAGAAAGGGAAAAAAAAGAATGAAAATTCTAAGAAGTAATTTTTCCTAAAAGAAAGAAGAAAAAGGAACTGTGAGAGTTAGGGCAAGATAATAGATTGAAAAAATCCATGGAAACAGGTAGCAAAAGAAGAATAATCAATCCACACATATACAGACACTAGAAACAAAAAAAGGGAGAAAGTTCCAAAAACTATCCCTTCCTGAAAGAAAGAAGAAAAAGGAAACAGAACAGTTGATACAAGATTATAGACAAGAAAATCTTCGGAAAATGGTAGCTGTAGAAGAATCACTAATCCATGAGACCATCTAAAAAATAGAATATATCTTGAATTTCTTAAGACTAGAGTGAGTTATATTAGCAACCACATGGCATTGCATCCAGTTTGCTTAAGATCATACAATCACATTATGCTATATAAAATCGAATCCAAGGAGGATTTCCTTAACAACCTAACCAATGTTACATGGAAAAAAAAAATAAAAATAAAAAATTAAGCTTCAATGGTACACTGGTTGGAGAGCTTGCATCTAAGAATCAAGGTTCAGTCTAGCACTCGTATGTCCAACAATAGTATAACAATATTGTAATGATCATAGTTGTCAAAAACTTACTTCACACGACGATACAGGCAACCCAGTTCTCTAGCATTCCTTAGAATGCTCAATGCTCAGAGTTCTCTCTCTCTCTCTCTCTCTCCCCTCAATAAATGCTATTTACATACTTTATAGGATATATATATACTCTATAATATCAACCGGTCACTTTGTAAGGAAACTTACATCATATGAAACAATACATTCTGAAAAATGAAAGAAATCAATACCTGCAACAAGATCTAATTTGATATCTATGGTAACAATGATAATAAAATTAAAATAGAAGAACAAGAGCAGCAACAGCAGCTACCTACACCAATTACTACAGCCAAAAGATTGCTTTTGATTAATTAATGGTCCTAACATGGCAAATAAAACCAGAAATTCTTCTGAAACCTTTGGCAGTCACACCTACAGTTTTGGCAGAAAACATTAACAAACAAAAAAACTTCACAACTGGAAAATTGGTCAATCAAAGGAAACTGATGGAAGGTACAAGAAGGAATTAAGTTTTCATGCCCTTGAACAAAGAAGCAACAGACAAACTTGGAGACAAAAATATAGTCTCCCCATCTTATAGCAATTTTTTGACTGCATGCAATGCATATCTAAACTGTAGGTGAGTAAGCAATTTCTGCTTCCATTCTCACCATAAGAGTTAAACCATTTTGCATCTTCAAAATATAATTAACAAAAAATGCATGTATATCTTTTACTTTCAACTAAAGGAGCTGATGATAAAAGGTATAGTTTGTATGAATCTTCCCAATTTCCATTTCAATCCAGTCCATTCTATTGTAGAGCTATTTCCTTCATTGCAGACGTTTTTGGCTTGAAAGTAAAACAAGACATAGAAAGACGTGACAAAGAATAGTTATGATAGCAAACCTGGAAATCTTGGGATTGTCTTGTCCCATCACCAAAAGATGCCTGTAAAGCATCTGAAACTGACTGGATATCAACTCCTTCAGGAACAAACCCCAGAGATAAGAAATCATTTGCCAGGCCCAAAGAATCACGATTTACATAGTGCACAAGCTGAAAGGAATAGAGGTTCACAGAGACATGACTTGTTATTAAAGAAAAACTAAACAAGCCTAGAAACAGTAAGACCTACAGTATAACCAAGAGGGAAAAAAGTCAAGGGTCGAAAATATCAAAAATATCATGGAAAGATTTAGAAGAAAATGAAAATCTTGAGACTTTGTGCAATTCAAGATAGAATGAAAAGGCTTGTCCTCTCCCCCTCCTTACCATCCAAAGAGCAAAGACAGAATGGATCAACAAGATGCTCCTTTTCTTATTTAATTTTCACTCGGCTAATATGTACACCGCCATCTTTGTAAAATGTAGACCAATTACAAAGATGCTTTCCTTTTCCATTCCTCCCAAGATCATTTCACCATTATTAGAAGATAATCTTAATTTAATGGCTTCATGATATCAATGCACGATCAAACCATGGAAATAACAGACAGACAGCACATAATTGTTGCTTAACCAGAGACCACAATAGTGCCAATAATCCATCATAGGTAGAGGGAAAAAAAAATGAAATAAAAAGGTAATGACTGAGCCAAAAAATATAGACACGAATGAAAATAATTCTAAAAGTAATGATTCAAAGGGAATTAAAAGTGTCATTGCTTAATTTTTATTTTTATTTTTTTGGGTGCCCTGGACTTGGTCCATCATCTAGTATTCGGAGTTTCGCTCCGATTAATCTAAACCGAGTTGCTGTCAGGTCCTTATTCGGAGGGGGCTCTCCCAATGTCGTTTTTGCCACTACCAAGACTCGAACTCGAGCACTTGGTGTGGGTTTTTAGTGCCCTTTCCACTGGACCAACGAAACGTTGGTAGTGTCATTGCTTAATAGGACCAAATAAAGTAGGATGAGAACAACATACTTAAGAAATGTTCTTTCCTCGTGAACCATCACCCAAACAATTCTTACCATTTGAATAAGTCCAATGCGATAGTGGTGTGGAATGTCCCCCATCATTCCAAAATCAAAGTACGCAAGTGATCCGTCACTAGTAGCCACAAGATTTCCTGGGTGAGGATCAGCGTGGAAAAACCCTACTTCAAGTAATTGCCTCAAAGAGCAATATAATCCCTACAATATGAAATAGTTGAGAGCTATGGGAGCAAATTATTGTTATATATGAGAGACAGCGTAATGCAGTTTGGGGATTGTAAAACTCATTGGCTACAAAAAGGAAAAAGTTCCATGTAGAACCTGATCAATCAGTTCCTTTCTGTTTAAAGAGGCCTTCAGCAAGCGGACTTCATCTGTTAACTTAATTCCATCAATCCACTCCATTGTAAGGACAGCCTTGCGAGTGAAAGTCCAATATATTTTAGGGACTTTTATGCAGTTTTCTTTCTTATGTTCAACTGTTCCTTTTGGAATCTCGTGATTATTACCTAACACAAGTGAAATTGTTTGTCAGGTAAAAAAAATATGAGGACAATGTTTTATATGTAAGCAGCTAATTAACCTACAGTGAGATACCAATTCAAACAATCCATAACACAATTCTTCCACCAATGCTGCAATTGTACACCTACACATGATCCATGCTAATATATGAGATATTTGTCATTCTGCATGCTTGGGCAATTGTGCAGAAAGGATAGATAGTAATCATCGGTAGACAAAGGAATCAGCCTTTTTTCTTGCACATACAAAAAGATCAGCATTTTAAAATGAAATTACATATCATCCAACCAATTTAAATTTTTTTCCTTTCAGAATACTAGAATCCATATAAGACTTCTTACTTTGAAATCCACAAGGCCAATAAATCCAAGTTTTGTTTCAAAGTTGGTGATGAGATAAACGATCTTCTTTTTAAATTCGCAGGACAGGCTATCCCAAGAACCAAATAGAACCAATTTCAATAGATCTCAATGAACTTATCAATCAAATAACCAAGTCAAAAATCTGACTAATTATAACCAAAAAAATGTTAGATTAGTTCAGTCTTTTTCTTGGTGAGGCAAAAACCGCGTTCCCTGTCTAACTGGACAAATCACCCATTTTTCTCTTAACTGTAAAGTCCCATAGCTCATAGCAATCAGTATGAGTCGCAAAATTTACATTGGCCCACCTTCAAAGAAAGCAATGTGATAAATAAGAGCTTTGGTTCACAGGTTTACCAATGCTGCAACATGCATGATAAGTGATCAGCAGAGTTAAACCTTTCAACATCACAAGTAACCATCTGGAGTAATTTAAATTCTCATTTTTCTTCTTATCAGTAAAGAGATCCACTAAGCAAAACATAACTTTAACATGTTCAATAGACCTTACAAATTCATAATTGAAGCAGAAGGATATCATAGTCCTCCCAAACCTACCCAAAGACCAGCGATTCACATCCTTATATTATAGCAGGATAGATGCCACACCATAGTTTAGGTTTGGGCCATTTGGTCAGTAAGCCAATTAGTGTGGACTGACCTTTTCACTGCTCATCTTAGACTGCATAGCATTGTGTAAATGAGAAAAGCTCCTAGCAAAATAACCAATTGCAGAAATAAAATTTAGTTGTATGCAACCATATGCAAACAATCATAGTTTGGGAATCAAGCGCCACAATTTGGGAAGCACTGGTCGGAATCTTAAATGACAACATAGGAAATGTTATAAAACCCAAAATCCAAAGCCTGACAAAGATATAGTTTTTAAGGCATGATGCATTAATAGCTACGCTTTTTAACACACAATATCAAATTTCTGAACTTCTCTATCTTGTGCAAGTCTAGCAGATTAATTTTAGTCTCTGACTTGCCTGCTTTGGAAGCATAGAGAGATGCAAATCGCTCAGCATTTTGCCCCTCAAGAATGTAGTCAATCTCTTCAAACATGTGTCTAACCTGTTGATTTAAAATCCTTAGAAAAATTGATGAATACATGTGCAACAATCAAATAATCTACAATATAACTAAAAACATGCAAGGGGTGGCATTCAAATTAAACAAAATCAGATCTTAAAGCTAGGTGAAAAAAATGGTAAAGTTAAATAAAAATGACAAATATTGGCGGTATTAGAAGTTGAAACATAATAGGAATGAGGCCATTGAAGAGAATGACTGCAATAAAAATAGATGAGATCCTAGGATTTTGAAATGTCATGGCACACTGATATTATTTAGGCAACTAACATTTCTCCACAATGTAGCCAGCCATATTTCAACTGATATTTTTCAATCCCATGACTATCACCACTCAAATGTCTTCGATTGTGTTTGCTTATGTTTCTGTAATCATGAAATCATATTATTCACTCGCATGTTCTATGGTTGGTCCCATCCTAAATTTGTTTTGTGCTTCTTCAATAGCCTGTACAGTACGAAATGAAATAAAACACTGGAAAATGCACAAAGACTTAGGATCAGGAATGCCAAACAGGATAGTTTATCCTATAGCAGAGTGACAATTCATGTTGATCAGAGGCATTGGTTCTGAAAGTGTGTAGAAGTAATTATGTTGACTTAAACATCATAGAACTCACAGTAGAATCCAAACATGAATATAACATATTAACAGTATAAGTAGCATGACATGATGAATGAAAGATGTTTAAGACATAACACAAATGGGTTCACCTAATGTGACATGAGCTATCTTCTCAAACCAAACAATATGGCACGATTCTTTTACAGCTTTATCTACACGATGATGTAAAAGGTTTATTAGCTTATTAACCCAAAAACCAACCTAAATACTATAATCCATAAATGATTTCAATCTTTCCTGGCTATATGTCACTATTCAGCAGCATTCAAGTCCTATAATTTTGTAACTAATTTCAAGAGCCAACCTTTTAACTAATTCAACGACATCCCTTGTATTGTATCAACCTAAAATGAATCATGAAAGTTGGAGGTTAAAATTTAAGAATTTTTAAGTTTAAATTTTCAAAATATACAAATTCAAAAGAATCTTGCACCCCTCATAGCTGATGGCTCAATCAAGTTTTTGCAGTTGAGTAGGAATTCAGGGAACACGTAATTAAAAGGTAACCATATATTAATTGCATAAAGATGGTTATCAGGAAGAAAATTCCTTGTATGCTATGCCTCCATAGTAGCTTCTTGCTGTCACATTCCTTTTCGTATTCTCATGCCCTTTAAGGCCATCTCCTTCACTTTATCACCTTGGTTGATTACCCTTTTTTGTACCTTAACAACTACAAGAAGCAAGTTTCAACTCTAGAATGCAAAATAGAATCATGATTCAGGTCTTCAAGATCAAGAAGTATCTAGTACCAAATCAAACTATAGAAACATACATATTCTACTAAAAACCGTGCCCATATATATATAGCCAAGACATATTTGAAGGCTCACCATCTCATTAACTGCCACAATGAGATCTTTACGGGCCTTAGCAAATCGCTTCAATTGTCCTCCAATCATGTTGAACAATAACGCATCTAGGGTCAACAAAAGTGACATACCAGGCCTCTGAACTTTAACAGCTACTAGTTCTCCCGTATGAAGGTGAGCTGCAAAACTTGAAGCAACAAAAAAGAACAGTTAGCATGAGTCATCTCCAAAAGATATTTTACTGGACCTTCAAACATATTGGCAAATGTTGACAAACAGATAACACACGCAAGTGAAGCAATAACTCTTCTGGCTCTTGACAATGACATGGAATTTACTAACCTTTATACACCTGTCCCAGAGATGCTGCAGCAATAGGTTCTGGGCTGATGTCAGCAAATATTTCTGAAATGGGTTTACCCAACTGGGACTCTATTGATTTAATCGCAACATGAGTTGGAAATGGTGGTATTTGATCCTAAGAGAAAATCTTAACGCAAGTCAAAATTCCACCAAACAGAAACAACCTAGCTGTAAATGTCTTGATAAAACACAAGTAGAGGCAAGCAGTATAGTACCGTATGCGATGCAAGCAGTGAGAGGATATAAAAATAAGATAGTATGAGTACCTGCAACTTTGCCAACTCTTGGCAGTAAATAGTAGGCAGTATATCTGGTCTAGTGCTCAGAGCCTGTCCAAGCTGTAATTCATAGGAAAATTCTCAAACACAAAACTGCTACTTAAAAGAAGCTATAGATAACAGTAAGCCATAATTTACAGAACAAATCCCCAGGAAAAACAAATGATCAAGCATTTCCAATGCTCAAGCTCAGCAGTTCATAAATGATTTGCTCACTATGGTGGATTCACAAGTAAAAATCGCCGTCACTGTGATACTCACAGCCTACAAGTACATCATATATCTCTAAACAAAACAAGGGTATTCTAAAGAAAAAGTAGATGGATGGCAGACAGAACTAATGGATGGATGGAGTATTTATCAGGAAAGGGGAAGAAGATCGTGCACGGTCTGCTTTCACATTTATGACATGAAAATGGATGTGGAAAAGAACACGGAAGTTCTAATCAAGGTTGGCAACAAGAAGAAATCTTGCAAGAGAGATAGAGAGAGACAGAGATAAGAGCAATTCTAGAAAATTAAAAAATAATAATAATAAATAAGGAATGAGCCGCTTCAAACTTTGGGGATAATTATAGAATGGATTATATCCCACAAGAATACAATTCAGTTTCGTACACGGTTTCTTCTTTGGAACCATGGGCAGAACCAATTTACTGTGTTTCCTACCCTTGAAGCACTTGCCAGCTGGGGTTTTTGAGGAACAAGAAATAGTTTTGTGATCTGATTCTGCCGGTCTGAGCAGTTCCTTGGTTTTTTCCCCCCTTCTTTTAACCTCTATCTCACAAATATGTAAGAATGAATCCTTTGAAATATCTTCATATCTTAGATGACCTGTATTATATTTTGTTCTAGCCATTTCCCCCTCAATTGATACATAAAATATGATTTCTGACATTAAGCGAAACCAGGAAAATATGAGTGTCAAAAGTGTCAGAAATTAGAACTTGGCTGATGCTTGTTAAAACACAGCAATGTTTCCCATGTTTCCCAGTCCAGCAAGTCTTAAAAATATTAATTTCGGGTAAGGTTACAGGTTTGGAAAGAGCCTCCAGTGGGAGTGGCCATATTACTTGCCCAATCCTATCAATGTTAAGGATTAAGAAACGGAAAAAAAATAATAATAATAAAAAAAAGCATTAATAGTAACGGAGTAATTTCCAGCAATTGTCACAGTAATGGTCACGTATTACCTCATTAGCAGAAGTTAAAAAGAATTTGCACTAGACAATGAATGATGACAAATTATATTATATTGTACATGGTCTAAAAGAGAAAGTACTTTTACTTTTCATTTGAACAGCGCAAGTCCAAGACAACATCGCGTAGCACAGTGAAATAGCACAATGACGCCTTTTTTTGTCCCCATTCCCGCCGTGAACAAAAATTTTTTTCATCCCCATTCCAGCCATAACAGAACAAAAAAAATATATCTTCCCTTCCTCAATGTCGTTTTAATATTCTATCTTCTTTATCTCGTTCTCTCTCTAAATCACTGTGGTGCTAGAGGAGATTCTAACTTCTCTGGCTAGCTGCTGCACCATCCTCACTGCCATGACCATCTCTCTGACCCTCGGTTAGCCCGATCTGCTCCAGAGCTGCACTGTGACCCAGTTTATCATGACCTCTCAGCAGCCAATTGTCATTTTCCAATCTAGATCTTGCTTGGATCTCAATTTTAGCAAAGTGGGTGTTGAGTATTCAGCCAGATTTCCCAAGATCCATCGTCATGTAATGCTGTTCAACCTTGGTAAGTTGTTTCCCCTCTCCCTCAAAATCAACTGTAGAAAGCAGGAACTACATCTCTTTCTTGCACTTGATTCCCCTATATCTACTTATTCAACCACACAAAGGAAAGGGAAATTAATATAGGAATAACATTTTCTCTTGAAGTTGAGTTCCAGCAACATTGGCGTTGACAACAAGAAAGGGCTCTCTCGCTAACTTTCATCTACTTTGCATCAGGGTATTTTGTTTGTGTGAATGCAGAACTGCGTTAACTTTGGGTAAACTTCATTGCGTCCAAGCCTGATGCATGCTAACTTTGGTTCTTTTTTTTTTTGGGCGAAAGCAGAACTCTGTGTTAACATCAGGTGATTTTCACTGTGTCCGAGCTAGATGTGCATTAGATTTGAGTTCCAACAACATTGGTATTGATATCAAGAAAGGGCTTCTCCCTGGATTTCATCTCCTTAACATTGGTTCCCCCCCCCCTTCAAAGCAAAGATTTTCATGGTGTTAGAAAAACCCTTGTCATTTCTAAGATTGCTTTGCTCATAAATTTAAGAGGATTTTGCTTGCATGTTGCTTGGTTACTTCTATGAGAGATCAAAGGTTCAATTGCTTAATCTGTGTTCAATTCCATCTCTTTTGAACTCAAGTGCTTCCACATTCTTGAATTTTTATCAAGTAATGAATCTTTAAGCCTTGCTTTAATTATTGCTTTTTGTATTTCGGGATGAAGAAGCTTGATCTGTGATCAAGCTTATTTGTTATAACTTTGTTGCTGAAACATATGCTTTAGCCTATAATGCCAATGAAAACAACTTAAGAATGGAATGACAGAGGGCTACAATCAATTGATTTGTTGTTGTTGTTGTTGTTGGAAATATGAGGTAAAGTGTTCAAGCTTATTTGATTTAACAACCTAAGGTGGGAATGCACGTTAAATATAGAGCCATCTGACAGCTTAATGCAGCAAAGGTTAAAAACAAATAAGCTTGAACACTTGTTAACAGCATGTGCTGGTTTAAACATACACAACAGGGACAAGGCTTCAGACAGGATTCAAGCATGTGGAAGAAGCTTGCTGTTTATATTAATAAAGCTTTTAAAAGTGCAAAAAAAGCTTCATTAATATTTCAAATCATTGATCTATGTTCAAAGATTTTACAGCTTAAAAATCAAGCAAGAAGCTGGCATGACTTCTGCAGCGAAGCTCCGGCACCTCAACTAGTAGACCGAAAATAATTGATGATTTAACTTAAGCATAAATAGCACAACTCCTTTAGGGAATGAAAACTCCCAAGTCTCACCACAAAGATTAGCAGAGGTTAATTTGGCATTAACAAAAACACCTCGATATTGAGTTTTGTTGAATGGATGGTTGGGCAAAAGATTAGAGATTTCCATACCTAAGAATACCTGACCAATGCTATATGATCTCCATTTATTTATCTAATCCTAAACTCAATGGTGTTACTAGAAAGAATTGTTACCTACCTGTACAGTGGATTCAAGTTGTAACTTCCAATCAATCAGGAACATCAAAACGAGATGGGGAAGTAACAACTACCTCAAACTATTTTAACTCCCAATATGAAAGGAATTTGTAAGACGGGAAAAAAGGAGAAACTACAAATTGACTCGAACTTCTTATTTATTGATTTGATTTTTACTAGGCTGTGCTATCAATTAATTGAAAGATATGAAGCTTGGACACTTGCAAATGAAGGTTCTGTCCATATCAAACACTGCACATAGCATGTCCAATATCTTATTTCCTTTTGAAACACCAAACAACTGGTGGACACTTTTCAAGCACTTAGAGATTTATGAGGTTATTAATTATAGAATAATATTCTTTCGTTATTCAAGATATTTTAAGATAAAATAGAGAAACATTATTTTCGTTCAATATCCGATCCTGTTTCTCAGAAGTTTGTCATGTGCCAAGACCATGAGGCGTTGCTTCAATGTCCAATGCCAATGTAAGTACTTCATGGCTGGGACCAAGAATGAAACAAAGCATTCCAAACATTTTTTTCTCATGGTGAGGAAAGCCCCACTAGCTAGGCAGAGACAAATCGACACAAAAAAATACCCTGACATTGAGAAAAATTGATTATAAAATTTTGAACTTGAATCTAGATATTATTTTTCAAACTATGAACTAGAATTTCCAAAACAGGCACTTATTGGCATCCACCAAAGATTACAGAATCCAGGATTTTTTTTTTTTTTTTGGTATAGTTGGAAACAAATGAGTCATTACAATCTTACATCACATCAGCCTTTAAGACGATTTGACTCCATTCAAAGCAACTTTATGCACGAGGTAATGGGCAGAATGTCAGTTAACAGGTTCAAACAATTACTTACGCAACAGCGACAAGGGGAAAGGAGGAGAAAAAGGCTAAAGACATGTTGACACAGTAAGCCTGATGCAAAAGGTTCTGTGCTGGCAAATATCCAACAAGGAACCACATCTCCTGAAGTGTTTTCGCTACATAAATACACATTCATCTAGAACTAAAAATGAGTCTTCAAGCAAGAAATTAAAAGCATATCCTCATGAAACTTTGTCCTAAAAACAGAACCACTCTAACAACTAAAGTGGACCATTCCAGTGACCATGACCATTCCAGCGGTCCCTCTAACATCTTAATATGCATAACCTTATGTTGCACTTGTACAATCATGCAGTAATAAACAATTTATGCATCTATGTCTTAGAAAATAGGAACGATTGTTGTAAAAAGGCATTATATGACCATCCGATTAGAAAATGCAAACATAAAGAACAATTTTAAATTTTCAGAAGCATCATACCTTGACATAAAATGGTCCCAGGTGGATCAAAGTCTCACAAAACTGCAATAATACCAGATAGGATTCAGTGTAGACTTCATAGATAGCAGTATATAACAACAAGAAATTTGAGAAAACTGGATGATGGCTATCAGGATATTCATTGGACACTTAAGATACTACAATAACAAGCTGGGAAACTATTTGGCAACAGTCTCATACAGAAAGTGCAAATGTTTTTAATAAATGTAACTAAAGGGCAGAACCAGTGAGTGTCACACAGAAAGTGTAAATGTTTCCAATAAATGTAACTAGAAGGTATCAACCGCGATACACAAGTTCACGACCAATTACTTCCCAGGTGGTATCAACAAAATCTTAAAAGAATATAAAAATGTTGTCATCTAACCAACTTAGCTCTAAAAGAAATAAAAAACAAAAAATAAAACAAATTTCTTACAACAAAAATCTGGAATGGATGAAAAGTAGCATTTTCAAGTCCCAAGTAAGTGATGGGAAATAAAGAAATGAAGTGAACTAGGAAACTAGATAAAGCTCACAATCCAAAGGTTCCTCTTGACCGTAAGAATTAGTTCAACCTTAAGCCATAAGAATTAGTTCCTCTTGACCCAACAAACTTTCTCAAGCTTCCTTCAAATATTGCAAGGAGGAATATGGCCCAAGTTCATATGACAGCATCTTTCCTATCTAGGAATGGCCTATTTCCTATCAAGGGTTTCCTTCGGGAGTAATTGTAGGAGTGTTCATTTTTGGGACCTCATGGTGAATACAATTTGTAAGACACTTTGATGGAGGCGACTATTTTTCTTTTCTTTACCTTAGGTGGGCATGTTACCCTTGTCCAATCTTATCTATATAATATATCTTCCTATTTTCTCTCCTTTTTTAGGATTCCAGTTGGAGCAGTTATTTGGTATTGGGGGGTGGGTTGACTAAGAAAGAACATTTGGTTAAGTGGGAACAATGTCTAAACACAAGTCGTAGGGTGAGTAGGTTTCAGTAATGTTATATCCAAGAACATCTCCTAAGCAAGCAAATGGCTATGGAGATTCCCCCTAGGACTCAATTCTTTTTAGTATAGGATTATAAAGAGCAAATATGGTCTCCATCAAAATGGATGGGATGTCGATGTTGGAGTGAGAGTTTCTCACAACAATCTTTGAAAAATCATCTTTCCATTATGCAAAACTTTTATTCCTTTGCCGTCTTTTTAATGTAGGTGACAGTTCTCATGCGTTATTTTGCAAGGATTTGCAGGTTGGGTACCTGACCCTATCCATTTCTTTCCGAATCTAGCCTTCATCTTGCTCCCATCAAAGATTTCTATTTTTGTAAGGGATATTCCCTTTCTTGGATTTTCATTTTTTTTTTTTTAATAATCTGAACAATAGAGAAACCGTTGAGTTCTCTTCTTTGATTTCTCTACTTCGGAGTGTTGAACCTTCTCCTCATGTTCACGACACAAGGAGTATTGATTCTTTGAGGGGTTATTACATGTAAATTTCTCTTTTGTCATATGATCAATTTTTCTCAAAATCCTTCTTTTATCTTAACAATTTCATTTGGAAGGCAAACATTCCTACCAAAGGCTTTTGTTTGGTCTATGGTGCTTAATAAGATTAATTCTAATTATTTTCTTCAAAAGAATAGCCCTTCTAAAGTTATCTCTATTGATGTCTATTTCATGTACCACACGAGTTTTGAAACTAGAGATCATTTATTTTTACATTGCTTGGTTGCAAGGAAGATGTGGAACTACCTCTTTGCAATGTGTGGATGTTCAGGTTTGCCATAGGAGAGTTCCTGAGAAAGATGTTTGGTTATTATGGAAATGCACTTATTTGAAGAAAGTGGAATGTCAGAATCTTCACAATCAAAACATTGAACTTGCTCTTTTATGGGACAAAATTATTTTCTGTACTTCTCTATGGGCTTACACCTGATAAATCCATAAAGATTACAATTATAAGATTTGACGAGTGAGTAAAGAGCAATTGTGAATGCTTTTTGTATCTATTGGTTTGTATTTTTTCACTGCTGAGGAATGAGTTTTTGTACATTCTTTTATATATATAATTCATTCTTCTTTTTCCATAGACAAAAACATAACATTTTACCAAAAAAGTCAAAAGCTCCTCATAAAAATTTTCTCCTTTTCCAGGAAGCTTATTCTTCTCTATTGATAAGGTCAATGACCAGCAGATACAGTGAGATAAGATCATATGCAACCCCAAAAGAAGAATGAAAAATAATAGTAACTAAAATTAATTAAAAAAAAATACCTACACTGCATCATTAATTTCCAGAATGATCATTCTTCCTCTCAAAACCACATCTAGGAACTCACATTTCACAATTTCTAACATCTATTCTATGAGTAAATAAATGAAAATATTGAGATTTTTGCTCTAATTGCAAAAGTAATAGGGAAAAGATAATAGAAAGAGCAGGAACTAAAAGAACAAATTATTTCACCTTGATTGAGCGTTTTTTCATGTCATGAACAAATAATTGCCATATGGACAGCTTCAACACATGGAACGAGATAATTGCAGCTCTATATAAGGCTAAGAATGGGCCAAAATGGTAGTATATGGAAACAGTTTTTGACCCATAAGTCCCAAGCACCTGCCCAAACTCACTTTCTAATGATTCTTTCCTCATCTTTGCATACTCAGCAGAGGGAGCTTCACCATGTACACTAGTGAAGCCAGTAGAAAAGCTGCAGATAACGCCAGAGGTTATAATCATGGTAAGTAAAGAAATGCTTTGATACTTGAATAACTCTAAATAATCTATTAGTAAACTGTCCTAAGGTTGGAAAAGGTTTTTCTTTTTTCTTTTTTTTTTTAATCGGACTAAGTTTGGAAAAGTACTTAACTAGAATGAGAAAAGACATTCATGAAATGACAGATAATTTAAGAGTAGGGGGGTGACACAGCACAAAGAACCCTTAAAATCAAGGATCAAGTCATGAATTTAAAGGGAGGGTCCAAGAGCAAAATCTGCAAGCCAAAAATGGGTGCATGAACATCATTTCAAGGAGGAAATGCAAGAAAGGATGACCAGAAGAAGCCATTCAAGCCTGGCAAGATGAGGCATGCTTCTGCGCACTAGGAACATCAGCAGCTGTTTCAGAACACCTGTGCCTGTACCCAAGATGAGAGCTCTCAGGGCAGCCCTGCGCCCTCTGGAGCACAGTTGCAACCCCTGTCCATGCTTCATGTTTTCTAGTCCTTTTTTTTTTTTTCATTCTCCTTAGTTATTTTATTTATATGTTACCATTTTTAGGTCTTAATGATTTAAGGTATTTAAATACTTTATGTTCTCATTGTATGGCAGCTATTAGACTTTTGATAATTCTATTAATAAGAATTTTTTTTTCCATCTTTAGGGTGGATTTCCTAGCAGAGTTTTAAGGTTTGTACCCTAACAAAACTGACCAATATATCAGTTTGCATCAAAGGGGCAAAAAAAGGGTTCACCCGGTGCATAAAATGCTCCCTGACTTAGTGTGGGGGTAGGGGGAGGGTGGACTTATATGTACATAGCCTTCCCCTTGCATTTTGCAAAAAGGCTATTTCCACACCTCAAACCTATGACCTCGAGGTCACCAAACGTATAAAGTCCCATTTGTTATGGCTTGGCAGATATTGGTGCATGGACTCCATTTTTCTATTTTTTTGGAGAAGAGAATTTATGGTCTCCTTTTCAGTTCATTACATTACTTTTTTAATATGTGCCCAACATAATAACAAGAAGCCCAAATGCATCACCTGCTTACCAATTTCTAGGTAGCAAAAATAAGAGAGACCATTGATCTTGTTCTCCGACAATTACATTAGTTTTATGATGTTTGAATGATTCATAGTGCCAATTTACTGCATTATTGTGAGGTGAAGCTGCAAGAAAAAAAAAAGTAGAATTTAGAGAAAAATGTATGAGTTAGCAATATAGTAAAGAAAGTTACAAAAAAGAAATAGGGAAATAAACAAGTGCAATAACAATTACAGGACAGTGAACAAATATATGTAAACAAACATGCATATGTCTTAGTGTTCAAATGTGCAAATCATGTGTCTCCATCCCTTGCCTTGACAACAAGTCCCAAAAAGAAGCCTACTTATTATTTGACCAAATTTGATGTGATCCTTATGGTTCCAACAAAGTTTGAACTTTAGTCCTAACTTCCATTTATTTGTGGTAGCTCTTTTGAGGACATGAGAGTCTAGGCCAAGGTTCAAGTCATGGTTAGAACATCAATCAATTAGGTCCAACTGCTTACTGATGTTAACATGCACAATAAAAATGCCTGGTCTATTTATTATTTATAAAAAAAAAAAAAAAAAAAAAAAAAACAAAAACCTATATCCTGCGCATGTTGTCATAAAGTGATTCATTTGTTTATTTGCTTGGCAGAAGTCATCTTTAAGGTCATATTGCCACCAAGATAATGTCACTTTGGATATTTCTGGCCAACTCACTAGCCACTGCCGTATCAACGGTGTTGAGTATTTCTGTCTTGCAATCTAATGCATGTCAACAATTAGACTGACTTGGTACAAATTCAGCAAAAATTTTATAGAAAAAGTTAAAGAGACATTATCAAATGAAAATGATAAAAAAGAACAGCAAAGAAAAGCAAAAGAGGATGCGTCATCTTCCAAGAAAACATATAGAAAGGGCAAGAGAGCCATTAAAATAAAGCACCTCCAATCTCTTTGTATATCTGGCTAGGAATATTTTCCAAGGGCAATGGCAGCTCAGGACCTTTTACAATGATGAAAAAATTATTCTTATCACAAAATATATTAATAGGTAGAGATTGCTCCATCTTAAAATTCAACTAATTAATGACTTAATTGTTACATTACAAATAATTGTAAGAATTAAAACTGAATTTTTTTTTTCAAAATTAAGGACTATAAATAAGAGAAAATAACCTCTCCCATTAACAACATTGCTATTCACCAGCTAGTGAACTTCCCTCCAGTGACAAGAGGTTTACCCACATGACACATAGGAAAGTATGAACTTCACCAACATCCTCTTTTTTAGATGAGCTAGCTTCATTACAATGGGATCAAACATGATTTTATAATTATATAAATAGTTTGACTTCAGTTGAAAATAACTAATCTTCAGTTTTAAACTTTTGAATTGCTAAAAGAAAAAAGAAAATGTAGCTGGGAACAGCAATATAACAAGCTACATCAACAAAGACAAATCCATTCATACGAGTTTGGAGGGCCAAAGAACAGCTGCCATAGAAATAGTGAATTCTTGGGGAAAGAATAGGTATTTTAAAAAGCATAAAAAATAACTTTTCAGAGATTTGTTTTTGAAAATTCTTTTAAGTAAACAAAAATGAAGGATCAATGGATAGCCCTAAAATGTTAAGAACCAGTTTACTTGCTGGACAATTCACAAATCCTACAAATTTAAGGTGGCAAGAGCAGGCATAAATAAAAAGATACTAAAATGTCTAGAGGAATCAATAATTTCAAAAGTCTGGAGGCAAGGGCTTCAACCTGTTCTTGTCCATCCATACATACATATCATGTAATGGAACTTGTTCACTAATATGATGCATTGGTTTCAAATGACAAAGTCATGTAATTACTTCATTTTTCCATTTATTTTGGATTATATACAGATAGGTAATAATGCATTTTAAGTTCTCCTTTCGACAGTTTAAAGACAGCAAATGGAGTTCAATTAAGAACCGCCTTGGACTTCAGATGAGAGATTCTTTAAATATAGACAACGATGGTTTTGAAAAACCTAGGAGATACTAATTTATGATGCATCGACACTTCAAAATGGAAGCCTATGTTGGACTTGACCCTGGTCCAACACTCACCCTACATTATTGGAAAAGCTAGGAGATACTATTTTATGATGCGTTGACACTTCAAAATGGAAGCCTATGTTGGACTTGACCCTGGTCCAACACTCACCCTACATTATTGGATATTCTATGTGGTGGGTTTGACTTGAAACTATGTTATCAGATGCTTCCCAAACATGCTTCCCAGATACTTTAGACATACTTCACATTTTTACAGTTAATACAATTGGATGCATGTACCATTTGAGACACTTGCAAGAGACTATCACTTGAGAGAAAGCTATGGCAATAGTCATATTTAAATTTACACAAACTTTGAGACACCTAAGAGCAAAACCTATTAATTACAACAAGGGCTTTATAGCTATGTACATAAACATGTTAATGTCATGTCATTGTCCTCACCCATTTTTCAACAATTGCCTTTTCAAAAATCGGCCAGAATAACAATAAATAAGCCTCAATTTTTTTTTTTTTTTTTTTTTTTTGAGAGTTTTGATAGGGAAGGATGATAATGGAAGGAGAGGGGAAAACTACACTTCTCTTATTTGGATGTCAAAAAATTACTAAAATGGGAGGGAAGGTAAATTTGGTAGAGTGTTAATTTTTCATTAAAAATTTAAACCCCTCAACCCCCAAAAACGAGGGAATCAATTTCTGAAGCATTGAAGAAGATTAAAGGTTACCCAAAATTATCCAGTTCTCTTCCCCTCATTAAATAAAATTAAAAATCAATCCAAACACAATTTGAGGGTCTTGTTCTCTCCTCCCCCTCGAATCCCCTCCTTCCAAACAATACATTAGGGGAGTAATGCTACATGGACTAAATGATTTTAGAACCAAATAAAATAAAAGCATATGTGGTGGTCCATGTAAGCATATGTTGACGAATTCACAGGTTAAAAGAATAATTTCTTTTTTATTTCTAGTCCACATTTTTCCTTTTTTTACATTTTTTTTCCATTTGCTATGAACTCAATTACCTTTTTAATCGCTTCCCATCAAAACCTAAGGCTCCACTTCTATGCCTTTGTCCTTTGTGTGAAACCACAGAATAATAGTGAAACCCAATTGATTTTAAAGATTTTGAAATCTTTTCTTTTCATAAATGCTTCTTTCTTGATTATGAAACCAACCAATATATGAATCAGAGAAAATGGTTTTTCGTCCATGTGGTTAACCCAATCAGGCTGGTTTGGTCAAAAGAAAATGGGGATTGAAATTACAGTTTCCAGGAGACATTAGGAACTCTCATATTGCCACTAGTTCTTGCTAACTTTTCCCTTAAACCATTTCACAAAGACTAATCAACTTAAAAAACTTTAATGTGAATATATTCATAATCTGGATTGGCCAAAATGAAATTAATGTGATTATACATATGCATTGATTAAGTCCAAAACCCATTGCCTTAATTCATATAGTTTTTGTTCATAAAACTGAAATTTCATAATCAAGAAAGAAGCATTTATGAGAAAAAATAAAAGAACAACGAAGGAAAAGATTTCAAAATCATTTGGGTTTCACAATTGTCTTATGGTTTTGTAATCAAGGGAGAAAAACAAAGAGGTGGAGCTTAGGTTCAATGAGAAGTGATTAAAAGGTAATTGGGTCTAGAGAGTGGATAACATAAAAATTAAAAAAAAAAAAAGGGAAAAACGTGGATTAGAGATTAAAAAAAAAAAGGAAAAATTATTCCCTTTTATCTATACTGTGAATTGGTCAAAAAGACAACAAACATTGCCACATGTGCATTTGGTCCATTTGATCCATGTAGCATTATTCTATATTAGGACAAACCTACCATATAAATAGAAAACCATAGGAAGTGTTGTTCCTTTAAACCAATAACTCAATTTCCACCAACAAAAATGTAAATATTGATAATGAAGAAACATAGAACTAATTTCTTACTAAACATAGATAATAAATTGTAGAACCTACACCAAACACATAATAAATTCAAAAACTGGATTCTATCAGCTAGAAACTTATCTTTTTACCATTTAGGTATAGGCCTCCACAACATTCTTTTATTACACATTTTGACAAGCATTTGGTGAGCTATGCTAAACCCTCAATCCAAAGAACACCATAAAATCTGCACCATGAGTATCTAACCCTAATCATTATAGATGGAAACAGATTTTTTCCACTTCAATGCATCTGCTTAAAACCAGTAGATAGTTGAAATCAAAATTGAGGCCCCAATTACAGATTAGATGGAAATTCAAGGGAAGAAATCAAATGCAGAAAAGAAGAGAAAAGAAAAGCAAAGAAACGAACATCTAGAGAGCATTGCAAAGTGAATTCGGCGATAGCGACCGAGATTTCCCACCACATTCCTCATCAGCCTCCGTCTCTGTTGTCTAAGATGTCACTGAATCGAGGACAGGAAAGAGACATAGAAGGCCTTTAACGAGTGCGAATTGGTCATCGAGGAGGTTAACCGCATTGATGAGAGAGAGAGAGAGAGAGAGAGAGAGAAGTTTGAAAGGGTTTTGAGGTGTATTGCGTATGCCCACAAAGTGTGAGAATAAAGTCCCGAAAGTTGCCACGCGTCGACCTACTTGGCTCCCCTGCGAAGACTTGGTTGCACAGACGGATGCAAAAAGCCAAATAAATATATAAATATAAAAAGTATATTTATAAAAATAATAAAATAATCATATTTCTTAATAAAAATTTAAAATAATTAAATATATAATTATTAATCATAAAATAAATAATTTAAAATAAAAATTATAATTAAATAAATAAATAATTTATTAAGTATGAAAAATACAGAATAAAAATATATAAAAATTTTTGAATAAATATTAATTAATTTAATATGTTAAAATATTTCAAAAATAAAAATATTTCAAAAACAGAGAAATATTAATATTAAAAAATTTTTGTACGATGAAAACTCAACCCCTTCAAATAGACGATTGGGCCATTTTTTAGGTTAAATTGAGTTTAGGGGTCTCAAAATAAAACCCTTAATTGTAGGGTTAAAATGTTAATTAATATATGGTTAGAATAATAATTAAATTATTTTTATCAAAGAGTTTCATCTTGCTAGGACCACATTCAAATTATTTTCTATCAATGGAATTTAAATAGTTAAGAGGTTTGAGTATGCTGTATTGATATGATTTTGTGAAATTTTTTATTAACATTAATTTAAAAGTAATTTTAAATTGAAGATAATTTATATTTTTAACTCGTGTTTAGAAAAATGTTGAGCATTCTGAAGGTGCTAAGAGAGTGTGTTCCTTGAGGCATGAGGTATCCCGAAAAGCGTTACCTCAACTGAAGAAAGACCCTTTAGAAATTATAAATTTAAAATTCAAAATAAAATAGTATCTATAAATCATAACTAAAATAAATATAAAAGAAAATTTATTTTTCTCGGATATTATAAAAGAAAAACATAAAATGTCATCATTTAATAGAGATAGCGAAAACAATTATCAAGTTAATTCATAATTCTTAATGCCTACTTCCTTCATAGACAAAAGGATTAATGATAATTTGAGAATTGACTCTTCTATAAGTAGTTAGAAAAATTATTTAATTTTGCTCCTCATTGATAGGTAAAAGGTAATATGTATTTGAAAATGGAATCTTCCCTTTTTTTTCTTTATTTTAAATAATATAATGTTAAATAATAATTTAAATATTGTTAAAAATTGATAAAACCTTCAAATAATGAAACTATTCAATGAAAATTGCATCCAAATTCTAGCCACGAACAAGCATTCACTTCCTTTACATCAAAACTCTTTACCACTTATGAACCTTAAAAAAAAAAAAAAACAAAAACAAAAAGTTAGAAATTTCTTTCTCTAAAAACCAGACTTAGTTTTATCTCTCTAAAATTAAATAATATATTTTCTCTCTAAAAAAATTTATTTGATTCACATTTTATATCTCTTTAAAATTTTTGATAAACTATTAGTATCCGATAATTACGTTAATCTCGACTAAATTCAATTCAAATTAAGTTGGTACCTTAAGGAGCAAAATTCTTTCACTCCATATAACAAGTGTGATATCCACCTCATGAAGGCATTATGTTAATTCTTGAAATTTTTAGGTATTATTTTTAAATTATTTTATAAATTAAAGGGTCAAATTAAAATTATGGAAAATATATAGAATACTAGCTGGCCCTAATTTTTGTCATCTACCGTTCAACTACATTTTCCTTTTTCTCTTCTAAATTCTTTTTTCTCAATTGTTAAAACTCTAACCAAACCAATCAAGAGGAAAATGTTAGGAAGGATTGTGAGGGACATCAACGAGTTTCAACCCAAGATAACATTGATAATTTTGAATAAGTTTAAAATTTAAATTTTGGGTTTTAAGTTTTAGGAAAAATTTGGAATACTTATATAATAAGTCAATTGAAGAATTATTCATATAAATCTTGTGTTATTAAATTATTAGAAAATTTTTTAGGGTTAGAAAAATTTATTTGGATGGATCATATATGAGTTCTCTTATGAGTTAAACTCTAAAGATTTATTTCTCGAGATTATTGATGTGGATCTAGTTATTAGAGTTTTGTTTTGAGTCTTTTGATTTATTTTCTTTAGTGTGGAGTTGGTTTCAAAATGAGTTGGTTGAGTTAAGTCTGAAATAAACTCACGATTTGAGGTAATTATTTTATATACTCTATATGTTTTGAAAATGGTTTTTACAAATATAATACTTTTGAACTGTTATATTAAATAAAAAAATGGCTTGAATTTATGTATTTTATTATTTGACTATTAAATATGGCATAGTCACTGACTGATATTTTATGAAATAATTTGACTAAACTCTTGGTTACTTGTTAATTGTTAACGGGACTAGTCCCACTATTTGATGTGAAAGTTTGAACACCACCTAGCGATGTGTTATTAGGATATGAATGTTTGGCATACCTGATGGGATAAACAGTCAGGACTAGATATCTAGGTTATCAATGGAAGACAAGGCGTATCAAGGATTTTTTTTTAGGAATATATAAACATTAAATTGTTATCCCATAACTTGATATTTTTGATATGGTTGACCACCCTGTTCAAATATTATGATTACGAAAATATTATTATAGTATTGTAAAATTTATTATGATATTCTAACGTGCTCACAGACTAGTAGGGAAGTAAATAGAATACTTATTGAGTGAAGTTTCACTCACTCCTCTTTTATTAATATTTTGTAGAGGGCAAAAACTATTTTGAGGATGATTGTGAAAATATTTGGAAACTTTAGAAGAAATCTAGATTTATGAAATATTACTTATATTTTATGCTTATTAGTTATATTGAAATCTTTTATGAAAAATTATGAACAGCGGATTTGTAATTAGTTCGGTTCGATATTAAAATATGTATGACTGATTTTATGAAACCTATAAATGTCGTTTGTATATTATTTTTATTTGATGATATGATACAGTAGATGTTTTTGTCATTTTAAATGTCTTGTGAATTGTGGTTAGTTCACGTTCACGATGATATTATGTCCCGAGTACAGAGCATGACATTTTAGTGGTATTAGAGGTTTAAGATAGATTTTATATTGAGGTTATGAGTTTGAAATTTTGTGATATTATTTAAGAAAATTAGCATGTATGTCGGGCAGGAATTTGAGATTTGGTCGATTTACACTTTGGGGTGGCTAACCTTAGTGTGGATTGATCCGATTCCTATTTTGGCATTCGAATACTAATGTGTTATTTTTTTTTTCTGGAGGGTTGGGTAGTAATATCGTCATTACAATTGTTTTCTCAATTAATCTCGTTACCTGTGTAGATATGACACTTAGTAGGAAGCAAAGAAAGAGGGTTATTGAGTAGAATCACCTTGGGTCCACTAATGAGGATGTAGAAATTGAAGATCATGGTCCAAATGGAAATAAAGAAAAAGAAGAGGATATTGAGATGAACCATGTATGAATGATGCTTAATGTGAAGATCGGCGAGGCCTTGAGAAGGGCAATTCTTGCGGAGTGGCTCAAAAGAGCTCAGCACAGATGGGTCAAATGTTTTCTCAAATGGATCCTACTACTCTTGTTATGGCTTTCCAAATTATGCAAAAGACACAACAACAACCAGAACAATAACAACCCATACTTAGGTCCTTATTTATGGATGACCCATACTCCTGCTTTTGATGGGAGCCCAAACCCTAATAAGTTGGACCAATGGCTAACCCAGATAGAAAAGAGATTCACTTTGATGCAAGTGCCTATAGAACTTAAGCCACAGTTGGCGACTTCCTTTTTTAATAGGAGAGGCAGAGAGATGGTGGGATGGGATAACCCCCACTCTTATATTTTCAAGCAGTTTATTAACTTGGGATAAGTTTAAAAAGGTATTTCTTAATCACTATTTTCCACCAGCTATGCGGGTTCGCAAGGTTCATGAGTTCAACAATTTCAAGCAAGGACCTAATATGTTTATAACAGAGTATTATATTGAATTTATAGTCTGGGGAAGATATTCACCTTCTATAATGAGTGATGAGTTTGCGAAGATGGTGGCATTTAAAAATGGACTCAATATCAAGATTCGTTCTAAGATTTTTAGGAAATGCCACTTCACATGTGATGACATGTATGTTGTTAGTCTTGAGGCCGAGGAGGACTTGCTTAGAATTGATGTGGAATTCAAGGCTTCGAGAGCTAAGAAAACATCAATACTCATTCAAGCAGCTCGACTACTTGGTCCATCCCCTACAACATTCAAAAGGCAAGAATCATATTCCTTATATACCCCCAAAAAGCCAAAAATATGTGAACATTGTCATAAGGTTCACCCAGGAGAATTCCGTTAGAAAAGTGAGGTTTGTTTTGGTTGTGAAGAATTAGGACATAAAGTGAGCCAATGTCCTAAACAGGGGAAAGATGCTTCTAAACCCGTAGTGCCAGGGTCCAATAATGTAGCCAGTACAAGCTGACTGGCTAGCACATGCTGAATGCTAATTCTAAGGTATCTACCATGACTAAATAGGAGGCTAATGGTGCGAGGGAATTGTGACAGGTATGGTGATTATCAACTCTATTTCAGTTTATGTCTTGATTGATTGTGGGGCATGCCATTCTTTTGTTTCCAAAAAGATTACTAGATTGTTAAATATTAAACCTATTATCTTTTATAATCCTTATAGAGTAACTACATTTGGGGGAAAAGTTTTGGTCTCTAATACCATGTACGAAGATTGTGTAGTGGAATTAGGGGAAAGAAAATTTAAAGCTAATTTAGTATAGCTGAATATGGGGGAATTTGATACTATCTTGGGAATAGATTGGTTGTCCAAAAATTATGTCAATATCGACTATAGGGGAAAGGTAGTTAATTTTTATATTCGTGGGTTACTTGTATTTTCTTTTCATGAATGCAAGGGCTAACCTACTAAACGATCCTTACCCATTTTATCAATGATGCAAACATGGAAAGCTTTCAAGGGGGAATGTGAATGTTACCTGGCATATGTGGTTGAAAATACCAATAAAAAGAGTCTGAAACTTAAGGACATTCTGGTGGTTAAGGAGTTTTTTGATATATTTCCTGAAGAATTACTGAGACTACCACCGAAAAGAGAAATAGATTTTGAAATCAATCTGTTGCCCCAAGCAGAACCTGTATCTAAAACACTGTATAGAATGGTTCCGGTAGAATTAAAAGAACTCAAAAAACAATTTCAAGAACTTTTTGACAAAAAGTTTATTTGGTCGAGTGTTTCACCATAGGGTGCAGTAGAATTATTTGTGAAGAAAACAGATGGTAGTATACAGCTATACATTGATTACCGAGAGTTGAACAAGATTACTATAAAAAACAATTTTCTGTTACCAAGAATTAATGGTTTGTTTGATCAATTAAAAAGTGCCAAGGTGTTCTCTAAAATTGACTTTCGATTAGACTATCATCAATTACAAATTAAGAATGAAGACATCCCCAAAAGTGCTTTTCTAATGAGGTATGGTCACTATGAATTCCTTGTTATGCTATTTGGACTAACCAATGCTCTCCCGCAAATTTTATGAACTTGATGAACATGTTATTCAAGGAGTAATTAAACTGATTTGTGATGGTATTCATTGATGATATATTGGTGTACTCTTCAAATAAGAAGGAATATGAAGAACATTTAAGAGAAATATTGCAAATCTTAAGGCAAGAGAAGTTTTATGCGAAATTTTAAAAATGTGAATTTTGGTTAAAGTACATGTCTTTTCTCGGGCATGTGATATCAGAGAAAGGGGTTTCTATTAATCGAAAGAAGGTAGAGACAATTGTGAAGTGGCCTATACCAACTAGCATACCAGAAATTCGTAGTTTTCTTGGATTGATGGGTTATTATTAAAAATTCGTTGAAGGATTTCAACTATTGCACTGCCATTAACGCGATTAACACAGAAGAGGGTAAAGTTTGAATGGACCAAAAAATATGAGACTAGTTTTCAAGAATTGAAAAAGAGACTAGTATCTGTACCTATACTCACTTTGCCTTCGGGTTCGGAAGGATTCACTATTTTCAACCATGCCACTAAAAATGGGTTAGGTTGTATACTCATATAGAATGATCGAGTGATTGTTTATGCATCTCGGTAATTGAAGTCATTCAAGCAAAATTATCCCACCCATGATTTGGAATTGATGACGACTGTGTGTGCTCTGAAAATTTGGAGATATTATTATATGGTGTGCAATGCGAAATTCTCACCGATCATAAAAGTCTAAAATATTTATTCACTCATAAGGAATTAAATATGAGGCAAACGAGATAGTTAGGGCTACTCAAAGACTATGATTTAACTATCATTTTTCATCTAGGAAAATCAAATAGAGTGGCTGATGCTTTGAGTAGGAAAATCCCAGAAGCGATGGCTGCTATGTTAATCAAAGAGATAGAAAGTCTAAACCTAGAAGTGATATAGTCTATAGATAATATACTTGCCGTCTTAATTGCCCAACCCTCCCCGACTGAAAGAGTTAAGACCTTACAATTGAAGGACCTTGAATTGAAGAAGATCAAAGAGAAGTTGGAGCAAGAACAATTACATGATTTCCACTTGCATGAGGATGGAAACTTACGGATTAAAAATCGATTATGCACACCTAATGATGCTGAATTGAAAAAAGAAATACTACAGAAGGCTCATACTTCTAAATTCTGGATTCACCTAGGGAGTACTAAAATGCACTGAGATTTAAGGCAATTTTATTAGTAGAGTGGAATGAAGAGGGAAGTTGATGAATTTGTATCAAAATGTCTCGTTTGTTAACAAGTTAAAACAGAACATCAAAGACCAGCTAAATTGTTAAAACCTCAGGATTTACTTGAGTGGAAATGGAAACATATCACAATAGATTTGGTGGTTGGGTCACCAAGATCGAGACATGGGAATAGTGCCATTCAGGTAGTTGTTGACAGATTAACGAAATCAGCTCATTTTATACCAATAAGTGTCACGGCATCAATGAATACTCTAACCCACTTATATATGGATCACATTATTCATTACCATGGTGCATTAGTAAGTATTGTATCTGATCATGACCCTAGATTTGTTTCTCAATTTTGGAAGAGTTTGCAGCAAGCAATGGGGACTAATCTTAACCTTAGTTCAGTTTACTATCCACAAACAGATGGCCAATTGGAGCGAACAATTCAAACATTAGAAAATATGCTGAGAGTACGCATCATGGATTTTGGAGGTAGTTAGGAAGGTCAGTTGATGCTAATTGAGTTCTCTTATAATAATAACCACCATAATAGTATCGACATGACACCATTTGAGGCCTTGTATGGATGTAAGTGTAGATCACTTTTGTATTGGGATTAGGTTGGTGAAAGGAGAATCACTAGACTAGAAAATTGTGCAAGCCACCCTTGAAAAACAAAATATAGTTAAAGAAAAGATAAAGGTAGTTCAAGATCGACAGAAAAACTGGACAGACTTGAAACGAAGATCCTTAGAGTTTGAATATGGTAATAAAGTGTGTCTTAAAGTTTCACTAACCAAAAGAGTTATGAGATTTGGAAAAACTAGGAAGTTAAGTCCGAGATATGTAGGACCTTTTGAGATTCTAGATCGAGTAGGAGATCTGGCATACTGATTAGCTTTACTACCTGCCTTGTCGAAGATTCATAATATCTTTCACGTTTTGTAGTTAAGAAAACATGTTTCTGATCCTAGTTATTTATTGGAATACGACCCTTTAGTGGTTCGAGAGGATTTAACCTATGACGAGGTACCTATTTGAATCATGGATCGCAAGGAGCAAATATTGAGAAGCCGAATTATTCCTTATATCAAGGTCCAATGGTCAAATCACGAGATTCGAAAGGCTACGTGAGAACTTGAAGAATAAATATATGGCAAATATCTGTAATTATTTGAAAACTAAGGTACGATAAGTTTCAAGACTGAAACTTTTGTAAGGAGGGAAGAATGTGATATCCATCCCAATTGAGCATTTTGTTAATTCTTGAAATTTTAGTAATTGTTTTTGAATTATTCCATAAATTGAAAGGTTAAACTAAAATTATGAAAATTATATAGAATGCTAGTTGGCCCTAATTTTTGTCATCCATCGTTCAACTTTATTTTCCTTATTCTCTTTTGTTTTCATCTCTTCTAAATTCTTTTATCTTAATTGTTAAGACTCCAACCAATCCAATCAAGAGGAAATTGTTAGGAAGGATTGTGAGAGATATGAAGGAGTTTTGACCCAAGATACTATTGATAAGTTTGATCAACTTTAAATAGAAATTTGGGGTTTTTAGGTTTTAGGAAAAATTTGAGATACTAATATAATAGGTTAATTGAATGATTATTTGTATAAATCTTATGTTATTAAATTGTTAGAAAATTTTCTAGGGTTAGGAAAATATATTTGGATGGATCGTATATGAGTTTCTTATGAGTTGAACCCTAAAGATTTATTTCTCGAGATTATTGGTATGAATCTAATTATTATGGTTTTGTTTTGAGTCTTTTGATTTATTTTTTAGGTTGGGAATTAGTTTCAAATTGAGTTGATTGAGTTAAGTTTGAGATAGATTTATGATTTTAGATAAGTATTTTATATACTCTCTATATTTTCAAAATAGTTTTTACAAATATAATATTTTTGAACTGTTAAATAAAAAAAAATGGTATGAATTTGTGTATTTTATGATTTACCTATTAAATATGGCGTAATCACTGATTGATATTTTATGAAATAATTTAATTGATCTCTTAGTTACTTGTTAATTGTTTATGGAACTAATCTCACTATTTGATATGAACATTTGAACACCACCTAACGGCATGTTGCTAGGATTTGAATGTTTGACATACTTGAAAGGATAGACAGTTAGGATTTGATATCTAGATTATCAATAAAAGATAAGGTGTACCAAGGATTTTTTTTTAAGGAATATATAAATGTTGAATTGTTATCCCATAACTAGATATTTTTGATATTGTTGATTATCATTTTTGAATATTATGATTATGAAAATATTATTATAATATTGTTAAATTTATTATGATATTCTAACATGTTTAGACCAATAGGGAAGTATATAAAATATTTATTGAGTGAAGTTTTATTTATTCCTCTTTTATTAATATTTTGCAGATGGTGAAGATTATTTTGAAAATGAATATGAAAATATTTGTAAGTTTTAGAAAAAATCTAGATTTATGAAACATTATTTATATTTTATACTTATTAATTATGTTGAAAACTTTTATAAAATGCTATGAATAACGAATTTGTAATTTGTTGAGTTCGATATTAAGATATATATGACTAATTTTATGAAATCTATAAACACATTTTGTAAATTATTTTTATTTGATGATATAATATAGTAGATATTTTGTCATTTTAGATGCTTTGTAATTGTGATTAGTTCATAATTCACGACGGTGTTATGTCTTGAGTACAGGACGTAACAACATGACTCAAATTCGATATATTATTTAAAAGATATTAGTGTCCGACTACTATATGAACTAGGCATTGACATTAAGTTTTCTCTTTTAAAAATATTAAATTTATTTTTTTTAAACTATGCATAAATTTGACCTCTCTAAAATGTTAACTTTAAATTTTCTTTCCCTAAAATTTTTAAATTAAAATTTTTTCTTTTTAAAAATTAATTTAATTTACATTTTCTCTCTCAAATTAAATTATTTTTATAATTTCTTTTACTATTTAAAATAAAAATATATTAATTTAATTCATTATTTGTTTTAGAGGTGTAATATTTTTTTGGTTACATAAGCGATAATTTTGATAATCTCAAAATTACATGCATTCACGAATTTTTAAATAGATATCAAAGGTCACTCTTTGGGGCCAGTAATACTTTTAATTCCTTTTATATTCTTTTTACTTTATTTAACTTTTTTCAGTAATATAAAATTAAATTTTATGCGGATATAACGCCAACGTAATAAATTACGTTACGATTAATTGCCATTTTGCTTTGGAGAGAAGATTTAGCCCTGTGCGTCCAGGGCTTTCCTTCCAACTCACACTTATCTCTCTCTCTCTCAGAAATGCCAGAAATGGTGAATGCAACACAAGCAGATGGTCGATCATGGACCATGGAATTTGTACTTCTACTGGTGGTCCTTCTAATCGCTGCTCACGTCTTCGCTTTGGTAACTCACTCTTCTTCATCACTTTCTTTCACTCTCTTCTACAACACCTATCTCTCTCTCTCTCTCAGGTATTCTGGATTTACAGACTAGCAACTGACAAGCAACCTCTTCGGAGAAAGGATCATTAGCCTAGCTGCTTCTATCTCTGTTTCCCATGTGAATTATATACAAGGTTAGTTTGTGTCAGTTTATGGTTTACTAGGCTTTATGAAGGACAATGTGACTCAGATCTTTGATTAATTTTAAGCTATCTGTTTTGATTTATCATTTCTGACGTTAAATCTTTCCATATGTGGACTAATTATCATAGTTTTTGTCATTTTTATGATTATTTTGGTATTTTTGTTAATGTCCGCTTAGTTATGCTAAACTAGGTGATAAAACCTAAAATGGAAGCAAAGAATCTATCAAATGGAAACCATTCTTATTGAAGGGAAGAAAAAGCGCAAAAGGGTAGAGTTTCAGGGAAGAAATTGGGTAGAGAGGGCTCTCTCACATGTACCAGAAAAAATCTCCCTCCCACCATGAATCTCCACAATCATTTATTGTGCCAAACTTGATTGAACTCCTTTATAGAGCTAATCCAAAAAGGTAGCTGACCACCTCCCAAGTCTGTGAACCGTAACTCTGCCTTCCTTTCTCAATCGATTCATTGAGTTTTCTCATTGATCAAAGATATGCAGACATAAAGTGCAGCCGACGATTGAAAAGTACTCCTTAATATTGAGGGGTTTGAATCTCTTTGCTACTTTCCAAACTTTGAAGTATTATCTTTTAAATAGAAAAAGAAATTATGTTATATGCAATGAAAACTTTAAAGTACTGTCAAAAAGTTGTTAATTTGAGGGTGCCCAGTAACAACTCTTAGGTCAAAAAGTAGTCTATCTCCTTACAAAACCTTTCTTCCAACCCACTAGTATATCCTCAGCCCAAATAGCACTTCAGTCAAAGAGCCAAACCTAGATGAAGGAAGGAGTCCCTACCTTGCACCCTAGAATATAAGCTAAAACATCCACGTTAACATGATCTCCCATGGAACGATAATATAGATACAATCAACATTACAATTGAAATTGCTTCAAAGGAGGATGGTTTTTTGAGTAGTGTATTTGTTTTACATCAGCATCACTGGGATTTTGTTTCTTTGGAATTTTTTTGATTGAATTTCTGCCAGAAAATTGTGATTTTGTTTTTACAGAAAGAAAATGGGAAACCCTTGTCCTGCCATCTTGAAATTAGTTTTTTTTCCCCCTTACTTTGTTTTTGTTCTCTGGTTGTTTTACGGATGTAATTGGCTCGAAATTATGATTTTTGCTATTTACTTCAAATGGAAAATAAAGGTATAAGCGTGTACATATGTGAAGCCAATCTCATTTTCTGCAAAATTTAGTTGTGTGGTTATTACTTTTCTCAAATTTCCTTGCGCAAAATATAAATAATTTTTTTGTTGTTTGGCTGACCAAAGCGTTATGTATTTGTTTTCTACTATTAAACATGAATTGAGGTCTGTAATCTTATATCGTAAATCTTGGCAACATGATCTACTATTATCGTACTATTAACACAGATGATGGTTTTTTGGGACTGGCTTCCTTTTTATTGTGGGTTTACAGGTGCTCCTTGTGATATTATTCCATTAGCTTCTTGTGTTTGACAATGTCATGTTTTGGTGCATATGTCTTACACGGAATTTTCATGTTTGGAACATTTGGAATATTGGTACAACATGATAAGAGAGCTTGATGATCTATTATTTGGTTTGAAGTATGTATTTTGTAGATTAGCATACGATTTTTACTGTTCACAAGTACATGTCTACAAATTTTAATCAAATGATGCATATGTGGATGGTTATCTTGTATTGCTAGGTCAAACTTTGAGATGGCCTATGCAATAGATTAAATAAAATTACAGTGTGCTACATGCTAGCAAAGTGGTGCATTGTTGATGAGTTCTTATTGATTTGTCTTATGAACACTTATGATTGCCTAGAGGGGTATGGATGAATTAGTCAATGATACCATTAGTTTTAATTTTAATTTTATTTAATTTAATTTTTTATAATGAAGCAATACTAATGGATTCAGCTCTGCATGCTGTGCTGTATATTTAAGTATGTTGACACCTTGAAATTGTTGCTCTCTTATTTGCATCACTTGTTGTGCCTTTCTAATGTATGTTGAACTAAAATTCCTCCTTCTGTTTCTTCTTTCTTCTTTTCTATTATTTTAAGGATTGTCTAGAATTTTAAATATATAGAGGATGGTTATTGATGAAGTTATTGTTCCAAGAAAGTTGTCTTTGTTTCTTATAAACGAGTCGCCAATCAAGTATTGGCATCTTGACTTTTTTTTTTTTTTTTTTTTTTTTTGGGGTGTGGGACAGTTTCTTCTGTGATATTGATAATATAAAGTAACATTAAATTGATGTTTCTTTTAGCAAGTATTTTACAATTTAACTCTTTACTCATTTTGAGCTTATTGGCTGATTTAGTACACAATGTCCTCATAATGCCCAGTTTTATTAAGCTTATGATAGAATATTAAGTACTTAGTTTTATTAAGAAACAAGTTTGATGGAATACAGTCGTTAGTGACAATGAATGAATGTATTGCTTGGTGAGTGGAGGGAAAGGTGTGTAACTTTGAGATAAAGCAAAGCATGGTAAAATTTGTCTGAAATCCATTGTATTTTTCTCTATAAGCTTTTCTGTAGGCTGGAGTTCTTTTCAAAGTTAAACTCTTCTTTGAGACAGCTTAGAATCCAGTTTCACCATTGACAATCTTAAAGAGGACAAAGACTATGTTTCACTATGAATGGACATGGAAGATCTTGGAGTTGGTGTACTCTATGGTGGAGTGGCTTGGCTAGTAACTTTGTTGGTTTTGTATGGGGATGATGAAGTGTATCTCACATCCCAATGCTACTTGTTAGTTGGCTTTAAGGAAATGAGCTATGAGGACATTTGAGTAACTGGGGTTATCTTTATTTTTTTTAAAGAAGGAATCAAAACTCATTTATTTAGCCCAAGGAGGGTTGATTCCTCTTTCCCCCTTTTGTATTATTATTATTGTTATTGTTATTGTTGTTGTTGTTGTTGTTATTATTATTTTTGTTTTCACAAAGCACCTGAAGGTCTGTTCATGCATCATTGTGTTGAAAGTTCTAGGTAACATCTTCGGTTGATTGAGGCTGTTGCCTCACAAAAGTGATAAATTGCATTGAAATGAATGGCCATGAAAAAAAAAAAAAACTTTAGTTTGGAAATGTATTGTTAAGATATACCTGATGGGAGTTGTTGAAAGCTTGCTTTCCTTATTCAGTTCTTTTTCTTTTTCCTATCTTCAAGTCAAGCTGTAATAATTGGGAAATGGGACAATTATATAAATATATTTTTTGGAAATTTAAAAAGTGTGCAACTTAGTTCCAGAGTTGTGAAATAGAGCAGGCTTTCTTGATACAGAATCTGTGAATAGATCATGAGAAGCACCAAATTTGGTTGAAGAAGAAAATCTGCAATTCGGTGTTTCATTTCAATCTGCCTTAAAGATTTATATGGAATTGATGGTCCTAACATACCACAGGCCCTTAGCTATGCAATGCACCTACTCTTATGGAGGAAAACAAACAGAATATTTCATCGTGCCAAAAAGGAATAGGTAACGATGAGAATATTGGTGCCACGGATACTGTTAAGCAATGGCATTGGGGAGCAAAGAGATCCTTTAGATGTTTGAAATTGAAGCTTATAAATCTTTATGGCTATGAAATTAGAATCTCATACTTTTCTAATAATTATGAAAGATACAAGAGTGGGTTGTTTGAGAATTGTAAATTTGGGTGGTTATGTTAATTATGAGAGATGACAGAAGAATAGGTGTGAAGGTTTGAAGCCTCGTTCTGATATTTGTAGCTGGTAGTTTGAATATGTCCCAAGTTATAAAACTAATTAGTGGGGTGCACGTTTTTGGGTTTTCTCTTATCTGTAATAGTTTTCTCATCCTCAGTGTGACACTTTTTTTAATGTTGAAAAAGATGAGACTAAGTTGAGCCATATCATGGCAAGAAATCATACTAAAGTTAATGATAGGTACACTATCACATTTCATTGAAATGCCTGGATGGAGAGCCTCTCCTTCAATTATCAAGGGTTCTTGCTTAGTTGAGATTGCTTCTTGTGGTGGTTAACTATGGGTTGCTCATTCTATTCCAAAACTCCTTGCACAATTGATGGCCGGTAAAGATACATGACCTTTATGCAAATTGGTCTTTGTTCTGTAATTTTTAGATTTATTATCACTATCTTTCCTTGACTAAGTTTGTTAGGTTCTTGGCTGGTTGAAGATGTCATCTTTGTATGGCTTCAATAGATTCCTAGGAAAAGAAAAAAATTTTCTTTAAGTTAAAGACCATGAAATGGACAGATGTCACTTGAAGCCTTTGATTTTTTGTGTCCCAGGCATATTATATTACAAATACATGGTAGGGACAAGAGGGCAAACCTTAGCGCAATAGTGGAGTTGCTCCTTTGGTGACCTCGAGGTCACGGGTTCGAGATATGGAAATAGTATCTTTGCAAAAATATAAGGGGAAAGCTGTGTATATATATGTCTACCCTCCCCTTGCCCTCGCACTAAACGGGGGAGCATTTTGTGCACCGGTGAGCCCTTTCTATGGTAGGGACAAACTTTGTATTTACTTGGGAGGACACTTGAGAGGGAATCATTACTTCTTAATCATTGTTTCAAGTTTATGCTCACTCTACCCAAAATGCCCTCATTTTTTGCTTTCTCATTTTTAATAGTGCATCTGATAATTCTGGGAATTATAGATGAAACCAATACTTGGCTAAAAATTTAGAAAGGGTATGGAAAATTATTTTTTTGTTACTTACTAAATTTTAATTTCTTTATTGTTGTGAAAAATTTTCACATGAACCAATATCCCTTTATGTATGTTCACGATATGGTCACTGTATCTTTATTCTTTACTCTGCAGCCAGTGCCATGGTCAACATGGCCATCACTATCCTCTGGCCACTACAAATCACTATCATCATTTCTTATCCACTGCGAGTGCCAGTCACCACCACCACCACGGCTTGTTATTGTGTCCACACAACTCTCTGGCCACCAGTACTTTAGCTACCTAGTACCACCATTGCCTTGCTAGAACTGCCTCCCCCAACCACCATCATCATCTTACCCACCAGCCAGCCACTAAGAGACACTGGCAACTTCATAGCCTCCACCACCACCAACCTCATTGTTTGTTCTTTGTTGTTATAGCTCACTCATCTACTTTTTTATAGTTGCTGTTACCATGTATTATCTACCTACTGCCAGTGGCCTAAATTGCTGATCTTCTATATGAAAAACCATGTGCTTGACTTTGTGCACGTTCTGTAAATGTAATGTTCAATTTCTGACAATAAGATCACAATGAGATTAGCTGCTTATAATCTCAAGGTATAAGAAGATGTATCTTGATGGAATGGCTCAGTCCTTGGTCTGTTCCAAGAGCTTAGCCATGGGCCTCTCCTCTTTAAAGTGGCCTGTGGTGTTCTATAAGCTTACAGTGTTTCCCCTGTGAAACCAAGAGCTAATTGAAACTTTAATCATGTTTCTTTTTCAAGATTTTGACAAACTTCATTGTGTTTGTAATATTTTGTATATCTCTCCTTAGGGGCTAACCTTTATCAGATTCCAGTCTTATTAATGTACTCATTCTTCACCTTATCACCATAATCTCTCTTAGGTTAATTCCTTACAAATAATACCTTTCTAAGCACCTTTTTGTGTAAACTTGTGGCAAATATCATTTGTAGGAATATATAAAGCCATGTACACCATAAAATTGTCTACTTCATCGACTCCAGTTCATTCTTATGATCATGCATTAGCTAGTGTGCTTACTAATCCAGATTTCCTATAGGTGGTTGTAGCTGCAGAATACACAGCGGAGTTGGGTTTTCAATCAAAAGGTCTTGGTTGGATTTGTGTGATGGATGGACTGCATCTCCCATGTCAATCACAAGATGAGCAGATTTACTAGAACTTCTTTGATGTGGACAAGTGTGGTTACTGGTAAAATGTTTGTAAAAGGTGATTAGAAAGATATTTCCAGAGTTTTGATTGGCTTGTAAATATAATTCATAACTTCATTTTACCAGTACATATGCTGTAACTTTATTATATTGTTTCAATTAGTAAAAGTGCTGTTGGGAGAGGCAACACTGTTTAGAATGGTAGTTCCACATGGAAATCGAATATACAACTGAATTATTGGGATGTATCATGTGTTGCAAATGGTGTTGTGTGCGCACAGGCATGTGCGGGTTTGATCTCATGCTTTGGGCATACTCTGGCAGGAAATTTTAGGCTGCAAGAGCTGCTTGTTAGAAACTTGGGAAAGTGAATGTTTGAGATCTGGGTCTCTATGCTCAGTGAAGGGGCTGGCCGCCCTAAATTTCTGGCCATCAGTTAGTATTTTGCTCCATATCCCTAGCATTCTCTTATTACTTAGCAGTGTGTTATCTTCTAAATATTTAGTAATTTGACCTGGATGGAACGACTTATGTGGCTCAGACTTGGCCGGTCAATTAGGACCACAATCTGGTTCTGGAGGAAACTGGAAAGTTAAAATTGTTAAACAAAGGTATAGTTGGTAAGTCTAGATTTTACTTTAATTTTGGATCATATTAGGGAAGGATTTTGAAGTAGTACAGATGTTGGTTTTACCGAAGTTGTTTAGCCTCTTTGTGGATGGCTATTTTACCTGTTGGATTCCAAGAACATACAACCGAGATAAGATCCAAGCCATGGAATGAAAAGTAGTTCCACTGGTAAAGAAAAGATGGAAACCTTGTATTGTAAGTGATCTCAAAAATGTCATTATCGTGAGTGTCAAGATAGAGGATAAAGCAGCCCACGAAACATAAAACTCATTCTTAAATTTTCCTTATATCCTATACTATATAAGACCCAATCTAGTTGAAGCTTTAGAGACACCAAAGAACGGTCTCACTAACTCCATCTCCTTCACTCACTCATAGTTGGCAACACGCGGAAATGGATCTTTCTCTAACATCTCTGCTTCCTCTTGTAGCCATAGCATCACTTTCCCTTGCCGCCTTCTTTTATACTTGCAGAGCAGCCGGCAGTAAGGTTCCACCAGGCACACTGGGGTGGCCATTGATTGGTGAAACTGTGGAATTCGCCTTGTCTGGACACAGGGGAGAGCCGGAGAAATTCATAAATGACAGAATGAACAAGTACAAGAGTGAAGTATTCAAGACATCTTTGATGGGAGAGAAAATGGCAGTGTTCTGTTGCACGACAGGACATAAGTTTTTGTTTGCCAATGAGAGCAAAATACTAACTTCTTGGTGGCCTAGCTCTGCCACCAAAATTTGCCTCTTCCCCCTTGATCATGATGTTAAGGACACTTCAAAACTAGACCCGTTTCACAGAAATCCGTTTTTGCCTGAATTTCTCAAGCCAGAAGCTCTCCAGCAATACGTAGGCGTTATGGATTCTATGGCAAAGCAGCACTTGGAATCCGAATGGGCTCCACACAAACAAGTCACCGTCTTCCCTCTCTCAAAGAACTTCACATTCGCTTTGGCTTGTAGGCTTTTCATGAGCGTAGAAGATCCGGAGCATGTGAAGAAATTTTCAGAGCCATTTGCACTTGTTACTGCAGGACTGTTCTCCTTGCCTTTGAATCTGCCCGGTACAACATTCAGTCGTGGTGTCAAAGGAGGCGTGATTATCCGTCAAGAGCTGTTGAATATCATTAGGCACAGGAAAGCAGAATTGGAAGAGAAGAATGAGAGAGTAGGGAGGGATATATTGTCCCGAATGCTACTTGCTAAGGATGAGAATGGGAAGCACATTAGTGAAAAAGAGATCGCCAATGAGATTATAGGATTGCTCATTGCAAGCCATGACACTGCGAGCACTGCAATCACAAACGTTGTCAACTACCTTGCAGAGTTTCCTTACATTTACAATGAAGTCTATAAAGGTAAGCCCCCCCATCATCACTACCATGTGCTTACTTGAAGAAGTGTTTTTGGATTTTGAGTTGTTTTAGTTGTTTTTGACTTAAATGGACAGAACAAATGGAGATAGCAAAATCAAAGGCACAAGGGGAGTTACTAAATTGGGAGGATTTACAAAAGATGAAGTATTCGTGGAATGTGGCACGCGAAACGCTTAGATTAGCCCCACCAGGGCAAGGCGCCTTCAGAGAAGCTGCAACTGATTTCACTTATGCTGGTTTCACCATACCAAAGGGTTGGAAGGTACTATTATTCCTCATAGGCCATATCCTAAAATCTTGCTACTTTAATTTGTTGACAAACGAATTTTGTTGCAGACATACTGGACGGTGCATTCCACTCACAAGAATCCCAAATATTTCCCAGATCCTGAAAAATTCGATCCGTCGCGGTTCGAAGGAAATGGACCGGCACCCTACACATTTGTACCATTTGGGGGAGGACCTAGGATGTGCCCCGGAAAAGAGTATGCTAGATTGGAGATACTTGTCTTCATGCATAACATTGTCAGAATGTTCAAATGGGAAAAGCTCATTCCAGGCTTGAGATTGATCTATGCTCCTGCGCCTATTCCTGAAAAGGGTCTTCCAATTCGCCTTCACCCTTTGCACGACTAAGTCTCCAGGACTCCAAGTTGACTTATGTATTGAACTTGTTGGCATAGGATGGTTGCCATGCTTTTTTCTTTTCTTTTTCATTTTTCTCCTTCCTGTTTCCTTTATCTGTTCCTAATTGTGTTGTGTTGCGAGTCTTTTTACTACCCACTACAAATAAGATCGATATTTCTTTATTGACAATAATAACTTTCTGTCTCTTGAAAATATTTCGACTTAAACTCCCACCCCAGTTTCAAATTGAAATAAATAATAATAATAATAATAATACAAAGAGAATACCTAAACCTATTCAAGTGAATAACAGTAGTCATTACTATTACAAATTCTTAAAAATACAACACCCCATTCTTCTTTATTGCTCCTTCTATTCGATCTGTCAACGGGTTTTTAATCTCTTTTTCTTATGCACAATCATCAATCATTTTTTATTTAATTTTGAAGATATTTCTGTCCCTAATTTATTTTTATTAAGTAAATAAATTTTACTAGTACTATGAATCTCAAATAATTTATATAAAATTTTGATGATTGGGATATAATTCTCTTTAATAAAAACATAAAATGGTTTTTTTAAAAGGCTTTGGACTGATTTATATGTTATTGTTTTGACGTTATTATATAAAAACATTTCAAATTAACTAAAAGACGCTAATATTTGATATTTCACTCGACAAAAATAGGTATTTTTTTAATAAAAAAGAAAAGTTACACGAGCTAAAGAAAAATCCACGTGTCACGTTCTTCGCAGAATTTTTTCCGAAGGGTACGAGCCACTTGTCGTCCTTGAGATCTTGCAATCAACACGCTCGACAAATCTGTCTCGAGTCAAAATTGCCCCTCTGTGTCTCGTCAAACTACCGTTATCGCCATTCGTCGACAAGAGACATCTTTGCTAAGAAAGTCAAAGTCAGATAAGGCGAAAGCGTGTGATAAAAAATAATTTTAATTTTATTTTTTGTATACAGCTTATAATTATCTTATTTAGTTTATAAACTAAATAAATTTCTCTCTTATGTATTTTATTTTCGATAGAGGTGTGTTTTGACTTCACAGATATCAGCTCATTCTTGATCCGAATTAGCCTTTAATAAGTGGATACACCTGTAAAAATCGTCAGAGGGTGCTTTGACGGGAAGACTCCGACGCTCAAGTCAGTAAAGAGCAGCTTTTGATTTAAAGAAACAGACTGAGAGTTGAAGGAAGGTTGTTCCCTGTGATCAGTGTGCCCCCTGTGTTAAGTTTAGAGAGCGTACCTGGTTCTGACATCTTTAGAGATGATTTATACCTCTGAGAGATGGGCATCGCTGGGGGACTTCAACTCTATCTTTCTTATCTAACTGATCTGGGAATATTGAGAACTAATATTGTGACTTGATCACGATCCCCATTTATCGGTAGAATTACCATTTTCGGGAGGGATGTTTTCATTATTTGAAAGATTCTGGAATTGCTGTTATGAAGTAGGAGACCAAAAATAAGAAAATTATAACTTTCCTTTGGAACTGCTAGGGGAGTTGCATAATTGTTCAGTCGCTCAATCGGTTAAGGGATTTTCGTGGCTTCGTGGCTTGTTCGCTTGAAAAATTGATGTTTGCCCGCCCGATCGGGGTGATTACCCTCGCTCGGCAAGGATTGCTCAGTTGGCGGGGCAACCGGAGCCCTATCGTTCGGTAGATCTGGGCGACTAAGACCCCTAGGTAGATTGATCGCGACGACTATGGCCATTCGGAAGATTATCATGGTGGGCGTTAGATACTGATCGACAGGCGCCCTTCGTGCACCTTTAGAGAATTGACTCTTTTGGTTTACGTTTTGGGTCATGTCTCATCATTTGCTCCCGACTCATGGTCTTCTTGGAAAGAGGCGCCATGGATTATGATTTTAAAATAGAAGTTCGAGGGCCTTTTAATATGGCCTCTGTCGCTTTGGTCTTCGTAAACCATTCCTACATATCCCATAAGATTTTTCTACATTGTAGTTTTTTCAATACTAACATCTTTTCCACCTTTTTACTCCCCCTGTCAAAAAGTCATTATTGGTGACAAAGATGTCTGCTCCTCAGGCTTTTCCGGACATCGGCGATATTACGAGCGTCATGTCCGCACAAGAGCTCCAAGAAATGCAAACTGAGATGCTGTTGGGGGACGATTATTCTCTGTTGTCCGCTACAGAGATTGATAGGGTTAATATGGTACCAGAAAACTGTGTGCCAATGTATCTTCAATCGGTCAAATACGGTTTGAAGGTTCCATATATGGGTCCTTTTTTTGAGGTTCTGCGTCAATGAAACATATTCCCAACTCTCTTGATTCCTAGTGCTTGGCGGCTAATAGTTGCGGTGGCTTCCCTATTAGGGTTTTGCCGTATTCATTTTGATTTTGACATTTTGTCTTCAATTTTTATTCTGATGAGGTGTGGGAGCAATGGGCCAACCAAGGGGTGGTACAAGCTATAGACTTGGCCTGAGTCCTGTTGGAGGTTTTTTTATGGAGAGTCTATCGATAAGAACTGGATGCAAAAGTTCTATTTTGTTGAGTTCCTAGATAAGGATCGCATGCCTTGGCTTCCTAATGCTGACGAGGTGCCCTCTGTGGGACTGAAACCCCCAATTGTTTCGAAACACGGCTGTTTCGTTCGGTCGATTAGTAGCTTTTGCAAGTCTACCGGTCGGATCATATGAGTCGAGTCCTTGTTGGACGACCAGATGTTATTCTTGGCTGGTCTGTTACTCCGGGAAAAGAGAAAAATTGATCGACCCCTTCTGTTGGGGAGAGCAGAAACCGAATTAGTTGATTCTTTGAGTCATCTTGATGATGTCTTGTTAGAGAATGTCACTATTGATAAGCTGACTCAACATAACGTAACAAGACCTCTTCAGGAGGATCTCAGGTTGTCTGAGACCCTTCTTAAGTCTTCTTCAAGGGTGACTGAGGCCCTTCACAAGTTGCCACCCTCCTCGGTAAAAAGGAGGGGGATTTCTTTGCCCCCGTTTGCGCTGGGAGCTTCGTCCAAGTGTCTGGACTCGACAGCTGCTATACCAATAGAGGGAGTCACTCCGGATGAAGGTAATCCATCGGGTGGAGCAAGTGTTAATGCAGGCGAGTTAGGAGGAGTCAGGGATATTCCTTCGTTCGACGCTGGAGCGAGAACAAATGTTTTTCGAGTCGCAAGAGACAAAATTGCGGGACCTTCTTTCGCTGTTTCGGTCTGGCCTATATGTAAGGGGAAGCGCAAAGTTCTTGGAGGAGCGTCCTCTTAATCCTCTATCCCTGTTCGGTCTTTCGATCGCAAGAAAGGCTCAAAAGAGCATGGAACCGTTGTTGTTTGTGTTGGGAACATGCAGTATAGCTACATAGACCTGACAGAAGCGAAGTGTATTGTCGAACAATTTGACTTCCATCGTTGTGAGCTTGATCTTCATAGGATGTCTTATGAATAGGTTAGCAGAGCTCTTGAGTCCTTAAGTTTAATGGTAATATTCTCTTCGTGTCTTTCGAGTTCTTTTTCCTCTTTTATCATTTAGTAATTTTGTTTTTTTTGCAAACCATGACCCTTGCTCGATTTCAAGGACAACAGGGGAGACAGGTAATCAGCCACTTAGAGGACGGCTTTCTGAGTTAACCCGTCCGCGGGAATCGGTTTCCCTTCAGGAAGGAGAGATCTTGGCAACCGAAACACATTCGGTGCCCTACTTAGTCAGAAGTAAGAGGAGCTGAGAGCCATTCGATCGGAATTGATCCGGTGCAAAGGGTAGTGCGAAAAGTTAAAATCAGAGGTTTTGGTGCATAAGAAGTTGGCTCAGTTTCTTGAGGAATCTCTTCGAACGACAGAACGTAAGATAGCGGAGCTTGAGAAGTCCCGCGTAAGGGAAGTTGTCATCCACAAGGATTCCCAGCGTAGACTAGCCGGGAGATTAAAGTGTGCCGAAAAGATAGTCCGTAGTATGAGTCTAAGCGATGCTCTGCCCTTAATCGAAGAAGAGGTTGATACTCCAAATCTGACTGTATAACTTCCACTCGAGATTCTGTACAAGTGGTCTTTGTTTGTTTAATGAGAAATTCTTGTATTTTGCCGATATGAGTTATCTTCTTCGTTTCTTACTATATTCTCTCAGTAGAATTAAGGGGACCTAGATCTTTCGCCTGGCACAGAATTCTTAAATCGGATGATCGTGCTTGTCGGTTCGATCCACCCATCCGGCGAGTTACATCCCCTATTGACGATGTGTACGAACGATAGATTTTGTGCGATTGAAACCCTCCGAACGATAGGAAGTTCTTTTTTTTTTTAAATGGTTGGGTCGTGTCCACCCGTCCGGACAGTTACATCCCCTATTGATGACGCGTACGAATGATGGATTCTGGGCGATTGAGACCTTTCGAACAATAGGAAATTTTTAAATGGTTGGGCCGCGTCCATGCCGTTATGAAGTAGGAGACCGAAAATAAAAAAATTCTAACTTTCTTTTGGAACCGCTAGGGGAGTTGCATAATTGTTCAGTCGCTCGATCGGTTAAGGGATTTTCGTGGTTTCGTGGCTTGTCAACTTGAAGAGTTGATGTCTGCCTGCCCGATTGGGGTGATTACCCTCGCTCGGCAAGGATCGCTCGGTTGGCGAGGCAACCGGGGCCCTATCGTTCAGTAGATTCAGGCGACTAAGCCCCCTTGGTAGATTGATTGGGGCGACTATGGCCCTTCAGTGGATTGTTGTGATGGGCGTTAGATACTGATCGACAGACACCTTCGTGGGCCTTTAGAGAATTGACTCTTTTGGTTTGGGTTTTGAGCCATGTCCCATCATTTGCCCCCGACTCATGAACTTTTTGAAAAGAGGTGCCATGAGTTATGATTTTAAAATGGAAGTTCGAGGGCCTTTTAATACGGCTGCTATAGCTTTGGTCTTCGTAAACTGATAATGTGCAAAATTATTGATTTTATTGTTATCATTATGTGTTAATTTTGCATTGACTAGTACTCTAATAATTGGTTTTATTGAATTTTCATTTTAGGAGTTTGGGTTTGAAGATTTGGAGCACATTGGGCTTAATGAAGCAGTTTTGAAGCTAATTGAGTCAAGATATTTTTTATTGGGCTTTGAAGAGGAGGAGTTTGAATTTTAATTCAACATTTTAGTAGTATTTTTATTTTTAGTAAAATCTGTTTTTTTTTTTTTTTAGTAGGAGTGAACTTTTGTAATCTCCTAATTTTGGAGACTCCTAATTGATTTAGAAGTCTAGAGGAAGGAAAATAGGGTATCAAATCTTAATACCTTTTTCATTCCACACGCAAGGGGCTTGCTCCTCCACCTTTTCATTCCATACACAAATAGGCTGCCCCCTTCCATATTATTTATTCCACACACAGGAGACATATTTCTACAGGGACGGCTACATCAAAGCAAAAAGGGTCACTCTCTCCTCCCAGAACATTTTTCTTTACTTTTTTTTATTTTGTTCAAGACTTAGCACCATGAGTGGCTAATTTTTTATTTCTGATTCAAGGGGAATTTTAATCGATTGTTCTTCATTGTGAGGTTATGTTCTAAATTTAATTTCTTGCTTTTATTCAAGTATTCGTTGATTCTTGATTTAATTTTTAGGGAAACCTAATATTGGTTAATCTGACAATTTAATTCGATATTAGATTTTCTATTGCTATATAGGAATTCAGTGATCTGTAATTGTCATGAACGAATGGTATAAGTAGCAACTAGGTTATTTTTGTTTATGGGTCTTTTACCGGTAATCAATTGACCTAGGGAATCAATGGAACAAAATTGAGTAATTGCGGCTATCCTAATTATTTATATTTTGGTTTAACTGTTTTCACAGAACGTAATGCTATCATTATATTGATATGGAACGCTATCGTGCCCAGTCGGTTAATGATAAGTTTCGATTGGATGCTGGGTTTGGTCGATTAAATTAGGAAAACACATGATTTATTACGGCTATCCTAATAGATCTAAGGTTAAATGCTTGAATCGCAAAAATAATATTTTAACCAATGATCAATAAGACAATCGAATATATGAACCATTGGATCGGAGTTTTGTGAATTGATTCTCTTCCTTAAATTTTAGAATTTGCATTGTTGATTTGTTTCTTATTTTTAGGTTATTAATTTTTATTCAGTAATTTTTATTTTAGCAATTTATTTGAAAACCCCCCAATTTTATTTTTTTAAACATCAACTAGGAGATTAAGTTAATTAGTTCCCTTGGGATTTGACCTGGTAACCACTATTGCTACAATTTGTTGCATTGGGGGAAATCAGTATTAATTTGAGGGCTTCGACAACCCGACCAAATTTTGGCGCCGCTGCCGGGGAGCTACATTAATTTCTTAGTTTGTGTTTTTTCATTTGTTTGTTGCTTTTTGAAGAAGAGGAAAAGATGGCCGATCGTGAGAGAACCTTGAAGGAATTGGCTGCTCCCAATCTGAATCAACAACCCTTGTGTATCGAATATCCAACTCTTGAGGTAGCATTCGAACTTAAATCTGGTTTGATTCATTTACTTCCTATTTTTTGTGGTCTTCCAGGTGAGGACCCACATAAACATTTGAAGGAATTTCACGTTGTTTGTTCAAGTATGAAACCCCAAGGCGTGACCGAGGAACAGATTAAGTTGAGAGCCTTTCCCTTTTCCCTAAAAGAAAAGGTAAAAGATTGGTTGTACTATTTACCTCCGGGTTCAATCAATACATGGAATGGGATGCAGAGATTATTTTTGGAAAAATTTTTCCCTGCATCTAGGGCTGCCAACATTCGAAAGGAGATATGTGGGATCGAGCAGTTAAGCGGAGAGACGCTGTATGAGTACTTCGAGAGGTTCAAACAACTCTGCGCTAGCTGTCCACATCATCAAATACCGGAACAGCTCTTGATACAATATTTCTTTGAAGGACTTTTACCCATGGATAGGAGTATGATAGATGCGGCCAGCGGAGGAGCCTTGGTAAATAAAACACCTGAAGAAGCCAGACAATTGATCACAAACATGACAGAAAATTCTCAACAATTTGGGTTGAGAACGGATGGAGTTACGAAACGTGTCAATGAGGTAAGTCATTCTCACCTTGAAAATCAAATTTCTGAATTGACTGCTTTGGTTCGTCAGATGGCTGTAGGGCAAATACATGCAATCAAAGTCTGTGGCATATGCTCGATACCCAGACATCCTACGGATATGTGTCCATCTTTACAAGAAAATTCTATTCATCAAGCAAATGCCGTAGGAGGATTTCCTGGCCAACCTCAAGGGAAGTACGATCCCTACTCCACTCATTATAATCCCGGTTGGCGAGATCATTCAAACCTGAGTTACGAGAATCAAGGAGGACAGACAAGATATCCTCCTCAGCAATTCAATAGGCCAACACAAACACCGACACAATCATCTAATTCAGGTATGTCCCTAGAAGATATTGTGAAAGCTCTCGCGACTAACACCCAACAATTTCAACAGGAAACGAGAGTTAGCATTCAAGACTTGGGGAAGCAAATCACTCAACTAGCAATTTCGGTTAGTAATTTGGAGGCTCGAACTTCAGGAAAATTACCTTCACAAACGGTCGTGAATCCCAAAGAAAACGTCAGTGCGATAATGTTGAGAAGTGGGAAGGAACTTCACTCGGTCTCTACTCTATCTAAAAATGTGGATGAAGGGAAAGACATGGACAAGGAAGATGAACGCATGCATCGAAGTTCAATCAAAGTAACATCCGAGTCCTCTTTGTCTAATACTTCTAGTACAATTGTACCATTTTTTCCTAGCAGATTGGAGAATTCAGAAAGGGAAGTTAAGAAGTTAAGAAGTGATGAAATAGGTGAGAATATGTCTGATGTGATCAAGGGAACTTTACACGAAAAATGTGCAGATCCAGGTATGTTCACTCTACCTTGTGTTATTGGTAAGAAAAAAATTGAGCATGCCATGTTAGATTTAGGAGCACCTGTAAATATCATACCTTATTCAATTTATAGTGCTCTAAAATTGGGTCCCGTAAAAGAAACTGGGGTTGTTATTCAGTTGGCTAATCATTCTTATGTTTACCCAGAGGGGATTGTTGAAGATGTGTTGCTACAGGTTAATGAGTTAATATTTCCAGCAGATTTTTACATATTGAAAATGGAAGAAGACACTATCATAGATTCAGCTCCACTTTTATTAGGAAGATCGTTCATGAAGACATCAAAGACAAAAATAGATGTGGACGAGGGTACTCTCTCCGTCGAGTTCGACGGCGAGATTGTTAAATTCATTATTTTTGATCCTATGAAATACCCAAATAAGTGTCAATCAATTTGTTTTGCTGATGTTGTGCAGGAAATTTGTGAAGAAGAGCGTGTCATTAATTTTGAGTCGAATGCACAATTAGATATGGAAGGAAGGTTACATGAGGTTCCCAAGTTGAAGTTGAAACCTCCTTGAAGAGAAATAAATGAAGATCGTCGAGCATAACGACGTTAAAATAATTGCGCTTGTTGGGAGGCAACCCAATTTTTTTTAAGAGTTTGATTTAATTTTCTAGTAATTTTATTTATTTATTTTTGGGTGTTTTATTATGTTATTTATCTCCCCTTTTAATTTTTACTTGAGTCCAGCAATTTTCTCAAGTCAAGTCACAAATGGAGTGATATTCAGATTTCGGACAGAAGCAGTCATTCTCAAACCAGATGATCACGTGGTATTCTGAAGGCTTAATCCAAAAGCGGGCAGAAGCACTCCTTCTCTTAGGAGATGATCACGCGGTATTCTGAAGGCTTAATCCAAAAAGTGGGCAGCAGCACTCCTTTTCTCAGGAGATGATCACGCGGTATTGGGTACCCAAGAAAAAAAAAAAGGAAGGTCAAATGGGAGAAGAGAGAACATTCACAACACACCCCAATTGCACTTGCCAAGCAACCATCCGCTGACCAACAGCTCCCATTCCCGCCATCACCTTAGGGGAGTTCTCTCTCTTTTCTTCATTGTTTTCATTTTTAGCATTTCATTCTTCCGTTAGTTTTTTTTTTTACTTTCCGCATTATGCCTAAACGTCTTCCTTTTGCTTCATTGAGGACAATGCAGCATTTAGGTGTGGGGGAAGAATTCATGAATCCATGTCATCTTTCTATTTTCCTTCCAATTCCACACTCTTTTGATTTTCATCTGAAAATGATCTTTGAGTTAGCATTCATTGTTGATTTGAGTTGGAATGCATGAAAGAGACAAGTGTGATTAGTTGTATTTTGGATAAAAATTGTTTTAAGCATCCTATTGACTGTGACGATTGAATTAGATACAAATGTGCAAGATTCGATACAATATTACACACTTTTGTGAGCATTTGAGCCTTGAGAGCATATAATCATTTTTGCTCTAATTTTTAGAATGAGTGTGCATCAATCATAGTGTATTTATTCTAGAACTTGCTTTGCAATGCTTTTCAAGATCACATTCATGAATTCATGCATTAATATGATGGGGGCAATTAGGTTTACACACTTTATCTATCTTAAAAAAGACCTTCCCGTGCATACTTATTCCCTAGTGAACCAAATTGAGCCTTTATCCCTTTTTCTTTGATTATAACCTCACAAATCTTCTTTTTACGCTTAACCTTCTTTTTGGCCCTTATATCAAAGAAGCATGTGTTAGGGCTTGAATGGATGAGAATTTGCAAAGGAAATGAGATAATTTTATGTTGGGGAGTATTTTTAGAAATTTATTCAATTTATGAGATTTGTATATGCACTATATGTTTTTCCTTGAGATTGATATTCGATTGTTCTCTCTCTTCAAAAAAAAAAAAAAAAATTCCAAAAAAAAAAAAAACGAGAGAGAAGAGAAAGGTATTCAGAAATATGATCGAGGAATGATAAGGTCTTGATTGAATCATTTTTCTTGGGTTGATTATACTTCATGTTATGGGATGAGTTGATAGTAGGAATATTTTGAAATTTTTGACATGCTTCTTTGGTATACATTACACATCATTTTTAACTTTTTCCTACTCATACCTAAGCCAAGTTACAACCCATGTAAAGACCCCTGGATTTTTGTTCTGAATTCATATATTCAGTGGTGGAGTTTTGATTAATAAGCAAGCTTATGGTAATAGCATACTATGCGTTGATTTTGAGAGTTATCGATAAATTTCCTTTAAACACTTGAGTGCATAGAGCGATTTCCTTGTGAGGGTAACGGATCTTGTTGCATTGAATTTTGATGATATTGTTGAGTCTATTGGGATGCCTATATATTTTCTTTTAAAGTTATACAAACTATGATTACTTGCTCTCTGGATTGTAGTTCTGATTTGAATATTTCAATGTGTGGTGCTTGAGGTTGTTGGATGATGAAATGAAGAAGGGGAAGGAGTGAAGAGGAGAATGGTTGATTGATTTTGGGATAGAGAATGCTTGAGGACAAGCATTGGTTTGGTGTGGGAGAATTTGATAATGTGTAAAATTATTGATTTTATTGTTATCATTATGTGTTAATTTTGCATTGACTAGTACTCTAATAATTGGTTTTATTGAATTTTCATTTTAGGAGTTTGGGTTTGAAGATTTGGAGCACATTGGGCTTAATGAAGCAGTTTTGAAGCTAATTGAGTCAAGATATTTTTTATTGGGCTTTGAAGAGGAGGAGTTTGAATTTTAATTCAACATTTTAGTAGTATTTTTATTTTTAGTAAAATCTGTTTTTTTTTAGTAGGAGTGAACTTTTGTAATCTCCTAATTTTGGAGACTCCTAATTGATTTAGAAGTCTAGAGGAAGGAAAATAGGGTATCAAATCTTAATACCCTTTTCATTCCACACGCAAGGGCCGGCTGCTCCTCCACCTTTTCATTCCATACACAAATAGGCTGCCCCCTTCCATATTATTTATTCCACACACAGGAGACATATTTCTACAGGGACGGCTACATCAAAGCAAAAAGGGTCACTCTCTCCTCCCAGAACATTTTTCTTTACTTTTTTTTTATTTTGTTCAAGACTTAGCACCATGAGTGGCTAATTTTTTATTTCTGATTCAAGGGGAATTTTAATCGATTGTTCTTCATTGTGAGGTTATGTTCTAAATTTAATTTCTTGCTTTTATTCAAGTATTCGTTGATTCTTGATTTAATTTTTAGGGAAACCTAATATTGGTTAATCTGACAATTTAATTCGATATTAGATTTTCTATTGCTATCTAGGAATTCAGTGATCCGTAATTGTCATGAACGAATGGTATAAGTAGCAACTAGGTTATTTTTGTTTATGGGTCTTTTACCGGTAATCAATTGACCTAGGGAATCAATGGAACAAAATTGAGTAATTGCGGCTATCCTAATTATTTATATTTTGGTTTAACTGTTTTCACAGAACGTAATGCTATCATTATATTGATATGGAACGCTATCGTGCCCAGTCGGTTAATGATAAGTTTCGATTGGATGCTGGGTTTGGTCGATTAAATTAGGAAAACACATGATTTATTACGGCTATCCTAATAGATCTAAGGTTAAATGCTTGAATCGCAAAAATAATATTTTAACCAATGATCAATAAGACAATCGAATATATGAACCCTTGGATCGGAGTTTTGTGAATTGATTCTCTTCCTTAAATTTTAGAATTTGCATTGTTGATTTGTTTCTTATTTTTAGGTTATTAATTTTTATTCAGTAATTTTTATTTTAGCAATTTATTTGAAAACCCCCCAATTTTATTTTTTTAAACATCAACTAGGAGATTAAGTTAATTAGTTCCCTTGGGATTCGACCTGGTAACCACTATTGCTACAATTTGTTGCATTGGGGGAAATCAGTATTAATTTGAGGGCTTCGATAACCCGACCATAAACCATTCCTGCATATCCCATAAGGATTTTTCTACATTGTAGTTTTTTCAATACTAACATCTTTTCCACCTTTTTACTCCCCCTATCAAAAAGTCATGACTGGTGACAAAGATGTTTGTTCCTTAGGCTTTTCTGGACATCGGCGATATTATGAGCGTCATGTCCGCACAAGAGCTCTAAGAAGTGCAAACTGAGATGCTGTTGGGGAACGATTATTCTCTGTTGTCCGCTACAGAGGTTGATAGGGTTAATATGGTACCAGAAAATTGTGTGCCAATATATTTTCAATCGGTCAAATACGGTTTGAAGGTTCCATACACGGGTCTTTTTTCTGAGGTTCTGCGTCAATGGAACATATTCCTGACTCTCTTGATTCCTAGTGCTTGGCGGCTAATAGTCGCAGTGGCTTCCCTATTAGGGTTTTGCTGTATTCATTTTGATTTTGACATCTTGTCTTTAATTTTTATTATGATGAGGTGTGGGAGCAATGGGCCGACCAAGGGATGGTACAAGCTACAGACTTGGCCCGAGTCTTGTTGGAGGTTTTTCTATGGAGAGTCTATCGATAAGAATTGGACGCAAAAGTTCTCTTTTGTTGAGTTTCTAGATAAGGATCGCATGCCCTGGCTTCCCAGAGCTGACGGGGTGCCCTCTGTGGGACTGAAACCCCAAATTGCTTCGAAACACGGCTGTTTCGTTCGGTTGATTAGTACCTATTGCAAGTCCACCGGTCGGAGCATATGAGTTGAGTCCTTGTTGGATGACCAGATGTTATCCTTGGTTGGTCTGTTGTTCGGGGAAAAGTGAAAAATTGACCGGCCCCTTTTGTTGGGGAGAGCAGAAATCGAATTAGTTGATTCTTTGAGTCATCTTGATGACGTCTTGTTAGAGAATGTCACTATTGACAAGCTGACTCGACATAACGTAAAAAGACCTCTTCAGGAGGATCTCGGGGCGTCTGAGGCCCTACTTAAGTCTTCTTCAAGGGTGACTGAGACCCTTCACAATTCGCCACCCTCCTCGGTAAAAAGGAGGGGGATTTCTTTGCCCCCGTTTGCATTGGGAGCTTCGTCCAAGTGTCTGGACTCGACAGTTGCTATACCGATAGAGGGAGTCACTCCGGATGAAGGTAATCCATTGGGTGGAGCAAGTGTTAATGCGGGCGAGTTAGGAGGAGCCAAAGATATTCCTTCGATCAACACTGGAGCGAGAACGAATGTTTCTTGAGTTGCAAGAGACAAAATGGCGGGACCTTTTTCTGCTGTTCCGGTCTGGCCTATGCGTAAGGGGAAACATAAAGTTCTTGGAGGAGCGTCCTCTTAATCCTCTATCCCTGTTCGGTCTTTCGTTGGCAAGAAAGGCTCAAAAGAGCGTGGAACCATTGCTGTTTGTGTTGGGGACATGCAGTATAGCTACATAAACCTGGCAGAAGGGGAGCGTATTGCCGGACAATTTGACTTCCATCGATGTGAGTTTGATCTTCATAGGAAGTCTTATGAATAGGTTGGCGGAGCTCTTGAGTCCTTAGTTTTGATGGTAATATTCTCTTCGTGTCTTTTGAGTTCTTCTTCATCTTTTATCATTTAGTAATTTTGTTTTCTACGCAGACCATGACCCTTGCTCGATTTTAAGGACAATATGGGAGGCAGGTAATCAGCCACTTAGAGGGACGTCTTTCTGAGTTAACCCGTCTGCGGGAATCGGTTTCCCTTCAGGAAGGAGAAATCTTGGCAACCGAAACACATTCGGTGCCCTACTCAGTCAGAAGTAAGAGGAGTTAAGAGCCATTCGATCGGAATTGATCCGGTGCCAAGGGCAGTGCGAAAGGTTGAAGTTAGAGGTTCTGGTGCATAAGAAGTTGGCTCAGCTTCTTGAGGAATCTCTTCGAACGGCAGAATGTAAGATAACGGAGCTTGAGAAGTCCCGTGCAAGGGAAGCTGTCATCCACAAGGATTCCCAATGTAAACTAGTCGAGAGATTAAAGTGCGTCGAAAAGATAGTCCGTAGTATGGGTCTAAGCGATGCTCTGCCCTTAATCGAAGAAGAGGTTGATACTCCAAATCCGACTGTATAACTTCCACTCGAGATTCTGTACAAGTGGCATTTGTTTGTTTAATGAGAAATTCTTGTATTTTGCCGATATGATTTATCTTCTTCGTTTCTTACTGCATTGTCTCAGTAAAATTAAGGGGACCTAGATCTTTCGCTTGACACAGAATTCTTATACGGGATGACCGTGCTTGTTGGTTCGATCCACCCATCTGGCGAGTTACATCCCTTATTGACGATGTGTACGAACGATAGATTCTGGATGACTAAGACCCTCCAAACGATAGGAAGTTCTTTTTTTTTTTTAAATGGTTGGGCCGCATCCACCCGTCCGGGCAGTTACATCCCCTATTGATAACGCGTACGAATGATGGATCCTGAGACACTGAGACCTTTCGAACGATAGGAAATTTTTAAATGGTTGGGCCGCGTTCACCCGTTTGGGGAGTTGTATTCCTTATTGACGACGAGTACGAACGATGGATCCTGGGCGACTGAGGCCCTTCGAATGATAGGAAATTTTTAAATGGTTGGACCGCGTCCACCTATCCGGGGAGTTACATCCCATATTGACGACGCGTACGAGCGATGAATCCTGGACGACTAAGACCCTCCGAATGATAGAAAATTTTTAAATTGTTGGGCTACATCCACCCATCCGGGGAGTTACATCCCCTATTGATGATGCGTACGAACGATGGATCCTGGACGAATGAGACCCTTAGAACGATAGGAAATTTTTAAATAGTTGGGCCGCATCCACCCGTTCGGGGAGTTACATCCTCTTTTGACGACGCGTACGAACGATGGATCCTGGGCGATTGAGGCTCTCCGAACGATAGGAAATTTTTAAATAGTCGGGCCGCATCCACCCGTCTGGGGAGTTATATCCCTTATTAACGACATGTACGAACGATGGATTCTGGGCGACTGAGACCTTCCGAACGATAAGAAATTTTTAAATGGTTGGGCCGTGTCCATCAGTCCAGGGAGTTATATCCCCTATTGACGACGTGTATGAACGATGGATCCTGAGTGATTGAGACCCTCCGAACGATGGAATCAGGACGTGAAGATGTAAAAGGTCTGCTAACAGGTGGCTTCAAGAATTTCAGAAATACCCTTACAGCTTAGGAAAACACCAGCAATAGAATCCGATGGTTATTTAGGAGCGGAAGTAGAAGACTCCTGCTCACATGATAGAGTCTCAATCCCCGATGATATTCTGAATTTGATCTTCATATATTTGGTACTGGGCAAAGCCTCTAAAGTGTTCAGATCCAATTTACCCAAGATAACATTGTAGAGCGAAGCGAGGTATACCACATTGAACATGATGGGAGTCGTCGCATGATTAGGGGGTATTCCAAGGGTAACCGGGAGAGTGATAATACCCTCGGGATATATCCATTCACCTAAGAGCCCTTTAATCGGACCTGCGTGGCGTGGGGCTGGAGATTGGTAGGAGTGAATCCCATTCGTCCAAAAGTATCCCGATATAGGAAATTACAGCCAGTTCCTTGATCGACAAAAATCCTTCAGACCTCAAATTGTCCAATCTTGGCGGTTATCACAAGGGGATCGTGCTGGTTCGGGTCGATCTCAGTGAGATTTTCGTCGGTAAAACTGATGACGGGCCTCTTTTTGCTTTGTCGTTTATTGGCACTCGCTGCTAGGACTTCTTGCGGTGCAGGGAGAATTGCCTTCGGGCAATAGAAAATCAGTGTGATCAGGTGCTTGACCTCATTTTCTGTCGGTCCGTTGCAGACCTGGAGAATCACCCTATTCCTTCTGTCCATTGGAGGTCGAGTAGCTTGGCGTTCCTCCTCTTGGTTGCGTCGTGGCGGTTCACGCCGGTAATCGACGGGAGGACCTTTTTCCCTCCGGCGATGAACTCCCATAGGCTCCCTTCACGCACTAGGAATTCCAATTCATCTTTTAATTTCTTGCAATCATCAGTCGTATGACCGTAGTCACGATCAAAGTGTAGTATTTTGTTCTGTCCTTGTTGGAATCATTCTCGGTTGATCGTGGGGGCTATCGAACGTATGGCTTGTCTCTGATGAGAGCTAAGACCCGGCCAGGGGTTTCATTCAACGGGGTGTAGTTGTTGTACCTCCTCAAGGAAGAGGCTTTGTCCCGTTTTTCCTGGGCGGGGACCTTAGAGGTGACTGGTTCTGTTCTTTATGGGTGGATTGATCTCTTCAGTGATATGATGCTTCGGTGTCCTTAGCAACAATATACTTCTCAACTCGAGTATAAAATTCTTAGATAGTAGCAGGGGGTTTCTTCGTGATAGATACCTTCACATCGGAGGGTCGTAGGCCTGTTAATAGCGCGGCTAGTGCGATTGAATGATTCAAAGAAGGGACCCTCATCATCTTTTCCTTGAACCTTTCCTGGAAATCCCTTAGGGATTGCTCTTTATCTTGGTACAGTGATAACAAGGCAGTGAACTTTCTCTTGACTCTCTTGCTTATCACAAAATGCGATTCAAACTGTTAGCGTAATTGAGAGAAGGTCTTTATACTCAACGGTGGGAGAGAATTGAACCAAGTAAGTGTATTCCCTGAGAGAGTAGTGGGAAAGTATTTGTACATGGTTACGTCTGGCATGTCCCTGAAGATCATTACAATTATAAAATGGGCTATATGATCTCGGGGATCTGTTATCCCATTATATCTCTCCATGGGGGGCAAGAGCACGTTGCAAGGCATAGACTCTGAGGAGATCTTGGAATCAAATGGTGGAGCGTGAGAGTAAGAGGGGATTTGGTCTCCCTGATGGTTGGCCCGTTTTAATTCATCGGCTACCATTTGCTCGACCTACCTTCGAAGATCGTCAGGGACTGGTCTGGAGTTTTCAGATGCTTCACCACGTGGGGGCGACGGTCGTCGCTGGGGACGTCTAGATCCCCCAACAGAGGATTGGACTTTGGGCCTGAGGGCGCAGCTAAGATCCTCCAATTGTCTGCTCACATTCTGAAGTTTGGATTCCAGTCTCTCCATCTAGGGGCGATTGACTCACTCCGGAATGGGGTCAGCAATGGGCTGGACGGAGATTGTGGGTTGTAAGGCTTCTTCTTGATGAGGTGATCCCATGGGAGCTACCTGATCGCGGGTGGCATAATCAGGTGTCGCAAGAGGAGTGGCTGCGGAAAGTGTGGCAGTGCGCCCTTCGGCAAGAGGGGCAACTTTTGATGATGCTCTAGTTCTCGGGGCATGATTGTTAGGATAACAACAATAAATTACTCTAGTCTGTTTTCCACAGACGGCGCCAATCTGACGGAGGTGAGTTTTGACTCCACAGATATCAGTTCCTTCTTGATCTGAATAGTAGTCGTCAATGGGTGGATACACTTGTAAAAACTACCGGAGGGTGCTCCGGGGGGGAGGTTTCGACACTCAAGTCTATAAAGAGCGGTTTTCGATTGAAAGAAACAGACTGAAAGTTGAGGGAATATTGTTCCCTGTGATCAGTGTGCCCCCTGTGTTAAGTTTAGAGAGCGTACCTGGTTATGAAATCTTTAGAGATGATTTATAACTCTGAGAGACGGGCACCGCTGGGAGATTTTAACTCTATCTTCCTTATCCAACTGATCCGGGAATATTGGGAACTGATATTATCAGTTGATCACGATTCTCATTTCTCTGTGACACTACCATTTTCGGGAGGGATGCTTTCCTTATTTAAAAAATTCTAGAATTGCCGTTATGAAATAGGAGACCGAAGATAAGAAAATTCTAACTTTGCTTTGGAACCGCTAGGGGAGTTGCATAATTGTTCGGTTGTTCGATCGGTTAAGGGATCTTCGTGGCTTCATGGCTTGTCCGCTTGAAGAGTTGACGTCTGCCTGCTCGATCGGGGTGATTACCCTCCCTCGGCGAGTATCGCTCGGTTGACGGGGCAACCGAGACCCTATCGTTCGGTAGATCCGGGTGACTAAGGCCCATCGGTAGATTGATCGGGACAGCTATAGTTCTTCGGTAGATTGTTGTGGTGGGCGTTAGATACTGATCAGCAGACGCCCTTCGTGGGCCTTTAGAGAATTGACTCTTTTGGTTTGGGTCTTGGACTATATCCTATCAATTATCATTCTTTTATTTTTAATATATTAATAAATATTTATTTAATGAAATTAATGACATGATGTGATTTTAATATTAAAATTTAAAAATATTTTTAAATATTCATTGTTTCAAATATAGTAACAATTTATATAATTACAAAATATATTATAAATTTTATTTGATTTTATTCAATTACCTTAGAAATTATTTTAAAAATAAACTTTAAAAATTTATAAATTATTTGAAATATGCTATAGTTAAATGGAGACTTAACCATAATTGAACCAACTTATGTAGCCAATACTTATGTCGATTTAGCAACCGACTGGCTCCATTTGAACAAAGACCTTGAGCCGCATAATTATTACCGGTCAATATGGTACACGCGATGCGTACGTGCAACAATTAATGATTTTTTTTTATTTTAATATGAATCATTATTCTGATCGATTTAACTTTAATATTTATTAGATTTATTTTAAAGAATAATTATTTTAATATGAATTTTTTTATTTTTAAATTTTAAATTTTAAATTTTAAATTTAATTAAAAAATTTAATATATTTATCTATTAAATCAAATCTCTATTGATTATAATATTTTATTTTAAAAAGAAATTTAAATTTTTAATATTATCTAAAAGGGAACAGTAAGCAACTTTTATAAAATAATACACATAGACATCGGAGGCCACCTTATTTTCTTAAACATGTTACGTGGGTTGTACACATAGATCTATGGATTAAAACACATATAAAAGCTCCATTCTATGATATTTTTAAAGTTTTGATTTAGTGATTTAAATTACAGATACTTATGACACATTTTTAAATTATTAAAAAATTGATCAATTATCATAAAGAAAAAGCATTTGACCAAAAAATGAAAATATGAAAGACCAATCAAAAAATGAAACATTAGGAGATCAACCAAAAAAGATTGAAAAAAGAAAGTATATTATAAATTAAGATCATACATCAATTATTTAGAAAAATATAAAAATTCTTAAACAAAGAAACTAAATTATAAAAACCTCATTGTCGTAATTTAGTTGACGAAAAAAAAAAACCAATTATAAAAAACTCATGAACATTACAAACCAAAAAATTAAGAAATCTAAGTTAAAAAATAGAAAAAAAATTACCTTTAGATTTATATGTTTTCTAAAATAAAATCTTAAATTTAATCGAAATTGGAGAATCAAATTTGACATAGAGAAAGAGAACTCTAGAGGATAAGAAAGAAAACTGACATGTTTAGAAACAAAACATTGGATGGATTTAGTATTTAAAGGACAATTGAAGAATTTAGAAGAGAAACTAATAGAATAGATCCTGATCATGATCATTGAAGAGAATCAACATCCAATATCATTGGCACTTTCCATAACAGCTCCAACATGAAGAGAATCAATAGCCTATCATTGGCACTAACCGCTCCTTCAAACTTGATTCAAGATATTCAAAGTCAACTCAAGCAGCCTCTCCTTCATCAACAATGACTCTTTCCATTCCAACTGCAATGGCTCCTTCCTCTTCTAAGTCTAGTACAGCTCATGAGATTCTAAATAATATTATAATGAATGCAATATTATCTCTAGGATATATTTAGTATATCTTGCCTTGTTTAGTTCTGCCTAGCATATCTTGCATTGTTTAGTTTTGCCTATAAATAATCTCTTGTACTCTTGGTCCATAGTCAATGGAATGAGAATTATCTTCTTTCCATAAAACTCTTTATGGTATCAGAGTCTAGAAATAGCTCCAACTTCTCAATTCTCATTGCCATTGAAAGTGGAAAATCCCTTGTGAAAATCAACACTGAAACTGAAACTGAATTATCCTTGCAAACTCTTCATCAATGTTCAAGTCTCATCTCTTTGAAACTATACAATACCAATTTTCTACTTTGGCAATAACAAATGGAGCCATTGATCCACAATATCAACATGGCACATCATCTCATCGAAGGTAGCGAATCTCCAAGCGAGATAACTAAAGATGACAAGACAGAAACAAATCCAACTTATCTCACATGGAAGAGAAACGATGGTCTTCTTACTGCCTTCCTTCTCCAAAATATCGAAACTGAAGTGCTTGTCACTCTTGAAATTGTTGGTTCTGCCTACATGGTATGGAAGTCTATCGAAGAACAAATTCTTTCCACTATAGTGGAGAAAGAAATGATATTAAATGAAACTCTTATGTCTTTGAAGAAAGGCACCCTTTCTCTTGATGAATATATCAAAAAATTCAAAGGTTTGTGTGATAGCTTGGTTGCCATTAAGAAGCCAATCGATGAAACTAAGAAAGTTTTCCAGCTTGCTAGGGGTCTTGGAACTAAATATCAAGACTTTTGAACCGCCATGCTCACTAAGCCTCCTTATCCCATTTTTCACCAATTTGCCATGACATTGCAAGCTTATGAGCAGATGAATTTCAGCAACACCCTAGAAATTGACAACCTTCCTAGACATGATCAAGCCTATATGAGCCAAAGAGGGAGGGGACGTAGAAGAAATAGTGGAAAATTTAACTCTAGAGGAAGTGGTTTTAATCCTGTCTCAAGACACAGCTCCTATGGTCACACCAATTACAATTCCAACAACAATGGAGATCAAAATTTAACAAATACCAAAAACGAAAAATATGACAAGGATCCTATAACATGCCAAATCTGTGGCAAAAATAACCACTCTGCCATTGAGTGTTGGAGTTGATTTGATCACTCCATCCAGCCCGAAGACCAATTACAAAAGGCTTTGGCTGCAATGACAATCAAACAAGAAGATGATCCAAATTTCTATGCCAACTCAGGCGCTACTACACACATTATTAATAACCCAGGTAAACTCTCAACAATTTCTCAATATAAAGGTAGGGACACTATTTTCGTTGGAAATGGAGAGAGTTTAAACATAACTCATATTGGAAATGGAAATATCAAAATTGATAAAGGTAATATTAATTTGAAAAATGTGTTAGTAGTCCCCGATATTAAAAGAATCTTATCTCTATAGGAAAATTAGTTAAGAATAGTTATTTTTGATGCTAACAATTTTTTTGTTAAGTCTTTACAGGGAAAAATTCTAGTTAAAGGGCATAGAAGTGGAGGATTATATACTTTTGATAAAAATCATGAAACTCTTGTTGTGTTAAAAGGAGTCTCTCAAATTACTTGGCATTAACGCATGGGACATTCACATTCAAAATTTTTGTGCATTTTAAATTCTAAGAAATTTAATAAACATTTCTAGTTGGCAAAAACCTCAAACCATTTGTACTAGTTGTCAAATAGGGAAAAGTTGTAAACTTCCTTTTGCTATATCAAACAAAATTTTGAATTTTCCTCTTAAAAAATTGCATTGTGACTTATGGGGCCTGCTCAATTTCTTTCATGTCAACAATTTAAGTATTATGCTGTTATTATGGATGATTGCACTAGATATACATGGATTTTTCCTTTAAAACGAAAATCAGATTTCCTTGAACATTTTATAAAATTTCAAAAACAAGTTGAAAATTTATTTGAAAGAAAAATTAAAATCCTCCAAAGTGACGGTGGAGGTGAATTTACTTCTCTTGCTTTTGAAAAACACTTAATTAATTGTGGCATATATCACTTATCTGCACACCCCACAACAAAATGGTGTTGCTGAAAGGAAAGACCGTCATATTGTGGAAACTGGTCTTACACTCCTTTTTCAAGCACACATGCCTGTCAAATATTGGGTTGAAGCTTTTCTCACTACTACCTTTTTGATTAATCGTCTCCCTTATTCATCTCTTAATATGAAAACACCGTATTAAATAATTAAATTATTCAATTGTGAACCTGATTTTAGCTTTCTAAGAATATTTGGATGTAGGTGCTTCCCTTATCTTTGTGATCAAGGAAGAAACAGATTTGATAAGAAGACATATCCTTACACTTTTATTGGTATAGTCCTATCTATAAGAGATATCATTGTTTATGTCCTTTAACTAATAGAGTTTATATTTCCACGCATGTTATATTTGATGAAAGTGTTTTTCCTTATACCCTATCACAAGTATACACACCACAAAGGGACTTGGATGTCACTATGTTTCCAACCAACGTTGAGTTGCCTCACCAACGTCAAAGTCCTATTGAGAAAGGGAAACACAATCCTAATGGAACGAATATTACTCTTACTCACGAAGAGAATTCCAACGTTATTGCTCTATCAATTGAGAAAAGGGCATCAAGTTTCCAATCAAGAAACCAATCCCAAAGAATTCTCTATTCATAAAGAAGCATTCCCTCTTGACGTTATTGAGCAAAAGAATAATTAAAACACTCATACAAATGCTGATGAAGAAGAAAATTTTGATAATCTTTCTCCTAATCTTGCAAGTCTCAACATCACCAGCGAACTTGTAGCTCAAGAAAATTCTAACCTTAGCACCTCTGCCTCTCAAGAGTCATTTAAAGATTTATCTGATTTGAGCAATAATTTAATTGTGGATTTATCTCGTGCAGGTTAATGAAAACAGCCTACGGAGGGACCGTCCATGCTTACTCATCTCCAACTAAGGCCAAATCCAGAACTAAATCCTTAACTTGCTAAAGAAATGCAAGAAATTTGATCCAAACATGGCAAGCTTGTTCTTATCACTTGCAGTGGCGTCAATGTGCCAAAATCTTACAAAATTGGACTAAAAATTCCGCATTGGAAAGATGCAATGGATAATGAAATACAAGCTCTTCGTGAAAATCAAACTTGGCATCTTGTCCCATGCCTTCCAGATACTAATATAATTGGATCGAAGTGGATATTTCGAATTATATTCCAAAAAGATGGCACCATAGAACGATATAAGGAGCGGCTTGTAGCACAAGGATATACTCAAGTTAAAGGCCTAGATATGAGGAGACCTATAGCCTAGACTATGAGGAGACCTATAGCCCTGTAGTTAAGGCAACCACAATTAGACTTGTCATAGCCATTGCTACCATGTCGAATTAGAAGATGCGACAATTGGATATCAAGAATGCATTCCTCCATAGATATTTAAAAGAAACTGTCTATATAGAACAACCTCCTGGTTTCACGGATCCTGATAATCCTGAGTTTGTTTGCAAACTAAATAAATGTCTCTACGGTCTCAAACAAGCACCTCGTGCTTGGTTCAATAAATTATCGCAATACTTCATATTGGTTTTATATGCAGTAGAGCTGACCCTTATTTATTTGTTTTGCACAAAACTAATACAGTTATACTAATGCTTATATACGTTGATGATATTGTGCTTACAGGAAATAATGATGAAGAGATATAATGACTCATTCAAAACCTTGGATCAGAATTTGCATTAAAAGACTTGGGAGGTTTGCATTTCTTTCTCGGCATAGAAGTCCAAAGAAACAATAAAGGAATAACTCTCTCTCAAAGTCAATATGCTAAGGAAATTCTTCAACTAGCCAAGTTACTAAATTGCTCTCACTTCAAGACACCAAGGGCTCTCAAACCTTAGCCAGCCCCTCATGATTCTGATCCCATTGATGCAACCGAATACCGCAGCTTGGTAGGAGTACTATAATACTTAACTTACACCAGGCCCGACATCGTTCATGCAGTCAATAAAGTTTGCCAAAAATTACAAAATCCTACAGTTGGAGATATGAAGGCCATCAAATGTATCCTTAGATATCTTAAGGGCACACTACATTATGATATTTCTTTTTTGCAAAATAGTACATTTTCTCTTTATGATTTTTGTGATGCAGACTAGGCCAGATGTCAAACAACTCATCGTAGTACTACCGGTTATTGTATATTCCTTGGAGCAAATTGCATATCATGGTCATCCAAGAAATAACCAATAGTTTCTCGATTTAGCACTGAAGTGGAATACTGCACCTTGGCTTCCATAACGGCTGAAATTGTCTAGGTTAGTTTTCTTCTTCGAGACATGGGAATACAACTACACACGGCTCCTCAACTATTTTGTGACAACAAAAATGCTCTCTACATGACGGTTAATCCTTTCTTTCATGCCCGTTCCAAACACATTGAGATTGACTATCACTTCGTTCATGAAAATGTAGCTGTTGGTGCTCTCATCACACGGTATATTCCCTCCACTCATCAAGTTGCTGACATATTTACAAAACCATTAGTGACAACTCCTTTTTGGCATTTTCGAAGCAAGCTCAGAGTTCATTCTGTCATTCCCTCCGGTTTGAGAAAAGGTGAAGAGAATCAACAGTCAATATCATTGGCACTTTCTATAACAACTCCAATTTGAAGAGAATCAACAGCCAATATTATTGGCACTAGCCGCTATTTCAAACTTGATTGAAGATATTCAAAGTCAACTCAAGCAGCCTCTCCGCCTCTCCTTCATCAACAATGACTTTCCATTCCAAGTGCAATGGCTTCTTCTTCTTCTAAGTTTAGCACAGCTCATGAGATTCTAAATAATATCATAATGAATACAACTTTATCTCTAGGATATATTTAGCATATCTTGCCTTGGTTAGTTTTGCCTATAAATAATCTGTTGTACTCTTGGTACATAGTCAATTGAATGAGAATTATCTTCTTTCTATAAAACTCTTTAATCATGACTCTCAATCTTTTTTTTTTTTGGGTGATTTTTCATCCAATTATCAAGAGTTCCATTCCATCCCCCATTATGCACTTTGACATTCAACAACTTGGAAGTTAAAAAAAAAAATCATCAGCAATAATGATTTCATCACTGTAGTTGTTGATACCCTGAAACTGAACCAAAAAATTAAATATCATGTCTCTAAGAGGATAGTCTAGTGGTCAAACTCTCTTTTCTAATCTCGTGATTCAGAATTCAAATCTTTTGTAACAAAAAAAAAAGATCACTTGTTCTAGGGTATTTTCTAATCAAAGATCTAACAATTTCAATACATTTTTCACAAAAGGGAGAATTGTAATGAAAGTTATGTTTGGATAACTATATTTTGGTGTCACACTTTTGTACATCAATAAGTAGTGAGTAGACTAATGTGACAGTTAAATAAGGTGAACTTCGATGAACAAGCTTATTTGTGGGTTCTGTGTTTCGTTTTTAGTTACACAAGAATTTGAATCTAGAATCTCTAAATTGAGAAGGACTGTACTACTAGACTTTCCCCTTGGGGATGCGGGTTTTGTGTTTCAGCCAACATGCTCCAATCTACTCTCATAACATAAGCAAACAACAACAACAACAATAATCAGAGTTTTACTTCCAAAAATTTGGGTTCGGTCGTGAAAAACAAATATAAGATAATTAGAGTGTGTATAAATATATATAACAATAATAATAACGAAAATAATAATAATAGTATTAAAAAATTATATATATATATAAATAAAAAGATATATAGATATACACATTTCCCAACTACACTTAAAACTTAAAAAAAAAAAAGAAAAGAAAAAAGTGATAGTCTAATATATTCTAATTCTCATACGTCACTCATTTCTATCCGAAATTATATCTTCAATTAACCTTTTAAATGTCATATCTTTGTGAATAAATTGTATCTATATTTTTAATGGTTTACCTCATCGTTTGATTAAATTTCCTATATTTAAAGTTTTGATTTTTTTAACTGGTGCGTTTTTGGATTTTTCGTTGTATATGACTAAACCATTTTAAGCGATTCTTTTGCATCTTATCCATAATTGAGTTCATTTCCAATCTAGTGCATATATTTTCATTTTTAATTCAATTTTTTCTACTTTTAGCACACATCCATCTTAGCATTCTTATCTCAACGAGGACCATATTTTGTTTTTATTGTTATTTAATGGCCTAACAAAATGAAAATATATTTGAATATAATAAATTATGAATTAAATTTTATAATAATACATCAATTATTGATTAATTTATCGATATTTTTAATAAATTCAAATAACACTAAACTAAAAATTAGTAAAATATAATTTTTTTGTTATATTGCGATTTGAACCTGAGATTACCGGATTGAAAAAATAGGATTATAATCACTAAACTGTTCCATTGGGGACGAAAAATAATTGAATATAGAGTATTATGGATAATTAAGTCCACTATTCATTTGGTTCATTTGTACATATTTTCAAGAGTGTATGAAAACACAACTATGGATCTAAGTATGCCTCAACTATTTAACTCTCTGTTTATAATTCCTTAAATACAGAACTATTGTCTTACTAAAATTCAGCTCATCCCACATCCATAATGAGCAAGAAATGGTTTAACCCAAATGCAGACCTAATCAATTTTGGATCCAATAAGGGCAGTGGAGCTCATCAACCTTTTTTTTTGGGATATCAAAAGACTTTGAAAACTATCAAAATATATGTATCCACGATTATACCAAATCTCAAAAAAGATACTTAATTAAGAACTCTTTACCTAATATTATCAGAATTATTTCGTATATCAATTAATGAACTTCAAAATTATGATTTAACCGACTCAACCGTGGTTCAACATAGTTGAACTGTTAATTTTTTAACAATAATTAAAAATATGTAAAATTATTTTTTTAAAAAAATATATATTAATTTTATATTTTCATATAAAATTTTAAAAGTAAAATTTTAATTAATATAAAATCAAGTAAAAGTATGTTGATTTGTCTTTATCTATCAGAATCTTTCTCTCTTCCCATGAAAAGAATTAGTATTACTTACTATTATAAATTCAGATAATCGATCATTGGAGAGATAGAGAGAGTAAATGGAAGAGATGGGGAAGGAAACGAGAACTAGATAGATTTGGAGAGATTTTTATAAATTTTGAGTTGTAAATTTTTTTTAATATATTTTAAAAATTTAAATATATTTTTATTTAAAATTTAATGAATTAAATTTTAGTTATTTTTTTTTATATTTGATAATTGGGTACGAATCGATCTATTTTATTAAAAAAGTACGATGGATCCGTGATTAAATCATGATTTATTAAAAAATTATGATTAAACTCGCACATCAATTATTTAAATGATATTTTATTCAAATCGACATATACGGTCCAATCATGGTTCGACTATGGTACGATTTGGTTCTTTGAACGGCTCAGATGTCCTGCAAGGGCAGTGGAGCCCATCAATTAACAGTGCATCTTCTGCACGTAATTTCACTCAAAATGAACCTTCCACATTCTTCTCTAGATATGGCGTCCGCAAAGTCGAATCTCTCACAACATGACCAACCTGTACTTATATATCCAATGGTGGCTTTCCAGCTCATAGAGTCAGAAAGGTCAGAAAAATGCAAAATGCATTGAACTGCTCACAATGTTAGGGGCTCCCCGCAATCTTTCTTTTATCAATCATTTTCTTCTATTTTGGTTCTTGATTCCCATAACTATGATAAAGAGAATTAATCATAAATAATTTCTTTCTATTTTATTTTTATGGCTATATATAATACCTCATAGTTGAGTAAAATAAAGTAAAGGTTAGCCAGAGAATAGCTTGTTAATCTGGTAGCTAGAGCTAGAAAGATTTTTTATTTTGAGTATATTTGATCTAGGTTTTTATTCATGTTAAAAGTTTTTGTTTTTGATTTATAAGATAGTGTGAAAAATAAGAGTTTTAAAATTTAAGTGAAAACCTGTTTGCCAATTTTACTTTTATTTTTTTTTTTAAATTGTAAGTTAAAACGAATTATATATGTTTTAATAATTAATAAAATTACAATAAAGGGACATTGATTTTTTTTTTTTTAAACCATTGGTATCTAATAAGTTATTTAGACCCGACTAAATTTGATTTAAGACGAGTTGAATTTTTAAGGGGCAAAACTCTAACGGTGCTAATTTTCTCTATTGGATCCAAAACTTTATTTAAGAGAGATCAGTCTTCATGTATTGGACCAACTAGGATATTGGTTAAAAGGCCATTGATATTAAAGTTTCAAAAATAATACTTAAAATAAATGGTTTCATAAATAATTCAAATTAAAAATAAATATTTTAAGTTTATAAAATATTTCTAAATATTCAAAAGTTGATATATTTTTAAGGATAATTTCATAAATAGTCAAATTAAACATATAATGACATAATAATTTTCAGGTTTATTTAAATATTAAAACTTATATATATATATATATATATATATATATATATATATATATATATATATATATATATATATAACAAAATTGTAATATTTGAAATACAATTTTGTTGGTCCATATTATTATGTCATTTTTAATCTTGTTCCATTCCCAAATTGATACATTTTTAATATTACATTTTTGTTGTAATATATATATATATATATATGTATATACATATATATATCATATAAATGAAATATATAAATTGATATAAATCTAAAAAAAATTTATATATATGTCATTTTTAATCTTGTTTCTTTCCCTCGTGTTTCATATATATATATATATATATATCGATATAAATCGATATTAACCTTGTGTTTCGTATAGTCAAATAAATCTCAATTGTACATCATATCTTCAATTAATACCTTCCTTATAGAATAATTCGATAGGGGTAAGTTTTAACATAATACCATCGCACTTATCATCCATTTTTAATTTGCATAACAATCACAACGGTACCGAATAACCATAACCTAGTCTCAGATACTATTTGTTACAAAAAATATTAGTGCAAAAAAATTACACCTAATATTTTCTCTTTTTTGTGCAATAAAATTAAGTAATAGTAAAATAACAAAAAACTAAAATAAATCAACTACCAGCAAACACCAAAATTGTTAATATGCAAGGAAAAGTAAAAATCACAGAATTTAGTTTAGAAAAGACTTCCATGGCTTACATTTTGCTCGTTACTCTTTTTTCACTCATTTTCTTTGGAATATAATTTGGCCATGGGTCTACTGTTTCCACTTTTCTCTTGCTGCCAACGCATAGCAACTTTCTCTTTCCTTGACTCATTATTATATATGTGATCTAGTAATAGATAGTAGATCGGTTTGGTATTTTAAGAGGAAAATGCCATTCATAGGAATTTGGACAGACGATGTTTGGAGCGTTGCTGGGGAATTTTGGCATCATCGACATATCCATACACATGCAGAGACAGATTGATAGTGATATGGAGAAGCATCCCTGAACGGTCTTTTCTGCCATCCCTCTCTCTTTTGGCTCATTTGTCTTCTGGACAGGAAGACCTCTCTCTCTCTCTCTCTCCCTCCCTCCCTTTTTTTCTTTTAATATATATATATATATATTTATATATATATATTTGGTGTAGTGAAACGTCTTTTGTTGCTGTTTTGGGAAAGCTTGAATATTTTAAGGCAAAGTGGTATTCGTGGATTTACATTGATGGGTGCTTAGTATTGATTATTTGTTTTTGTAAATGAATGAATTTTATGTGTTTGCGTTGTGTGTTTGAGAGAGAGAGAGAGAGAGAGAGAGGTTGATGTTGTGGTATTTGTAAATATTTTAAGACAACAATAAAGTTTACATGATTTCATGTCATTGTTTTATTATTGTTGGAAAGCATTTGACAATCCAAAATATAATATTTCAACAAATAGAATAATGACATGTAAAAATATTTGAAAATATTTAGGTGTTGTATTAACCCTAGTATTTAGATTAAATATTACATATTTTTTTGACAATTGATGGTTAAGTTATGAACAACATTTGATGAGTCTCAAACTCATTTTCCAAGTAGAAAGTAGAGGGTACAAAGTGAGCTCGAAGATCTTCAAACCAATAGAATATCATATTAGCATTGGAATATCATATTAAATGCAGTGAATATTTGGTTTGGGAAATGAGAATGCTACTTCTTTAAATCTTTTATCCCTTATATCTCTTAAAAAAAATGAAGATATTGTAGAGTTGGACCAACCACTATTCCAATTCATTAAATTTAATTGAAACCAATGCTTACCCTTTTCCTCACAATATTAATATTGTAGGCAAGAAAGACAATGAGGGCTATAGGTGGATTTTATAATATAACAAAGTAGACAATAGGGCAAATGTTACTTCACTTTTTATTGTGGTGAGTTGCTACTGTAGAGAATTGCAAACTTGTGTATACTTTGTGTTGTGAAAAATGGGATTATGTAAGCTAATCATTCACCAATTAAATAGCAGTCACATTATGTAAGCATACCGATACACATAAACGACATTGCAACCTTGAAAACACAGTTGTCTTTTGCCTTAGCATCACTTTCCACACCTTCAACTCAATTTCATTGCTTTAACCACCGGTTTGAATCTCTAGGGAGTAGTTTTCACCCTTGCACATTCCACTTGAAAAATGAATTTAAGACTCCTCAAATGTTACATCTTTAACTATGTATTCGGCCAAGTTCAAAAAATAGCAAAACGCCTAATATACTATATATCCCAGAGCCTAGTGCTAAAAGTTATGAATATCTACCAACACCAATAGAGATTAATGGTGGGAATGTATAATAAGGGTGGCAAACCCAAGAATGGGGAAGCATAAGAGGATGCCTTCACTTCTAGATCTGACACGATATCACCGAAAGGATCAACTCTAGGTTGGAAGGGAAGGAGTCCATAGGGAAAGATTGCTTCTTGTGTAATGGATCACACATGGCAAGAAAGTGTCCACAGAGACAAGTAACGAATGCTTTACAAGCTTTTTTATCATCAGAGAAAGAAAAACGAAGAAATAGTATCAAGAGTGGGGGCCATCAGCTATTTATGTGGTATTAGAAAACTGACCAAGCAGCAGAAGGGACAGACAACTACCGGAATCAGATCAAATGAGAACAAGAGAGGTACAAGGGTTAATACAGGGTATGTGACCACATAACATATTGCCGTGAACTCAAGTTAAAATGCAATAGTTTATCCTAAAGAGTAGCCCATGTATGGAGTGCATAGGGATGAGATAGTGTTGACTGGGGAACCATCAACACAAGGGCCATGTGGTATGATTAGGGATGTATCATTGGCATCGGGATTCAAAGGGCTATTCGAGGCACTCTTCAAAGGGTTGGTGGAGTTTTAGAGGAAGCAAGTTGAGGTGAGGTAGCCGACGTCATCAAATATGCTTGGTAAAATATTAAAAGACAGGTACTTCACGAGATGGCTATTCAAAACACTGTCTAGAGAGTCGTGCGTTGTTTTAGAGGAAGCAAGTTGGGGTGAGATAATCAGCACTATCAAACTTGAATTTTGTGGTCAACTGTGCAAGAAGAGGTATTTCATGGGGTAGGATCAATTGTTGAAGGAGAGATCCTATACAACATCTGACATGTGATTAGGTGGCAGTCAAGTTTGCATCCTTTTGTGGAATGTGGTGGCACATTGTAGGAGCAAGTGTCTGTTAAAATAGATCTAAAAGTAGCTTATCTAGTCAACTATTATGCTTAATTTAATCATTCACTATAATTGATTTAATCAACTATCAACCATTTAATCATGATAATTAATTTAGTCAATTGCTATGATTGATTTAATCATTATAATTGATTTAATTATTTCGATTGATTTGATCAATTATATATAATTTGTTAATTTAGTTAATAATTAAAATTGATTTAGTCAATCATTATATATTTGGTTGATTTAGTTAATAATTGGTTTATTCAATTTCTTTAGAAAATTGACTTTATTTTGATTATTTTGCTTATTACCAATTTTTTCGAATTTATTTCCCTTCATTTACTAGCTAACTTTTGTATAAATAGGACCACTCTTCACACTTTATAATTAAGTAAGGAGAGACAATTTTCTCTCTTATAATTAGATTTCTTTTTTCTCGAGGGATAATCTTCTCTTTTGTAATTCTCTTTAGCGATCAATACAAAGAAAGTTCTTTTTCTCATTCTCTTCTTCTTCTTCTTCTTCTTTTTCTTCTAGTTCTTTATATTATATTCTCAATTTTATCTTGATATAATTCTCTATATAAAGTTAGTTCTAGATTGCATGTCTAGAAATATATGAGGAGTCTAATACTGAGATTAAAAATTTTTAGTATGGTATCATAGCAAATTTCGATTCTTTCCTCTTCGAGCTTAGGTGATCTGCTTTTTCAAAACAATTATTTTCATTCACAACCATTTTCTTCCATTCTTCTTACCTCTTCAAATTATTTCCAATGGATTGCTTATATTAAGAGATCCTTAAATTTAAGAAATCTCTTGGGTCACATTACAAAGGACTCTCTTGAGGAGTCGGACCCAATATTCAAAGAATGGAAAATGAGGAATGACCAAGTATGCATCATACTCACAAGTTCTATAGATCAAACTCATAGAGCTATGGTCACCTGCTCTTCAAACTCTAGAGTCCTATGGGATCAAATGTATAATCTTTATGGGAAGAATCAAATTTAGGAGGAGTTTTCAAGATAAAGAGGCGAATCGCTAATATCAAGAAGGATGAGAAGCCTCTCTCTCAATTATTTGCGAATACGAAGACCTTTGGAACAAACTCAAGACTTTGAGACCGATCACAAACGATCTCAAAATTTTATATAAAAAAAAAAGAATGAAGACAAGTCTTTTGGGCTCTTATCTTGCTTGGAAAACAATTCATACATGTTCGCTAAGAAATCCTTCGAATGAAGGATTTTCCTTCCCAAAAAGAAGTGAGATCCATGATTCAATGAGTAAAAGCAAGTATGAAACTTGAGAATACTTCTCAATCCAAAGTAGAAGGGTATGATTTCAATTTGACTACACAAGGACAAGTGGCCAACAAGGTGTAGCACGTGGCCAAAAATGTATATGCTCAATGCAAAAAGCCAAATCAATCACAGGAAAGATGTTGATTTCTTCATCCTCACCTGAGATCTAAGCATTTGAAGAGAATGAGCCAAATCTCCTCAAATATGGCCCAGAATGTAGCATTTGAGTCGACCATCGAGATTATCATATCAAAAGTACTACTCAAGCAAGCAACAACCAATCCAGGTGTTTTCTTAACCTCAACTTTGAATTTTCAAGATTGGTTAGTAGATTGTGATTGTGATCATTACATGGTTAGCAACAAAAAGAAATTTGAAAAACTAAATCTCTCCCAAATCATAAGCCAGTCAAGATTGCTAATGGGTATAATTTAAATGTAAGAGAAATTAGGAAAATTAATTTTTTTGAAAAAAAAAATCTAATACTTTATATGTTTCTAAATTCTCTTCTAATTTTATGTCTATTAGCCAAATTGCTAGAAACCAAAATTGTAAAGTTACATTTGATCCTGATACTGTTATTTTTCAATATCTCAAAACAAAACAAGCGATTGGTAGGGGATTCAAGAGAAACAACCTATATTTTTTGTATCAAGATAACCAACCACACATGGCAGATTAAGGATAAAGTTATATTTTGTGGCATACTAGTTTAGGTCATTCTAGTAAGTAAGTTTTGAAATATCTATTTCCAATGAATAATTGTGAAGATAGATGTTACAAACCTTATACTTTTGGAAAAGAAACTCGAATGCATTATTCGATTTTAGAAACAATTTATAGAAATGCTTTTAATCTTGTACATTCTAACATTTGGATATCCCTAATATTTATAAGTTTTTTTTTAAAAATAAATATTTTTTTTTAAAAAAAAAAAAAAGAANNNAAAAAAAAAATAACACAAAAAAAAAAAAAAAAAAAAAAAATAAAAAAAGAACAAAAAAAAAATAAAAATAAAAAATAAAATAAAAAAAAATTTTTTTATGGGGAAAAAGGGGGAATACATGAATCATAGATTCACAAATTTTCTAGAAGAAAAGGGAATAACCCATCAAAATTTATGTCCATGCACCCTTCAATAAAATGGACTAGTCGAAAGAAAAAATCGACATTTACTTGAGATAGTAAGAATAATCATATTCTATGCTAACATACTTAAAATATTTTGGAGTGAAACAGTTAGTATTGTCACTCACCTAATTAATTGCTTACCCAATAGGATACTCCAATAAAAATCTTTCTTAGAAGTTCTCACTAAGACCAAACCAAACATTACTTACTTAAAAGTGTTTAGATACTTATGCTATGTACATATACCAGAATAGTTTAGAAATAAATTGGACAGACTAGGGAGGCAGTGTATTTTCATACGATATGAGTCATTTCAAAAGGGTTATATATGTTATGATCCTTTGTCTAACAAAATATATACATAAAAAGATGTGATATTTGTAGAAAATGAGTTTTATTTTACAGATACAAGTAAAGAGAGAATACCAGAAAAGGAAGATCTGTAAGTTTCTTGTTAACTCCGAAAGAAGTTAGTAATCCTTCTCGCCAATTGAACAAAGAGGAGAATTTAAAGCAACAGTAAGAGAGAAGATTACTAAAAAATTCTGAGCAAAAAGAAGATGGAAGCTCTTCCAAAATAGAAGGAAGTAGGAAGCAAGAGGAGACCAAACCCAAACTTACTTCCTTCAGAAGCAAATGAGAAATCTCATGACTCGCCATCATCTCCACCACCACTCAGAAAGTCAACAAAGCTAAGGCTCCCTCCATCAAAATGGGAACACTGTATCTCTAAGATTACATCTTATCCCATTGACGACTATTATATTACTACCAACATTTCCTCAGGTCACTAAGTATTTTTGAGTGACATTGATTAAGTACAAGAGTCTAGAAGTTTCAATGAGGCCAATGATCACCTATAATGGAGAAAAGTAATGAAAGAAGAGCTAAATGCTCTCACAAAGAACAAGACTTGGTAAATAATGACTCTCCCAAAAGGAAAGAAAAATATCGATGCAAATGAGTTTACAAAATCAAATATAAAAGTGATGGTTCAATTGATTGTTACAAGACTAGACTTGTGGCTAAAGGGTTAGAGTGGACTATATGATGACCTTTGCACCCGTAACGAAGATGAACACTATAAGGGTTCTCTTGACTCTTGCCATCAATAGGAGCTGGTCAATGTACCACATGGATGTAAAAAATGCCTTCTTACAAGGGAAACTAGAAAAAGAGGTTTACATGCATCTATCTCAAGGGTTCAACCAAAGTCACGAAAGACAAGTGTGCAAATTGAAGAAAGCCATCTACGATCTCAAACAATCTCCTTGGGTCTGACATGCAAAACTAAACTATACACTTCTCAGTAACAATTTTAAAAAATACAATAGTGATTCCTCTATAATTACTAAATTTGATAATAAAAGAATCACTATTGTGATCATATGTGTTGATGATATCATTGTTATTGGAAGTGATATGAGTCATATTGGTTAACACAAAAATTTTCTTAAATCTAGTTTTAAAATTAAAGATTTAGGACTACTAAATTATTTTTTAGGAATAAAACTTACCTACCCTCATAAGGGGTTTTGTAACACCGGACAAGTCCGGTGTGTAAAATTAACTCAAATGGGTTAATTGAAAATTTTTATATTTTATGAAAATATGAGAGAAATAATTAATTTGATATAAATGTGAAATTCTACTCTTTGGGTTGTTCAGAAACCCCTTAGGTACTTGATCGGTAGATTATAAAATTTTAAATGATCATTTATTAAAATGTTGGTGTTCGGTAGGTTTTAATTGGTGTTTAGTATTTAGTAGAGAATTGATATTTTTGTGAGAATTGACTTGTTGGTAGTGACCACCCCTAGAAGATATCAATTTCCTGACTATCGTTTTATTTCCACCAATAGGTATATTACTATCGCTAACAATTGAAACTTCTGTTGGTACTTACCTACCAGTGACTGTCATATGTCTCTCAATCTTCTTAGTGTTAAACACTTTTATAAACCCATCAGTATTTTTACCTCGCTGACATATTTATTTTTCATCGGTGCATTGACCGAACGCTTAACATTTTCAAATCTCCTCGGTATGTGGTGTAATCCATGAAATTTTGAGACTTGTTTGGCACTACCATTTGTATTTTGTATCTCCTGGTGCCATCCAATAAGTAGAGAACCACTCGGTACTTTCAATTTATACATTTCCAAATATGGCTATCGGTATTACTCATTGGTATCTTTACATAACAATTTCCTTATTTCCATTCGACTGTGGGTTGCTTGCATCCACTGAGATTTGTGTTGACCGAACAACACTCCCATTCAGCACTTGAATCCAACTCAAGTTGAATTGCACCTCTCCAATTTTCTCCTCTTCGGTACATACACACACATATGCTAACTTGTAAATTTTTTCAAAGTTCCTATGGGTCACACTAGCAAATTCTTCAAAGTCCCTTGTCGGTCATGCTGTAGTCAAGCTCATTTGTTTCCAATGTACCCTTCGGTCATGCCAAGCTCATTTGTTTCCAATGTACCAAGAAGACTTAAAAATTTGCTTTTCCATCGTCACTTGCTCATATTGAGATTAGAACTTGACCTTGCATTCATCCAAAAAAGTCATTCCCCACCATGCCATTTAAACACCTTAATCACATTACGAAAAATTAATTTTATATCTTATATTTTTAAATATTCTAATTTTTTATCATTTTTAATTTATTTTCTATAAGTTGGTACTTCTCATTTCAAACTTTTCTACACATTACCGATCACTCATCTCTCAATAAATAAAATTTTAAATGCTAGAATTCACTGGGATAAGTCTTTAAATTACAAATAAGGGTTTGTTGGACACTTGTGTAAGTTGAAAGTGAAGGAGGAAAACGAAGTAAATCAGAAAAAATGAGTTTATAAATAAAGAGTAGTGGTGGGACATTAAAAACCACGACATCCAAAACTCCACTTCTTCTTTGTCGCTCTTCTTCCTCTCGGTTCACACATTTTCTCTCTCTCTCTTCTTGTTTCCTTCAAAGATCAATCAAAATACCACCGAAATCCATACTCTAAAATTTCCAAAACTCATAACCCAATGTCTAAAAGTTTAACTCTAGTGAGAAATTTGAAGTCTTCTAGTGAGAGAAAACCTAGGGTTTGACAGTGGTTAGACTTGAAGCGAAGTTGGTGACAACAATTTAGGTAATCTTCTTTTCTAACTTGGGTTTACTTTAATCTTTCATGACTTTGGATTTTATGCTGAAATTAGATGAATTAATTTGGAGGAAATTTGTGTCACCGAGAGTGAGAGAAAAGTTAGAGTTTTGAATGTTTGACTTATGGGTTGTGATGATGTGATAAATATTAATTGTTTGGTTATTTAATGATGTTCTGTTAGAGTTGGGGAAATCTGATCAAGGCCAAACTCTTGCTGTGAGAAAAAGAAACTGGGAGTAACTACCCTTACTTACACTGTGAGTGGATACATGTTTATGGTTATAAGTGAGAAAATGTTTTATATTGATTTTATGAATACTTTTTAATGATTTTATAAATATTTTTAAAATTGTTTTAAAATTATTTTATGATTGTGGAGTGTCCCGAAAGGGAATTTGAAATAAAGAATACATCCATGTGTTGTTTAGAAATAATGTGTCATATTTATCGATTTGTGTTGAATACGATTAATTGGATTCATGCACTGAGAATAGATTTAAATAATTATTGGCATATTTTGATATATGATATGATGATTGTGAATTGGTAATGTGTGAATGGTTAATGGATATAGTCATTCTCTCCACGAAGCGCCCCAATGGAGTGACGTGGTTGAGCGTTTATTTGGCTGAAGAGGTAGCTACGCTCGAGAGATGTCTTCGAAACCCTCCCTTTAGATTGGTCTAGTCATAACCCAGAGGAGGGCCGAGACAAAACCAAGGTAGGGGATAATGTGTATGATTGATGATGATGAGAACCCCTTAGTGGTTCCACCATTGGTCAGGGTTAAGCGTTTGGTGGAAAGATTTTGGCAACCCATTGGTTTTTGAAAAACAAATGAATATAACTGGAAGCATATAATCTGTTTCTTATGATTTGCGGAATCTTAATTGAAATTTGATGGTATGATGAATTTAGATTTTCCTACAACACAAGCGATATGATTTTAGATAAATATTTGACATATCCACAATCCCTCCTAATTTATTATTATAACATGTTATACATTCACTGGATATTTCTATACTTATCAATTTCTCTCCATTTTTATAGAGGATGTTTAGTTAATTCGTGTGGTCTTTTAGAGTTGGATTTTTGGGAGAACTACTGTCAGAGATTTCTTTGGGGTGTAGACTTACTTTTGTTTTGAGATATTGATAGTTGACCCAAGGCGGGCATTCTATATATATAAAAAAATCTTTGTTAACTTATATAACTCTGTATTTTGATTACTGTTAGATTTGGTTATGAGTAAATATTTATTGAGAACTCTTAATTTATTTTTATGAAATTTACTTGGGAATTATGGTTGGTTCTGTTTTCCATCCCTATAGAGAGAATTGTGTTCAATTTGGTTGATGACATTTGGTGATCGGGATGACCTATGGTTTTATTTGATATTTTGAATACCTTGCGAAGCCTTGGAGCACGGGTGAGATTCACACGTGTTCAGGGTAGCACGACGGTTGTCAGGTGTTTGGACCTATGGGTTAGGGCGTGATAGGTTTGTCCTATCCCAAACAAAGTACACTCTTGAGCTTTTGTAAAAAATAGGTAAATTAGGAGCAAAACCAACCATTAGCCCTATGTCAACCTCTGATGAAGGGAAAGATGCTGATCTACTTTTCACAGATATATAGAGGTGCTAGAGAGTCACTAGGAAGCTTATTTCCTAACTATCACCAGACCCGACATTGCATATACTATGAGTAAAATCAGTCAGTATATGCATGCTCTTAAGGCTAAGGTGTGCCATTGGAAGGTGGGCTATTATGCTGCATAGTGGGTCGGAGATTCAATAGATAGAAGATCCACCGCAGGTTATTGCATGTTTGTTGGTGGAAATCTCATATCCTGAAAGAGCAAGAAACAATCCATAGATTTAAAATCAAGTACAGAAGATGTGTACTAAGTCATAGCAATAGCAACTAGCAAAATCAATTGGTTAAAGGCTTAGTTGAAGAATTGGAATTTCTAGTCATTTCCCTATCAAACTCTACAATCAGTTTGCTATTCACATACTTCTGATTCTATTTTCCATAAGAGAACAAAACATACTAAAATTGATTGTCACTTCATGCGCCAAAAGGTTGAAGATATGACCATAGTCACTTCCTATGTGAAGAGCAATGAGCAGCTTGCTGATATTTTTATCAAAGGAACTGCAACAAGTCACATGCAAAACATTCTCAGTAAGTTAGGTTCCATAGATATCTACTCGCCAAACTTGAGAGGGAGTATTAAAATAGATCCAAAAGGGTTCATTGATTGATCTAATCAACCATTATGGTTGATCAAATCAATCATCAACCATTCAAGTATAATGATTGATTTAGTCAATTGTTATAATTGATTTAATCATTACGATTGATTTAGTCAATTATATATATTTAGTTGATTTATTCATTCATTAAGATTGATTTATTCAACTATTATATATTTGGTTAATTTAGTTAATGGTTGATTTATTCAATCATTATATTTTTAGAAAATTGACTTTATTCTGATTATTTTTCTTCTCACTAATTTTATTTAAATTTCTTTCATTTCCTCAACTAGCTAGTTATAGGATCCTTCTCCATACTTTGTAATTAAGCAAGAAGATATAATTTTCTTTCTTGCAATTAGGTTTCTTTCTTCTCAAGAATTCTCTTTAGCAATATAAAGAAAGTTTGTAACACCGAAAATTCGGTGTAAGGAATTTTTATTTAATTATTAAATGTTCCTTGTAAAATTTTGGGAGAAATCGGATTTGCATTCGACCTTGAGTCTTGGATGTAACGCCGAAAAATTTAATAATTAGATTTTTCAATTTATTTGTTCTATATAAGTTACCAAGTGTTGGGTTTTCAATTAAATAGCTATATTTATCACAAAGCATAGATTGGCTTGGTGGTGATAGAGAAAAGGAAGACTTGGGTTCAAACCTCCTTGTGTGCAATGTGGGATGGAGTTCTTGAGATTAAAATGCAAGCCATCTCATGCAAAGAAGAACAAGGACAAGGATGTCCCATAAGAGGGGAAAAAAAAAAAGAAAGAAGTGTGTGTGTGTGAGGACAAGGACGCCTTGTCCAACAAACAAGGCACCTTGGACGTGAATTGAGCAAGGGAAAGGATACCTTGTTTGATGGTTGAGTCGCCCCATGTATGGGAAATGAGGGGGCGAGGCGCCTTGTGCCATTAAAGAGACGCCTTGTGCATCCATGTAGAGGGCAAGATGAAGAGGGAGGACGACTTACGTAGGAAAAACATGAGAGTAGGACGCCTTAGGAGCTTGGTGAGACGACTCATTTGGCCTGTAGTGCATGCTTCTAGGAGTTGAAAGTCACGAGACGCCTTGCTTGAAGGGTTGAGGCGCCTTATGCAAGTGCTAAGGAGAGTAGGATACCCTAAGGAGATAAGTGAGGCACCTTACATGTGTGCAGAGAAGAGTCTCTGAGCCTTATAGTTGATGAGTCACCCTACCTGAGTCAATGAGGCGCCTTGCATACACTGCAACATAAGGATTCTAAGGAGATGACATGATGAGGCACCTTACCATTCGCCTAAGACGACCTGGAGCCTTAAATCCATAGAGCGAGATGCCTTGTTCTCTGTACAGGTCACCTTGCCCAGTCGATTTTCACCAATTGGAGTTATAAAATGACCATTATACCCTCCAAACCTCAATATAACCTAGAATAAAGAAAGGGTAAAATGATAATTTCACATTTTCACTAACAATTTATTCCTATTTCTCTCATTCATTTCTCATTTTCTCTCCCGACCAATAAACTCTCTCTCTCGACCTTCTCTCTCTCTCTCTCTACATTTAATCTTTCACTCTTTAGAAAAATTTAATACCCTCATTAAATCACTCAATCAAACACCCAAAACCCCAATCAAACTTAGGGAAGGATGAAATTTGGGGGAAAAATCTAGGGTTTCATACGCGAAGAGGAGATTTTGGGATTTTTGCAATCCGACACTTATAGCTCATATCAACCATGAAATAAAGGTAATTTCTTACTCTTAATCTTGGGTTTAACTTCTTTAATATTAAATTTGATAGTATTGTTAAGACTTGATGCAATTTTAATTTCAGATCAAAACCATAGGTTGGTAATTAGTGAAATTTGGGGGAAATTGATATGTAAAATTGTAGAAGGGTCCAAATAAGGTGCAAATAGTGGAAATGGAACCATGAACATAGATTTTTGGATTTGGGAAAAAAATTAGGGTTTGTGTAAAATTAGAAAAAAATTTATAAAACCTAGAATTGTGTATAATTTAATGTGGAATTGTGATTATTGATTTAGGATAACCCATTTGGAATTTGAAAGGAGTTACATTGAGTCAAATTGTGAAATTGGGAGTGTTCACCCTCTCAAAAGGTGAGTAGATGGTTCATTGTGCCTTTAAATGAGAAAATTATTTTAAATTTTTTAATAAATGCTTTTGAATGATTTTATATGTTTTATATAAATTTTTGTGATTGTGGCATGTTTGAAATGAAAATTTGAATCACGTATGCATCCATTGTATTTATAAATGAATGTGTGTTATATGATGTTGGATATTTGATTCATGAATGATTTGGTATGATTTTGGGAATTGATTGTTGAAACATGGCACATGGAATATGATTTGGATATTTGTGAAAGGATGGTGCATGAAATAAATGACTATAGTCATTATCTCCATAGAGCGACTCGACAGGGTGACATGATTGGGGTTGGATATGTGGGGAAGGTAGACGTGGCTCCCTCTACCGAAGTCGTGTTATATCTGGACGCACCCCGGTGAGGTATGAGTCAACGCCAAAAAAGGGAGATTTAGTATTTCGAAATATATGGGTTAAAAACCTCTTGGCGGGCTTTCGTTTGGGTTCGGCCAAATCTTGAGCAAGAGTGATTTCTTAGGGAGATCCCATGATTTTTGGAAAATCTAAAATCTATGGATGCTTGTTTGTTTGAATTATTATGATTTGTTAAGACTATTTTATATCTAAAAAGTTGTTTATGAATATACTTTGATTTCCTCACATTCACCCCTCATTTATAGACACGATCATGTCATTGCACTCCACTTACTGAGTATTCACATACTCGCCCATCTCTTCTATATTTTTCAGAGGAAACTTAGGTGAGAGACATCAATTTGGAGTCGGTTGAAGGTATTATTTTGCTAATCTTGTATAGGTATCGATGATGTAGGTTTTATTTTTGGAATTGATGTAGTATAACCCATGGAAGGAAACAATTGTACTATTCTTTTGGTTTGCATTTGATTGATACTTGCCCTATCTCTTGAGGTAAGTATTGGTAGAATCCACACTTGGTTATTGTGGAACTTGTTTAATTTTGTTTAAAATTTATCTTTTGCAAAACTTATTGTTTTATTGGGATATTGGACTTTATTGTGAATTTTGAGATATCTAAAATTTTGTAAAAAATTTTATTAAGAATCCTTTGATCGGTCGGGATGGCTTTATGTATGCATTTGATTTTGATTGGTTGGGATGGTCTCATGCATGCCTGTTGTGATAAAATGGACTACGATGGTCCTTTATATGCTGTTGAGTTGTTTTTAAAATATGTTGAACAGGGTGAATGTCTTGCGGTATCCCGATATATGGGGAGATTTTACCCGTATGCCGAGATAATGCGGCGGCTGTAGTGTGCTTGACTCGAAGTTCGGGGCATGACAGTTTTTTTTCTTCAATCTCTTATTCTTCTTCTTTTTTGAGTTTTTGATATTATACTTTCAATTTTATCTTGATATAATTCTCTTACATAAAATTGGTTCTAGATTATATGTTTAGAAATACACGAGAAGTCTAATACTGAGATTAAAATTTTTCAACGGTACCTTACAGGGCTCGACATATCAACTTCATTAGAGGATGGAGGTGACTTCCTTGCTTGGAGAGTATTGGTTGGCACAACAGGTTCGAAGGAGAGTTAGTTAGGGGAAGATACCTGTTAGATGATGGTGACACTATTACATAACGGAAGCATATAATAAATTTTTGAAATCGTTAAACAGTAAAGTTCGCAGTATACCTCAATGAGCGATATAAAAAATTTCAGAAACCGCAGACTCTTTTATTGAACAACTTACAGTCAGGGTGATAACCACGAAAATCAAACTATCATCATAGCATCACAACGTCTCAACCCTCAATTCGGTGATTTTTGTGACGATTGGAAAACCCTCTCAATGAGATTTTTCACTCTAAAAAATGAATGTGCCATCTCTATTCTTCTCAACAATGATACAAAGTCCTCACTCACAAAATTGCTATTCACGTCCAACACATAGTTAGAATAATTGAGTTGGTTAATGGGAGGTTATTAGATCATAGGATAATGGGAGTTATCCCATTATTCCTATTTAAATTTAAATATTTTTACTTTGGTAAAATGACTCTACGTGGACATTTACCAATATCTCCCACTTGCACATGAGGACATTTTACTTCCGTCATTAGATCACAATTCATGCGATGCATCACGTCACCCTACTGGGCTTTCATACAGGGTTGGATATCGTGCGACTAGTGAGTACACCTGCAAACAAAAACTTCTCAACACACCTGTTAGGATAATCGAGTAGTCACCGTTAGTTCTAAAAGAAAGCTCGCTGTACCCAAAATCCAAGACTAATTATATCCATCGAGCTACTTTTCTCATAAAAAATAATCCCAAGAAATCGCTCGTTCATTATTATGTTCAAATCCCTACATGTATGAATATAAAAGATCGGTCGGTGAATACAATACAATGATGCAATGTCAATTGGTTTTTCTTTTCCCAAACTCGAAACTATCAATTTCAACTCAGCTGCTTTCCTAAACCTGTCGCTCAGATCTCAATTTAACTTCTAGGCTCTCGGTAAACAGATTAAAGTAGCAAACACTGAATTAGGATCTCAAGAGACAACCGAAAATAATAAGGGTACAAGAGATCCAACCCAATGGATATCTGGGATAAATATCAAATTAATGTATCAAGCAAAATAGCTGCCAATATCCCTAGTCATCTTACCACACGTGGTATGAAATACGTGCCACAGTGTTATCTCTCATCTCTCCAAAGGACATACGTCAGATTTCTCTAACACTGTACAGGTATGAGACTCAATTTACATATAAGACTTTACTCAGAGATCTCAGAGAGAGTACCTCATAGACAATATCACAAATCGCAGGTGATATCTGAGATCTCAAATCTGGCTATTTACAGACAACATGGATGTGGGTACGTCCATGTCGGTCATGTCACATATGATCTCATCTTGAACACGTATTAGGGTAACTTTTGCTCTAACAGGGCTACTCTCAAACCCTCTTACAGTTCGAAACCGTCTCATCTCTGCTCTCTCAGAGTTGGAAGTAGTCACTTGTATGAGAGAATCAACCTCGTCTGCCTGACATATCTATTATCACATCACAGAGTATATATATGATAATAAAAGTAAGTGCATTAAATAAAATATAACACAAGTGTGACTAAATAATGTACAATAATCATATATATATATATAGAAAAATCAATAAGCATCAATGTCATCAAAATAGTACAAGATGAGAAATATCAATAAATACCCAAACCTAATGACTCCCTATACCCTAAAAAGAAGTCTCTAGTGATGGGTTTGGTGAAAAGGTCAGCAACCATGTTGTGTGTAGAAATGTACTTGATGATCACTTCACCCTTTTCGATGATATCTCTTACGAAATGGTATTTGGTGTCAATGTGTTTGGTTCTACTATGGAAATTAGGGTCTCGAGTGTAAGCGATAACGGCCTGATTATCACAGTAAATCATTACTGGCCTCCCACTATCTGTTACAATTTCTAAGTTATCCAATAGTCTCCGGAGCCAAATACTCTCCAGAGCTGCAACTGAGTAAGCCACAAACTCAGCCTCCATCGTAGATAGAGAAACACATATTTGCTTTTTATTATTCCAAGAGATGGCCTTGCCATTGAGCAAGAAAACAAAACTCGATGTCGATTTGAGCTTATTCAGATCGCCTCCTCAATTGGCGTCTGAATAACCCACAAGGCGCAAATTGCCTCCTCCATAACATAGGCAGAAGTTTGCAGTTCCCTTAAAATATCGAAAAATCTTTTTTACTGCTCTCTAATGACCCCTTCCAGGATTTGCCTAATATCTGCTCACTAGATCGACTACATAACATATGTCCGGTCATGTATACAACATTGTATATATTAAACTTCCCACTGCACTGGAGTAAGGTACTTGACTCATTTCCCTCACTTTTTCCTGAGTTTTAGGACACATTTCCAGACTCGGGCCGTCACCTTTAGCGATCAGAGTATCTGTGAGATTACAATCACTCATCCCAAAGTGCTTGAGAATTTTCCTATATAGGTCTCTTGTGAAAAAGCTAATGTCTTTCTCGAGCAATCCCTCTGGATCTGAACTCCAAGGATGAACTCAGCTTCACCCATGTCCTTCATATCGAAGCTGGATAACAACCATGTTTTAATGGTTATCAGATACTCAATATTGTTCACAGTCAACATTATGTCATCCACATACAATGACAGGATCATAAAAGAGTTATTGGACAGTATCAGATAGACACAATGATCCTCCTCAACCATCGTAAAACCGTAAGATATCACCACCTCATGAAATTTTAGGTACCACTGCTTGGATAACTGTTTTAGGCTGTATATCGACTTCTGAAGAGGATAGACCTTATCCTCTTGACCTACCAAAATCAACCCAAGGGGTTGTTCCATGTAGATCTCCTCATCCAAACTCCCGTTACGGAAAGCAGTCTTAATGTCCTTTTGTTTGTATGTAACCTTTGGCTACCAGATGAGTCTTATACCTCTCGATCGATTTGTTGGCCTTCCTTTTGTTTTTGAGAATCCACTTGTTCCCAATGGCCTTTTTATCCTCAGGTAACTTAACTAGGTCCCAGACCCCGTTAACTCTCATTGATTCCATTTCCTCCTACATGGCCTGTAACCATTGGTCCTTTTCTGGACCCTCGAGAGCCTCCTTGAATGTTCTCGAATCTTCATTGTCCTCGAGAGTCACAATGAGGATCTCATCCTCAATCGGGAAATGACAACGAGGTACATATCCCCGACTACTCCTACGAGGAAAGAGAGCCCCCTCACTTTCAGAGAGACCACTCCCACTAGGACCAAAATCCGTAACAGGCTCTTGAGTTCCGTTGTTGGGCTTAGCTGAACCACTAAGCTCATCCATCTCATAGAAGGTGAAGTTTCAATCGATTCCTCCTCTTTTAGGAAAATCATTCTCGAGGATCGTGGAATCACGAGAATCAATCTTAGTAACAGTGCCATTCGTATGTTCTCCTAAGAACACATGTCCCTTGGAGTGTCGATGGTATCTTATAAAGATACATTTATTTTTTTGCAAGCCTAACTTGCCATACTGATGCGAGGAATCATGAACATAAGCGGCACAACCTCATGGCCTCAAATGGCTAAGGTCAGACTGCCTTCTTGTCCAAAACTCGTATGAGGTGCTGACTATGAACTTCGTTGGGACACGGTTAAGGACGTAGGCGGCAGTCAATAACGCATCCCCCTAATGGGAAATAGGTAAATTGGTTTGTGCCATCATCAACCTCACCATCTCTAATAGCATCCTATTCCTTCTCTCCGCTACTCTGTTTTGCTGCGAAGTAGTAGGAATAGTCAGTTGTCTCATAATGCTTCGCTTGAAACAGAGCTCTTTAAACTGCTCAGACAGATACTTGCGCCCCCAATCGGTTCTGAGAGTTTTCACCCTTAACTCTAGTTGATTCTCAACCTTGCTAATAAACCTCTTGAACCACTCTAGTGCCTCAGACTTGTGCAAGATCAGGTAGACGTAACTAAAACACTTATAGTCTTCTATAAACGTAATGAAATACATGGCTCCGTTTCGGGCTCTCATATTCATGGGTCCGCAAATATCGGAATGGACCAATTGCAATGGAGTCCCAGCTCTTATTGATTTCCCAAATGGTTTTCTCATAGTTTTGCTTGCTAGGCAAAACTCACATAAGGGCAACTCGACCTTGATTAGCGGGTCCATTAAGCCGCTCACAGCTAACCGGTTCGTCCTCTCTTACCCTATGTGACGAAGTCTACTATGTCAAACAATCACATCATCAACTACACTATCAGATGCAACGACAATAGGAGAAGAAGGATAATCTCATAAAATGAAATCAAATCCAATACATAAAGTCCCTCATGGACTAAACCAAAACAAATTAAAGAATTGTCATGATAAATGGAAACTCTAGAGTTTTCTAACAAAACAGAATATCCTAACTGATCTAGACATTAGACAGATATGAGATTCCGCCCAATCTTGAGAGCATATAACACATCATGTAGATACAGGACTTGTTATTTTACAGCAACAGCTTGCACGTACCAATCCCTCTCACTCCTACAAATGCTCCGTTCCCCACATATAGTCTCATCGCATGGAGACTCAAATGGTGGAACTCCACATATGTGTTCCTATCACGAGCTGCATGCCTGAGTCTACAATCCACAAAGGAGATGAGTTAGTGAACATCACACTAGATGACACATAACTCAGACCATGTAAAGAAGAAGGATGTACCTTTCACTTTTCATACTCGCGTGCGAAATGCTCATGCTTACCACACATGTAGCATTATACCTTACTTTTATCGAGCTCATTCTTTTTGCATTCTGCCCTTTCTTGTCGGTCTTCATAGACAGCTTCTTCTTGCCGTGGCCTTTGATCTTCTTTTCATGCTTATGCCATTTGCGCTGAGTACCCTGGGAGCCTTTACTCAACTCTACTATATAATCATGACCTGAAGCAGACCTGCTCATCTCCTGGCACTCTTCCTCGAGGTCACAATGCCTACTCACATCCATGAAAGTACGGATACTCTCAGTGTATGTGAGATAGGTTTTAACCATATCCCAGGAGTCAGAAAAAGACTGAATCACACACAGTACCCAAAACTCATCAGACATAGGCTCTCTCATACTCTTCAGAGAGGCAATTATATTCGACATGTGCATCAAATGCTGTTTCATAGTATGATTGTGTCTCTTCTTGTACGTGATGAACTTATAGGTCAGCATCCTCAACTTAAAAGCTGATCGGGAGCCGTAATGCCCTTTCAGAGCAAACCAGACCGACATCGCAGTAGGATATTGCTCATACACCGGGATCAGCTTATCGTGCATACTACTCAGAAGGATCACCCTAGCTTGACCATCCTTCTTTTTCCAAGCATGATAGGCCTCTTGATCTCGTTTAGCCTGTGGCGTGTTACCCTCCCCGGGGTCTGCCATCTCGTGCTTAAAAACCTGCCTGAGTTCTTGTTCCTCGAAAACAAATTGAACCTTCCGGTGTCAAATGTCATAGCTGTCAAACTTCAGTTTGTCTCCCTTCACGAGATCCAAAATGACAGTCTTTATTGCAGTCATATCTTTGTCACATAGAAAAAAGAGACATTAGTGACAATTGATACTTAATATCACAATTTTGTGCATCTTACAAATCATCAAGATCCAAATGACTCGAATACAGACCCCAAGACGAGCGTATAAGTCAACGGACACCATACACCATAATTCGGGATTGCATCTCACCATTCGGACTAAAATTAGGTATACAAAAACTCACAATTAGTCATATTTTTGGCATAAAACCCTCAAAATTTGGAAAAATTCCATTTCTGGGCTAGCTTACACGCTGCCGAGAGGGTCTACATGCCACCACATGCTGGCGGCGCATCCCCACGCGCCTGCACGTGCCAGGGAAAGCTTGGGGCGCGTGCCAGGTGCACAGTGCGTCTGGCATGTGCCGCACGTTAGCTCTACGCGTTGGTGCACGCGCCAGACGAGCAGGGGCATGGGTCACGTGACTGCATGCGCGTGACCTGATTGTTGGGTTGGGTTTCTAGTCATGGGCGCGGGTCGGACCCCTGTTCCGGACGGGTTGCGGGTTGGGTCTGGATCTAGGTCGTAACCGACCCAGACCGGACCCCGGTTGCTCAAGCGCGCCTGGGTCTTGGGTCAGGTCTTCTTCGCCCGACGATTCCTGCAACCGGGTCTTTCGACCCGACTATTAGAAATCCCCTTTTCTGGCCCCGTTTTCACCGGATTTTTTAAGGAATCTTTAATTCCACTTATTCCAACCATCCTTAACTCGATTTTTGAAATAATCAGGCCATAATCTCGGTATTTTTTGAGTCCAAAATTCCGGTCTTTCACGGTCAATTTTGAAACTCCACTTTCCGGCAATATTAGCACACAAAATGCATGCCAAAATGTAGATCATGATGTTAGGAAACTATATCTACTAGTTTCATGCAAAGATTTGCCCTAAATCTAGACAACTCTGGGGTTTAAAGGTCTCGATCAGTATTCACGGTCGAGAGCTTCAACCAAAATTTTCTTGAACTAAACGTACTCAGAAAATTACAAAAAATTTATTTCGTGATCTACGTGACATGAATAACAATATGGTATAATCAGATTCACGAAACTCATTCGTGATCCAAACTCCAATTTTTGTACCCTATAATTATTTTATACCCGTAATTAATTCCGAAAATTTATTAAGAAAATTACAAAAAAATTATTTTCGTGATCTATGTGACATGAGTAATAACATGGTATAATCGGATTCACGAAATTCATTCGTGATCTGAATCCTAAATTTTATACCCTATATTTTTTTATACCCATAATTAATTCTGAAAATTTATTTTAAAATAAATCTAACAATTGCTCTGATAACAATATTAGATGATGGTGACTATCACGTAGCGAAAGCATATAATAAATTTTCAGAATCGTTAAACAGTAGAATTTGCAGTATAGCTCAATGAGCGATGCAGAAAATTTCAGAAACCGTAAACTCTTTTCTTAAACAACTCGCAGTTGGAAGATAACCACGAATATCAAACAATCACTACAGCGTCACAGTGTCTCAACCCTCAATCCGATGATTTTTGTGAGATCGGAAAACCCTCTCAATGAGATTTTTTACTCTAAAAATTAAATGTGCTATCTCTATTGTTCTTCTCAACAATGATACAGAGTCCTCACTCACAAAATTGTTATTCATGTCTAACACATAGAATAATTGAGTCGGTTAATGGGACGTTATTAGATCATGGGATAATGAGAGTTCTCCTATTATTTTCATTTAAATTTAAATATTTTTATTTTGGTAAAATATTTCTACGTGGGCATGAAATTTACCAACAATACCTGATGCTCATGGCGCTAGAGGCGGCTAAGTTGTTTCTTGGGGAAATGAAAAGACAAAATTTGTTTTAGGGGGAGCGCTAAAGGTGGGAACCACCACGAGGGTGGTGGTACGAGTACAACTAGAAAAGAATTGACCCTAACACATTGAAGATGGGTTTTTGATGGCAGTAGGAGCAGGTATGTTTTTTTTTGTTTGACAGGTTTCAAAACGTGAGTGTCGCATCAGGTGGTGAAGGCGAAGACCACTGGTGAATAGGAAAGATGATCGAACACGTGAAGTTTACACTACAGCAGCAGAGATCAATGCATGGAAGAGTCAACAGATAACTTCAGCAATGCATAGAACCAATACCAGTAAAGTAACCAGCAGGGTTGAAAGAGAAGTCAAACCCCCCAACAACATTGAAGAATCAACTTCACTTTGACAATCACTTTGCAATGGAGGGCCTTGCAAGTCAAGTACTAAAGAGATCACCTTGACGGTAACTGATAGACGAGAAGAGCCATGAAGCAGTGATTTGTTGGGAGAACACAAGTGACAACATTGGCCTTGAACACAGAAGTGTTTGATGTCAACATCATTCAAGCCAAGCCGGTCGAGGATTCCCACAAATTGAGTTTGGGAGAATCTTTTGATGCGTAGTTTCTACACCAACTTTAACAAGTGGCCACGCCTCATCCACAAGGAGTTTCGTCTTGAAACTCTTTGTAACAAAACCAAGTGTTTGACCATTTTACATTTTTGGCTCAAATGCCTAACTCCAAAAATGCCCTGTACAACTCATTAGTCATTTCAATGTTTCTTTCTATTATACCTGTTGTAAATGTTTAAAAAGTTTTGTCTGGAATAACAACTCACGACCAGAGAAAGAAACTTATTGCCCTTTGGTGTACACTACCAAGAAAAAGGGTATCAATAACGAATAAAAAACGGGTATCAGTGATAAAATGATCCGTCATTGATAATAAATATTTTGTCGTTAAAACTTTTTAGCGATGAAAAATTAGCGACGGTTGAAAGTCACATCGTTAAATTTAGCGACAGAAATATTTCTGGTGGAAAATTTAATGACAGAAATTTTTCATCGCTAAAAAAACTATCATTACTAGAAAAAGGGCCTTCAGCGACGGAAATTACCGATGGATAAAAATCCTTCGCTATTAACGACGGATTACTGATGGAAAAGATTTAGCGACGGAAAATTAGCGATGAAAATTTTCCGTTGCTAAATCCGTCGTTAAAACTTTTTCGGACAAATTTACGACGAATTTAGCGACGGAAAATTTCTGTTGCTAATTTTCCGTCACTAAAAGTTAAATTTTTTTTTTGTTAAATATAATTTCTTTTTGTTTTTATTAAATATAATTTGTATTTTTATTAAATATAATTGTGTTTTTTTATTAAAAATAATTTTTTATTAAATATAATTTTATGTTTTGATTAAATATATTATTATCTTTTGATTAAATATAATTTTGTATTTTTATTAAATCTAAATTTTTGTTTTTATTAAATATAATTTTATATTTTTATTAAATATAAATTTTATTTTTATTAAATATAATTTTATTTTTTTGTCAAATATAATTTTATTTTTTTGTTTAATATAATTTTTTGTTTTTATTAAATATAATTTTGTATTTTTATTAAATATAATTTTGTATTTTTATTAAATATAATTTTATTTTATTAAATATAATTTTGTATTTTTATTAAATATAAATTTTTGTTTTTATTAAATATAATTTTTATTTTTATTAAATATAATTTTATTTTTTTATTAAATATAATTTTGTATTTTTATTAAATATAATTTTTATTTTAATTAAATATAATTTTTTATTTTTATTAGATATTATTTTTTGTTTTTTAAATATAATTTTATGTTTTTATTAAATAAAATTTTATATTTTTATTAAATAAGTGAACTGTATTTTTAATATTGAGAGTTACAAATAAGTATAGAAGTAGACAAAAAAATAAACTAATAACACAGATGTAATGGTCGTATGGTGGTTAAGGTTCTCAGGTTCCTTCTCTCACACCCGGGTTCACTACATTTAAGGCGCGGGCGGCAAGGCGCGGTGCCACGAGTCCAACCGGCAGGCGGGTGGGTTGGGCGGGCGGTTTCGGGCATTTGGGTTTACTATTGTTACTCACATCAGCGACAGAAAATTTCTGTCACTAAATCCGTCAGTAAAACAAATTAGCGACAGAATTTTTCGTCGCTAAAAAATCCGTCGCTAATTACCGACGGATTAATTACGGATAAATTCCATCGCTAAAAAATCTGTCGCTGATCTTTCGCTAAAATTAGCGAGGTGACTTTCAGCGACGGAAAAATCCGTCGCTGAAGTCGTGTTTTCTGATAGTGTATCGATAATCTTTCGGTAATTTAAAAAATATGAAAATATATTAGCGACAGATTAAACGAAAAATTTTCTGTCGCTAAAAAATTCATCGCTAATCCGTCAATAATTTAATTTAACATTTTCCAAATTATTCTAAATTATAGACAGATTAGTATCGTTAATCCGTCGCTGAAAATTGTGCGTCCTAAGCGCATGCGCCCGCACGCCCATACCTATTCCCGCCCACATACGTGCATACAGGCCGCTGCTCATGCTCGCCCATGCCTACCCGCACACAAGCACAGGCCGCTACCCATGCTGGCCCACCCAAACACGCGCACAAGCCGCTTCCCATGCTCGCCCATGCCCGTCCGCGCATGCACACAGGCTACTGCTCATGATCGCGCCCATCTTTTTCTTTGTTGAAAAAATACTCTTACCGAGATTCAAATTTAGGTTTTCAAGTATATTTTGAGTTATCTTAACCATGGATTCTCAAGTATATTTTGAGTTATTTTAACCATTGTGCTACAATCACTTATGTGTTATTTAATTTTTTTTAATTTTTATTTTACTTTCGATTTCACTCTCACCATTTAAAACACAATACTCTAATTTAATAAAAATACAAAATTATATTTAATAAAAAAAAAATTATATTTAATAAAAAAACAATACCCTAATTTAATAAAAATACAAAATATAAAAATTATATTTAATAAAAATACAATACCCTAATTTAATAAAAAAACAAAACATATTTTATAAAAAGCAAAATTATATTTAATAAAAAAATACCCTAATTTCATAAAAAATAGAAAATAAAAAATTATATTTAATATAAATACAAAATTATATTTAATAAAAAAACTATACCCTAATTTAATAAAAATACAAAATACAAAATTATATTTAAGAAAAAAGTAAAATTATATTTAATAAAAACACAATTATATTTAATAAAAAAACAAAATTAAATTTAATAAAAAACTAATACCCTAATTTAGTGAAAATACAAAATATAAAATTACATTTAATAAAAAAATTATATTTAATAAAAATACAAAATTATATTTAATAAAAATACAAAATACAAAATTATATTTTATAAAAACATAAAATTATATTCAATAAAAATATAAAATTCTATTTAATAAAAATACAAATCAGACAATCCGTCGCTAAATTTAATTCCCATTGAAAAAATAAAAGAATAAAAAAAATAAAAAGAAAAAAAGGAAAAAAAAAACCAAAGAACAAAATTTAAAAACAAAAGAATAAAAAAAATAAAAGAATAAAAAAAGCTCAAAGAACAAACTAATAAAAAATAGAATGAAAAAGAATGAAAAACAAAATAAAAAAGAATAAAAATTAAAAAAATAAAAAAGAATAAAAATCAAAGTAAAAACAAGAATAAAAATTAAAAAATAAAAAAATAAAATAAAGTTAAACATAGGGGGCGGTTCCACTGGCGTTGGAATCGTCCCTCTATGGTTATTTTTTTGTTTCTTTTATTTTTTTCATTCTTTTATGTTTTTATTATTTTATTTTTTTTATTTTTTATTCTTTTGTATTTTTAACACGACATTATATTACTATTAATTATTTTTTTTTATTTTGTATTTTTACCACTACCATTATATTACTAGTAATTATTTTAAACTTACCACAATTTAAATTATCGTTACATTACTACTATATTATTACTAATTAATCTATACTTATCACTATTTTAATTATCGCTATTTTATTTTATATCGTAATTTTATCATAATTTATTATAAAATTACAATATGTTATTATGCAATATATATGTTAACATAGGTATAGATTTATGAATATGATATGATTAAAAAGATCCAAATCTTTTATAAATTGTGCAATATATATGTTAAAAAACTCAACTGAAAATACAAAATTATATTAAATAAAAATACAAAATTATATTTAATAAAAAATACCTTTATTTACTAAAAATATAAAATACAAAATTATATTTTATAAAAACACAAAATTATATTTAATAAAAATAAAAAAATTATATTTAATAAAAAAATAATACCCTAATTTAATAAAAAAATACAAAATTATATATAATAAAAATACAGAATTATATTTAACAAAAAATAATACCCTAATTTAATAAAAATATAAAATATAAAATTATATTTAATAAAACACAAAAATATATTTAATAAAAATATAAAATTATATTTAATAAAAATACAATATCCTAATTTAAAAGAAAAAAATTAATTTTTGGTTTAAAATTTTCGAAATATCTATAGGAAATAATTCCGTCACTAATATTAGTGACGGATTAGCGTCAGAATTATTTCCGACGGATTTTTTCGTTGCTAATTTGTGCGAAATATTTCGGAACCAGTTTTATCGACGGATTAGCGATAGATTTTTTCCGACGGATTTTTTCGTCGCTAATTTGTTCGTATCAGTTTTATTGACGGATTAACGAACGAAAATTTTTTTACGGATTTTTCCGTTGCTAATTTCATCATCTATTTCTAATCTGTCGCAATTCTATCACTAATTAACGATAAATTATTATCCGTCATTAATTTTTATCGTTGATTCCTAATTTTCTAGTAGTGGTAGCTTAGTAAGAGTTCTTTCACTAGTAAATTGTACACAATCCTACTTGTTAATAAAGTTTAATATTGATTTCAATTATTCATAACCTGATTATACAAAATGCTTACAATTTTTTTTTTTTCCCCCTTTTTCCCCCCCCCCCCCACAAAAAAACCCCCTTTTCCACAAGGGAATTTTTTGCCCGCCGGGGGCTTGTCGCACATGTATAGATTATGGGAAAATCTACGCTCGTCAGATGCGGCGCACCTCGGGCTTATCTTCAGCTACCTTTTGAGTTTCTTTTGCATGTTATATGTTGCTTTTAGACCATTTATGCAACCAGAAATTCGTTCCTTGACTTTGTTGATGAGAATTTTGAATTTGAGGGTCTTCCGTTTAGCTTTAAACAAATATAAGTCTAAGCTTCAGACCAGATTTTAAGTCTAACAATTGTATATCATAGAAATTTTGAAGTGTATCACACCCTAAAAGTAATCAATAATGGTAAATGTTTTACATTCTCTTTAATTATAATGCCCAAATATAAATCGTAAAAGTAGCTAATAAATATGAAAAAAAAAACATTGTTATATAATGGCAGAATAAATTTATGTTGGTTGGTATGCTCATGTGAGGCATTATTGGGAGAATGAAAATTTGATTTTAAATTTAAATTTTGGAGATAATGGGTTAACTCCCATTATCCCCATAATTCCCATCGCTCCCTAAAATAACTCCACCCCTCTTTCTTTACGCTTGTGAACGTGAGTTAACCTTTTTGACCATTGAGGCATGTAGAATGCTAAGCAATTGAGAATGCAATTGGGAATTGCTTGTGAGTATTAAGAGAGATACAAAAATCTACATTCTCTAGAGTGAGAATTGTATTGAGGGATTGAGAAATTTTTAGTAGAAAAATTTCTCCCCTCATTGAATTCACCAGACTTAGGGTTGAAATATCGTGGATCCATTGTGGTAGTTTGATTAATTTCGTGATCACCATCCCGATTGTGTAATTGTTCGAGGGCTTGCGGTTTGCCAATTGATTGATTTTTGGAGGCCCTACACATGAAGGTATGCATCCGAAATTCTGATCTATTTAAATCTCTAAAAATTATTTATTACTTTCATTGTGTGTTTGTGCATCTAATAGATCCAACATTGGTATAAGAGTTTGGTTAAATTTATTAAAAAATAATTTTCAGATTTTTTTGGTATGAAAATATATGGTATAAAAATTTAGGATTCGAATCACGGATGAGTTTCATGAAATCAATTATACCATGATGTTGCCCAACACTTGTAGACCACAAATATAATTTTTGTTAAATTTTTGGAGTACATTTAGAGTATGAAATGTTGGGTTGAAATTTTTGGCCTAAACAGTGACTAAACTCTTAGATTTTAAATTTATTGAAATTAAGGACAAATTGATCTATATAAACGGTTAAAATGTGTTCCTATTTACCTGATCTATATTTTGGTATATGAATTGAGTGTTGCAGTCATTGGAAACAGGGTTTTTTGGCAAGGCCAAGAAGGGCCGTGGCTATAAGGTCATGATTCGGATAGGTTGGGGCTTTAATTCTTCAAAAAATCGAGTTTAGGATGATGGAGGAGGTCTAAATTACATTTTCCAGTCTAAAAACGACATTAAAAGTGGTTGGAATGGCGTTTCCACAGTCGGGTCGAGAGGACTCACTTGCAAGCCCTTCAGGCGAAGGAGAAATGCCCTAGACCCGCAGGTGCATACATCACACGCACGTGGAGGTGCGTTGGCGTGTGTAGTCCATGCGCGAGTGAGGCGAGTGGCGAGTCGAGCGGTTCGGGTCAATTTCAACCTAGATCCATGTCCCGACCCTGTGTCCTCGACCCGGGATGCGACTTGGCACGTGTGAGAGAGCGTGGGTGACGCGCTATGCATTTGGCACATGTGCCAGTGTGCAGGCTGCACGTGCAAGCGCTTGGTGACGTGCCGTTGACGCGTGGCGGTGCATGGACCCTCTGGCAGTGCGTAGGCTTGGCTGGAAATGAAAATTTTCATATTTTTGAGGGTCCTATGCCATTTAATATGACATTTTGTAGCTTTTTGTATGTCGAATCTAAATCTGAATGGTAAGATTCGATCCCAAGTTGTAGTGTGTGGTATCCATTGACTCATACGCCCGCTTTGGAGTTTATATTCAAATCATTTTGGATTGTTGATTCGAAAGGTATACAAAATTATGAGAATAAGTATCATAAGTCACTATTATCTCTAAGACTGTTTTAAAGATTGTCGTATTGGATCTTTGTAAGGGGGATAAACTGAATGGCGATGACTATGAGATTTTACATCCGTAGATTTAGTTTATTCTCGAGAAGCAAGATCTATCTAAGATTCTGAGATACGAGATGGAGGACTCCAGTGTGGGTATCACACCTTAAGAGACGGGATTAAGAGGCGTTACGTGCATGAAAGAGGAAGGATGACCAAGTTAGGATAATCCTCCTGAGAAACATGCACGACAATGTGATCCTAGTTGATGAGTAATATCCTATGACTATATCAGTTTGTTAGTCCTAAAAAGAGCATTATGGTGCTCTTACAACTCCTAAAGTGAGGTTGCCGACTTATAAGTTTATAACTTATAAGAAAATGGCTGATTATACAATGATACAACATTAGATGCATATGTCTAGTATGATTGCCGAGTTGGGGAATGCGAACGAGCCCATTTTGGATGTGTTTTCAAGTACTGGATGTGATCCAGTCATTACTTGATTCATGGGAGACCATGAAAACCTATCTCATACACAATGAGAGTATTCGTACTTTCGCTAATGTGAATAAGCACTGAGAGCTCGAGTAGGATCGTTTGGAGGTGGGTACACCAAACTCAGCTCATGCTTATGCAGTGGAGTCGAGTAAGGATTCTCGTGGCACCAAACACGAATAACGTAAGCATAAGAAAAAGACTCGAGATTCAGGTAAGAAGAAACCATCTGAGAAATCTGACAACAAAGTATTAAAGCGCAGAAAGAAGGAATTAGATAAGACCAAGATATAGTGCTACATCTGTAGTAGATTTGGTCATTTCGCTCGTAAGTATGATAAGTGGAAGCTATTTTTTTCTTCTTTACGTGGTTTGAGATGCTCATTGTTTTCTCTCCTTCATAAATTATAGACTCAGGAGTTACCAACTACGTAGCTCGAGATAGGAGTGTGTATCTTGAGTTCTGCCGAGTGAGTCCTCAGGTAGCAGGATTTGTGTGGGGAGCGGAGCATTTGTTGTCGTCAGAGGGAGTGATACTTGCAAGTTGGAGTTACAAAGTGTTCAAACTTTGTACGTTTTTTACGCTTTGGATATTCGATGGAATTTGATCTTAGGTTAGGATATGCTTTGTTATTTGGAAACTTTATAGTTTTTATTCGTTACGACAAATTCTTTGATTTGTTTTGGTTTAGTCCATGATGGACTATATGTACAAGATGTGATTCTTCCTAGTGGTATTTCTTGTAATTCTTATATTGTCTTACATCTGATTGTGTAGATGATGATGTTTGTATGACATAGTAGATTTGGACACACAGGGTAAGAGGATGAACAGGTTAATAGGATTGGTCTGTCAGGCTCGTTAAGTAGGGTCTAGTTACCTGTATGTGAGTTTTGCCTAGGCAGAAAAGTTACAAAAAACCATTTGGCAATGCAATGAGAGATGAGACTCCATTATAGTCAGTCCATTCCAATATCTGTGGGCTTATGAATGTGAGAGCCTGGAATGGAGTTGTGTACTCTATTACATTTATAGACGATTACATGCTTTTCGGTTACGTCTATCTGATCTTGTATAAGTTTGAGACATTTGAGATGTTTTAGAAGATTTATTAGTGAGGTTGAGAATTAGTTAGATTCGAGAGTGGTGGCTCTCAGAACTGATCGAGAGCGTGAGTATTTGTATGAAGAACCCTATTTTGAGAAGTGTATTATGAGACAGCTGACTATTCCTGCTACTCCTCAGCAGAATGGAGTAGCAATGAGGAGGAATATGACTTTATTTAAGATGGTGAGATCGATGATGACGCAGACCAATTTGCCTATCTCCCATAACGGAGATGGATTGTTGACTGCAGTCTACGTCTCCAACCGTGTTCTATCAAAGTTCGCAGTCAGTACCCCATATGAACTTAGGATAGGGAGGCAGTCTGACCTTAGCCACTTAAGGTTATGAGGTTGTGTCGTATATGTTCACGATTTCTCGTATCTACACGACAAGTTAGGCTCGCGAGAAAAGGAATGTATCTTTATGAAATATTCAGAATACTCTAAGGGAAATGTATTCTAGGTGAGCATATGGATGATATTGTTACCGAGATTGAGTTTTGTGATACTGTGTTTCTTGAAAGTGATTTTCCTAAGAGAGCTGAAATCGATTGGAACTTTACTTTTAATGAGATAGATGAACCTAGTGGCTTGACTGAGTCCAGGGACGGGACCCACGAACTCGTTACGAATCTTAGTCCTAGTGGGAGTAATCTATCTTGAGATAAAGAGGTTCCCTCCTCCTCATAGGAGCATTTATGGATATGTACTTAAATGTCATTTTTTTGATTGAGGGTGAGTCCCTAATTGTGACTCCTAGATGATGAGAAACCCAAAATAGTTCAGAAGACTCTCACGGGTTCTATGACGAACTGTTAGTTGAAGACCATTGATGAGGAGATGGATTAAATGAGAATCAATTGGGTCTGAAATCTAGTTGATTTGCTTGAAGGTAGAAAAGTCATTGAGAACAAATGAGTTCTCAAGATCAAAAGAAAGGCCGACGGATTAGTGGAGAGGTATAAGGTTCGTCTGATGACTAGGGGTTACACTTAAACTGAGGATGAGATTATCTCGATACGTTTATCTTTAGCGATTGTCGCGGACATGGATCTGGAGTTACACTAGATGGACGTTGAGTCTACCTTCCTGACCAGAAGTTTGGATGAGCGAAAGTTTGGATGAGGAGATCTACAATGAATAGCCATCCGACTTTGTTCCTATAGGTCAGGAGGATAAGGTCTGTCCAATTCAGAAATCGATATACGACCTTAAGCATCCATCCAGCTAATGGCACTTGAGATTTCACGAGGAGGTGATATCTTATAGTTTTGTGATGTTCTGATCATGTCCTTGTATATGAATAACATTCTATTGATTGGGAACAACAGAGAGTATCTGATGACCATAATGACGTGGTTATTGTTGAATCATGATATAAAAGACATGGGTGAGACTCAGTTCTTTCTCAAAATTAAGATCCAAAGGGATCACTCAAGACAGATATTGGCCCTTTCACAAGAGTCTTATAGCATGGGGGTTTTCGATCGCTTCAGGTTGAGTGATTGTAACCCCATAAACACTCTTATAGTTAAAGGTGAAGGTCTAAGTCTTAACATATACCCTAAAACTCAGGGAAAGATAAGGGAGATGAGAAGAATCTCTTGTACCAGTACAGTGGGTAGTCTGATGTACACAATACTGTGTAGACGACTAGATATTTGTTTTGCAGTCAGTTTGGTGAGTAGATATCAATTGAATTCTAGAAGGGAATACTAAGAGCAGTGAAATGGATTTGGAGATATCTCGACAGAACTATGAACCTCACCTTGTATTACAAAGGAGGTGATTTGCGTCTCGTTGGGTATTCAGACGACGACTGAGGTGGCGATTTGGATAAACGCAAATCGACATCAGGTTTTGTGAGAAACCTATATATCTCTATCTACGATATTGGTTGAACTTGTGGCATGCTCAGCTGCAGTTTAGGAGAGTGTTTGGTTTCGGAGATTTCTGGATGATTTAGGAGTTCTAGCAAATAATGGGAAGTCAGTGATGATTTATTATGATAATCAAGCCGCCTTTATCTATACCTGAGACTCTAAGTATTACTATTAGACAAAACACATTGATATCTAATATCACATTCTGAGAGATATCACTGAAAAGGTTGAAGTGATAATTAAATACACTTCTATATAATATAGTGGTTGATTCCTTCACCAAATCCATTGCGAGAGATTTCTTTGTGAGATATAGGAATTATTAGGTTTACGTGTATTTTGTTATTTCTTACTATGTACTGATGATGCTTATTATATATATATATATATATATATATATATGGGGGCATGTGTGCATGATTCAGTCACTTATTTATTGCATTAGTTTATTATCATATATTCTATGATGATTTGTGATACGTGGTTGACTTTCTCACATGAGTAACTACCTCCATCTTTGAGTGAGCATGGATGAGACGATTTCTAGTTGTAAGAGGTTTTGAAAGTGGCCTTACTAGAACATAAGTCACCCTGATACATGTTCGAGATCATATACGATATGGCTAACATGGACATACCTACATCTATGTTACCTGTAAATATATGAGTTTGAAATCTTAGATATACTTGTGACTAGTGATATTATCTTTGAAATACTTTCTCTAAGATCTCTGGATAAAGTCTTATGTGAAAACTGAGTTCCATACCTGTACAGTGTTAGAGAAATCTGACATAAACACTTTTGAGAGATCAGAAAATAACACTGTGGTACGTATTTCATATCGCGTGTAATAAGATGACTAAGAATAGTGGGAGCTATATTACATGAGACAATGATCTAATCTTGATCCCCGTTTCCACTGTATGAGATCCAAGATCTATTGGGTGAGATCTCTTGTACGCTTACTATTTTCGGCTGTTTCTAGAAGTTTTGGTTTAATATTTTCTACTTTAGTCTATTTACCTATGGTTCAGAGATAAATTGAGATCTAAGGAACAGATTTAAAAAAATAGCTGAATTAAGGCTGATAGATTCGAATTTGAGAAAATGAAGACCAATCGACATTATATCATTATGTTGTATTTACCGATTAACCTATTATATTTGTTCATATTGGGATATAAGTATAATAGTGGATATATAGTCGAACAATGATTAGGAGTCACTTTCGATGATGAAAGTGGCTCGATGGATGTAATTGCATTGTGTTAGGGGCACATCGAGTTCTTTTTTGGTACTAACGGTGGTTTTTTGATTATCCTAACAGGTGTATTGAGAGGTCTTTATTTCTAAGTGTACTCACTGGTCGCACGATACGAAATCCTATATGAAAGTTCAGTAGGGTGATGTGATCAAACACATGAGTTGTGATCTTGTGACGGATATAAAATGTTTTCATGTACAAGTGGGAGATGTTGGTTGGTATGCCCATGTGGGACATTATTGGGAGAATGAAAAATTGATTTTAAATTTGAATTTTGGAGATAATTGGTTAACTTTCAATTATCCCCATAACTCCCATCACTCCTTTATGCTTGTGAATGTGAGTTAATTTTTTGAGCATTGAGGCATGCGGAATGGTAAGCAATTGAAAATTGCTTGTGAGAATTAAGAGAGATACAAAATTATACATTCTTTGGAGTAAGAATTGTATTGAGGGATTGAGAATTTTTTGCGCAGGAAAATTTCTTCCGTCATTAGATTCACCAGACTTAGGGTTGAGGTGTCGTGGATCCGTGGTGGTTGTTCGATTAATCTCATGATCTCCATACCAACCGTACAATTGTTCGAGGGCTCGTGGTTTGCCTATCAATTAATTTTTGGAGATCCTATACATCGAGATACACATCCGAAATTCCGATCTATTTAAATTTTCAAAAATTATTTATTACTTCCATTGTGTGTTTGTGTATTTAATAGATCTAACAATTTATAATGACAAACGCACTTAAAAAAAATACAAATACGGATAATTTGATAATTAGTATACTCAGCAATTTTTTTGAAAGAGTAAATTTATTTTTTAATAATAATTTTGATTTATTTAATAATTATAAAATTATAATTATCCTATGTTATAATCCTTGATTGATGAACCTTTATACTAACAATCTATGAATTTAGTGGTAGAACATTAAATTTTTTTAATCAAGATTTTAAATTCGAATTTTGAGAATAAAAAAACAAATATAAAAGAGTTGGTTTCTAAATTAAACTCTACAAATACTCGAATCAGTTTAATTAAATTTATAAATATCGGTGATGAAATAAAAAATAACCTTTATTTTTTTAAGGCATCTTAAAAAGAGTAAAGACCATAAACTTGAATAAATGACAAAAGATAATAGCTACCCAATCTTTTTGTTCTACTCGCACAAATTCTTTCAAACCAAATGACAATGAACACTCAAATGCTAAAATTGAGAAGCACATGACATTTAAATCACCCACAAACCCAGCCCATTGAGTGATGCCACAAGTTTGCCAAAGGACAAAATTGAGAACCCAGCAGAGATCATCCCCCCCAAAAAGAAAAGAGTCCAAACAATGTTGGCTTGGAGGCCAATTAAATGAGAACATCGAAAGCTGTGTAGGTGTATTTGTCACTTTCTGACTCATCTTTTGTCCGGGCACTACATATTCAAGACTTTTGTCTTTTTCAATTTGGTCCTTTTTTGGCCTTTCCATTAAGCAATCATCTTTCGAATCCGGCAATAATTTCCATCGAATCATGCATTGTAATCACCGAAGTCAATGCTCGTGACAAAATTTTACTGCCATAGCAGTTTTTTCTTTAATAATAATTAATTCAACCAAGGACGATATTACATCAAAATACAAATAAAAAATTATAATAGGAAAGAATATATGCAGTTCATTAATAAAAAATAAATATATCGACTGATACCTTTTTTGTTTTTTTATTATAATATAATAGATAAATAAATAAATATATTTTTTTAATTTTTTAACTCCAATAATAATTTTGATTTTTTCAATTTCTATTTATAATGAGAAATAAAAAATATGCATTTTTCAGAAAAACTTTTACTATTGGAGCGTTACTTCATTTTTGAAACACTCCATAAGTTTTAATAATAATAACAATAATAAAAATAATAATAAAAATATTAGCCAAATGAGTCACATGTAGTGCTTATATTTGAGTGATCAATAATTAAATATTAGATTTAATTAAATTTGATTTGAATCGAATTGTATTCTTCAATATTAAAACTCTTACATTATCTGTTTTTTTAATTTATAAGATTTAAATTTGAAATCCTATTTAATGAATAATATTGTTTGATCACTAAACTAATTAGATGTTGGTACCGATAATTAAATATGGAGTCACCGTAGAAAAATTAGTTTAGTATTTTAAAATTTTGATTTTATTAGTAACTTTTTGCTTTTTTAAAAAAAAAAAGTTCAGACAACAACATTCATTAGTATATTTAAATCCACAATTCCCCCACTATTATTTGTTGGTACCCAATAAAGTTGCATCGTTAGGCTTTTAATTAAATAATGAAAAATCCAGTTAAGACTCTGTTCTGTTCATGATAATCTGATGAGTTGAGCTTGCAAGATTTGATTCTTCTGTACATTTAATCAAGTAAAGATTCCAAGTCCCAACCCATTACTAATTCAAAGAAATCATGCATGATAATCTAATAAATAATTCCATGGGGGTGGGAATCATATAATTGATTCCACTAAATAAATGATTCATCTTTAATCTTGCTTTAATTGAAATGGGGTTCATGAATACCTACAAAGGTAGGAATTGATTTAATAACTTTCCCCCACTTAACCTAGAAATCCCATAAGATACATAATGTGTGTCAATTCATTAAAAAAATTTCAATTTGTAGATAGTATATATATATTTTTTGGTTACAAATAGAAACGGAAAAAAATTAGGGTATAAAGAAATTTATACTCTAAATATCACGCATTAAAATACGTATTAACATATTACTGATAAAATATATTATTATTTATTAAAACTTAAAAACCTATATTCATGTAATTTTGTGAAATCCTAACATATCATTTGACAAAAATAAATACTAAATAGTGGGATATGGGAGGGATAAGAAGAGCCAGGTTAACAAGTAAATTTGATTTTGGCAACAAGCAAAGTGTTTTCAATGAGCAAAAATGAATTTGAAAAGAATATCATTGTTACCAAAAGGAGGCAAAAATGCAAATAATAAGAGATAAAAAAAGAAATTGAATATTCGTATTTAATATTAATAAAATATGAATTGTATCTTCATATTTCCAACAAATAAATGAATTGATAAACTATCATTTATCAGAATATTTTTTTTCCTATTCATACATTGTAATTAAATAATTTGAAAATTAGCTTATACTTGCTTTGAGGGAAAATCATGAGCCGCACTTTTCAGTCAAATTATTTTTAAAAATACATAGAGAGAGAGAGAGAGAGAGAGAGAGAATTATTTTCTCAAATTTTCCATCATCAATTTTTTTCATCCCCGCAATTCAAAAGGGGACCCCTCAACAACTTAATTCACGGTTTAAAAGAAAATAAAAATTAATTAACAAGAGAAAAGAAAATTTACCAAAAAAGAGAGTGCAAGGAAAGAAAAAAAAGGAAAATCAACTTCATCGACAACTATCCTCCTCGTGATTATTAACCTTAGAAGAACCACCACCACACCCACTCCTCCCCACCGCCGCCGCATCCTCCGCCTTGACGACTGTCGCCGATTCCATTTCCATCTGACAAATCCTGACTGCACCAATCAACTTTTCCGGCAATTCTTCGTCTTCCTGACCCTCCACCACAAACCCCATATCAATCGTCACCGACCTCACGTGACCCAATGCCAAATGCAAAATCGCGCTAGCAATCGCCGAGGTCCCAATGTCAACGTCGATTTCCAAGTAATTCTCACCTCTAAAATACCGACACGTCAGCGCTTTTCCTAATAAACACGCGGCGTAATTCCCAACCGCCGCTTTCAGAATCCACGGCCCCTTCACGATCCGGTTCACCAACTTGAAACGCTGGTTCCGAAATTGATCGTCTCCGTTTATGAACCGGTAGAGCAATGAACCCGGTTGGATCGGTTCGTCGGTCGAAAAATAAAAAACTGCACTGTGTTGATCTTTCCCGGGGATTTGGAGATTGACTGCAAAAATGAAAGTTTTGAGGGCTTTTTTGAGAGAATGGGCTTTTTTGAGGGACTGCGACACTCGGTTGTCGGAGAGTGCGAGTACGTTGTCGAGGCGAGTAGAGGATTTGAGCCAGTCGACGGCGGTGGGTTTGAGGAGATACTCGCCGGCGGGGGCTTTGATCTTCTTTGTGAGATATTGCTTGGAGCGGAGGGAGAACAGGTTGCCGGGAGGAGAAGCCCAGCCGTTGGATCCGGTGTTCAGGTCCACCAGGGGGAGAGATCCACCGTTGATTGTTTCTTCCCTCCAGTCGTAGTTGTTGTGGTCCTGTTCCTCATTTGTGCTTGAGATCTTCGTCCGATGCTTTTGCTTCGTCGGGCACATTGGTCTCTCTCTCTCTCTCCCCCCTTGTCTTCCGAGATATTCTCTCTTTATATCATCACTTGAAAGGCTGCTGGGGAGTCAGTCATCAGTTAAGGGGGAAAGAGTGAGTCGGCCGGAGTGAGAGAGACGGCTAAGAAATAGGGAAGATAGAGTCTTGCCCTCATGATTTCGGGGAAACCACAAGAATGCCCCTTCGTCGTGTTTGGAAAAAAATGGAAGCACGAGAAATGTTAAAATATATCGTGTTAATTAATTTTAATATATATTTGATTTTTTATTTTAATTTTTATATTTGAAATATAATATCTTTATATTTATAGTAACGAGTTTTTGTAATAGTTTAATATAATATCTTTATACATTTGTTTAAATATTTCTTTATTATTGATGGATGTGGATTATGACTCTACAGATATCAATTCTTTTTTGACTCGAACAGTAGCCGTTGATTGGTGAATATACCTGCAAAAACCGCCGGAGGGTGTTCCGACAGGGAGAGTCCGACACTCAAATCAGTAAAGAACGATTTTTGTTTGGAATAAACAGACTGAGAATTGAGGGAAAACTGTTCCCTGTGTTCAATGTGCCTAGAGTGTTAGGCCTAGAGAACATATCTGACGTCGAGAGTTTTGAGATTTCTTATACCTGTGAAAGTTGTATACCGCTGAGGGACTTCCACTCTACCTTCCTTATCGAATTGATCCGAGAATCTCGGAAGCTAATATTATGAATTGATCATGATTCTCCTATATCGGGAAAACTTCTATTTTCGGGAGGGATGCTTTTCTTATCTAGGAGATCCGAGATTTGTCGTTATGAAATAGGAGACTGAAGTTAAGGAAATTCTGACCTTCATTTAGAATCGTTTGGAGTGTTGCATACTGTTCGATCGCTTAACCGATAAGAGACCTTCGAGACTTGTTCGGTTGGAGGGTTGACATTTGCTTAATTGATCGGAGTGACTGTCTTTGTTCGATGAGTCACGATCGATTAACGGGGCGACTGAGACCCTATCGGTAGATTGATCGGGGTGGCTATGACCATTCGGTAGATTGTTGTGGTGGGCGTTAGATACTGATCTGCAGGAGCGCTTCGTGGGCCTTTAGAGAATTGACTCTTTTGGCTTAGGTCTAGGGCCACGTCCAATCATTTGCCCCTGACTTATGGTTTTCTTGAAAAGAGGCGTCATGAGTCATGATTTTAAAACGAAAGTTCGAAAGCTTTTTAATACGGCCGCTGTTGCTTTGGTCTTTGTAAACCATTTCTCGCACATCCCATAAGGACTTTTCTCATTACAGTTTTTTCCATACCAATATCTTTTTCACCTTTTTACTCCCCCTGTCAAAAAGTCATTACTGGTGACAAAGATGTCTGTTTCTCAGGCTTTTTCGGACATCGGTGACATTACGAGTATCATGTCAGCACAAGAACTCCAAGAAGTGCAAACTGAGATGCTGTTGGGGGACGATTATTCTCTGTTGTCCACTATAGAAGTTGATAGGGCTAATAGGGCACCAAAAAACTGTGTGTCAATGTATCTTCAATCGGTCAAGTACAGTTTGGAGGTTCTATACACGGGTCATTTTTCTGAGATTTTGCGTTAATGGAACATATTCCCGACCCTCTTGATTCCCAGTACTTGGCGACTAGTAGTCGCGGTGGCTTCCCTATTAGGGTTTTGTCGTCTTCGTTTTGATTTTGACATCTTGTCTTCAATTTTTATTCTGATGAGGTGTGGAAGTAATGGGCCGGCCAAGGGGTGGTACAAGCTACAGACCCGGCCTGAGTCCTGTTGGAGATTTTTCTATAGAGAATCTGTCAATAAGAGTTGGATGCAAAAGTTGTTTTTTGTTGAGGTGGATAGAGATCGCATGCCCTGGCTTCCCAAGGCTGACGAGGTACCCTCCGTGGGGCTGAAACCCCCAACTGCTTCGAAGCACGACCGTTTTGTTTGGTCGATTAGAGGCTATTGCAAATCTACCAGTCTGAGCATATGGGTCAAGTTCTTGCTAGACGACTAGATGTTATTCCTGGCTGGTTTATTGCTCGGGGAAAAGAGAAAAGTTGATCGGCCCCTTCTCTTCAGAAGGATTCCGGAACGTCTGAGGCCCTACTTAAGTCTTCTTCACGGGTGACTGAGGCCCTTAGTAAGTCGCCATCCTTTTTGGTAAAAAGAGGGGGATTTCCTTGCCCCCGTCTGCGCTGGAGACTTCGTCCAAGTGCCCAGGCTCGACAGCTACTATACCGATAGAGGAAGCTGCCCTGGGTGAAGGCAATCCATCAGGTGGAGCAAGTGTTAATGCGGACGAGTTAGGAGGAGCCGAGAATCTTCCTTCAATCGATGTTGGAGCGAGAACGAATGTTTCTCGGGCTGCGAGAGACAAAATGGTGGGACCTTCTTCCACTGTTCCGGTCTGGCCCATGCGCAAGGGAAAATGCAAAGTTCTTGGGTGAGCGTCCTCTTTATCCTCTATCCCTATTCGGTCATTCGATAGTAAGAAAGGCTCAAAAGAGCGCAGAACCGTTGCCGTTTGTGTTGGGGACATGCAGTATAGCTATATATATCTAGTAGAAGCGGAGCGTATCGCTGGGTAATTTGACTTCCATTGTTGTGAGCTTGATTTTCATATGATATATTATGAACAGGTCGACGGAGCTCTTGAATCCTTAGGTTTGATGGTAATATTCTTTTCGCGTCTTTTGAGTTCTTCTTCCTCTTTTATTATTTGTTAACTTGATTTTTTTCGTAAACCATGGCTCTTGCTCGATTTTAGGGATAGCAGGGGAGGCAAGTGATAAGCCACTTAGAGAGACGGCTCTCTGATTTGAATTGTCCGTGCGAATCAGTCTCCCTTTGAGAAGGAGAGATCTTGGCCACTGAAAACACATTCGGTACCCTACTGAATCAGAAGGAAGAGAAGTTGAGATCCCTTCGATCGGAATTGGTCTAGCGCCAAGGGTAGTGCGAAAGGTTGAAGTCAGAGGCTCTGGTGCGCTCTGGTGCACAAGAAGTTGGTAGGCTTCGTGAGGAATCTCTTCAAACGGCGGAATGTAAGATAGCAGAGCTTGAGAAGTCCCGCGCAAGGGAAGTTATCATCCACAAGGATTCCCAGTGTAGACTAGCGGAGAGATTAAAGTGCACCAAAGAGATAGTCCGTAGTATGGGTCTAAGCGATGCTCTGCCCTTAATTGAAGAAGAGATTGATACTCAAAATTCGACTGTATAATTTTTACACGAGATTCTGTACTAAGTAGCCTTCGTTTGTTTAATGAGAAATTATTGTATTTTGCCGATAGAAATCATCTTCTTTGTTTCTTACTGCATTGTCTCAATAGAATTAAGGGGACTTAGATCTTTCGCTCGACTCAGAACTCTTACACAGGATGACCGTGTTTGTCGGTTCGAAAGGCTGTACCACTTGTTAGTGAAGCGTATGATCAACAGGGGCCAAATAGCTGAAACCTTCCGTACGGTAGGAAATCTTCGAATAGTTGGGTCGCGCCCACCCGTCTAGGGAGTTACATCCCCTATTGACGACGCGTACGAACGATAGATCTTGGGCGGCTGAGGCCCTCCGAGTGATAGGAAATTTTTAGATGGTTGGACCGCGTCCATCCGTCCGGGGAGTTACATCTCCTATTGACGACGCGTACGAATGATAGATCTTGGGCGGCTGAGACCTTTCGAGCGATAGGAAATTTTTAAATGGTTGGACCGCGTCCACCTGTCTGGAAAGTTGTATCCCCTATTGACGACGTGCACGAACGATAGATCCTGGGCTGCTGAGACCCTCCAAGCGATAGCAAATTTTTAAATGGTTGGACCGCGTCCACCCGTTTAGGGAGTTGCATCCCCTGTTGACGACGCGTACGAACGATAGATTCTGGGCGACTGAGACCCTCCAAGCGATAGGAAATTTTTAAATGGTTGGACCGCGTTCACCTGTCTGGGGAGTTATATCCCCTATTAATGATGCGTACGAACGATAGATCCTGAGTGGCTGAGACCCTCCGAGCGATAGAAAATTTTTAAATGGTTGGGCCACGTCCACCCTTCTGGGGAGTTACATCCCCTATTGACGACGCATACGAACGATAGATCCTGGGCGGCTGAGTCCCTCCGAGCGATAGGAAATTTTTAAATGGTTAGACCACGTCTACCCGTCCGGAGAGTTACATTCCCTATTAACGACGTGTACGAACAATAGATCCTAGGCGGCTGAGACCCTCCGAGCGATAGGAAATTTTTAAATGGTTGGGTCGCGTCCATTCGTTCGGGGAGTTACATCCCCTATTGATGATGTATATGAACGATAGATTCTGGGAGGCTGAGGTCCTCCGAGTGATAGGAATTTTTAAATGGTTGGGCCGCGTCCACCCGACTGGGGAGTTACATCCCCTTTTGACGACGCGTACGAACGATAGATCCTGGGCGGCTGAGACCCTCCGAGCGATAGGAAATTTTTAAATGGTTGGGCCACGTCCACCCGTCCGGTCAGTTACATCATCTATTGATGACGCGTATAAACAATAGATCCTGAGCGGCTGAGACCCTCCGAGCGATAGAAAATTTTTAAATGGTTGGGACACGTCCACCCGTTCGGAGAGTTACATCTCATATTGACGACGCGTACGAATGATAGATCCTGGACGGCTGAGACCCTTATTTTTAAATGATTGAGCCGCGTCCATCCGTCTAGGGAGTTACATCTCCTATTAACGACGCGTACGAACGATAGATCCTGGGCGGCTAAGACCCTTCGAGCGATAAGAAATTTTTAAATGGTTGGGCCGCGTTCACCCGTCTGGGGAGTTACATGCCCTATTAACGTCGCGTACGAATGATAGATTCTGGGCGGTTGAGGCTCTCCGAGCGATAGGAAATTTTTAAATGGTTGGGCCGCGTCCACCCATCCGGGGAGTTACATCCCCTATTGATGATGCGTACGAATGATAGATTTTGGACGGCTGAGGCCCTCTGAGTGATAGGAAATTTTTCAATGGTTGGGCCGCGTCCACCTGTATGGGGAGTTATATCTCCTATTGACGACGCGTACGAACGATAGATTCTGGGCGGCTGAGACCCTCCGAGCGATGAAGATGTAAAAGGTCCGCTAATAGATGGCTTCAAGAATTTGAGAAATACCCTTACGGCTTAGAAAAACACCAGCAATAGAATCTGATGGCTACTTAGGAGCAGAAGTAGAAGACTCTTGCTCACATGATAGAGTCTCAATCCTCGATGATGTTCTGAATTTGATTTTCATATCTTTGGTGCTGGGAAAAGCCTCCAAGGTGCTCAGACCTGGTTTGCCCAAGATGACATTGTAGAGCGAAGGGAGGTCCACCACATTGAACATGACGGGAGCCGTAACATGATTAGGGGGCGTTCCAAGGGTGACAGGGAGAGAAATAATACCCTCGAGATATATCTATTCACCTGAGAGCCCTTTGACTGGGCCTGTGTGGGACTGGAGATCGGCAGGAGTGAATCCTATTCGTCCAAAAGCATCTCGATGTAGGAGATTACAGTCGGCTCCTTGATCGACGAAGATCTTTCGGACCTCAAATTGCCCAATCTTGGCGGTTATCACATGGGGATCGTGCCGGTTTGGGTTGATCCCGATTTGATCTTCGTCAGTAAAACTGATGATGGGTCTCTTTTCATTTTGTCGTTTGTTGGCGTTCGCTGCTAGGACTTCTTGCGGCACATGGAGAATTGCATTTGGGCAATAAAAAATTGGTGTGATCAGATGCTTGGCCTCATTTTCTGTCGATCCATCATGGACTTGGAGAATCACCTTATCTCTCCTGTTTATCGGAGGTTGAGCAGTTTGGCGTTCCTCCCCTTGGTCGCATCGTGGCAGTTCACGCCAGTAATTAGCGGGAGGAGCTTTTTCCCTCCCTGCAATGAATTCCCATAGCCTCCCTTCGCGCACTAGGAATTCCAATTCGTCTTTTAATTTCTTGCAGTCATCGGTCGTATGGCCGTAGTCACGATGAAAGTGACAGTATTTTGTTTTGTCCTTGCTGGAATCATCCTTGGTTGATCATAGGGGCCATCGAACATATGGTTTGTCTCTGATGAGGGCTAAGACCCAGCCAGGGGTTTCGCTCAGCGGGGTGTAGTTGTTGTATCTCCTCGGAGGAGGAGGTTTTGTCTGGTTCCTCCTAGGCAGAGACCTCCGGGGTAACGGGTTTTGTTTTTTATGGGCAGACCGATCTTTTCTATGATCGGATGTTTCGGTGTCTTCGGCAGCAATGTATTTCTCAGCTCAAGCGTAAAATTCTTGGATGGTAGCAGGAGGTTTCTTTTTGATAGACACCTTCATATCGGAGGGCCGTAGGCCTGTTAATAGTGTAGCCAATGCGATTGAATGATTCAAAGAAGGGACCCTCATCATCTCCTCCTTGAACCTTTCCAGGAAATTCCTTAGGGATTCCTCTTTACATTGGTGTAACGATAACAAGGCAGTGGACTTCCTCTTGACTCCCCTACTTATCACAAAACGTGACTTGAACTGTTCGCGTAACTGAGAGAAGGTCTTTATACTCAACGGTGGGAGAGAATTGAACCAAGCAAGTGCATTTCCTGAGAGAGTAGTGGGAAAGTACTTGCACATGGCTGCGTTGGGTATGTTGCTAGAGATCATTACGGTTATAAAATGGACTATATGATCTTGGGGGTCTATTGTCCTATTGTATCTCTCAATAAAAGGCAGGAGCACGTTGCGAGGCATAGGCTCTGAGGAGATCTTGGAGTCGAACGGTGAAACGTAAGAATAAGAGGGGATTTGGTCCCCCTGAGGGTTGGCCCGCTTTAATTCCTCGGCTTCCAGTTGCTCGACCTGCTTTTGAAGATCATTAGGGACTGGTCTGGAGTTTGCAGATACTTCACCATGTGGGGGCGATGGTCGTCGCTGGGGACGTCTAGATCCCCCAACAGAATATTGGACTTCAGGTATGAGGGCGCGACTAAGGCCCTCCAGTTGCCTGCTCACATCCTGAAGTTTGGATTCCAGCCTTTCCATTTGGGGGCGATTGACTCGCTCTGGAATAGGGTCGGCCATGGACTAGATAGAATTGTAGGTTGTAAGGCTCGTTTTTTATGAGGTGGTCTTATGGGAGCTGCTTGATCGCAAGTGACTGGATCAGGCGCTGCAAGGGGAGCGGCTTCAGAAAGTGTGGCCGTGCGCCCTTCGGCAAGAGGAGTGACTTTTGATGATACTCTAGTTCTTGGAGGCATAATTATTAGAATAAAAACATGGAATTACTCTAGTCTGCTTCCCACGGACGGCGCCAATCTGATGGATGTGGGTTTTGGCTCTACAGATACTAACTCCTTCTTGACTCGAACAGTAGCTGTCGATGGGTGGATACACCTATAAAAACCGCCGGAGGGTGTTTCGGCGAGGAGACTCCAATGCTCAAGTCAATAAAGAGCTGTTTTCGTTTGGAAGAAACAGATTGAGAATTGAGGGAAGGCTGTTCCCTGTGTTCAATGTGCCCAGAGTGTTAGGCCTAGAGAACATACCTGACGTCGAGGGTTTTGAGATTTTTTATACCGGTGAGAGTCGTGCGCCACTGAGAGACTTCCACCCTATATTCCTTATCGAACTGATCCGGGAATATCGGAAGCTAATATTATAAATTGATCATGATCCTCATATATCAGGAAAACTTCCGTCTTCAGGAGGGATGCTTTCCTTATCTGGGAGATCCGAAATTTGCCGTTATGAAATAAGAGACTAAAGTTTGGGAAATTCTGACATTCCCTTAGAATCATTCGAAGTGTTGCATACTGTTCGATCGCTTGATCGATAAGGGGCTTTCGAGACTTGTCCGGTTGGAGGGTTGACATTTGCTTAATTGATCGGAGTGACTGTCTCTGTTCGATGAGTCACGATCGATTAGCGGGGCGATTGAGACCCTATCGGTAGATTGATCGGGGCGGCTATGACCCTTCGATAAATTGTTATGGTGGACGTTAGATACTGATCGACAGGTGCCCTTTGTGTGCTTTTAAAGAATTGACTCTTTCGGTTTGGGTTTTGGGCCACGTCCCATCAATTATGATATTAGAACGCCCTATGTTATCATAACCAAATCCATCTTCATAATATTTTTCATGAGCCAAAGTAGCTAGAATCAACGCCAGAGACTGAGTAGAGCCAAAGTGGTAGCTTGAGTCAAGAGTTAAGAGTCAAAGTTAGACCTAGCCAATTCCGAAGCATAAGCCAGAGTCGAGAGTTAGAGTTAGGAAAAAAAAAACTAATCTTAGAGGTTGGAAAAACAATTATAACATTTTAGATTTTTTATCTAGACTCTCTTTCAAATTTAAGAGAATTTCATTATAATATATTAAATTTAAGAAAAAATATTAGAATATATTATAAAGGGGAAGGAATGTTAGAACATAATATATATCAATAATACATATTTAAATTTTCTTTTTTTATATTTATAATATTATATTTTCATATTTATGATAATGAATTTTTTATACAAATCTAATTCATTATAATAATTCAATTAAAATAATAAAGTCTTATAGTTTAATATTATTATATTATTCTTCGTTTTTAATATAGTATCAAAATCATGTCCGGAAAAAAAGGTAAAAGTAAATTAAGAAAGAAAGAAAAAAAAAAGGGTTTTGTACTATCACGTTCTCAGATTTTGCACAAAAAATGGATATTTCATTTTTTGAAAGAAAAAAAGATTATTATTATTGTGTTAGAATTATATCCTTTTTTATCTACATTCCCTATGTGCTTTAATGACTATCTGACTTAATTCAATTCAATTGACAATCATTATAATGGACAGATCACTCTATAATACAAAGTTTTAAATAGCATTAATGCCATTCTTATGGTTGGAAAAATGACAGAAAAACTAAATATTATTTTTTAAAAATTCCAAACCGGCAACACAATCAAAACCATAAGACTTTCTTAGAGAATTTTAAAATAGTGTATATTTTTAGTGTAATTAGGAATCTACCTACATGCGAAATGACTAAATTGCCTTTGAAAGAAAACTCTCAGTTCTCTCCTTTCTTGATTTCTTCTCCTCTCTCTCTCATCTCGTCTTAATTGATCGATTAGTCTCTCTCTCGTTGATCGATCTCTATTTTTGCTCTCTTTCTCTTTCTCTTCCTAATCTCTTCTCTTTTTCTTATTTGGATCATTTTCTCCCTTTTCTCGGTCAATTTTCTCTCCTTTTTCTTCGGTCACCATTCTTTTCCCTTTCTTCTTACTTTAACGCTGAATGGGAAGCAACCAAAATCAAATTTTAATTTTGAATTAAAAAAAGATGATTTGGGAGTTGAATTGTAGTCCAATAGAGTTCAAGATACAATTTGCAGTCCAAGAAGGGAGGCTATCAATGCACAAAAGAGGTCCAAGGAGGCAGCAAGAGGAAGTTATTCAAAGTAGCAACAACAGTTGAGCCAGTCGCCTAGGAACGCTGGTTGGAGCTCTAATGGTGAGTTCAAACACAGATTAGAGAATGAATGAGAAGTATGCTGTGTTTAATACCTTCGGTTGACCTATATCACATCAAGTTTGTGAAAATTCTATGTACGTATAATCATTGAAAACCATATTACCCTCTGAAATTTGATAAGCACGATAGGTTTGGGAGTATCCAAATTCCTGGACTGGTTAGATAAGTATGATATGTGCTGCAGTCGATTTTGGCGTCCACAGATACATGTTATTCCGACTCGAGTAGGGAGTCGATGATGGTGGTGTTTGTTGGTTCTTCACAGATGAGAAACCTATAAAAACCCCACCAAGAGTGGACCGGCGGGGGGACTATAACGTTCTAGTCAGTATGAATGATAAAATAAAAACTGATAGTAACTATAGATATCATACCTCCAATTGTATATAGAATAGAATACAAAAGTATATATCTAATCGTATAGAATTGGCTATAGAGCCATTCCTCAGACCGTATAAGATTGAGCATAAAACCATATCTTTGTCGGTGTATGTAAATGGGTGTGAAATCCTCCTCTGAATGACATATATAATTGGGTATGGAAGCCTTATTTGAATGACATATAGAATTGGGTATAAAACCCCCTTATGAATGATATATAGAACTGTCTTTCTTTCGTATGTAAAAATTGAGTTCTCCTTGAGCGTTGTCTATACTTTGTATTATGGCCTTCCCAGGGGTGTAGAAAACCATAGTTTTATTTGTTTGAGATCTTTCAAAATGGTAGGGATTATAATTAAAGACTTTTAAAAAATTTAGACTTCCTTTGAGTTTCATGGATGCCTATTTTGATTATAACCAAATATGAATGGCACAAGAAGGTGAAAAAAAGACGAGTTTCATTACAGAATTTAGCACATACTACTATCGGGTTATGCCATTTGGCTTAAAAAAATTCAAGAACAACCTTTCAAAAGATGGTCAATAAGATCTTCAAGGACCAGCATGGCAGGAATGTGGAAGCATACGTTGATCACATGCTCATCAAGAGCACCAGTTTAGGTGTAACACCGACACTGTGGTGTATATATTATTGTACTCCTATTCATGATATATAAATAATATTTCTCAAGTTCCTATATAGAAAATCCACTTAAAAATTTGTTCGCTAAAACTTCCCCAGAAAAATTTCGGCTCAATTACCGGCAATTAAAAAAAAAAATTTCAAAACGACCACCAATAGTCCAATAATAATAAGAATGACTCTAGAGTACATAAGAATTTCAAATTTGGATAAATCTTATTTCATAGAGTTAAATCGTAAATTTCAAAAAAAAATCATCCGGAAACCCTAATTTAGGTCGAAAACTATTCGGAAAGACTAAACGACCACGTTTTGACATGAGATAAATTAAATTAGGTATAATACGAGATTTTGGGTCTAACTTGAAATTTCTAAAACTTTGCCCTTAAAATTGCTTAAACCAAAAATTTCATCGGTAAGCCGAAAAACTTCTCGGAAAGCACCGACAAGACTTAAAGAAGTCAGAAATAGCTAAGAGAAGGTCTACACACTTAAATAAAGATATTTAAATGAAATTTTATATATTTAAGAAATTTCAAACAAAATTTCATAGGGATCAAAAATACAAATTGTTAAAAGTTTGGGGTTTAAATGCAATTATGGAAAGTTATGAGACTAAGTTGCAAACTACTCATGGATGGATAATTGGAGCCAAATGATTGGTCAAGAGGGAAGCAAGGTTGGTTAGTGGCCACATAGGATTTTTTCACATTCAAGAAAACTCATTGGATAGAAATTTATGCATGAAAACTTATTGGATAGAAAGTTTTGAATGAAAATTCACTAGAATAGTTTGTTCTAGCTTATGACACCTCCTCCCCTTGACATGGATGTCCAAAGACACCTAATGGAGTGCATGGAGGTTGCTTGAATAAAAAATTGCATGGTTTAAGTGTTAGGACAAGTAGAAGGTTGAGATAATGTATTAAACGATCCAATGGTCAAAGATATGTTGTTAGGTTTATAAAAGAGTTTGTTTAGGAAGAGTTTGGACTATTTTCTTCATTCAAACTCCCATTGGACGAAATTTTGTGGGTTCTATATCCATTTTGACTTCAACCATATAGCCAAAGAAGTAAGAACATTTTTGGAAATTCTTAAATTTCAATTGGAAGTATAGAAGTATCGTGTAGGAATTTATGTTCATTGTAATTTAATTTTGCTAAGGTGATAAAAAAAATTCAAGAATTCAAAAGAAGTGTTGGTGTTTATTGATAAAGATATCTTACAAAGGAGGTAACATGTTCTAATTTATGCTAAGATTAAATTATTTGATGAATAGTTACTTTGGTATCCATACTAGGATGCTAGATGTTGATTTCTAGATTGAGTCTTGTATAGTTTTCTTAGAATATCTCCTTCTGAAGAAATCAAAAATCTAAGATATTTATATAAACTAGACTCCCTAAGCTTTAAAATGGTATATCATGTGAAGTAATTCATGAAAGAATCGATTTTTTGTGATTTTTGGAAGTTTAGCATGTTTCACAAATTCTGTTTCATGTCCTGTGTACAACCAGTAACTTGTATGAATTTTTGAGGTATCTTTTGTTCAGAATTTTGAGAAATATTAAACATGAAAGTTTTATGTCTCTATCTTATCTTTAATTGGAGGTAAATATCACTTGAATCGGAGTTGTATGCAGAATATTATGATATTTTTACTAAAATTGTACAGAAGTAGTTCTAAAACTGAAACCGAGATAAAACTTGAATTTTACAAAATTATACATTTACAATCTAAGGATGGTCAAAACTAGAAAGTTTTAGATCTATGTCTTATATTTAATTTAAGATAAGAATCACTTAAATCGGAGAAATATATTGGGAGATATGAAAATTCTCCCAAAACTATATAGAATTGGTTTTAGGAGCTTAGACTGAAAATGTGATGAATTTTTCTAAATTCTTGTGTTCCGAATTTGAAGTTGCTCTAAACATATAAGTTGGAGATATATATCTTAGATTTAAGAGAAAATTTAAATCATTTGAATCCGATCAAGATTTTAGAAGATATCATGATTTTACTAAACCTGCGCGTGATAGGTTTGTAAGAATTGTTTTTCCAAGTATGAAATTTGAGAATTAACCTTATGGAATAGAGCATTTCCATATGCATCCTGTAATCCGATGATATGATATTTGTCAAAGTAATTGAATTAATGAATAATACATATTGTTTAACTTAGGCATAGAGTTCGAGGGGTGACTCGTTCGAGAAACGAGGACAGTTAGGGGGAGTTGTGTACCCTCCCCAGTCGAGGTGAGTGGGACGACTATTTCTGATTTTGAATAAAAAAATATTTTGATGATGATTTTTATAAATGAATTTTTGAAATGTGATTTAGAAATATTTTAGTATTTGTGGCATGTCTTGAAATGATATTTATGACAATTGCATGATGATATTATAATGATCTGATAGTGCCGTGTTTGTATTATGGGTAACGATTTATGAATGATGATATATAGCATATGTATATGATTATGGGATGGTGCATAGTGACTATAGCGCACTCCCTACCGCGGGATTGACCTGACAGGGTGACGTGGTGGGGTAACATCAAAGAAGGGTTTGAGTCCCTGTTTCTGAACAATAGATCTAATAGACGAGCACCCATGAGGACCATGTCAACACCAAGGGAGGGGTTGAAGATATATATGTTTTATTCTTATGATATTATGGTGACCTCTTGGTAGATTTTACCATACTTAGGCCAAACAATGGGTATAATACGTTTTTGACACCCTATTTAATGTATGATTTAATGATAATGATACATATTATTTTGAATTACACGATATATTTACAAATGAATGAAATATAAATTTGAAATGATATTTTGACTTGCCATTTTCACAAATTCATTTATTATCATTATATAGTCATTGCACCTCATTCACTAAATATGTGGATTATACTTACCTCTTATATTAATATTTTCAACTTATACTATACGTGACACATTTGGAGACTTTGGGTTTTTGGGTATGGAATCAATTATTCTTCTGCGGTGAAATTTAATGATGATGTATATTTGAGATCCATAGAAGGACCATTGTATATTTATTGAGATGACTATAATTGTATTATGTACTGTAATTGAAACTCTCGATAGTGTTATAAACTTATGCATTGAGACAAATGAGTTATATTTTTATATACTTTTACTTGGAAAATTATATTTTGAGAAAAATTGGGTTTTAAACAGTTTTGAATAGGTGTTGGTTTTAGCCTTCGTTGCCTCTGTATGTGTGTTCTATGATGGGCAACGTACGGGGTAACGGGTGGCTGTTCACGGCCTTGGATCGAGAATCGGGGTGTGACAAGGGTCATAATATTAGCCTTGCGTCACCTCGATTTGCGAGTAGGGCATACCTGTGCCTCGAGGAGTCGTGGCGATCTGTTTCCGTGCTCGACCTGCGGGTCAAGACATGACAGATTTTGGTGTTTTGTTGGTATCAGAGCTCTAGGTTGAGAACTATATTTTATGAAAAGAGTTTTGAAAACATTTCCAAATATATTTTCAAAAGTCCTCAATGTATATGAAAGTTTCTTTACAGTCATAAAATCCCGGTATATGGTCTTAGGCATATGAGTTCCTTTATTTTTAGAGGGGTTAGATGGGGTTCGTATCTAACCAGCATATCATTCCCAGTGGCTCTTAAACTGATAAGTTTATTCATTTTAGGGGGTTAGTTACTCCATAACCAACCCTAATTCTTGAATCATGCCTAATGAAAATTCTTCCATTCTAGAACTATGATGACTCGACGGGGAACTAGATTTGTATCCCCAGCTTTTCTCTGTATAGTCTTCTTTTAGTTTTGAGGACGAAACTTATTTTTAGGGGGTTAGAAAATGTAACACCAACACTGTGGTGTATACATTATTGTACTCCTATTCATGATATATAAATAATATTTTTCAAATTCCCATATAGAAAATCCACTTAAAAATTTGTCCGCTAAAACCACTCCAGAAAAATTTCGGTTCAATTACCGGCAATTCAAAAAAAAAAATTTCAAAACAACCACCGATGGTCCAATAATAATAAGAATGACTCTAGAGTACATAAGAATCTCAAATTTGGATAGATCTTACTTCATAGAGCTAAATCGTAAATTTTCGAAAAAAAAAATCGTCCAGAAACCCTAATTTAGGTCGAAAACTGTTCGGAAAGACTAAACGACCACGTTTTGACGTGAGATAAATTAAATTAGGCATAATATGAGATTTTGGGTCTAACTTGAAATTTCTAAAACTTTGCCGTTAAAATCGCTTAAACCGAAAATTTCATCGGTAAACAGAAAAATTTCTCGGAAAGCACCGGTAAGGTCTAAAGAAGTCAAAAATAGTTAAGAGAAGGCCTACACACTTAAATAAAGATATTTAAATGAAATTTAACATATTTAAGAAATTTCAAACAAAATTTTATAGGGACAAAAAATGTAAATTGTTAAAAGTTTGGGTTTAAATACAATTAAGAAAAGTTATGGGACTAAGTTGCAAACTACTCATGAATGGATAATTAGAGCCAAATGATTGGTCAAGAGGGAAGCAAGGTTGGTTAGTGGCCACATAGGATTTTTCCACATTCAAGAAAACTCATTGGATAGAAATTTATGTATGAAAACTTATTGGATCGAAATTTTTGCATGAAAACTCACTAGAATAGCTTGTTCAAGCTTGTGACACCTCCTCCCCTCGACATGGACATTCAAAGACACCTAATGGAGTGAATGGAGGTTGCTTGAATAAAAAATTTCATGGTTTAAGTGTTAGGACAAGTAGAAGGTTGAGATAATGCATTGAATGATCCAATGGTCAAAGATATGTTGTTAGGTTTATAAAAGAGCTTGTTGAGAAAGAGTTTGGACTATTTTCTTCATTCAAACTCCCATTGGACGAAATTTTATGAGTTCTATATCTATTTTGAGTTCAACCATGGAGCCAAAGAGGTAAGAACATTTTTGAAAATTCTTAAATTTCAATTGGAAGTATAGAAGTATTGTGTAGGAATTTATGTTCATTGTGATTTAATTTTGCTAAGGTGATAAAAAAAAAATTCAAGAATTCAAAAGAAGTGCTGGTGTTTATTGATAAAGAGATCTTATAAAAGAGGTAACATGTTCTAATTTATGATAAGATTAAATTATTTGATGAATAGTTACTTTGGCATTCATACTAGGATGCTAGATGTTGATTTCTAGATTGAGTCTTGTATAGTTTTTTTAGAATATCTCCTTCTGAAGATATCAAAAATCTAAGATATTTATATAAACTAGACTCCTTAAGTTTTAAAATAGTATATCACGTGAAGTAATTCATGAAATAATCAATTTTTGGTGATTTTTGGAAGTTTAGTATGTTTCACAAATTCTGTTTTATGTCCTGTGTACAACCAGTAACTTGTATGAATTTTTGAGGTATCTTTTGTTTAGAATTTTTGAGAAATATTAAACATAAAAGTTTTATGTCTCTATGTTATCTTTAATTGGAGGTAAATATCACTTGAATCGGAGTTGTATGCAGAAAGTTATGATATTTTTACTAAAACTGTGCAAAAGTAGTTCTAAAACTGAAACCGAGATGAAAATTGAATTTTACAAAATTATACATTTATAATCTAAGGATGGTCTAAACTAGAAAGTTTTAGATCTATGTCACATTTTTAATTTAAGATTAGAATAACTTAAATTGGATAAGTATATTGGGAGATATGGAAATTCTCCCAAAACTGTATAGAATTGGTTTTATGAACTTAGACTGAAAATGTGATGAATCTTTCTAAATTTGTGTGTTTAGAATTTGAAGTTTCTCTAAACATAAAAGTTGGAGATATATGTCTTAGGTTTAAGAGAAAATTTAAATCATTTGAATTTGATCAATATTTTAGAAGATATCGTGATTTTACTAAACCTGCGCGTGATAGGTTTGTAAGAATTTTTTTTCTAAGTATAAAATTTGAGAATTAACCTTATGGAATAGAGCATTTCCATATGCATCTTGTAATCCGACGATATGATATTTGTTAAAGTAATTGAATTGATGAATAATACATATTGTTTAACTTAGGCATAGAGTTTGAGAGGTGACTCGTTCGAGAAACGAGGACAGTTAAGGGGAGTTGCATACCCTCCCCAATTGAGGTGAGTGGGACGACTATTTCCGACTTTGAATGAAAAAATATTTTGATGATGATTTTTATAAATGAATTTTTGAAATGTGATTTAGAAATATTTTAGTATTTGTGGCATGTCTTGAAATGATGTTTGTGACAATTACATCCTGATATTATGATGATCTGATAGTCCCGTGTTTGTATTATGAGTAACGATTTATAAATGATGATATATAGCACATTTACATGATTATGAGATGGTGCATAGTGGCTATAGCGCACTCCCTACCGCGGGATTGACCCGACGGGGTGACGTGGTGGGATAACATCAGAGAAGGGTTTGAGTCCCTGTCTCTAGGCAACGGATCCAATAGACGAGCACCCGTGAGGACCGTGTCAACACGAAGGGAAGGGGGGAAGACATATATGTTTTAGTCTTATGATGTTGTGGTAATCCTTTTGTGGATTTTACCCTAATTAGGCCAAACTATGGGTAGAATACGTTTTTGACATCCCACTATTGTATGATTTAATGATAAAATGCATATTATTTTGAATTATACGATATATTTGTAAATGAATGAAATATAAATTTGAAATGATGTTTTGACTTTCCACTTTCACAAATTCATTTATTGTCATTATATAGTCATTGCACACCACTCACTGAGTATGTAGATTATATTCACCACTCATATTAATATTTTCAGATTATACTATACGTAACACACATTTGGAGACTTTAGGTTTTTGGCTATGGAACCAATTATTTTTTCGCGGTAAAATTTAATGATGATGTATATTTGAGATCCATAGAAGGACTATTGTATATTTATTGAGATGACTATAATTGTATTATGTACTGTAATTGAAACTCTCGATAGTGTTGTATACTTATGAATTGAGGCAAATGAGTTATATTTTGATATTCTTTTACTTGGAAAATGATATTTTGAGGAAAAATGGGTTTTAAATAGTTTTGAATAGGTGTTGGTTTTAGCTTTTGTTGCCTTTGTATGTGTGTCCTATGATGGGCAGTGTACGGGGTAACGGGTAGCTGTTCACGGCCTTAGATCGAGGATCGGGGCGTGACATTAGGAGCCCATATTGCTGATCTCGAAAAAACCTTTCAGACACCAGAATGCGACAACATGCGGCTAAACCCGACAAAGTGCACTTTTGGAATTGCATCCAACAAATTCTTGGGTTTTATGATCACAAACCGAGGAACTGAGGTGAATACCGAAAAGATACAGGCCATACTAGATATGTCACCAGCACAAACGTTGAAAGAGGCACAATGTCTCATAGGCAGAATTTCAGCTTTAAGTCGGTTCATATCGAAGATGGGGGAAAAGTACAAACCCATCCTTAACACCTTGAAGAGATCCCAGAAGTTCGTGTGGATGCTCGAGCGTTAGACAGCCTTTGAGTAACTCAAAGAATACTTCATGTCGTCCCCACTACCCTCTCGTCTTGTTCTTGATGAGAAATTTTACCAATACCTCTTTATCTCTTATTAGGCACTTTGCTTTGTCCTCATGAGATAGAACTCAACTGTACAGAAACCAGTCTACTATATCAGCCAAATACTTAAAGAATCCGAAATCAACTACCAAACGATCGAAAAGATAGCTTATGCTTTGATTGTCTCGGCTAGGTGCCTTTTGTTATACTTTTACGCTCATATTATCATGGTGCTCACTGACCAGAAATTGAAATAAATCCTTAAAAAAGGGATACTTCTAGACACCTCATCAAATGGAGTGTAGAGTTAGGTAAATTCGACATTCAGTACCAGCCGAGACCTATGATCAAAGGCCAAGTTTTAGCAGACTTCGTTCTCGAATGCACCCTTCTGATTCCAGCAGAGCATGAGCCTATTAGTAGCCATGAAGAATGGTCACTACTGAATTGGACATTGCACGTTCATAGGTCATCAAACTCCTTAGGGAGTGGTGTCAGGCTCATGCTGATGGGTCCAGATGATTTCAAAGCAGAGTACATCATTCGTTTCTATATTAGAGTTACAAATAATCAAGCGGAGTATGAAACTTTGCTAACAAGATTTCGAATCGTGACAATGATGGGGGCTCAAAGCATTCTAGTGTTCACCTATAGCCAGTTAATTGTCAAGCAAATCGAAGGGTTTATGGACTAAGGACCCGATCATGGTCTAGTACTTGAGCAAACTATGTGAAACAATGAACTTAGTTACCTCTAGCCGAACAGTCTACATCGAGAGCCTACCACACCCTAACATCGATGAATCTGAAAGAATCCATACAGTAGACCAGTCTCCTAGCTAGAAAGATCCCATAGAATCTTATCTGAAGCATGATTGTCTATCGGACTCACTATTAGAGGCAACAAAGTTGAAACAAAAGGTTGCTCATTATGTGATTATCGATGAAAGTCTAAACTTAAAGTCCTTCATTCACCCATACCTGAGGTGCCTAATCCCCGAAGAAGGAGACTATATTCTTAGAGAGATCCACGAAAGGATATGCGACAATCACTTAGGGGTTCAGAATCTAGTTCACAAAGCCTTACGTCAAGGACACTATTGGCCAACCATGAAAACCAATTCCAACAACTATGTCAACAGGTGTAACAAGTGCCAACGTTTCTCTTTAGTACCTCGATTACCCTCTACCAGCTCAGTCCCTTAGCGAGTCCCTGGCCATTCGCTCAGTGAGGGAAATGGACATTCGTGAACCATTCGCACTAGCTATTGGACAACAAAAGTTTGTCATAGTGGCTATCGACTACTTCATCAAGCGAGTGGAGGCCAAACCATTGGCCCAGATAATAGCAGGTAAAGCCCAATCATTAGTATGGACTTACTTCGTCACCAAATTCGACATACCCTATGTTTTTATCACCGACCACGGGAAGCAGTTTGACAACAAGTGATTCCAAGAATTCTGCAGCAAATTGAAGATTCAACACTGATTTTCATCAGTCGCCCGTCCATAAACCAATGGACTCGTTAAGATAACGAATAGAACGATTTTACAAGGACTAAAGACAGCACTGAATGAAATTAAAGGGCAATAGGTAGAAGAACTCTATAGTATCCTTTGACCGTATCGCACTATTTCTCAAAAGGCAACTGGTAAAACACCATTCAATTTGACGTATAGATGTGAAGCTATCATACCTATGGAGATAGGAATCCACTCGCTCCAAGTGGATCAGTACAATACAACACGAAATGAACCTGCCTTGCGAGAATGACTAGATCTGCTCCTAGAGCTATGAAAATCTGCATCTACTCAGATGACTACATACTAGTAACAGATGGTTCAGTATTATAATAAAAAAGTCAATAATAAACATTCAAATTAAATGAACTAGTTCTGAAGAAAGTGGAGGCCATTGGTCAACCCCTACTCAGGGGCAAGCTCGGGCCCAATTGGGAAGACCTTTATCAAATACGCTCTGTAATTTACCGGGGGACTTATCATCTCAATAATTTAGATGGATCGGCTGTGCCCAAGATTTGGAACTCAGAAAATTTACACATCTATTACCTATGAATCTTGTCGTCTCCCTTGATTAGAAGGGTCTCCTATTGAGTAAGGCTTTTATTCTCTTTCCTTTTGTTTGTCCTATCAGTTGATTCCTATCAAATGTAGCATGTCACCAATAAGGGATATAACTCTCAGGTGAGTAGGCACGACTCATCCTATCGGTTAATTCCTATCGAACATAGCATGTTGCCAATAATGGATATGACTCCCAGATGGGTATATACGACCCATCCTATCAGTTGATTCCTATCGAATGTAGCATATCACGACTCCTAGATAAGTAGGCACAACCCATCCTATCAGTTGATTCCTATTGAACATAACGTGTCTCAAATAATAGATGTGACTCCCAGGTAGGTAGACATGACCCATCCTAACGGTTGATTCCTATTAAATATAGTGTGTCGCCAATAAGGGATGTGACGCCTAAGCGAGTAGGTACAACCCATCCTATCGGTTGATTTCTATTGAATGTAGCATGCCGTCAATAAGGGATGTGACTCCCAAACAGGTAGGCATGACCCATTTTATCAATTTGTTTCTAACGCAAAAAATGAAATATATGTCTCTCAGAGGGAAATGCCCCACCTTATCGATTGAATTTTCTGTCAGGTGTATACCGGTTGAAGCACACTAGTTAAGTACACTCTATCTTGTCGACTGAACGAGCAAAGAAGGGGATATCTCCTTGGACCAATATGATAAATATTTACTGATTCAGGCGGTGGTTATGTTTACCAAGGCACCTACGTTCGTGACTAACTCTCACATTATTCGATAGGCCTATCGTACGATCATTTCATTGGTCTCCTCATTCACTCAGACACATGGTTTCTATCGATGGAAATTTAATAGAAGATAAAAATCAGTAAGTAAAATAAAACTTTTCTTTTATTTTCATATAACGAATACATATCAGATTACATGAACTAACATGATTTACAAGTTCTCGAGTTGGACCGAATTACATCAAAAAGAGATACTTAGAACATCTGTAGAATTACTCTTCGACAAAGAAGCCGCCAAACCATAGGCAATCGACAACACTGGAGAGTACAAAAATAGTAAAAAGAGAAAACAGACGAAAAAATTTCAAAAATGTCTACATCCAAACTTGGATAGGGAGACTTCGGAAAACAAGTTGATGAGGGTATGAGATGGTCATGAAAAACAGTGAGAATGCATCAGGATTCAAATCTTCTATCATGCATAGCTTCTCACTACCTATCGACTCCTTTAGTCGCCTGACCTGAGAAAACACGAGTCAGATGATGAACTCAACCTAGAGCAGGAATTCATTTTGAAACTCCTCTCTAAAGTTGAGAATCCCAATGGGAATCGTGACAAAACCCATCACGATGTCCGAATACCAAATGACATGACAAGACCTCGCATCAGCGGTCCCCTTCTTGATGAGTGAGTACGTGGTTTTTTTTTTTTTTAATTATATATGGGTTGTGTGAAAACCCATATATAATTATATATGGGTTGTGTGAAAACCCAGAGCAGGATATAATTCAATCCCATTCAAGTCTAACCAAGTAAATCTTGGATTTTGTATATTACTTGGATTTTATATATGGGTGAGTACGTGGTTTTTTTTTTTTTTTAATTATATATGGGTTGTGTGAAAACGGGGAAAATATGTGTCCATAAAAATTCGAGCACTGAACCTTGAACAAGGCACCACTCTCTCCTGTGTCCCTATTAGGACCGGATTGGCCACTTTAACAAAGCATTTATGGGGTTTTTATTCGTACCTTTTGCAGCATTACTGGTGACAAATTTATATGGATATTGAGCAAGATCAAGTCAAATACGAGGCTTAATTTGTACATATTAGATGTGCCCACGTGGGGCCATTTAATATATTTTTATCATAGTAAATAATTTTGAAATTTTAATGGGTAATGGGTAGTTACCCATTACTCACTCTCCCTTATTTTCTCTCTACATGACTCCTACGGGAGTTAAAACTTTTGTGAGTGTGAAAGGGATTAGTGTGTAGAACAATCTTAAAAAAAATCAACGCACTTGAGTCTGAGAGTGAAAAAGAGACTAATACCATTTTTTAGGGTTAAAATAATTATTGAGTAGAATAATTATTCAGAGAGTTTTCCGATCAACGTTAAATCATCGGGTTAAGTGTTGGTTCGTTGTGATATTGCGGTGATAGTTCGATTACGTGACTATCATCCCAACTTCGAGAAGTTCGTGTTCAAAGTTTGCAGTTTCGGAATTTTTCTGGATCACCGTTTGAGGTATATCACAAACTCAAACTTTTACAGTTTCAAAATTTTATTTTATTGCTTCCACTGCGTGTATGAGTCACGTATATTTCTAACATTGGTATCAGAGCATGTTAGAATTTTTTTTTTTAATAATTTTTCGGAATAAAATTTAGGTATAAAAATATAGAGTATAAAATTTGGGGTTCGGATCACGGATGAGTTTCGTGAATCCAATTATACCACTGTGTTACCCAACTCACGTAGAACACGAAAATAATTTTTTCGTAATTTTTTGGGCACGTTTAGGCCATGAAAATTCCGGTTGAAGCATTCAGCCGTGAATAGTGACCGAACACTTCAACCCCAAATTTGGCGAGATTTAGGTCAAATTGATGCATAAAAATGGTAGATCTGTGTTTGTTGTTGTTAGATCTACATTTTGGTATATATATTGCATGTATTTGACACCGAAAATTGAGATTTTTGGTTTGAGGGTCGGAGAAAACACGAAGTTGCAGAAATCGGGCGAGGAAGAAGAAGGCGCGTGCGTGACACGCGCGAGCAGGCGCGTGTTAGCCAGCAGGGGCGGGAGAGTGCAGTACACGCGCGAGAAGGCGCGTCTATGCAGAGCGCCCTAGCGTGTGCATATCACACGCGCGTTGGCGCGTGATATGTCAGGTCTGACGTGGATCAGACCGACCCGATTTTTTACCCGACCCAAGACGGGGATCCGGACCGGGTTTCGGGTCCCGACCCGAACCTGCGTCCGGATCCGGCCCAATGGACGCGGGCGCGCGCGTGTAGGCGCGTTGCCCGTGCGCCTACGCGTCAGGCGCGTCTGCGGATGCGCACCGAGCACGTGCAGGCGCGTGCCTGACGCGCAGCGCGTCCAGCACGCGCCCAGGCGCCTTCCCGGCGTGTAGGGGCGCGTGAGATGCGCCGCCGTGAGCCTGGCGGCGCGTGAACCCTTCCGACGGCGCGTAGGTCGTCCTAAAATTGGAATTTTCTGATTTTTTTAGGGTTTTGTGATAAAAAGTGACTAATTGTGGGTTTTTATGTACTGAATCCTATTCCGAATGGTGAGATGCAATCACGGATTGTGGTGTATGGTGTCCGTTGACTCATACGCTCGTCTTGGGATCTGTATTCGAGTCATTTTGGTTTTGGTGATTCGTAGGGTACATAAAATTGTGAAATAAGCATCAATATGTCACTAATGTCTCTTTTTTCTGTGTGACAGAGACATGACTGCAACGAAGACTGTCGTTCTAGATCTCGTAAAGGGAGACAAGCTGAACGGTGACAACTATGATATTTGGCACCGGAAAGTTCAGTTTGTCTTCGAGGAACAAGAGCTCGGGGAAGTTCTTAAGAACGAGATGGTGGACCCCGGGGAGGGTACCACGGCACAAGCGCGACGGGATCAGGAGGTGTATCGTGCTTGGAAGAAGAAGGATGGCCAAGCTAGGGTGATCCTTCTTAGCAGCATGCACGATGAGCTGATTCCCATATATGAGCAGTATCCTACTGCACAGTCGATCTGGCATGCTCTGAGAGAGCACTATGGCGCCCCGTCAGCTCCTAAGTTGAGGATGTTGACTTATAAATTCATCACTTACAAGAAGAGGCACGATCATATTATGAAGCAGCATTTAATGCATATTTCGAGTATGATCGTCTCTCTGAAGAGTATGGGGGAGCCGATGTCTGATGAGCTTCAAGTACTGGGTGTGATCCAGTCTTTGCCTGACTCCTGGGATGTGGTTAAGACCTATCTCACGCACACCGAGAGTATTCGTACTTTCATGGACGTGAGTAGGCATTGTGAGCTCGAGGAGGAGCGTCAGGAGGTGGCTAGGTCTTCTAATGCTCATGCTAACATTGCGGAGTCGAGTAAGGGCTCCCGAGGAATAAAGCGCAAGTGGTGCAAGCATGAGAAGAAGGCCAAGGGCCAAGGCAAGAAGAAGCAATTTGCCAAGATCGATGACAGAGGACAGAAACGCAAGAAGAAGGAGCTCGATAAGAGCAAGGTCCAATGCTACGTGTGTGGCAAGACTGGGCATTTCGCACGCGAGTGTGGCGAGCGAAAGGTAAGTCCTTCTTCTTTACATGGTTTGAGTTACGTGTCATCTAGTGTGATGCTCGCTAACTCTTCTCCTTTGTGGATTGTAGACTCAGGAGCCACGGACCATGTAGCTTGTGACAAGAGTGCGTATGTGGAGTTCCGCCGTTTGAGTCCCTAGGCGAGGAGGCTGTACGTGGGGAATGGAGCATTTATTGAAGTGAAAGGGATTGGCACTTGCAAGCTGTTGTTGCGAAGTGACCAAGTCTTATATCTTCATGACGTTTTGTATGCTCCTGAGATTAGGCGGAATCTAGTATCTGTCCGGTGTTTGGATTTGTTAGGATATTCTGTGCTTTTGGGAAACTCTAGAGTTTCCATTACCTATGACAGTTCTTTGATTTGTTCCGGTTTGGTCCATGAGGGACTTTATGTACTGGATATGATTTCATTTTATGAGATTTATTCTTCTTCTACTATTGCTTTTGTATCTGATAGTGCAGTGGATGATGTGAATGTATGGCATAGTAGACTTGGCCATATAGGGCAAGAGAGGATGACCCGGTTAGCTACGAGTGGCTTGTTGGGCCCGCTAACCAAGGTCCAGTTGCCCATATGTGAGTTTTGCCTTGCGGGCAAAGCTACTAGAAAACCATTTGGGAAAGCAATGAGAGGTGGGACTCCATTGCAATTGGTCCATTCCGACATTTGCGGACCCATGAATGTGAGAGCCCGAAACGGAGCAACGTATTTCATTACGTTCATAGACGACTACACGCGTTTCGGTTACGTCTACCTGATCTCGCACAAGTCTGAGGCACTAGAGTGTTTCAGGAGGTTTATCAGCGAGGTTGAAAATCAGTTAGACATGAGGGTGACAACTCTCAGAACCGATCGGGGACGCGAGTATCTGTCTGAGCAGATCAAAGAGCTCTGTTTCGATAGAGGCATTACTAGACAGTTGACTATTCCTGCTACTCCTCAGCAGAACGGAGTAGCCGAGAGAAGGAATAGGACTCTGTTGGAGATGGTGAGGTCGATGATGGCGCAGGCCAACTTACCTATCTCCCATTGGGGGGATGCGTTGTTGACTGCAACCTACGTCCTTAACCGTGTTCCGACGAAGTCCGTAGTCAGCACCCCATACGAGCTTTGGACAGGGAGACAGCCTGACCTTAGCCACTTGAGGCCATGGGGTTGCGCCGCGTATGTTCATGATTCCTCGCATCAGTACGGCAAGTTAGGCCCGCGAGGAAAGAAGTGTATCTTTATTAGATACTCTGAACAGTCCAAGGGACATGTGTTCCTAGGAGAACATACAGACGGCACTGTCACTGAGATAGAGTCTCGTGATGCCACTTTTCTCGAGAGTGATTTCCCTAAGAGAGGAGAAATCGATCGAGACTTCACCTTCTATGAGATGGATGAGCCTAGCGGCTCAGCCGAGCCCAGTGGCGGGACTCAAGAGCCGATTACGGATCTTGGTCCTAGTGGGAGCGGTCTATCTGAAGGTGTGGAGGCTCTCTCTCCTCGTAGGAGTACTCGAGGACATGTGCCTCGACGTCGTTTCCCGATTGAGGATGAGATCCTTATCGTGACTCCCGAGGATGACGAAGAGCCGAGAACCATACAGGAGGCTCTCGAGGGTTCGGCAAAGGACCATTGGTTACAGGCCTTGCATGAGGAAATGGAATCAATGAGAGTCAACGAAGTCTGGGAACTAGTTGACTTACCTGAGGATAGAAAGGCAATTGGGAACAAGTGGGTTCTCAAAATTAAAAGAAAGGCCGACGGATCGATTGAGAGGTACAAAGCCCGTCTGGTAGCCAAGGGTTACACGCAGACTAAGGGCATTGACTACGAGGAGACTTTCTCCCCAGTAGTCAAGTTTACTTCGATCCGTCTACTTTTGGCGATTGTTGCTAGTCTGGATCTAGAGTTACACCAGATGGACGTAAAGACCGCCTTCCTTAACGGGAGCCTGGATGAGGAGATCTACATGGAACAGCCCCCCGGGTTCATTCTAGTAGGTCAGGAGAACAAGGTCTGTCGACTTCGGAAGTCGATATACGGCCTGAAGCAATCATCCAGGCGGTGGTACCTAAGATTTCACGAGGAGGTGATATCTTACGGTTTTACGATGGTCGAGGAGGATCATTGTGTCTATCTAATTCGGTCAGATAACTCTTTTGTGATCCTGTCGTTGTATGTGGATGACATAATGTTGGCTGGGAACGACATTCAGTATTTAATGACCATCAAAGCGTGGTTGTCATCCAGCTTCGACTTGAAAGACATGGGTGAAGCTGAGTTCATCCTCGGAGTTCAGATCCAGAGGGATCGCTCGAGAAAAATGTTAGCTCTTTCACAAGAGACCTACATTAAGAAAATTCTCGAGCGTTTTGGGATGAGTGATTGTAATCCCATAGATACTCCGATCGCCAAAGGTGAAGGCCTGAGCCTGGAAATGTGTCCGAAAACTCAGGAAAAAGTAAGGGAAATGCGTAAAGTACCTTACTCCAGTGCAGTTGGAAGTTTAATGTACGCAATGTTGTGTACTAGACCGGACATTTGTTATGCAGTTGGTCTGGTGAGTAGATATCAGGCAAATCCTGGAAGGGGTTACTGGAGAGCAGTGAAAAGGATTTTCCGATATCTAAAGGGAACTGCAAACTTCTCCTTGAGTTACGGGGGAGGTGATTTGCGCCTTGTGGGCTATTCAGACGCCGACTGGGGAGGCGATTTGGATAAGTGCAAATCGACATCAGGTTTTGCTTTCTTGCTCAATGGCGGGGCCATCTCTTGGAGCAGTAAGAAGCAAACCTGTGTTGCTCTATCTACGATGGAGGCTGAGTTCGTGGCATGCTCAGTTGCAGTTCAGGAGAGTGTTTGGCTTCGTAGACTACTTGATGACTTAGGGATTGTAGCGGATAGTGGGAGGCCAGTCATGATTTACTGTGATAATCAGGCCGCTATCGCTTACACACGAGACCCTAAGTTTCATAGTAGGACCAAACACATTGACACCAGATACCATTATGTAAGAGACATCATCGAGAAGGGTGAAGTGACCGTCAAGTATATTTCGACACACAGCATGGTGGCTGACCCCTTCACCAAACCCATTACTAGAGACTCCTTTCTAGGGCATAGAGAGTCATTGGGTTTGAGTATTTTCTGACATTTCTCAGTTTGTACTTATTGATGACATTGATGCTTATTGATTTTATATATATATGATTATAGTGCATTTTTCAGTCACTTTTGTGTTATATTTTCATTTAATGCACTTGCTTTCATTGTCATATATATATTTTATGATGTGATAATAGATATGTCAGGCAGGCGAGGTCGACTCTCTCACACGAGTGACTACCTCCAGCTCTGAGTGAGCGAGGATGAGACGGCTTCTAGCTGTAAGAGGCTTTGAGAGTGGCCCTGCTAGAACATAAGTTGTCCTAATACGTGTTCAGGATGAGGTCATATGCGATATGACCGACATGGACGTACCCACATCCATGTAGCCTGTGAGTAGCCAGGTTTGAGATATCAGATATCACCTGCGTTTTGTGATATTGTCTCTGAGGTACTCTCTCTGAGATCTCTAGGTAAAGTCTTATGTGTAGACTGAGTCCCTATACCTGCACAGTGTTAGAGAAATCTGACATATGCCCTTTTTGAGAGATGGGGGAATAACACTGTGGTACGTGTTTCATACCACGTGTGAAAAGACGACTTGGGATAGTGGGAGCTATATTACTTGAGACATTAAATTGAAATTTATCCCCGAGCCCCACTGTGTGAGACCCGAGATCCATTGGGTGGGATCTCTTGTACCCTTATTACTTTCGGCTGTTTCTTGAGGTTTTGATTCAGTGTTTGCTACTTTAGTTTGTTTACCGATGGCCCGGAAGATAAATTGAGGTCTGAGGGACAGGTCTAGGAAAGCAACTGAGTTGAGATCAATAGATTCGAGTTTGGGAAAGGAAGACCAATTGACACTGCATCACTGTTTTGTATTCACCGACCGGTCTTTTATGTTCATCCATGTAGGGATTTGAACATAATAGTGAATACATAGTCGAGCGATATCTGGGGATTACTTTCGATGAGGAAAGTAGCTCGATGGATGCAATCTGTCTTGGATCTGGGGTACTGCGAGTTTTTTCTTTTGATACTAACGGTGACTACTCGATCATCCTAACAGGTGTATCGAGAAGTCTTTGTTTGCAGGTGTACTCGCTAGTCACACGACGACCAACCCTGTATGAAAACCTTGTAGGGTGATATAGTAGATTGCATGAGTTGTGATCTAATGACGGAAGTAAAACGCCCCCGTGTGTAAGTGGGAGATATTAGATGTGCCCACGTGGGGCCATTTAATATATTTTTACCATAGTAAATAAATTTGAAATTCTAATAGGTAATGGATAGTTATCCATTACCCACTCTCCCATATTTTCTCTCTACATGACTCCTATGGGAGTTAAAACTTTTGTGAGTGTGTGAAAGGGATTAGTGTGTAGAACAATCTTAAAAAAAACCAACGCACTTGAGTCTGAGAGTGAAAAAGAGACTAATACCATTTTTGAGGGTTAGAATAATTGTTGAGTAGAACAATTATTCAGAGGGTTTTCCGATCAACGTTAAATCACCGGGTTAAGGGTTGGTTCGTTGTGATATTGCGGTGATAGTTTGATTACGTGACTATAATCCCAACTTCGAGAAGTTCGTGTTCAAAGTTTGCAGTTTCGGAATTTTTCTGGATCACCGTTTGAGGTATATCACAAACTCAAATTTTTAAAGTTCCGAAATTTTATTTTATTGCTTCCGCTGCGTGTATGAGTCACGTATATTTCTAACAGTACACATGAAAAATGTCTCCAGCTATCTAGGTGCACTTACGAGCATCGCAAGAGACCGGTCAGCTACTAAAGAAATATTGATTTTATTATTACTCCTTTGCATTTTTAGAAAAAACCCACAAGGCAAAATAATTAAGAACAGATAAAGGAAGCAGGTTAGAGAAAAATGGAAAGCAAAAGAAAAAGGCTTGGAAAGGGAAACCATCCTATGCCAACAAGTTCAATATATGTCAACTTCAAGTCCTGGAGACTTAGTTGTGCAGAGGGTGAAGACGAATTGGAAAACCCTTTTCAGGTATGGGCGCAGGAGCATAGATCAATCTCAAGCCTGGAATGAGCTTTTCCCATTTGAACATTCTGACAATGTTATGCATGAAAACAAGTATCTCCAATCTCGCATACTCTTTTCCAGGGCACATCCTAGGTCCTCCCCCAAATGGAACAAATGTGTAGGGTGCCGGCCCATTTCCTTTGAACCGTGAAGGATCGAATTTTTCGGGATCTGGGAAATATTTGGGATTCTTGTGTGTGGAATGCACCGTCCAGTATGTCTGCAACAAAATTCGTTGGTCAAATTAACGTAGCAAGATTTTAGGATACGGCCTATGAGGAATAATAGTACCTTCCAACCCTTTGGTACAGTGAAACCAGCATAAGTGAAATCGGTTGCAGCTTCTCTGAAGGCGCCTTGCCCTGGTGGGGCTAATCTAAGCGTTTCGCGTGCCACATTCCACGAATACTTCATCTTTTGTAAATCCTCCCAATTTAATAACTCCCCTTGTGCCTTTGATTTTGCTATCTCCATTTGTTCTGTCCATTTAAGTCAACAACTAAAACAAGTCAAAATCCAAAAACACTTCCTCAAGTAAGCACATGGTGGTGATGTTGGTGGCGGGCTAACCTTTATAGACTTCATTGTAAATGTGAGGAAACTCTGCAAGGTGGTTGACAACATTTGTGATTGCAGTGTCATGGTTCGCAATGAGCAATCCTATAATCTCATTGGCGATCTGTTTTTCACGCATATGCACCGCATTCTCATTTTTCGCAAGTAGCATTCATGACAATATATCCCTGCCTACTCTCTCATTCTTCTCTTCCAATTCGGCTTTCCCGTGCCTAATGATATTCAACAACTCTTGACGGATAATCATGCCTCCTTTGACACTATGACTGAAGGTTGTACCAGTGAGATTCAAAGGTGTTGGAGGTGGATTGTGACTCCACAGATATCGACTCCTCTGTGACTTGAACGGTTACCGTCAATAGAATGTGAAACCTGCAAAAATTGCCAGAGCGGGCTCCGGCGAATGAGGCTCCGACGCTCAAGTTAGAGAGAGCAGTTTTCGAATGTAAAGAAACAGACTGAGAACTTTTGAGAGGGAGAGGTTCCCTGTGATTAGTGTGCCTAATGTATAAGGCCAAGAGAGTGTATCTGATTTAGAGGATTTTTAGGGTGTTTTATACTTACGAGAGTCGTATGCTTTTGGGGCATTGCTACCCTACCTTCCTGATTGAGACGATTCGCAAATTTTAGGAGTTCAATATTCCGAAATGATCGTGATCTTTATCGTATGTGAATTTTTTTTTCTTAGGCAGATTCTTTTCTTATCTGAAAAATCATAGAGATACTGCTCTTTAGCAGGGAATTAGAGTCGTTAGCGTGCGTTGACCTTTCCTTAGAATCGATAAAATCGTTAGCTATCAGTCGATTTTTAGGCTAATGCGGAGCCTTCGGGCTCATTCGCTCAATGCACTGGGGGCTAAGTATCCAATTGGAGAGAACAATCCTACTTGTTAAATCTCGTTCGATAAGCGGGGTGACTAGAAACCTATCGTTTAGGAGATAGGGCAGCTAAGACCCTTTGGTAGATTAGTTGAATAGCCATAGAGAGTAATCTTCGATCATACTGGGTTGTGCTTGGCTATCGGTCGGTAGTTGTCCTTTGTGGGCTTTATGTGTGGGACTTTCAAGCACTAACCCTTTGAAATGGGTATTGGGCCATATTCCATCTTTTGCCCCCAACTCATGGCCCTCTTTGCAAAGAGGCGCCATCAGTAAAGACTTATTAAAGCAAGACGTATTTGATACGTTACAGAAGTATAGGATTACTAGGCTCTTCCTAACCAATTCCACCCTTTCTCACGAGGGTGGGTACGTCTCATCGGAAGTGTTTCCTTTATGGGGAACTGAAGGAAATTAATTACTCCATTTATGATGGACTATTTTCATTGATCTATTTCACTTGCCCTGAATTAATTAAGACCCGTCCTTTTATGGCTATAAGTAGTGATGATGTGTGTTTATTCCTTTCCATGGAGAATTGAGGTTTTTTTCTTTTTCTTTTTGGGAGTTCTTCTAAGAGTCTTCTCCTTCTGAGAGTTGCTCTATGAGGTGTTTTGGTATGCGGGGCTTTATAGCTCAGGTAGTTTCTGCTGGAGTGAGATTTCATTAAGAAGGGGGACTACTAGAATGAGATCTCATTATATCGATCGCTAATCGGTTGGCATGGTGAGATCATCCATCACTGGTGGAGACATGTCCATCACCGGTTTGGGTTAATTGTCCGGGTTTTCCTCCTCATCTAATTATGGTGGAGATGCCTCTCGTACCGACTTTGGTTAGTACGCAGGTTTGAGTTGTTTAGGTGTGGCAAAACCCGAACTTATGTCCTTTCTTGTTTTTAGCACTAAATAGGAACTACTGTTTTTGTACTCTCCAATGTCGCCATTGTGGTTTCTTTATCCAGGGACAACCCTGTTGTGTACTTATCGTGGTGTAATCGGTTTGATCTAGGAATTTGTATATTTATTCATGTAATCAAATGTACTTCTTATGTAAGAATAAAAGAAAAGTTATACTTTACTTACTTGAATTCTGCCCTTACTCTCTTTTGATGTCTCTTGTTCAACTGTATGCTTTTCTTCGGTTTTCGTCAGAGTGGGTCTATTTCTAGTTTTAAGCCCCGTGCGGAGATATTAGGTAATACTGGCCATTTGAGTCGTAGGAGTCCAATCGATAGGAAACTTTGAATAGGAGGGTCGTATCCATTTGTTTAGGGAGTTTCATCCATTTTTTATGATACGTTTAACCAATAGGAAACTTTAGATAGGAGGGTCGTGTCAACCCGTTGAGGGAGTTTTATCCATTTTTGATGACACATTTGACTGATAGGAAACTTTAGATAGGAGGGTCGTGTCTACCTATTCGGGGAGTTCAATATCTTTTTGATACACGTTCGACCGATAGGAAACTTTAGATAGGAGGGCTGTATCCACCCATTTGGGGAGTTTTATCCTTTTTTGATGACATGTTCGATCGATAGGAAACTTTAGAAAAGAGGGCTATGTCCACCCGTTCGAGAAGTTCTATCCCTTTTTGATGACACGTTCGATTGATAGGAAACATTAGATAGGAGGGTCGTGTCCACCTATTAGGGGAGTTCTATCCCTTTTTTATGACACGTTCGACCAATAGGAAACTTTAAATAAGAGGGTCATGTCCACCCATTTGGGAAGTATTATTCCTTTTTGATGACATATTTGATCGATAGGAAACTTTAGATAGGATGGTCGTGTCCACCCGTTCGGAGAGTTCTATCACTTTTTGATGACACGTTCGACCGATAGGAAACTTTAGATAGGAGGGTCGTATCCACCCGTTCGGGGAGTTCTATCCCTTTTTGATGACACGTTCGACCGATAGGAAACTTTAGATATGAAGACCATATCTACCCGTTTGGGGAGTTCTATCTAACCGATAGGAAACTTTGAATAGGAGGGTCGTGTCCACCCATTCGGGGAGATCAGTCCCTTTTTGATGACATGTTTAATCGATTGGAAACTTTAGATAGGAGGGTCGTGTCCACCCGTTCGGAGAGTTCTATCCCTTTTTGATGATACATTCGATCGATAGGAAAGTTTAGATAGGAGAGCTGTGTCCATCCATTCGGGGAATTCTATTCCTTTTTGATAACACGTTCGACCGATAGGAAACTTTAGATTGGAGGACCGTGTCCACCCGTTCGGGGAGTTCTATCCCTTTTTAATGACACGTTTGATCGATAGGAAACTTTAGATAGGACGACCGTGGCTACCTATTTGGAGACTTCTATCCCTTTTTGATGGCACGTTCGATCAATAGGAAACTTGTCCGGTAATCAGATAAGGATAGGGGAGAGAATCGTTCGATTCTTACTGAGCTGATTTTTCTGGCTACGGGAGGTAGCGAAGTCTATTGATATTATATGCTTAGGTTTTCTGAGTTCCAAGTTCTAGGTATGGCCGATCCGTCTAAATTGTTGAGACTATAGGTTCTAGGTCGGATCACGGAACGCACTTGGTACAGACCTTCCCAATTGGGAGCGAGCTTGCCCCTGGGTGGGGCCTGATCGGTGGCTTTAACCCTTTTTAGCACCAACTCACCCCGTTTGAATGTGCGGTCCTTAACTCTTTGGTTGTGATACAGTGCCATTTGTTGCTGATAAGCAGCTATTCGTGCTGATGCGGACTCCCGTAATTCTGGAAGCTAGTCTAGTTTATCACATAGGGTATGCTTGTTTTGCCTAGCCTTATATTAGGTCACCCTGGATGAGTGAATTCCTATCTCCACGGGTATGACAACTTTGCTTTCATATGTCAAACTGAATGGTGTTTCACCTATTACCCTTCGAGCTTTAGTGAGATATGATCGGAGGATACCGTAGAGTTCTTCGGCCCATTGTCCTTTGGCATCATTTAGCATTGTCTTTAATCCTTGTAAGATCGTTCGGTTGGTTATCTTAGCCAGCCTATTGGTCTGTGGATGAACGACCGATGAAAATCAATACTGAATCTTGAGTTTTTAGTTGAACTCCTGGAAGCATTTGTTGTCAAGTTGTTTTCCATTGTCCGTGATGAGGACATGCGGTATGCCGAACTGAGTGATAATATGAGCCCATACGAAGGACTAGACCTTGGCTGCAGTGATCTGAACTAGAGGTTCAGTTTCCAGCCACTTGGTGAAGTAGTCAATTGCTCCTATAAGAAACCTCCATTGCCCTGAGGCTGAAGGGAACGGCCCGAGGATGTACATACCCTATTGAGCGAATGGCCAGGGACTGGCCATAGGATTGAGCTCGGTGGAAGGTAGACGAGGCACCGATGAGAAGCGTTAACACCTGTCGCATCACTTTACATTGTTGTCGAAGTCGACCTTCATGGTTGGCCAATAGTACCTCAGACAAAGAGCCTTGTAGGCTAGGTTTTGAGCGTTTAGGTGATTACTACAGATCCCCTCGTGGATCTCTCGGAGGACATAGTCCATTTCTTTAGGAGTTAGGCACCGTAGATATAGATGAGTGAATAACTTCAGGTAGAGGATTCCATCAATTTTGGCGTAATGTGAGGCCTTTTGCTTTAGTTTCTTCGCCTCTCTCGATGACTCTCACAGGCGATCATGCCACAGGTATTTTTCTATAGGATCTTTCTAACTAGGGGACCGATCGATAGAGAGAGCCTCTTTAGGCTCATCAATGCTTAGGGTATGGCAGGCTCTCGATGTATACTGTTCGGCTAGAGGCGACCGAGTTAAAACTGGCCAGTTTCGATAGAGTGTCAGCCCGTGCGTTCTCCGACGGAGGGATATGCTGGACATCAACTTTGTCTAGTCGTCCCATTGTTTCATGCAACTTACTCAAATATTTGGCTATGGTTGGATCTTTCGTTTTGTAGACCCCTTCAATTTGTTTGACGACCAACTAACTGTCAGTGAACACCCTTACGTTTCGTGCCCCCATGTTGATAGCGATTCGAAGGCCTGTCAGTAAGGTTTCGTACTCCACTTGGTTATTGGTGGCTCGAAAATTGAATCGGAGGGCATACTCCTTCTTAAAATTATTTGGACCCATTAGTATATGCCCGACACCACTTCCCGAGGAATTCGATAACTCGTCGATATGGATGGTCCACTCTGGAATCAGCTATTCCTCCTGATGGTTAGGGGGTTTGTCTTCTAGAGCCGTTGGCAAGGTACATTTGAGAATAAAATCGGCCAATGCTTGACCCTTTGTCGTTGGTCACGACTGATACTGGATGTTAAACTCCCCCAGTTCCACACTTCACTTGACAAGCTGACCAGAAGTATCTCTTTTTTGGAGAATTTACTTCAGTGATTGGTCGGTGAGCACCACGATGGTATGGACCTAAAAGTACGATTGAAGGCGTTTTACTGAGACGACCAAGGCATACGCTATGTTCTCAATCGGTCGATAGTTAATTTTGGATTCCTTTAATATTCGGCTGATGTAGCAGACTGACTTCTAGGCGGTGGACTCCTGTCTCACCATCATAGAGTAGAGCACTTGATCGGAGATGGTGAGGTATAAATAACGCTCTTCCTCGAGAACAGGCCGTGAAAGCAGTGGTGGCTCTATCAGGTCTTCTTTTAATCATTCGAAGACTGCCTGACATTAGGATGTCCATTCAAACTGTCGAGTCCTTTTCAATGTATCGAATATGGGTTTGTACTTCTCACCGACCCACGACATGAACTGGCTCAGAGCTGCTATCAGGCCAATAAGACGTTGGACTTCTTTCAGTGTCTATGGAGGCGACATGTCCAAAATCACTTGTATCTTCTCGGGATTGGCCTCTATCCCTCAATGGGTAATCATGAAGCCCAGGATTTTTCCAGAGGCGATCCCAAAGGTGCACTTCATCGGGTTCAACAGCATATTATAACGTTCTAACATCTGAAAGGTTTTTTCAAGGTCTGCAACATAAGCTTTTACAGTGATGCTCTTGACTAGCAAGTCATCAACATAGGCTTCCACATTTCTGCCTAGCTGGTCTTTGAAGAATATGTTGATCAGTCGTTGGAAAGTCGCTCCTGCATTCTTAGGCCGAAGGGCGTGACCCGGTAGCAATATATGTCGAATTCGGTAATGAAACTTGTCTTCTGTTCATCCTCTGTTGCCATTCTAGTCTAATTGTAGTCTGAATAAATGTCCATGAAACTTAAGAGTTGGTGTCCTGAGAAATTGTCTACGAGCTTGTCGATGTTGGGGAGTGGGTAACTGTCCTTCGGATATGCTTTGTTGAGATCGGTGAAGTCCACGGACATTCTCTTGCCATTGGCCTTTTTTACCATGACAACGTTGGCTAACCACTTTAGATATTTGACTTCACGAATGAACCCGACTGTTAATAGCTTCTGAACTTCTTCCTGTATAGCACGTTGGCATTCGAGAGCGATACTCTTTTTTTTCTGTATCATTGGTTTGAAATTTGTGTTGAGTGTTAGCCTATGGGCTATGATGGATGAATCTTTGTCTGACATGTCACTTGGGGTTCAGGTGAAAACTTTGGAGGGGATAGGTTGGTCCCTATCCGGATGGTCTGATTTGGGTCGCTTGTTAAAAGGACCTCAACCGTTTCTTCACCTGGTTCGGGTTTTGATCTCGGCTCGCTGTCGTCCTTGAGTTCCAGGGCATCGATCGGAAAATTTTCTTGCATATCTTGAGTCGCAAAGAGGATATAAGGATTAGGATCGTTACGTATGGTAGCGACCCCTTGCGACGTTCTGAACTTCACTTTATGTGTCTCGTGCTCGGTAACGCTTCTAGTTCACCCAAACTGAGTCTTTTAAGAATGACATTGTAAGGAGAGAATAGTTTCACCACATGGACCGGACATGGGCGGTCAGATGATGGGAAGTTTTCCGAGGGTCACGAAAAGGGAGATAACACCATCAGGATAGACGTGCTTGTCCGAAAGTCCCTTGAGGGAACCGGTAGGCGATTAAAGCTGAGCCAGAACAAGACCCATTCGACAGAAAACGTCCCAGATAAGAAGATAACAGTCGGCCCTCTTGGCTACATGGGATTCTATCTTAAGGGTAATGACTATTGGATTATCGCAGTGAAGATCTACCCCCGTCAGATCGTTATCATCAAAGCTTATGACAGGCCTCTTCCTCTTGGCCAGCGTTATGCTAGGACTAATGGCTGTACATGTCGACATGGGCTTTCAGAATATCAGTCTGCTTCCCACAGACGACGACAATCTATTAGAGGAGAGTTATAGTTCCATAAATAACGGCTCCTTGGTGACTCGAACGGTTACTGTCAATGGGATGTGAGACCTGCAAAAACCGTCAGAGGGGGCTCCGGTAGAGGAGGTTTCGACATTCAAATCAGAAAGAGCGATTTTCAAATATAAAGAAACAAATTGAGAGCTTTTGAGAGGGAGAGGTTCCCTATGACTAGTGTGTTCATTGTGTAAGGCTGAGAGAGTATACCTGACTTAAAAGGTTTTCAGGGTGTCTTAAACCTAAGAGAGTCATATGTTTTCGGGGCGTTGCAACTCTACCTTTCTTATTGAGGCAATTCGAAAATCTCGGGAGTTCAATATTCGAAAATGATTATGATCTTTATCATATGAGAATTTTCGTTTCTTGGGAGATCTTTTTCTTATTTGAAAGATCCTGGAAATACTGTTTTTTTTTGCGGGGAATCAAAGTCGTTATGGTGATTTGACCTTTCCTTAGGATAAATAAAGTCGTTAGTTATCGATCGATTGTTAGGCCAATTCGGAGCCTTTGGGCTCATTCGCTCAATGAACCAGGGGCTAAGTATCCGATCAGGGAGATAAATCTCACTTGACAAATCTCGTTCGATAAGTGGGGTGACTAGGGCCCTATAGTCATAGAGAGTTAGTCGTTCGATAATGCTAGATTGTGCTCGCCTATTAGTCAGTAACCGTCTTTTGTGGGTCTCGTGTGTGGCACTTTCAAGCACTGACCCTGCGAAATGGGCATTGGGCCATGTTCCATCAAAAGGCAAGGAGAATAGTCCTACAGTAACAAGTGCAAATGGTTCTGAAAATTTCTTCATATGCTCTGGATCTTCTACGCTCATGAAAAGCCTACTAGCCAAAGCAAGCGTGAAGTTTTTCTTGAGAGGGAAGACGATCACTTGTTTGTGTGGAGCCCATTTGGATTCCAAGTGCTGCTTTGCCATAGAATCCATAACGCCTACATATTGTTGGAGAGCTTCTGGCTTGAGAAATTTAGGCAAAAACGGATTTCTGTGAAACGGGTCTAGTTTTAAAGTGTCCTTAACATCTTGATCAAGGGGGAAGAGGCAAATTTTGGTGGCAGAGCTAGGCCACCAAGAAGTTAGTATTTTGCTCTCATTGGCAAACAAAAATATATGTCTTGCCGTGCCACAGAACACTGCCATTTTCTCTCCCATCAAAGATGTCTTGAATACTTCACTCTTGTACTTGTTCATTCTGTCATTTATGAATTTCTCAGGCTCTCCCCTGTGTACAGACAAGGCGAATCCCACAGTTTCACCAATCAATGGCCACCCCAGTATGCTTGGTGGAACCTTGTTACCTGCTGCTCTGCGATTATAAAAGAAGGCAAGGGAAAGTGATGCTATGGCTACAAGCGGAAGCAGAGATGTTAGAGCAAGCCCCATTTCCTCTTGTTGCCAAGTACCGAGTGAGTGAAGGAGATGGAATTAGTGAGATTGTTCTTTGGTGAGTCTAAAGCTTCAATTAGATCGGGTTTTATATAGTATAGGATACAAGGAAAATTTAAGAATGAGTTTATGTTTCAGGGGCTGCTTTATTCTCCACCTTGACCTCTCATGTTAGAATTAATAGGGTTTTCATACGTAACGGAAACATACAAATAATTTTTGAAAAAATAAAATAAATCAGGTAAAAAATAAATATCTTAATATGTAGAGTCTTCAAAAAAATGATCGAACCGTACGTCATATCCCTTGATCGGATCTCGCGACCGGGATGATGGTCACGAGGTTAATCAAACCACCACTACAATGACACAATGTCGCAATCCTCAATCTGGTGATCGTAACAATGAGAGAAATTGTTGGAATTAATTGAATCACATGCAACGGAAGCATTCATAAATAATTTTCGGGAAAAATAAATATGGATTGGGTATAGGATATAAATACCTCGAATATGTAGAGCCAAAAATCGACCGTGCGTCCCTCGATCGAATCTCGTGGTCGGGATGGTGATCACGATGTTAATCGAACCACCACCGCAATGTCACAACGCCGTAACCCTCAGCCCTCTATATTCTCTCTCTCGGAATTCTTCTCAACCCTCTATATTCTCTCTCTAGAGAATATTTTTCTCTCAAAAGTGATTCTCATGGTTGCCATCTTCATTTTCTTTTTAACGTACAATAATAATGAAGTAGTGGTCAAGATGTGGTTAGTGGGAGTTACCCCACTAACCCTATTGCAAAATGTCTAAAATGCCCCTCGTGGGCATTCTAAACTAATATCTCCCACTTGCACGCGAGGGCATTTTAATATTCGTCACAAGATCACAACTCATGTGATAACATCACCCTGTTGGACTTTCATACAGAATTGGGCGTCGTGCGACCTGCGAGTACACCTGAAAGCAAAGACCTCTCGATGCACCTGTTAGGATGATCGAGAAGCCATCATTAGTATCAAAAGAACTCGCTGCACCCCAGATCCAAGACTAATTACATCCGTCGAGCTACTTTCCTCAACGAAAGTAATCCCCAATTAAATGCTCGACTGTGTATCCACTATTATGCTTACATCCCAACATGGATAGACACAATAGGCTAGCCGGTGAATACAACATAATGATGTAATGTCAGTTGGTTTTCCTTTTCCCAAACTCGAATCTATTAGCCTCAATTCAGCTGCTTTCCTAGACCTGTCCTTCAGATCTCAATTTATCTTCCGGACCATCGATAAATAGACTAAAGTAGCAACACTGAGCCAAGACTTCTAGAAACAGCCGAAAGTAATAAGGGTACAAGAGATCCTACCCAATGGATCTCGGGTCTCACATAGTGAGAACGGGAATCAAAATCATATCAGTGTCTCAAATAATGCTCCCACTATCCCTGGTCGACATATCACACGCGGTATGAAACGCATACCACAGTGTTATTCCCCCATCTCTCAAAGGGCATATGTCAGATTTCTCTAACACTGTGCAGGTATGGGACTCAGTCTACACATAAGACTTTACCCAGAGATCTCAGAGAGAGTATCTCAGAGACAATATCACTAGTCGCAGGTGATATCTGAGATCTCAAACCTGGCTACTTACAGGCAACATAGATGTGGGTACGTTCATGCCGGTCATATCGCATATGACCTCATCCTGAACACATATCAGGGTGACTTATGTTCTAATAGGGCCACTCTCAAAGCCTCTTACAACTAGAAACCGTCTCATCTCCGCTCACTCAGAGCTGGAGGTGGTCACTCGTGTGAGAGAGTCGACCACGCCTGCCTGACATATCATTTATCACAACATATCACAAAATATATGACAATTAAAATAGTGCAATAAATAAGTGACCCAATCATGCACACATGTCATATATATAACACAATAAGCATCAGTACAAGGTGAGAAATGTGAATGTATATGCAAACCCAATGATTCAAATATCTCATATAGGAATCTATCACAATGGATTTATTGAAGGGATCAGCCAACGCGCTGTATAGTAATGTACTTTATTTTTCACTTTACCCTTCTCGGTGATGTCTCTCATATCATGGTATTAGATATCAATGTGTTTGGACTTATTGATACTTAGGGTCTCAAGTGTGGTCAAAGGCGGCCTGATTTTCTCAATAAATCATCACTGGCCTCCCACTATCTGACACAACCCCTAAGTGATCCGGAAATCTCCGGTGCCAAATACTCTCCTGAACTGCCGTTGAGCATCTCATAAACTCAGTCTCTATCGTAGATAGAGATATACAGGTTTACTTCTTGCTACTCCAAGACAGTAAAACCTAATATCGATTTGCATACGTTCAGATCACCAACCCAGTTGGTATCTGAATACCCAATAAGATGCAAATCACCTCCTCCGTAACACTAGAGGAGGTCCGCAGTTCTCTCAAGATATCTCGAAATCCTTTCACTGCTCTCCAGTGATCCCCTCTAGGATTCGATCGATACCTAATTACTATAGTGACTGCAAATCAAACGTCTGATCGTGTACGCGACACTGCGTACATCAGATCACTCAGTGCACTGGAATAAGGGATTCTACTCATTTCCCTTGTCCTTTTCTGAGTCTTAGGGCATATGTCAAGAATTAGGCTTTAACCTTTTAGCGATAAGAGTATCTTTAAGGTCGTAGTCGATCTTTTCGAAGTACTCGAGAACTTTCTTGATGTTTGACTTTTGTGGAAGGGTCAACACCTGTCTCGAGCGATCCCTCTGGATTTTAATTTCGAGGAAGAACTGAGTCTCACCCATGTTCTTCACATCAAGACTCGACAATGTCCACGTCATCGTGGTCATTAGATACTCTCTGTTGTTCCCAGTCAACAGAATGTCATTCACATGAGGACATGATCACAAGAACGTAAAAAGTATACGCGATGATCCTCATCGATTATCACGAAACCATGAGATGTCACCTCCTCGTGAAATCTCAAGCGCCACTGCCTGGATTGATGATTAAGGTCGCATGTCGACTTCTGAAGTCAATGGACCTTGTCATCCTGATCTACAAGAATAAAGCCAGATGGCTGTTCCTTGTAGATCTCCTCATCCAAAACTCCCACTCAGGAGAACAGTCTCAACGTTCATCTGGTCTCACTCCAGATCCAAATCATGTCCACGACAATCGCTAAAAGTAAATGGATCGAGGTAACATGCCCCCAGTCTGAGTAACCCCTGATTATCAGACAGGCCTTATACCTCTACACCGATTCGTCGGCCTTTTTCTTGATGTTGAGAACTCATATATTCTCAACGGCCCTACTTCCCTCAGGTAAATCAACTAGATCCCAGATCCTGTTGATTCTCATCAACTCCTCTCACCCATGGCCTATAATCAATGGTCCTCCATGGAACCCTCAAGAAACTCTAGGACAGTTAAAGGTTTCTCGTAATCCTTAAGAGTCATACTGAGAGCCTCTCCATCAATCGGGAAGCGACGGTTAGGTACGCATCCTCGACTACTCTTAAGAGGATGAGAAACCTTTTTACCTCTAGATGGATCGCTCCCACTAGAACCCAGATCCGTAATGGATTCTTGGATCCTACCACTAGCATTAGCCAACCACTAGGCTCATCCATCTCATGAAAGGTAAAGTCCCAATTGATTTCACCTCTCATAGGGAAATCACTTTCAAGAATCTAGGCATCATGAGACTCAATCTCAGTGAGAGTGTCATCTGTATGCTCATTAGAACACAGCCCCCTAGAGTGTTCTAAGTATATCTTAAAGATACATCTCTTTTCTCGCAGACCTAACTCGCCGTGTAAATGCGAGAAAGAGTGAATACGCGACACAACCCCATAATCTCAAATGGTTAAGGTCAGACTGCCTCCCTGTCTAAAACTCATATGGAGTACTGACTGCAGGCTTCAATATAATATGATTGAGAACATAGGCTGCAGCCAATAACGCATCTCCCCAATGGGAAACGAGTAAATTGGTTTGTGCCATCATCGGCCTCACTGTCTCAAACAAAGTCATATTCCTCTCTCGCGGCTACTCTACTCCACTGAGTAGCGAGGAATAGTCAGTTTCTCGTAATGCCCTTCTTGAAATAGAGTTTTTCAGACAAATACTCGCGCTCTCAATCGGTTCTGAATATCTCAACTCTCAGGTCTAACTGATTCTCAACCTCGCTAGTAAACCTCTTGAAAAATCTCAATGCCTCAGACTTGTGCGAGATCAGATAAATGTAACCGAAACGCGTGTAATTGTCTATAAACGCAATAGAGTACCCAACACCATTTCAGGTTCTCACGTTTATAAGGCCACAGATGTTGGAGTGAACCGACTACAATGGAGTCCCAGTCCTCATTGTTTTGTCGAATGGTTTTCTTGTAAGTTTGCCGTCTGGGCAAGACTAGTTAGCGGGTTCTACAAAACCACTCACTGCTAACCGGTTCATCCTCTCTCACACTAGGAGGATAACAAGAAATACCATTGAAAGGAATTATTTCCAGTGCATATAGTCCCTCATGGACCAAAATAAAACCAATCATAGAATTATCGTAATAAATGAAAATTATAAAATTTCCAAATTAACAGAGCATATCCTAAACTGAAATCAAGTTCCGTCAAACTTTTGGAGTGTAAAAAACATACAGAGTCTAGTAACTTTGCAACTCCAACTTGCAAGTGCTACTCCCTCTGATGTCAACAAAACACTCCGTTTCTATACGTAAATCCTTCTACTTGAGGATTTACTAGACGAAACTTTATAAGCGCGCTCCTATCTCGAGCTGCGTAGTATTATCGATTTTCTCGGATGGTTTTCTTCTTACCTGAGGCTCGAGTCACACAGGAGTCCTTGCTCGACTCCATCGCATAAGCATGACCCGAGTATTGCCTACTCGCCTCTAGATGCTCCTACTCGAGCTCACTGTGCCTATTCACATTAGTGAAAGTGCGAATGCTTTCGTCGTATGTGAAATAGACTTTTATGATTTCTCATGAATCAGGTAAAGAGCTGGATCGCATCCAGCACTAGAAAACATATCCAAAATAGGCTCAGTCACATTCTCCAACTCGGCGATCATACTCGACATTTTTATCAAATGTTGCATCATCATATGATCAACCATTTTCTTATAAGTTATTATACTTATAAGGTAGCATCCTCATCTCAGGATCTGTAAGAGCACTATAATACCTTTTATAGGGTGAGCCAAACTGATAAAACCATAGGATATTGCTCATAGACTGGGATCACATCATCGTGCATGCTACTCAGGAGGATTGCCCTGACTCGGCTATCATTCCTCTTTCATGCACGTAATGTCTCCTAATCCCGTCTCTCTGAGGTGTGGAACCCTCCCTAGAGTCCACCATCCCATGCCTCAGAATTTTAATTAGATCTTGATCCTCGAGGATAAATTGAATCTACCAGTGAAAAATCTTGTATTTATCACCATTTAATTTTATCCCCCTTGCAAAAATCAAATACGACAATTTTAGAAGCAGTCAATGAGATAGTCGTGACTTGTGATGCTTATTCTCACATTTTGTGCACCCTACGAATCAACAAGACCCAAATAATTCGAATACATACCCCAAAACGAGCGTATGAATCAACAGACACTGTAACACCGACACTGCGGTGTCCGTACAAGTATACTGTTCATGAAATTAAATAAAATATTTTTCTGTTTATATATAGAGAGAGAGAAAATTTTAATTATATTAATTTTCGATTTTGAGGTATGTAATTTGAAAATTTTGGGATATTTAAAATATCAGTATGTCCGATTTGTAAAATAAAGTGAGTATAAAAATATATATATTTTTCCTTTATTAATTAAATTATTTATTTACTCATTTAAATATTTATAAATCTATTTTATGAAAAAATATATATATATATAAAAGAAAAAGAAAAAAAAAAAGAAAATCGAAATTAGGGCTTAAAGCCCTAATTTCTCTCCCACTTTCCTCTCATTCTCTCCCTCGCCGCCTCTCCCGATCTCCCGCGGCTTTCTCTCCCTCCGCCGCCACTGCGGTCCTCCACCGCCAACCCGCGACCACCCACAGCCATCGCGACCACCACGGGTCGCCGCCTGTCTCTGTCCCTACCCGCGCGCGCAACAGAGCGCGATAGCTCGCGCGACTGCGTGCGGCTTCTTGCGCGACTACGCGCGGCTGCGCGCTGCTGCTCGCGCGGCTGCTCGCGCGACTGCGCGCTGCTCCCAGCGCGACTGCCCTGCTCCCAGCGTTACTGCGCGCTACTCCCAGCGCGACTGCCCTGCTCCCAGCGCGCCAGCCCTGCCCCAGCGCGCGCTGACTACCCCTGCGTGCGATTGCTCGCGCGCTGACAGCCTTCCTGCGCGCGCTCCAGCGCGCGATGGCCTCTTTCTGCACGCGCAGACTTGCTGTAACCTCTGCTGCAGCGTAGTAGGTGACCTTCAGAAACCCTAGGCTGTGACGATGCTTCATCCTCTGCGCAGGTAAGAGCCATTCTTTTGAACAGTAGCTCTAGGGTTTGATTTCCTTCGGTAATTTGGACTAACTGATGGAGTTTGCTTCAAATTGGAAGCATTGTAGGTTTCGGACGGAATCGAATGTCGCATGGACGTTAGGGTTTTGGACCGCAGTGAACCCTAGGTGAGGGAAATGCAATCCTTTCGATATTTGAGTTATTTTATCGAATTTAGGATTGAAATTAGAATTGGAAATTTTATGTATGCTTTGAAATAAGTTAGATTAAAAGGAAATGTACTTTCCTGCAATTTCATATGAAATTATTTATGTTAAGTTTAGAATTTGATATAAATAGGGCTGCGTTGCATAATAGAATGTGTTAGATAATGATAGAGGGTTGTTTGATTCGGTTGTATAGCTTTAGTTGAAAATTGATTGGAATATGCCTGAATGTGAGGATTAAGTTTAAAAATTTTGTTGCTTAGTATGGAAGAAGCATATTAAAGGATAATGAGATTGAGTTGAATTGATTTGAATACTTTCCTGTAAAGTTTAATTTGACATATGTATGAAAATAGTCGAAATTTGGGATTTTAGCCTAAGGATGGATACGTTGTTTTACATTATGGATGATGTTGCATATAGGTAAGTTAAATACAAACTCTATATTATGAAAATAGGTTTCAATACCTTTGAAATGACATATGGGTTCAAGAAATCGGATGAGAATTGAAAAGTGTATGATTTTTCAAAGATTTTCTAGTTCGTAGGAAACTTATTTATTTTAAGCGTATTTCAAATTTTGATTGGTTTTAGGATTGAATCAGACTTGATTTTGATTTGATTAATTAGTTATAAATGGAATGAATTTGATGAAATGAGAATCTAGAAAGGTGATTGTGTAAATGTTTGATTTAAGTCTTAAATGAGCACATATTGAGGGGAGAAACCCTAAGGAAACATGTACTAAAAAATTTAAAACTTTGAGTATGAAATTTGATGGGTTTTAATGTGATTTTGAGTATTAAAATGTGGATTTGATGTACTTGTGTTTTTGGCATTTAAGTGTGGTGTGTTATTGGCTATGTATATGTGAAATTGAGGCCAAGAGTGTGAGGAATTATGCATGCTGAATTTTGGATAGAGGTTAGTGAGTATGTGGATGTAAAATTGTATTGATCGAATCCATTGGAGAGATTTGGAATGACTCTAGTAAGCAAGATGGAGGTTTATATGTGTATGTAATAAGGTATAGAAGTGTATGCATATATATAGTGATATTGGTGTGTTAAAGTGGTATGAAAATGTGCAATTGTAAAGAATGAGCAAAAGCATGTGTTTGTATTTATATGATAAATGTATAGAATTGTATTGGTGTATTGAAGAGAAGAAGTTGATAAAGAATTTTGAATAAAAGTGTTGGTGTATATGCTGACTCTTACGTGCAGCAAGAGATTGGATTGGTGTGAGCTTTGTGTAGGATCGATTGAGTACCATCACTTGAGTCTTGTGGACATGTTGTAAGTATGAACAAAATATGAAGAGTTAAGGTAGTGGTTTCAAAGACTTGACTTGACATTGGAAATTTGAAAGTGAAAAACAGGCATTTTAGCCAATTGAACAGCATGTAGTCTTTTAGCATAACTTTCTCTACACAGCTCCGAATGACATGAGGTTTTCTGCCTTAGACACTAGACATCCTTAGCTTTAAAAATGAAATAAGAAACCTCTTGATTTGTAGAGGGTATTAGAAGTTATAGCCTATTTTCTATAACTGCACAGGTTTGAAACTTGCTGATTTTATACATGCGTAAGTGTTGGATGTCTTGATCGAGGGGAGCACGGTTTCGGCACTTGTTATGCGTTGTAGGGAGTGATTGACCCTCCCGTATATAGTGAGTGGGTTTTATTTCAATGTTTTCGTTTAATATGTAAACTCTGATTTATAACAGTTTGATAAATGAGCATGATTTATCACGTGCTTAAAATGTTTTGACTGGTTTTGAAAATAATTTTGTGAACCGATGGAGTGTCCAAAAATGTGATTGAATTATGAAATATGCATCCATGTGGTTGAAATGAAAAATGTGCCATTTTATGATATATGTTGCATTTGGTTTGTGAACCTGATTTACGGCACATGTTTGATATGATATTGATTTTGGCCTTGAGGGCTATGATATGTATTGTTGATATTGATATTGGCCTTGAGGGCTGTGATATGTGTTGTTCCGTAGCTACGAAGGACACCGTGAGAGGCGCTTTGGTGGCGTCCGGATATGCCTAGGCCTGGGGTATCCCACGAGTTGTCGAGATGATATTTACGACACGGTACTAGGCAGGTTGAACCCGAAAGGGGGAGGATTTGGACACTCTCCAAGTCTAGCACCTGGACGAGGTCCGTCGCCAACGCCGGGGTAGAGAGCACTTTAAATAAAATCGCATATAACACCCCCGGTGCGCCTGTCATAGGTCGTGGTAGACCTCTGCCGGGACATTTTCGGCTGGCAGCTCTATGATTTTGATGACAGTGTTTTGGATGCATATTTAAGTTGATAATGCGTGCAAATGATATATTGTTGAAATGAAAAGCATGATGATTTGAAATATGATTTGTATACTGATGCTTTGACACTCCAGTTTCACACCCCATATTACACGATTACATTGACCCACTCACTCACTGAGTATTCTTCTCTGAGTACTCACCCCTCCGCTTTCCCTCCCCAGACAGGATTATGGTACTAGGGCGACGCATTTGGCGCTAGAGGTATGATAGCTTGATGGTGGATTGGATTCACGACGGTGAGATTAAGTTTTAAATTGAAAATATGAATTTCATACTTTATGTCGACCCTGCGAGGTCTTGTTGAGGTCCGTAGTTGGCCGTGTACTTATTTTGGGATGACTGTATAATTTATGTATGTTTATTTGCGAAACTCTCATCTTTCATTTGCATTGAGGCATTTGTAAATGTTTAAAGTGTTAACTTGGGAATTTGTAATTTATTTGTAAAAACTTAGGCCCGCTCGGTGTAGCGGCTGTTCATGCTCTAGTTGGGCATGACAGTAGAGGTCTGTGGCTAGGACTGTTGGTGATTTGTTAGCCTTGCGTTGTCTGGATGTCGGTTGGGAGATTGGTGGATTGTTTTTGAGGCCGGGATGGCCATTTGTTTAATTTATAGCATGATTTTGAATTATACAGGTTATTTGTATATTGGGAGACCTCCGAGTTATGGGGAGGCTCTGCCCGATTTTTTATAAAAATACAGTCGACATCCAGGTCAACGGGCGGCTGTTCACGATTCCCAGTTCCGGGCGTGACAGACACCATACACCACAATCCGGGATAGCATCTCACCGTTTGGATTAGGATTCGATGCACAAAAACCCACAAAAAGTCACTTTTATGGATGTGAGACCCTCAAAAATTGAAAAAATTTCAATTCCGAACGACTTGACGCCCCGTCGGTGGTCCCACGCGCCGCCACGCACCGGCGGCGCATCCCCACGCGCCTCCACGTGCCGGGAACAGCTTCTGGCATGTGCCAGACGCGCTGTGCGTCTAGCACGCGCTCACACGTGCGCTCTTCGCGTCGGCTCACGCGCCTGATGCGCAGGCGTGCAGGTAAAGCGCCTGTACGCTTGTGACCCGCGGGAGCAGGTCGGTTCCGGACCCGATGTGGGTCGGAACCCGAATCCGGTCCGGATCCGTGGGTCGCGGGTCGGGACCCGTGTCCGGGTCGTAACCCGACCCGGACGACCGGTCGTTTCACGCGCCTATTCGCGCATGAAACACACGCTCCCCTTCCTTGCTGTTTCACGCGCCTGCCTCGCGCGTGTATTGCTCGCGCCCGCGGGTTCGGTCCTCTTCGTCTTCACCCGATGGTTCCTGTAACCGGGTCTTTCGATCCGATTGCCGGAAAACCCCATTTTCGGCACCATTTTGATCAGATTTTTTTATGGAATCTCTAATTTCATTTATTCCAAGCATCCTTGACTCGATTTTTGGAATAATTGTGCCCTAAACTCGGCGTATTTTGGATCCAAAAATCCGACTCTCCGCGGTCAATTTTGAAACCTCATTTTCCGGCCACAAATATATGCAATATATATATCAAATTGAAGAGCATGAAACAAGGATTACAGATCTATAAATTTCATGCATTGATTTGCCCTAAAACTTGACAAATCTAAGGTTGAAGGGGTCGGTCACTATTCACGGCCGAAACTTTCAACCGGAATTTTTTTCATCTAAACGTGCTCAGAAAATTACGAAAAAATTATTTTCGTGTTCTAGGGATCATGGATAACACAGTGGTGTTCTCGGATTCACGAAACTCATCCGTGATCTGAACCCCAAATTTTAAACCCAATATTTTTTATATCCAAAAATTAACCCAAAAATTATTTTTTAATCCAACGTATCGCTCTGATACCAATATTAGAATTAATTGAATCACATGCAACGGAAGCATTCATAAATAATTTTCGGGAAAAATAAATATGGATTGGGTATAGGATATAAATACCTCGAATATGCAGAGCCAAAAATCGACCGTGCGTCCCTCGATCGAATCTCGCGGTCGGGATGGTGATAACGATGTTAATCGAACCACCACCGCAATGTCACAACGCCGCAACCCTCAGTCCGACGATTATCGTGACGGAAAAAATTCCCTGTTCGGAATTCTTCTAACCATCTATATTCTCTCTCTAGAGAATATTTTTCTCTCAAAAGTGATTCTCATGGTTGCCTTCTCCATTTTCTTTTTTTTTTTTTTAACGTACAATAATAATGAAGCAGTGGTCAAGATGTGGTTAGTGAGAGTTATCCCACTAACCCTATTGTAAAATATCTAAAATGCCCCTCGTGGGCATTCTAAACTAATAGAAATTTTTCTACGCGAAAATTTCTCGCTCTGTCAAAATAAATTTTCATTCTAGAGAATTCTATTTTTCTCTCAATGTTGCTCTCATGGCTTCGTGAATCTCACCCTAGAATGAGAGGTTAGTCACCTTCTCAATATGAAATTTTAGAGAGATTCAAGGGGAGACTAGACTCACATGGGTAAGCGGGAGTTATCCCACTAACCCCTTGTGAATGTTCAAAATGCCCCTCTCAGGTATTCTAAACTAATATCTCATGATAATGACATTTTATTCCGAGATTTGATTTTCGCTTCGAATGTGCCTCATCTTTTCTTTACCTATGGAAGTTGGCCAATTCTAAAACTTGGTGCTTCTTGTTTGTTTGTACCGGTAGACAAATGTTACCCACATTGAAAAACATATTCCAAACAGGAAGTAAAAAAATTAAGCACTAAATGCAAAATTCGGAATCCAAATAATTTACTAGCATTATACAATAAGCTTAAATTTTATAGTATTTATTTATTTATTTATTTATTATTTTTTTCCCTGCAAGGTGATGGTGGTACAGTAAAGCTGCACTCCGTATAGAGGAAGGGTCCACTTTTCACACGCCACATGGAAAGGAAAATAGATGATAAAGGGAGAGTTCACAAGTCGAATCCGCCAATCACATTTATATAATTATAGACTAACACAAGAGGCTCTCACCTTCACATGGGAGAGGCAAATCTCTTGGAGACAAAAAGATTGCTTTCTAGATTTGAGGCCTGTACCTTTATGCCACAATAGAGAAGCCCTCTTGCTCTTTCGATGCCTTTCCAACCAGGAAAAAGGGAGGGTGGGGCGAGAAAGGCAGCTAATCAACTCAAATTTTGAGTAAGCAATATTTTTTGTGAAGTTAGAACTCTAAAGTGTGTTGTATTTGGTCACATAATACAAAATTTTGGCTTTGCCGCTGTTGCCAATTATAATGTCTAAGCGTGCTGCATAATTTTTTGTGTTTCTAATTCTTAGGAATTTCTGGAGCAGATGTACACTATAAGTTCTTCCTTTCATGTCCATACAAAAGAATCAACATAACAAGAGAATGTTCAACGAGACGTACGGAAAAAAGCCTCTCAAGGACACACTTCACTTCCCAAGAGTTAACATCTTCTTAAAAATCATTAGCCTTGCCCAAGACTAATTTGAAGAGATCCATGAATCGTTCAAAAATTTTAATCTTGATATTAGACTTTTCGTATGATTTTAGACATACAATCTAAAATCAATAATATGTAAGAGAATTATATCAAGATAAAATTTTTTTTAAAAAAAAGAAGAAAATAAAAAGAACTTTTTTTGTATTGATTGTTGAAAAAAATTACAAGAGAGAAAAAAAAAAGCTAATACAAAAGCGAAAATTGTCTCTCATTACTTGATTACAAAGTGTGGAGAAGAGCTTTATTTATACAAGAGTTTAGCTAGTAGAGAAAAGGAAAGAAATGTGAATAAAATTGATTAAAAGGAAAATAATAAAAAATAAAGTTAATTTTCTAAATATATAATAATTGAATAAATCAATCATTAATTAAATCAATTACATATATAATGATTGACTAAATTAATATTAATAATTGATTAAATCAACCAAATATATATAATTGACCAAATAAATTGTAATTGTTAAATCAATCATAATAATTGACTAAATCAATTATTATGATTGAATGGTTGATGATTGATTAGATCAATCATAATGGTTGATTAGATCAATCAATAAATCTCACTTTGGTCTATTTTAACACTCCTCTTTAAGTTTGGCGAGTAGATATCTATGGAGCCTAACTTGTTGAGAATGTTTTGCATGTAAATTGTCGCGGTTCCCTTAGTAAAAATATCAGCAAACTGCTCACTATTCTTCATGTGAGGAGTGACTATAGTCTTGTATTCAACTTTTTGGTGCACAAAGTGACAATCAAAGTGTTGAGGAGGACATCATATCTCGCTATACCCCAAACCTCTTTTATTCGACACAGTCAACGTATCTGTTATCCCTCAAAATAATAAAAGAGCATACTTGACTTAAATCTAATAATGTATTCACAATTATGTCTCTATAAACACTAAGTCACAGACATAATTGATCGACCTGTAAATACAAAATAACGTGTCAGTCAAAGACAGTCATCATTTCATATTACTAACTTTCAACTTTATCTTAACTGCTTTCTTAGACATGCACCACTAAACTGAATCATCCATGGCTTCTTGGTGGCACACTAAAATAGTAACACTAAAATAAAATTTCAAGAGACAGACGAAAGTTCTAAGGATATAAATTGAGGCTAAGCATAAACCTCTGAGTCCCACACAATGAGATGGATATAATAAGATGAAGAGGGATATATTGTGTCATTACTCATATGGTCACATAAACGCACGTGGTATGAAACATGTGCTACGATATTTTCATTTTCATTTGGAAGCATATGTTTTCTTTTCTAAAATAACGCATCGTACATGTTTTAGTTCAAGTATACACAACACTTAGCCTGAGTTTTCCTTCTTACAAGTCCTCTAACACCTCACAACACCAAGGAAAACCTACACCTGGCTATTCGACAAGTTTAATGGATTGTGGGGAATCCATTTCGATTACCATATATGTAGTATATTTAACCAGTAATCTCATCTTAGTACTTAACTAAGTCGGCTTATCTGTGTGCTAATCCATCACAAATTAATACGCCTCATTTCTACATATCACACAGACATTAGAGACGATTGCTCGTATGAGTGAGCTAATTTCAAAATTTGCCTGACATACTTTTAATTTCAGATACAAGAATTTTGGACACAAAAATAAAATTCAAATGTTAACGAATATGAGCATTATAACGTATATACTTTCTGTATATAATCATAATCACTATGACAGTAACAAATACTGCCACAATCTATACAATCCATGTCATCTATCACATCTCACAAAACATGTCTTAAGACATTGGTCTCTGAAAAATGACAAGCCACTACCAAATGCATAGATACATATCTCAGTGTCATTCCCCTCTTTTCAATCATGTCTCTGACAATTTTGATCTTTATGTTTATATTTGGTTATGCCATTATATTTAGAGTCTTATGTGTAAACAACAGTTGACCGACTGTTACAATGAATTATCAGGCTCCCGCTGAGTTGCTTATTACTCTCAAATATTACAACATCCATTTAACCAGACTCATTTTCTGAACTGTTGAAGCATTGACTACAAATCTGCTTCCACCATAGAAAGTGATACACGGATTTGTTTCTTGCTTCTTTATGAAATAACGCTATCAATGAGCAAACAAACATAATTGGAGACAGATTTTCTCTCATGCAAATCTCCTCCCTAATTAGCATTTGTGTATCATTTCCTTAATAATAAAACAAATAGTCTACAGTTCCGCTCAGATATCCTAATATTCTTTTCACTAAAATCCAATCATTCTATCTAGATTAGACAGATACCTGTCGACCAACACCCATAGCATGACAAATATCGGAATGAGTATATATCATAGCGTACTTCAAATTCCCAACTATACTAGAATACGGTGTTTTGGATATTTCATCTATTCATTAGGAGTTCTAGGGCATTTTTCATCTCTTAAACTATCACCTATAATCACAGGAGTATCAATGGATTTGCAGTCTTTTAAGTTGAACCGTTCTAAAGTCTTTATAATATAAGACTTTTGAGATAATTCCAATAATCTCCCAGAATGATTTCTCTGGAATTCAATTCTCAATTTGCTTTACGCATATCCTTCATCTCGAAGGTCATACTTCTTATCATTCACCGCTAACAATATGTTCTTGACATATAATGATAGAATTACAAATTTATCAATAGACCTTTTAAATAAAAATAATGGTTTTCATCTATTATAACGAAATCATAAAAGAGCACATCTCTATGAAATCTCAAGCATCATTGTCTCGAAGACATTTTAAGGTCATCAATTGATCTACTAGGCCTTTAATGACAAAACCTTCTGGTTGTGCCATACAAACTTCTTCTTTAAGTTCACCACTGAGGAAGGCAGTCTTCACATCCAACTGACGTAATTCTAAATCCAATTTTACTACTATTGTCACATGAATAGAGATAAATCTTACTACTAGGAAAATATTTTCTTATGATCAATACTCTTTTACTGAGTGTAACCGTCTTCTACCGGTTGAGTCTTTTGTCTCTAAATAGTTCTATCTGCCTTACGTTTAGTTTTGAGAATCCAATTATTCTCAATAACCTTGTACCCTGATAGAAGTTCAACCAATTGCTAAATATGGTTGGACTTCATTAACTCCTATTGTTTTTTTCATTGCATTTTTTCATTCACCCTTAGTGGAATAAGATAAAGTCTCATATACATTTTGAAGAGCATCACATACGTACCCCTCAATCCTTAAGTGACGCTTAGGCACGTTTTTCCTAACACTTTTCTGCAACTGTAACTCCGTTGGATCGTTAGAATTTAAATTCCTTCTGCTGGGATCATCACCATTCTAACAATCTGTAATAGACAAAACTATCATTTGAATCAACTAATTCAAATAATAGCTCTATGTCCTTCACATCACCTCTACTAGGAAAATCATTCTTCAGAAATGTGACATTTCATGATTTAATTTCTGCTACAGTACCATCATCTTGTTCACCAATTAACAATTAACTTTTAGACTGTTCAAAGTATTTTATAAAAATATTCTTACTTTTATAGGGACCTAATTTTCCAAATTTATCGAAAAAATTTCAAAATACAGATTGTTGATCCCCAAGGTCTCAAGTCATTGAGACATGACCTTCTATCAGTCTAAAGTTTATATCCTGTTATTGGTACCACCTTTGAAGGCACTTTATTCAAAACAAAGACCACAATCAACAAGAAATCTCCTCAAAAGGAAATCAACAAGTGAACCTGCGTTATCATGGATCTCATCATATCCAACAATATTCTATTCTTTCTCACTATAACACCACTCTATTAAGGTGTATAAGAAATGATCAAATATCGGATTGTGTTTTTTTTATTGCCCAGATTTTTAAATTGATCTGATAGATATTCACGCCATCTATCTGTCTGATTCTCTATCTCTCTCATATAATGTCTAAAGTACTTATATGCTTCAAACTTATGAGAAATCAAATTGATATGGTTAAACACGTGAAATCATCAATAAAAGTAATGAAACACAAAATTCCATGCGTACTCTTCATGTCTATTAGATCACGAATGTCTGAATGGATCAAATACAATGGAAATTCAGCTCGTATGGCTTTTTCAAATAGTTTTCTCGTCATTTTGCCGTCAAGACAATATTCACATGTTGGTAAATCAACTTTTGTGAGTGAATCTAATAGTTTTACTCTCACTAGTTGATTTGTCATGCCTTGCCCCAATGTGACCAAATCTATCATATCTCGTTACATTATCAACAATCGCAAAATGATGAAACCATTTATAAGCTATCTAGAATCAATACACATGTCATTCAAATACAAATCAACCCTATATCTCTGAAAGTTCAAAAAATAACCAAAATTCCAAAAGAACAAGAATAGATAAGATTCCGTCAAATTTCTGGCATATAGGAAACCTCATGCAGAATGAGAGTTCAGCAACTTTGTAACTGTAGTTTACAAGTGCCAACTCCTCTCACTCGTATATTGTTCTCTACATATTATCTACTACTAGAATACAATCGATGAAAAAATTATAAATGTCTCATTGTCTGTTCTAAAATTCTGAGTTGTTCTTTTGTGATCCGTTCACAATCTCCTTACTTTTCTTACTTTTGTTCAAGTCCCTCTCATGTTTAGAGCCCAAAACTCTTTTAGGACTAAACTCTATAACAAAAGCATTAGCTATGGATCTTGCAACACAAAGCTGCTCATTCAAAAGCTAAACGTGACAAGCAATGTTCGAGAAAGTTTTCACATTATCATTATGAATCAAACTAACTTTCAGTGTTCCCATTTGATAGGAAGGAATCGAATCAAAATCTAAACTTTCTGTTCATTGGAGAGAACATTTTCACTCTTTAATCATGCTAGACATGACCCTCAAAAACTATTTGATACTGTGATTATTTTACCTTTTATGGGTATCAAACTTTATGGTTAACTTTCTAAAATGAGTCATTGGTATCTTTGTATCTCTTTGAGATACACCCTAATGTCATGAGCAGTCAAAGTATTATTCATACTTAAGTATCATGTTTTCAATCTGAAAGCTAACTAGGATCTCTCGAGTAGTGGAATCTATCATTTTTCACACATGATTAGCATCTAGTTCTTTCTCTTACAGGGCAGCATTGCCCCACTCTAGAGTCTTACATGATATGCTTAATGCCATCCAAAGTATCTTATCCTTTCAACACATTTCATGGTGTCATATCTCATGATCATCACTATTCAAATTGTCACTTCTATTCAAATCCCCAATAAAGGATTTCAATACTATGGTTTGGGTTTTCTAAGAGGGTAGACATACGTACTAATACTCATATCATACACATAATTTTGTACTTCAAAATTAACATTCGTGACAAGTCAACATTAGGTATAGAATTGAAAGTTTACTATGTTCCCGATCATTATCTATTGTCCTAATGTATCATTATCACGAATTTAATTTAAAGTTACAAAATCCTACAAGTTTTAGGTAAGAATTACTTAAATTCTGCCAATTTAAAACCTTTCACTTAAATACACAAAATATTTAAATACTTTTAATTTTGGATGAAAATTACTTAAATTCTTCTAATCCAAAATTCATTTCAAAGGTAACCTAATGGATTGTCCATCCCTATGGGAAAAATCTACTTACAGTACGTGAGCTATGATATTTATATTGTGGGATGATTTTACTTCATTTGGTTCTTTAAATTCTTGACTCTCCATATTTCTATTATTATGGGGCTCACATTGTCAAGAATCACATTCTCTTTCTCTGCAATCATCTTATCATCCACGCTATCCCAATTAAAGGTCAAAATATTTCTTATATTATATATATACGTATCCCAATTAAAGGTCAAAATATTTCTTATATTATATATACGTCATCCTCCCAAAAAGAATGACTTAATTCAAGAAGTTTTAAATATTGTGCTTTTATGATCTCCAAAAGATCCATTAAACCATGAGTTGGTTCTACCAAAATTTAACCCAAACTCATCATATATTTCGAACTTCTTAATACTTTAACTCTCCTTCCGAAAACTCTAATATTCCATCCAAATATCGCCATTACTCTAAAAAATGGGTTCAATGTTAGATTGATTACTAAATCAACCATAATATTATAATAAATTTCAAAATTATTTATTATAAATAATATGCACAATTTTCAAACAATTTTTATGTTAAAAAAATAAATCTTTCATACATATAAAAGAGCATAAAAATAAAATAAGTGCAAAAAATTTATAATAAAGTAGCCAAAATTAATAAAATAATTTTCTAGTCCCACCAAGAAATTTTCAGAATTTTCTCAGACATAAAAATTAATTTTCTGTAATTTTCTATTATTTATTGATTATAAATCAATAAATAATATTTTTCAATTCTGAAAAATATATTAAAATTTATTGAAAATACCAAAATATATGTTTAGACTTATATAAAAGTTTCCAGAATTTTCTGGACTGAAAAACTATATTTCGTATTTTTCTAACTATTTATTGATTTAATAATCAATAAAAAATATTTTTCACTTTCGAAAAACAATTTTTAAATCACAGAAAAATCATAATAAATATAAAATTTATTTAGGTGATAGTTGGGAGCTAAACGAGTCTGGCACGCACTTCCACGAGTCAAAAGGACATAACTGTCACAAAACAAAGTTTTATGTGGCTTTCACACGCCCGTGGTGGCGCGTGAAGGTCACGTGCCACCTTCCCGACTGCTCTGGTTCACCATATTTTTGCTACCCTACCATTTTCAATATCTCTGAATTTAATTGTGGTCTCGGATTTTTAATCAGACTTTTTTAGCGTAGAAGGTGGATTACACTTGTCGTTGTCGAGAGTGAGATTGAACATTTTGCTGTTCATCTTCTTCCCTAAATTTTCAGATTTCAAATAACTTTTTGACAGGCCATATCTCTCTTAATTCTTAACCATTTTTTATGATCTTTATATGGTTGAAAAGTATTTTTCATGAAAAATCTAGTCATATAAATTTAATATCATAAAACTTAGTATTTTGAAAGTTAAGAGTATATTAAGTTTCAACTAGACTTTGTAATATCTTTTAATATATTCATCCGTTGTATGTAAAATTTTACAGATCAGATCTATATCTCGTAAACATGTTATGATATAAAATTGAGAGTATTTCGATAAGCCAATTTTAAGATGCCATTAATGAAACTCTAAGATCATGTATGATATTTTTTTTTCAATTTTTAAATACCCAAATTAAGTAGGAAACAACCTATGTATGCTCTGATACCAATGATGATTTTCTTGCAAATCAACAAAAAATATTTCATGCGAAAATTATCCGGATCGAAATTTTGGATTGGATCATTTACCTCTTTAACGGATAGGTATTCTAAGTTGAGTAAGCGTCACAAAATCGGATCGTCCCATGTAGTTTCATAATCCACATGTAGTTTCATAATCCAAATGTCACTTCGATATACAATTATCATCAATTAATTTTCAAACCCACATTTGAAAAATAACTCATTTTTCCTATACTTCATACTGCAATCTCAAAAAAAAGAAAAAGAATCAAAGAAGCAAGTTTTCTCTCCCTTTTTTTCTTTTGTTGCTTCACGTAGATTCACAAAAGTATTGGGCACTCCTATTTTTTCAAAATTGAGAGGCAGCATTTCAAAAATGTGAGAGAGGGAGTTAGGGTTGTGGGTGGGTACAAAAAAAAACCCACCCCAACCCCTTTTCAAATTCAAATAAAATATGGGGCTTGGGTCACGGGTCTTCCCTCATGGGCGGACCCTGACCTTATTTCTAACACAAACTAACAGGATCGGGTTTGCCAATGGTGTTTGTGGCTAGATTTCTATCTTGGATCGATCAAATAATTTGTATTTACTTAGTCAAGATCATAAAAGTATAGCCAAAACATGACACTTTCTTGGCCTTTGAACTTTTTATTTATTCCTAATTCTTCTGGCATATGCGCGCATTGTTATTGGCCTTGGTGTCTCGCCTTCTTATAAAAATTGTAATGGAAGTGACTGCAAATATGCCTCATTGTTTTGATTTTTGATTGACATACGCCATAAGCCTTAATATCCGATATAATTTATGCGTGACTTTAGTTCTAAGATATATACATACATATATATATATATATTTCACATCCATACAAGTGATGTTATAGGATCAAGTTTAGTACTCAACATGAGAAAAAAAAAAAAAAAAAAGAAGGGGTGTAAAGTAAACCATGGTCAAGTGAACTAAACTTGAAACTTTTTTTTTTAAAAAAAAAAAAAAAACTAAATTACCATTATAAAAAAAGTGGTTGAAGTGAGCAAAGCTAACATTTTACTTGTTTATATATGTGTGGATTACTTGATTTTTCCATCAATAACCCAAAATTGTACGAAGATTTCAAGAAATCTATCACAAAAGAATTTGAGATGACAGATAGGATTCATGTCCTATTATTTTGGTATTGAAGTGAAGCAAATGGAAGAGGGTATTTTCATCTCCCCAGAAGTTTATGCTAAAGAAGTGCTTAAGAAATTTGGTGATGAAAATTGCAATCCAGTTGCTATAACTGTGGAATGTGATGAGAAACTGTCCAAATTCGATGAATCAAAAAAGGTGGATCCAACTTATTTCAAAAGTCTTGTTGGAAGTCTACATTATTTTACTTGCATAAGGCCCGATGTGTGTTTTTGGAATTGGACTTACAAGCCATTTCATACAAATTCTTACAACAATTCACTTGAAATTGACTAAAAGGATATTGCGCTATCTTAAAGGTTCACTTGACCATGGTTTACCTTACACCCCTTCTAATGATAAGTGACAGTGATTGGGCCAAAAGTGTTGATTATAGAAAGAGCACTTCCGGATTTGTTTTCTTCAATGGTGATATAGTTTTTACATAGAGTTCAAAGAAGCAACCAATTATGACAGTGATTGGACCAGGGTTTAATTTTATATATGTATCCATTTGATGGATCTTCTAACGATGTTGGGTGGTCAATGAAATGATTAAGCGGATGGTTTCCACGTGAGCAATAGGAGCAAAGAGTTCATCATAGTCTATGCCACTCTTTTGGTTATAACCTTTTGCCACTAATTTTGTTTTAAGCTTTTCTCCCTTTCCTTTGGATTGCTTTGTAGACCCATTTGACACCGATGGGATTTTGGCCTTGTGGAAGTGTGGCAAGCTCTCATGTGTCATTTCTTACAGTAGTTTTGATCTCTTCGTCCATAGAATTCTTCCATCTTTTGTCTTGGGTAGCTTCCTCAAAACCTAGAAGTTCGTGAACAATAAGAAGACATAAATTGGTGGTTACCTCTTTGGTTTCTTCATATAGCTGTTGGATGCTTATGAATTTCTTTCTTAGCCTTTCACTTGAATTTTCTTCTAGGAACGATGGACTCGAAGGAGTAGGTGATGTGAGCTGTTTTGTGGTCTCTTCATATTCTTCTTCAGCAATGAATGGAATGAAATTGTACCTTTTTTTGAGTATTCCACTCCCATGTCATTTCTTCGTTGAACTCTATATCGCTACTTATCACAATCTTACGATTGGTTGGATTGAAGAGGTTGTAGCCTTCAGAGCTTAGGTCATACCTGATGAAGATTAATTTCTCACTCTTATCATCAAGTTTCGACTGCTTCTTATATGGTACACGTGCATAGGCAATGCTTTCGAATTCTCTCAAATGATGAACATTAGGCTTGAATCCACTCCAAGCTTCTTGGGGCGTGATAGCATGAGCACTTCTACTCGGATACCGATTCAACTAGCAAACTACACGTACAGCTGTTTCGGCTCAAAATTCTTTAGGCATGTACTTGCTCTTGATCATGCTCCTTGCCATGTTGAGGATGGTGCAAATTTTTTCTCTCAACAACTTTTTGTTGTGGAGGTTTTAGGACCATCATTGGATGATTGATTTCATTCTTTTCACAAAAATCCTTAAATTCATTGGAAGTGAACTTTCCTCTTTGATCTGAGTAGAGAGTTTTGATCTTATGCCCGCTTAGATTTTTAACAAGTGCTTTGAATTTTTTGAAGGCACTATACACTTTGGATTTTTCTTTAAGAAAATAAATCCAATTTTTCTATAAAAATTATTAATAAATAATATAAAACATATTTTTACCAAGAGAAAATGGTTTGATGGGTTCACACACATCAGTTGATAAAAACTAGTGGCTCCATCACTGTTGCTGTAACTTGTTTTAGAAAACTCCTCCTTGTTTTTTTGCCAAAAAGACACCCTTCACAAGATTGGTCTGGATGATTAATATGGGGTTTGGCTGTCACCATCTTTTTGTTGCCCATCAACTTAGCCTCCAAAATTTAGATTGTCACGTCTCGACTCTCCCGTCGAGTATATAACAACCGCCACATTATCTCATCATACAGACATGACCTCCCCATATATCGGGATAGTGCAAAACTTTCAACTTATGCAAAAATTTTCCAAAATAAAGAAATCCATCAAAATAAAGGAGTATGCATCCATTCACAATCAAAGGACCCATCCGGCCCATCCCTGTTCCACACATGGATGCATTTATCATGCAAGGATCCACCTGATCCGTTCTTGTTCATGCACACATACAATTTGGCCAACCCGGCCGTCCAAAAAGTTTTCAATACTTTTTCATCCATTTACAAATTCAAAATATCTCAAAATTTAAAATAAAATCCAAATGTCCCAATAAAAACAATAAGTTTTGCAAAAGAAAAATTTAATTAAAAATTAACAAAATTCCACATTTTCCAAATAAGGATTTTACTAATATTTACTCAAAAAGAAATAAAGAAAATATCAACCAAATCTAAACCATATGAAGAGTACAAAATTCTCCTTCCATGGATCACGCTACATCAATCCCAAAATAAAATCTACATCACTAATATCTATTGTGGTTCAGCAAAATAATTTCTTCAACTGTCTCAAAATGGTGTCTTCCACCTAAGCTTCCTTTGAAAAATATAGAAGAGAGGAGTGAGTATTATAAATATCTAGTGAATGGAGTGCAATGACATATAACACATAAATGAGGGATGAGGGTGGGGGTGCCAAACATATATCATCAAGTTCATCTCATTTCACTAGATAAAACAATTTACATAGATTTGAAATTTAAATCGCATTCCACTATGACTCATTTGTTTTCGATCATTAAATAATTTAAACTTCCATTTCCAAATCTTTAGGATTTGCCGAAACCTTTTTCCTACCAATGATCATTGGTAGGATCCGTTAAGAGATTTTTCATAATTTTCATAAAATCCCCTTCACCTTGGCATTGACCCGGAATTGTTTTCGTAGGGTGCCACCACGTTATTCGGCCAACTTGAGTGGCTCTCCATCCCGCCTCCTCCAAGTCTCAAATTTTTAATAAAATTAGCCTTAACCACGCCGTCTTGATGGCTCGGTCTGTGGCAAGAGTTAGACTATAGTTATTTTCCATCACCATGTTACCAATTTTCAATTTATCAATCAATTCATGCTCGATCATAAGGTAGAGTAACATTTCACAATTCACATGAATGTCCAAATTTAACATGGTGTAAATAATTCAATATTTCAAACTCAAGAGCCATGGATTGATCAAACTTCATTTCAAGACACATTATAATTACAAAATATTGTTAATCCATTTCGAATTCATTCAAAATTCAATTTATAAATCATAATTAAAAATAATTTACTCATTCATATGAAACATAACCATCTACTTACCTTTTGGAAAGGTATTCACTCCCAATTTTACAATTTAATCCAATGCAATGCTTTTCAAGTCCCAACTGGCCATCCTGAACTGATTATTTTAAATTCAATGTTAAATTATACCCAATTTTAGGGTTTATAAATTTTTCTCTAATTTTGCACAAACCCTAAATTTTCCCAAATCCAAGAATCTATATCCATGGTTCTATTTCCACCATTTGTACATCATTTGGACCTTTCTACAATTTTCATTTCATTTTCCCCAAATTTCACTATTCATCATTGTTAGGGTTTTTTTTTTCTTTTTTATCTTCCTATGAAATTTCCATCAAATCTCAACAATACAATCAAATTTAATATCAAAGAAGTTAAACCCAAGATTAAGGAGGAGAAATTATCTTGATTCTAGGTTTGGATTGGATTTTCGAAGTTGGGTTTCAAAAACCTAATTTTCTCCTTCGTTGAACAATCCCTAGATTTTCCTTGAATCTTCCTTCCTTGAGTTTAATTGAAGTTATTGCAAGTTGGTTGGAGTGATTTAATGGAGGATATTTAATTTTCTAGAGAGATAAATCAAGAATGAGAAGGAGAGAGTGCAAGAATGTAGAGAGAAGAGAGGGAGTTCGAGAGATACAAGAAGGAAAAATGAAGAGTGAAGCATTGTTCAATCATTGTTATAAAGGATAGTGAAATTACCATCTTGCACATCATAAGTTTTAAGTTTTATTTGAAGTTGGAGGGCATTTTGGTCAATTGACATCTCCCTTTGTAAAGAATCGACTGGGCAAGGCGACTCATAATATGGGCAAGGTGACCTATTTTTTATTTTATAGGGTCTCGGGTTGTCTCAACATAGGGTAGGGTGACTCAAGTTTCCTAGTTTTTAATTCTTGGGTCGACCCAAGAATTTGGATGAGGCGACCCGCTAAGAAGGAAAAATTTCCTACTTTATGTGGGGGGTATTAATGAATTTATAATTTTATTGAATTTATTCCTGAAATTACATGTAGGAACAAAAATTGACAATTTAAACACCGAATTTTTGGTATTCATAGATGCCCAAGTTTCAAATGCCTAAACGGGGAGACATTTTTTAAACAACTTTTCAAACACTTAACCATATCATTTTGAATATCAAGCACAAACAAACAATTTTTCTTTATAAGCACCTTAGCAATCAACCTCCCATTTTTATCTTTAATAGACAAAAGATAATTTTTCAAGTGAACATCATAGCCTTTCTCCAAAAGTTGCCCCAAGTTCAAAATATTACTTTTCACGTTAGGCACATAAAAAATATTTGAAATAAATTTGCATCTATCATTTTTCAAATGAATCAAAATTATACCTTTATCTTTTATCAGGGCTTTGGAGTTGTCCCCAAAGTGATAATATCATTCATGGACTCATCCAACTCAACAAAGAAGCTCTTTTTCCCACATATATGATTGCTTGCACCGGTATCAAGATACCACCCATTGTTCTCTTCCTATTTTTCACATTTGAGTACAAGAAGTAAAGATAACTCACCATTGTTATAATTTTTTTAGCATAATTAGTCTTTTCTTCAATTTCACTTGAAGAATTCCTACACTTCCAAGCAAAATGACCAAACTTACGATAATTATAACATTTAATTTTTGATTTATAATACCTTCTTCAATTTTGTTTGAAATTTAGTCATTTTCCATGGCCTCTTATATTTTTGACTCTTGACTTCATTTTTGTTTTGAGGTTGATAGCCACCTCTTCCTTGTCCGTGACCATCACGACCTCGGCCTTTAGAACCTTTCTTTTGCTTATCTTCTTTCTCCTTTAAAGAAAGCTTCATTGGTAAAGGTTGCTCCATCGATTCTTACTTTGGTTTATTTAGTCTTTCTTCATGGGCTTGCAAAAAGCCAGTGAGTTTTTCAATGGTCATATTGTCTAAATCTTTGGACTCCTTAATTTGCAACAACAACATAGTTGAATTTGACAACTAAGGATTAAAGAATTTTACAAACCACCCGATCATTTTTCTACTCATCCCAGTATCTTTTCAGTTGGTTAACAACAACCAATACTCTAGAAATATAGTATGAAACTTTTTTTTTTCTCCAAATCTTTTATTTGTAAAGATTCTAACTCACCCATTAGAGTTTGGAGTTTTACCTTCTTCACCTTGTCAACTCCCTTGAAAGGGTTTTGAAGAATGTCCCAAACTTTCTTCGAAGTTGTTGCACCCACAACTTTCTCAAACATCATCTCATCTAACTTTTGCTGGATAAGAGTGACAACCTTTTGATCCTTCTTCAAACTTTGAATTTCTTCATTTTGGGTTAGACTTGAAGTGCTCATGTCACGAGGCTCTAAAAGGCCTTTCTCACTAGCTCCCAAATATCAAATGCTCCAAGTAAGGCCTTCACATGAATACACCAATTTTCAAAATTTTCTTTAGTGAGTGTTGGAACTACAAAAGGATCGCCACTCGACATCTCTACAACAAATTGAGTAAATTGGTTTTGATACCATTTTGTAGGGTGGTGTGTTTAGGAATTTTGGACTAAGCCTTTAAAGTTTTGGTGGAATTTTAACTTATGAACTCCAAAAAATACAAAACACTCAAGCTCATAGGAGGGAAGAGACAGAGAGAGAGAGAGAGAGGAAATAACGAGAGTTAAGAACTACATGAACTCTTTTTTGTATTAATAAAAATAAATTGTTTGAATCTTGAGTGATGTTTACAACTAAGCACCAATGTGAGTTTATATACTACTTTACCTTAAACACACATTGAATACATTTATTGATTGCTAGAGTTACATTAAGGAATCTAACAACTAAAGAGATAAGATCATGCTAGAGTTAAGATATTCTTGTGGAGGGCATTCAATGGCAGTTGGGAAGTGATACAGGCATTAGGTTCTAGATGGATAGATGGGTAGGGTTGGAGCCCTTGAGCCAATGGGTCCAGGGCAATCATTTGGGAGATTCACTCAATATAAGGGTTAATGAGGCTATCACCATTGACCACCAATGGGATATTCCCCAGTTAGAGGCTTTGCTCCCTATGGAGATAGTGGAGGACGTTAGAGCTATGATGATTCCCTACATTATTGGGAGTTTTTTTCATCTGGTCTGCTTATAATTTGGCTTGGAGTACCCAATCCCGAGTCCTGAAGTTTTCTTATGGTTGGATTTGGAAATTGAAGTGCCAGAAGAGAGTGAAGTATTTGTTGTGGATGGTAAACCATTAGGTTTTAATGACAAATGACACACGATTTCGAAGAAGACAATCTTCCAATCCCCTTTGTCCCCAATATGACGAGCAGCTAGAGACTTTACTTCGCCTGTTTCAGGATTGTAGAAAGACTCGATTGGTGTGGGAGGGAATTGTAGGTGTTAGATTTATTTTCAATATTTATACACAAGTGGAAGCATGTAAAATTAAATCGTCAGAATTTTTTGAATCATACCTTGATGTGTAGGTTTTCAAAATCAGTGAATTGCGAACTCGCTCATATATATCACTCGATCGGGATAGTGATCACAAAATCAAACCACCACCAGTATGCAATGACACCTCAACCCAAAATTTGATGATCGAAATGATGAGAGAAATTTTCTTGCTTAAAAATTTCTCAATCCCTTAATATTTTGTCACTCTAGACAAATTGTATATATCTCTTAACCTTTTTCTCTAACAACATACAGAGAATTACTCTACTTCTAAAAGACTCTAAATCGTAGAAGATTGACTTACGTTGAACGTCTCAAAGAGAGAGAGGGAGATCATGTGGAGATAATCGTTGGTTAATGGAATAATAAGAGTTTTCTCATTATCCCAAATTTAAAATTTTTACTTTGTGATAAAATGCCCCTACATGGGTATATTTACCAATATTTTCCACTTACACACAAGCGCGTTTTATGTCCATCACAAAATCAGAACTCCTGCTATCTACCATATCACCTTACTAGATTTTCATACAAGATTGGACCGATGAGTATCTACCCATGGTCGGTTAATCACACGCAGTATAAAATACGTGCAACAGTGTTATTCCCCTATTTCTAAAAATGACATATGTTAGATTTCTCAAACACTGTGCGGTATGAGATTTAGTCTACACATAAGACTTTATCCAGAGATTTTACAAAAAAGTACCTCAGAGACAATATTAATAAATGCAGGTGATATTTGATATCTCAAACCTAATTACTTATAGGCAATATGAATGTGAGTATGTTTATATCGGTCATATTACATATGACCGAATCTTGAATACATATCGGGGCGACTTATATTCTAGCAGGACCACTCTTAAAGCCTCTTATGACTAGAAACTATCTCATCTCCACTCACTCAGAGCTGGAGGTGATCACTCATGTGAGAAAATCAACCACACCTGCTTGACATATCTTTTATCATAATACATTATAGAATATATGATAATAAATAAATGACTGAATAATGCACATGTGTCATATATAATAAGCATCGAAACATCAACATTGTAGATATGAGAAATGTCAAAATATATGTAAACCTAATAATTTCCTATATCCTACAAAGGAATCTCTAGTAATGGATTTGGTGAAGGGATCATCAACCATGCTGTATGTAGAAATATACGTGAACGCTATTTTATCCTCCTCGATGATGTCTCTCACATAATGATATATAGTATCAGTATGTTTGGTCCTATTGTGATATTTAAGGTTTTAGGTGTAGATAATAGCGGACTGATTATCATAATAAATCATAACTAACCTCTCACTATTTGCCACAGCCCCTAAATCACTTAGAAATCTTTTGGAGCAAACACTCTCCTAAACTACTACTGAGCATACCACAAACTTAGCCTCCATCAAAGATAGAGATACATAGGCTTGTTTCTTGCTGTTCCAAGAAATGGCACCGTTATTGAGTAAGATAGCAAAATCTGATATCGATTTGTGTCCATCCAAATCACCAACCCAATCAGTGTCTGAATTCCTAAGAGACGCAAATTACCTCCTCTACAACACAAGGAGAGGTCTGTATTTCCTTTGAGATATCTCAAAATCCTTTTTACTATTCTTCAGTGACCCCTTCCAGGATTTGACTGATACTTACTCACCAAACTAACTGCAAAACAAATGTCTAATTGTGTACATAACATTGATTATATCAGACTACCCACTGTACTGGTATAAGCGATTTTACTCATCTTCCTTATCTCTTCCTGAGTCTTAGGGCACATGTCAAGACTCAAGCCCTCACCTTTAGTAATAGGAGTATATATAGGATTGTAATTGCTTATTCTAAAACACTTAAGAACCTTCTTGATGTAGGACTCTTGTGAAAGAGCCAACATCTCTCTCGAACGATACCTCTGGATCCTAACTCTAAAAATAAACTGAGCCTCACCCATGTTCTTCATATCAAAACTCGACGATAACTATATTTTGATGGTCATCAGATACTCTCTATCATTCTCAACCAATAGAATGTCATCCACATATAAAGACATGATCACAAAGAAGTCCGTAAAACGTATCAGATAGCCGCAATGATCCTCCTCGATCATGATAAAATCATAAGATATCACCTTTTTATAAAATCTCAGGTATTACTACCCGGATGATTTCTTAAGGCCATATATCGACTTCCAAAGTTGATAGAGCTTATCCTTTTGACCTACGAAACAAAGCTAGATGACTGCTCCATGTAGATTTCTTTATCCAAACTTCTATTAAGGAAGACAGTCTTGATGTCAATCTAGTGTAACTCTAGATCCATATCTGTGACAATCACTAAAAGTAAATAGATCGAGGTAAATTTGACTATCGGAGAGAATATCTCCTCATAGTCTACTCACTTAGTCTGAGAATAACTCTCAGCTACCAGATGGGCCTTATACTTCTCCATCGATTCATCAGCCATTCTCTTGAACTTGAGAGTCCACTTGTTCCCAATGGTCTTTTTGCCCTCAGACAAATCAACTAGGTTTCAAACCTCCTTGATTCTTATTGATTTTATCTCTTCATCTATGGCTTTCAACCAATGGTCCTTCGTTGGACCATCAAGAGCCTCTTGGACCATTTTAGGCTGCTCATCATCCTCAAGAGTCATAATGAGGATCTCACCCTCAATTGGGAAACGACGTTTAGGTACATATTCTCGACTACTCTTACGAGAAGGGGGAATCTTGTCACTTCTAGATGGATCACTCTCACTAGGGCCAAGTTTCGTAACCAATTCTTGGATCCCATCGCTAGGCTCAACTGAGCCACTAGGCTTATCGATCTCATATAAGGTAAAGTACCAATCGATTTCATCTCTTTTAGGAAAATCATTCGCACGAAACGCGATATCATGAGATTCAATCTCAGTGACAGTGTTGTTAGTATGCTCACATAAGAACATATGTCTTTTAGAGTGTTCAGAGTATCTTATAAAGATACACTTCTTTTTTCATAGGCTTAATTTGCCGTGTGGATATGAGAAATCGTAAATATACATTGGCTAAGGTCAGATTGTCTCTCTATCCAAAAGTCATATGAGGTACTGACTACAAAATTTGATGGGACATGATTGAGGATGTAAACTATAGTTAATAATGTATCTACCCAATGGGAGATGGGTAAATTGGCCTTCGCCATTATAGACTTCATCATTTCTAACAAAGTTTTATTCCTTCTATCGACTACTCCATTCTGGTAAGGAGTAGTAGGAACAGTCAGTTATCTCGTAGTGCCCTTCTTGAAACAAAGTTCTTTAAATTGTTTGGACAAATACTCATATCCCTGATCAGTTCTGAAAGTCTTCACTCTCAACTTTAATTGATTGTCAACCTCGCTAATAAATCTCCTGAAATATTTCAATGCCTTAGACTTGTGTGAGATCAAATAGATATAACCGAATCACATGCAATTGTCTATAAATGTAATAAAGTATACAGCTCCATTTTGGGTTCTCACATTCATAGGCTTACAGATATCAGAGTGGATTAACTGCAATAGAGTCCTAGCTCTTATTGTCTTGCCAAATGGTTTTCTTGTAGATTTGTCGGCTAGGCAAAACTCACAAACGGACAACTCGATCTTGGTTAGCGGCCCCAACAGACCACTTGCTACTAATCGGTTCATCCTTTCTTGCCTTATATGTCCAAGTTTATTATGCTACACACTCATATCATCATTAGCCCAATCAGATGTAAAGGTAATAGAGGAATAAGGAGAAATAACATTAGAAGAAATAGCATCCGGTGTATTTAGTTCATCATAGACAAAACTCGAGCAAATCAAAGAACCTTGTAATAAATAGAAACATATGAGTTTCTAAAAGACAAAGCATATCCGAGGTGATCTAAACAAAGTACTGAAACCATGTTTTGTTAAATATCTATAGCATAAAGAATGTTATGTAGATACATAGTCTTGCTACTTCATAACTCCGACTTGCAAGTGCCAATGCCTCTGACATTAACCAATGCTCCATTTTCCACATAAATCCTCCTAGCTTGAGAACTCACTTGGTGGAACTCTACATACGCACACCTATCTTGAACTATATAGTCGGTGGCTCCAAAGTCTACAATCCACAAAAGAGAGGAATTAGTGAGTATAACAGTAGAGGAGACAAAGCTTAAACCATGTAAAGATTAAGGACATTCCTTCTACTCATCACACTCATGAGCGATATGATCAAGACTGTTACATATGTAGTACTTCACTTTGACCTTATTTAGCTCCTTCTTCATGCACTTTTGTACTCCGCTGTCAGATTTCTCAGATGGCTTCTTCTTGCCTGGTCCTCAGGTCTTCTTCTCAAGCTTTTTCCATTTATATTTGGTGCCACGAGGGCCCAAGCTCAACTCTGCTACATAAGCATGACCTGAATGTGGCTTACTCGCTTCTAAGTGCTCCTCCTTGAGCTCATAGTGCTTATTCACATCAGCGAAAGTATAAATATTCTCATAATGAGTGAGATAGGTCATTATGATCTCCTATGAATTAGGTAAAGACTAGATCATACCTAGTACCTGAAACTCTTTCGAAATAGTTTGCTAGTGATCATACTCGACATTTGTATCAATTGTTCTTTCTCATATGATTAACCCTTTTTTTATAAGTGATGAACTTCTAAGTCAGTATCCTCACCTTAGGAGCTGAAAGAACAACATAATGCTCTTTTAGGGTGAGTTATACCGACATAACTGTAGGATACTACTCATAGACCGAGATCATGTCATCGTGCATGCTACTAATTAGGATTGTCCTAGCATGACTTTCCTTCTTTTTCCACACATGATAGGCCTTTTGAACCCATCTAGCCTGAGGTGTGGTTCCCTCCCTAGGGTCCACCATCTCATACCTTAATGATGTGGGACCCTCAAAATAATTGAAAAAAATCAATTCGGAGTGTCCTAACGTACAGTTAGAGTCCCATACGCTGCTACGCGTTGGTGGTGGCGACCCATGCACTGGCATGTGTCAGAAATGCAACGCATTCACCATGTGCCTGCACATGCGCAACCTGTATCCCGGGTCGGGAGGAAGGTCTAGGTCTGAATTGACCCGAACCACCTGACCCTATTCACGTGACTCAATGAGCATGCACGCCACACACCCATGGGTCTAGGCCTGTTCTCCCTTGCTTGACGAGTCTACAACTGGGTCATCTTGACTTGACTAATGGAAAATGCTTTTCAGGCTTGTTTTAATGCTGTTTTTCAATTGGAAATAATAATTAGGTTTCCTCCCTTCATCCTGGTCTCGATTTTATAAGGAATCTTGCCCTAAAAATGGTGGATTCAAACATCCTTGTCGCGGCCTTCCTCGGCCATGCCGGAAAACCCAGTTTCTGGCGACGGCAATGCACAATTTATATATTAAAATATAGATCAGATCATGAGGAATATATTTAAAATATTTTCATAGATCAATTCATCCTTGAACTCAATAGATCTATATTCTAAGGTCTCGTGCACTATTCATGGCCAAAAACTTCAATTGGACATTTCTTGGCCTAAACATACTCCTAAAATTAAATAAAAATCATATTCATGATCTATGGGCATGGGCAATCTCATGGTATCATCGGATTCATAAAATTCGTTCGTGATTTGAACTCTAAATTTCTACCCTACACATTTTATACCCGAAAATTCCAAAAAAATGTTTTAATAAATTTAACGTGTTCTGATGTCTTTATTATATTTATTCTCAACATGTATGCACGTGTGAAAGCATGAAAAATTAAGTTGTCAAAATTTTTAATGTCAAACCTTGATATGTAGGTTTCCAAAATTGGTGAACTACGAACTCCCTCACACAAATCGTTCGATCATGATGGTGATTGCAAAATCAAACCACCAACACTATGCTATGACATCTCAACCCAAAATCTGGTGATCAAGTGATGAGAGAAATTTTCCAACTTGAAAATTTCTTAATCCTTTAATATTTTGTCAATGTAGACAAATTGTTTATATCTCTCAACTTTTCTCTCTTAACAATATACAGAGAATTACTCTACTTCTAAAAGACTCTAAATCATAGAAAATTATCTTATATTGTAAGTCTCAGAGAGAGAGGGAGAACATGGGGAGATAATTGTGATTAATGGGATAATGGGAGTTATCCCATTGTCTCAAATTTAAAATTTTTACATTGTGGTAAAATGCCCTTATGTAGGCATATTTATCAACAGTAAGGAATTCTACTATCTCCCGGTTGGTGTTGGACCAAAGGCAGGTAACAGAGTGGCTTATCCGGAATTACAAAACACATCCGCTGCATATGGGAATTGTCATGCCCCAACTCCACTCCCTCGCTAGGGTTTCATTGGTGATGGACTGGCTGACTCGCGCAAGAGCTCATTCACTCACTTGCTTAGCAAAAGTCATGCTAAAATAATATATCTTCATTATTTCATTTACTATAAATATTACAAAGGTTTTATATACATGATAAAGTAGCAAAACTTATATTTTATAGAGGTTATCCATAACAAAACTATCCCTGCCAGTTCCTTCAATTCTCCTCGACTCCCATTTTTGCAGGATCTAAAATAATTTTTGGTGTGAACTTGATAGCCCAGTGAGGTCCATGTGTGCATGTGTGAAAAACTTTTCATTATAAAACCGTATTAAAACGATTTCGTTGTAAAATTTTTTAGAAAAAGCTTTCAATGCAGTAACAATATGTACAAACAATAATAATAACAGTAACACATAACAATATAGTATAGGTGGTGGTTCACTCTCGTCTTATCACTTCATTATAAGAATAGTTTTTTTATCCCACCCACGAGGTCCATTTCTGAAAAGGCCTATCACTCTCCCTTGCATTAAGAGAACAAACCTCTTTCCCACATTAGTGGGGTGCTACTGATATGTATTTCAATGTTCGACATAACCCTTGCTTGCTCGACGGATCTCCACGCATACTAGCTTATATAACAATCACAAACACATACATTGAGAAATCATTGTAACAGCAGTAAATCATAGTAGTAGTAAAAAATCATAGTAATTATGCATAAAAATATATGAATACAACGGACACTCACCTTAAAGAACTATTTTATATGATCAAAGTTAATCTTTTCCCTCGCTATAGGAATTTCTTATCCTTTCCATTTGAACTTTCTATTAAATTATCTTTTCATTCTCTTTCATTCTCTCTCTCTCTCCCTTCCTTTCTTTTTTTCTCTTTTTCTCTTCCTTGGTTTGATTTGGTTTGGGATGGAAAGAGGATGGGGTATTTATAGGTGTTGAAAGGTGATGAGTTGTTGACATGTGTTAGGATATTTATCCATCATGTAAAACTCTTGTTCTTGATGCAAGACATCTGTCCTCCCATGTGTCAATTATAGAAGACTCCTATCCTTTATGCATAACATTTGTCCTCTATGTGGTTTAATTTATTGTAATACAAGTGTTTTGGATGGTGGATGGATGAAGGATGCGTGGAGGATGAACGATGGATGTCAATTGTTCATTGTCTTGGTCAGTTATGCTTGTTTAGGTGTCCAAGTTCAATTTATAGGCATTCAACACTTCTGGTTATACTTCTAGATACTTATTTCTATATAATGTCATTTAAGTAAATGTTTATTTACTTAAAAATTACACATAAATAAGAAAATACCCCTCATTTGGATTCAATAAAAATAATTTCAAAACCTAATTCCTTAAGAATGAAAAGTTAACTCTCCCTCCCAAGAACGAAACTCGAAATGACTAACTTTGTTGGATTTTTTCGGAGGGTTAATGATTTAGAAAATTTTTTAAAAAATAGATTTTCTCCTAATTCAATCATAAGGAGCAATTATCAGGACTTTTCCTTTTTATTTTCTAGATATTCTAGATACCTTATTTTTAGGGTATTTAGTCTCCAGCGAGCAGTTCAAACCTATATTTTTAATAGTCAAGTCCTTGATTTCATACTCATTTCAATTGTTTTGAGTAATCTTATTAATTTTCAATTAATAATAAATTATTTTTTGCAATTAAATTAGGGTATGTGATATTCCTTCCCCCTTAAAAAAATTTCATTCTCAAACTTTGTACCTAATTGCTGGAATAAAGTAGGATACTTTTGCGAGATCTCATTTTCAAGTTCCCCTGTAGCATTTTCTATTCTATTGTTGTTCCCGAGTACTTTTATCAGATGTAATTCCTTTGATCTTAGTTTCTTTATATCAAATTCTAAAATTTTAACTGGTTTTTCCTCATAAGTTAGATTTGGCAAAGTTGGAGTGGTTGATAATTTAGTACATAATCTAAATCAATTTGGGTACATATGGAGTAATGACACATGGAATATATCATGGATTTTAGATATAGTTGATGACAAAGCTAATCTATCCATAATCGCTAATATTACATCATGTCCTTCTTTGTCTTAAGTTAAGTTCTTTTAAAAGAATAAATATTTTAAGCTCTTATGATCTATAAATACCTCAAAATTATTCTATACAGATAATGTCTCTATTTTAGAGAATTTAACTACCAACTCCGAATCATGAGTGAAATAATTTTGCTGGTAAAGCTTTAGTTGCCTTGATGCATATGCTATAACCTTTGCATTTTGCATTAATACATATCCTAACCCTTTCTTTATGATGTAATCTATATAAGCCTCAAACGTATATTTTCCTTCGGTGAAGTAAGTATTGGGACTGTAGTTAATCTCTAAGAAAACTTTTCTTCATATTTGTTGTCCTAAAACTTAATGTTTTTTCAAACTAGCTTCAAATTCAAAACAAATCTTGTACAAATTTTTGATAATAGCTTGCTAATCCTAAAAAACTTCATTCTACAGTTACTATCCTTGGGGTTTTTCATGAAAAATGGATTCTTCCCTAGAAGATTAACGAAAATTCCATTCACAAAAATTTTTTAACCAAAATTCATATTTGCTAAATCTGGCATATAATCTATTTTCTAAGAGTCTACAATGCAAATGCTTTTTATGCTTTCTTTTTAATTTCCAATAAATCATCTATAAAAATTACTACGAAATGATCAATATACGATAAATACTATATTCCATAAAGGGTTGACCATAAATTCATATCGACTATATCACATTCTAAAGGCTGCCTTGGAAATATCCTCTTTTTTTTAATGTGACATTGTTTAATCCTCTACAATTGATATGTAATCGTAATGTACCATTTTTTTTTCTTGACAAATAATATAGGAGCTTTCCATGGTAATACACTTGGTTGAATAAACCCTCTTTCAAGTAAATGTTGTAATTGTACCGTAAGTTATTTTAATTCTAGTGGGGTCATTCTATATGTGGTCTTTGATATTGGTTCCACTTCTGAAACAAGATCAATACTGAATTCTATTTCATTTTTCTAGAAGTAAAGAGGTTAATTTTTTAAGAAACACATCTGGGGATTTTATCACTATAGAGATATTCTCATTTTTATTTTTCTTAGTAGGTTGATTCATAAGATAAGTTAGATACCCAGTACATCATTTATAAAGGAATTTTCTGGAGCATGTTACAGATATAATAAGATTAGAAAGGAGTTTTCTATTTCCTAAGAATTCAACCTCAACATTTAAGATTTTTATCTAACTAGAGTAATGAATGGGTGGAATCAAGATCAAATAATACCTTAATCTTATGATTATTGAATAGTAGCGTACTTTCTATGACATTAGATATTTCAGGAATTTCTTCTCCTTGCATGGCAAAGACTCTACCTTGTATCTTAGGTTTATCATTCTTATTACTTCATCTTTGACCTTGAGGTAGGTTTCCCTTTCCTATTATCCTAGGACAATATTTAATGTAGTGCTTATTACTTTTGCATTTTGTACATTTTTCAGCTTTTAACCAACACCTATTTTTATTATGTTCTGACTTTTGACAATAATCACAAAAATCTCTTTGTTCAATTTACTTATTTGGACTTGCTATACCTTTTTCTTGGCTTTGGGGTGTTAAGTCATTTAAACCCCACTTTGGTATCTTTGTATTTTCTTGAAATCTCCTTGTGGCAGTTTGGTGGAATCGCTTTCTTATTGAATCCCATTTGTCATTTGTTTTTGCTATCTTCTACTCATCATGTCAACTCTATTGCATTAGAATAAGAATCTATGATGATAGGGGTAAAAGTGTCTTGAATTTCCCAACGTAACCCTCCAAAAAAATATTTAATTTGATCGCCTTCAGTTGCTACTAACGAAGGAGCAAACTTGGAGAGTTTTATAAAATTGGTCTCATATTGAGCTACCGTTTTACAATCTTGCTTGAGAACAAGAAATTTCTCTTCTCGTTTCTCTTGTATATGACATGGGTAATACTTTTCATGAACTCTTTCAAGAAATTTTTTCAAGTACGTGGGGTATTATTTTGTTCCCACTTATATGAGATGGTTCACCACCATTCTCTAGCTATCTCAAAATGTTTTTATATCACTAATCTAACTTTTCGTTCATCTGAATAGTTTAATACTGTAAAATTTCCTTCCACTCTTCTAACCACAATTCAGTTTTTTCATCATATTCATACCCTCTATTAAACCTTGGAGGATGAAACTTCAGAAATCGTTCCAAAACAATATCCTCAAGTTGTTCGGTATTTGGTGGCAAGTCATGGGAAGACTACTGGTTGGTTATGTTGTTGGCTTGTTGTTCAATTGGGATACTCTATCTAGAATTGCAATTACTTGATCCAAAGAGTTTGAGACTTGGTTAATTGAATTGTCTTGTTGTTGCCTTATTCTAATCATTTTTAAGACAAAAGATGCAAATCATTGAAAAATGTCAAAAGAAAAGCTAACATTTCTAATATACAACTCTTTCACAACTATATTACACTACTCAGACATATAACTACATTACACTACTTTCTTAACTAAAGCATACGTTAGACTAAACTCCACAATCTGATTTATTTATCGAGTCTTTACTGGACACTTATTTATTTCTCCACATTCCTGGTAATTCATCCGACAATTCTTGAATTAGTCTTCTATGATCTTTGAGAATTATTTCATATCTTGCTTTTTCATTTTCTAATGATATGTTTTTCTTAGTCAATTCAACAATTTGGTCTGCATATCTTGTCTTTTCATTTTCTAATAACAAATTCTTCTTAGTCAAGCTATCCACTTCTTCAACTGATTGACTATAGTATTTTCACAAATATTCATTCCACTTTTCTTGATAATCAAACTTTTCTTTAAGTGTAAATGTGTCCATTTCATGCACATATTTAAGCGTAGCTAACTCTTCTTTATATCTACTATTTTTGTGATAAGTTTCAAGTGACAGCTGCCTTTTCACCTCAATTTCCTTTCTAGCCTTGTTTAGCTATTGCCAAAGGTAGCTATATTTTTGCTAGCTATGGTCTAGTTCACACTGTAATTCATCTATCGCCGAATTTCTTTTTGTATTAGAAGACTCAACAAATTCTGACTCTTCATCACTATCCTCTATTACAATATATGGAACTTCATTATTCTCCTCAACGGTTCTCTCTTCAGAGGGATCTTCTTCCATTGAAAAATGATCTCTATCCGGTTTCATTGTTACAAATTTTCCAACAATGTTAAAAAATCGTCCAGATATATAATGATTATTCCCAATTATAATGATAGCTTATATGCATATGTTCCGACTTAATGTCAACTTTTTCCTAAACCTAGGATCTAGTACCACTCAATTGTTACGCTCTAACTCCACCCCCTCACCGGGGCTTTATTGGCGATGGACTGTCTGGCTCATGTCAGCACTCATTCACTCACTCACTTACTTGAAAAAACTTTCAATGTAGTAACAACATGTACAAACAATAATAATAACAGTAACACATAACAATACAGTATAGGTGGCAGTTCACTTTCGTCTTATCACTCCATTACAAGAACAGTCTCTTTATCCTTCCCCTAAGATCTATTTCTGGAAAGGTCTATCACTTCTCCCGCATTAAGTGAACAAACCTCTTGCCCACATTAATGGGGTGCTACTGGTTTGTATTTCGATATTCGACATAGCCCTGGCTTACTTGATGGATTTTCACACATACTGGTTTATATAACAATCACAAACATATATATTGAGAAATCATTATAACAGAAGTAAATCATAGTAGTAGTAGAAAATTATAGTAATTATTCATAAAAATATATGAATACAATATACACTCATCTTAAAGAACTGTTTTATGTGATCAAAGTTAACCATTTCCCTCTCCCCTGGGATTTCTTATCTTTTCCGTAAGAACTTTCTATTAAAGTATCTTTTCCTTCTATTTCTCTCTTTCTTGCTTTCTTTCTTTCTTTTTTTCTCTTCCATGGGTGGATATGGTATGGGATGGAGAAGGGATGAGGTATTTATAGATGTTGGAAGGTGATGGATTGTTGACATATGTTAGGACATTTGTCCATCATGTAAGGCTCTTATTATTGATGCAAGACATGTGTCCTCCCATATGTCAATTATAGATGACTCCTATCCTTTATGCTTGACATTTGTCCTCCATGTGATTTAATTGTCGTAAGACAAGTGTCTTAGATGGTGGATGGATGGTGGATGGGCGGTAGATGGGCGGTTGATGTCAAGTGTCCATTGTCTTGGTCGGTTATGCTTTTTTAGGTGTCCAGGTTCAATGTATAGGCATTCAGCACTTCTGGTTACACTTCTGGATGCTTATTTCCGTATAATGTTATTTAAGTAAATACTCATTTAATTAAGAATTATACATAAATAAGAAATTACCTCTCATTTGGATTTAATAAAAATAATTTCAAAACCTAATTTTTTAAAGATAAAAAGTCAACTTTCCCTCTCAAGAACAAAACTCGAAACGGTTAATTTTATTGGATTTTATTTGGAGGACTAATAATTTAGAAAAAAATTAGAAAAATATTTTTCTCCTAATTCAATCATAAGGAGCAATTACCAGACTTTTCTTTTTTATTTTCTAGATATTCCATATACCTTATTTTTGAGGTACTCAGTCTCTAGCGAGTTGGTCAAATCTATATTTTTAATAGTTCAAATCTTTGATTTCATACTCATTTCAATTGTTTTGAGTAATCTTACTAATTTTCAATTAATAATAAGTTATTTTTTACAATTAAATTGGGGTATGTGAAAGAAATCCCTTGGACAATTTGGTTTGTATACACGCTTATGACTATATGGAAAAGCAAGTGTAAGGCGGTGTTTGAGGGAGTGAGTTTTCTCCCAAAGGTGGTGGTTTCAAGAGCTCATGCCTATGCTAGATATGGATGGATGGCTATAGCTGGAAAAGTTGATAGAGCTACAAAATCTGGTTTATAGGTTCGTTGGCACCCTCCTTTGACGGGATTCTTTAAATTCAACATGGATGGCTCTTCAAATCTTGGGAATCAAGTGGCTGGAGCTAGAGGTTTGGTTCGAGATGAATACGGTTTGTGAATAGGTGGCTTCACGGCTAATATCGGTACGACGGATGCTTAATCAACAGAATTATTTGGTGTTTGAGAGGATCTTTGTTTTTTGGTCCGAGCTAAACTTTTCCCTGTTATATTGGAGCTCAATTTGGCAGAGCTGATGGAAACTCCTTCCTCACCGGTGGCCCTATCAACCCTCATTTTTACATTCTTTGGGAATGCCAGAGTGTGATAAGGAAAACTATTGTCGATAGGATTACATTTATTCTTAGAGAGGGCAATAGGTGTACTGATGCCCTTGCTCGGATAGGGCCTACGGTCCCTCCAGGGGTCCATGTTGTTGTTTCACCCCGGGTGAGGTTTACAATTATTGGTTAAGTGATTTCTGGGGTTTAGCCATATTCAAGGTTTGAGTTTTTGTCCTTTTGAAACCCAAAAAAAAAGAAGAAAATATCATGTGTAATTATTTTTAAACCACAAAAAAACATTGTTCTTTGGCATTCTGCATATATTTTATATATTTTTTTCTTGATTCTTCGGTATTTAATGAGACAATTGAATTTTTATGGTTCCTATTTTCAGACTCTGAATGGGAATATTGGCTCATATAAATAGTTATTTTATTTTCATATAAATATCAATTTTATTTTCTAAGAGCAAAGATGGTTGATGACTCTGATTATTTTTATCAGGTATCTGGGAGCTCTAAATGTTTACCTGGCAAGACTTTCACTTTTATTTTATCATTTTCAAGCAAAATCAAGTAGTTCCGGTTCTCTTTCTCTTTTTCTTTCTTGTTTCTTCATGTGCTTGACTTGGAATGATATTAAATGCCACCACAGAAACCACCCTTCCTCTAACAATAAAATATTATATCATTTTCTAATCTTGTAACTTGGTCATTACTCGGTCTTATGCTTAATTTGATTCATTACTATGCTTACATTTTAATCATCATTTGTTATAAATAGTATGGAATTTGTTTTTTGCAAGCAAGTAAATTTAAACAAAGTTAAACAAATTTTATTTTTCCACCACTTTTTCTGTACTAGCGTTTCGGTAGAATTCCAATGTTTCAACTCTTGGGCATTGTTCCCAGCAAAGAAAATTCAGAGATCAGTACTTAGATATTTTTAAGATTCTTCCTCTATTTTTTTTTTTTTTTTAACTTGTACTGGCCTGCATCGAAGAATTGTATATGCAGGGCAACATTAGCTTTCGATGGGATAAAAAAAAATTAAGTGTGTAAAGTCGAAAAATTTGGTGCTAGAAAATTTTATAGAGTTTATTATAAAAGATAGAAAGAATCTGACTGAAATTTATTTTTGGATTTGAATGTAATATTGAAAATTTTTACTAGTTAAATTTTTAATTATTATTATTTTATGAGATGAGAAAAAATTTATAATTAAATTGAGATACATAGGATGAAAATATTAAATGGTTTAGTGGTCAGTTTTAGGACAAAGTTTAGGTCTTCAGATCAATACCCATCGGAGGCATAAGATTAAATTGTTTTGAATTGATTTGTGAGTGTGAGTGTGTGTGTGTATGTGTGAAGCCGAATAGGAGAGAGAGAGATTTGAATTGATTTGTGAGTGCGTGTGTGTGAAGCCGAACAGGAGAGAGAGAGAGAGATTGATTTGATTTGGTAGCAGCATAATTTGATTCATGAAAGGAGAAGCCAAATTGTTAAGTTGATTTAAGAGAGAAAAAGAATTGATTTGTTAAAAAAAAAAAGAAAGTGGGGTAAATCGACTCACAATTAAGTGAATCGATTCCCATATTGTGCAGAAAAGGCTCTTCTTCAGAGTCAATGGACAATTGTTAAAGACTCCATCCGCAGCTTCGTAAATGACTTCCTTAGAGACGGGTTTTTCTGTCTGGATTTAGCTGATGTCTATATAGTTTTACTTCCTAAATGCGACAATCTTAGAACAGTTAAAGATTTCAGGCCTATTAGTTTGCTGAATTCCACATACAAAGTGCTCTCCAAAATCATTGTTCAAAGGCTTAGGCCCCCACTCCAAGATCTGATAGGCCATCACCAATGCAGCTTTCTTCCAGGAAGAGGTACCATCGAGAACATAGTGGTGGTTCAGAAGGTGATCCACTTTCTGTGTAAATCCAAAAGTAAGAGACATGGGATGATCCTTAAAATTGACCTTGCCAAAGCTTTCGACAATGTCTCTTGGAGCTACCTAGGAAAAGTGCTTGTAGATAGCAACTTACCTACGCCTTTGATTAGGCTGATCATGCACTCAGTGACTTGCGGGAAAGTGTCCCTTATTTGGAACGAAGAGGACATTCCTGCTATGAGGACGGGTCAAGGCTTGAGGCAAGGGGACCCCCTATCTCTCTACCTCTTCATCTTGGTCATGGAGAGGCTCTCCTACATAATCCGTAATAGGGTTAAGAAGGGCCGATGGAAGCCAATCCAAGTATTGAGGAATGGTCCTCTGATCTCTCACTTATTTTTCGTTGACGATCTTCTCCTTTTTGCAGAGGCTAAACAACTCAACCTAAGCGCTATTCTAGATTGCTTCAGGCAATTTTCTGCCGAGAGTGGCCTTGAGGTGAATCCCCATAAGTCAAAAATTTGGTTCTTTCCTAGGACTCCCTAGACCACCAAAACTTCCTTATCAACGGTGAGTGGCTTCTCTCCTTCAGAGGACTTGGGCAGATATCTCGGAGTCCCTACCATCCATAAGAGGGTTAAACGAGAGTTTTATAATCACTTGGTGGAAAAAGTTCAGAGCAACCTCAGCAAGTTGAAAGCCAAAACTCTTAGCGCAGCAGGCTGAAGAATCCTTATTCAATCAGTGAACTCTGCGATTCCAATATATACTATGCAAACAGCTTGGCTCTCTAGGGACACTTGCAACAATTTGAACAAAATCAACAGACTTTTTCTCTGGGGACGAAGGGAGGGGGAGAGGAAAATTCATTTTATTAATTGGGATACGGTTTTTAAGCCTAAGAAGCTGGGCGGTCTAGGTATTCCCAAGGCGAGGGAGCGAAATATGGCAATGCTCTCCAAGTTGGGTTGGATAGTTGCAAAGGAGAATGACAACCTTTGTTACCAAGTCCTAAGAGCCAAATATCTGCGAAAAGAGAGTATATTCAATTATAAGAAAAGCTTGGGAGGGTCATGTGTTTGGAGGGGCATCCTGTCACGCCCCGACCCGCATGACCGAGTACGCGACAACCACCGCGTGATCTAGAAGTACGTGCTATCACCATCATGTATCCCAAGATCCCGCAAGGCTATAATATTACAATTTTCCAACAAAGAAAACCAACTTGCATAATATTTTAAAACCAAAGATATAAATAAACAAAAGTTGTTCAGTGTTGCAAAATACATCTTTCAAAACATAAATTTAGAAAAAAACATGAGGAAAATACATTACACAAAGAGTTTCAAAAATATCCTCTGATGGGTTCGACAACATGCCACAAAATCCTCATCAACAGGGACCAATACCGATGGTCGGTCCCGGACAACTCTTCTCTCCGGCTGGACCTAGCTACCGATCAAGTGATCTGTCTCTACACTTCCTCTAAAAAGGGATAAGAAGAGGGGTGAGTATAGAAATACCCAATTAGTGGAGTGCAATGGTATAGCTATGCGAGTGAGTGAGTGGTGAGTGTGGAAGTGTCAAACAATACTCTCAAAACATATTTACGTTCCAACAAAATATCATGAAGTCATTTAAACAATTTATAACAAAAGCCATGATTTTTCCACAACACAAAATACACTTTTCAAATACCATGGGTTTGCCTCAAAATCTCTCCACCGACAGCTTGGCCCAGACCATCCGATGGAAACGTCAAGGGGTTTTCATTTCCATTGGTCATAAAATATCAACCCCAATCTTGGCGTTGGCTTGCGGCCTCTTCAGAGGTGCAACCGAATAGCCTTGAAATGGACTTGGGGGCATCTCTCTACCGCCGCCTACCCCCTCAAGTCTACCAAGCTCTCCACGCCGTCCCCTCGAATCGGTCCATGAAAGCTTAAACTCGATCGGTCATCACATAACTGGGTGCTCACACCCCATACATGTACCATGGGGGCTTAGGCTCATGCCCAAAACCCATACATAAACTGTTTTTCAAGTATCATATTACATGCCACAAAAATCAACAAGTTTGACAATTCATAAACTCAGCAAATGTTTCCGCAGGAAAAATTCAGCATGTTTCAAAATGAATCTCATGGCTCAAATAAAACACATTTTTTGGGACATTCCACAATCACAAAACATTTCATAAAATTAGTTTAGAAAAATCATTTTGGAAAATCCTGAAAATCATTTCTCATTCACAAATACAACAAACCATCCACTCACATGACAGGGAGGATAGTCACTCCCAGATCTGTCCTCAGCAACGATCCTGTTCCTGACCAGGTTGCCTAGATCCTTGATTGTGTCTCCAAAGAGATCCGTATGGTTTGGGTCACCACAAAACCCTCGACTTACAGCACTAGGTCCTTAAGTTTTTCTCCAAAATCAAGACTAAAATCTAATTTTAAGAGAGTTAGACGAGTAGTTTAGAGACCTTGCTCTAAAGATTTGGTGTAAATCAATTGAGGTTTGGAAAGAGAGAAAAATGATCTAGAGAGAAAAAGTGAGATCCGGGTTTTCGTAGGTTCTGGAAGTCCACTTCTCTATTTATTGCCAAACTATTTTCAATAATTATTTAGTAGTCCTCTTATATTCCTAAATTACATAAATATCCTGGGTCATTGGGAAAGTCACCAAACAGCTTTAAAATACTCAGACCTGCGTTTTGCATAGAAGATGTGTTCACTGTTTAGTGCCAAATGGAAAAAGATAGACACTAAAATTTTACAGGAAGTAAAATTTTTGGGATATTTTAAAATATGATATATGATATAAATTTAGTGAAATATGTTGAAGGCTTAGGTGGCTTGGTGGTTGATTGTCTTTTTGCACACTTGGGAGGTCATGGGTTCCATTCTCATGTGCAGCTACCGATAGGAGAATTTGCAAGTGAGTTTGAAGACTTGTTTGATGTTTGCATGTTCGGTGGAGAATAAATGATAATAATAATAAAAAAAAAAAGACAAATGCATATGTTGACAAAAAGGGTGTGCAGGAATGGACCGAACAACATTTTCTTCATGCAAGCAATTTCAAGTCTTCAGCTTGTTCAGTCAAGTGACAATTTGAAGTGTGTTCAATATAGCGTTCGGTTATCGAAGGCAAGGACCGAAGATGCAAGACCGAACAGCAAGCAATAACCGAACAAGGAAATGAAAATAAGGAATCGGGTAAATGAGCACCAAACAGGGAAATGTAAATTTTTAACAAATACCGACAAGTATTGGAAATTTGAAGAGATTGTACCGAACAGACAAGAGGTGGTGAAGAAAATCTCACATTTCCAACGGATGGTAGAAAAGAATTTCACAAGTCTGATATTTCCGACAGTACATATTATCGATCATAGAATTACAATACCGATCGGTAACAAAATAATCATTAGAAATTTCATAGGTATCTTATAAAAATAAAATTGGAATTCAAAATTGGATATCATCAACAGTCAACGCATTTGTTTCACGATGTATCGATGGTGTTTATTTCAATATTGAATGGGTAAGATATGGTTGAGTAAGATACCGATGGGAAAATATTTGGATACGAAAGTGTACGACAGGTATATTAAATGAGGGATTACAAATTCTATTTTCCACTGTACACTTAGAAATCTCACAATTTCAATACCGACGGGTTTTCACAATACCGACGGGAGTTCTAATACTAACCGGTGGTTAGATGATCAATAGGAATTTAAGAACTTATTACCGATAGGAAAATAGTACACCGATAGACTATAAATTTCTTGTTACGACCAAAAAAATAATACCGATAGGGTTTTTACTTGTAAAATAGCAAATGATTATTAACGATCATGTGTAATAAAAGCTAAAGAATTATTCAACCGAACACTAAAATTTTGCTGAGTACCGAACGGTTAAAATCCACTAAGTATTGATTGCCGAATACGCAAGTAACCGATGGCTCTGATGATTTGGACTTTAACGATCGGTAATTTAAAAATCTTAAAATCCATTGATTTAAATATTTAAATAATTCCTGACCATTTTAATTAGAAAAATTCACATTCTTGTTCCCAATAATCATTCATCCACATTTTCATAAATATAAAAATTTTCTAATAGTCCATTTAAACTAAATATCATAATTCGAACGTGTCAGGTGTTACACATCCTTAACAACAGGGACTAGAGGGAGTCAAATGGAGAGTGGGAGATGCGGAAACAATCAGTTTTTGGACTGATAATTGGGTGGAAAAGAAAAAGCTTATTAATCATGCCATTTCTCCCTAAATTAGGGACCTCCCTTAGTTCAAAGTGAAGGATTTTATTAGCAATGAAGGTCGATGGAGAAATCATGAGCTCAGGCGATGGATCAATGAAGACACCGTGGACATTATTCAGGGCATCATGATCCCTAGGACTGAAGGTGTCAAAGATGACTTCATATGGAGCAAGTATAATAATGGTGAATTTTCAGTTGCCAGTAGCTATGATCTCCTTTAGAAAAACCAATTGCAGGAGGCTTAGAGGCAAGAAGTGTCACGCCCCGATACTCAGATTGACCACGCAACAGCCGCCGTGTAGTCTCGGTATACGGGCAGAACCTCCCCTTATACTGGGACTCTGCAAGGCTACAAATCAGCATAACAATACTTCTAGTACACAAATTATCAAAAACAAGAAAAATCACATAACAATACACATGTAAGGACCCATTCGGTCCATCCCTGTACACACGATCACATATCAGCACACAATCGGGGAGAGAGAACCTGTACATGCATGACCATACATCGGCACACAATCGGGGAGAGGGAACCAGTACATGCAAGCATGCAATATGGCTATCCTAGCCATTTCAAAGTTCACAGTATGAATAAAGCACTTAACAAATAAGAAGTTCAAAAATATAGTCGTAGGATTTTACTAACATTTGCCTGAAACAATGAAGTTAACATCAGTAAGATCCAAATGATATGAGATGTACAGAATTTCGTAAAAATCGAAAGAAAATAACAAATTTCAATATTACAAACCAAATGTCCCACTCAAATAATGAGTTTTTACCAAAAATGGGAATTAAAGAAAATAAACAAGTTTCAAACAACTCCAGCACAAACCATGTACGGATTCCATTAATACTTATTCCTATACAGGAAACAAGAATCGATTAAATCCGTACCAAAAGAATTATACAAGTCTTCCTTTCTATGGACTTCAGTTCAGACCAAAATATCTATACATCACTATATATACCTACGCAAATCAGCTGGTAGACCCTCCCAAGCTCCAATCTCTGTCACAAGTCTAATCTTCCTCTGAAAAATGTTAAAGAGAGGGGTGAGTATTATAAATACTCAGTGAGTGGAGTGCAATGATATGATTGTGTAATAAATAAGGGGTAAAAGTAGTAGATGTCAAACCATATCTCAAACAACATTTTTCATATCCAAACATTTTCAAAAATTCAACATCATTTACAAAATATGCATCCATATCAAACATTTTCTCAGAAAATCACAAGGGTCCCATCGAAAACGCTTGTGCCTTGCGTTTGGCCGAACCAAGATGGAAGCCCGCCATGGCGTTTTCCATTTTAGTTTTTCAAAACACTACCCTTTTCCTTGGCATTGGCTCGAACCTCAACGGAGTGCAATCCGGATAGTCCGACGTGACAGAGCAGAGGCCGCATACCTCTCTCGCAAATAAACCCCAATTCACGTTACCCCGTCGGATCGCCCCGTGGAGGGAATGACTATAGCCATTTCTCTCGTGCACCATCATTTCACAATCATTCCATTTCAAACAATGTGCCATATTTCATCAACATATTCCGAAAATCATGCTACAAGTATTTACCAATTAAGTATCCAAATACAAATGGCACAAATTCATTTATAATCACATAGGATGCATTCGAAATTCAAATTTCCATTTCAGACATCCCACAATCACAAATCATTTCATTTAAATCAATTAAAAATAATTCAAAATCATTTACCAAAGAATTTAAAATCATTTTGCTCATTTATTACACAATGGACCGTTCACTCACCTTTAGGGAGGGTATCCACTCCCTATTTCCGAAATCAATTCAAAACGACTCCTCTCGAGTCTCCAAAGGTCAACTTAGACCAATTAACATAAATAATCATCAATTAAGGCTCTATTAAAGGGTTTTCAAATTTCCCTTTTATTTAAAATAGTCTTAATTTGCACAACCACATTCCTAAACTTTCGTTTCATCAATTTATTATCATTTCTATCACCGACTTTAAATTTCCAATATTCCTCAATTTTACCAATTTTCTACTAAATTTACATAATCCTATTTTAATTCATGCGAATTTCAATTCAAATCCCAAGGAAAACTACGTAAATCAATCAAACAAAACTCTAATACTCTCTGAGATATTCTATCATGCTTCGCAGTTCAATTTACATCAAATTCTAGATCTAACCTCAATAATTTCATACAAACTCTCAAGAATAAAGCATTTTCTACGGATCTAGCATATTTTCAGAATGTATCTACACTTATTCTCAACCTAAATTCAACAAAATAGTCTGAATATTGAAGGGATTGAAAATCCCTTACCTAGGGTGTTTCGCAGTTCACAACCTTCATCCAACTGTCTTCTCAGTCCATTTCGAAACCTGCAAGGCTCTCAAATTCAAAATTAAGTTTAGTAATCTAAACTTAGTACCGAGGAATTTTGAAACCCTAGAGCTAGGGTTAGGAACCGAACCTTACCTATGCAAGAAAGTGGGTTGCAGTCTAGGTTTTTCAGAGCCTCGATGGTGGGTTGCAGTGAGGGCTCTCGACAGAAGGGAGCTGATCACAGGAATCACCGCGCATGCAACGAAGAGAGTGAGAGCTCCTTGCGCGCGGGAGTGGGAAACTGGAGGTCCGTTCATGCGCAGAAGAGAGGGACTGAGAGATGATGTGAGAGTGAGTGAAGGATGGAGAGATCGTGATAGAGAGAGAGACCGAGAGAGATTGCGATAGAGAGAGACAGAGTGTGAGAGAAAGACTGAGAGATAGCGTGAGACTGAGAGAGTGGCTGAGAGATGGCGACTCGCAGTGGTTCATGGTGGTGGTGGAGATTAGTTGTTCACGGCAGAAGAGGTGGTGATCGATCAAGAGAGGGGGAGAGCGATTGCGAAGCGGAGGGAGAGAGCAGGGAGTGAGATCGAAAAAGGGAGTAAGGGAAATAAGGATTAGGGCTTTTAGCCATAATCGTGACTTGGGGGAACGCAGCGTTTTGCTGTGTTCCACCCCCCTTCTTTTTTTTTATATAGTTAATAACAATATATATATTTTTTCATATTCTCATCACATTGGAAGTTCCAAATTTACCAAAAATAAAATGTACTGTGAATTTGTAACACGATATTTCAATTATACAAAAAATTTAAAATTAAAACCCCAAAATCGAAAATCAAAAATAATAAAAAATAAATTTTCTTTTATAATCATCAAAATATTTCACGATACATTTTTAACACCGAATTTTTGGTGTTACAACACTTAACCCCTAAAAAAAAATTTCGTTCTCGAAATTTCAAAATACAATTCATACATCAAAGAGTTGCGGATGTTGTTTTCGCATTGATTCTTCAGTCTCCCAAGTTTGTTCCTCAACTTGGTTGCTTCTCCACAGCACTTTGACCATAGGAATCTGTTTACTCCTTAACTGCTTGAGTTGTCTATCAATGATTTTCTCCGGTTGTACCTTGAAACTCAGATTCTCATTCAATTCAACTGGGGGTACTTCCAATTTGTGTGAGGGATCTAGTAAATACTTTTTCAGCATGGAAACGTGAAAGAAGTCATGGATCCTCTGTAACTCTGGTGGTAACTCTAGCCGGTATGTCACTTGCCCAATCTTTTCAAGGATTTTGAAGGGACCGATATAATGAGGATTTAGCTTTCCTCATTTCTGAAATCAGATTACGCCCTTCCACGAAGATATCTTCAAAAACACCATATCTCATTCATCAAACTCCAAAGGCCTTCTTCTCTTGTTGGCATAGCTCTTTTGTCGATCTTGAACCGCCTTCATTCTTTCACGAATCTGCTTCACCTTTTCTTTAGTGGCCTCAATCATTTCTATACTTTCAAGCTTTCTCTCTCCAACCACATCCCAACATAATGGGGTACGACACTTCCTTCCGTAAAGGGCTTCATAGAGAGGCATCCCTATGCTAGCTTGATAACTGTTGTTATAGGCAAACTCAACCAACGGAAGGAGCCTATCCTAACTGCCTGGAAAGTCCATGACATATGCCCTAAGCATATCTTCCAATGTTTGAATGGTGCACTCCGATTGTCCATCGGTTTGAGAATGAAAGACAGTGCTAAATTTCAACTTAGTCCCTAAGGACTCTTACAGCTTTGGCTAGAATCTAGAAGTGAACCGAGGATCACGGTCCGATATAATAGATACCGGCACTCCGTGAAGCCTTATGATCTCATCAATATATAACTTGGCCAATCTTTCCAAATGATAGCTGTTCTGAATCGGCAAGAAGTGAGCCGACTTGGTAAGGCGGTCTAACCCAAATGGCATCGTATCGGCTCGGGGTATGTGGCAAACCTACTACAAAATCCATGGTGATATGTTCCCATTTCCACTCGGGAATCGGTAGTAGTTGAAGTGTTCCTGTCGGTTTCTGATTTTCAGTCTTGATTTGTTGGCATACAAGACACTTCGCCACAAATTCGGCTATCTCTCTCTTCATCCCGAACCACCAATATGATTCTTTGATAGTTCGGTACATTTTGGTACTCCCCGGATGCATAGCATAAGCCGATGAATGTGTTTCTTCAAGTATGGATCTCCGACGATCTACATTTTTGGGAATACATCTCCTTTTTCCATACACTATGATTCCATCATCTCGAATCCGAAATTCACCACCTTCCCCTTTTTGGATCTTCTCAACAATAGTCTTCAATTCATCATCGGTAGCCTGAAACTCCCAAATGCGATCTACCAACGTGGGTCTCACCACAAACTTGGCTAATAAGGCACCTTGATCATCCTTAGCCAATTCGACTCCAAGTACTCGGGAGTCTAACTAAACAAGAGAGGTAAGAACTCTCTTGGAATGCCGTAGAGGAGGATTTGCGACTTAAAGCATCAGCTACAACATTCGCCTTCCCGGGGTGGTAATCAATCATCAAGTCATAGTTTTTGATCAGCTCTAACCACCTTCTTTGTCTCAAATTGAACTCCTTCTAAGAAAGCAAGTATTTGAGACTCCTGTGATCAGTAAAGATCTTGCAACTAACCCCATACAAATAATGCCGCCAAAACTTTAGAGCAAATACAATAACAGCTAGCTCCAAATCATGCGTAGGGTAGTTCACTTCGTGTTTCTTTAGTTGGTGAGAAGCGTAGGCAATCACCTTATCACTTTACATCAGCACACACCCTAATCCTTGCTTGCTAGCATCGCTGTACACCACATAATCACCACCGCCACTAGTAGGGAGAGTAAGGATAAGAGCGGAAGTCAACCTTCGTTTAAGCTCTTGAAAACTACCCTCACAATTTTCATCCCATACAAACTTGACTCCCTTCCGAGTCAAATTTGTCATTAGAGCTGGTATCTTCGAGAATCTTTCTACAAATCTCTGATAGTACCCTGCTAATCCGAGGAAACTTCTAATCTCGGTGATATTTTTAGGCTGTTCCCACTTCAAAATGACTTCTACTTTCTTTGGATCCACAAAAATCCCATCTTCGGAAACCACATGCCCCAAAAATCCAATCTCTCTTAGTCAAAACTCGCATTTTAAGAACTTGACATACAACTCCTTCTCCCTAAGAGTCTGCAAAATGATTCAAAGATGTTCGGAATACTTTTCATCATTCTTAGAATACACCAAGATGTCATCGATGAAAACTATGACAAATTTATCGAGATAGGGATGAAACACTCAATTCATGAGATCCATGAAGGCTGCAGGAGCATTCATCAATCCGAAAGGCATTACCAAAAATTCATAGTGTCCATACCACGTCCTAAACGTGGTCTTATGAATATCATTATCCTTTATCTTCAACTGATGATAATTGGACCTCAAGTTGATCTTCGAAAAGACACTTGCACCTTGGAGTTGATCGAAAAGATCATCAATTCTCAGAAGAGGATACTTATTTTTTATCGTTGCCTTGTTGAGCTGTCGGTAGTCAATGCATAACCAGAGAGTTTCGTCCTTCTTTTTCACAAACAGAACCGGAGCATCCCAAGGCGAAGTGCTTGGTCGGATGAACCCTTTCTCCAACAACTCTTGGAGTTGAACCTTTAGTTCCTTCAACTCTACGAGTGCCATCCGATGGGAGGAATAGAGATCGGTGTCATGCCGGGAATCAAATCTATGGTGAAATCAAATTCCCGAACCGATGGCAACCCAGGCAATTTTTTCGGAAAGACGTCCGGAAACTCATTCACCATAGGAACATCATCCAGACTGGGACTTCCCACCGAGGTATCAACAATGTGAGCCAGATAAGCTTCACATCCCTTATGCACTAGTCTCCATGCTTCAAGAGCCGAAATTACACAACTCGGCAACACTTGTCGTTCACCGGTGAATACAAGAAATGGATGTCCTGGCCTTCGGAATTCCACTTCCTTAGAAAAATAGTTCACGGAAACTCGGTGAAGATATAGCCAATCCATGCCTAAACTGACATTAAAATCTTTCATTTCCAACGGAATCAAATCCGTCTCAAGAGCTACTTCACCGATTTTCACCTCACATGACTTGTACACTATGTCTCTAATCAAGTGCTCCCCCAAAGGTGTAATGATCAATAACTCTTCAACAAGTGGGACTAGAGGCCTATTAAAATGCCTGACAAACCCCGAACTCATAAAGGAATGATTAGACCCAGTATCTATGAGTACATGTGCATCAACAACCAAGATTTTCATCGTACCTATGATATAAACCACAAACAAAATTGTATCATTCACATTCTTTGAACCATAATCACGAACCATCAAATCAAAACCATAAACCATTTATACCACATTTTCAATTTCAGAACTTAAAATTTAATAGAAATTACCTGTGACTACATCGGGTTTGACCTGGGCCTCTTCATTAGTCATGGCATAGATTCAGGTCTGAGTCCAAGGCTGAGGGCGGTGTGTGGGGGCTGCAACAGTATTACTATCGGTACCTGTCCTCGGTGCATTGCTAATAGAAGGTGTAGGAACAATCATCGGATTCCTTCTAAAACCACTTGAGGGACCTCGAACTTGTCGACTTTCTTGCCCTTCTACAAACAACTCCGGACAAGAGTACCGAAAGTGACCCTCCTTCCTACAGTGGTAATATCTCTTGGGTCCGCTGCACAGACCCAGATGATGCCCCTTGCAATTCGGGCAAGCCTCTCCTCTACCACCCCTGTACCCTACTCTTATATCAACAGATTTGCTGGGAGCACTTGGTCTAAAAGTATATTGGCTTTGAGGAAAGCCAACTGACCCTGAAAAGGATCCACCACTATAAGAGTCAATGCCTCGACTCTTCTTGAAACCTTGACTCGGATTGGAGCTATTAGGCCTCTTCCCTTTTCCATTATGCTCTCTGACCTTGTTTCTCTCTATCACCATCATATCGGCCCTCAAGGCCATGTCTAGAATATCTTGGAAGGTTTGCCCTTTGGTGATAGGCATTTTCTTTCTGATGTTCAAGTTCAGCCCCGACTCGAACTTTGAGCTTAGGGATTCCTAGGAGTTCACAAACTCCGGAACGTAAGTAGCAAGCTCTCTCAGCTCTGTCTCATATTCAGATACGGTTTTGCTTCCTTGAGATAGCTTAAAAAATTCCTTTCTTTTCTGATCCCGATATAATCGGGTGAAGTATTTCTCCTCGAAAGCTCTGAGGAACTCTATCCATGTAGGAGCAATAGGAGCCCTTCCTTTCACATTCTCCCACCAAGTCCTCACACCTTTATCCAATAGCTTCACCGCCACCCATAATTTCCTCTCGTCGCTTAATTCCATATCAGTGACGGTTTCTTGGATTTGGCCAACCATTCTTTAGCCATAGAAGCATCAGAAGAGTCCACAAATGTCTCACACCCCAGTTGTCTCACCTCTTTTATCAACTTAGACAGCTCTACACTGGGGTGATCGGCTGCTGTAGGAACCGGAGGAGGAGGTGCTAATGGGGTGTTAGGAGTAGCAACCGGCACTGAAGGAGGAGCCGGTGGAGAAGTCAAAGTTGGACGTAGAGCTTGGTACTGCGCTCCAAAGGTGGTCTACCACTTCACTACTTGTTGAAAAGCAGCGACAGGAGGAGCAGAAGCCCCGGTGGGAGGAGCCAGGTGCGCAGAGACAGAATGAGGAAGAGCATGCGAGGACAACTCATCCTCATGCTCCGATGGAGAAATCTCGTTCACGTTCCTCATTCTCTTTCGGGGAGGCATAATGCTACAAGACAAAAGGGATATGATGAAGTCTAAGGGTTAAGCAAAACCAATGGTTAACCCCCTAAAAGAACATTTTCAATTTCCTAAGAAATCTATAGAAGACTTTTACATTCTCAAAAACACCTTTTTAAAAAACAAACACTTCAAAGTCTTTAGAAACTTTTCGAGACATTTGAAAACAATTGAAAACATTCCAAAACCAACAAACTTTTAAAATCGTGAGTTTAAACTCTGATACCAATAAAGCTGTCATGCCCCGATCCTCGGATCGACCACGCAATAGCCGTCGCGTAGTCTTGGTACACGGGCAGAATCTCCCAATAGACCGAGACTCCGTAAGACTACAAATCAGCATAACAATGCTTTCAGTACACAAATCATCAAAAACAAGAAAAATCACATAACAATACACATGCAAGGACCCATTCGGTCCATCCCTGTACACACGATCACACATCAGCACACAATCGGGGAGAGGGAACGTGTACATGCACGAGCACATATCGGCACACAATCAGGGAGAGGGAACCTGTACATGCAAGCATGCAATATGGCTATCCTAGGCATTTCAAAGTTCACAGTATGAATAAAGCACTTAACAAACAAGAAGTCCCAAAACAATCAAGCTAACGTCAGTAAGATCCAAACAATATGAGATGTACAGAACTCCATAAAAAAAAATCGAAAGAAAATAACAAATCTCAATATTACAAACCAAATGTCCCACTCAAACAATGAGCTTTTACAAAAAATGGAAATTAAAGAAAATAAACAAGTTTCAAACAACTTCAGCACAAACCATGTACGGATTCCATCAATACTTGTTCCTATACAGGAAACAAGAATCGATTAAATTCGTACCAAAAGAATTATATAAGTCTTCCTTTCTGTGGATTTCAGTTCAGACCAAAATATCTATACATCACTATATATACCTACACAAATCAGCTGGTAGACCCTCCCAAGCTCCAATCTTTGTCACAAATCTAATCTTCCTCTGAAAAATGTTAAAGAGAGGGGTGACTATTATAAATACTCAGTGAGTGGAGTGCAATGGTATAATTGTGTAATAAATAAGGGGTGAAAGTGGGGGATGTCAAACCATATCTCAAACAGCATTTTCCATATCCAAACATTTTCAATAATTCAATATCATTTACAAAATATGCATTCATATCAAACATTTTCTCAGAAAATCACAAGGGTCCCATAAAAAACGCTTCTGCCTTGCGTTCGGCCGAACCAAGACGGAAGCCCACTAAGGGGTTTTCCATTTCCACCCTCTTCCTTGGCGTTGGCTCAAACCTCACCGGGGTGCAATCCGGATAGTCCGACGTGGCAGAGTAGAAGCCGCATACCTTTCTCGCAAATAAACCCAATCCACGTCACCCCGTCAGGTCGTTCCGTAAGGGGAATGACTATAGTCATTTCTCTCGTGCACCATCATTTCACAATCATTCCATTTCAAATAATGTGCCATATTTCATCAACACATTCTGAAAATCATGCTACAAGCATTTACCAATCAAGTATCCAAATGCAAATGACACAAATTCATTTATAATCACATAGGATGCATTCGTAATTCAAATTTTCATTTCAGACATCCCACAATCATAAATCATTTCATACAAATCATGTGAAAATTATTCAAAATCATTTACCAAAGAATTTAAAACCATTTTGCTCATTTATTACACAATTGACCGTCCACTCACCTTTAAGGAGGGTATCCACTCCCTATTTCCGAAATCAACTCAAAACGACTCTTCTCGAGTCTCCAAAGGTCAACTTAGACCAATCAACATAAATAGTCATCAATTAAGGCTCTATTAAAGGGTTTTTAAATTTTCGTTTTATTTAAAATAGCCTTAATTTGCACAACCACATTCCTAAACTTTCGTTTCATCAATTTAGGATCATTTCTATCACCTACAACTTTAAATTTTCAATATTCCTCAATTTTATCAATTTTCTACCGAATTTACATAATCCTATTTTAATTCATGCCAATTTCAATTCAAATCCCAAGGAAAACTATGTAAATCAATCAAACAAAACTCTAATACTCTCTGAGATATTCTATCATGCTTCGCAGTCCAATTTACATCAAATTCTAGACCTAAGCTTAATAATTTCATACAAACTCTCAAGAATAAAGCATTTCCTATAGATCTAGCATATTTTCAGAATGTATCTATACTTATTCTCAACCTAAATTCAACAAAATAGTCTGAATATTGAAGGGATTGAAAATCTCTTACCTAGGGTGTTTCGCAGTTCGCAATCTTCATCCAACTGTCTTCTCAGTCTGTTCCGAAACCTGCAAGGCTCCCAAATTCAAAATTAAGTTCAGTAATCTAAACTTAGTACTAGGGAATTTCGAAACCCTAGAGTTAGGGTTAGGAACCGAACCTTACCTATGCAGGAAAGTGGGTTGTAGTCTAGGGTTTTCAGAGCCTCGATGGTGGGTTTCAGTGAGGGCTCTCGACAGAAGGGAGCTGATCACTGGAATCACCGTGCGAGCAGGGAGGAGAGTGAGAGCTCCTCGCGCGCGGGAGAGGGAGACTGAAGGTTCGTTCGTACGCAGAAGAGAGGGACTGAGAGATGATGTGGGAGTGAGCGAAAGATGGAGAGATCATGAGAGAGAGAGACCGAGAGAGACTGTGATAGAGAGAGTGACAGAGTGTGAGAGAAAGACTGAGAGATGGCGCGAGACTGAGAGAGAGGTTGAGAAATGGCGACTCGTGGTGGTTCGTGGTGGTGGTGGAGATTGGTTGTTCGTGGCAGAGGAGGTGGTGATCGATCAAGAGAAGGGGAGAGCGATTGCGAAGGGGAGGGAGAGAGCAGCGAGTGAGATCAAAAGAGGGAGTAAGGGAAATAAGGATTAGGGCTTTTAGCCCTAATTGTGACTTGGGGGAACACAACGTTTTGCTATGTTCCACCCCCTTCTTTTTTTTATATATAATTAATAATAATATATATATATTCATATTCTCATCACAATGGAAGTTTCAAATTTACCAAAAATAAAATATACTGCGAATTTGTAATACGACATTTCAATTATGCCAAAAATTTAAAATTAAAACCCCAAAATCGAAAATCAAAAATAAAAAAAAAATTAAATTTCCTTTTATAATCATCAAAATATTTTAAGGTACATTTTTAACATCGAATTTTCGGTGTTACAAGAAAACTGGAGTTGGATTTGGAAAAATAAAATTCCAGAAAGAATGAAGTTCTTTTTATGCACTGCAATACTGAGGAAGTGCCTTACAAATGCAGAGAGGAAGAAAAGGCATCTCACGGATGATGATTCCTGCCCACAATGCAAAGTCAAAGAGGAAACGCTCCTGCATATTCTCAGGGACTATAAGGAATCAATTGAATTCTGGAAGTGTCTAGAAATCACCTGTGATGTGGGGGGTAGGTTCTGGGAGGTCGATTTGGGCGATTGGATTAGGAAAGGTGTCAAGAAAGATAAGGACTTCCCCAAGCTAAGCGAGCTTCTTTCCTTCCTTGCCATAATCTGGGGCTTATGGAAGAGAAGATGTTTATTGGCGATGGAAAACAAAAAAGAAGATCATCAGACTCTGATTAGGAATATCCTCAGTTCATGCAATCTCTGGAAGGATTCTTTCCCAGGAAATTTAGTTATCAGCAGTCCTCTGAGCATGAGAGTCAAATGGCACCCTCCAGATAGAGGGAGGGTCAAGCTCATCTCTAATGGAGCCTTGGATTTGTCAACCGGTAGAGCTAGTGCTGGCGGAGTGCTAAGGAAAGATGATGGCAGCTGGTTAAAGGGGTACATAATTAACATTTGGCAGACTGACATTTTCTCAGCTGAACTTTGTGGTCTGAGAGAAGGTCTGGGGCTTGCTTAGGATCTGCTAATCAATAATCTCAAAATTGAAATGGACTGTCTCTCCCTTGTTCACCTGATGCAGAGGGTTACTGAGGATTCCCATCCTCTGCGCCTGGTCGCCAATGAGTGCCTGGACATGATGAAGGAGCTCGGAGCTTCCGGCGTAAACCATGTTTACAGAGAAACGAACAGAGTAGCGGACTATCTTGTTGTTATGGGCAAAAGAGATGTGGCCGGGGTTACCATTCTAGATCGTCCTACTCTTGAGCTAAGCAACCTCCTATTGGAAGACATGTTAGGTTCGGGTATCCCTCAAGCCCCCAAGTTTCAGACCAGAGGTCCTTGTTTTTAGCTGCCCTCTTTTGCAGGTCGGGATGTGCCCTCCCCTTCTTGTTTTACCCAAAAAAGAATAATAATAAAGGAACATAATAGCGCTTGCAAAGGAGCAAAATACTAGAACTTTCAAAGAGAAATATTATTTAAAAAGAAATGTTATTAATAAAGTTTTTCCAAAATAAAGAAACACTACAAATATTTATAGAGTCAATACAAAAGTTATATGAAAACTAACTAAGAAACTAGAGAAATCATTAAACTAGAAAAAAAAATAGAAAACTAACTAAAACGATCAAAAGTTAATGAGTCACTATTCCTTTCTTCGACCGATTTCATATAGTCCATATAGTCCAATAATTATCTGAAATCTGTTTCATATTATAAACTTGGCCTGTTTAAGTAATAACATTACAATTAAGTTTAATGTTGACTCATTTGACTTCATGATCCAAGTGTGAGGTTTTAAAAGACATGCTCAAGCTAAGATTGTGTTGCTTTGACTGTTTTACGAACTTAAAAAAGAAAGAAATGATATTTCTATAGTGTACACTGTTGGATCCAAACTGGGTTCGGGAAATTTACAAAAAATGAAAACAAGAAAATTTCATTTTAATTCATCTTCATATTTTGAAGTCCTCTTAATACCTCACATGTCTAAAACAGTAAAAGAAATAAGAGAGATTTAAAAATCAATTTAAAAATCGATTCACGTTGTCTAAAATAAGAGAGATTTTACTTTTATTATTATATTTCTTTTAATTCTCTCTCTTAAAAAATATATTTCTATTAAAAGAAAAACTATTAAAATAGTATTAAATGACCTTAATGACAACGTAATTGAGGTAAAAAAAAAAATATCCTCTTTGTTTTGGACCACATAAGGGCAATGCTGAGATCCTACCATCCATCTCTCCAACACTTTGATTAATTAAAATAAAATATATTTTTTAATATCTAATACTATAATTCCATACCCATTAATTAATTGTTCTAAAAATGGCAATTTATGTATGAAGAATTCATATAATTTCCCATAGAAGTTTCTATTTTTAAATATTTTTATAAACTTATTTTAAGAAATTTGTACTATTTTGTTGCTTTTGGTGATTATTATTTTATAATTTTTTAATCATTATAAAATAACCAAAGGAATTTTCAGTTGATGTTTATACTTATTGTGTTGTAATTTATTTTATTTTATTTTTTAAAAAAATTATTTTCAGAAATTAAGATTTCGAAACGCCGTGAAAAAACGTCAAAGTCCAACCAGTATCGGCTCATACGGGATTGGAGTGGATCGGTTGATGGGTTCACGATGATTCTGGGCTTTCTTCTGAGTCCAATATTCTCTATGGGCTGGATATGTAATGTAAAGTGGCTGGACTTATCTGCGGGTTGGGCTTAGCTTATGTGATGTGAGGTCTATGGGCTATTCTGGAATGGATGATGACTTGACCCCGCCTGATCTGCATCGAAGAATTGTGTATGCAGGGCAACGTTTGCGTTCAATGGGAAAAAAAAAAAAAAAAAAAAAAAATCAAGTGTCTAATATGGCAAGATAGAAATCAGGCATGGGTCGTTAACTTGGTCATTTTCATCGATTTGTAAACATCTGGGCATTATTCCCTGCAAAGAAAATTGAGAGATCAGTACTTGGACATTTCCAAGAATCTTCCTCTCTTTAACATGCCCCACCTCATGTCCATGGAAGAATTGTCTATGCTGGGCAGCATTTTCTTTCACCATAAATGTCTAACACAGCAAGATAGGAAGCAGACATGGGTCGATGACTTGGCCATTTTCATCAGTTTGTAGTCATCTGGACATTATTCCGAGCAAAGAAAATTCGAAGGGAAGTATTTGGACGTTTCTTCCTCTTTTTTCACTTGGCCCCGCCTGATGTGCATCGAAGAATTAGCTAAGAAGGGCAGCATTCGCCTTCACCGGAAAAAAATCATTTGTGTAACACAGCAAGATAGGAAGAGACATGGGTTTATGACTTGCATCATTTTCACCAATTTGTTGTTATCCGGGAGCTCAAAGTGTTTACTTGGCTAGACTTTGCTAAGCAGTCACTGAACCATTTTTAAAGGCAAGGTCTTCCCAAAGCAATGTGAAAAATTCGCTTGCATATGCTTATACATGGTACTTGTTATATGTAATTGGAGAGCATAGCAACCAAAACTTAGTGAATTTGTAGTGCTTTAAGCGAGTTCATGGCTGAAAAGTTTATAAATTTTACTCTGATTTGGCTTCGTTGATTTTATCGTGTTCATCATATTGTGAAGAATGACCGGACCACAAAGCAAGTCCCGCCCACGAGGGATTGATGTATTACTAGTTCCTCCGCAAACATTGCTGCGAGAGACCTTCTGTGGAGACTCCCCAATACTCCTTTAACAGTAAAATCTCTCTATGAATTTTAAAATTTTTAAAATCGCTTAGTGACAGTACACATACAAGGTTATATGGATAGCTTTTTCATAAATCTCTTAAAGCTTATCATTTGCAACTATAAAGTATTATAATTCTACGGTGCTGACATAATTAGGTGTAACAACCATTATTATTTTGTTAATTTTACGGCGGTGAAAAGACGGACGTTTTGGAGTGAGCTAAAGTTGGCTCAAACTTTGTTGTTAGAATTTAATTAGCATATAATTTTAAAAAAAATTAAATAGTTCAAGATTTGGATAAATATCTCTATATATAGCGTCTTCAAAATCAATCACAAACTATAAATCCCTCAAACGAATTGCACAATCAAAATGGTGATCACGAAATTAATCGAGCCACCACTATGGATCCACTACACCTCAACCTTAACTCCGATGAATTCAATGACGAGAGAATTTTTTCTACGTGAAAATTTTTCAATCTCTCGATAATATTTTCACGGGAGAATTTTCTATCTCTCTCCCAAACATTCACCATGTACAAAATTGCACTTTGTATTTTCTCAATTATTCACAATGAAGTGATTGTTTAATTAGAGAGAGAAGGGGAGTTATTCTATAGGGTGGTTATTGGGTTAGTGGTAGTTATCCCACCAACTCTTAATTCAAATTTTGAAAGTGCCATGTAGGCATACATAATCAATATCTCCTATTTGCATATAAGAATAATTTATGTTCGTCAAAAAATCACAACTCATACAATCTACTACATTATTTTACTGGACTTTCATACATGGTTTGACGTCATGCGATCGGCGAGTATACCTGCAAATAAAGACTTCTCGATCCAACACTATTATATCTATCAAGCCACTTTCCTTATCAAAAGTGATCCCCTAATAATTGCTCGATTGCGTATCCACTATTATGTTTACATCCCAATATGGACAAACATAATAAGTTACCAAGTGAATAAAACATAATAATATAATATCGATTGGTTTTCATTTTTCCAAACTCAAATCCATTAGTCTTAATTTAGCTGTTTTTCTAGATCTGCCCCTTAGACTTTAATTTATCTTCCGGACCATAGGTAAATAGACTAAACTTGTATCATTGAACCAAAACTTTTAGAAACAGTCGAAAGTAGTAAGTGTACAAGAGATCCTACCTAATGGATCTTGGATCTTACACAGTAGGAACGAGGCTCAGAATTAGATCATTATCTCATACAATATAGCTTCCACTATCCATAATGGTCTTATCACATGCGGTATGAAATACGTGTCATAATGTTATTCCCTCATCTCTCTAAATGGAATATGTCACATTTCTCTAATACTGTGTAAGTATGGGACCCAATCTACACATAAGACTTTACCCAGAAATTTCAGAGAGAGTGCATTAGATACAATATCACAAATCGTAGGTGATATCTGAGGTCTCATATTTGGCTACTTACAGCCAATATAGATGTGGGTATGTCCATATCTCTCACATCGCATATGAGTTCATTCTAAACACGTATCAGGGCGACTTATATTTTAACAGGGTCACTCTCAAAGTCTTTTATAACTAGAAATCATTTCATCTCCACTCACTTAGAGTCAGAGGTGGTCACTCGTGTGAGAGAGTCGACTACATCTATGTAACATATATTTTATCACAACACATCACAGATATATGACAATAAAACAAATGCAATAAATAAGTAACTGAATCATGTACACATGTCATATATACACAAAATAATAAGCATCATCAGTGCAAAATGAGAAATATAAAAATATACATAAACCTAATGATTTCTATATCTCATACAGGAATCTCTCATAATGGGTTTGATGAAGAGATCAGCCATCATATTATGTAAAAGTGTATTTAATTGCCATTTTATCATTCTCTGTGATATTTTTTATAAAATGGTATTAGGTATCAGTATGTTTGGTCCCATTGTGATACTTAGGGTCTTAGGTATAGTCAATGATGGCCTGATTTTCACAATAAATCATCATTGGCTTCCCACTATTTGCTATAACCCCTAAATCATCCAGAAATTTACGAAACCAAATAATCTTTTGAACTGTTGCTAAGCATAACACATGCTCAACCTCTATCATAGATAGAGATACACTAGTTTGCTTCTTGCTACTCCAAGATATTGATTTGTATACATTGGCCTCCCACTATTTGCTATAACCCCTAAATCATCCAGAAATTTACGAAACCAAATAATCTTTTGAACTGTTGCTAAGCATAACACATGCTCAACCTCTATCATAGATAGAGATACACTAGTTTGCTTCTTGCTACTCAAAGATAGCAAAACCTGATATTGATTTGCATACATTCAGATCACCACCCCAGTCGGTATCTGAACACCCAATAAGATGCAAATCACCTCATTCGTAACACAAGGAGAGGTTCACGGTTCTCTTGAGATATCTCAGAATCCTTTTTATAAATCTCCAATGATCGTTTCTAGGATTTGATTGATACCTACTCACCAATCTGATTGCAAAACAAATGTCCAGATATGTACGCAACACTGCATACATCGAACTACTCACTGTACTAGTACAAGAGATTCTACTCATCTCACTTATCATTTCTTAAGTTTTAGGGCATATGTCAAGACTTAGATTTTAATCTTTAGCGATAAGAGTATCTTTGAGATTGCAATCATTCTTCGCGAAGCGCTCGAGAACTCCCCTGATGTAAGACTCCTGTGAAAGAGCTAACATACGTCTCGAGAGATCCCTCTAGATCTTAACTCCAAGAATGAACTGAACCTCACCAATATCCTTTATATAAAAACTCGACAATAACCACATTTTAATGATGGTCATTAGATACTCTTTGTCGTTATTAGTCAACAGATGTTATCTACACATAAGAATAAGATCACAAAGGAGTCCGTAGAGCGTAGCAGATAGATGTAATGATCCTATTTGATCATCACAAAACCATAAGATGTCACATCTTCGTGAAATCTCAGGTACCACTGCTTGGATGACTGTTTAAGGTCATATGTTGACTTCCGAAGTCAATAGATGACGGGTTGTCGAATCCCTCAAAATTAATACTGATTCCCCAATGTGATAAATTTATAGAAATAGTGGTACGAGATCGAATCCCAAGGGAACTAAATTGAATTAATTTTTTAGTTAAGTGTTAAAAATAAAAATGTGGGGTTTGTCAAATAAATTCCTAAACTAAAAATAACAAAAAAAAAAAAAATAAGAAACAAATTAACAATGAAAAATAATAAATATTAAAAGAAAATCTATCTACAAAAACTCTGATCCAAGAGTTCACCACATTCAATTGTTTTACTGATCATTGGTTAAAAATATTTTTCTTGCAATTCAATCATTTAACCTTAGATTTATTAGGATAGTCGTAATAAATGTTGTGTTTTCCTAAATTAATTGACCAAATCCAATATCCAATCAAAATTTATTATTAATCGACTGAGTACGATAGCGTTCCATATCAACATAATGATAGCATTAAGATTTGTGAAAACAGTTAAATCAAAATACAAATAATTAGAATAACCGTGATTATTTAATTTTATTCAATCGAATCGCTAGGTTAAATAAAAATACCAGTAAAAGACTCATAAACAAAATTAACCTAGTTGCTACTTGTACCATTCATTTATGACAATTATGGGTCACTGAAATCCTGAATAGCAATAGAAAAATTAATATTGAATTAAATTGTTAGATTAACTAATACCAATTTTTCATGTAAATAAATCAAGAACCAATGAATACTTGAAATAAAAGGGCAAAAAATTAAATTAAGAACATAATCTCACAGTGAAGATAATTGAATAAAAGTTCTTCTTGAATCAGAAAAATAAATTAATCACTCGTAGTGGTAAATCTTGAACAAAAGAAAATAAAAATAAAATAAAAAGAAAAGAAAAAAATTTTGGAGAGGAGAAGAATGTCCCCGGCACACAGCCATCATTTTTTTTTTTCAATGAACAGTGGCGTGAGTTGCTTATATATATATAATGAGCAGCCACCTCCTCTTTTGGAAATTGTTGTGTTTCCTTTTTTTTTTTTCAATGTGCAGCAGCCGGCCCTAGGAAAGTTGTGAATGATTTTGTTTCCTTTTTTTTCTACTAGGTTAAAAAAAATCTTTCTTGAAAAATGAGGACTCCTCCAAATTAGAAAAATAAAAATTAACTCCTAAAACAATTTTATCTAAACTAAAATTTTTACTAAAATTAACTAAAACTAAAAAATTAAGTTTCTTCTTTTCTTTATAGGCCCAATAAGATGTTTGCTTCATTTAGCTCCAAATTGCCTTTTTAAGCCCATTTGTCCAATTTTCCAATTTAATCTCCTAAAAATAAAAATTAATAAAATCAATCATTAGAAATCTAGTCAATGCAAAATCAACACATAATAATAACAATAAATTCAATAATTTTACACGTTATCAATAGACCTTATCCTCGTGACCTACTAGAATGAACACAGAGGGCTACTGTATGTAGATCTCCCCATCCATACTTCAACTCAAAAAGACAGTTTTAACGTTTGTCTGGTGTGACTCTAGATCAATATCCCTTCAAAGAACCCTCAAGAATCTCTAGGACCGTTTAATATTTCTCATCATCCTCAAGAGTTATAATGAGAGTCTCACCCACAATTGGGAAGCGACGGTTAAATACGCATTCTCGACTACTCTTACGAGGAGGGAAAAACTTTTCACCCCTAGATAGATCACACCCACTAGTACTAAGATCCTAATGAGTTCTTGAGTCATACTGCTGGGCTCAGTGAAGCCATTAGGCTCATCCATCTCATAAAAGGTAAAGTCCCAATCGATTTTACCTCTAATAGGGAAATCTTTTTCAAGAAACATGACATCATGAGATTCAATCTCAATAACAGTGTTGTCCGTGTGCTCACCTAAAACACATTCCCCTTAAAGTGTTCAGAGTATTTTATAAAGATACATTCCTTTTCTTGCATGCCTAACTTGCCGTGTGAATATGACAAATCATGAACATATACGACACAATCCCATGATCTCAAGCGGCTGAGGTCAAGCTGCCTCCCTGTTCTAAGCTCATATAGGGTACTGACTGCGAACCTTGATGAAACACGGTTAAAAACATAAGCAACAGTCAATAATACATCTCCCCAATGGAAAATGGATAATTTAACCTGCATCATCATCGATCTCACCATCTTTAACAAAGTTCTATTCCTTCTTTCTGCTACTCTATTTTGCTAAGTAGTAAGAATAGTCAATTGTTTCGTAATATCCTTCTTAAAACAGAGCTCTTCAAACAAATACTCGTGCACTCGATCGGTTTTGAAAGTCTTCACTCTTAAATCTAACTGATTTTCAACCTCACTAATAAACTTCCTGAAGTATTTTAATGCCTCAGACTTGTGTGAGATCATATAAATGTAACTGAAATGTGTATAATTATCTATGAACGTAATTCACGTTCATAAGGCCATAGATGTCGAAGTGAATCGGCTACATTGGAGTCCTAGCTCTCATTGCATTGTCTAATGTTTTCCTTGTAACTTTGTCGTCTAGGCAAAACTAGTTAGCAGGCCCTACAGACCACTCACCGCTAATCGGTTTATCCTCTCTCACCCTAAGAAGATAACAAAAAACGCCATTAAAAGGAATCACATCCAGTGCATATAGTTCCTCATGGACTAAACCAGAACCAATCAAAGAGCTGTCGTAATAAATAGAAACTATAAAGTTTCCAAATAACAAAGTATATCTTAAGCTAAGATCAAATTTTGTTGAACATCTGGAGTGTAATAAACGTACAGAATCTGGCAACTTTGCAACTCCAACTTATAAGTGCATTCCCTCTGATGTTGACAAATGCACTATTCCCCATATAAATCCTTCTACTTGAGAATTCACTTGGTGGAACTCTATATACGCAGTCCTATCTTGAGGTATGTGGTCGGTGGCTCCTGAGTCTATAATCTACGAAGGATAGAAATCAGTGAATATCTCAAACCACGTAAAGAAGAAAAAGATAGCTTCCACTCGTCACACTTACGAGTAAAATGACCAAGTTTACAACAGATGTAGCATTTCACCTCGGTCTTATCCAGCTCTTTCTTTCTGCACTTTAATACTTAGTTGTCAGATTTCTCGGATGGTTTCTTCTTATTTGAACCTCAAGTCTTTTACTCATGCTTATTCCATTTGTGTTTGGTGTTTGCTCGACTCTATTGCATAAGCATGACCCGAGCGAGGCTTATTTGCCTCTAAACGCTCATACTTGAGCTTATTATGTCTATTCACATTAGCGAAAGTACAAATACTCTCATCTATGTGATATAGGTTTTCATGGTCTCCTATGAATCAGGTAAAGACTGGATCACACCCGATACTTAAAAAACACATCCAAAATAGGCTCATTCTCATTCCCCAACTTGGTTATCATACTTAACATTTGCGTCTAACACTGCAACATTGTATGATCAACCCTTTTTCTCATAACTTATAAAACATACAAATTAGCATCCTCACCTCAGGAGCTGTAAGAGTGCTACAGTGCTTTCTTTAGGGCGAACCAAACCGATATAACCATAGGATATTAATTATCGATCAGGATCACATCATCGTGCATGTTTCTTAGAAGAATTGTCCTAACTCGACCATCCTTTCTATTCCATGCACGTAATACCTCCTAATCCAGTCTCGATGAGGTGTGGTACCCTCCTCAGAGTCCACCATCTCATGCCTTAGAATTTCAAATAGATCTTGCTTCTCGAGAATAAATTGAATCTACCGGTGTAAAATTTCAAAGTAATCACTATTCAATTTATCCCATTTGCAAAGATCCAATACAATAATCTTGAAATAGTCTAAGAGACAATAAGGACTTGTGATATTTATTATCGCAATTTTGTGCACCCTTTGAATTAACAAATCCAAAATGATTTGAGTGTAGACCCAAAAGTGAGCGTATGAATCAACAAACATTATGCACCACAACCTGGGATTGTATCTTACCATTCGGACTTAAATTTGGCACATAAAAATCCACAAAAAATCACATTTAATGGCATAAGACCCTCAAAAAATTAAAAAATTTCATTTCCAACTAAGCCAATGCGCTGCCAAAGGTCCCATACACAGGCAGCGCATCACCATGTGCCTACACACACCGGCTACACGTTGGCACAGGTGCCATACGCGCAGCACATCATCCAGATGCCGACACACGCGTGGACTGGGTTCTCGAGTTGGTCCAGGGTTGGGGACGTGGGTCGGGACGCAGATCCAGGTTGAAACTTATCTAAACTGTCCCAAACCCTCCACTTGCTTCACTCGCACGTGTACTGCACGCGCTTGCATCCATAGGTGTCATGCACCTTAGTGCGCATGCACGCCACGCTTCCACGGGTCTGGAGCGGTTCTTATTCATTGAATGGGCTTGTAACTGGGTCCTTATGACCCAGTTGCCTGAAAATTCCATTTCTGGCCATTTTTCGCGACGATGTTGATTGGAAAATATAATTTGGATCTCCTTCATCATCCTAAACTCGATTTTGTCAGAGGATTAAAGCCCAAATCTCATCCAATTTAACATTTTTTGTCACGGACCTTTATAGCCTTGCCTGAAACCCAATTTCCGACGACGACAACACATAATTCATGCATCACAATATAGATCAGAATATGGTGAACATATTTCTGCCATTGTTATAGATAAAATCATTTTTATTCTTGACAGATCTAAGATCTAACGTCTCGAGGTCGCTGTTCATGGCCTAAACTTCGACCAATAGTTTCATCCCCTAAACATACTCAAAAAATTATGAAAAAATTATGTTTGTGATCTACATGCCATGGGTATTCTCATGGTATAATCAGATTCATGAAACTCACTCGTGATCTGAATCTCAGATTTATAACCGTAACATTTTTATACCTGAAAATTCCAAAAATTATTTTGATAAATACAACTAAAAGCTGCAATACCAACATAGGAATTTAATTCACATGCGGAAGCATATAATTTTTGAAAAAATTAAATAGATCAAGATTCGAGTAAATATCTCTATATGTAGGGTCTTCAAAATCAACCCGAACCACAAATCCCTCGAATGAATTGCATGGTCAGGATAGTAATCATGAGATTAATCGAACAACCACCATAGATCCACAACACCTCAACCCTAAGTCTGGTGAATCCAATGATCGAAAAAGTTTTCCTATGTAAAAATTTCTCAATCTCTCAATAATATTCTCACACTAGAGAATTTTCTATTTCTCTCTCTCAAGCATTTGGCCATGCACAAAATTGCACTTTGTATTTTCTCAATTATTCACAATGAAGTGATTGTTCAATTTGAGAGAGAAGGAAAGTTATTCCATAGGGTGGTTATCGTGTTATTGGTAGTTATCCCACTAACCCTTAATTCAAATTTTGAAAATGCCACGTGGCATACATAGCCAACATTTGTTGAAGTTTATATCCATACATACATACATACATACATGGAAACAAAACATGAATACATAGGTACATATAAATGTGTATGCGTGTCCATATATATATATATATATATTACTATGGAAGAGGTAGCAGGCAAAGCAATTCGAGAAGATACCATATGTGAAATTCATCACCCAAATATAAATATATCTTAAATCTCATGTTAAATTATTAAGAATTGTGAGATAAATCAAAGAATATATATATATCTTAAATCTCATGTTAAATTATTAAGAATTGTCAGTTAAATCAAAGAAAGTATACTTGATTCCATGGAAACCAAATGACTATTTAGATTCCTTGGTTGATCTTTCAGATTAGTACGTTACGCTGAAAGTTACAAAAGGATAATGATACACATCATTTGGAGACCATAACTGTTGACTTCCCTGGGATTTGAGAATAACTCCTTTTATCCTTTGATATTTCTTGTCTGACCCATCATAAAATACTCTTTGCAAGAAATTAGAAGTCAAAAAGTTGCTGCTGGGTAATTAAAGTTCGTGATGCAGCTAATAAGTTAGTCATCCATTGCTCTTTAAAACTCAGACCAAATTTGCATCGCTTTTAACCTGTCAATAAACAACCAATTACAAGTTAATACTCGACGCCATAGAATCTCCACAATAATTATCATGACCACAAAGTTCAAACAAGAGGCTCAGTCTATTGAATTCACCATCATCGGTCAGTGCAAGATTCACGGTAGTTCAATGAATTCAATGCTCTGCAGATCATTCTGAACAAGTTTTTATATTTTCCTTTTTTATGCTCAAGAAGAATATTAAGCATGGTTGTATCATGTTATGCAACCTTTAGGCTTCAACCGCAAAGCACCAAAGGGGGCCATGGCTCCACAAGGAACTTGGAAAAGAAAATCTGTAACGCTGGATCATAGAATTTACAGGTAAATGGTAAAATTACTTGAACTTTAATTATTAAGGTCTAATATTCAATTCCCGAAAGGAGCCTTCAAAAATAAACACACAATGCGCCCAATTGGCACCGCAGCGGTTACTTGCTAGTTAGAGGTGTAATTTCTGCATGCTTCTTTTCTTCTTCAATACTTTCAATCCATACTTTATTGACTCCAATTTATTTATAAAAATAAATAAACTAAACTATAGTTAAATTACTTCAAAATTATACAAAATTGAACCAAAAGCTGAGCAATTAAATGACATAAATATGTATAAATTCCATACGCACCTGTACGTGATCAAGGAGGAAGAAGTAAATTTTGGTGACAGAGGTAGACCACTAAGAAGGTGAGTATTTCCTCTCTTGCTTTTTCAATGCCTTTGCCAACTACGGCCAAAGGAAGGGGTGAGGCAGGAACGACAGCTACTGCACTAAAATTTTAAGATAAAAAATTATAAAACTAAATGTTATTTGCCATTTAAAAATTACAATTGTGAAAATTATAAGTATGCTGACGAAAGTTCAAACATGAAATCTTGAAGGACATAAAATTATAACTCTAAATATCGACTTTATTTGGCTATTAATGGTTTTGTCTGTAATACCGGAAACTTGATGTCGAATGTTTTGTAAACATTTCTATAATAAAATAGAAAATTTTGAAATTTTATTGATTTTCGATTTTGGGGTCTTAATTTTAAATTTTTGGTATAATTGAAATGCCGTATTACAAATTCGTAGTATATTTTATTTTTGGTATATTGGGGAACATCCAATGTGATGAGAAAAATACATATATATATATATATTATATAGTTAGTAAAAAAAAAAAAAAAAAAAAAAAAAAAAGAAAAAAAAAAAAGAAAAAAAAAAGGGAGAAGATGCTGCGTTTCGGGGTGAAACGCAGCACCCCCGTTTTCCCCCAAATCGATTAGGGCTAATAGCCCTAATCGCATTCCCTCTCTGCATTCTCTTCCTCTCATTCGACTGAACACCGAAGCTCTCCCTCTCCCTCGCGATTCATCTCCGCCATCACCATCACACCATCACCGCCATCGCGGTGTTCGTCTCTCTCTCTTCTTCCCTCTGCTTTCTTCTTCGTCTTTCTCTCTCTGTTCGCTCTCACCCTCTTTCTCACGAACTCTCTCCCTCTCGCTCACGGACTCTCGCCCGTTGCCTCTGTTTCGCCTTCCACCACCACCACCATTATCGCTCTCGGTCGCTCTCTTCCACGCATGAGCGGGCGATTCTCTCTCTCTTTCCTCTCTTCCCGCGCGCGAACAAAGTTCTCCCTCTCTCTCCCGTGCGCGCGATGGCAGAACTTCCACTGCCTTCCTCTTTTGCTCGCTCGCAGGTGCTCACTGGGAGCACTTCCCACTGTCGACAACACAAACCGGTGGCCATTTAATCCTGTCAAAACCACCGGGCCGCAGGACAGCAAAAACCCTAGGTTACAGCCTTGCAGAGGTAAGCCTAGGTTTTCCAATTTTAATTCTAGGGTTGAATATTCTGAGCAATTAGGTTTAATTCTAACGATTGCTGTAAATTGAACTTGTTACAGGTTTGATACACTGGCGATTGGAAGCTAGGTTTGCAAATTGAGAAACCCTAGGTGAGGGATTTTCAATCCCTTCAATAATTCAAATTACTTTTGTTGAATTAAGGTAGAAATTACATCTATATATATTCTGAAATGTGTTAGACTTGAAAGAAATATATTTCCCTAAGTGTTTGTATGAAATTATTGAGGTTAGGTCTAGAATTTGATGTAAATTGGATTTGTGAAGCATGTGAGAAGGTCGTAGATAGTATGAGAGTTGTATTTGATTGAATTACGTAGTTTTCCTTGGAATTTGAATGGAAATCGGCGTGAATTAAATTAATATCAAGTAATTCGGGAGAAAATGGATAAAATTGAGGAATATTGTAAATTTAAAGTCGTTGGTGATTTGAAATGATACTAGCTTGAGGAAACGAAAGTTGTGGAATATAATTATGCAAGTTAAGGCTATTGTAAATAAAAGGGGAATTTGAAAACCCTTTAATAGAGCTTTAATTGATATTTATTCGTCTTGATTGGTCTAGGTTGACCTTTGGAGACTCGAAAGGAGTCATTTTGGTTTAATTGTGGAAATAGAGAGTGAATACCCTCTCTAGAGGTGAGTGGACGGTTCATTGTGTTCATAAATGAGAAACCTGTTTTAAAATTGCTTTGAAAATGATTTGGAAAGAGTTTTACATGTTTGATACAAATTGTTTTGTGATTGTGGGGCTGTCTGAACTGAATTGTGAAATACGAATGCATCCATTGTATTTATAAATGCTTTTGTGCCATGTGATACTTGATATTGCTCTATGAGCTGCTTTGGCACGAAATTATGGATTGTTTGTGAAAATCATGGCACATTGTTGAGAAATGGATTGAATGAGAAATGGAGGGTGCCGCAGATGACTATAGTCATATACCTACCACGGAGCGACCCGACGGGGTGACGTGGTTTGAGGTTTAGATGTGCGGGGAGTAGACGTCCCTCCCTTCTTGCAAAAGTCGTGCTATATCTGGTGCACCCCGGTGAGGCACGAGCCAACGCCAAGGAAGGGGGTTTGTTTTGAGATATTGGATAGTAAAACCCTTGGCGGATTGTACGTCTGGGTTTGGCCGCCCTGAGACGGAAGCATATTTCGATGGAACCCCAGGATTTTCTGAAAAAAATGATTGATATGGATGCATATTTGTGAAATGTGATTTATTGAAATGATTTTAAGGATATGAGATGATTTATGAGTTATGCTTTGACTGCCCCACATTCACACCTTATTTATTAGCACAAATGCACCATTGCACTCCACTCACTGAGTATACCCCTATACTCACCCCTCTCTCCCCATTTTTCAGAAGAAACTTAGTTGCGAGCTTACTCGACGGAGCTTACGAAATATTTTTTAGGCGATTGGATAAGTATTGGCATGCAGGGGTTACTTTTGGAGATTTGTAGCTTGCAAAACATGGAAGGGGAAGTCCAGACATTCCAGTCGTGCGGATTTTATTGATACTGGATGAGTTGTCGGCAAGTATTGATAAAATCCGTCGATTTTTGATTTGTTTTATTTCTTTTGATTTCTCTAGTTTTGGAAAACAGTTTATATTTGTACTGGGACATTTGGACTGTAAATCTTAATTTCAATGCTTTTTCTTTGATTTTGTGAAGTTCTGTACAACTCATACCGTTAGGATTTTACTGATACTGGCTTATTTTCCTCAGGTAAGTGTTGGTAAAATCCGACGGCTATGTTTTGGGACTTCTTGTTTGTTAAATGCTTTCAGAATGGCCAAGATGGTCACATTGCATGCGTGCATGTACAGGTTCCCGCTCCCCGTTGTGTGTTGCTGTGTAATCGTGCATGTACAGGTTCCCACTCCCCGATGTGTGCTAATGTATGATTGCATGTACAGGATCCCACTCCCCGATGTGTGTCAATGTGTGTGTTTGTACATCCTTGATGAGCCGGATGGGCTCCTTGCATGTGTATTGATTTTGAAATTTCTTGTTTTTTTTTTAAGAATTTTATGAGTTTGATGATTTATTGTGAATTTGATAGCCTTGCGGAGTCCCGGTACATGGGGAGGTTTTACCCATGTACCGAGACGACGCGGCGGTTGTCGCGTGGTCGATCTGAGGATCGGGGCGTGACAACTTTATTGGTATCAGAGCACAGGTTTACGATTTTAAAAGTTTGATGGTTTTGAAATATTTTGAAATGTTTTCAAGTGTATTTCTAATGTCCCAAAAGTTTTCTAAAAGCTTTAAAATGTTTTATTTCGTTTGAAAGAAATGTAAGATCTTTAAAAGATCTTCGGAGAATGTACAGAACTTTCCATAGTTTTCCTAGGAAGTTAGGAATGCTTATTTTTAGGGGTTAAGCACTTGGATGAGTTCATATTTTACATTGCTAAGTTCAGAACCTCTTTGTAGAACTTTATTTTTGGATGATGAATAAGGAACCCCAAATGAAATATTTTGTGACTCAAGACCTCCTGTGGCTTGTTTGGTCAAATATTGGGGACCTTAGTATTGGTTTTGGCCCTCGGACTTATATCTTGATATTAGAAGTTTGGTGTATATGTATAATTGTGGAGCCTTCAGAAACTCATAGAGGTGTATATCATGTATGGGACTTTAGTGTGGTAAGATTTTCTTTTGAAAAACTAAATGGGGTTAGCGGTACTAATAGTATGACTAGTATGACTCTTTGATTTGGGATGACGGGTTGTAAGACATTCTCTTGTGTAAGAGTGAAGTAATTTGGGCTATGTGAGAAGACAGAACTGTAGTGTCTTGCATTGATTATTTTCTTTGCTTTAAACAACTGGGAGTCTTAACTCCCTAATTTTAAGTATGACCTTCGCATTTGAAATGCTTCTCATCATTTCCCATCCATTCGAATTTTTATTACATCACTTCAATCTGATTTGCTTTCAAGTTTAAGAAACATATGGCTATCTCACAAGGAACTTAAAGAATGGTTAGAGTGGTAGAGCAATTTTGTGATAGATAAAGTTTTGCGATATTCTGATGAACAAATGAGGATGTTGATCTTTAAATTGGATATTGTGGTGGAAAAGAACTTTCGTGTAGATTTCTTCCTAAGAAAATGTCCAAAATTTAACATGCTTGGTTCTCAACTGAATATGCTTTCTGTGCAAATGTCACATCCTAATTTTGATAGACTGTGAATGTTATTCCATACTTCTCAAGCATATGCTCCAACATTCTTCCGTAAGTAAGGGATTGTAATAGGAGGTTTTACCATTGAGTTACTAACGGTGGGAGGCAAAGGAATGGTTTCACTTTGATGCTTTGATTAGGAAGTGTGAATTTTATTCCTTTGGTCTTCGATAATGCTAATAGGTTCACAGAGTGATTATTATTGCTAGTTATTATGATCTTTGATTGTGACCAAATGTCAATTTTCGAAGTCAAAATAAAGGTTTTTGAGGTTTGCTTAATTGGTAATAATTTAGATTTTTGCCAATTGGTGGAAGATAAGGGAAGATGCATTGGCCTTGTTTCCAGACTTTTATTGTACTAGATTGATGAGTGGTCTTTTGGATAGAATTTATGACCAATTGAATAATCAGTCTTGGATGAAGGCATTTAGGGAGCACACTCGTGCCCTCTAGGTGAGTAGGAGTCATAACAATGGAGGTTTATTCTTGGAGTTTATTTTCGAGGGAGGTAGTTTGTTTACCCAATGGTGAGAAGAATAAAAGAATAGAGGATTGTATGTTTTGAGAGAAGTTCTTAAGGCTTTACTGCAGGACGAGAGTGTGAAATACAGTGGAAAAAAAAAAAAAAAAAAAAATGTATGGGTAAAACAGATGTTCGACCGTGGGTTGTATGCAAAATTTTGAGGAATCTGATGATCGAATAGGTAGGAACCATGAGGAAGATCTACTAAGTCTTAAGGAGTCTGATGACAATTTGTTCTTGGAGAAAATTTGGGAACATGAATGATGGAGGTGGTAGTTGATAAGGGTTTAAATGAGGAAATCAAGTTAACTGAATCTGCTTTGGGGCATATTTTGTAGAATGAGGGCGCTGTATGTTGTGGTGATAGCTATAAGACTTAAAGAGATGTTACCAGTATGTTAAGCACCATGGAGTTTCTGTGTACATTAAAGGTCAAGGTAGAATAAGACATTTTAATTACGGCTGAGCAGCCCAAACATAATTCACTTCAAATGACTTGAAATCAAGAAAATCATATGTATTGAAACATCTTGTGGAACTCTATGGAGTATTACCCAAAACTTATGGTTCTAGAGCCTCCACTTATATTTTTGGTATACTTTTCTTCATAGTTTGGCATTTAATTATATTGTTATTTTTATTGATGATCATCTAAGAAAGACAAGTACTTAAAAAGAAATGCTATAAGTGTTGGGTGACACCAAAATCTTTAACCATACGATGAATGGTCTCAGTAAGAATTGAATGTTTCTTTCAAGTAATTATCATTTTATGCTTTTGATAAATATGGGGGAAAGCTTTTTGTTTCGATGGTTATATTCGTAATGGACATTGCTTTTATTGGACGAGCAGCATCTTAGAAAAGAATTTTAATCTTAAGTGATCTTGATAACAAGAAGCTTTGTTGTCTAGTTTGAACAATTGAGAATATGGAAAACCAGTGACAAGTTTCCTAATTGCTTGATGCAGTCACCTTGGAGAAACTAATATGATGAGCCTTTGTGGGATCTATATATTGTAGTGAGATTTCTCTGGTGTTTCAGACTGCTATAGTTGTTTAGAGTTCTTAAGATAAACTTTAATTTGGGATAGATTCATCCTTCAGATGGAAATATGAGGTAATATGGACCCTTCTAGCTTTTACAATATTGAAATGGTGAATCTTATAAGCATCTAGGCAGAAATGTTTATGCATGGTTACTTGAGCACCGTTTAGAAGTAAGAAATTCTGTAAATGAAATTTTGAGGTATATTGAATTGGTCGAGTTCAATGATAGTATTTTCAGATATGTGTGATATGTGTATTAAAGACTTTAGTTTTGATCTTCTACAACGCTTTGTCGCAGATATAAGGTAGAGACCTATTCCAATTGTTGTTGAGGAATGTGTTAATCGAGAAAGTGTTACTCCTTTTATATCCAAGGTTTCAAGGTTTTAGAACAAACAAGGTGATTCGAGACTATTGATTTTTATGCTTTAATTCGTTGTAATGTGAAAAAAGGAAATTAAAGGAATCTCAATCTCAATGAATACCACCTACCAAATACTCATATTGGAATAAGACAAGTTTTGCTATCAATACTTTGGGAGATACTATAGAGTATGATAATGTATTTGTAGTTTGAAATTGGTGGATTGGAGACTTTGTTATCAATATGGTGGTGAGTGTAGGTGATAAGCGTGCATACATATATACGATGCATTCAGATATCATGATTTGCGAGTAAGCAATTACATAGCTGTAAATGAGAATAAGAATAGGCTTAGGCACTACGGATATATTGCTTGGAGGGTTGAACAAATCAAAATAAGATATCTAGGAAATTTCGAAAGGACAATCAAGTACTTGTACAATTGAGACGAAAGTGAATTCCTAAGAAACTTATCACAAACTAAATTTTAGGAAATTTGGGAGACGAAACTAAAGCAAAAACAATACCCTATTTGTTTGATGTATAAACTTTATCGTTATAAATTTCGAGGACGAAATTTGTTTTTAGGGGGTTAAGAGTTGTAATACCGGAAACTTGATGTCGAATGTTTTGTAAACATTTCTATAATAAAATAGAAAATTTTGAAATTTTATTGATTTTCGATTTTGGGGTCTTAATTTTAAATTTTTGGTATAATTGAAATGCCGTATTACAAATTCGTAGTATATTTTATTTTTGGTATATTGGGGAACATCCAATGTGATGAGAAAAATACATATATATATATATATTATATAGTTAGTAAAAAAAAAAAAAAAAAAAAAAAAAAAAAAAAAAAAGAAAAAAAAAAAAAAAGGAGAAGATGCTGCGTTTCGGGGTGAAACGCAGCACCCCCGTTTTCCCCCAAATCGATTAGGGCTAATAGCCCTAATCGCATTCCCTCTCTGCATTCTCTTCCTCTCATTCGACTGAACACCGAAGCTCTCCCTCTCCCTCGCGATTCATCTCCGCCATCACCATCACACCATCACCGCCATCGCGGTGTTCGTCTCTCTCTCTTCTTCCCTCTGCTTTCTTCTTCGTCTTTCTCTCTGTTCGCTCTCACCCTCTTTCTCACGAACTCTCTCCCTCTCGCTCACGGACTCTCGCCCGTTGCCTCTGTTTCGCCTTCCACCACCACCACCATTATCGCTCTCGGTCGCTCTCTTCCACGCATGAGCGGGCGATTCTCTCTCTCTTTCCTCTCTTCCCGCGCGCGAACAAAGTTCTCCCTCTCTCTCCCGTGCGCGCGATGGCAGAACTTCCACTGCCTTCCTCTTTTGCTCGCTCGCAGTGCTCACTGGGAGCACTTCCCACTGTCGACAACACAAACCAGTGGCCATTTAATCCTGTCAAAACCCTGGCCGCAGGACAGCAAAAACCCTAGGTTCTGACCTTGCAGGGTAAGCCTAGGTTTTCCAATTTTAATTCTAGGGTTGAATATTCTGAGCAATTAGGTTTAATTCTAACGATTGCTGTAAATTGAACTTGTTACAGGTTTGATACACTGGCGATTGGAAGCTAGGTTTGCAAATTGAGAAACCCTAGGTGAGGGATTTTCAATCCCTTCAATAATTCAAATTACTTTTGTTGAATTAAGGTAGAAATTACATCTATATATATTCTGAAATGTGTTAGACTTGAAAGAAATATATTTCCCTAAGTGTTTGTATGAAATTATTGAGGTTAGGTCTAGAATTTGATGTAAATTGGACTGTGAAGCATGTGAGAAGGTCGTAGATAGTATGAGAGTTGTATTTGATTGAATTACGTAGTTTTCCTTGGGATTTGAATGGAAATCGGCGTGAATTAAATTAATATCAAGTAATTCGGGAGAAAATGGATAAAATTGAGGAATATTGTAAATTTAAAGTCGTTGGTGATTTGAAATGATACTAGCTTGAGGAAACGAAAGTTGTGGAATATAATTATGCAAGTTAAGGCTATTGTAAATAAAAGGGGAATTTGAAAACCCTTTAATAGAGCTTTAATTGATATTTATTCGTCTTGATTGGTCTAGGTTGATCTTTGGAGACTCGAAAGGAGTCATTTTGGTTTAATTGTGGAAATAGAGAGTGAATACCCTCTCTAGAGGTGAGTGGACGGTTCATTGTGTTCATAAATGAGAAACCTGTTTTAAAATTGCTTTGAAAATGATTTGGAAAGAGTTTTACATGTTTGATACAAATTGTTTTGTGATTGTGGGCTGTCTGAACTGAATTGTGAAATACGAATGCATCCATTGTATTTATAAATGCTTTTGTGCTATGTGATACTTGATATTGCTCTATGAGCTGCTTTGGCACGAAATTATGGATTGTTTGTGAAAATCATGGCACATTGTTGAGAAATGGATTGAATGAGAAATGGAGGGTGCCGCAGATGACTATAGTCATATACCTACCACGGAGCGACCCGACGGGGTGACGTGGTTTGAGGTTTAGATGTGCGGGGGAGTAGACGTCCCTCCCTCTGCAAAAGTCGTGCTATATCTGGTGCACCCCGGTGAGGCACGAGCCAACGCCAAGGAAGGGGGTTTGTTTTGAGATATTGGATAGTAAAACCCTTGGCGGATTTTCGTCTGGGTTTGGCCGCCCTGAGACGGAAGCATATTTCGATGGAACCCCAGGATTTTCTGAAAAAAAAATGATTGATATGGATGCATATTTGTGAAATGTGATTTATTGAAATGATTTTAAGGATATGAGATGATTTATGAGTTATGCTTTGACTGCCCCACATTCACACCTTATTTATTAGCACAAATGCACCATTGCACTCCACTCACTGAGTATACCCCTATACTCACCCCTCTCTCTCCCCATTTTTCAGAGGAGACTTAGTTGGGTGCCTACTCGACGGAGCTTGCGAAATATTTTTGCGGATTGGATAAGTATTGGCATGCAGGGTTACTTTTGGAGATTTGTAGCTTGCAAAACATGGAAGGGGAAGTCTGTACATTCCAGCCGTGCGGATTTTATTGATACTGGATGAGTTGTCGGCAAGTATTGATAAAATCCGTCGATTTTTGATTTGTTTTATTTCTTTTGATTTCTCTAGTTTTGGAAAACTGTTTATATTTGTACTGGGACATTTGGACTGTAAATCTTAATTTCAATGCTTTTTCTTTGATTTTGTGAAGTTCTGTACAACTCATACCGTTAGGATTTTACTGATACTGGCTTATTTTCCTCAGGTAAGTGTTGGTAAAATCCGACGGCTATGTTTTGGGACTTCTTGTTTGTTAAATGCTTTCAGAATGGCCAAGATGGTCACATTGCATGCGTGCATGTACAGGTTCCCGCTCCCCGTTGTGTGTTGCTGTGTAATCGTGCATGTACAGGTTCCCACTCCCCGATGTGTGCTAATGTATGATTGCATGTACAGGATCCCACTCCCCGATGTGTGTCAATGTGTGTGTTTGTACATCCTTGATGAGCCGGATGGGCTCCTTGCATGTGTATTGATTTTGAAATTTCTTGTTTTTTTTTTGAAGAATTTTATGAGTTTGATGATTTATTGTGAATTTGATAGCCTTGCGGAGTCCCGGTACATGGGGAGGTTTTACCCATGTACCGAGACGACGCGGCGGTTGTCGCGTGGTCGATCTGAGGATCGGGGCGTGACATTGTCACCGTTGCCAACTATAATATCTAATGTCTAAATGCACTAGTGGTGGGAAAGCAGGGCCGCCTGATGTATTTGTGCTTCTAAATTTTTAGGAACTTCTGCAGTGGATGGACACTATACGTTCTTCCTTTCATGTCTGTACGAAAGAGTCAACATAACAAGAGAATGTTCAACGAACACACTGAGAAAAGACTCTCAAGGACCCACTTCACTTTCCAAGAGAATCTCATCTGTGGATATCCATAAATAATTGGGGCCGGATAATTCTGTCGGTAGACTTCTTACCATTTTTGACTGAATAAACAAAACTTGGAATACGTTTCACATTAATTTGTATAGATTACATTTGTATGTAAAAGCAAGAGCGCACATATTGAGTATACATTGATGGTCCTCATTAACCATCTTTTATTTTCTGGTTTTCTCCTGTTCTTCCTCAAAAAGTTAGGGCTGAGAGACGGACGGTGAATCACTACCATGTTGTGGATGTGAATATTGATCTGTTAACGCCATCAAGTTGCTCAGCTTTTGTGACAGAATAGCTGTTCTTGTACACTGCGTGCCTTGTTCATACTAAAATTACTCAATTATTTGGTCGTGTTTCAATAGGGTAATCTTAATATAATTGAATGCAGGCTACTGGAAATTGTATCCAAACCTTTCATAAGCTTGTTTGCTGTCCAAAGATGAAAAGATGAAAAGCCCATAATCTGATTTTTTAAGTTCTGCAAGTACTTCCTGTGTTACATAGTGAAAAAAGGCACTTACCGTGTTGCCAAGAAAAAAAAAAAAAGGTTTACTAAAAGATTCCATTTTTACAAACTACAGTTTGACCAGGTGAAGTAGGTGATCGTGATATTCCATTTTTGAGTCAAACATCTACACTGTTTTCCCAATTGTTGTAACACCGAAATCTGATATTAGAAATTTTGTTAATATATTTATAATATAAAGGAAAATTTTAAATTTTATTGATTTTCGATTTTGGGAATTAAATTTAAAATTTTTGGTATTTTAAAACAACCGTGTTTGCAAATTCAAAGTGCATTTCATTTTTCGATAAATTTAGAGTTTTATTGTAATGTGAGTATAAATAAACATTAATATATATTTATATATATATTTATTTGTAAAAAAAAAGAATTTACAAAGAGAGGGCACAGCGTTTTGCCCAAAATGCTGCGTCCCTCCCTTTTAATTGAGATTAGGGTTAGAAACCCTAATCTCTCCCTCTCTTCGTCTCTCACACTCTCTTTCCTGAATCTCTCTCTCCCTTGATTTCTCTCTACCGTGCACTCTCCCTCTCTACTATCACTCTCTCTACCTCCCACGGCTGCGTTTTCCTCTGACCACCGCCACCATCCCTCGCGGTCGTTCATCTATCTCTCTCTCTCTTTCCCTCTCTCTCTCACGCGCGTGATAGCTTCTTCCTCTCTCCCTTGCTCGCTCGCGCGCAGTGTTCTCTGCGGAGTTCATCACTCTCCTGCAACCTCCGTCGACATCCCAAACTGGTGCTTATCACCGAACCTTCGAAAACCCTAGGCCGCGATTTCCTGCGATCCCTCCATTGTGCAAGTAAGGGCTAGCTTCTGACCATTAGCTCTAGGTTTCGATTTTTCTTAGTGATTAGGCCTAATTGTTAAATCTTGCTTCGATATGGAAGTATTGCAGGATTTCGGACTGAGCTGAAGGTATACAGACGTTAGGGCTGCAAACTGCGAAAACTCTAAGTGAGGGAATTTCTAATCCCTTCAATATTCGAACGTATTTTTATTGAATTTAGGTTGAGAGGACCTATATATATCTTGAAATTATGTTGAATTCGAAGGAAATGCATTTTCTTGAAATTCTGCATGTGATTATTAGGGTTAAGTCTAAGAATTCTACATGAATTTAGGTTGTCAAGTATGAGAGAATATGTTAGATGATAATAGAACCTTGTTGGGTTGAATTGAATATCTTTTCTTGAAGTTCGATTGAAATGTGCATGAAAATATTAGAGTTCTAGGGTTTGAATGAAATATTCTGCAAAATGAAGGATACTGTTGCATCCAATATCTTTTTTAGGATGTTTTTGAGTTATTAATTGCATAATGATATGTATATAGAAAAATAGGTCGAAAATTGTGGTTAGAGTTTAAGGACTGTTATAACATTTTTCATTATAATTTGTCCTGTATATAGGCAATTTAAATGCAGTTTCCATATTATGAAACTAGACTTCCTCACCTTGAAAATGATATATGTTTTGAAACGTTTGGATGAGAATTGAAAAGTTTATGAGTTTTCAAAAAATTTCTACATTGTAGAAAACTAATTATTTTCTACTCATTTTTGACTTTGAGTGACCTTTTGGTTGAATTAGACATAACTTTGATTATGTTATTTATTTATAAATGAAATGCAATTGATGGTATTAGAGTGTATTCATGAATTGGAGAATTGAGATTTGTATAAAATTTAAAAAAATTGATAAATCCTAAAAATAATTAGAAATTGATGATATAATCGTAATTGTGGATTTAGGAAAATCAATTGAGAATCGGAGTAAGACTTTATTGGACTGAATTGTGAAAATAGGGAGTGAATACCCTCCCTATAGGTGAATGGATGGTTCATTGTGTTCCTAAATGAGTAAGTTGTTTTAAAATTGCTTTACAAATGATTTTGAAAGATTTTGACCTGTTTTATATAATTCGTTTTGTGATTGTTGGATGTCCAAAATGAGTATTTGAATCACGTATGCATCCATTGTGTTTATAACTGAATATGTGCCATATGATATGGGATATTTGCTATCATGAATGTTTTGGTATGATTTTGGAAATTGTTTGTGGAAACTTGGTACACGAAATATGTTTTGGATATTTGTGAAATGATGGTGCATGAGGTAAATGGCTATAGTGATTCCCTCCACGGAGCGACCCGACGGGGTGATATGATTGGGGTTATGAGCGGGGGAGTTAGACATAACTCCCTCTGTGAACGTCGAACTATCCGGATCGTACCCCGGTGAGGTACGAGCCAACGCCAAGAAAGGGGGTATGTTTTGAAACATTGGATTGAAAAACCTTTAGCGGGTTTTCGTCTGGGTTCAGCCAAACCTAAGACGAAAGTGTTTTTGATGGGATCCCATGAATTTTTTGAAAGAATGATTGATGTGGATGCATGTATTACGAATTATTTGATTTATTGAAATATTTTTACATATATAAAATGTTGATTATGAGATATGCTTTGACTGCCCTACATTCACCCCTCATTTATGGACACAATCACACCATTGCACTCCACTCACTGAGTATTCCCAATACTCACCCCCTCCTTTATATTTTTCAGAGGAAGTATAGAGGGACGATGCCTACTAGTGCTGATTGGAGGTTTATTTTGTTGGATTTAGATAGGTATGGATTATGTTGTTAATTTGAGAATTGTAGATCTGTAAACCATGGAAAAGAAATTCTATACATCTCATATCTTGTGGATTTTACTGATACTGGTTGAGTTCTTCGACAAGTATTGGTAAAATCCGACGATTATGATTTGAGACTTCATTATTTTGATTTAACTGTTTTTGGAAAATGTTTTATTTAGGACATTTGGTTTGAAATGTTGAATTTCAATATTTATTTTCGGTGTTATGAAGTTCTGTATATCTCATATTGTTTGGACTTTACTGATTCTGGCTTGTTTTCTTCAGGCAAGTATTAGTAAAATCCTACGACTATGATTTGAGATTTCTTTTATTTTGAATGTTCTATTTGTACAGAGATTTCTGGAATGACTGGGATGGCCACACTGCATGCATGTGTATACAGGAACCCCTTTTCCAAATGTGTGTCGACGCATGTTTGTGTGTACAAGGATGGACCAGATAGGTCCTTTGCATGTGTATTGTTTTATGAATTTCTTATTTTGATGGATTTGTGTACTGGAAGATTTATTGTTCAGTAATGTAATCTTGTGGAGTCCCGGTATATGGGGAGGTTCAGCCCGTATACAGAGACAACTCGGTGGTTGTTGCATGCTCGATCCGAGGATCAGGGCGAGATAACTTTATTGGTATCAGAGTTTAGGCTCACGATTTTAAAAGTTTGATAGTTTTGAAATGTTTTCAAATATCTCCAAATGTCCCTAAAAGTTTTTCAAAGATTTTGAAATGTTTGCTATTTTGAAAATCGTGATTTTTAAAGGTTTATCTGTCAAGGGATGTATAAGAACTTTCCATAGATTCTTAGGACCTATGATCAATTTTTATTTTTAGGGGGTTAAGCACTTGGATTAATACCTATTTTAAATTGTTAAGTTTAGACCCTCCCTGTAGAGTTTTACTCCCCATACGAAGAGTAGGGACTCCGAATAGGATATTTTCTATTCTACCTACACAACTCGAGTGATATATCACTTTATAAATAGTTTCTCAATTGTGATTGAAGATCTCCCTTGGCGAGTTTGGCTAAATAGTGAGTACCCTCATTGTAATTCATTTGGACTAACATCTTGTTGTTAAAAGTTTGACACACTTGTGTATTAAGCATGGCAATATGGAATTGTTTATGATTAGGATATAGGGTAAAATACTCTTGAAGATTGCAATTGCGAGTAGATATTGGGGCTTGATAATGGTTTTCATGGGTTATCTTATCAAGTATGAGGAGTATTTTTAAGTTAATATACGGATGTTAATTTCCATGGGGTTTAATAACTCATTTATAAGTACGAAGTTTGTTAAGCACTTCAACTGATTCTTGAACTCTCTTGACAAAGGATTTTTGGATATCACTCTGTTGAAAGAATGTGGGAGGTAGGACTACTCCTCCCCCTACTGAGGAGAATTTCTTAAAGTTTTCGAATCAGTCCTATGAGGACCAAAATAATGTAGGAGTCTAAATATTGATGGCAAATTTGGTGCCACTAGGATTTGAAATTCTCTTTATTTCTCATACTCATTGTGGCTATTGATCATAAGCCCTGATGATGACAGTATCATAGAATTCATTATGTTTCTTTGGAATCTATATTATCTGACGAGATCAGTTAATTCCGTGGTTCAAGACTACAACTTGCTTGGGAAGGGTGTAAATTTAGTTAGAGATACAATTAGCAAATGCACTTGCAATTATGTCATGTTGCTTGCAGTTGCTTTCAGACACATATGACATGTATGTATTCTATTTGTTCGAGACGTTACGGACAGAGGTCTTAAAAAGGTAGTAGATGATTGTTAGAGAGAAATAGAAGATGAAAGATTTCAAGTGCATCATAAATTCAAAGAGTCTCCGAAAGTTGGATAAGGAAACTTTTGAAAATATTAGGGTAAAGAAGAGTACCATCCTTGATCAGATGGATGTTTCATAGGTTGGATATTTAAAGTGCTTGCTTATGATGCTTATTTGTCAGAAGGTAAGTCTTAGGTAAAAGGTAGGGCTTTTGTACTCATTTTATTTACACATTCTATTCAAAAGTTACGAGCATTATATGTTTCTTTTCATGGTAATGTAATCCCTTCCTATTTTTGAATGTCATCTTCAGACAATGTTAAAGAGGTTAATGGTTTTCAGTATAAATTTTAAAAAGGGAATGAGTGTATGAAAATTATATTTATTATGGAAATTAGTGTCTTTCTCTTTAGACAGTAATGTTATAAGGCTATTAATAAGTATTATCAATTCAAGCATTAACTATTTTTTATACTTTATGAATTCAAGATTGTTTGAACTATATTGTATGGGATGCGAATTTGGTATATTAGGCAGAATGAGTTAGGAATTAGTAAGAGTAGACAGAAATAATATTGGTAGGAATTGCTAGAAAGTTCCTTCTAATCATCTATAACCAATGATTATGATCCTTTGAAGGGATATTCATACTGTGATGATAAGGTTACTTTAAATTATTTATATGAGAGGAGTAGCATTATCATGGTCAAAGAGATCTTTTTGAAGAAAGATGCAAAATTACAAACTTAGAGAATGAAAAATCTGTTGTAAAAACAATCTATTTCTCTAACATACAAACATCTCTAAATGAATTGATTCAATATTATTTTCAGGATGTAAGGTACATAATTGAGTTGATGTTTAAAGTGTTGATTTCTTATGTGATTATACTTTACACCCAAAATAATAATATTTTCTTTGAAGTTTAGGAAGTTGTTTCCACTACAAGGGATAAAATAACTAGTGAATTGGTGGGTGATGAATATTTCAAAGAAAGCAAACTTGAAGCTAGGCATATGTGATAGAAGAATGAAATTCCATATGGAAAAGTATCGTGATATAAAAGATTGTATTGTACAAAACTATGAGCAAAATTATGTATACCTTGATTTCGGTACTACTAAATCTCCCACTGAGGAATTGTTAGTCCTTAAGCATATAACATCATTAGAGAATTGGGAAAACTAAAGAGGTACTGAAGAATAGGTTCAAAAGTAGATGGAGAGTTATGTAGATGTCCTACTATGGTTGCATATGGCTAAGTTAAGATGATTAATGTCGATATACTTCAATAGGTTGGAAATGTTTGGGGTGAAAATGAAATTTTAGTTTATTTTGTTGATGTCTTCCCCTCTATTTAATGCCAAATGTATTACAGCATGTATGTGGTTTATAGATAAGCATACCACCCATAGATATAGAACTAGTACAAGATTTTGTATAGAATTAAACATGAAAATTGTTATCATTTTGTATTTTCTTGAAATTTAGTTCAAATAGGAAAGTTGTATTGAAAACACTGTATGCAAATGGGAAGATTGTAATGTCTAGAGTGCAATAGTAATAAATATAAGAGGCACTAGAAATAGTTGTTACTTTGATAATTTGGGGTATTAATGCAAACACTGGGTGATATACGGATATATGTGCTTGATTTGATTTGGATAGAATATTGGTGTATTGCATGATACTAAGGTTGATTGAGGATGATCATGATAGAAGTACCTTGATTAAAAAGTTACCCAACCAAAGATTTAAGATTTAAAACTTGGAAACGTTCTAATATTGTCAGTGGATTTAAGTTTCCTCACTTAGTCTAGCTCGTATTTAGGTTGATCTAAATTTCATCATACACAAGTCTGATGATATATGGATTTGTATACCTCTTACACAAAGTTTTAGAATGTGGCTGCCATATGCATCATCTTAATGGGGATTATTGAGTTTTAGCTATTATTATCTCTAGGAATATATGTATTTTGGTTGTACTCATAGTTTATGTAATTAATCTTGAAAATAGGGACAAATGTGATTTTCTACTATCTTTTTCTTATATATCTTTCATTCTGGTACCTTATAAATTTTGTCACTCTACCTTTAGATCTGCGATTGATATGGACAAGACATAGGTTGGTAGTTGTATGAGTGGAAATTTTAGTTGATAGTAAAGTGTAATTGACAAGGAATGAATCAAATAGATCCAATTTTATGAAAGTAAAATGTTGTTAGGTTATTATCCAGATCCGAGTTTCAAAGTACAGCCTATGCAAATACTAGATCGGCAGCTCAAACAGTTGAGAAATAGGCAGATTCCTATGGTTAAAGTATTGTGGAGAAATAATCAAGTAGAAGAGGAGACTTAGGAGACTGAAGATTCAAGACGGAGGCAACATCCATAGTTGTTTGATGTATAAATTGTATTTTGAAATTTGGAGAACGAATTTTTTTTTAAGGGGTAAGTATTGTAACACCGAAAAATCCGGTACTAGAAATTTTGTTAATATCTTTATAATATAAAGGAAAATTTTAAATTTTTTTATTTTCTATTTTGGGGTATTAAATTTAGAATTTTTGGTATATTTAAAACAACCGTGTTTGCAAATTCGAAGTGCATTTCATTTTTTGATAAATTTGAAGTTTTATTGTAATGTAAGTATAAATAAACATTAACACATATATATATATATATATATATTTATTTATTTGTAAAAAAAAAAAAGGAATATATAGAGAGAAGGCATAGCGTTTTGCCAAAAATACTGTGTCCTCCCCATTTAATTGAGATTAGGGTTAGAAACCCTAATCTCTCCCTCTCTTCGTCTCTCTCACTCTCTTTCCCAAATCTCTCTCTCCCTCGATTTCTCTCCGCCGTGCACTCTCCCTCTCTAAGTCACTCTCTCTACCTCCCACGGCTGCGTTTTCCTTCGACCACCGCCACCAACCCTCACGGCCGTTCGTTTTTCTCTCTCTCTCTCTCTTTCCCTCTCTCCCTCTCCCACGCGATAGCTTCTTCCTCTCTCCCTCGCTCGCTTGTGCATGGTGTTCTTTGCGGAGTTCATCGCTCTCCTGCAACCTCCCTGGCATCCTAAACCGGTGCTCATCACCGAACCTTTGAAAACCCTAGGCCGCGATTTCATGCGATCCCTCCACTGCGCAGGTAAGGGCTGGCTTCTGACCATTAGCTCTAGGTTTCGATTTTTCTTAGTGATTAGGCCTAATTGTTAAATCTTGCTTCGATTTGGAAGCTTTGCAGGATTCCAGACGGAGCTGAAGGTATACAGACGTTAGGGCTACGAACCGCGAAAATTCTAGGTGAGGGAATTTCTAATCCCTTCAATATTTGAATGGATTTTTGTTGAATTTAGGTTGAGAAGACCTTTATATATCCTGAAATTATGTTGAATTCGAAGAAAATATATTTTCTTGAAATTCTGCATGTGATTATTAGGGTTAAGTCTAAGAATTCTATATGAATTTAAGCTGTCAAGTATGAGAGAATATGTTAGATGATAATAGAATCTTGTTGGGTTGAATTGAATAGCTTTCCTTGAAGTTCGATTGAAATGTGCATGAAAATATTAGGGTTCTAGGGTTGGAATGAAATATTCTGCAAAATAATGGATACTGTTGCATCTAATATCTTTCTTAGGATGTTTTTGAGTTATTAATTGCATAATGATATGTATATGGAAAAATAGGTTGAAAATTGTGGTTAGAGTTTAAAGACTGTTATAACATTTTTCATTATAATTTGTCCAGCATATAGGCAATTTAAATGCAGTCTCCGTATTATGAAATTAAACTTCCGTACCTTGAAAATGACATATGGTTTGAAACGTTTGGATAAGAATTGAAAAATTTATGATTTTTCAAAGAATTTCTACTTTGTAGAAAACTAATTATTTCCTACTCGTTTTCGACTTTGAGTGGCCTTTTAGGTTGAATTAGACTTAACTTTGATCATGTTATTTATTTATAAATGAAATGCAATTGATGGCATTAGAGTGTATTCATGAATTGGAGAATTGAGATTTGTACAAAATTAGAAAAAATTGATAAACACTAAAAATAATTGGAAATTGATGATATAATCGTAATTGTGGATTTAGGAAAATCAATTGAGGATCAGAGTAAGACTTTATTGGACTGAATTGTGAAAATAAGGAGTGAATACCCTCCCTATAGGTGAGTGGACGGTTCATTGTGTTCCTAAATGAGTAATTTGTTTTAAAATTGTTTTATAAATGATTTTGAAAGATTTTTACCTATTTTATAGAAATTGTTTTGTAATTATGGGATGTTCAAAATGAGCATTTGAATCACGTATGCATCCATTGTGTTTATAACTGAATGTGTGCCATATGATATGGGATATTTTTTATCATGAATGTCTTGGTATGATTTTAGAAATTGTTTGTTCAAACATGACACACAGAATATGTTTTCGATATTTGTGGAATGATGGTGCATGAGGTAAATGGCTACAGTCATTCCCTCTACGGAGCGACCTGACGGGGTGACATGGTTGGGGTTATGAGTGGGGGAGTTAGACGTAGCTCTCTCTGCGGACGTCGGACTATCTGGATCGCACCACGGTGATGTACGAGTCAACGCCAAGGAAGGGGGTATGTTTTGAAACATTGGATTGAAAAACCCTTAGCGGGCTTTCGTCTGGGTTCTGCCAAACCTAAGACGGAAGTGTTTTCGATAGGACCCCATGAATTTTTTGAAAGAATGATTGATGTGGATGCATGTAATGCGAATTATTTGATTTATTAAAATGTTTTTACATATATAAAATGTTGACTATGAGATATGCTTTGACTGCCCCACATTTACCTTTCATTCATGGACACAATCACATCATTGCACTCAACTCATTGAGTTTTCTCAATACTCACCCTCTCCTTTATATTTTTCAGAGAAAGTATAGAGGGACGACGCCTACTAGTGCTGATTGGAGGTTTATTTTGTTAGATTTGGGTAGGTATGGATTATGTCGTTAATTTGGGAATTGTAGATCAGTAAACCATGGAAAATAAGTTCTATACATCTTATACCGTGTGGATTTTATTAATACTGGTTGAGTTCTTCGACAAGTATTGGTAAAATCCAACAATTATGATTTGGGACTTCATTATTTTGATTTAACTATTTTTGGAAAATGTTTTATTCTGTACTGGGACATTTGGATTGAAATATTGAATTTTGATATTTATTTTCGGTATTATAAAGTTCTGTACATCTCATACCGTTTGGATTATACTGATGCTAGCTTCTTTTCTTCAGGCAAGTATTAATAAAATCTTGCGACAATAATTTGAGACTTCTTTTATTTTAAATGCTCTATTTGTACTGAGATTTTTGGAATGGCTGGGATGGCCACACTACATGCATGTGTATACAGGAACCTCTTCCCAAATGTGTGCCGACGCATGTTTATGTGTACAGGGATGGACCAGATGAGTCCTTTGCATGTGTATTGTTTTATAAATTTTTTATTTTGATGGATTTGTGTACTGAAAGATTTATTATTCAGTAATTTAGTCTTGCGGAGTCCCGATATATGGGGAGGTTCTACCCGTATACCGAGACAACGTGACAGTTGTTGGGTACTCGATCCGAGAATCGTGGTGTGACAATTGTCTACCATCTAATGAAAGCTGAAGGGGGTATATCTTAGAACTATCACTCGGGTGGGTAAAACATCCATTTTTGAATCAGCTGGAGCGATGAACCATCTAAAATTTGCTTGGCTTTTGCAGAAAATGTGAATAAAGATGACAATAATTGGAAATAATCAGCCCCAGACTCTACAAGTACTCTGTGACAAAGAAAATAACAGGATCGGGTGGGGCTAGATTGAGTTTGCATTTACTTATTCAAGATTGTAATAGTATAACCACCATAACAGTTCCTAATTCTTCTGACAAACGCGTTGTTATTAGCCCCGACCTTTCACCTTATTTAAAAACTTGTAAATGAGGTTACTGGCAAATGCGCCCCGTTGTCACTGATTTTTGTTTAGACTGGCTTAGGACAAATAGGAAGTTAATCGGAGGGCTCTTTGACAACCTAATAGATAAATAACAAAAAATAGAATTTAAATAAATAGAAAAAATAAAATGACTGAATTTAAACAAAGAAAAGATAAAATTTACGTGGTTCGATGAAATAGACCTACATCCACGACGAGGGAGGAGTAGTTTTTCACTAAAGAAAAAAATTACAAATGCCTTAAGAAAATATTTCTAGATTTCAAATGATCACCATACAAACGAGATAGCAAAATGAGATTTTAAAAGATCGCAATATATTTTATTAACTCACTTGCGCTTGTGATGTTTTTAACCAAACCCAAACCACATATGTATATATAAAAAATATGGGAGTTGACCCCCTTTGGTAATTGATGTGGGATTTGAAGAAGCAAACAAAAAACAAAGGGAGTGTCCCTTTTCGGTGTGGGACATGATGAGATATCTAACAAATCTCCACCTTGACGAGTTCTAGCATTGACAAATAACAAATCTCAAATCCTAAATCTACTCCACCTTCTTCACAAAAGCTCTGATGGGCTAATCAGCAGCAGCGGATACTAAGCGAAACAAATCCAAGCATTGCTTGAACTTGTCGACTGAAGGAGGCTTTATAAACAAATCTGTAAAATTGTCGTCTGAACTTGAACAAACAATTGTACACATCATACTGTCAACTGCATTAAAATATGGAACGTATGCCAAATCTTTCTCTCTAAATTATTGAGCAGCAAATTGTCACGCCCCAACTCTCCCGTCGAGTACGTAACAACCGGCGCATTATCTCGGCATACGGGCATGACCTCCTCATATACTGGGATAGCACAAGGCATTCCAATTGTATAATAAATCTTTCAAAATATGAAACCCATTAAAATAAGAAATCATATAAACAATACACATGCAAAGAGCCCATCCGGTCCATCCCTGTACATTTAAGCATACATCGGCACACATTTGGGGAGGGGTTCCTGTACATGCATGCATGCAGTATGACTATTCCAGCCAATCCAGAGTTCTCAAGCATTCCATAATTTACAAATCTGAAGTAAAATATCAAAATCAATAAATATAATCCAAAAATATTTCAAATCAAAATGAACAAAGTCCCAAATCATAGTCGTATGAATTTTACCAATAAGTGTCCGAAGGAAACAAGCCAGAATCAGTAATGTCCAAATAGTATGAGATGTACAGAAATTCATAAAACCAAAAGAAAAAAATCGAAATCCAACATTACAATCCAAATGTCCCAGTAAAAGATAAAACATTGTGCCAAAGATAATTTCAAACAAAAATGAAGTTCCAAATCATAGTCGTCAGATTTTACGAATACTTGCTCGAAAAAAACAAGCCAGTATCTATAAAATTCACATGGTATGAGATGTACAGAACTTTCTTTCCATGGTCTACAATCTATATTCCCAAAATAAATACATAAATCATACCTACCCTAAAATATCACAAAATAAACCTCCAATCCGTATTAGTAGGCATGATGTCGTCCCTCTATACTTCCTCTGAAATATAATAAAGGAGAGGGGGTGAGTATTTGGAATATCCAGTGAGTGGAGTGCAATGGTATGCAACATATAAATGAGGGGTGAGGGTGATGATGCTAAATACATGTATTAAATATCATTTAATGCAATAAAAAAAATTCATTCACATAAAATCATTCATATCAAACCACCATTATTCATATAATCAAATCAAACAGTCCATATTCATTTTTCCACAATATTGGGATGTGCCGAAATCATTATCATACCAATGACTGTTGGCAGGACCTGCCAAGGGTTTTTCACATTTTTATAAAATCCCCTTTTTACTTTGGCGCTAGCCCGGAGTTCCGTGGGGTGCCACCATGTTATCCGACAGCCTGTAAAGGCTCTCCAACCCACCTCCCCCATGTTAATTTAACCAGCCTTAACCACGTCACCCCGATAGCCCGGTCCATGGCAAGACTTAGACTATAATCATTTTTCCCAACCCCATGTTATCAATTTTCCATTTATCAATTAATTCATGCTCAATCACAAAGTAGAGCAACATTTCACAGTTCATATGAGTACCTCAAAGTAACATGGGGCAAATAAGTCAATAATCAAACTCAAGAATCATGGATAATTCACAATTCCATTTTAAACTCACCATAATCACAAAATATTATAAATTCATTTCAAAATCAAATTTGCAAATCATATTAAAATCATTTACTCATTTAAATGATACATAACCATTCACTCACCTCTAGGGAGGGTATCCACTCCCAATTTCCACAATTTCCTAATGAAACCTTATTTCAATCCTCAATTGATTTTTCCTAAATCCACAATCACAATTATTAATCAATTTCCAACTATTTTTAGGGTTTATCAATTTTTTCTAATTTTGTACAAATCCCAATTCTCCAATTCATGAATACACTCTAATGCCATCAATTGCATTTCATTTATAAATAAATAACATGATTAAAGTTATGTCTAATTCAACCTAAAAGGCCACTCAAAGTCGAAAATGAGTAGGAAATAATTAGTTTTCTATAAGATATAAATTTTTTGAAAAATCATAAACTTTTTAATTCACATCCAAACGTTTTAAACCATATGTTATTTTCACAGTGTGGAAGTCTAGTTTCATAATATGAAGATTGCATTTAAATTGCCTATATGCAAAACAAATTATAATGAAAAAGGTTATAATAGTCCTTAAGCTCTAACCATAATTTTTAACCTATTTTTCTGTAAACATATTATTATGCAATTAACAACTCAAAAATATCCTCAGAAAGATATTGGATGCAATAGTATCCTTCATTTTGTAGAATATTTTATTCCAATCCCAGAAACCTAATATTTTCATGCACATTTCAACCGAGTTTCAAGGAAAGCTATTCAATTTAACCCAACAAGGTTCTATTATCCTCTAACATGTCCTCTCATACTAGACAACCAAATTTCCTATAAAAGTTTAGACTTAACTCTAATAATCAAATATAGAATTTCAACAATGCATCTTATTCAAATTCTACACATTTTTAGAACATATACAAAGCTCTTATCCTAAATTCAGCCTAAATTCATTCAATATTGAAGGGATTAGAAATTTCCTCACCTAGGGTTTTCGCAGCTCGCAGACCTAATTTTCGTGCGCCTACAACTCAGTCCGGAATCCTGCAATGCTTCCAAATTGAAGCAAAGTTTAGAAATTTAAGCTTAATCACTATGAAAATCAAAACCCTAGGGCTATAGCTTAGAACTTTCACCCTTACCTGCATAGGAGATGAGTGCAGGCAGTCTAGGGTGTTCGAAGGATCCACTAGGAACCAGTTTTGGGCTTCAGCAGAAGGGAAGTGCTCACAGCAAGCACTGCACGAGCGAGCAAAGGAGGGACAGAGTGAGAGCTCTGCTGTTGCACGTGGGAGAGAGGAAGAGAGAGTTTTGTTCGCACGCGGGAGAAAGTGAGAAGAAGAAGAAATAGAGAGAGAAGGGCGACCGTGTGTGGTGGAGCTCACCGGTGAGTGAGAGGGAGACACGTCGGAGGAGGAAGGTGGAGAGAGGCGGAGAAACAGAGAGAGAGTGAGTGACGAGCGAGAGAGAGAGAGAAACAGACGCAAGAGAGACGAGAGGGAGACGAGATTAGGGTTTCTCAAACCCTAATTAAAAAAAAAATGGGGACGCAGTGTTTTGAGGCAAAACGTTGCGTTGTCTCTCTCTATTTTTTTTACATAAATAAATATTCATATTTAATTATACCAAAATTATATTAAAACTCCATATTTATCAACAATGGGATGGACCACTAATTTTTGCAAACACGAATCTTTTAAATGTACCTTAAATTCTAATTTAATACTCAAAAATCAAAAATCAATAAAATTTAAAATTTTTCATTATATTATAAAGATATTAATAAAATTTTTAACATTGGATTTTTGGTGTTACAACACTTAACCCCCTAAAATCAAATTTCATTCTCAAAATTTCAAAATACAATTTATACATTAAAGAGCTTCGGATGTTGCCTCGTATTGATTTTTTGATCTCTTAAGTCTGTTTTTTCACTTGATTATTTTTCTACAACACTTTAACCATTGGAATGTACCTATTTCTCAACTGTTTGAGCTGCCAATATAGTATTTGCACAAGTTGTACTTTGAAACTCAGATCTGGGTTCAACTCTATCGGAAGAGTTTCAATTACATGAGAAGGATCTGGCAAATACATCTTATGATATGTCAGGACCGATATACTTTAACTTCAAAATCAACAACCAAGCTATCAAGACTCCAAAACTATGAAAATTCCTTAAATTATCTTTCAAAAGAAACCCTAAAGGAGAAATGACCACTACCATGTCATGTTCATGTCAATTGCAGATCCAAAGGTAGAGAGACACAACTTATATGGTACCAGAATGAAAGATAAATGAGAAAAAGATAGTAGAAAATCACATTTGTCTCTACTTCCAAGATTAATTACATGAACTATGAGTTCATCCAAAATATATATATTCCTAGAGATAATAATAGCTAAAACTCAATAATCCCCATCAAGATGGTGCATATAACAGCCACAGTCTTAAGACTTAGTGTAAGAGGTATACAAATCTATATATCATCAAACTTGTGTATGATAAAATGTAGATCAATCTTAATATGACCTAGACTAAGTGAGGAAACTTAATCCACTGACAATATTAGAATGCTTCCAAGTTTTAAATCTCAAATCCTTAGTTGGATAACTTTTTAATCAAGGTACTTCTATTATGATCATTCTTAATCAACTTTAGTATCATGCAATATCACCAATATTTTATCCCAATCAAATCAAGCACATATAATCTCATATCACCAAGTGTTTGCATTAATACCCCCAAATTATCAAAATAATAACCACTACTAGAGTCTCTTATATTTATCACTATTGCACTCTAGACATTACAATCTTCGCATCTATAACACCGACTTGCGGTGTCGTACTTTTGTACTCCTGTTTCTGAATTTAATGAAATATTCTTCAGTTTATTTATATAGAGAGAGAATTTTTATTTTATATTGATTTTCGATTTTGGAGTTTTTAATTCAAATTTTTAGTATATTCAAAAGTATTCGTATTTTCGATTCGAAATGTGAAGCAAGTATAAAAATAAATTTCATTTATTAAATTATTTATTCCCTCTTTTATTTATTTATAAATCTATTCTTATAATAATAATAATAATAATAATAATAATAATAATAATAATAATAATAATATAAAAAAAAATCGAATTAGGGCTTAAAGCCCTAATTCGACTTCTCTCCCTATTCTCTCTCTCTCCGCCCGTCTCTTCCCTTTCCCGTGGCCGCCTCTCCTTCTCCGCCTCTTCCGCGGTCACCTTTGCCACCGCAAGCCGCCACCGACTGCCAACCACAGCCACCACACACTGTCGCTCCTCCTTTCTCTCTCCCTTTCTCTCTCTATCTCTCGCGACAGTCTCTCTCGACTCTCGCTCTCCCTTTGCCTCACGCGCCGCTCCTCTCCGCTGCACTCACCGCCGTCTTCAACCACCACCAGCCACCACCTCTGTTTCACTCTCCCTCTCTTTCTCTCTCAATCGAACTCCCTCCACTCTCTTTCTCCGCCGCGACTCGCTCGCTCTCTCTCTGTTTCTCACTCTCTGCCTCTTGATCTCACTTTCTCTCTCTCGCTCTCTCTATTTCACACTGTCTCTCGATCGAGTTCTCTCTCCTCGCGCGCGCGACAGTCCCACTGCCCCTCTCTTCCTCGTTCGCGCGCGGCATTGCTCCCTCACCCGTTCGCGCGCGGTGCTCCTCGCCGCTACAACACTCTTCTGCAACCCTCGTAGAAGTCCCAACCGACAGTCGTCAATCGACCCTTGAAAGCCCTAGATCGCGACCTGCGATTTCATCCAGTGCGCAGGTAAAAGCCATTCCTTTGAACAGTAGCTCTAGGGTTTGATTTCTTTCGGTAATTTAGACTAACCAATAGAGTTTGCTTCAAATTGGAAGCTTTGTAGGTCTTGGACTGAGTTGTAGGTGCACAGACGATAGGGTTGTGGACTGCGAAAACCCTAGGTGAGGTAAAAATTCTGGTTCCTTCAATAGATGAATGAGATTAGGTTGAATTTAGAATAAGATTTTTATATATGTCTTGTAATAGGTGGAAGTTGAGGAGAATGCGTTGTTCCTGAAATTTGGTATGTGAATTCTAGGGTGTTATCTAGATTTTTTAGGAAACTAGACTGCCTGATACTAAAGAAGCATGCCAAAGGATAATAGAATCGAGTTGAATTGATCTGAATGGGTTCCCTTAGAGTTTAATTTGACATATGCATGAAAATAATATGAATTTGAAATTTGAGTTTAAGGATTGATGCAGTCTTTTCATTATAAGTTGTCATGCGTATAGGAAATCAAAATACAATTCCCGTAATATGAAAATAGATTTCAATACCTTTAAAATGACATATGGTTTGAAGAAATCGGATGAGAATTGAAAAGTGTATGATTTTTCAAAGATTTTTCCATTTCGTAGGAAACTTATTTACTTTAAGTGTATTTCCGACTTTGATTGGTTAGGTTGATTGTTTTGGAGACTCGAGGAGTCAATTCGGATTTATTTTGGAAATAAGGAGTGATTACCCTCCCTAGAATGTGAGTGAGACCCTAATCTCTTGCATGAAATAGTAAAACCTAATTTTATCATGTTTTTAATAAAACATGCTTTTGATATGCATTGTCTCGATGTATGAAATTGAAATTCAAATCTGTTTTGTGATTATTAGAGTGTCGTACTTATGTTTTCTACGATTATGCATCCATGTTTGAAAAGAAATGAAATTGTGCCAAGAGTTGAGAAACTGAATGTTTTCTATTCTACCATTGCATTGGTTTGTTGAATTTAAATGATTCCGATGAAATGTATTTGGCACACGGATTTGAATTGTTTTGAGGATATGATGAGATGATTTGGCTATGTGGGTTGGATGCCTACTAGCTTGAGATGATATGATGATATGGCATTATTTGATTGATTCCGTATCTACGAAGGGACTTTGTAGAGGCACGGGTTGCCCAGATACGCTTCTGCAGGAGGTATCCGCAAACGTCCAGTTTATATGGTCATAGGCACGAACGGTTTAACTCTCATCGGGGGAAGACGTGTGTGACGCCACCGTCTAGCACCGGGCGGTGACCTATTGACGAGCCAGTTTATATATTTCGTAGGCACGAACGGTTGAACCCTTATCGGGGGAGGACGTGTGTGACGCCACCGTCTAGCACCGGGCGGTGACCTATTGACGAGTCTGGGTAAGCAAGGGCTAAGCCCACGGCCAATGTCAGGGTAGAGAGCTACTTTTGAAACACTTTGCATAATAAAACCCTCGATGCACCTGTCCCAGGTCATGGTTGACCTTTGCCAGGATCCTTTCGGCTTGCTCTATGATCTACTTGATTTTAAATGGATGCATCTATGTATGATATCATGTGAATGATTAAATGAGTTCATTTTATTCGAAAATATCATGATTTACTGCGAAATTTGAATCATTGGTTACGAATGATATTATTTGACACTCCAATGTTCACCTACACTATTATTACTTGAGATTAATCCCCTCACTCACTGAGTATCCTCCCATAGATACTCACCCATCTTCTTTCCTCCCTCAGACAAGATTGTTGTGCTGGAGAGACACTTCAGATTATAGAGTTTGGGTGTACTTGGTGTTCAGGAAGGTGAGATCTTAAGTTTAAATTGAAAGATGAATTATGTATTTTATTTTCGACCCTACGAGGTCTTGTTGAGGTCCGTAGTTGGACGTGTACTTAATTGGGGATGACTGTATAATTTATGTGTATTTATTTGTGAAACTCTCACATTTCATTTGCATTGAGACAATTGTACGTGTTTGAATGATACTTGGGAAAATTATTGTAAATTGTATAAAAACTTAAACCCGCTCGGTGTGGCGGCTGCTCATACTCTAGTTGGGCATGACAGTAGAGGTATGTGATTAGGATTGTTGATAGTTTATTTAGCCTGGCGTTATCCTGGATGTCTGCTATGGTTGGTGGGTTGTTGTGAGGCTGGGATGGCCCCTTTTATTTTAATTACATGATAATTTTGAATTTTACAGGATTAAACAGGTTTATTTGTACATGGGAGACCTCCGATTTATGGGGAGGTTCTGCCCGATTTTCTGTAAAAATACAGCCGGCATCCAGGACAACGGGCGGCTGTTCACGATCCCGGTTCGGGGCGTGACACCATCTGCATACAGTACTTTCAATACAACTTTCTTATTTGAACTAAATTTCAAGAAAATACTAAATGATAATAATTTTCATATCTCATTCTACACAAAATCTTGTACTAGTTCTATATCTATGGGTGGTATGCTCATCTATAAACCACATACATGTTGTAATACAATTGACATTAAATAGAGGGGAAGACATCAACAAAATAATTTAAAATTTCATTTTCACCCCTAACATTTCCAACATGTTGAAGTATATCCACATTAATTATCTTAACTTAGCCATATGCAACCATAGTTGGATATCTGCATAACTCTCCATCTACTTTTGAACCTATTGTTTAGTACCTCTTTAGTTTTCCCAATTCTCTAGTGATGTTATATGTTTAAGGACTAATAATTCCTCAATGGAAGATTTAGTAGTATCAAAGTCAAGGTATACATAATTTTGCTCATAGTTTTGTACAATACAATATTTTATATCACGATAATTTTCCATATGGAATTTCATTCTTCTATCACATGTGCCTAGCTTCAAGTTCACTTTCTTTATAGTAATCATCACCCACCAATTCACTAGTTATTTCATCCCTTGTAGTAGAAACAACTTCCTAAACCTCAAAGAAAATATTACTATTTTGGGTGTAAAATATAATCACATAAGAAATCAACACTTTAAACATCAACTCAATTATGTACCTTATATCCTAAAAATAATATTGAATCAATTCATTCAGAGATGTTTGTATGTTAGAGAAATAAATTGTTTTTACAACAAATTCTTCATTCTTTAAGTTTGTAATTTTGTATTTTTCTACAAAAAGATCTCTTCGACCATGATAATGCTACTCCTCTCATATCAATAATTTAAGTAACCTTGTCATCACAATACGAATATCCCTTCAAAGGAACATAATCATTGGTTATAGACGATTAGAAGGAACTTTGTAACAATTCCTACCAATATTATTTCTATCTACTCTTACTAATTCCTAACTCATTCTGCCTAATGTACCAAATTCACATCCTATACAATATAGTTCAATCAATCTTGAATTCATATAGTATATAAAATAGCTAATGCTTGAATTGATAATACTTATTAATAGTCTTATGACATTACCATCTAAAGAAAAAGGCACTAATTTCCATAATAAATATACTTTTCATACCTTCATTTCCTTTTTAAAATTCATACCAAGAACCTCTAACCTCTTTAGCATTGTCTAAAGATGACATTCAAAAATAGAAAGGGATTACATTACCACAAGAGGAAATATATAATGCTTGTAACTTTCGAATAGAATGTATAAATAAAATGAGTACAAAGGCCTACCTTTTACTTAAGACCCACCTTCTGACAAAGAAGGATCATAAGCAAGCATTTTAATTATCCAACCTATGAAACATCCATCTGATCAAGGATGGTACTCTTCTTTACCCTAATATTTCCAAAAGTTTCCTTATCCAACTTTCAGAGGCTCTTTGAATTTATGATGCACTTGAAATCCTCTATCTTTGATTTCTCTCTGACAATCATCTACTACCTTTCTAAGACTTCTGTCCATAACATCTCGGACAAATAGAATACATACATGTCATATGTGTCTGAGAGCAACTGTAAGCAACATGACATAATTGCAAGTGCATTTGCTAATTTTACCTCCAACTAAATTTACACCCTTTCAAATCAAGTCGTAGTCTTGAACCACGGAATTGAATGACCTCATTAGATAATATAGATTCCAAAGAACTATAATGAGTTCTATGATAATGTCATCATCAGGGCTTATGATCAATGGCCACAATAAGTAAGAGAGATGGAGAGAATTTCAAATCCTAGTGGTACCAAATTTGCCATCAATATTTAGACTCCTGCCTTCTTTTGGTCCCTATAAGATTGATTTGAAAACTTTAAGAAATTCCCCTCAATAGGAGGAGTAGTCTTAACTTTCAAATTCTTCCAATGGAGTGACATCCAAAAGTCTTTTGCTAAGAGAGGTCAAGAATCGATTAAAGTGTTTAACAAACTTCGTGCTTATAAATGAGTTATTAGGCCCCATGAAAATTAACACCCATATATTAACTCAAAAATACTAATCATACCTAATAAGATAAACCATAAAAACATTTATCAATCCCCAACATCTACTCACCATTACAATCTTTCAAGAGTATTTTATCCTATATCATAATCATAATCAATTTCATATTTTCGTGCCTATTAAACAAGTATGTCAAACTTTTAGTATCAAGATATTGATTCAAAGGAATTTCTACAAGGGTACTCATCATTTGGCCAAATAAGCCAAGGTAGGTCTTCAATCACTATTGAGAAACTATTCATAGAGCGATACATCACTCGGGTTGTGAGGGTAGAGTGGAAAATATCTCATTCGAGTTTCTTATTCTTCATCTGGGAGCAAATCTCTATAGTGAGGGTCTAAACTTAACAATTAAAATAGAATCTAGCCCAAGTGCTTACCCCCTAAAAATAAAAATTAAACCTAGTCCTAAGAATCCATGGAAAGTTCTATACATCTCCTAAAAGTAAATCTTTAAAAATTGAGATTTTCAAAAGAAAAATGCTTTAAAAACCTTTAGAAAACCTTTGGGACATTTGGAGACTTTTCAAACCTTTAAACATTTAAAATTGTGAATTTATGCTCTGATACCAATAGAATTGTCACGCCCCAACTCTCTTGTCAAGCATGTAACAACCGTCGCGTTATCTCGGTATACGGGCATGACTTCCCTATATACTGATAGCAATATTTTTATACACTTGAATTTTATCTTTTTTAGCATTTATTTATATGTTTTAGAATTGATTTGAACCATATTTTATATTTTATATTGATTTATTCTCGTGGTCATTGATTTAGAAAAAATGGAGCAAACTTGCTATTTTCGGACTAACAGACAGCATTTAGTATTTTAATCATAACTTTTTATCCCGATGTCTGATTGAGGTTATTTTTATGGAGTTGAAAAGAAGACGTTGAGCCCTACAACTCTTATGAAGACCTCAAAGGATGGGTCAGACCAGAAAATATCCAAAAATTGAGTCGAAATTACAGTAATGCTAGAAAACGGAAACTGAGAATCAAAATGGAAACATGGTGCTACAATTTTGGAATTACCTTACTAATAATTTCAGAAAATATCCAAATCGAAGAAAAAAGAATTTACAAGTATTTGGAAAATTAAAGATCATCATCAAGCAGTATAAGAAAGTTTCCAAATCAAATTCAAAGTCCAAACCTCCAAAATAGTTCAACTTACTAAATTTTTCGTAGAGTTTTCACTCCTATATATATATGGTAATAGGGCAGCTCCTTAGGCACGAAATTTTCTTTTATTTTTCTCATTCTTCCACCACTTTACAAATTCTTGTAGCCTCCTCCATCCCAAGAGACTTCAACTTCCATGTTTGTGAAAATAACGGTTGTAATGTTCTCTTTTACTTTGTTATTTTTCTTTTCAATATCTAGTTAATTTTATTTTTCCTAGAACTCGATGGATTTTATTTTTTGATTAATACAAGGCTTGATTTGATTCTTTCCCTTAAGTTTTATTGGCATGATTATTATTTTGATGAGAGTTTATTATTTTTCTTAATGCTTAAAACGTTTTTGGCCCCGACGTTTTGATGATTTGAGATTGAGTGCATGCATGACCAATATAATTGCATAAAATTAGTCCAAATAATAAAATTCATATGAAATTATGAGCATGACCATTGGATTAATTTCATGTGCGGGGATTAAGGGAAACCTTAATTTATAGATTTTCATAAAACTTAATACGGTTTGATTTAATCGAAATTGTATGACCATTGAATTTCGATTAATTGAATTAGGGATTCATTGCATAACCATTGGGTGAATCTAATTTAGAAAATTCTGTCATCATCAATAATAAATCATTAGCCAATGAACTTAGGGATTGAAGAGATTCGATCGTGTAGAAAGATAAAAATAAATGAAATCGATGTTCTAGCATTTTTATCATATTAGAGTTTTATATTTTAGATTTTGTTTTTAGTAGTTTCTAAAATTTTTACAACTTGATTCTATTTGTTCAACTTAGATTAGGGTTATTCATATTTGGTAGTATAAAATATTCTCGTGGGATCGACACTTGTTGTATACTATACATACCACTCGACTAGGGTATACTTGCTCGAAATCGTGATATACCTAAATCGCATAACATATATCTGGATAGCGCAAGGCATTCCAATTGTGTAATAAATCTTCCAAAACATAAAACTTATCAAAATAAGAAACATATAAACAACACATATGCAAGGTGTCCATTCAGTCCATTCCTGTATATACAAGCATACATCGGCACACATTTGGGGAGGGGTTCCTGCACATGCATGCATGCAGTATGGCGCCATTCCAGCCAATCCAGAGTTCTCAAGCATTCCATAATTTATAAATCTGAAGTAAAATATCAAAATCAATAAATATATTCCAAAAATATTTCAAATCAAAATGAACGAAGTCCCAAATCATAGTCATATGATTTTACCAATACTTGCTCGAAAGAAACAAGCTAGAGTCAGTAAAGTCCAAATGGTATGAAATGCACAGAACGTCATAAAACCAAAAGAAAAATATCGAAATTCAACATTACAATCCAAATGTCCCAATATAAGATAAAACATTATTCTAAAGATAATTTCAAACAAAAATGAAGTCCCAAATCATAGTCGTTGGATTTTACCAATACTTGCTCGAAGAAAACAAGCCAGTATCTGTAAAATCCGCACGGTTTGAGATGTACAGAACTTCCTTTCGATGGTCCACAATCTATATTCCCAAAATAAATACATAAATCATAATTACCCCAAAATAACACAAAATAAACCTCCAATCAGTATTAGTAGGCGTGGCGTTGTCCCTCTATACTTCCTCTGAAATATAATAAAGGAGGGGATGAGTATTTGGAATACCCAGTGAGTGGAGTGCAATGGTATACAACATATAAATGAGAGGTGAGGGTGGTGATACCAAATACATGTATCAAATATCATTTAATGTAATAAAAAAATTTATTCATATAAAATCATTCATATCAAACCACAAATCATTCAAATCAAACCACCATAACTCATATAATCAAATCAAACAGTTCATATTCATTTTTTCACAATATTGGGGTGTGCCGAAATCATTATCCTACCACTAGCTATTGGCAGGACCCGCCAAGGGTTTTTCACATTTTTATAAAATCCCCCTTTTAACTTGGCGTTAGCCCGAACCTCCGTAGGGTGCTACCATGTTATCCGGCAGCCTGTGAATGCTCTCCAACCCACCTCCCCCAAGCTAATTTAACTAGCCTTAACCATGCCGCCCCTATGGCCCGGTCCGTGGTAAAACTTAGACTATAATCATTTTTCACAACACCATGTTACCAATTTTTCATTTATCAATCAATTCATATTCAATCACAAAGTAAAGCAACATTTCACAATTTACATGAGTATCTCAAAGTAATATTGTGCAAATAAGTCAATAATCAAACTCAGGAGTTATGGATAATTCATAATTCCATTTCAAGCTCACCACACTCACAAAATATTATAAATTTCTTTCAAAATTCATTTTAAAATCAAATTTGCAAATCATATTAAAATCATTTACTCATTTAAATGATACATAACCATCCATTCACTTCTAGGGAGGGTATCCACTCATAATTTCCATAATTTTCCAATGAAACCTTATTTCGATACTCAATTGATTTTTCTTAAATCCACAATCACAATTATTCATCAATTTCTAACTATTTTTAGGGTTTATCAATTTTTCCTTATTTTGTACAAATCCCAATTCTCCAATTCATGAATACACTCTAATGCCATCAATTGCATTTCATTTATAAATAAATAACATGATCAAAGTTAAGTTTAATTCAACCTAAAAGGCCAATCAAAGTCGAAAACGAGTAGGAAATAATTAGTTTTCTACATGGTAAAATTTTTTTGAAAAATCATAAACTTTTCAATTCTCATCCAAACGTTTTAAACCATGTGTCATTTTCAAGGTGTGGAAGTCTAGTTTTATAATACGGAGATTGCATTTAAATTGCCTATATGCAGAACAAATTATAATAAAAAAGGTTATAATAGTCCTTAAGCTCTAACCACAATTTTCAACCTATTTTTCCATATACATACCATTATACAATTAACAACTCAAAAACATCCTAAGAAAGATATTGGATGCAACAATATCCTTCATTTTGCAGAATATTTCATTTCAACTCCAGAACCCTAATATTTTCATGCACATTTCAATAGAACTTCAAGGAAAGCTATTTAATTCAACCCAACAAGATTCTATTATCCTCTAACATGTCTTCTCATACTAGACAATCTAATTTCCTATAAAAGTTTAGACTTAACTCTAATAATCACATATAGAATTTCAACAATGCATCTTATTCAAATTTTACACATTTTCAGAATATATACAAAACTCGCATCCTAAATTCAGCCTAAATTCATTCAATATTGAAAGGATTAGAAATTCCTTCATCTAGGATTTTCACAGCACGCAGACCTAACTTCCGTGCGCCTATAACTCAGTCCGAAATCCTACAATGCTTCCAAATCGAAGCAAAGTTCAGAAATTTAAGCTTAATCACTATGAAAATCAAAGCCCTAGAGCTATAGGTTAGAACTTTCACCCTTACCAGTACAGGAGATGAGTGCAGGCAGTCTAGGGTGTTCGAAGGATCCACTAGGCGCCGTTTGAGGCTTCAGCAGAAGGGAAGTGCTCACAGCGAGCACTCCGTGAGCAAGCAAAGGAAGGAGAGAGTGAGTACTTTGCTGTCGCGTACAAGAGAGAGGAAGAGAGAGTTCTATTCGTTTGTGGGAGAGTGAGAGAGGAAGAAGAAACAGAAAGAGAAGGGCAGCCATGTGCGGTGGAGCTCGCTGATGAGTGAGAGGGAGACGCGGCGGAGGAGGAAGGTGGAGGGAGGCGGAGAAACAGAGAGAGAGAGTGAGAGAGAGATGCGGGAGAGACGAGAGGGAGAGGAAATTAGGGTTTCTCAAACCCTAATTAAAAAAAAATGGGGACACAGCGTTGTGGTGCAAAACACTGCGTCTCTTCTCTCTATTTTTTTACATAATGAAAGATAAATAAAACAATAAATATTCATATTTATTTATACCCAAATTATATTAAAAGTCCACATTTATCAGTAATGGGATGAACCACTAATTTTTGCAAACACGACTCTTTTAAATATGCATAAAATTCTAATTTAATACCCCAAAATCGAAAATCAATAAAATTTAAATTTTTTCATTATATTACAAAGATATTAATAAAATTTCTAATACCGGATTTTCGATATTACACAAATAGCTGAAAAGGCTAACAAACGGAGTATTCATGAACTTAACATTTTGCATTCCAAGATTTTTAAAATAATTATTTTAGGTCAAGAATAATTCTTCAATTTCGTAATCTCTCTTAATTTCTAAACGAAGAATTTTCATAACTGCTCCCAAATTTTGAATATCAAATTCACTGCTTAACTATAATTTCAAAGTGAATATCTTTGAAAAATTTTTGATAACAACAAGTATGTTAACAACATAAGACAGCAAATAAACAAATGACCCATCACTTAACTTCCAGAAGAAAGCAAAACTGTCAAATATGTTTCTTAAATAACCATCAATGAAAGTCAACGAATACTTGAAACCTTCCTTAAACTAAACACGAGATGGTCTCCACAAATCTAAACAAATGTCAGAATCAGACACTAATGATGAGACTATATTTGAACTAATAATTGTAGATCCCTACAGAGAATACGATTTACTAGACCTGCAAACTTTCATAATAACAAGAGTACCATAAAACACATTAATAACTCCACCTTCAGATGTGTATTTGCACCCAAAAGCCTTAACGTATCTAAAGAGATGAGATTTTTCTTCAAATCAGGAACATATTTAATATAAGTGAGCCTCCTCACAATACCATCATGTATTTTAATTCGAACTGTACCCTTACCAACAATATTAGAAATAGTATTGTTTCCCATCAAAACATTTCCACCATTAACAGATTCATAAATGGAAAAAAAATCCTTATTGGGACACCTGATAAGAATAAACCGAATCCAAAATCCATTCATTTTGGATCTTATTCTGTCATCAAATATACAGAAAATTTCTCTATTTTCCTCATCTATCACAACATTAACCTCATTAGTTTTAATGTTTTTCTCACTAAATTTTTCCTTTTACTTATTTTCCAACTTAAAACAATTGGTTTTAATGTTTCTTAATTTGTGACAATAATTGCATATCAAATTTTTATACTTAGATCTACTATTCTCAAATTCTATTTTATCAGTTCTGCTCTTAATAACCAAATAATCGGCTTGACAACTATTAATTTTTCCAGTAATATCCTTATCAATCTGCTCCTTAGATTTTAATGTGAATTTTATTTTTTGATACGAAATGATTTTTTTTTATCATAAATCATAATATCACGAAAATATTTAAAAAATTGGGGAAGAGAACACAATAACAAAAGAACCCTATTCTCATTATCAATTTTCGAATCTATATTCTCCAAATCTGTAATAACAAAATCAAATTTATTAAAATGTGAGAGTATAGATATACCTTCTGCCATAGACAACATATACATGCTTTGTTTCAGATAAAACCTGTTCTCAACTGTTTTCTTCATATATAAAGCCTTAACCTTATCTCACATAGCCTTAACCGTGATTTCCATAGCAACCTCCCGCAAAACCTCATCAGAGGTTTAAAATAATTTCGGATCTCACCCTTTTATCTATCGTAGTAAATTCTGAATCTGTCACATTGACTGATTTAGCCTCTACTCCCTATAATACCAAATCAACTCAATTCTGAACCAAAATGACCTCTATATTAAGTTGCCACATACCGAAATTAATATTCCTGTCGAATTTCTCAATCACAATTTTTGTTATTGTCATGTTGTCAAAAAATAATTGCCCAAAAAGTTCCTCAAATAACTAAAATAGCTCTAATACCAGTTTGTTAAGACCGACCCAAAAAAAATAAGAAATTAACCGGACGGTTCTTTGACAACCCAATAGACAAATAAGAAAAAACAGAATTTAAATAAATAAATAAAAAAATAAAATGATAGAATTTAAATAAAGAAAAGAAACAAAATTTATGTAGTTCGGTCAAATAGACCTACATTGTAACACCGAAAATTCGGTGTTAGAGATTTTGTAAATATCTCTATAATATAATGAGAAATTTTAAATTTTATTGATTTTTAATTTTGGGGTTTTAAATTGGGATTTTGGCATATTTAAAAATATATATATATATATCCGTATTCCGATTTGAGGTATATTCTATGTTGATGATAAATTTAGAGTTTTAAATAAAATGAGGGTATAAATATATTTATATATATATTGATAATTGTTAATTAATTAATTAATTAAATTGTAAAAAAAAAAAAATAGAGAGGAGGGGGAGACGAAGCGTTTCAACATGAAACGCTGCGTCCCCGATTTGTCCCCAAATCGATTAGGGCTGAAGCCCTAATCGATCTCTTTCATCTCTCTCTCTACTCTCTCTCCCGTTGCTCTCTCTCTCACCCTCTTGATCTCCCTCCACCGCGAACGACCGCGATCCGCCATCTCCGCCGCTCGCCACCTTCGGTCGTTTTCTCTTTCTCTCTCCATCACTCTCTGTCTCTCCATTTCTCTCTATGATTTCTCTCTCTATTTCGTTTCCCTCTTTGTCTCCTTCCCTCGACATCTCTCTCTCTCTTGAATCTCTACTGTCTCTCTCTCTCGATTGAGTTCTCTCTCCCTCTCGCTCATCACCCTCGCCCTTTGTCTCTCACTCTCTGCTCACTCCCGCGCGCGATAGCCCCCTGTCTCCCTCCTCCCTCGCGCGCGACTGCTGGTTGCCTTCTCCTCCCTCGCGCGCGAATGCTGGTTGCCTTCCCCTCGCTCGCGCGCGGTGCTGCTCGCTACCGAGGGCTCTTCTGCAACACGCGTTGAAGTCCCTAACTGCAGATCTTCGAAAGCCCTTAGACCATGACCTGCGATTTCTTCTCTACGCAAGTAAGAGCTGAATTCTAACCCTAGCTCTAGGTTTCGATTTCTCTTGATAATTAGGACTAATTGTTAAACTTTACTTCAGTCTAGGAGCATTGCAGGGCTCGGACAGCGTTGTGGATGCACGAAAGTTAGGGTTTTGGACTGCAGTAAACCCTAGGTGAGGTAAAATATTTACTCATTCGATTTAATTGGATGGATTTAGGGTAAATTAGGATAAGAAATGTTGTATATGTGTAGAATGTATGTTAGATTCAATTAGAATGCATTGTCTGATGATTTTATGTAATTATTTAGGTTAATTATAGGATTTTATATGGATTGGACTGTTCCGGAGGATAGAATCGTATTGACTTGATTATAATAACTTCTCTTAGAGTTTAATTTGACGAATGCATGAAAATAGTCGGAATTTGGGATTTAAGTTAAGGATCAATGCAGTCTTTATCATTTTAAGTTATCCTGCATATAGGAAATCAAAATACAACTTTTGTATTATGAAAATAGACTTCAATACCTTGAAAATGACATATGGTTTGAGGAAATCGGATGGGAATCGAAAAGTGTATGATTTTTCAAAGATTTTTCCATTTCGTAGGAAATTTATCTATTTTAAGTGTATTTCGGACTTTGATTGGTTTTAGGGTTGAATAAGGTTTGATTTCGAATTGATTATTTATTTATAAGTGAAATGCAATCGATGACATTAGTGTATATCAAAAAAATTGAGGAATTAAGATTTGTACAAACTTAGGAAAAATGACAAACCCTAAAATAATTGGAAATTTGATGACAAATTGTGATGATTTGACTAGGTTGACCTTTTGGAGACTCGAAAGGAGTCATTTGGGGATTGATCGAGGAATTGGGAGTGATCACCCTCCCAAGAGGTGAGTGGATACATGCTTATGATTTTAAATGAGAAAATACTTTATACTGATTTTACAAAATGTTTTAAATGAGTTTACGAATGTTTTAAAATTATTTTATGATTGTGGAATGTCCCAAAAGGAGATTTGAATCACCGAATGCATCCATGTGTTATTTGAAAAATGATGTGCCATGTTTATTGATTTGCGTTGAAGGCGATTGATGTGAACTTGTGTACTGAGAATTTGAATAACTGTTGGCACGTTTTGATATGTGATTTGATAATTGTGAAATGGTGCTGTTGGCACACCTTGGTATATGATGATTGCGAAATGGTGCTGTGTGCAAGGATAATGGCTATAGTCATTCCCTCCACGGACTGACCGGGGTGACGTGGTTGGGCTGTTATATTGGATGATGAGGTAGCTGGCTCGAGAGGTGCCTCTCGAATCCCTCCCTTCGGACTAGCCTCGGTTGCACCCAGGGAGGCCCGAGCCAAAGCCAAGGAAGGGGGTATTGTGTATGATTTATTGACATTGATGAGGAATCCCTTGGCGATTTCACCATTGGTCTGGGCCAAGCCTTTGGTGGAAAGATTTTGGCAACCCCGTGATTTTGAAAAACAAAAATGTGATAACTGGATGCATATGATTTAATTATCATGATTTGTTGAGATCTTGTTTATATTGAGATTTATTGATGTGACCGTATGATTTTGAGAATGATATTTGACATGTCCACAATCATCACTCATTTATTATCATAACATGCTATACACTCACTGAGTATTTCCCAATACTCACCCCTCTCTTTCAAACCTTTCAGAGGAAGTTCAGGTCTGTGACAACAGTTTGAGCTTGTTAAGAGTCATCCGCTGGCTTGTTAGGTATAAGAGCGATGTAAGGTTATTCTAGTTTGATTTGAAATCCATGGAAGAGAGACTTGTTCATTTTCTTTGAAATTTCATTTTGGTAAAAACTTATTGTATAAATGGGACATTTGGACTTTATTCGATTTTTGAAAGGCCGAGATGGCCGGATGCGTGCATGTGATTTGGGTTGGCCGGGTTGGCCTTGTGTGTGTGCTGATTTGAGTTAAATGGACCGGTGCATCATTTGATTGTTTTTGTTGAGAATTTTGGGTGGCTAGGATGGCCACATCGATGCGTGCATGTATAGGTTCCCACTCCCCGTTGTGTGCTGATGTGTACTCGTGCATGTACAGGTTCCCTCTCCCGATGTGTGCTCGTGTGTACGGGGGATGGACCGGATGGGTCCTTGCGTGTGTATTGTTATGTGATGTTTTCTGTTTTTGATGATTGGTGTAGAAAGAATTGTTGTGTTATTTTTGTAGCCTTGCGGAGTCGGTATATGGGGAGGTTACGCGTGTACCGAGACAACGCGTGGTGTCGTGTGGTCGATCCGAGGATCGGGGCGTGACAGCTTTAGTGGTATCAGAGCTTAGGTTTACGATTTTAATAGTTTGATGGTTTTGAAATGTTTTCAGATATTTCCAAATGTCCCGAACGTTTTTTATTTAAAGACTTTGAAATGTTTTATTTTTGAAAAAAGTTTAGATCTTTTAAAGATCTTCGAAGAATGTACAGAAACTTCCATGGATTTCTTAGGAAATTAGAAACATTCTTTTTAGGGGGTTAAGTATTAGTCTTAGCTTAACCCTTTGACTTAATCATAGCTTTTTGTTTTGTAGACAACTATGCCTCCACGAAGGAGAATGAGGAATCTGAATGAGATTCCTCCACCGGAGCACGAGGATGAGTCGTCTTCGTATGCTCTTCCTCCTTCTGTGTCCACACACCCGACTCCTTGCACCGGGATTCCAACTCCTCCTATTGCCGCACTCCAGCAAGTAATGGAGTGGTGGAGTACGTTCGGAGCACAGTACCAAGCTCCGTCTGAATATTCAACCCCTCCACCGGCTCCTTCAGTATCGGCTGTTGTATCTATTACACCAATAGCTCCTCCTCCTCCGGTTGTTACAACAATCGATCGCCCTACTGTGGAGTTGTCTAAATTGATAAAAGAGGCAAGACAACTAGGGTGTGAAACATTTGCAGGTACTTGTGATGCTTCAGTGGCCAAGGAATGGATTGGTCGAATTCAAGAGACTGTCTCTGATATGAGATTAAATGATGAGATGAAATTATGGTTGGCGGTAAAACTGTTGAATAAAGGTGCAAGGACATGGTGGGAGATGTGAAGGGTAGAACTCTTGTTCCTCCTACTTGGACAGAATTTCTTAGGGCCTTCGAAGAGAAATATTCCTCCCGATTCTATCAAGATCAGAAAAGAGAGGAATTCTTCAAATTAGCTCAAGGAAACAAGACGGTATTTGAGTATGAGACAGAGCTGAGAGAACTTGCGACTTATGTTTCGGAATTTATGAATTTTGAGGAGTCCTTGTGTTCAAAGTTTGAGTCGGGACTCAATTTGAATATCAGAGAGAAAATACCTATTACTAAGGGGCATACCTTCGAGGATATTTTGGAATTGGCGTTGAGAGCTGAAAAGATGGTTATTGAAAGAGGAAAGGTTAGAGAAGACCATGGGAAGAAAAGGAAGTCTAAATTCTCGGCGAGCCAAGGGTCCAAGAAGAATAGGAGCATAAACTTCTCTAGTGGAGTTACAGTTTCAGGGTCAAGGTCCGTTGGCTCTCCACAAGGCCAACAAATGCCAAGATTTGACACTCCTACCTCTAGTGCAAAGTCCAGGAGCCAGTCAGTGAAGCCAAAGAGAGAACCCTGCCGAAATTGTAAGAAACACCACTTTGGACCATGCCTTGAGCGTTTGAAATGTTTTCATTGCTGGAAAGTGGGGCATTTCAGAAAATCTTGCCCCGAATTGGGTTTAAGTGGATATAAAGGTCCATCGAATGTCTCTATGCCATCGGCTAGTACCGCTCCACAGACTGATATTGGGAGTAATACCATTGCTGCACCTTCTCAACGACCCTGATATAGCCGCAGGTAAATTCCTTAGAACTTGAACTTGATGATTTAGAGATTTGGATATAAATATTAAGTGATCATGATTGCATGATAATGAATTTAAGGAGAGATGATTTTGATGTCTTGAGATACTCATGGTGTTAGTGATAATTATATACCTTGATTGAAATTGGTAGAAATCGTCATTTGACTTCATTGGTGGTCAACTCATTGAGATTTTGAGTTGAGTTGTTTCCAAATTTAGAGATATTTGGGTCAACTCGTTGATAATTTGGTTAACTCTCTTATAGGAGATGTGAATGGACGGCTTTGATGCATATGAATGGGTTAATTGTTTTCAATTATGAATTATAAATTGAGTTTTGAAATGACTTTGCAAATGGATTCGAAATTGATTTGTGAAATAAATTTTGAAAGAGGATTAAAATATTTTGTGTGTATGGTGTGCCTGAAATGAAATTGCAAAATATCCATGACTCATGACTTTGAATATTGAACTATTTGCACTTGTTACATTTGGATACTTATGTGAATTTTGAAGAATAGCTATATCTTATATTTGAGAGTGTGAATCGATTGATAACTTAAGCTTAGGAACATGGTGCTGGAAAACCAATAATGACTAAGTCTTGCCACGGATCGAGGCCATGGAGGCAGCGTGGCAAAGGCTGGGTAGGAGAGTGATTTTGGACAGACCCGAAAGTTATTGAAAGGAAAATATAAAATTTGTTTATTGAATTGGAGAATATGAGTCATGGAAAATTTGATATGAATTTATGTTATTACAAATGATTTTGGCATTACACGGAAATGAGTTTTGATATATGTGTTTAGCACAACCACTTTCACCCTTCATTTATGCTCAATATGCCATGCCGTTTATTCACTAAAAAATTTCCATGCTTACTCCAGTCCTTCCTAATGTTCCTTAGAAGAATCTTAGATTCGAAACATGAATTTTGATTTCTAACAACGGCTAAAGTCAGATTCTAAAAAGCACAGATATGCATAACTAGTGAAACACGATAGTATTATTAAATGAGACTTCCAAAGGTAGGTACCTGTGATGAAAATGATTCGCTTCAGTAGGTCTTTTATTTTGTTTGGGGAATTAATATTACTTTAAATAGAATGATTGATAGTAGAGAGATTTTGTACGATAATGCATTGAGAAGATCTATATGTATCTAGGATATGTTTTGTTGATTTAATCGTTTTGGTGACGTGGCTTTGTTTAATGAAAGGTTTGTTTGTAACCCTAGGAAAGACTTATTGCTACTCATGTTGGGAGTTCCTTTAATATAATAATGAACAGTTGGATATTTAGAAAGAAATTGAAAAGGGAAAATTCAGAATTTTATCATTAGTTATGATTTTTTTTTTATTTTAGTAAATCGAGACCATCAAGCTGTTATGGGAGAGATCCAAGTAATTAGAATTTTATTTCTCTAATTTCTACCGGAATGGAGTCTTTGAGTCGATTAAAGTCGAGTGACAAATGGATGTGGTTGATTGAGTGAGTAAAGTTGAAGGGATCGAATATAGGAAACTGTTACATGATAGATCCATAAGCAAGGTGAGGTTTATGGGTAATATTTAAGATAGTTCAGATTAAAAGGAATTTGAATTCAAGTAGAGGTTTAAGTTTAGATAGAGTACAAATTTTAAGTCGCATGATTTCATTGAGTTTACTCTCTAGAGAGGTTAGCCAAAATGTATATGGCGGAGATTGTAAGGCACCACAGGATTTCGGTGTCAATTGTATATGATTATGACTCTCGATTCATATCTTGGTTTTAGGCCTAAGCGTAAGAGATTGCGGAACGGCAATACCCTATTGTTAATGTCTAATACGAAAACGATTAGGTGGACAAAGAGATTTGAGAACCCGAAGATACTATGAGAAAGCAATAATTACATCTTAATGTATAGTATTCTTTTAAATTTCGAGGACAAAATTTGTTTTTAGGGGGTTAAGTATTGTAACACCGAAAATTCGGTGTTAGAGATTTTGTAAATATCTCTATAATATAATGAGAAATTTTAAATTTTATTGATTTTTAATTTTGGGGTTTTAAATTGGGATTTTGGTATATTTAAAAAAAATATATATATATATATCCGTATTCCGATTTGAGGTACATTCTATGTTGATGACAAATTTAGAGTTTTAAATAAAATGAGAGTATAAATATATTTATATATATATTGATAATTGTTAATTAATTAATTAATTAAATTGTAAAAAAAAAAAAAAAAATAGAGAGGAGGGGGAGACGAAGCGTTTCAACATGAAACGCTGCGTCCCCGATTTGTCCCCAAATCGATTAGGGCTGAAGCCCTAATCGATCTCTTTCATCTCTCTCTCTACTCTCTCTCCCGTTGCTCTCTCTCTCACCCTCTTGATCTCCCTCCACCGCGAACGACCGCGATCCGCCATCTCTGCCGCTCGCCACCTTCAGTCGTTTTCTCTTTCTCTCTCCATCACTCTCTGTCTCTCCATTTCTCTCTATGATTTCTCTCTCTATTTCGTTTGCCTCTTTGTCTCCTTCCTTTGACATCTCTCTCTCTCTTGAATCTCTACTGTCTCTCTCTCTCGATTGAGTTCTCTCTCCCTCTCGCTCATCACTCTCGCCCTTTGTCTTTCACTCTTTGCTCACTCCCGCGCGCGATAGCCCCCTGTCTCCCTCCTCCCTCGCGCGCGACTGCTGGTTGCCTTCTCCTCCCTCGCGCGCGAATGCTGGTTGCCTTCCCCTCGCTCGCGCTGTCTGCTCGCTACCGAGGGCTCTTCTGCAACACGCGTTGAAGTCCCTAACTGCAGATCTTCGAAAGCCCTTAGACCATGACCTGTGATTTCTTCTCTACGCAAGTAAGAGCTGAATTCTAACCCTAGCTCTAGGTTTCGATTTCTCTTGATAATTAGGACTAATTGTTAAACTTTACTTCAGTCTAGGAGCATTGCAGGGCTCGAACAGCGTTGTGGATGCACGGAAGTTAGGGTTTTGGACTGCAGTAAACCCTAGGTGAGGTAAAATATTAACTCATTCGATTTAATTGGATGGATTTAGGGTAAATTAGGATAAGAAATGTTGTATATGTGTAGGATGTATGTTAGATTCAATTAGAATGCATTGTCTGATGATTTTATGTAATTATTTAGCTTAATTATAGGATTTTATATGGATTGGACTGTTCCGGAGGATAGAATCGTATTGACTTGATTATAATAACTTCTCTTAGAGTTTAATTTGACGAATGCATGAAAACAGTCGGAATTTGGGATTTAAGTTAAGGATCAATGCAGTCTTTATCATTTTAAGTTGTCCTGCATATAGGAAATCAAAATACAACTTCTGTATTATGAAAATAGACTTCAATACCTTGAAAATGACATATGGTTTGAGGAAATCGGATGGGAATCGAAAAGTGTATGATTTTTCAAAGATTTTTCCATTTCGTAGGAAATTTATCTATTTTAAGTGTATTTCGGACTTTGATTGGTTTTAGGGTTGAATAAGGTTTGATTTTGAATTGATTATTTATTTATAAGTGAAATGCAATCGATGACATTAGTGTATATCAAAAAAATTGAGGAATTAAGATTTGTACAAACTTAGGAAAAATGACAAACCCTAAAATAATTGGAAATTTGATGACAAATTGTGATGATTTGACTAGGTTGACCTTTTGGAGACTCGAAAGGAGTCATTTGGGGATTGATCGAGGAATTGGGAGTGATCACCCTCCCAAGAGGTGAGTAGATACATGCTTATGATTTTAAATGAGAAAATACTTTATACTGATTTTACAAAATGTTTCAAATGAGTTTACGAATGTTTTAAAATTATTTTATGATTGTGGAATGTCGCGAAAGGAGATTTGAATCACCGAATGCATCCATGTGTTATTTGAAAAATGATGTGCCATGTTTATTGATTTGCGTTGAAGGCGATTGATGTGAACTTGTGTACTGAGAATTTGAATAACTGTTGGCACGTTTTGATATGTGATTTGATGATTGTGAAATGGTGCTGTTGGCACACCTTGGTATATGATGATTGCGAAATGGTGCTGTGTGCAAGGATAATGGCTATAGTCATTCCCTCCACGGAGCGACCCAACGGGGTGACGTGGTTGGGCTGTTATATTGGATGACGAGGTAGCTGCGCTCGAGAGGTGCCTCTGAATCCCTCCCTTCGGACTAGCCTGGTTGCACCCCGGGGAGGCCCGAGCCAAAGCCAAGGAAGGGGGTATTGTGTATGATTTATTGACATTGATGAGGAATCCCTTGGCGATTTCACCATTGGTCTGGGCCAAGCCTTTGGTGGAAAGATTTTAGCAACCACGTGATTTTGAAAAACAAAAATGTGATAACTGGATGCATATGATTTAATTATCATGATTTGTTGAGATCTTGTTTATATTGAGATTTATTGATGTGACCGTATGATTTTGAGAATGATATTTGACATGTCCACAATCATCACTCATTTATTATCATAACATGCTATACACTCACTGAGTATTTCCCAATACTCACCCCTCTCTTTCAAACCTTTCAGAGGAAGTTCAGGTCTGTGACAACAGTTGGAGCTTGTGAAGAGTCATCCGCTGGCTTGTTAGGTATAAGAGCGATGTAAGGTTATTCTAGTTTGATTTGAAATCCATGGAAGAGAGACTTGTTCATTTTCTTTGAAATTTCATTTTGGTAAAAACTTATTGTATAAATGGGACATTTGGACTTTATTCGATTTTTGAAAGGCCGAGATGGCCGGATGCGTGCATGTGATTTGGGTTGGCCGGGTTGGCCTTGTGTGTGTGCTGATTTGAGTTAAATGGACCGGTGCATCCTTTGATTGTTTTTGTTGAGAATTTTGGGTGGCTAGGATGGCCACATCGATGCGTGCATGTATAGGTTCCCACTCCCCGTTGTGTGCTGATGTGTACTCGTGCATGTACAGGTTCCCTCTCCCCGATGTGTGCTCGTGTGTACAGGGATGGACCGGATGGGTCCTTGCGTGTGTATTGTTATGTGATGTTTTCTGTTTTTGATGATTGGTGTAGAAAGAATTGTTGTGTTATTTTTATAGCCTTGCGGAGTCCCGGTATATGGGGAGGTTCTGCCCGTATACCGAGACAACGCGGCGGCTGTCGCGTGGTCGATCCGAGGATCGGGGCGTGACAGCTTTAGTGGTATCAGAGCTTAGGTTTACGATTTTAATAGTTTGATGGTTTTGAAATGTTTTCAGATATTTCCAAATGTCCCGAACGTTTTTTATTTAAAGACTTTGAAATGTTTTATTTTTGAAAAAAGTTTAGATCTTTTAAAGATCTTCGAAGAATGTACAGAAACTTCCATGGATTTCTTAGGAAATTAGAAACATTCTTTTTAGGGGGTTAAGTATTAGTTTTAGCTTAACCCTTTGACTTAATCATAGCTTTTTGTTTTGTAGACAACTATGCCTCCACGAAGGAGAATGAGGAATCTGAATGAGATTCCTCCACCGGAGCACGAGGATGAGTCGTCTTCGTACGCTCTTCCTCCTTCTGTGTTCACACACCCGACTCCTTGCACCGGGATTCCAACTCCTCCTATTGCCGCACTCCAGCAAGTAATGGAGTGGTGGAGTACGTTCGGAGCACAGTACCAAGCTTCGTCTGAATATTCAACCTACATCCACGGACGAGGGAGAAGCAAATTTTCACTGAAGAAGAAAATTATCAATACCTTAAGAAAATATTTTCAGACCCCAAATTATCACCATACAAAAGAGATAATGAACCCCTTTGGCAATGGATGTGGGATTTGAAGAAGCAAACAAAAAACAAAGGGAGTGTCCCTTTTCGGTGGGGGACAGGACGAGACACCTAAAAATTTTCAATTGACAGATTCCGGAAGCCTTAATACTAGATTGAAAATCTTTTGTAAATGAATTAGATTTAAGTTCTTTCTGCACTAATGCTTCTGAGCAAGTGATGTTAATGAAAAATAAAGATTGCAAAGCCATTGGAGATTATACTAGATTCTGGGGCATTATTGACAGCGAAGAAAATTCAGAGAACTCCAAGGTTCTTCCTCTTTTTTATTTTTTATTATTGCTTTGTATGCCTGGTCTGCAATGAAGACCTGTCTATGCAGGGGACCTACATCTTCGTCTTCTGCTAACACGGCAAGATAGGAAGCAGAGATGGGTTGATGACTTTGATCATTTTCATCGGTTTGTAGATATCTGGGGAACTCTAAGTGCTTGTATGGTCTTTCTCTTTTTCTCTCTTGTTTCTTCAAGAGCGTGAATTTTAAGTGATGTTAAATCCCGCCACAAAGCTCACCCTTCCTGTAACGACAAAATATAATATCATTTAGTCATCTTGTAACTTAGTCATTACTTTGTATTAAGCTTAATTTGATACCCTATTATGCTTATATTTTAATCATCATTTGAAAGGTATAACCAATAATCATTTAATTATTAGTACTATGGAATTTGTTATTTGCAAGCAAGTAAATTGAGACAAACAAGTTTTATTTTTTTCCATACATTTTATGCGCTAGTGTTTCAGGACAAGTGATCTACTTTCCAATGTTCAATTCTGGGGTATTATTCCTGGCAATGAAAATTCAGAGATCTCTACTGGGCCATGTTCAAGATTCTTCCTCTCTCTCTCTCTCGGTCTCTCTGTCTCTCTCTCTGTCTCTCTGTCTCTCTCAATTGGCCCATCCGATCTGCATCGAAGAATTGTTTATGCCATGCCGCAATTGCTTTTACCAGAAAAAAATCGTGTCTAGCACGGCAAGATAGGAAGCAGTCATGGGTCGATGACTTGGTCATTTTCATCAGTTTGTAATCAACAGGGTGCTCTAAGCGTTTCCTTGGTGAGACTTTGGAGTCACTGATCCCTTTTTAAAGGCAAGGACTTCCTAAAACAATGTGGAAAATTAGCTAGCATATGTCTATAAATAGTACTTGTTATATGTAATAGGAGAGCATCAAAACCAAAACTTGGTGAATTAGTAGTCCTTTAAACGAGTTCATGGCTCTTATAAGCTTTACTTTGATTTCATGTTTGTTGATTTTATCATGTTCATCGTATTGTGAAGCAAGGCCACCTCATAAAGCAAAGCCAGCTCATGAGGATTCGATGTATTATTATACTGTTGATCCGCAAACATTGTTGCTAAAGACCACCTGCCCATACTCTGAAGGTAAAATCTCTCTATAATATTCTAAAATTTTTCAGAAACGCTTAATGTGTACATATACATGGTTATATGCATAGCGTTTTCATATATCTCTTAAAGCTTATCGTTTACAACTATCTAGTATTACAATTCTACTGTGTTGAGTGTAAGTAGGTCTAATAATCATTTTTTTTAAAAAAAAAAAATTAAAGGAGACACGTTTTGGAGTGAGGTAAAGTTGGCTCAAACTTTGATGAAATTTATATCCATACATATATGTATTCATGCATGAAAAATATGTACATAAGGGTAGGAAGAGGCAACCCGCAAAGCAATCCTCTCTGGGTGTAATCGTAAGGGTCCCCACGTGCAATGAGATGTTCAGTTTCAGCATTAGCAGTCTACTACATCAATTTCAAACTTTTGCAGAAAGTAGATTAGACAAGAGTTAGCTTTGTCTGAAATGGCTTTGATCTTTGTCTAAAAAGACTCTGTTTTTGGATGAAAAATAAAAAGCTCGGCTCTCAATTCAAGCATTTCTTTTCCGTAAAGATGTCTGATCTTTTGGGTATAACAGAGCAGCAAAATGAAAAGCCGCAAAAACCAAAAGCAATGGGAGCACGCTTGTCTCTGAGAAGAGAGAATCTGCCCAATGTAGAACAACTATCTTTACACGATGAAGAGAGAGCCAGCTACATCAATGGCCATGGGAAGAAAACTCTCACCACCAACAGCATCGATAGATCCCAATCAGCATCGCATTCCTCTGATTCTACAGGAAATGGAAATTTCTACACTAAATTAGCCTTTGGCACTCCAGAACAAACTGAGTCCTTAATCATTGACACTGGCAGTGATCTTACTTGGATCCAGTGTCAGCCATGTACATCCTGCTACGAGCAAAAAGGGCCTATATTTGATCCTTCCAAGTCATCTACTTATTCCAACACATCATGCATCTCTGGCAGCGAGAATATTTATGATCAACGTTATAACGATAAAACTTATTCCAGGGGGGTGTATGGATGTGATAAACTTGCATTGTCTCCCTATGATATTCAAAACTTTCAGTTTGGCTGCGGTAGGGACAATAGCCCTGGCTTCGGAGAAAATGCAGGCATTTTAGGACTTGGAAGAGGTAAATTATCTTTGATGTCTCAAGCTGCTTCAAAATTCAACCAGGTTTTCTCTTACTGTCTCCCAAAAGATTGCTCAAAGGGATATCTCTTGTTCGGTCAACAAGCAGTGGAGAGCTCGGCTTCGCTTAAGTACACACCACTACTTCAACCCTCTGCAAGAACTTATTACTATGTTGAACTTGTTGGTATAAGTGTTGCCGACAAGAAATTGAATATTTCTTCTTCGGTGTTGATGACAATGGGAAAACGTACTATACTCGACTCTGGAACGGTGATCACTCGCCTGCCTCCAAGTGTCTATGCAACACTGCGGTCCACTTTCAATAGCTTAATGTCAATATACCCTTCTGCTCTGAAGCTTGAGATTTTGGACACATGCTATAATCTTGAGGAGCAAAACTCGGTTTCCATACCAAAGGTAGTTTTGCACTTTGGAGGGGGGACTGATGTGAGTCTGCAACCACATGGAATTGTTAGGACAGGTAAAAGCTTGTCTCAAGTTTGCTTGGCTTTCGCTGCGAATCATCATGAAGGCGATTTTGTGATTATTGGGAATACTCAACAACTGTCTATGCAAGTGCTTTATGACCTAAAAGAAGGGAGAATTGGGTTTGGTAGAGTTGCTTGTTAAGGTTGAGGATTAAGATCACAAACTATATTTTTGAGACATATAAGCTCGTGCAAAGTATCATAAGGCTTTTTCTAGGAATTGACTGGCCATCAAGAAGTTTCTTGAGACATAATTATCCAATAAGATGCATGTAAGAAGATGTTTACGCCCAGATAATAAGAGGCTTTCTCTCTGTGTAACTTACCTCACCTTGTTTCATGTTGTTCAGCTGGCAGTGTTCGAAGTTCAAGGAATTATATTATCTCATGGTGTCAGAATTTAGCGCGTATTCGCAAATGGTTGTTAAGCAATGCTATGTGACACAAATTGGGAGCTTTGCAGCACTGCCTTTACCATACCATAATTCATAAATCTAATCTTTTATTAGTACATGGGTGTGCTCCTAAAGATTGCACTTTCTCTTCCACAGCATTATAAACTTGATGCATTTTCTAAACATTTTCCTAAAGGAACTAAGTAGAGCACTTTGGCTAGGTACCGCCAAAGGGAATACGCTCGAATAGCTCATGGTCATGGAGCAAAGTGCAGCATATGCATTAAATGTCCTTGGGGTCCAATGATAATAAGAACTACTTTCTTCACTTGAGGTCTTGAGTTTGAGTCCCATATCCCTCTTTTAGAGTAATGCCCTTCTTTGTCATATCATCTGGCTTCTTCTTTGACGCATCCGGTACATGTGCAAAGTAATGCAACCAAACATTTCATGTAGCACAAACAAGAGTTTCAGCCCGAAACGTTTTATGCAACCGCTTATTATGCAATATGCATTTAACAATATCCATTACTGTTGTCTTTTTTCTTACTGTCTCTCCATTTTGCTAAGGAGTATATCTAGCGGTTAAATGATGTTTAATCTCATGCTTTGCCAAAAAATAATGCCTTTCTTAAAATTTAATGGGACACTTTGTTTTTCAACATGTTAAAATTTTTAAACACATCACATGTCTAGGATTTATGCTTTAGAAAACGAACCCATGCCTTTCTACTGAAACCATCAATAAAAATTAATAAAAACCTCTGAAGAACATAAATCAGAGTGAACCAATCCAAGCTGCCTGCTAGCCCTCCACGCTTGCCCTTTATTAGTTAAAACATGTATATACTTCTTTCCTAAAAGTCTCACAAATAGCACGAAGAATAACAACTAGAGTTAAGCCAAAAATTCACTCCACATCAGCAAGAAATCTATTACTATTATGTCTCGACCTTCAGATCGAGTATGCGATAAACGTCACGTTATCTCGGCATACAGGTAAACCCTACCCATATACCGGAATAGTGCTAGGCAATCATCGATATCCATTTATTTTTTAAATATAATTCAACAAAATCAAAGCAAGCTGGCGTGCACTCATTTAAATCCAACAAAACCACAGATAATAAAATAAATCCCTACTCAAAAGATCTAAATCAAATTTCTATCAAACAAATTCTCAAAGAAAAATCCAAAAAAAATAAAAAGGGTAGGTTCTCGTTTTGAGTTTATAAAACCATATTTAAATCATAAAACAAATAAACATAGTACAAAATTTGATTTCTCAAAATAATTACATGGTGTACTTCTATTTGGATTTACTAATACCTTAATCAAAAGAGAACTATTAGCTAAAAAAGTCCAACAAAACAAATTTAAATCACTCTAAGCATCCAAAAGTCACAATTAGATTTCCTTGATAAAAATGGAAGATGAAGGGGGTGAGTATAAAAGTATACCCAGTGAGTGATATACAAATTGTATAAAAATAACATTTTGTATAGTGGATATATTAAATGCAAATATATTTCAAACTATCATATCGTTCATAAATTTGTTTAATAAAAATAATTTCAAATCATTATTAACAAAACTATCATAATTCACAATCATCATAATTCAATTTTATATGCATGCAACCAATTTACATTTTCATACACGGGCAACCAAAAATCAGTATTCCCAATAAATGTTTTCCTCGACCTAAGGTGAAATCGTCAATGGTTCTAGTAATTTACATTTAAAAATGTCTTCATTCTTGATATTAGTTTTGGATTTCGTTGGTGGTGCAACTAACTGTCTCATATCCTTTAGATGACATGTTATTTGATCATGAATATACTGTCGCGCTCGACTACATCCATCTCTATTAACTTTACCACGTCACCTTGTCGAGTCGCATGGTGGCTGAAATTGACTAGTCATTTTTTAGGGATCGACTATTCCCCCACAATCCCTTTACACCGTTCCACAAAAATTATAAATCAATTTCATCTGCCATTAGTTTAACAATATCTCAATAGCATTCAACACATCAATGTGTTCATTATCAATAAGTTAGCATAGCACATTTGTTTATTTCACATATATAGGATGTATAAGAGCTTAAAATTTAACCGTTGGAGATATTCCACACAAACTAAATCATATAAATTTAAGATTCAAAAATTATTTAGAAAATTCAATAAAAGTATTTTTGATAAAAACAATTTTTTTTTTATTTAAGTACAAGCATAAAATCACTCATCTCTTGTGATGGTGAATATTCCCAATTCCTAATTAATCCAATGATAATCCTTTTTCGGGTTCAAATTATTTATCTTAAGACAATAAACACAATTTTGATGTTAAATCACATCTATTGCTAAGGTTTAGGAATTTTTCCCAATATAGTATAACTGTAAATTTTTCAAAATTCATTAATCAAAGTTCTAATTCCTTTAAGTATGACTCATTGGCAATTGTATTCCATTACTATTCACAAATTTCTCAAAAAATTCATCATCTATAAACCCTAGGTTCAAATTTCCAAATCAATTCTCACAATCCAATTTTGATAATCCAATTTCATGTTAGGAAACATAAATCTAGGTTGAGAGGGTAAAATTACTTCTAGAAAATCCACAAATTTCGTTCGAGATCAAGTTTTTTGTCCAAACCCTAACATTCTTTTTCAACAAAAATCCCAAAATTTCAAGTATAAAAATTAAATTCATGAGTAATGAAACTAAATCCTTGAAGGTAACGAGAAAATTACCTTAATTCTACGAGGATTCGAGCTTTAGATGTTAAGCCATGAAAACCCTAGCTTTTTTCCCTTTTTTGCTCAAATGCTAGGTTTTTCTCTCCAAATTTATCTTGATCTAAGGATTTAATTGAGGGTTTGAAAATTTTATGGAGTGGGCTTAATGAAAGTGAAATTAATTTCAAGAGAGATTAAGAGAGAATGTCGAGAGGAAAAGTGAGGTGAGGGGGAGTCGAGAGGGAGAAGAGAGTCGAGTGAGAGGCTAGAAATGAATTGGGCTCTGTTGAAGTGTATTTATAATGTACATTGAAATTACCATCTTACCCTTTATAATTTTAAGTCACATTTGAGTTTGAATGACATTTTGGTTATTTCATAGTTTTTCAATATACACAAGTTGATTTACATGCCTCACAAATCGACTTGTGTGTCTAGGGCATTCAGAGGTCAAGTCTGTTTGTGATATAGGTGAATCGACTTACAATTGTGAAATCAAGTTTGACTTGAGCATTCCCCTTCTAATGCCAAGTCGATTTGCTAATATCAAGCCTCAGAATCCTCTTCTGAAACACTAACCAAGTCAACTTGTAAATGGGCACAAATCGACTTGTCATGTTCAGCTTTCAAAAACCTTGTCTACTGTCTTACCAAGCTATTTGTTTAATTGTACAAATCGACTTCGCGTATCTAATTCGCAAAGATTTCTTTCTGTATACTGTCAAATCGACTTGTTCCATTGCACTAGTCGATTTGCCTCTTTCATTTTCCTTATATAAGTTGATTTGCCTCTTTTTCATTTCCTCATGTAAGTCTATTTGCCTCTCTTGTATTTCCTCATTCAAGTTGATTTGTCACCCTCACAAATCAATTTGTCTCTGACAACCCTCACAAACTCGTATCAACTTACAAGTGCATAAATCAACTTACTTCTCACAATCAAATATGGACTTACAAATCCAACTTGTGTAAATGCACATATCAACTTGTCTCTTCGTTAATGCATCCAAAGGAATTTGAACCCATGCACTCAAGTTTCTTCAAAAATTTTTACACCATCAAGCTATTCAATTTTTTCAATACATTAATATCAATTTAATTACAAATCATTTCCTAATTCTATGAATGACAAAAGTTGAAAATTCAAATACCGAATTTTTCGATGTTACATTTCAAGTACAAAAATCAATTTACAATTTGATTTCTTTAGGTATTTTATAAAGAAATTAAATGAAAATTTTTTAATATCGAATTTTCGATGTTACAAGACTTTATCATCTAAAAAGAAATTTCATCATCGAAATTTTAAATACCAAATCATACATCAAGTAAGAGGGGATATTGTTTCTCTCATTGATTCTTCGGGTTTTCCACTAAAGTAAGCAATGCAGTCCCTCCTTGATTAAGAACTTTACTTATGTTAACACCAAAGGCATCACCAATACTCACAAAGATGTTTTTTTTTTTTTTTTTTTTGAAAGGCTACAAATCTCATTTAGTTACCTTGGTTATTTTAACCTATTATACACAAAAATGTCATATAAGTATATCATAAAATTTTATTTTCTAAACACCACATATGAATTTCCCTTTACTAAGTGGCCTAAGCTCTTATCTGCTATATCTAATACTTTTGAACTATTATTCCAATTTGAAAATTCCCTATTTTGTTTTCTTCTATCCACTTCCAATCACATTGTCAGATCTAACTCAAATTCTACCAAAACCATCCATGGAAGCAACATAAATAGAAACTATCAAAAATCAATATAATCCTAATTTCCAAAATTTCTCATTTTGTGGATGTTGTGATATCTATGTATAATTGTTTTAGCTTGACCATTTGCATTCTCGATTCACCACAAAAAAAATAATTTTTAGTTACGGAATTAGCGACGAAAAAATGAAAAAAAAATCATCACAAAAAATATATGCGATGAACTTTGCGACAAAAAAAAAATCCATAGCTAATACAGCGTCCTAAAATTTAGCGATGAAAAATTTTATATTTGTCCAAATTTGCGATGATAATATTATGTTGCAAATTTCGCCACAAATTAGCGATGAATTTAGTGACGGACTATAATCCGTGACTAAATTTAGTGACGGATATGAGATTTTAAGGCTAAATTTAGCAACGGATTCTTCAATCTGTGGCTAAATTTGGTAATGAATTTAGTAACGAACTTTTTGCGATGGATTTATCGATGAATATATAATTAAATTTAGTGAAGGATTCCATAATCCATGACTAAATTTAGTGATGAACTTTTTGCAACGAATTTAGTGACGGATCTTAGTGAAAATTTAACAACGAATTTGAAAATTTAGCCAAAAAATTTTAATATTTTTAAATTTTTTTCTTATTAAAAAAATGTTCTATCCAACCAATATAAATATTAAATTTAATCACGAATATCTATCCAATAAATCGAAAAAAAAATTTCAATCCAACCAACATAATAATCAGATTGAAAACATCTTTTGAAAACCAATAAACTCGATATTGTCTGTAAATGTTCAAGCTTCCAACAAAATATCAATAGAAACAAAATCAAACAAACATCAATCCAGTATGTAACATTTCTCATGAATAGGCTACAGACCATCCCTTTGACCAAAATGATTATATATAAGGAAAAATACATTTTGACACATGAATGGTGTGTGAATTAATAAACAAATAGGGTACTAAATCAATATTTTCTTTGTTACCATATTTTGTATAAAAAGAAGTGAATCCATCATATTTTATATCCAAAAAAAAAGAACATGATTCCCACTAACATATAACGATCAATAACTATACAAGAATACATTTTATTTCCATCTATCTCTTATATGACATATAACGAGCAATTACTATACAAGAACAAGAGTGAACAAGATTATAAGTGGAGAAGCAATCACTTAGGAACCTAGACCTATCTTAAAAATGCAAAACAACAAAAGGAAAATCAACATGGTTCCCACTAATTACATCACTATTTACTTGGATAATGTTAGAAAAATTCAAGGCATGTATTGTGGTCCACCCAAAAGAAAGGAAACAAAACATCACAAAGTTGTCAGCTTCATTGAGTTTCCAACCACTTTCAAACACTAACTATGAGCAACTTCTAGAAAGAAAAGCCTTAACAACACGGGAAATTAACAAAATTATATCACCAAGCATAATTACCTTAGGAGCAGCCTTGGGATATTTTTTAGGCAAATACCTAATTTTTTTTTTTTGGGGGGGGGAGGGAACTGACCTCTTGCAAAGTCAGGCCACACGTATGATCTGAAACTGCTCGCTTCATTCTGCAAGACTTTAAGTAGTTGCAATATAGATAGAGCCACGGTTAGGTGCCAATCAAAGGCTATTGCTCATGTAACTGGAAAATCTGAAGAAAGACTTCCAAGGTACAAGTAGAACATAAAGAGAAGAGGACAATACAATAATAGCAACAATTATAAAGAAAAAGAAATCATTACTCTCTTATAATAACTTAATTTGGCTTGATGGTGATCACCTTCTAAGAAGAATGCAGAAAATCATGGTAATCCATATGTTCCTAAAAGAGAATGCTGTTCAGTAAAATGCAAGCTAGAATATTTTACAGGGCTAACAACATATGCTACCAATAAGTCACTCACCTCATGGTGAAACAAAGGTAAAAGGATAACATCACGACTAGGGCTCACACAAGAAGCAATTTTATCTTTAACGAATTTCTTGATTTGAAGCTTGCACAGATATGTAATGCAGGTAAATTTCTTAAGTTTTAGAAGAAAGTGCTTTAAGAGCTACGAGGTGTAATCTGAATTGCATAACCAATCAAAATTCTATCACTTCTTGAGAGAAGTATACAAAAAGAATGGCAATAGATACACATCTTTGGCTTTAAATCAGATATCTCCATATGTACTAAGTCATAATCTACCAGTAGAGACAGAGAAAAAGCATCTGGAGGCTACAATAGAGACCTTATTCTTTTTGTAGTCTTGTGGTGTGGGCTTTATTATAGAAAGAAGGCATAGGAGTTGCTTTAAAGTTCAGTCTCTTACTAAATTGCTTGATTTCAGCTTCAATCTTTCCTGCAATCCATAAAATAAGTCCCATTAATTGTTTTTTCCAGTATATGAAAGATGAAAAACTAAAGCAAAAGTTCAGAAAGAAGATGCATAAAATGAAATTAAATCCAATTTGACCAATATTACACTTTTTTCCCAATAAAAAGTAATGTACCTACTTTTTTGCTGGGATTTCGTTTAGCTTAGCCTTCTTGGCTTGCATTTTTTCTTCTAGCTTTACATAGAACTGAATTGGATAAATTGCAATAAGGATTTGTTAGCCACCAAGATAAGACATTTAGGTATGATGGAAATCCTTAGGCCAAAGGGAAAATATCTATTAAGACATAAGTCAGAAAAATACATTTGAAGTAGCAAATTCAAGTTCATAAATGTACAAATGGAATCGATCCCCTATTACCCTGTTGGCTGCTGGTATCCAACCCATGCATTCTTGAAACCTAGATATCCACCAGCAACAATCACAAATATGATGGCACATACATTTACAGTTGTAACGACTGCCTGAGCTGTTGTACTTTGCATAAAATAAGCATTTGAATTGTAAAAAGAATCACCAAATCCTTTACATCTATCAACATTCTCTCCTAGCAAAAGAAGAAAAAAAGAAAAAAAACAATGAATTGTAGGATAAGGAGTGGAGGAAAAGGTCTAGCAACCACCTCTTTTATTCCCACATACAGAAGTCCCATAACTATCAATACTAGAATTGTTGCACATGGGTCAACCACATTTTTCCAAACATTTTTTCAAACCCAACTAGAAAGCACACAAGAACTCTGTTTTCATGAAATTAACTAAATAAGTTAGAGAGAGAGGGGAAAAAAAAAACCAAATATTCATAATATACATAAGCCACAAGAAAAAAAATACTAGCAAAAATAGACCAAGAAACAATTTCCATTAGAATAATGGACAAAAATGGATTAGAATCCAAATTCAATGGATCAGAATCCCACAAAATGGTATCTGGTAGGACCGGCCCAGGACAAATAGGAAGCTAACTAGAAGGCTCTTTGACAACTCAAAAGACAAATAATAAAATATAGAATTTAAATTAATAAAGAAAATAAAATGACAGAATTTAAATAAAGAAAAAAGATAAAAATTTATGTGATTCGGTCAAATAGACCTATGTCCACGGGCAAGGGAGGAGCAAAATTTTACTAAAGAAAGAGATTACAAATGTCTTAGGAAAATGTTTCTATGCACCAAATGATCACCATACAAAAGAAATAGCAAAATAAGATCTTAAAAGATCGCAACACATTTTACTAACTCATTTGAGTTGGTGATGTTTTAAACTTACCCAAGGTTATATATATATATATATATATATATGTAGAGATCTTCAAATTGGGGATTCTTACTAAAGGCGATGTAGGATTTGAACAAAGACAAAAAATGTCTCTTTTGGGTGATGTGGGACACGCCATCCAATAAATCTCTACCATGACAAGTTCCAATATTAATAAATAACAAATTTAAATATACTTCACCTTCTCCATAAAAACCATAATGGGCTAATCAACAGCAACAGATACGAAACAAAATAAATCCAAACACTACTTGAATTTATAAACTGAAGGAGGCTTCATAAACAAATCTGTAAAATTGTCATCTGTATTCGAACAAATGTTTTCACACACCATATTGCCAACTGCACTAAAATATGGAATCTGTGCCAAATGCTTCTCATCAAATGTCTGAGCAGCAAATAACCGAAAAAGGCTAACAAACGGAGTATTCACGATCTTAGCAATTTTCATGCCAAAATTTTTAAAATAATTATTTTGGGTCAAGAATAATTCTCCAATTCTACGATTTACCTTAATTTCCAAACCAAGAATTTTCTTAACTGATTTCAAATTTTAAATAACAAATTCACTGATTAACTACAATTTCACTAAATTTTTTCTTTTGCTTATTTTTTAACTTAAAACAATTAGACTTAATGTGCTCCAATTTGTGACAATAATTGCACAACAAATTTTATACTTAGATCTATTATTCTCAAATTCTGTTTTGTCAGTTCTGCTCTTAACAACCAAACAATCGGCTTGACCACTGCAAATTTCTGCAGTAATATCCCTATCAATCTACTCCTTAGATTTTAATGCGGATTTTATTTCTTGATACGAAATGGTTTCTTTACTATAAATCATAGTATCACGAAAAAACTTAAAAAATTAAGCAAAAGAACACAATAACAAAAGAGCTCTATCCTCATCATCAATTTTTGAATATATATTCTCCAAATTCATAATAACAGATTAAATTTATCAAGATGAGAGAGTATAGATGTACCTTCTGCCATACGCAGCATATACAGACTTTGTTTAAGATAAAACCTATTCACAATTGTCTTCTTCATATACAAAGCTTTGAACTTATCCCATATAGCCTTAGATGTAGTCATCATAGCTACCTCCCGCAAAACCTCATCAGAGAGGTTCAAAGTAATTCTAGATCTCACCATTTTATCTATCACAACAAATTCTGAATCTGTCATATTGGCTGGTTTAGCCTTTACTCATTGTAATGCCAAATCAACTCTGTCTTGAACCAAAATAGCCTCCATTTTAAGTTGTCACATACCGAAATTGACATTCCTGTCAAATTTTTTAACCACAATTTTTCTTATTGTTATGTTGTCAAAAAATAATTACCTAAAAACTCCCTCAAATAGCTAAAATAGTTCTAATATCAGTTTGTTAAGACCGGCCCAAGACAAATAGGAAGTAAACTAGAGGGTTTTTTGATAACCCAAAAGACAAATAATAAAATACAGAATTTAAATAAACAAAAAAAATAAAATGACAGAATTTAAATAAAGAAAAGAGATAAAAATTTACAGAGTTTAGTCAAATAGATTTACGTCCACGGGTGAGGGAGGAGCAAAATTTCACTAAAGAAGAAAATTACAAATGTCTTAGGAAAATATTTCTAAACTCCAAATGATCACCATATAAAAAAAAATAGCAAAATGAGAATTTAAAAAACCGTAACACATTTTACTAACTCACTTGGGATGGTGATATTTTAAACCTACCCAAGGTTACACACACACACACACACACATATATATATATATATATATATATATATATATATATATATATGATCTTGAAATTGGGGCTTCTTGCTAAAGGCAACGTGGGATTTGGACAAAGACAAAAAATGTCTCTTTTGGCCAATGTGGGACACGCCACCCAACAGTGTCTGTATATACCTCGCCCTTACTGTCACCTCTAACCCTTCTAACTCGAACAAGTTCCAATAGAGTACCTATCGATAAACATCCTGTACACCCATAAGATATAGTTAAACCAGTATAAAACATCGAAAGGATGGATCTTAGTCCCTTACCATTTTGGGGTTCAGCTCTGGAATGTTTATCTTCACCTGTTGATTGAGAGAACATCAGGATAAGAGCATTTTACAGATTACAAAACCACAAACACATAAGTGAACCTAGATTTTCGCTTTCCCAAATAGATTGACCAGGTGAACCACAATTCTAGCTCAATCCAACACATGCACATCAAGAACATGATCCCAAAAAAAGAAAAAAAAAAGGAAAAGGAAAAGGTAGAACAGCGGCATGTCATTTTTAGAATTGTTAGAATTAAACGTGACTCATACACGCAGCGGAAGTGATAAATAAAATTTCAAAACCGTAAAAGATTAAATTTGCGATATACCTCAATCGGTGATGCAGAAAATCTCCGGAACCGCAAACTTAAGAAAATTCTCACGATCTACTTCGCTGCCGGGACGATAATCACAAATCAAAAAATCGTCACAAATCCATGACGTCTCGACTCCTAATCCGGTGATATAAACGTCATAGAAAAGCAATCCCTCTCTTTTCCCCTAGAATAGTTTTTTCAGATCTCATATAGGTTAATTCAAAACCTATTTTTAATTATACCAAGCAATTCAATCTCCCATGACTGATTTTTGAAAGGTGATTTAACACCGGGAGACAAATAAGGAAATATTTCTTATTTTTAAAGATGTCCCAACGTGGACATTCCTTATTTGGAAGATGCCCCAACGTGGGCATTGATTTCTTTCCTTCATCTCCTACTTGCACACGATGACATTCTTATGATTATCTCGAAATCACAACTCATGTGATCTCTACACATCACCCTACTGGATTTTCATACGGAATTGGACGTCGTGCGACTAGTGAGTACACCTGCAAATAAAAGACTTCTCGATGCACCTGTTACGATGATCGAGTAGTCAACGTCAATACAAAAATAAAACTCGCAGTACCCCAAATCCAAGACTAATTACATCCATCGAGCTACTTTCCTCATCGAAAGTAATCCCCAGATATCGCTCGACTATGTACCCACTATTATATTCAAATCCCTACATGGATGAGCATAAAAGACCGGTCGGTAAATATAAAACAGTGATGCAATGTCAATTGGTCTTCCTTTTTCCAAACTCGAATCTATTAGTCCCAACTCAACTGCTTTCCTAGACCTGTCCCTCAGACCTCAATTTATCTTCCGGGCCATTGGTAAACAGACTAAAGTAGCAAACACTGAATCAGAATCTCAAGAAACAACCGAAAGTAATAAAGGCATAAGAGATCCCACTCAATGGATCTCGGGTCTCACACAGTGGGGCTCAGGGATAAATATCAAGTCATTGTCTCAAATAATATATAACTCCCACTATCCCAAGTCGTCTTTTCACACGTGGTATGAAACACGTGCCATAGTGTTATTTCTCCATCTCTCAAAAAGGGTATATGCTAGATTTCTCTAACACTGTGCAGGTGTGGGGACTCAGTCTACACATAAGACTTTACCCAGAGATCTCAGAGAGAGTACCTCATGAACTATCACAAATCGCAGGCGATATCCGAGATCTCAAACCTGGCTTCTCATAGGTAACATGGATGTGGGTACATCCATGTCGGTCATATCGCATATAACCTCATTCTGAACACGTATCAGGGTGACTTATGTTCTAGCAGGGCCACTCTCAAAGCCTCTTACAGCTAGAAGCTGCCTCATCCCGGCTCACTCAGAGCTGGAGGTGGTCACTCGTGTAAGAGAGTCGACCTCGCCTGCCTAACATATCTATTATCACATCACAAAATATATATATGACAATAAAAGCAAGTGCATTAAATGAAAATATAACACAAAAGTGACTGAATAATGCACTATAATCATATATATAGAAAATCAATAAGTATCAATGTCATTAAAAAGTACAAACTGAGAAATGTCAAAAGATATTCAAACCCAATGACTCTCTATGCCCTAGAAAAGAGTCTCTAGTAATGGGTTTGGTAAAGGAGTCAGCCACCATGCTGTGTATCGAAATGTACTTGACGGTCACTTCACCCTTCTCGATGATGTCTCTAACCCAATGGTATCTAGTGTCAATATGTTTGGTCCTACAATGAAACTTAGGGTCTCGTGTATAAGTGATAGCGGTCTGATTATCACAATAAATCATTACTGGCCTCCCACTATCCGCTACAATCCCTAAGTCATCAAGTAGTCTCCGGAGCCAAACGCACTCCTGAACTGCAACTGAGCATGCCACAAACTCAGCCTCCATCATCGATAGAGCAACACAAGTTTGCTTTTTACTACTCCACGAAATGGCCCCGCCATTGAGCAAGAAAGCAAATCCCGATGTCGATTTGCGCTTATCCAAATCGCCTCCCTAATCGACGTCTGAATAGCCCATAAGGCGTAAATCGCCTCCCCCGTAACACAGAGAGAGGTTTGTAGTTCCCTTAAGATATCAGATAATCCTTTTCACTGCTCTCCAGTGATCCCTTTCAGGATTCGCCTGATATCTACTCACCAGACCGACTGCATAACATATGTCTGGTCTTGTACACAACATTGCGTACATTAAACTTCTCACCGCATTGGAGTAAGGTACTTTATTCATTTCCCTTACTTCTTCCTGAGTTTTCAGACATATTTTTAGGCTCAGGCCTTCACCTTTGGCGATCGGAGCATCTATGGGATTGCAGTCACTCATCCCAAAACGCTCGAGAATTTTCATGATGTAAGTCTATTGTGAAAGAGTCAACATCTTTCTCGAGCAATCCCTCTAGATCTGAACTCTGAGAATGAACTCAGCTTCACTCATGTTTTTCATGTCGAAACTGGATGACAACCATGCTTTGATGGTCATTAAATACTGAATGTCGTTCCCAGCTAACATTATATCATCCACATATAGCGACAGGATCACAAAAGAGTTATCGGACAGAATTAGATAGACACAATGATCCTCCTCGACCATCGTAAAACCGTAAGATATCACCTCCTCGTGAAATCTTAGGTACCAATGCCTGGATGACTGTTTTAGGCCGTATATCGACTTCCGAAGTCAACAGACCTTATCCTCTTGACCTACTAGAATGAATCCCGGGGGCTGTTCCATGTAAATCTCCTCATCCAAATTCCCGTTAAGGAAAGCGGTCTTTACGTCCATCTGGTGTAACTCCAGATCCATATAAGCGACAATCGCCAAAAGTAAACGGATCGAAGTAAACTTGCTACTGGAGAGAAAGTCTCATCGTAGTCAATACCCTTTGTCTGTGTGTAACCTTTGGCTACAAGACGGGCTTTGTACCTCTCGATCGATTCGTCGGCCTTTCTTTTGATTTTGAGAACCCACTTGTTCCCAATGGACCTTTTTTTCTCATGTAAGTCAACTAGGTCCCAGACCCCGGTGACCCTCATTGATTCCAATTTCTCGTGCATGGCCTGTAACCATTAGTCCTTTGCTGAACCCTCGAGAGCCTCCTATACGGTCCTCGGCTCTTCTTCGTCCTCAGGAGTCATGATGAGGATCTCATCCTCGATCGGGAAACGGCGACGAGGCACTTGTCCCCAACTACTCCTACGAGGAGGGAGAGCCTCTACACCTTCAGATGGACCGCTCCCACTAGGACCAAGATCCATAATCGGCTCTTGAGTCTCGCCACTGGATTCGGCTGAGCCACTAGGCTCATCCATCTCATAGAAGGTGAAGTCTCGATTGATTTCTCCTCTCTTAGGGAAATCACTCTCGAGAAAAGTGGCATCACGAGACTCTATCTCAGTGACAGTGCCGTCCATATGTTCTCCTAGGAACACATATCTCTTAGACTGTTCAGAGTATCTAATAAAGACACACTTCTTTCCTCGCGGGCCTAACTTGCCATACTAATGCGAGAAATCATGAACATACGCGGCGCTACCCCATGGCCTCAAGTGGCTAAGGTCAGGCTGTCTCCCTATCCAAAGCTCGTATGGGGTGCTGACTACGGATTTCGTCAGAACACGGTTAAGGACGTAGGTTGCAGTCAACAACACATCCCCCCAATAGGAGATAGGTAAGTTGGCCTGCGCCATCACCGACCTCACCATCTCTAACAGAGTCCGATTCCTTCTCTCGGCTACTCCGTTCTGCTGAGGAGTAGTAGGAATAGTCAACTGTCTCGTAATGCCTCTATCGAAACAGAGCTCTTTAAATTGCTCAGACAGATACTCGCGTCCCCGATCGGTTCTGAGAGTTTTCACCCTCAAGTCTAGCTGATTTTCAACATCGCTGATAAACCTCCTGAAGCACTCTAGTGCCTCAGACTTGTGCGAGATTAGGTAAATGTAACCGAAACGCGTGTAGTCGTCTATGAACGTAATAAAATACGTGGCTCTGTTTCGGGCTCTCACATTCATGGGTCCACAAATGTCGGAATGAACTAATTGTAATGGAGTCCCAACTCTCATTGCTTTCCCAAATGGTTTTCTAGTAGCTTTGCCCTCAAGGCAAAACTCACACGCGGGCAACTGGACCTTAGTTAGCGGGCCCAACAAACCGCTCGTAGCTAACTGGGTCATCCTCTCTTACCCTATGTGGCCAAGTCTGCTATGTCATACATTCATATCATCCACAACACTATCAGATGCGAAAGCAATAGGAGAAGAAAGAAAATTTTCATAGATGGGAATAGAGTCTAGTACATAAAGTTCCTCACGGACTAAACCAGAACAAATCAAAAGACTGTCAATGTCATAAATGGAAACTTTTGAGTTTCCTAACAAAACAGAATATCCCAAATCATCTAAACAACAAACAGAAACGAGATTCTGCTGAATCTCAGGAGCATACAACACATCATGTAGATATAGGGCTTGGTTGTTTCGCAACATCAGCTTGCAGGTACCAATCCCTTTAACTTCTACAAATACTCCGTTCCTCACATATAGCCTCCTCGCATGTGGACTCAAACGGCGGAATTCTACGAACGCACTCTTATCACGAGCTACATGGTCCGGCGCTCCTGAGTCTACAATCCATAAAGGAGAAGAGTTAGCGAGCATCACACTAGATGACACATAACTCCAACCATATAAAAAAGAATGACATACCTTTCGCTCGCCACACTCGCGTGCGAAATGTCCATGCTTGCCACACACATAGCATTGGACTTTGCTCTTGTCGAGCTCATTCTTCTTGCTTTTCTGCCCTTTGTTCTCGGTCTTGGAAGATGGCTTCCTTTTGCCTTGATCCTTGGGCTTCTTCTCATGTTTGCGCCATTTGCGTTTAATTCCCCGGGAGCCCTTACTCGACTCCGCGATATTAACATGAGTAGAAGTGGATTTACTAATCTCCTAATGCTTCTCCTCGAGCTCACAGTGCCTACTTACGTCCCTGAAAGTACGAATACTCTCAGTGTGCGTGAGATAGGTTTTAACCACATCCCAGGAATCAGGCAAGGACTGGATCACACCCAGCACCTGAAACTCATCAGTCATTGGCTCCCCCATACTCTTGAGAGAGGCGATCATACTTGACATGTGCATCAAATGCTGTTTCATTGTATGATCGGGCCTCTTCTTGTATGTGATGAACTTATACGTCAACATCCTCAACTTAGGAGCTGACGCGAAGCCAAAGTACTCTTTTAGAGCAAACCAGATCGATTTTGGAGTGAGATACTGTTCATAAATCAGGATCAACTCATCGTGCATGTAGCTAAGAAGGATTGCCCTAGCTTGGCCATCCTTCTTCTTCCATGCACGAAAAACCTCCTGATCCAGTTTTCCTTGTTCTGTTGGAACCTCCCCAAGGTCCTCCATCTCGTGGCGAAGAACCTCCCCGAGTTCTTGCTCCTCGAAGACAAATTGAATTTTGAGGTGCCAAATATCGTAATTGTCACCATTCAGTTTCTCTCCCCTAACGATATCCAAAATGACAGTCTTGGTAGCAGCCATGTCTTTGTCACACAGAAAATAAGAGATGTTAGTGACATATTTATGCTTAGTTCACAATTTTATGTACCCTACGAATCACCAAAACCAAAATAACTTGAATACAGATCCCAAGATAAGCGTATGAGTCAACGGATACCATACACCACAATCTGTGATTGCATCTCACCATTCGGAATAGGATTCAGTACATAAAAACCCACAAATAGTCACTTTTTATCACAAAACCCTCAGAAAATCAGAAAAATCCAATTTTAAAACGACCTACGTGCCGCCGAGAGGGTTCACACGCCGGCAGGACCCCGGCGGCACGTCTCACACGCCCACACGCGCCGGGAAGGCGCATAGGTGCATGTAGGACGCTCAGCGCTTCAGGCATGCGCTTACACGCGCCAGGTGTCTGCATGTACGTGGCCCGCGCCTCCGGGTCAGATCAGGACGCGGTCCCGGGTCGGGACTTGGGAACCCCGGTCCGGGTCGGTTTCTGAACCGGTTCGGGTTTGACCCCGGTCAGACACGACATCTCACGCGCCTATACGCGCGTGAGATGCACTCTCCTAGGCGCTGTGCACCGACGTGCCTTTCTCATGCGTGTTCTACACGCGCCTGCTTCTTCTTCGCCCGAATGTTTGCAACTCGGGTTTCTCCGACCCATTTCTGGAAAACTCAATTTCCGGTATAGAATATATGCAATATATATATGAAAATGTAGATCTAACAGAGGCAAATATAGATCTACCATTTTTATGAACCGATTTGACCTAAATCTCGCCAAATCTGGGGTTGAAGGGTTCGGTCATTATTCACGGCCGAATGCTTCAACCGGAATTTTCATGGCCTAAACGTGATCAGAAAATTACGAAAAAATTATTTTCATATTCTACGTGAGTTGGGTAACACAGTGGTATAATTGGATTCACGAAACTTACGGACTCCAAATTTTATACCCTATACTTTTATACCCAAATTTTATTCCGAAAATTATTTAAAATATTTCTAACATGCTCTGATACCAATGTTAGAATTAAATGTGACTCATACACGCAGCGGAAGCGATAAATAAAATTTCGGAACAGTAAAAGATTAAGTTTGCGATACACCTCAATCGGTGATGCAGAAAATCTCCGGAACTGCAAACTTAAGAAAATCCTCACAATCTACCTCGCTGCCGGGACGATAATCACAAATTGAAAATTCGTCACAAATCCACGACGTCTCGACTCCTAATCCGGTGATATAAACGTCATAGAAAAGCAATCCCTCTCTTTTCCCATAGAATAGTTTTTTCAGATCTCATATAGGCTAATTCAAAACCTATTTTTAATTATGCCAAGCAATTCAATCTCCCATGACTGATTTTTGAAAGTGATTTAACACCGGAAGGCAAATAAAGAAATCTTCCTTATTTTTAAAGATGCCCCAACGTGGGCATTCCTTATTTGGAAGATGCCCCAACGTGGGAATTGATTTCTTTCCTTCAAGAATTATATCAACAAATTTTCAGAATTGAAGTTCTAAAATAACAGTAGGTAGGTCATTTGTTACAGAGGCATGGGATGAACAGTTCCTACATAATCAACATTACTTACCATTTTTTAGTTATTAGAAGTAAAAATTGATTCAAGGTAAGCATCTGGATGCCTTAAATCAAAAGGAATTGACACATTCTCACCAAATATTACAAGAATCATTGTTAAGAATCAATCATAACAAAAGGATGATCTAAGCTGGCATCTTAAAGCAAGAAAAAGAAACAATAATTTTCATTTTGATCTGAATCTGAAGGGATAACTAACCTTTGATTCAGTGAAAACTGCAGAAACAAACTTTAGATCAAAATATAATAATAAAAATAAATTCCCAATGTACAGGTAACAAACATAGGCCAAACAGGTCAGCAAGTCCATACATATATCTGCAAATTCAAGTATCATTTTCTCATGGGAAAGTACCTGTTATGGATGTTGTTTTATTAGTTTGAATTTATGACAAAATGGATCAGACACTACAAAATTAAAGCAATATGCTGACGGCAACTTTTATTGATGATGAGATTTAATGATGGTATTTTATGACCTATAGAGACACTTTTGATGAAACCGTTAGGAAATGTATATATTTTCTTACGGTATAAAATTGTTCATTAAGATAAATTTATCAACTGTCAGTAAAGATAGCAAAATCGTCTATAAAAATCGATATTCAAATTTAACGGTTATCACTTATGGTCAGCAAATGTAGCAGTGTTTAGAGACGGTTTTGAAAAAGTCTCTATATAACTCTTTTGTACTATCTGTTTAACAATACCATTTGCATAAGTTCTTTATTTATACTAACGGATATATTTTTTCGTCTATAAACGACATCTACTATTTGAACGATTATCACTTATTATCAATAAATGTGGTAACTTTAGTCACGGTTTGAAAAGAGTCTCTATTTGAGTCTTATTTACTGACGGATAAACCATATCATATGCATAACTCTATGCCTATGCTAACATATATATTGTACCGTTTGTAAAAAGGATGTCTAATTAAAACGGTTATTAATTGTCGTCAGTAAATGTGACACTATTAGTATATAATAAGTAGTAGTAACATAATGTAATTTTATAATAAATTGTGGTAAAATTTATAATAACTAGTAGTAATATAGTGATAACTAATAGTAATATAATAATAGTGATAAGTTTACTATAACTATTATTAATACAGTGATAACTAATAATAATATAGTGATAATTTAAATTACGGAAAGTTTGTGATAACTAATAGTAAAATTATGATAACATATAGTAAGTGGTGGTAAGATTATGATAACTGGTAGTAAGTTGCGCTTTACCATACACCTATACGGTCTACCTCATGTTATCACTGTATTATCACTAATTATCACTATATTTCACTCCAATAAATAATAATATAATCAGACTATATTTACAAGTAGTTATCACAAATTTCTCATAAGTTATCATTATATTACTTATTAATATTAGTAATTTAAATAATATTACATGATGTAATTAATTTTCAATATTAGTAATTTTAAATATTAGTAATTATATAAAATTAGTAATTATTAATATGACAATTGTTACATAATTTAGTGTTAAAATATGACATTATGATAATTGGACTAATTGTTATATAATATAATATAAATGTAATGATAATATGTTATATAATATAGTGTTATATTATAAAATTATAACAATTCATTAACTAATTAGTTATTATGACCAATTGTTACATAATAATATATTGTTACAAAATAATATGATATTATGATATTATGATATTATGACTATTCACACATGGTACAATTGACATTATGTTATATAACATAATTAATTATCAATATTAGTAATTTAAATAATATTACATGATATCCAATATTAATAATTATAAAAATTAATGATTATATAATGTAATTATCAATATTATATTCATCTGAAACAAAAAGTAAACACAAAAATAGCAATCATTGTGATGATATGGGATGTATAAAAATGTGAGGAATTAAGAATAAGACAGATAATGACTAAAAGTACTAAAAAAAGTGTATAATAAAAAAATAGGCAGGTAAAGAATGAAAGAATGAAAAAATGGCGGGAAAATTTATAGGGAGACAGTTTTGAAAATTTTTTGGTAAAATTTAGATGGGCTAAATGACTAAATTCAAATATATTGTTAGAATAGTTTTCAATGTAGCACTTTTAGGGACTCTTTTAAAATTGTCTCTATAATAACACCATTAACTATGGTAAGTTGAGGAGATAATTTGGACAGATGATATAAATCACTATAACAAAATGTGGTAAGATTGTGATAATATGTAGTAATAAAAGGTGATAAGAGAAAAATGTGAGAGGTGATGTCTAAACTCATCATTTAATATATTTCCTAAAAATAAAAATAAAAAGAGCAACTTCACTTCCTAAAAATAAAAAAATATTAAAATAAAAAATAAAAAATGTAGCGCATATGCTTAGAGTTCTAAGACATTTAATACTTTCTTTAAAAAAAAGAAAAAGAAAAATATATAAACTCATTATGTAATACATTTCTCAACTTTTTATGAGATATAATAATAATACTTTATGAGGTGTAGTAATAATATAAAGGTAATTAGTAGTATATAATACAGTGGTAGTAATATAGTGATAATTAATAATAATATAGTGGTAACTAGTAGTAAATTTGTATTATAAGTTTACGAGTGATAATGTGAGACTGTGGAACCACGGGATATGTAATATGGTGGTAGTAACTGTAGTAGTGGTAAATAGTAATAAATCAGTGTTATGACCTTATAATGGTAACTAGTGGTAATTTATAATAACTAGTAGTAACTAGTAGTAGTGTAGAATGGGAGACGGTGGAACCGTGGGAGGGACGGTGGGGATGGTGGAACCGTGGGCTATATAATATAGTAATAGTTATATAGTGGGGTAACTAGCGATCACTAGTAGTAAATAGTAAATTTCTGTTATGATTTTATATGATATAATTTTATATAAATTCCAACAAAAACAATAAATAAGAAAAAAAAATGAGAATATTATATAATTTTATATAAAATTCAAAACTAATGTACCAACATAATTAATTATACTAATATAATTAAATAATATTAAAAATCATATAATTAATTATACCAATATAATTAATTATCCATTACATTCTCAAAACTTATTAAAAAAATAATAATAAAAAGCAAAAAAAAAAAAAAAAAAAAACAGATAGAGGAAGGGCACCAGGCAGGGGATACCTGGCGCCTGGCTTATTACTGGGGCGGGCACCAGGCATCCCTTGCCTGGCGCCCGCCCTCTCTCTATTTTGTTAGTTTTTGTTTTGTTTGTTGTTTTTTTTTTTAAACCTAATCCAAAACCAATAAAAAGAAAAAAAAAAAAAAAAACATTGAGAGGCGAGCGCCAGCCAGGCATGGAATGCCTGGAGCCCGCCTCTCAATGTTTTGTTTTTTTGGTTTTTTTTTTTTGTTTTTTTTTAAATCTAATATATTAATTCAATATATTTTTAAAGATAAAATGATTTAGTAAATAATTATATTTAATTACATAAATTAATTATTTTTAATTGTTTAAATATTTTTTATATTACAACATAGTATTATATTTAAATAATTATTATACATAATTAAAAAAAGAGGTGGATTATTATAATACTAATATTATATTTAAATAATTATTATAATACTAAATTGTATAATTTATCAATATTATATAATTTTATATAAATTAAAAAAAACAAATGGTAATATTAATATTAATTCGAATATCAAACTTCATATTTAATTTAAAGAAATATTAATTAATTAATTAATTAATTAGTAAGTTTAATTAACTCTTATTTATTTTGCTTATGCAAAATCAATTATTTTGCTTGTCAAAAATATTTGATTTGAAAATAATCTAATTATAAATTTCAAATTTTATTATAGAACGACTAAAAATGAAAAATATGAAATGATTACGACAATGGTAAGGATTGTAATATAAAAAAGACGGGCAAAGTATGAAAAACAGTAGCGGGTAAAAAATGTGAAAAAAATTAGAAAAAAATGACGGGTTTTGATAAGTTAGGTAATATATGTAGTAATATATGGTAACATATAATAACATATAATATATGTATATAGAGTCTGTAGAGTCTATCTGGCGCCCGTCCCCATAAGCGGGCGCCAGCCCAGTAGGGGGCCTGGCGCCTGCCCGCCATAAGCGGGCGCCCGCCATAGGGGGGTCCTGGCGCTCGCCCCCATACGCGGGCGCCAGCCTAGTAGGGGGCCTGACACCCGCCCCCCATAAGCAGGTGCCCGCCCTAGGGGGTCCTGGCGCTCACCCTAGGGGGTCCTAGCGCCCACTCATACGTTCTTTTGTTTTTGTTTTTCCTCCTACACTCTTTTTTTAATTTTTTTTATCTCACTTTCATATAAACAAATAAAAATTAAATATATATATATATAAAATTACCTTAAAATTAAAAATTTATTATTTTTTGGTAATATTATTTGTATGATTTATTATTTTGGTTCTAATTCAATTTATTCAAAATTTTTAATAATATTAATTTTATTAGAAATTCATCGATATAAAATTTTTGATAATATTAATTTTATTGAAAATTCATCATGTAGTTCATATTTTTCATTTTATTTTCTTTTTTTTATAAAAAAAACATTATCAAAAATTTATTTTAAAAAGTGCGGGAGACAATTTTGAATTACTTTCATAGTATATAGCGTGTAGTGAGTTTTTAACAATTTTAACAATTTAAAACTAAAAATATAGGTGGGAACATGTAAAAGTGAAAGTGTGTATAGGGCGGGAGACAAAATTTTAAAAATGGGCGGGTTTTGAAACTAGTTCATCCTTTAAAACTATCAAAACTCTTTCATTGCTTCTCTCTCATTGCTTCTCATTCCCTCGAAAGCTCTCCGTCTCATTGCTTCTCATTCTCTCGAAAGCTCTCCTTTTCTCCAATCAAAGGTCTCAAAATCTATTATCTTCTCATCCTCTCAAAGCTTTCAAAATCCATCGAAACATATAAACCTTATTTCTCATTTCCCATAATCCATAATCCATAATCAATAAAAGCTCTCACTCAACCAAAATACATATTATACTTTCGTCATCCATACCTATCCAAAACTCTTACTCAAGGTCACTGAAACTCTCTTTTAACGTTTAAACTCACTGTTTCATCACTTTGTCCATATGAAAATCCAGATGGGTCTAAAAAAGTCTAACCATCTGAGATGTTACTAATATATTTGTATGTATTTTTTTCTTTGTCATTAATATTATTAATATCGTGTATTACGTTTATCTTTTGTTGTTATCTTGGGTTGTAATATAACATTTTCATCTTTGCTTATTATATTGGGTTGTAATGTAACATTTGTAAGGGTGATGAAAGATATGTTGACGGTAAACTTGGTATTATAATAAATAAATGACTGTAAATTACATATTTGTGATAATTGACGATACAAGACAAGATAATAACTTATACTAACATATATAACCAACGACACAAAACATACAAGACAGATTTGTGATAATCCATAATATAAAATAGTAACTTATAGTAATTGATGATACAACTAACGATATGTTTTATCACAATATAACTGACGATACAAAAAAGTAACTTATAGTAACATATGATAACCGACGATACAAGATAATAACTTATAGTAACATATTTGGTAACCAAAGACAGCAACTTATAGTAACATTTGGCAACCGACGATATAAGACAATAATTTATACTAACATATTTGATAATCGACGATATAAAATAGTAACTTATAGTAACATATGATAATCGACAATAAAAATAATAATTTATAATAACATATTTATAACTGGCAATATAAAACAGTAACTTATAGTAACATATGGCAACCGACGATATAAGACAATAACTTATAACAACATATTTTGTAACCGATGATATATGATGGTAATTTATAGTAACACATAGCAACAAACAATAAAAGTCTGTAACATGCTCCAACGGTTACCACAACTGTCGGTATAGACCTATCCCGACATGTGTATAGACAATTGAAGACCCATCCGTTGGAGAGGTTCTGCTGACGGTTTTTATGGGTTTTACAAACAGTTTTCATCCGCCTGGATAAAGCTTTTATTTTGTAGTGAGAATCTGAATTGATAAAATGTTTGAAATTACACAATATCAATGTTTTTTCTTTTAATGCTATAATTTTTGAAATTATATAATATTAATGTTTTTTCTTTTAATGTCCCCTCCCTTTGCCCCTGCTGAAACCACCAAGAGGTTGATTCTCTTGAATCCAATTTTTAGAATATATATCCAGAAATATTTTATTTACTTCGTGAAATCTATGCAAACAAAATGTACTTAGATCCGTTGAACAAAAATTAACTTTCGAAAAATAAAATAAAGAAATTGCAATGGGTAAGACCAAAAGTTGAAAATCCAGAAATGTAGGTACCACATGTAGACTTAACAATAGTAGACATTCATAGCCCAACACCAAATACAACTTGAATATGAAGCATCTTTATAGAAAGAAGATTTAACCATCGTTTGTCCTATCAATTAGTTTCAACTCTATAAGGAAACAGTAAAGCTAAACCTAATTGTAAAAATCTTTTCAAACTAGGTAAATGAGACTGTTGGAGGTGGGTTTTGTTTCCACTGATTTGGTTCTTCCAGACTCGATCGGATGGCTAATAACGAGGCTTGAAATATGCAAAAAACTGTCGGAGGGTGCTCTGACGGGGGAGGCTCTAACGTTCAGGTCAAAAACAACAGTTTTCAAAGGAAAAAATAGACTGAGATAGAGGAGGATGGGTCTCCCTGTGTCTCTTGTGTGTTTTGTGTAGGGTCCGAGGACTTACCTAGCCCGAGGTCTCCATTGCCATTATATAATGTTCCCCTTAGATCCGTGGTGCGATGGCCTTTGCAAACCCTAGTTTCCTTATCAATTGATCCAGAGATTTTGGATCTACGAATATTGAAAATTCAATGTTGCGACTACTTAGGAAACTGAATTTTGCAGGGAGATTTTTTCCCTTGTCAATTAGATCTTCTAGATCTCCTTCCTTATGCGGAAAATACCTTTCGTGCTGAAGGAGGGAACTCGGTCAGCTAGGTGTTACTTGTAAGACATTCAATTCCTTTGATTGTTATCGGTCAGAGGCATTCGGTTTTATCAAACACCCTTACAAGTTGAATCGAGCAGTGGAGGAGTAGAATATTATGGAGTGGATTCCTTTTAATGATCGAGGTGACTAAGGCCCATTCGGGGAGATGGATCCCATCAATAAGCCGGGGTGATATTGGTCCATTTATATCTAGGTAGTCCAAGCGTATGGCTTTTGGGTGAGACCCACTCTTCATGATAAGGCCTTCTCAAAAGGAGGAACATCATTTGCCCCTGACTCGTGGTGTCATTTCGTGAGAAAGGTGACATGATTAGTATCTTTTTGAAATATTCGCTAATCTTTTAATATAACGAGTGTCTTCTTGGCATCCGTTAGTCGTCAATTGATGACTTTTTAAAAGTTTTAATGAAGGGAGGTTTGTTGTGTTTTTTCTTTCTTCCAAATTGTTTCTATATGCTGAAAAGCTTCTGTAAAAGATATGGCAAAAGTTCCATTGCTTAGGGTATCAATGACATCAGGAGTACCATATCGGTACTGGAACTTTAAGAGGTTTAGACTGCCATGCTGGTGGGCGATGATTACACCCTTGTTTCTGTGACTAACGATGATAGGGCAAATAGGGCCCTTGAGGGCTATGTCCCGATGTATAAACAAATAGTAATATTTGGTTTAAAGGTGCCAAACACCGGTCCTTTCGCTGAAGTCTTGCAGGGATGGAATATATTCCCAACCTTGTTAACTCCGAGGTCTTAGCACCTTATCATGGCTATAGTTTTTTTATTAGGATTTTGTCAATTTTGCTTTGATTTTGACATCCTAGTGACCTTTTTCTCTCTTGTGAGATGTATGAAGAAGGGTTTGATCTGAGATTGGTATAGGCTCCAAACTCGTCTAGAGTCTGACTAGGGGTTTCCTTATAGAAAACCCACCAGTAACAATTGGGTGCGTAAATATTTCTTCATGGAATTTCAAAATAAGGATCATATGCTAGTGCTTTCTAGTGCTGAGGGAAGGCCTGTGCTTGGATTATAGCCCTTAGACCCTTCTCATCATTTTTGTTTTGTGCGTTTGGTTGGCAGATGCTGTCAATCTACACGAAGGGTTATTTTGGTTAACCTTTTGATAGATGATCAGATGCTTTCGCTAGCGGGCCTACTGATAGGGGAGAAGAGGAGTATAGAAAGGCCCCTCTTAATTGATAGGAGGAACATCGGGCTGACAAATACCTCAGGTTTCATTGACGACTCCATGTTAAGGGAGGTTACAATCGATAAGGATGCGTCCTTTGAGAATCCTTTAGCAGAGGCCTGTGGATCGTCTGACGCCCAAACACTGACAATGCTTCCCTACCCAAAAAGGAGGAAACTGGTTTATCTTAATTCTTTATCGGAGGAGGGTCATGAGGTAACTGAGGAAAAAAAGGAACGCATCCTTTCAGTACCATCTTCGGTGTTCAAGGTTAAACCGGTAGGGTTAGAATACATTGATTATACTCCACCAGCTGAGAGTGAAAGGGCCTTATCTTTGGAAGGGCTTAGCGAAAAGCTATCGATCGGTGCAGAAGCTGGGGCATCCATGGATGCAGAAGTGTTTGCCAAGGAATGGTCTAGTCTGTCAAGTGTGGTTCCTTTGTGGCCTTCCCACAAGGGGAAACGTAAGGTGTCTGATGGAACAGCTATCCCTCCCTCTATCCATGTTCGTTCTTTTCATGGTGACATGGGGTCAAAAGAGAAAGGGATAGTAGCCATCAGTTCTGGGATAAGCAGTATAGTTACGTAGACCTATCGGAGGCAAAAAAGATAACCGACTAGCTAGATTTTCATCGTTACGATTTGGAGTTACACAGGATGTCCATGGAGCAAGCCGATAGGTTCTTGGCTTGATGGTATTATCTTTTCGATTTTATTCATTTTGCCTTCATCTGACTATAAAGTGACTCTTATTTTTAGATAATGGCTCTTGCAGAATTTCAAAAGCGGCGGAGGGAGCAGACTATTAGGCATTTGGAGGAGAAGGTTTATCAGCTAAGCACCCAAGTTGGGGCTTCATGGGGTGCTGGTGATCGGCAGGAGAAGAGTACAGGGACAGAAGAGGTGTTCGAGACCCACTAACTGAAAAGGAGATTAAGAGTCTCCGAAGCTATTGTAAGCAATTGGAAGCTGAGAAAAAGACCCTTGAGGTGCGGTTGTACATTGCTGAGGTGTTGGCCCAGTTATGCAAGGAATCTCTTTGGTTGGTAGAAAAGAGGGCGATTGAATCTGAAAGAGCATTGCTTCAGTGAGCCGCTTCTTCTAAGGACACACATCGTGAGCTGGTAGAGAAACTTTAGTATGATAAGAAGATAGTTCATCGATTGGGACTGGAGGGAGCCTTGTTCTTTATCAGAAAGGCAAACGACTAAAATACGATAAGTAGAGGTGTAATCTTTGTCAAACCAGCCAGTGCCCTAGCTGAGACAGGTTCAGTTGATGTAGATTTTTCCCCTATAGCTCCATTATACCACAACGATTCTTAATAAGATACTTGCTTTCATCTGACCCGTACTGATGATAGGGGGTACTCTCTTCACGATTTTGGATAGGTCTTTAGGTTCTGTTGTTTTTAGGGAGGTAGGTTTCTTTGGTCAAGGCGACAAATGTCTGTTCGAGGATATAGATCCCTTCGATTAAGTCAGGGCGACAGAGGCTCGTTCAGGGATATAAATCCCTTCGATTTGGTGGGGGCGACGGAGGCCCATTTGGGGAGATAGATCCCTTCAATTAGATGGGGCGATTGAGACCCTTTGGAGAGATAGATCATTTCAATTAAGCAGGGCGACTAAAGTCCGTTCGGAGAGATAGACCCTTCGATTAGATGAGGCGACTGAGTCCCTTTTAGGGAGATAGATCCTTTCGATTAAGTCAGCGCGGCAGAGGCCCGTTCGGGGAGATTAATCCCTTCGATTTGGCAGGGTGACTGAGACCCGTTCAGGGAGATAGATCCCTTTGATTAGATAAGACAACTAAGGCCCTTTCAAGGAGATAGATCCCTTCGATTAGTCAAAGTGACTAAGACCCATTCAGGGAGATAGATCCATTTGATTAGATAAGATAACTGAGGCCTTTTGGGGAGATAGATCCCTTCGAATAAGTCTGGGCGATAAACGCCCATTCGGGGAGATAAATCCCTTCGATTAGGCGGGGCGACTGAGACCCATTCAGGGGGATAGATCCCTTCGATTAGACAGGGCGACTGAGACCTTTTTAGGAAGATAGGTCCCTTCGATTAAATTAGGGCGGTAGAGACCCGTTAGTACTTGAGATTAATCCCCTCACTCACTGAGTATCCTCCCATAGATACTCACCCCTCTTCTTTCCTCCCTCAGATAGGATTTTTGTGCTGGAGCGACACTTCAGAGTATAGAGTTTGGGTGTACTTGATGTTCAGGAGGGTGAGATCTCAAGTTTAATTTGAAGGATGAATTATATATTTTATTTTCAACCCTGCGAGGTCTTATTGAGGTCCGTAGTTGGCCGTGTACTTAATTTGGGATGACTGTAAAATTTATGTATATTTATTTGTGAAACTCTCGTATTTCATTTGCATTGAGGCGATTGTATGTATTTGAATGTTACTTGGGAAAATTGTTATAAATTTGCATAAAATTTAGGTCCGCTCAGTGTGACGGCTGCTCATGCTCTAGTTGGGCATGACTGTAGAGGTCTGTGGCTAGGTTTGTTGATAGATTTTTATAGCCTTGCGTTGTTCTGGATGTCGACTATTGGAGTTGTCGGTTTTGGAGAGGCCGGAATGACCATTTGTTTTATTTTCAGGATGATTTTGAATTATACAGGTTTAAACAGGTTTAATTGTACATGGGAGACCTCCAATTTATGGGAAGATTCTTTCCGATTTTCTGTAAAAATACAGTCGACATCCAGGGCAACGGGCGGCTGTTCACGATCTCGGTTCTGGGTGTGACAGTTCGGTTGGTATCAGAGCTCTAGGTTGAGAGCTGTGTTTGATAAAATAGTTTGAAAGTATTCCCAGGTATGATTTAAAAGTCCTCAATGCATATGAGAGTTTCATACAGTCATTTAAAGTCTCGTACACAGTCATAGGCATATAAGATCATATATTGTAAAGGGTACGATATACGATGCATACATTTCATGATTTCGCATTCGAATACCTTGATTCATAACTCAAATTCTATTTTTAGGGGGTTAGTTACCCAGTAACTAACCCTAACCCTTGGTTTTATCTAATGAAACGGTACTCTTTTCGCAGAATTATGCCGCCTAGACGTGGTAGGCGTGGTGCACCACCGGAGAGTCCCTCAGTGCCTGAGGCTTCTAGGGCACTCGAGGCCCCACGAGTACCAGAGGGTGCTTCTTCTACTCACGCACCTTCTCCTGTGCCACCCCCAGCACCTCCACCGGCTGGTACAGCCGAGATCCCTCCACCATCGCTCGATGCTTTGAGGTAGTGGCAGGAGTGGCTTAGTAGATATGGGGCGCATATTCCCCCACCTCAACTACAGACTCCAGTGACCGCACCTACGGCCGTACCTGCTTCTACGACACCGGTTCCTCCTCTGGTGGTTGGTCCTTTTGTTTCTACTCCGATCGATGAGACGTCGGCTACTTTGAGGCGCATCCACGAGTTCACTTAGTTGGTGAAAGAGTCTCGGCAGCTCGGATGCACAGACTTTTCAGGATCCAGTGATGCCATAGCGGCGAAGCACTGGATCAACAGGACTCGCAGGGTTCTTACGGATTTGGGGTTGTCAGAGGAGTACAGATTGAGAGTTGCTGAGAGACTCCTCGATGGAGGTGCCCTCTCGTGGTGGAAGGCTATCCGAGATAGTGCTACACAGACCCTGCGGTGGGATGACTTTGTACGAGAGTTCGACCGTAGGTACTTCACCCCATTCCAGCAGGACCGTATGAGGACGGAGTTCCTGCACTTATGCCAGGGGACTAGGTCGGTCTCAGAGTACGAGGCTGAGTTCAGACGACTAGCAGCTTTCATCTCCGACATGGCTGCACCAGCTCAGATGAGGTTCAAGTTTGAAGATGGTCTCCAGTTGAGTATCAGAAAGTATATGACGGTGACTCCCTCCTTTACACTTTCAGAGGTGATTGATTCAGCACATCGGGTAGAGGAGATCGTCCGAGCTGAGGCCAGGCAGAGAGAGAGTCACCAGAAGAGGAAGACTGGATCCCAAGGTGGACAGTCTTCGAAGAGGGGTAGAGGCTTTGGATATCCCGGAGGTTTCTCTAGCTTCAGACCAGTAGGATCGGGACAGGGATCTCGACCTAGAGCTTTGAGGCACCAGCCCCTGGTATCACTACACACCCTGTACAGAGACTGCCTTTTTGCCGTAGATGCGGCAATTATCATACATATGGGGCATGTTCACTATTGATTACTTACTACCAGTATGGGAAGCAAGGTCACGTGAAGAGTGCCTGCCCAGATTTAGGTCGCAGAGGACCGACTTCACAAAGTCGTACTGGTACGTCTGGCACAGGCCAGCAGGGGGTACCTGCGCACTTAGCTCTTATCGCTCCTCGGACTGCAGCCAGGAGTAATATAGTGTCAGGACTGTCGCGACAGCAGCCTAGGGCCTAGGCTCGTGTGTTCGCGTTGACGTAGGAGGACTCACAGGCGAACCCGGATGTTATTATGGGTAATCCTCCCGCAGACCCCTCAGTGTAGTACTTTTGTTATATTTTCTCTATGAGATTTTGTATATCATGATGTCGATGTACAATTTTGACTAGTTAAAGCTTCAGAAGCTTAACTAGTTGGTATATATATACATTTGTCTACTTTTAATTGCATTTTGAATATCTTTAATCTTTTCCATTCCTAACATTCAGGGATCATGAGGATATTTGGAGTCGACGCCCGTGTCCTTATTGACACCGGGTCAAATTTCTCTTATGTGAGAGCATCCTTTACCCACCAAATGGGTAAATCCTTATTGTCACTTGATGAGGAGATATTGGTTATCACTCCTCTCGGTGAGTAGCTTCTCAGAGACTCAGTCTATCACGGATGTAAGATCATGGTAAGGGATGCGGTACTCAAGGCAGACTTAATTCCCCTTGAGATGATAGATATTGATGCCATCCTCTGGATGGATTGGCTGAGCAGACATAGAGTTTCAGTAGATTGTTTCACCAAAGAGGTTGAGTTTCGGAGATCAGAGGGATCCCCTTTGAGATTCTCTGGCGAGAGGAAAGTACTATCTCGCTGTGTCATATCAGTGATGGAAGCCAAGAGGTTGATACGCCGAGGCTGCATGGCGTACCTGGCTCATGTTGTTGACACCACCGTTGAGGGACCGAGACTTGAGGATGTCCCTGTGGTGCAGGAGTTTCCAGACGTGTTCCTCGAGGAACTTCCCGGATTACCACCAGTTCGGGAGTTCGATTTCGAGATTGATTTAGTGCCGGGAACCAATCCTATTTCTATTCCGCCATATAGAATGGTGCCTGCTGAACTGAGAGAGCTTAAAATTCAGTTGCAAGAACTTCTGGATAAGGGGTTTATTCGCCCAAGCACTTCACCCTGGGGTGCTCCGGTGCTGTTTGTAAAGAAAAAGGATGGTACATTTAGGCTTTATGTGGATTATAGGCAGTTGAACAAAGCCACCATCAAAAACAGATATCCCCTGCCACGTATCGATGATTTGTTTGATCAGCTACAGGGAGCCAAGGTTTTCTCTAAAATTGATCTCCGTTCAGGTTATCATCAGTTGAGAATTCAGGCCGAAGATGTGCCCAAGACAGCTTTTCGCACCCGATACGGCCATTACAAGTTTCTAGTCATGCCGTTTGGATTGAAGCACTAACTTAGTGGATTTTCTGCAAACACACTCCCAGTTCCTATCGCTCGGAGGGCCTAAGTCACCCAACTTCTATCGTTCATACGTGTCGTCAATAAGGGATGGAACTCCCAGAACGGGTGGACGTGACCCCTCTATCTAAAAATTTTTCTATCATTCAGAGGACCTAAGTTACCTAGCTTTTCGTGTATGTCGTCAATAAGGGATGGAACTCCCCGAACGGGTGGACACGGCCCCCTTTATCTAAAAATTTTTCTATCGCTCAGAGTGACTAAGTAGCCCAGCTTCTATCATTCGTGCACATCGTCAATAAGGAATGGAACTCCCCAAACGGGTGGACGCAGTCCATCTATCTAAAAGCTTCTTATCGCTAGGAGGGCCTAAGTGGCCTAACTTTAATCATTCGAACGCGTTGTCCATAAGGGATGGAACTCCCCAAACAGGTGGACACGGCCCCCTTTATTTAGAAATTTTTATATCGCTCGGAGGGTCTATGTCGCCCGGCTTTTATCATTCGTGCGCGTCGTCAATAAGGGATAGAACTCCTCGAACGGGTGGACGCGGCCCCTCTATCTAAAAACTTCTTATCGCTCGGAGGGCCTAAGTCACCTAGCTTCTATCATTCGAACACGTCGTCAATAAGGTATGGGAACTCCCTGAATGGGTGGACGCGACCCCCTTTATCCAAAAATTTTTCTATTGCTCGGAGGGCCTATGTTGCCCAGATTCTATCTTTCGAACGTGTCGTTAATAAGAGATGGAACTCCACAGACGGGTGGACGCGGCCCCTCTTTTATCTAAAGATTTCCTATCACTTGCAGGGCCTAAGCTACCCGCACTACCGACCGCACATACTATCTATGAGGGGTGAAACCCCTTGGGCGGGCTAATACGACCCTTCCATCTTAAAGCTTCTTACTTAGTGGGGGACCTAAGTCACCCTGATTCTATCAGGTTGACGCAACAAGGGTTAAAACTGAAAGTAATGAGATGACCTCTATCGATGAAAAAGTAGAAGTTTCTCGTTGAATAGGTAAAAGTCACTGGGTATAAAATTTTAAACAGGAGTTATACAGCTGGGCTCTAAGTATTTGCCGCTCCTTCGATCGGAGGCAGAGCATCGCCGAGACCCATACAACGGATTATCTTTTCAGTACACTTTAATCTCTCGGTCAATTTGTATTGAGAGTCTTTGAAAATAATTACATCCTTCACACGAGACTCCTGAAGCTCTGTTATTCTGCATTCCGCCGTTCGAAGAGACTCCTCTCAAAGCTGGGCTAACTTCTCGATTGATCGAAAATGTGCCTCCCGTACCTTAGCTTCTGATTCTAACCGTTCACATTGCCCTTGGCATTGGGATAACTCTGATCGAAGTTGTCTTAGCTCTTCCTCTTTCTAATTAAGCAATGCACCAGATGTGCTCTCGATCTTTGCAACCTCTTTCTCCTGAGCAGGAATCTCCTCCTGCGCTTGAGCTGGATGAGCTAACTCAAAAAGATGCCCCTCTAAGTGACATATCACCTGTTTCCCCTATTGTTCTTGAAATTCGGCCAGAGCCATGGTCGGAAAGGAAAGCTAAGTCAACAGAGGCAAAAATGAGAATGAACCCAACAATTATAGAGAAGGCGATACCATTAGGCCTAAGGACTTAAGAGCCCTGCCGACTTGCACATAAGACATCCTGTGAAAGTCGAGCTCGCATCGATGAAAGTCAAACCGGTTGGCGATGCAATCCGCCTTAGCCAGGTCTATGTAGCTATACTACGTATCCCCAGCACAAACGACGATGGTTCCACATTCTTTTGAGCCCTTCTTACCATCAAAAGACCGAATGAGGATAGCAGATGGAGCAGCCACCCCTTCAAAAACCTTATGCTTCCCTTTATGTGCAGACCAAATCGGAACAGCAGAAGAAGGCCCTGCCATCTTGCCTCTCACAACCCGGGAAACACTCACTCTTGTCGTGGCGCCAGATGAAGGATCATCTCCCGATCCTCTTAATTTACCCACACCAGCATTCATTTCACCTAACGGACTATCTTCGTCCGAGATGAAAGTCCCCCTTGGTGTAACTGCCGCTAGGGCCGAACGACCAGGAAAAATCACCAACGCAGACGAGGGAGAAGAAATCGCCCTCCTTTTCTCCGAAGGAGGTGACGACTCAAGAAAGGCCTTAGTCGCCCCAGAAGAAGATCCTAGGAGGGCCTTAGACACCCCGATGTTCTCCTAAAGGGATGTTTTTACACTTGGTTGAACCAGCTTATCAACAGTAACTTCTTCTAATACAAGGTCGTCAAGGGAGTCCAAGGAATCAACCAGTTCGACCATCTCCCTCTCCAACAGAAGGGGTCTATCAATTTTTCTCTTTTCCCCAATCAGTAGGCCAGCCAAGGATAATATCTAATTATCCAGTAGGGATTTAACCCATACGCTTCGACTAGTGGACTTACAGTAAACACCAACTGACTGAATGAAGCGACCATGCTTCGAAACGACTGAGGGCTTCAACCCCAAAAAAGGTATCAGCTTCGGGTAGCCTCGGCATATGATCCCTATTCGAGAGCTCAACATAAAAAAACTTATGTATCTAGTTCTTGATGATGGATTCCTTATAGCAAAACCTCAAGTTGGACTCAGGTCGGGTTTGTAACTTATACCAGCCCTTGGTCGAGCCGCTAGTTCCACATCTCATCAAAATGAAGATGGACGACAAGATGTCAAAATCAAAGCGAAGATGACTAAACCCTAACAGGGAAGCTACCGTAACTACTAGACGCTAGGCACTTAGGATCAAAAGGGTTGGAAAGATATTCCAATGGCATAGCACCTCCGCAAAAGGACCCATGTACAGAACTTTTAGTCTGTACTTGATCGATTGTAGGTATATTGGTACACAATCCTCTAGTGCCGTATTAACCCTATCAACCTCCGTTGCAGATATCAGGGCATAATCGTCTCCCAACAGCATCTCAGTTTGCACCTCATAGAGCTCCTTCAAGGACATAGTACTCACAATGTCACTGATGCCCAGAAAAGCCTAAGAAGTGGACGTTTTTGCCATTATTTTTGGAAATGGTTTTCTCTGATAGGTCTCAAAGAGGGATCAAAAAAGCGACAAGAAAGAAAGCTGGGTTGTGATACCCTCTGACTAGTGTGAACCCTTCTGAAGCATACAGAAGATGATTCGCAAAAATCGAAGCGACAGAAGTCACGTTAAAAAGTTTTGCACCTTTTTCAACAATCATTACTCATGATGCCTTTTTGCCAAGAAGGCCATGAGTTGGGGCCAAATGATGGGACATAGTCCAAGGCCCAATCAGAAGAGCTAACTTTTGAAAAGCCTGTAAGAGACAGGGACCGTTTGACACCTTAATATCTTCTATGATCATCCACCGAAGGAGCTAACAATAGGGTCTTAGTTGCCCTGCCAACCGATGTAATCCTCCTAGCGGAGGATTATCACCCTAATCGGGTATCTATCCGTTAGTTCATTGATCGAACCAGTCTTAAAGATCCTTCATCGATCGAATGACTAATCGATAGTTAGCGACTCAAACAATTCTAAAGGAAGGTCAAACTACTGTTTCCTATTGAGAGCAACATCTTGAGGATCTTTCAGTTAAGAAAATGATCCCTCCAGAACACAAAAGTTTCCCAAAGAATAAGGATCACAATCAATTCGAAATATTGGATCTCCGAAATTTCTAGATCAGCTCGATAAGAAAAGTAGGGTTGAAGCATCTCGACGGCGCACGGCTCTCATAGGTATATGAGATCTCAAAACCATCCAAGTCAGGTACATTTTCTGACTTTCACACATTAGACACTTTAATCACAAGGAATCACTCCCTCGAGCTCTCAATTTATTTCTTTCATTAGAAAACCGCTCTTTCTAATTTGAGCTTACTCTCCGACGGTCTTTTGCAGGTATTACATTCCTTTGATAGCAACCGTTCAATTCTAGAAGGAGCCGGTATCTGTGGAGTATAACCCACCTCCAACAGTAAAAATTATAATTATTAAGAAATAAATATTCTGAAAATTTTAAATTTATTTTCAAAATTCTTAAGTTATTTATTTTAAAATTTTAATAGTATTTATTAAAATATTGTTAAAGATTATTTGAAAGAGAAAAGTTAGAGGGGTAATTACCCTTAACCCTCCCCTTGGGTTTGCCCTTAAATTGAAAATAAAATGGTAAACCCATTATATATCAAATTTTAAAATATGATACTAATAAATAAGTTGACAAGAAAAGAAGATCACCAGTTTAAGTTTTTGATAATGCATGAAACCCGTAAAAGGAAAAAAACAGAATAAGAAAAAGCAATTATCAAGCCTTACCTTACAATTGGGGGGGGATTAAAAAAAAATTAGAAAAAAATGACAAAAATAACACCATCTACACGTTTCCCTCGGAGTCATGCATCTCATCTCTCTTTTTCTCCCTATGTTATAGTCTCTCTTGACCTCCTTTAATCCGTATTTCTCATATATTATGTATAATTTTTTATTTAGAACTTTTCAGATTTTTTTAATTGTTAAATTTTTTTTGGTACTATTGAGAAAAATTGCTAACATGTTAATTAGTTTATAACTAAGAAGAATTTATTCTTATTTTTTATGCATTACTATAGGTGCACGGTCTTCGCACAGACCGTGCAGGTGCGCGGTAGACCTCGCTTGCCTATGCGTTCTACCGTATAGGCCGTGCATGGCTGCACCGCATAGGCCGCGCATGCCTGCACGGTAGACCGTGCTTGCCTACACTGTAGGCCGTGCTAAATTACTCAATAAATTGTTATAATCTTTAATTGTCCAATGTAAAAATTGGTCATATTCAATGAATTATCATAATTTCATAGTAACACTATATTATAACAATTAGTTATAATATGTCCATATTGCTTATAATCTATTTAATATAGTGTGGTTACATTTGAAAATTACAACTTGAGTTTATCCCAAATTGGTCTAATGCCTAGCATTATATAGCGTTACTACATATTAATATAACAATATTGACATTATTTTATTAGAAAATCAATCGTGCATAAATCCCACATTTGATAAATTACATTTCATCTACGATTGGGGTAAACTCTTAAATAGATATATCACATTATATTAAATTATGTAACATTATATAATATTGGTAGATGACAATTACTAACTTTATATAACATTATATAACTCACTTTTACTATTATCACAATTACCACTAGATATTGCAAGTCCAATATATAATAATGTTATCACACTTTACCATCCATTACTGTACTTTACCACAGTACCTGTTATCACAAAATTACTATACAGTATTTCACTCCAATGTATAACAATATTACCACTATATTAACACCAGTAATTGTAAATTTACCACAAGTTATTACAAAATTACAACTTCTTATCGCGAACTTACTACCTATTATAGTAAACCATTAGTTATTGCAAATTTATGCAAAATTACCACCTGTTATCCCAAATTATCTCTTGCTATTGCAACTTACCACCAGATATCACTAATAGTCAGTACCACAGTTACTGACGGTACAATATATGAGTTAACATAGTCATAGACCGGACAATATAAGTAACCCATATAGAGCCTGTTTTTAAACTATCCCTAAAGGTTCACACATTTAGTTATTTGACAGCCTTATTTTCATAGACGAATTTTTAAATCCCGCTCTCTATTAAAATTTTGTCTCTCTATAGATTTTTCCGCAATTTTTTCTACACTTTTACTTTTTAACCGCTTTCCACACTTCTAGGCATTACCTCTTTGTTATCAATTCATCTCATTTTCCACACTTTTAGTTAATACCCACCACATGTTTTTCCCATATCATCATCATTATTGTGCGTTATTTATGTTGTTCAAAAAATCACCGCTTTTACATTTCATGCCACGAAAGCAATCCAAAATTAGTTCCTTTTTTGCCATGTTATCAATCCCAAATTGGATAAATCACATTTTATCCAATGGTTGAAGCAAACTCTGAAATGGACATATCACACTACACTTGATCCAATGGTAGAGGGTAATTCATTGAATGTCCTTCCAACATAAAATTATATAATATTGATAATTACTTTATGTAACATTATATAATATTGATAATTTTATAAATATTGGATATCATGTAACACTATTTAAATTACTAATATTGAACATTACTAATCTTGATAATTACTAATTTTATTACTAATTTTATATAATTACTAATATTGAATATCATGAAATATTATTTAAATTACAAATTGATTCCTTTTCTAGTACGTTGTCAATCCCAAATTGAATAAATCACATTTCATCCAATGGTTGGGACAAACTCTTAAATGGATGTATCACACTACAATTGTTAAGAAAAGTTACTACCTTTGATCTTTGATTGTGGGGTTACCGCAAATGTTAGGCTATAGGAATCGTTGGTAAGTATAAGTGATAGGAAAATTTACTACATCAGTTAATACATGTTATCAATGATTCTTTTAATATTGTGTAGATTTGAATTACTATAGATAAATTAAGAGACTATAAAATAAAAAAAAATTACAAAAATAATATAAACGAATTATATTAATATACGAGAATGATTGAGTGGTCTACCGCGTGCGAAGGCGGTCTCCCACGCTTGCACTTACCACTAAGTTACCACCAGTTATCATAATCTTACTATTCTATCACGCTTGCACTTGTTACCACTAAGTAACCAGTCATCGTAATATCAGTAATTTTATGTAATTATTAATATTATATAAAATTATATAATTATTAATATTATTTATCATGTAATATTATTTTTGTATCTATTAATTTTATGTATTATATAATTTTATGTAATTGCATTATTTAAATTAATATTAGTATTGTGGACTACACGTCATCGATTTTGATTTTGATGTAATATTTAAATTGTGATTATCCGTAATTTCCATCTTTCTTCTTTTTCCTTCTTCGTTCCTTTTTTTTTTTCCTTTTACCTATAGTGCACCGTAGTTTGTCACCAATCACGACTCTTCGACAAACCTCGCATTCTTATGCAGTAGACCGTCAAGGGTGTGCAGCGGACCGCACATACCCGCGTGGTCGACCGCAAAGGATGCACGGTGGACCGCACATGCTTGCGTGGTAAACTATGCATACTTGCACGGTAGACCGCAAAGGGTGCGCGGTCTACTGCACATGTGCGGTAGACCACCAAGGGTACACGGTCATCCACGCAGGAGCGCAGTGGACCATGCCTGCACAATAGATTTTATAAATATTTTAATTTTAATTTAATATTGTAAATAATCAATTATTTGAAAGAATGCAAAGCAAAAATTTTAAAATAAATTCTTGATAAAATTTACCATGTATGCCTACACGGTAGCTTTTATAAATATTTCAATTTTAATTTAATATTGTAAATAATCAATTACTTGTAAAAAGCCAAAGAAAAAACTTTTAAATAAATTTTTGATAATTTTTTTTTGCAAAAAAAGAAAATAAAATGAAAAAATCATGGAACCTACATGGATCAATTTCCAATAAAAAAAGAAAAAATCACAAAATTAATAGTACCTAAAAGTTCAAATAAATTGAATTATAAGCAAAATGATTCTGAATCTGAATGCCAGTAAAAGGAGGTGGGACTGAAGAAAAAACTATTAATTTTTTTTTTAATTTTGAGACAATTTTTTAATTTATATATTTAATATTTATTTATTTATGATTTTTTAAACAAAGAGAAAATATGACTTCTAAATGAAAAACAATGTGTTGAACAAACAGGAAAAAAAATAAAGAGAGTTAAAAAAATACAGAGTGTAAAGAAGGAAAAAAAGAAAGTCGCAAGTGATCTACTATGTGCTTGCATGGTCAACCGTGCAAGCCAGCACGGCCGACCGCATACATGTGCGGTAGATCGTGCCTGTTTTGCTTACACTTTTTTTTTTTTTTTTAATTCTTAGTGAATGGAGTTGCGACGGATTACCGACGGAAATAGCGATAGTATTGCGACGGATTAGCAACGAAAATATTTTTGTCTGTAAAACTTGGAAAACTTACTCGAAATTTCCCGAACAGATTAACAACTAAATTAGCGATAGAAAAATTCATCGGAAATAATTCCGTCGCTAAAATTAGTGACGGAATATTTTCGTTGGTAATTTGTTGTAAAAATTTGAAAAAAAAAGTTGGAGAAATTTTTTGGATAGATTAACGACGGAATTAGCAACAGAAAAATCCGTCGAAAATAATTTCGTCGTTAATTCATCACTAAAATTAGTGATGAAATTTTTGTTGCTAATCATCGCTAAAATTTGAAAAAAAGTTGATAAAAATTTTGTATTTTTATTAAATTAGATTATTATATTTTTATTAAATATAATTTTGTATTTTTATTAAATATAATTTTGTATTTTTATGAAATATAATTTTGTATTTTGATTAAATATAATTTTATATTTTTATTAAATATAATTTTATATTTTTATTAAATTAGAGTTTTGCATTTTTAAAGGTGAGAGTGAGAAAAAAAGTAAAGAAGAAGAAAAAAACAAAAGTAACACACAAGTCATTGTGGCAAAGTGGTTGGCACAACTCAAAGTTTGCTTAAGAACTCAGGTTCAAACTTGGATGACAGTATTTTTTCAACAAAAAAAAAGTAGAGGCGCAGGCGGGCATGGGCAGAGGAGGGTATGTGCACATGCAGGTGCGCACACCTATGTGGCACGGGCGGGCGGGCGGAGAGGCGGGTACATGCGCGACAGGGGTGGGCGCATGCGCTCTCACGCGCACGACCTTTGGAGAAGGATTAGCGACAGAATTTCTGTCACTAAAAAATTCATCGATAATTTGGAAAGTGTGAAATTATTTCAACAACGACAAAATTTCATCGCTAAAAAAATCGTCGCTAATCTATCGGTAATTTAAAAAGTGTGAAATTATTTCAACGAAGGATTTTCTATTAGCGAAATTTTTCCATCGCTGATATGTCGGTGAAATAATTTCACACTTTCCAAATTAGCGACGGATTTTTAGCGACGGAAAATTTTCGTCGTTAATCCGTTACTAAAGTTTTCGACAAAAATATTTTCGTTGTTAAATTTTGAGAGGAAACTTTTAGCGATGGAATTTTCTTCGCTAATTTTCCATCCTTAAAGTTTTTAGCGACGGAATATTTACTATCAGTGATGGATATTTTATTTTTGACAAAAATAATGCTTCTATTTTTATTTTTATTTTTAGGAAGTGGAAGTTGTATTGGGCTAGGACAACGTGTCTTTCATTTTTTTGACATTTTCTTTTTGTTTTTCATTTTTGGAAGGGACATTTTTTTTGCTTGGTTAATTTGTGTTAAAAATGTCACTTCTCACATTTTTCTCTCCATAATCTATATCTATTTAATAATCCTAATAGGTAAAATTCTTTATTTTTTTTTTTTGTTACAAAAGTGGGGACTAGCATTAAAGGAAGCCATTCCCTAAATATCATTCAATAAAAGCACCATATACCTCTGGAGGAGGAGAAACAAGGTAATGGGTCCCAGGGGAAACATTATGTCCCAATCTAGCTAATGTATCAGCACATTGATTACCTTCTCATGGGACATAACAAATCTGGACGATGCCTAGGTGACAGATTATGTTTATACACTCCGTGGGAATATAATAGTCTGAGTAATCTACTTCAATGCTTGAGGATAGGGCATTCACAATATCAGTGAAATCGAGCTCCATTATGACCTGAGTGTAGCTATGGCACTGTAAATAAATTAGGCCCTCATGAATTGCACATAGCTCCGCTGTCCTAGCATCTGACAGAACTACATTATGGACAAAACCTCTAATCCAAAGCTCCATATCATCCATTAAAATACCACCTGTGCCTGCTCGAAAAGACCTCGGTAATGATGATCCATCAGTATTCAGTTTATATCTTCATGTCGGTGGAGGCTCCCATCGAACCCATCGACCTTTTAGCACCCCACACAAAATGTCTAGCTTGGCTAAACACCCATCCTTTGCATGATAGTATGCCATTCTCGTAACTTCCTTTAGAACAAATTGACACTTCTCAAAAATGACCCGACATCGAGCCTTCCTAATGAACCAAATAACAGAAGTGAAATATATTGGCCAAGGAATACCTCTATGAAGAGCTTGAGATTGGTAATTGCTCCGCAGCCATTGGATGATCTGGGACTGTTGAAAGACCAAGTAGTCTAGTTATGAACCTACCAAAAAAAAATACCAAACCGATCTCACCATGTCACATTCCCTAAGGAGATAAAGTATCGTTTCAAGTGTAAGACCACAAATAGGGCACCTATAATCTGTAGTTAAACCCCATTGGCCCCAAATTACATTAATCATTATAGAGTCATGGCCTATCAACCACACAAATATCTTTGCCCTTTCCTGACATTGAATACGCTAGATCCACATCTAACTATCACCATACATCAGAATAGTACCCTCAATCCTAAGAATTATCTCATAAGTTGTTCTAACCATAAAAGCTCTTGATGAAGTGCCAGTCTAATACACAGTATCTCTCAAATTAAGATCTTGAGGAATCATTACGGCTCAGATCTCCTTCACCAACTGGGTCAGAAGAGTAGCACAAAGATGTTTGATATCCCAGTCTCATGTTGTCGTTATAAATTTACTGACTCGGGTATTATTATCCTCACTATCCATAACTCTATGCATCCGTGGTGCTAACGGGCCATCTGCTACTCATCTATCCTCCCAAAAATTGATGTCTAAACTATACCCAATCCTCCATCATAGTCCTCCTCGCAATTGGTCTCAAATACAAAGAATGACCCTCCAAAAGGAAAACCCACTCAAATTACGTTGATAGCTCATAAAATTTGTCCTTCGCAGGCACTTATGTCGTATGACTTGGTACCACAAAGCAAAGTCCCCAAAAATAATCTTCCATATGAGTTTTATTAAAAGAGCCCGATTGGCCTCCCGAGTGGTGCGATACCCTAGACCACCCCACTCCTTAGGTCGACACACCTTGTTCCAATGAATAGCATGAATACGCTAACGTCTATCCATGTTACCCCATAGGAACTGCCTGCTCAATCTGTCCAGATGCACACAAGTCCATACTGAGAGCCAAACAAACTGAATAACGTATGAAGGAATAGTCGAAACTACTGCTTGGATAACGGTCCTGCGGCTTGCAAAGCTAATAGGTAAAATTCTTACCATTATGCTACATTGCATTATCACATGCTACTAATAATTATGAATAAGCTTATAGTATTTTATTCCAACATATCAATTATTGCTAATTTACAGTTTTACAATATCACCACTAATCGTAATCTTACCACCTTTTATTTTTTCACAAAACTTATGGGTTATTGTCAATCCTGTTATTTTATCACAAAACTTAACACTAGTTATTGTTAATTTACCCTAACAATTCTGCAACGTTTCTAGTAATCCTAATCTTATCACCTTTTATTTTATGACAGACTTACTAATTTTATCACTAGGTATTACAAGTTACCACACTTTACGATAACTGAGTGATTATTGAGTACATGTTATCTGTTACTATTAGTTATTGTAAACTTACCACAAGTTATCGCAAACTTACCACAAGTTATCACAAAATTACCATATGTTATTGCGAACTTATCATTTGTTACTATTTGTTATCGTAAACTTACTACAAGTTATCATAAAATTATAACCTATTATCATGAACTTATCACCTGTTATAACAACGCACCACCTGTTATCCTAAATTATCTTCTAGGTATTGTAAATGGTTTGATACCTTAACTCTTAAAATTTTAAACTGTCCCTAAAGACAATACAGACGGTATGACTCAGTGGATAATATAAATTACCTATATACCTATATATAACCTGTTTTTAATCCATCCTAAAGGTTGACGCATTTATTGATGAAAATAATAGCAGTCATAATTATAGATAGCATTTACATACATTACAATTTATGGGATAGCATAACTATAACACTTATGCAGATGGTATGGTTCAATAGTTAGTAAAAAAGATTCATATCGAGACTGTTTTCAAATCTTTCCTAAAAGAGTGTCACATGTCCTAATTAAATATAACTTTTATAGTCGGTGCAATATATAGATTAGTATTGGTGTAGAACTAACGCAATATATAGAACTTATGTAGTCAGTAAAGAAAAGTCATATAGAGACTCTTTTTAGATCGTCACTAAAGGTTGTTATATTTATTGACAACAAGTGATAACTGTCCAAATAGTAGATAGTATTTATAGACGGTGAAATATATGGTTATCATAGATGTAGAACTAATGCAAACGGTATTGTTAAGTAGATAGTAAAGAAGAGTTATATTTAGACTATTTTCAAACCGTCTCAAAATACTACAACATTTATTAACCACAAGTGATAATTGTTAGAATTGAACATTACTTTTATAGACGATTTTGTTACCTTTATTGACGATTGATAAATTTCCCCTGATGGACAACTTTGTATGGTCGAAAAATATATATAATTCTTGACTATTTTATTAAAAGTATCTCTATATGTCATAAAATACCATTACTAAAACTCATCGACAATAAAGGTTACCATCAACATAGAGCATTAATTTTGTAGTGTCCAAGTTGTTGTTGTTGTATGCAAATCTTGATAACATTCACACATTTTGCCATTTTGGATTGATTTAAATTTTTTCCTAATATGTCTAGCATTAAATTCCGGTGGCAATTAAGAGGTTTGAATGTTGTGTGATGGTCCACAACTATAAAACCCCTTCCCAAGGCAGAGGACCTCTAAATCCAAAATTCGTGACTTTACACCATCTATTGAGTGAAATTGAGAGCTTATAAAGTTTGCTACAATACTAGAGATTATTTTAGTGCTTTTATAGTCACCAGAGGTGAAAAACAAGAGTATGGTTTGGGTAACCCAAATCCCCCTTTTCGTATCTGCTTTATTTTGTCTTAATTTTTGCATTAAAAGGATGCATTAGGATAGTCATGCATTCTAACATGTGATATCAGAGCCAATTTTGCCTTTACATGCATGTTTTTTAGCAAATTTTTAGAATATGTCCTCTCAAATTTTTCCTAAATTGACTTAAAATAATCATTTTTCAAAAAAATAAAAAAATAAAAAAGACCAGAAATGGATTGGGCATGAGCTTTTGCACAATCCAGTATTTTTAGAATTTAAAATAGAGCATTTTTGAGTTTTCCGATAACTTTCAAGTGAAGGACTCGTCGAGTCCGGTTAGGACCCTCCGGGGTCTTCTGAATGAAGAAGATCTAAACCAATTTTCTTTAAAAAATTAAAGAAAAAAATTGGTAAAGGGAATGAGTGGAAGTACACGTGGGGTTATTCAATTCGTTATTTAAATAAAGCATGCATGGTCACATTTGAAAGAAAAAAAAAATTATAGTGTTATGATTATTCACAAGTGAGCTGAAATGCTTATGCATGCATGACGTAGTAGTCAGGACCAAAAAAAGAAATGCTCATTCAATTTTTTCCAACATTTTCTTAATGACTTCAATAAACCTAAAAATGTTGCATATTGGTACTTTGGATTCAAAAAAAATTAATTTTGTATATAAAGTCAAGTACAAAATTAGTAAAATACTTTTATTAATGCATGAAAATTTAAGAAATAAATTTTGTACATAAAGACAAGTACAAAATTTGGCAATATGTATAAGAGATAATTATTGTATTTAAATTAAATTTCAAGTATTTTATATTGTATATGCATAGAGTAAAATATTCAAATGGTCAATATAATTTTTAATTGATTAGGATATAGTTATAGCAGCCCTAATTGTAGTAGAAATTATTTATTAGGATATAAATGATCATATTAGAAAGGGATATTTGGCAATAGTAGTTATTTTTGTGTAATAAATCTCATTCCATATTAATTTTTATTGCATGAAAATAATAAAATTGACAATAGGATTACAAGATAGCTATTTTTATATGAAAATCTCCCTGATATTAAATTCCCTTTTTTTATGAAATACTATAAGTGCGGTTAATTTAGTGCATATATAGGAAGGTTCTATAAAAAAGACGGACATAAGTCTAAACATGGTTTATTCTTAAGTAGTCTCAAATCACCCACCACCTACCTGAGAACCTACCTGGCGCATTAGTGAGATCATCTCATAGGGCCTAGTAGAAAAGAATAAAGTGATCAAGGATAGATTAGTTATATGGTAATTTCCTAATTAACCCACAGGCATTAACCCACAGGCATTAGGAAATGGGTTAGTCTTGAAAGTTTTTTCATAAGGTTAAATAAATCTAATTGAATTAAAATTTTAGCTCCAACCAATTTTTATGTCATATATTTATGCATAATATATTTGCATTTGTAATATATATAAAACCCTTATATAAAGTTAGTAAAGCATGTTTTATTTATTTTACAATCATCCAAACCATAGATATCAAATCTGATTTTTTTGAATTGAATAGAGAGAACTATAAGTAGTGGAGGGAAATGGCGTTTCTCCATTTAAGTTGTTTGGACATTGACTATGCTATACGGATGGATGAGCCATATTTGGTAACTGATACCAACTCTATGGATGAAAAGACTCTTTATGAAAAGTGGAACGATGTAATCGCTTAAATACCATATTTATAAAGAGTAAAATTTTGGCTAGTATCCATAGTTCTGTCAATCAACATACCAATGTCCATACTCTTCTTAAGGCCATATATGAGCAATTCTAGATATTAAAAAAGTTTTTGACCAATACCCTCATTATACAGTTCCAATCTCTAAGGCTCACTACTGTCCAAGGTGTGCATGAGCGCATCATGTGGATGCTGGACAATGCTGCTCAAGTAAAGAAATTGGAGGCTGATATATTCGAATCTTTTCTTATACACTTGATTTTGAACACTATCCCACAGCTCCACTGTAACACCGAAAAATTTGGTTGTGGTATTGATTTTAAAGAATTATTTCAGACTTCTATGTTTGGTAAAATATATAAGAATAATTGATTTAGATATATAAATGTGTGCCTGGATGTTGTCCTTTGGACTGTATGGAAACTCTTTTAGACTCTTGATTGATAGACTCTCAATTTTTAAGTTCTCGGTTACTAGAGTTCTTGGTTATTAAAGTGTTCGGTACTTGATAAAATTTGATTTGTTTATGAGAAATTGAATTGTTTGGTGGAGTTTTGACTTTGTGGACTGCTTCTTCAAATTTTGATTTCTTAATCAGTGGTGACTATCTCTCTGTACATTCCACCATCTCTTGGTGATTGCTACCTTTTGGTATATCTTTCCACTTGTCTCTTGGTATATTTTTCCTCGATATATTGCTGCCTGTCGATACAAATTTTCCAATCACCTCTCAATGTTGAAGCGTTTAAACTAAGTCTCTCGATATATTGCTACCTATCGGTACAAATTTTCCAATCACCTTTCAGTGTTGGAGCATTTACACTAAGTCTTTTGATACATGTTTACCTCTTGGCAAACATATGTTGCTTTGCAAATGAAAATCTATCAGTACATCAATTGTTTTACAATTTCTGTCAATACATCAATTGTTATATAATTTCCATATACATTCTGGTTCTATATAGCTCTCGGTACTTGTGAAGTTGGTAGTCTCTTGAGATATTGTGAATCTACACATTCCATACAATCCATTACCTCTCAGTACCATCAAGAACCTCTCGGTGCACCTATAATTTTGGAGGTTGTCTTTAACGGGTTGTTGAAACCCTCAAATTAATACTGATTTTCCCAATGTAATAGACTATAGCAATAGTGGTACCAGGTCAAATCCCAATGAACTAAATTGATTTAATTTCTTAGTTAAGTGTTAAAAATAAAAATGGGGGATTTGTCAAATAAATTCTTAAATTAAAAATAACGACTAAAAAAATAAGAAACAAATTAATAATGAAAATAATAAATAATAAAAGAAAATCAATCTACCAAAACTCTAATCTAAGAGTTCATATATTCGATTGTTTCACTGATCATCGGTTAAAAAAATGATATTCTCGTAATTCAAGCATTTAACCTTAAATTTATTAGGATAGCCATAATAAATTTTGTGTTTTCCTAAATTAATTGACCAAACCTAGTATCCAATCAAAATTTATCATTAATTAACTAGACAGAATAGTGTTCCATATTAATATAATGACAGTATTAAATTTTGTGAAAACAGTTAAACCAAAATACAAATAATTGGGATAGCCGCAATTATTTAATTTTATTCCATCGATTCTCTAGGTTAAACATGAATATTGGTAAAAGACCTATAAATATAAATAACCTAATTGCTACTTGTACCATTCATTCATGACAATTATAGATCACTAAAATCCTGGATAGCAATAGAAAAATTAATATTGAATTAAATTGTCAGATTAACCAATATTAAAATTTTATATAAATAAATCAAGAACCAACTAATACTTGAATAAAAAGAGCAAAACATTAAATTAAGTATCTAATCTCACAATGAAGACAACTGAATGAAAATTCCCCTTGAATCAGAAAAATAACTAACCACTCATTGTGGTGAGTTTTCAATAAAATAAAAATAAAAATAAAAGAAAAAGAAAAAAAAATGTTCTAGGGTGGAAGAGGAGAGGAGCAGCCGTCCAAGTTGGGAATGAATGTGTATAAATAGTGGCATCCTCTTGTGGAATTTAAAATGAAATGTAGCCGGCCCTTGTGTTTCTAAAATGAGCAGTTGTGAGATACCCTTGTGATTAATTAAGAATGTGTTGCCTCTTCTTTCTTTTTTTAATAATAGCCAGCCTTTTGAAGAGATTCTTGAATGATTTTGTTTCCTTTTCAAAAAGTAAACTTTTCCCAACAAAATAAAGATTCCTCTAATAGGGAAAATAAAAATTAACTCCTAAAACAATTTTACCTGAAGTAAAATTTCTACTAAAATTAACTAAAACTAAAAAAAATCAAGTTTCTTCTTTTCTTCATAGGCCCAATATGATGTCTTGCTTCATTTAACTCCAAATTGCCTCTTTAAGCCCACTTTGTCTAAATTTTCTAAATTTAGCCACCTAACAATAAAAAGTCATAAAATCTATCAATTAATGTAATAATCAATTCAAAATAAAACCATATTACCAACAATAAATTCAACATTTTGCACATTATCAAATTCCCCCACACCAAACCAATGCTTGACCTCAAACATTCACTATACCAATGTCTCTCAACTATTCTCCTTTTCACTCCTTCCCCTCCTTCAATTCATCATCCAACAATTCTAAGCAGCACACATTGTAACATTCTAGTCAGAACAACAATTCAGAGAACAAGTGATTATAGTTTCATAATCTTAAAAGAAAATATAGACGTCCCAACAGACTCAATAATCTCATCAGAATTCAATGAACCAAGATTCAATGCCCTCACAAGAAATCACTCTATGCACTCAAAGTGTTTAGGAAATTTATCAATATTCTCAAAATCAAAACATAGCATGCTATTACCATAAACTTGCTTATTTATCAAATCTCCACCACTAATTATATGAATTCAAAACAAAAATCTGGGGGTCTTTGCAAGGGTTGTAACGTGGCTTAGGTATGGTACGATAAAAGGGAAATGTGATGTGCAAATGCATACCAAAGAAATATGTCAAAGATTACAAAACATTCCTACTATCAAACCCATCCCTTAACATGAAATACAATCAATGCAAAGAAAAATATCCCAAGCAAGATCATCTTATTCTTCGATCCAAATTTCTGAACTTTTTTTTTTTTTCAAATTCCCTCATCTCAATTTTTTGGGAATTTTTTTTCTTTTTTTCCCTTTTTTTTTCTTTTTTTTTGAAGAATGACAATCTCGAGGATGAACGAAGAGTGCATACATAAATTTTCTCAAATCATATGAATAAATTTTTAAAAACAATCCCCAACATAAAATTATCCCATCCCGTTTACAAATAACCATCCATTAAAAATCTAAACACATGCTTCTCTGATATGAGGACCAAAAAGAAGGTTAAATGCAAAAAAGAAGGCTGTGTGTCAATTTGTGTGGTTATAAGCAAAGAAAAAGGGATAAAAGCTCAATTTGGTTCACTACGAAGATGAATATGTATGGGAAGTTCTTTTTAAGATAGATAAAATGTGTAAATCTAATTGCCCCCATCATATTAATATATGAACTCATGAATGTGGTTTCAAAATATATAGCAAAGCAAGTTCAAGAATAAACACACTATGATTGATAAATACTCATGAAGAAAGATTAGAGCAAGTATGATAATATACTCTTAAGTCTCAAAATCTCACAAAAGTGTGCAATGTTGTATCAAATTTTGAACATTTTCATCTAATTCAATCACCAAAGTCAATGGGACACTAAAAATATTTTATCCAAAAACAACTAATCACACTTGCCTCATTCATGCGTTTCAACTCAAATCAACAACATATACTAACTCAAAAATTATTTTCAGATGAAAATCAAAAGAGTATGAAGTTCAAAAGAATGTAGAAGAAATGACATGGATACATAAAATCCTCCCCCACACCTAAATGCTACATTGTCCTCAATGTATGCAAAAGGTAAGAAATGAGAAAAGAAACTAGCATGCAACTCAAAAAAAAAAAAGTAGCACAATTTTAAATTCACAGCAAATTTCAGAAAATCACTCAATGCAATATATAAAAATAGGACAATAAAAATAGAGAAAAGAGAGAAAACTCCCCCATGGTGATGACGGGAATCAGAGTTGAAATCCAACAAAGTCTGCGAGTGCTTGAATGTTCCGCTCCACCCATGAGATATGTTGTTGCATTTGTGCTCTGCAGAACTGAACTTAAGATGACCTCCTAATTTCAAAGTAGCTGAAGGAAGCATTGCTTTGCCCTTTGCCACTCGAGATTGTGATTTAGGTCTGGTTGAAGATGATTATGTCTCTTGGTCTACGAATAGTGGCTCTGTAGGTTCTATTGGTGGAGAAGGTGGCTCTTTCGTAGTATTCACAGCAGAGGATATGGAAGTAGACCGAGGGAACAACCTGCGAGGCTTCCTCTTCGAATCCCCCGTCTTAGGTAGTCGTATACGAGGCCCTTTGCATGGTTCTTGTTGCAGTGAAAGAGCCACAGGTATTGTGTTCAGCAACTCTTTTCTTCCCTATTGATAGAGTTAGGATGTAGCAAAGTGGGAAATTAGAAGGATTAGGGTGAGGAGCGATTAGGGTTTCAATCGAAGGAAAGGAGAAAATGGGGGTTTTAGGTTTTGGATTTCTAGGATTTGTGATCGAAAGGGGTGTGTTAGGTCTTCTAAGGTTGGTGATCGAGAGGGAAATTTGGGGCTTGTTCGAAGGAGTGATCGAATAGTGATAAGAGTGTTGATCGATGATGGGTTTCTAAAGCAATTAGGATTTTCGATCAAGAAATTAGGGTTTTCGAGCGATTTGGGTTTGCGAAGGTGATGATGATGGACTAGGGTTCTTCAAAAAGGGATGAATGAAAATTGCGATTGAAGGGCTGAAGTAGATGATTGATGAATGGTGGGTCGATTGGATCGAAGAAAATGATTGATGATTGCAAAGAAATCGTAAGAAAGCGTAAGAAATTTAGTCGGGTTTTCCAGGGCCTTCAATTGAAAAAGGGAGGTGAGGGGTTGGTGAAGAGATTGAACGATGATAGAGCAAAGAAGATGCTAGATAATTGTGGGGAAATCGCAAGGAAAAAGGAGAAATATGAGGCGATGGTATTCTCTCTCCTCTCTCTCACCCCTAACCACTATCCACTTTTTTTTTCCCTAATGAAGACCTTAAAATCGCATGATCATCTCTTGAGAGAAAGAGGGCTTTTGTTTAAAGTGAACCTCAATTCTTCAAACCAGGTGATCATTTGGTAATGCAAGGATTGCTTCTGCCCAAATTCTAATTCCCTTTCTGAAAACTGCGTGATCATCTCCTAAGGGTGTGATTGCTTCTGCCTCCTTAAATGCTCTGACCATGTCATGACTTGGATAAATTCCATTCTTTAAAATTGTCATCTTGGGCACCTACAAAATTAAAAAAAGAAAAAAATGATACTAATCAAATACTCCTAATTAATTAAGAAATCAAACTAAACAAATTCAAGAAAAATATTGGGTTGCCTCCTAATAAGCGCAATTGTTTAACGTATTTATGCTCGAACTTTTTCATTTATTTCTCTTTAAAGAGGCTTCAACTTCAACTTGGGAGCCTCATATATCTTCCTTTTCAAATCTAATTGTGCATTTGATTCAAAATTAATAACATGTTTTTCTTCACAAATTTCCTACACAATTAAATCAACAATATCAACAAAACAAATCGATTGACATTCATTCGGGTACTTCATAAGATCAAAAATAATAAATTTAACAATCTTACCGTCGAACTCGATGGAGAGTGTACCCTTATCCACACCTATTTTAACCTTTGAAATCTTCATGAATGGTCTTCTTAATAGAAGTGGTATAATTGTACTAGAAGTGTTAGACAAAGAGGATTCGGATGTCACCTCGATTGAATTTTCATGCATGTGTTCATCTTTCTTGTCCACATCCTTCCCTTCATCCATCTTCTTACATGGAGTAGAGCTCAAATGAACTTTCTTTTCACTTCTTAACGTTATTGCACTAACATTCTCTTTGGGATTCACCACCATTTGTGAAGGAAATCGTCCAGAATTTTGTGTCTCCAACCTACTAATCGAGGTCGCTAGTTGGGAAATTTGGTCCTTCAAATTCTGTATACTTGCTCTCGTTTCCTATTGAAATTGTTGAGTGTTAGTCGCGAGAGTTTTCACAATATCTTCTAGAGACATACCTGAATTAGAAGATTGTGCAGGTATTGGTGATGGTCTATTAAAAAATTGAGATGGATGTCTTGACTACCCTCCTTGATTCCCATAGCCCAAATTTGAATGTTCCCTCCATTCAAGATAGTAATTGCTGAAATAAGGATCATATGTATATTGAGGTTGACTAGAAAATCCTCCTACGACATTTACTTGTTGAGTAGATTCTTCTTCCAATATTGGACACATATTCGTAGGATGTTCAGAGATTAAGCATATGCCACAAACTTAGCTACTTGTGATTGCCCTACAGCCAATTGACGAACCAAAGCAATTAGCTCAAAAATCTGAGTTTCAAGATTCGTGTGACTTACCTCAAGAGTTGTATACCCGATACACAAGGGTTGTTGATTCAAAATTCTTTCATGAATTGCCATTTTTTCCTCGTCTTCAAAAAAATTAGTAAACAAGCGAAAAACACAACTAAGAAATTAATGTAGTTCTCCAGCAACGGTGCCAAAATTTTGACGGGTTGTCGAAACCCTAAAATTAATACTGATTCCCCAAATGCAATAGACAGTAGCAATAGTGGTACCAGGTTGAATGCCAAAGGAACTAAATTGATTTAATTTCTTAGTTAAGTGTTAAAAATAAAGATGGGGGGTTTGTCAAATAAATTTCTAAATTAAAAATAACAACTAAAAAAATAAGAAACAAATTAATAATGAAAATAATAAATATTAAAAGAAAATCAATCTACCAAAACTCTGATCCAAGAGTTCATATATTCGATTGTTTCACTGATCATCGGTTAAAAAAATGATATTCTCGCAATTCAAGCATTTAATCTTAGATTTATTAGAATTGCCATAATAAATCTTGTATTTTCCTAAATTAATTGACCAAACTTATCATCCAATCAAAACTTATCATTAATAAACTGGGAACGGTAGTTTTCCATATCAATATAATGACAACATTAAGTTTTGTGAAAACAGTTAAATCAGAATACAAATAATTGGGATAGCTGTAATTATTTAATTTTATTTCATCGATTCTCTAGGTTAAACATGAATATTGGTAAAAGATCTATAAATATAAATAACCTAGTTGCTCTTGTACCATTCATTCATGATAATTACGAATTATTGAAATCCTGGATAGTAATAGAAAAATTAATATTGAATTAAATTATGAGATTAACCAATATTAAAATCTCATGTAAATAAATCAAAAACTAACGAATACTTGAATAAAAAGAGCAAGAAATTAAATTAAGTACCTCTCACAATGAAGAGAATCGAATGAAAATTCTCCTTGAATCAAAAAAATAACTAACCACTCATAGTGATGAATCTTCAACAAAAAAATAAAATAAAAAGAAAATAAAAAGAAAAAAATGTTCTAGGGTGGAAGAGAAGAGTAGCAGCCGTCCATGTTGGGAATGAATGTGTGTATAAATAGTGGTGTCCTCTTGTGGAATTTAGAATGAAATGCAACCAGCCCTTGTGTTTATAAAATGAGCAGCTGTGAGATACTCTTGTGTCTAATTAAGAATGTGCTACCTCTTCTTTCTTTTTTTAAGAACAGTCGGCCTTTTGAGGAGATTCTTAAATGATTTTGTTTCATTTTTCAAAAAGGAAACTTTTCCCAACAAAATAAAGACTCATCCAATAGGGAAAATAAAAATTAACTCCTAAAACAATTTTACCTAAAGTAAAGTTTTTACTAAAATTAACTAAAACTAAAAAATTCAAGTTTTTTCTTTTCTTCATAGGCCCAATATGATGTCTTGCTTCATTTAGCTCCAAATTGTCTCTTTAAACCCATTTTGACCAAATCTTCCAAATTTAGCCACCTAACAATAAAAAGTCATAAAATCCATCAATTAATGCAATAATCAATTCAAAAAAAAACCTTATTACCAACAATAAATTTAACATTTTGCACATTATCAGTCATCAATTTGCTACTTGGTGCATATGTTGTAACACCTACACTGCGGTGTCCGTACTAGTGTACTCCTATTCTTGAAAAATATATATATAATATTCCTCAGTTTATATATATATGTATCTAAAATATTTATTTATATTGATTTTTGATTTTGGGGTATTTAATTTTAATTTTTAGTATATTTTAAAATGTCGTGTCCGTAATTCGTAGTGAACCCCATTCTAGTGAAATGTGGGTGTGAAATTATATATATATAATTTATTTGTAAAAAAAAAGGAAGCGAGCGTAGCGTTTTTGCCAAAACGCTGCACTCCCTCCCCTACTCAAATTCGATTAGGGCTGTTAGCCCTAATCTCTCCACTCTTCGTCTCTCTCTCTCTACTCCCTCTCTCCCGCGGCTCTCTCTCTTCCTCTCTCGATTCGCTCCACCGCGTCTCTCCCTCCTCTGCCACCAACCACCGTCGCCACCGCACACTACCACCACCATCGCCCTCTGTTCCTTCTCTTTCTCTTTCGGTCGATCGATCTCTCTCTTTGTTTCCCCTCTCTATTCTCTCTCTCTTTCTCCTTCAATCTCTCTCACTTGTCTCTCTGTTTCACTCTCCCTCTCTATCTCTCCCTTAGTTACTCTCTCTACTCTCTCTGCTTTCTCTATCTTGCGCGCGACGATCGAGCTCTTGCTCTCTTTCTCTTCCCTTTTGCATGCGAACAGAACACCACTGTCCTTTGCTCGCGTGTGCTCTGCTCTCTCACTGTCGAGGGCTCTTCTCTAATCCTTGCAGAAACCCCAAACTGACAGGAGTAGGAGGCCTTCAAAAACCCTAGGCCGAATCTGGAGTCATTCCCTATGTAGGTAAGGACAATAGTTCTGATTAAATACTTTAGGGTTGGAATGTTCTTAGTGGCTAGGTTTAATTGCTAACATTGCTTCAAATTAGAAGCGTTATAGGTTTTAAACTGAATCGAATGGCGAATGGAAGCTAGGTCTGCGAACCGAGAAACCCTAAGTGAGGTAAAATTTCTAATCCCTTTGACAATTGAATGAAATTAGGGTAAATTTAGGGAGAAAAGTCCTATATGTGTTTAGAATGTATGTTACATTCGAATAGAATGCGTTTTCTAAAATTTTATATGTGATTATTAAGGTTAAGTCTAGAATTTTGCATGAACTAGGTTGTCTGATGTGAAAACAGCATGTTAGAGGATAAAAGATTTATGTTTGGTTGATTAGAATAGTTTCATTTAGAGTTAATTTGAAATATGCATGAAAATATTAGAATTTTGGCGTTGGAATGAAATATTCTACAGAATGAAGGATACTGTTACATCCAATACCTTTTACGTTGTTTTTGAGCTATAAATTACATAATGATATGTCTATGAAGGATAGTTTGAAAATTGGGGTTAGAGCTTAAAAATTGATGTAGCCTTTTTCATTATAGCTTGTTCTGCATATAGGTAATCTAAATACGATCTCTGTATTATGAAAATAGACTTCCATACTTTGAAAATGACATATGGTTTGAAACGTTTAGATGAGAATTGAAAAGTTTATGATTTTTCAAAGAATTTCTATCTTGTAGAAAATTAATTATTTTATACTTATTTCCGACTTTGAGAGATCTTTAGGGTTGAATTTGACTTGACTTTGATTGTGTTAATTATTTATAAATGGAATGAAATTGATGGCATTAGAGTGTATACAAGAATTGAAGAATTTTGATTTGTACAAAATTAGGAAAAAAGGATAAACCCTAAAAATATTTGAAAATTGATGATAGGATTGTGATTGTGTATTAGGAAAGATTAATTAAGGATTGGAGTAAGACTTCATTGGACTAGATTGTGGAAATATGGAGTGAATACCCTCTCTAGAAGGTGAGTGAGACCCTAATCTCTTGCATGAAATAGTGAAATTTGATTTTACCGTGTTTTTAAACTAAACATGCTTTGATATGCATTGATTCGACGTGTGATATTAAATCTCAAATTTGTTTTGTGATTATTGGAGTGTCATAAACTTATATTTTCTATGACTATGCACCCATGTTTGAAATGAAACAAAATTGTGCCATTACTTGAAAATATGATAAGTTTCCTTTTCTACCGTTGCATTGGTATACTAATTTGAAATGATTTGATGAAATGTATTGGCACATGGATTTGAAATGCTTTGATGAACTATGTGGGTTGGATGCCCACTAGTTATGTGATGATATAATGTGATGATATGATCAGATGATATGACTTGATTGATTCCGTAGATACGAAGGGCGTTTGTAGTGGCACTGGGATGCCCGGATACGCTTCTGCAGGAGGTATCCGCAAACGTCACATATATATACGATAGGCGCGTCCGGTTGAATCCACATGGGGGAGAACATGTGTCCATCACTGTCTAGTACTGGGCGGGGTCCTATTGACGAGTCTGAGTAAGCCATTGGCGGCTAAGCTCACGGCCAATGTCGGGGTAGAGAGCTACTTTTGCACACTTTGTATAATAAAACTCCCGATACGCCTATCCTGGGTCACGGTTAACCTTTGCCAGGATCCTTTCGGCTTGCTCTATAATATACTTGATTTTTAAATGGATACATATATGTATGATATTGTGTGATCGATTAAATGATTTCATTTTACTAAATATACCATGTTTTATTTTAGATCGTGAATTATTGTTTACGGATAATGTTGTTTGATACTCCAATGGTTCACTTACACTATTTGTGCTTGATATTAATCTCCTCACCCACTCGGTATCTTCCTTGATACTTACCCCTCTTCTTTCCTTCCTCAGACAGGATTATTGTGCTAGAGCGACACTTCAGACTCTAGAGGTTGTGGTGGATCCGGTATTCACGATGGTGAGGTCTAAGATTAAGTTGAAATCTGAATTCCGCACTTTATTTCAACCCTGCGAGGTCTTGATATTGAGGTCCGTAGTTGGCCGTGTATATATTATGGGATGACTGTATAACTTATGGACATTTATTTGCAAAACTCTCATATTTCACTTGCATTGAGGCATTTGTAAGCATTTAAAATGTAACTTGGGAATTTGTTATAAACTTTGTATAAAATTTAGGCCCGCTCGGTGTGGCGGCTACTCATGCTCTAGTTGAGTATGATAGTAGAGGTCTGTGGCTAGGACTGCTAGTACTTATATTAGTCTTGCGTTGTTCTGGTTGTCCGCTGTGGATTGGTTGATAGGATTTGAATGTGGTGATTGTTGTGAGGCCGGGATGACCATTTATTTATTTGACAAGATGGATGTCCATTATACAGGTTTATTTGTACATGGGAGACCTCCGAATTATGGGGAGGTTCTGCCCGATTTTCTGTAAAAATGTAGTCAGCATCCAGGACAACGGACAGCTGCTCTCGACCCCGGTTTGAGGCGTGACACATGTAGTCAAGAAGATTTTGAACTTTGGCCCAACCACTCCTCAAAAAGCTTATTATAGCCATGCCACTCAAATCTGTTCAATCATATAATGCACAATTTATATTAAATCCCATCTTTCGGAAACAATTCTAATTTTTAATATTTATATTTTATTTTCAATAAATTGTATTTTTCATTCCAACCTCTCTCTGCTCATCACCGAACACATTTTTCTCAACAAACAAAACTCTAAGTACTTAAATTCATTGGGTTGATCTTTTCAATAAACCAAATGGGCACACTTGGGCATTTTGTGCAATTTATGAGGGCTACTAAATAAATATTGGAAATGGGATAGAAAATAAAGGTGGAAGTGAGATTCAAAAGTTACGAGACCCAAAAACTTCATCTCACTTCCTAGACTATTCTTCTTTCTTCTCCCAAACTCTAATCGATCCATCATCAAAATTCAAGATAAAAGGTTCTAGACTATTCACCTAACTCCTCAAAATTAGATTTTAGCTTTGATTTTGGAAGATTTTAAGGATCTAAAGTTGTTACAAAAAGGGGGGAGGATCCAAGTGTTTGGTTTAACCCAAACCAGAAGAATCTCTTGGAGATAATCTTCCTAACCCATGTTTTAATTTGTTTCACTATCTATCCATTTGGATTTGAAGGATTCTGAGTCATAGTAAGTGAGAGAAAATCTGTTTTTGAATGTTAGGGTTATGGGTTAACATGAAATGATAAATATTGATAATTTTGATTGCTTGATAATGTCCCTTAGTGGTTGAATGAAGCTGATCAAGGCAAGACTTTTGTTGTGGAGAAAAGTTGAAGTGACTACCCTCCCTAATACAATGAGTAGATAGTTCGTTACGTTTGTAAATGAAAAAAAAAAATGTTTTTTTCTTAGTATTCTAAAATGGTTTTCTTAACTTGGATTTATATAATATTTCGTGAATATGGAGTGTTCCTAAAAAGATTTTGATTTGAGTTATGAAATCTATGCACTTACAAAATATATCTTGTGCCATGTTAAACTTTTTTTTAGATATTGTTGTTATATTCATGAATTGAGAACTTAGTTGACGTTCTGTAGCACCTGATACACTGTTTCGGAAATAGTACATGTGTGGGGTATGAGCACCCATGTATATGTGATGATCAGTCTAAGTTTCCATAGACTGACTTGATAGGATGCCATGGAGAGCTTGTTAGACTTGAGGAGGTAGGAGCGGTAGAGAGATGCCCCCGAGTCCCTATCTGGCTAACTTAATTGCACCACCTCGGAGGTTTCGAGCTAATGCAAAGATTGGAGGTGATGTTTACGACTAGTAATAATTAAAAACTCTTAATGTTTCCACCATTGGTCTAGACCAAGCCAATAGTGAAGAGATTTTGAGGCTTGGATTTTAAAAATAAAGTGCATAGTGAATATTTATTATATTTCATTGAAACTATGACATTTGTTGGGAAATGCAAAAATGATTACATGATATTTTTGTTGAATTAAAATATGATTTAGAAAGCATTGTTTGGCACTCTCATGCTCACCACTCATTTCTTACACAACTATGCTTTGTTTGATACTCTCTCACTCACCACTCATTTCTTATACAACTATGTCATTATACTCCACTCACTGAGTATTTTTATACTCACTCCTTTATTCTTTCATTCTTTTCAGTGGAAGTACAGAAATAGAAACCACTACACCACAACTAGATCCAGTTAAGGAGAGAGCCTTCTAGGATTAGTACTTGGTATTAGTCTTTCTTAGTTGTGGATTTTTTTAGGCATATAGACGGAACCATTGGAGGGCATTTCAAAGTTAAAACTTTTTGTGTAATATATTTTACTTATGCGTTTTTCTAAAGTTGGAATTTTGATATGCTAAACATTTATGTGCATTTTACATATTTTGGACTTTAATATTTTGTGTGCTGGAATTTTGGAAATGGTATTACATAGCCTTGTGCTATCTTGGGGTGTGTGTTAGTGATTGCATATACTTCTAAATCACGCGACAGTTATTGGATGCTTGAACCCAAGGATTGAGATGTGACAATTCTATTGGTATCAAAGTAAATGTTAAATTATTCGATTTTTCAAATTTTATCCAAATATTTTCAAATGTTTTTAAAGGTTTCAGTATTTCTAAATATTTTGAAGGAATTAAAAGCCTTCCATTGGTTCTAAGAAGTGGAGTCACGTCTAAATATGAGAGCATAATTAGTTTATCCGAAATAGTGAGTTAAGATTATTTTTTTTCTTTCCTTTTTTTTTTTGTAGAATGCAATGGCTCAATCGTTAATAACATAGAAGGTACTCAATTTGGGCCTCTTGGGTTTAATTTATAATGACAACATTATTTATTTTGTAATGACAACTTTAGACAAGGAGTTTCTACTTTATAGTATGAAGTTAATAAGTCTAAGGTTGAGTTGATTCATATACGTGACAAAATCCTTACTATTCTTTTAATGTTAGCTCTTTGGTGTAGAAAGACGATTAACTATGGTTAAGAGTACTCTCATAAACCTTTCAATTTATTTCATATCTTTATTCCCTATTTTGGCCTGAGCAACCAAATTATTCAAAGAAAGACATGTGAGAAGTTGGGATAATGTCTCTTTTAATTTGTTTGGCAGAAAACGGTCGAACTTCCTCTTTCTTATGACATCTTGGGTTTTGTATTTTTGGCCAAGTCTAGCAAATTTGTTTTAAAGAAATAGTGTTGAAGATTTGTGTCAAAAATAAATCGCAAGTGGTTATAGCTTCAATTATGGGAAAGCTTGGAAAGGGTTTATAACTGATATTTCTAAGACATGTATACTTTAATGAAGTGGAAGGAAATTATAAGTGGTTGGGAAGCTTTATGTAGTAGGTGTTCTTTTGAGGTTGGAAATGGGACAGGGATACCCTTTTGGCACGATGATTCAGATGACTTTAGTGTGCTTAAATCCCATTTCATTGAGACCTTTGAGATAGTGGCAGATAAAGTTGTTTCCGAAAATCATGTTGGTTGTTCAGAGTGATAATTAGCAATGTGACATCATTTCCTACAATAACAATTGATTGGGAACTAGAAAGTTTGTTTAGCTTCCTTGAATTATTAGAGGATGTTAGAATGAATATGCTTGGTGATGATAAGGTAGTGTGGGCCCATTTGGCATGTTTTATGTGAAAAGCGATTACAATTCTATCCATAAGGAGGTGTGATTGGTGGCGTAACCCCCATTCTATTGTGTCTGACATGGTTTTGGAGACTCTATAGACCGACTTGCTCATTAATAAGAGATAACCCATCACTAGTTGTGGGGATAAAGCAAGATACTAACTTTATCATTACGGGAGTAGTAACAACTCTTGGTTTGTCTATACACTTAAGAGCATCCCCATCTAGAATCATCCCTTAAATAAGGTTATAATCAGCCCCTCAATACAAAGCACAAAACTCGTCACCCACACTAACAATACTCCTTTCTCGCATGCTGCACAACTGCGAGCTATAATAGTCCTCTCCCACTTGATTTAGCGATGCACTCATCATGTACAGATCATTGCAATACACTTCATTCCATGTAGTACATGTCACGCCCCAATCCTCGATCTGAGGCCGTGAGTAGCCGCCCGTTACCCCATACACTGCCCCTCATAGGACACACATACCGAGACAATGAAGGTTAAAACCAACACCTGTTCAAAACTATTTAAAACCTATTTTTTTCCCTCAAAATATCGTTTCCCAAGTAAAAGAATGTAAAAATGTAACTCATTTGCCCCAATGTATAAGTATACAATATTATCGAGAGTTCAATTACATTACATAATGCAGTTATAGTCATCCCAATAAATATACACAATGGTCATTTTAGAGACCTCAAATATACATCATCATCAAATACATCACCATGGAAGAATGGTCAATACCATACCCAAGTCCAAGGTCTCCAAATATAAATCAAGTGTGTCGAACTCTCCCAACACGTCTCCCTACCAAGTCTATAACTGTAATCAAGGAAAGGTAAAGGGTGAGTATTATAGAAAAATACTCAATGAGTGAGGGGATCGACAATATGTTCTCAATAATAAGTGTGAGCATGGAGTGTCAAAGAACATTTCAAAACCAATATGATATCAGAACTGAGTATGTCATGTCCAAAAACCAAGTGATCACATATCACACATAATAGTATCAAAGTATGCATCCATTTACATTTCCGAAATCAATTAGAGCTTGCCAAGAAAATAACTCCGGCAGTGGTCTACCTCGACCAATGATGGGCGCGTTAGGGGTTTTCATATGCAAGTATATAAAATTAGCTCTCTACCCCAACGTTGGCCACAGACCTCATCAAGTGCTAGACAGTGACGTAACACATGTCTTCCCCACATTTGGTTTAACTGGCTAGCCCGTGTCTATACATGTAACTAACACATCGTGTATAGTACCTCACTCGGAGCTAGACTGTGGCGTAACACACGTCCTTCCCAATTTGGTTCATCCGAGCACAACTACACATATGACGTTTACGGATATCTCCTGTAGAAGCGTATCTGGGCAACATGGGGTGCCTCTACAAACGCCTTTCGTAGCTACAGAATTCATCAAGGAACATCATCACATCATCATATCAATCTCATAACAAGAGGCATCCGACCCATATATCTCATCAAATCATATCAAAATCATGTGTCAATATGTTTCATCAAAACATTTCAAATCAGTGTCAATGCAATGGTAGCATATAAATCATATCAAGATTTTAAATAGTGGCACAATATCATTTCATTTCAAACCATGGATGCATAACATTCGAATTAATCATTTGAGATACTCCAATGAATCACAAAAGCTATCATTTACAAAACATAGTCAAAATCATATGCTTTTACTCATGTCATAAAATATGTCATTTGAAAAACCATAAAACATAAATTTGTTCAATCGAAAGTATAATATCGAAATCCCACTCATAGTATACGGGAGAGTATGTCACTCCCTGAAAACACCACATTGTGTCGAAATGTGTTCTCCTCGGTCGATCAACAGTGGATCACTACAATAGCAATACATAATATATACATAAGTGTCATTACCATTGAAAAGTTCAATGTTACATTTTATTTTAACTAATCCTTTATCTAGGATTAAAGCCAAGAATATCATAAGTAGGGTTTGAAAAGTACACATGCTATCTCATTTTCATCACCAACCCAACTACTTCAATGCTCATTTCTATACATTCCTCATAACATCACCAACACACTACCTTAACACACATATACAATCCATACATGAACACACACATATCTTTCACAATTTAGGCCTCAAATACGTATACACACATTCACCTTTGTACCCCAAAATTTTGCACACTTTCTCCCATCCTTTCAACCAACAAACATACATATACACTCATCACATTTACACTAAGTTCTGCATACAACTTCACTACATGAGGGATAACTTTCAACTCACCTACTCATGCATATAGTCACTATTCTTACCCACTTTTCTGCACACAAAATGTACTAAAGGCAAGACACAATTTCAGCTTACATTTAGCCCTTTCACCACTCCAATTTCTTGGCCAAACACAACTCAGTTTCTGCACAACTTTCTTTCTCATTTTAACCAACAAATACACACATATATTCATAACTTTTACACTCAAAATTTTGCACTCATTTAGGATTCGGTCTCTTTGTTTTCACCCCTAATCTAAGTTAAAATTAGCACATTAAAACATTCACAAAAGGTCTTCAAGTTTAAAACAAAGTGCAGAAGTTCATTTACTCAAATATTGATGCTTCAAGCCGAAATCAAGACTTCTCTTCAAAGGATCTTTCTTTCCTCCACACTTCTAACTTTTGACTACAAGAAGTTCATCATGTTAGGCTCCTTCTTTTGCTCCAAAATTAGATATGTTATACTAGAAGTGAAAAGAAAACTTTCTTACCTAGAGATGTTGAATGAAACTTCAAGAAAACCTAATTTGATTAAGTCCAATTCAAATTCACCTTAGTTTGTTTAAGCCAATTTAGATTTTTCAAGTTCTACTCTTGCGCAGTCTTAGGAAAAACAACATAACCTTCTCTATATAATTCAGAATTGAGTGATTCAAATTGCTAATTAAAGTAAGATATATATCTACATTTTTCGTGTTTAACTCATCTCCAAATTCCCATTGCACGAATTTATAAAAATCTATTTTCAACACAGTTCCTACTTGTATAACTAAATTTGCGTAGTTTTGGTAGAAAATTCATATCTCAGTATATACAACTCTGATTTACATGATTCTAAATTTTATTAAAAGATAAGTCCTACAACTTTCATGTTTAGTATTTCTTTTAATTATAAGTGCAGAATTTTATAAAATTTTATTTCTATCTCAGTTCTAGTTCTAAATTATACTCTATAGAGTTTCAGTAAAAACACCATAACCTCTAGCATACTATTCTGATTCAAGTGAATCTTACCTCATTTTAAAGATAATACATAGATCTAATGTTTCATGTTTTAAGTTTTCCCTAATTCTGTCAAGATGTTATCTTAATATCAAATCAATTTACTGGTCGTGCACAGAATAGTAAATATAACATCGATTTTTACCTTTTCTTCTAAAAATCACCATAATTTCATTTCGTAATGACAAATTTTGCACCATAGCTCATTTTAAGGCTTAGAGAGTCTAGTTTAACCAGAACTAAACCAATCTAAATTTCGATCATCACAGAATAAGATATCATAGAATTACTACAGCTTGCTCAAATTGAAATATTCATATCTACCATGCTAGTACATGTATTTAATTTCACTACTTGTAAAGACTTCACGTTTGAGTATTTTACCTTCCTTTGTACGATCTTTTGCTAACGAATACCCATTCCTTGATCTTGATTTTTTTAAGACCTTGATCACCTTAGCACCATAGTAACATAATTCATCAAACATCAATCTCTACATAATTCTTATGCTATCTCAAACAACTAGAGATATGGAGTCAAGAATGTTATTACCTCTTTTACTTATGTTCCTCCTCTAATGCTCCAAGATTTCTACTTAAACATGAGCAATCCCTATTTCCTTAGTAAAAATTTCATCCAAGTGAGTGAATAGAAGAGAAAATGGTTGGTTTTGGCCTTTTTATAAACTAAATCAAGTTATTTTGACCCATGATTCATTTTTGCATGCAAGACCTCCACTCTACACTTGTCCTAAGTTTTTCTCCCATGGAAATTGCTTACAAGCTACCTCCATGCACCCACCTTCTTTTCAAGTTCGTCCATGATGAATTCTAAGCACAAAGAAAGGGTTTTTGATCGACCAATGAGAATTCATGCAAAAATTTTTCAACCAATGAGGTTTCTCTTTGGTGGAATGGGCTTAGGTGGCCACTATGTACGCTCTTGGCCAATGGTTGATCTCCAATTGTCATTCAATAGTTGGTTTTGTAACTTAGTCCCTCAAGTTCTCATATTTGTACTTTTAGTCCCTAAACTTTTCAAAATTATAAATTTGATCCTTTGCGATTTTTAATCTGAATTTGTTTTTTTTTTCAAATTTTCAAATTCACTTCTTTATACTTATATTTAAGTATTTTTGATTTTGTTAGCCATTTTTAGTGATTTTAGGGCTTGTCGACACTTTTTGGGAAGTTTTTCGACTTACCGATAAAATTTTCGGTTTAAGCGATTTTAAGGGCAAAGTTTTATAAATTTCAAGTTAGACCCAAAACCTCATACTAGGGCTAATTTAATTTATCCCACGTCAAAATATGGTCATTTAGTCTTTCCAAATGGCCTTCGACCCAAATTAGGGTTTCTTAGTGACTTTTTTCAAGAATTTGCGATTTAGCTCTACAAAGTAAGATCTATCCAAATTTGAGGTTTTTATGCACTCTATAGTAATTCTTATTATCATTGGACCATCGGTGGTCATTTTGAAAATTTTTAAATTATCGACGATTGTGCCGAAATTTTCGGGAGCAGTTTTAACGAAAAAAATTTTTAGTGGATTTTCTATATAGAAATAAGAGTAATATCATATATAACATGAAGATAAGTACAATAAGCAGTACACTGAGATATCGATGTTACAATACACACCCTAATGACATAACTTGTACAATATGGATATTCTTTCCAACTTAATAATAAAATGACATTATTTTTACATATAAAAGTCATTGGCTTTGGTCCATTGCTGGATGGACTTTACAATATTTATTTGCAAGATATTGTCTATTTAAACACAACACATATAGGAACCAAAAGAGGTATCATTAAGGAAACTCTTTTATGTTGTGACATAAGAGATTGGGACATATCTCCATAAAGAGATTAGAAAAGTTGATAAAAGATGGAGTACTTGATGCCTTAGATTTTAATGATTCTAAAACTTATGTGAACTGCATTAAAGGTAAGAAGATCAATAAATCTCAAAAGGGTGCTAAGAGGAGCTTAGACTTACTTAAGATCATACATACGAACATTTGTACTTCATGTATAGATGTATGGTCAAAGATACTTCATCTTATTTATGAATGATTGCTCATGATATATGTATCTTTATCTGTTTTGATCTAAGAACGAAGTATTAAGTGCCTTTAAGGTTTTCAAGGCAGAGGTAGAGAAACAATGCAGTAAGCAAATAAAGATTGTGAGATCGGATAGAGGTGAAAAATACTTTGAAAGGTATATGAAGGATGGACAAGCACTAGGTCCATCTGTAAAGTTACTTAAACAGAATGAGATTATTGCCCAATACACTATGAGTAGTTCACCTAATCAGAATTGGAAAGCCAAAAGAAGAAATAAGACCTTTCTTGATATGGTTAGAAGCATAATAGCTAGCTCCAAAATGCCTAAATTCCTGTGGAGCAAGGCCCCTAAAACGGCAGTGTACATATTAAAGAGAACCAAAACTGTTGTCAAAACTTCATTTGAGTTATTCAAAGGGTGGAAACCTAGTTTGCAACATGTATGTATTTGGAGATGCCCTATGAAAATAAGGGTTTACAATCCACAAGAGAAGAAATTGGACTCGAGGACAATAAGTGGAAATTTTTTCAGCTATGTAGATAGATCCAAGGGGTACCAGTTTGATTGCCCATCCTATCACACTAGGTTTGTGAAACCTAATAATGTTAAATTTTTAGAAAATGACTTGGTCAATGGGAGTGATCATTTTCAAGATTTAGTTGCCGAAAATGATCCATTAAGTGTCCTATCAGGCTCAAATACCAAGTTAACTATCATACAAAATGCCTCTCAAGAACCCATACACATTAATCAAAATATGAATACAATGAAGGAGTTCCACAAAATGTTGATCTATATCAAGTTGGGCAGCCTTCTCCTACGAAGAATATTAAACCAACATTGAGAAGATCTAATCGAGTTATAAGGTCAGCTATACCTAGTAACTATGTAGTATACTTTCAAGAGTTTAAGTATAACGTTAGAGCCATAGATGACCCAAAAATATTTTCACAAGCCATGAACTCTAAAGATTCAATTTTATGGCTAGGCTCTATGAAAGATGAGATAAGCTCCATAAGGAGCAATAGAGTCTGGGACCTTATAAGGTTATCTAATGGGGCTAAACCCATTGGCTATAAGTGGCTCTTCAAGAAAAAAACCGACTTATTGGGTAACATAGTGAAATATAAGACTAACTCATTACTAAGTAGTTCACTCAAAAAAAAGCAATCGACAACTCAGAAACATTCTTTCTAGTTTTTAAGAAAGATTCCCTCTGAATTATTCTGGCACTTGTTGCACATTTGAACTTAGAGTTGTAATAAATGGTTGTAAAAACAGCATTCCTTAATGGTGAACTAGAAGAGATTTATATACAACAACCTGAAAGATTCTTCTCTAGTAGTAGTGAACATTTAGTATGCAAAATTAAGAAATCTATATATGGATTAAAACAAACATCCCGCCAGTGGTATTTGAAATTCCACAATATTATTACTTCATTCACTTTTGAAGAAAATATTGTGGATCAATGTATATACCTTAAGGTCAGTGGGAGCAAATTTTGTTTCCTTCTCCCATATATTGAATGACATATTACTTGCTACCAATGATAAAGAGATGTCATTAGCATAAAAATATATCAAGATTGATCTTATAAAGTTTTGGGACTATCTTAAGAAACCTAAATACAGAATGGAGGATTGTTCACTAAGTGTAGCTCCAATTATCAAAGGCAACAAGTTCATTATAGACCAATGCCCCAAAATAGATCTGAAAAGGGAGTAGATGGCTAGTATCCCATATGCTTTCATGGTTGGAAACCTTATGTGTGCGCAGGTCCGTATAAGGTTTAATATAGCATATGTAGTAGGCTGTTAAGGAGATATCAAAGTAACCCAAGTTTGGACTACTAGAAGACTACAAAGAAAATAATGAGATATTGACAATGCACCAAGGATTATATGCTTACATACAGACAAACCGACAATTTGGGAATGGTTGGATACTCAGACTCAGACTTTATCGGCTAGATTGACTCTTGAAATCAATATTGGGTTAGATCTTTATGATGGCCGATGGAGTTGTGTTGTGAAGGAGTACTAAGTAGACATTGACTTAATGGAAGCTGAGTTCATGGCATGTTTTCAGACTATGTCATATGTGGTTTGGCTAAAGAGTTTCATATCTAGGCATAGAATTTTAGCATCTGTACCTAAGTCATTATGTATATATTATGACAATTCAGTTGCTATATATTTGGCTAAGAATAATTAGAATCATAGTTGAAATAAATACATCGACTTAAATCACTTAGCCATTAGAGAACGTGTATTAGAAAATAAAGTTATAATCTAATATATTAGCACTGATTGTATGTTAACCGATCTCTTGACTAAAGGCATGCCTTCAAGTAACCTCAAGGATTATAATGTAAATATGGGCTTAAGACCTTATATAAATGAAAGGTAATACTCAATACTATGGGACTTATCGCCGTGATTTGTGGCTCTATTTTCATAAGGTTATAACTTGGAAATATTTTCAAATTATTTGCTAGGCAAGTGGGAGAATGTTTGAATTTTTGAATCAATGCCAAGGGAATCTAATTAAATGGGATAAACATAATTGAAAGGGATTAAATGTGGAACAAAATCGAAATTTTTTGAATTGGGAATGCATGTGACTGGAATTTTATGGTCCATGCAAACCATGACCACATTCCCAAATTTTTCCATTTTAAATTGATTTAAATTCTTCCCTAATGTGTCTAGCATTTATTTAAGTGACAATTGAGAGGTTTGAATGCTGCACAATAGTTCACAATTGTAAAAATCCCTTCCTAGAACAGAGGATCTCTAAATCTAAAATTCGTGACTCTATACCATTTATTAAGTGAATTTGAGAGTTTAAGAGGTTTTCTGTAGTCCCGAGTATTATTTTGGTACTTTCATAGCCGCTGGAGGTGAAAAACAAGAGCATGGTTGGTGATAACTCCCTTTTTTTGCTTTTGCTTTATTTTGGCTCAAATTTTGCATTAGAAGGATACATAATGTAACACCAACACCTCGGTGTACTTATACCTGTACTATTCTTTATTTCATATATGAGATTTCACATGTTCTATATAGAAAATCCATTAAGAAATTTTTCTACTAAAACCGCTCCAGAAAAGATTTCGGTTCAAATTGTCGAAAACTAAAAATTTTCAAAATGATCACCGATGGCCCAAAGCTAACCAAAATAACTCTAGAGTATATAAGAATCTCAAATTAGGGCAAATCAGGGTAAAACTTGCTTCAGAAAGCTAAATCCGTAAATTTTCGAAAAATAGCCCGAAAACCCTAATTTGGGACAAAGGGCGCCCGGAAAGACTAAATGACTACATTTTGATATGAGATGACTTTGGTTAGACCTAATATGAAGTCAAGGGTCTTGTGTGCAAATATGAAAAATTTTGGAGTCAAAATGGAATTTTCAAAGGTTAAGGGGCTTGTTTGCAATTTCTAATAACCTAGAAGTAATCTACTAATTTTATTCTCCTAAAACCCTAATTAAACAAGTGTAGAGAGAGAAAGAAATGTAATTGGCCCAATGGTGAAACAAGTGTGAACAAGTGTTAACGTAAAGTGGTTGAAATGCTTGGCTTTGGGAGATTTTAATATGAAGGTGGTGAGGTTCTTGTGACATGATGGACCAATGACAGCCTTAGGATCTTGATGGTGGGACCCACACATTAAATTAGAGTGTGAGTTGTAGAGAGTGAGAGAACCTTGTAGACAAAATTAGGAAAAATAAAAGGAAAATAAAAATTTAAAAGACAAATGATCCAATGATGATAAATTATGTATAAGTGAATCAATGGTTGAGGAATAAGGTAGAGCCACACTTGATCTCCTTAACGCTGAAGACCAAATAATTAATTTGAGAAGGAGCGAGAGGGACAAAAATGTGGGAGAGAGAAAAGAGGAATTTGTCTTGTTTTATTGAATGAAATCCAAGGGCTAGAAATGATCTTTGAACATTTGATGGTTGAGATTGGTTTGGGTAAAGTAAATGAGACTTGAAAACCCTAGCCTCCATTATTCTTCAAACCATTAGAAGCCAAGAAGGAAAACAAGAAAAACCTCTCCATTTCTCTCAAACCGTGAAGCCTAGCTTGAAGGAGAAATTGATTTCTCCAAACAACACTCCAATATTTTGACATAAATCCATCTCTCTCAACCCCTAGAACAACATATCCAAAAACAAGCAACAAAGGAGAAGTCTAGCTTGGTGAATCTAGAGGGAAACCATGAGCTTCAAGTGAAGAAATCAAAAGGTTTCTTCAAGTTTCCTTCAACCTCTTTAGGTAAGAAAGTATCCTCTTCATCTCTAGTATGACATATGTTGATTTCAAGCCAAAATAAGAAGGATTACTTATTGGATCTAGGGGAGGCCGAAAGCTAGATCAAGGAGGAAAAGAAGATCTTGAAGGGAAGCCTTGATTTGGGGTTGGAACACCAAAGATTTGAGGTAATAAGAATTCTCACCTTGCTGGAATTTGTAGATCTTATGCTTGGTTAAGAATTTTGTGAAGGTTATGTTAGTTGTTTTGAAAGATTCTTGAATCTAGACCAAAGTATGTTCTAAGTCTGTGCTTTTAAGTCCTTATTCCTCATAGAAATCATGTTGAACATTAGGTTTGGCGGTCTGAAATTTAAAAGAGGAAGGAAAGGGTTGATTTAAACATTGAAACTTTAAATTTCTGCAAAACAGGGTAATCTGACCAAGCTGTGATCTTTCTGTCATAACCTTTTTTGCACAAATGCAAATTTAGTGAGGCTTTCTTTATATAAAACTAGACTTCCATAGCTTTAAAATGACATATGATTCGTTGAATTCTGAAGAGAATTGGATTTTTAGTGATTTTTCAAATTTAGATGTTTTGCAGAGAAATACCCTGTTCTGCCCTGTTTTGGCCGTGGATTTTTTCTTCATTTTGAGGTGTCTTCTGGTCTGAATCAACCTGGAGCCTAGTTATGAAATTTGTAGATCTATGTCGTATGTTTAATTTGAGATAAGAATCATGTGATTTGGATATATGTGGTGAAAGTTACAGCCTGTTTTCTATGACTACGCAGATTTGAAATTTTGCAGTCAAGATTTCTTAGAATGAATCCTTATGTCTTTGTGTAATTGAAGTAGACTTAGACTAAAAATGTTAATAATTGTTGTTTTATAGTTATCATAGGTGTACTAAGTGTAGTTAAAAAGTTGTATGTTAGTTTGGTTAGTGGTTTGGAATATAAAGAATGGATATGAACATTTTGTACCTTTGGAAAAGTGTAATTGAAGTTGTGGGGTTGGTGATCGAAAAGGACACGGTGTATGTGTACATTTGGAGCTTACTTGTGATACCATAGGTTTTGATCCTAGATGAAGGGTTAGATAAAATAAAATGTAACATTGAACTTTTTAATAGTATTGACACTTATGCGTATATAATATATGTATTTACTATTGTAGTAATACATTTGTTGATCGATCGAGGGGAATACATTTTTGACACATTGTGGTGTTTTCAAGGAGTGACATACCCTTTCATATACAGTGAGTGAGACTTTGACGCTATGTTTTCGAATGAACCAAACTCATGTCTTACAGCTTTCCAAATGACATGTTTCATGGCATATGTGAGAACAGATGATTTGAACTATGTTTTATAAATATTCTTTTGTGATTCATTTGAGGGTCTCAAATGATTGATTCAAATATTATGGATCCATGATTTGTATTGAAAAGATGTTGTACCACTCTTTGAAATCTTGATATAATTTATATACTACCATTGCATTGACTCACTGATTTGAAATGTTTTGATGAAATACATTGGCACACGAATTTGATATGATTTGATGATATATGTGGGCCGGATGCCTAGTTGAGATATGATGATATGATGATGTATCCTTGATAGATTTCTATAGCTACGAAGAACGTTTGTAGAGACACCCATTGTATCTAGATATGCTTCGGCCGGAGGTATCCCCAAACGTTAGTGTTGTATAGTTGTGGTCGGTTGAACCATATCGGGGAGGACATGTATGATACCATTGTTTAGTATCGGGCGGGATTCTATACATGGTTGATTATTTATATGCGCATAAACACGGGCTAGTCAAGTTGAACCGAAAGGTGAAGACTTGCGTGAGCCACTGTCTAGCACTTGGGGTAGAGAGCTAATTTTATACACTTGCATATAAAAAACTCCCAATGTACCCACCATTGGTCATGGAAGACCACTGTCGGGGTTATTTTATTGACAAGCTCTATATGATTTTGAAAGATAAATGGATGCATATTTTGATATTATGTTATGTGATATGTGATCACTTGATTTATGGAAATGTCATGTTGGATTGTGATATCATTATGTTTTGAAATGTACTTTAACACTTCATACTCATACCTATGGTTGAGAACATATTGTCGATCCCCTCACTCACTGAGTATTTTCCCATAATACTCACCCCTTACTTTTCCTTGATTATAATTATAGACTTGACAGAAAAACGTGTCGAGAGAGTTCGACGCACTTGATTTTATTTGGTGAAATTGGGCTTTGGGTATGGAATTAGATATACTTCCACATTGATGCATTTGATGATGATGATGTATATTTGAAATCTATAGAACGACCATTGTATACTTATATTGGGATGATTGTAGTTATATTGTGTAATGTAATTCGAAACTCTCACCTATGTTGTATAATTATGCATTGAGGCATTGTTTTGCATTTTACAATCTTTACTTGGGAAATGATGTTTTTGAGGAAAAACAGGTTTTAAATAGTTTTAAACAGATGTTGGTTTTGGCCTTCGTTGTCTCGGTATGTATGTCTTGTGGTGGATAGCGTATGGGGTAACGGACGATTGTTCATGACCTCGGATCGAGGATCGGGGCGTGATGTCACGCCTCGAACCGGGTCATGAGCAGCTGCCTGTTGTCCTGGATGCCGACTATATTTTTATAGAAAATCGGGCAGAATCTCCCCATATTTCAAAGGTCTCCCATGTACAATTTAATCTATATAATTCACAATCATCCTGTCAATAATAAAAAAAAAGGTCATCCCAGCCTCACAAAATATCAACCCATCTACCGTAGACAACCAGGACAATGTAAGGCTAAAATAAATACTAGCAGTCCTAGCCACAGACCTCTACTGTCATGCCTAACTTGAGCATGAGTAGTCGCCACACCAAACGGGCCTAAGTTTTATACAAATGTACAACAAATTCCCAAGTTAACATTTTAAATATTTACAAGTGCCTCAATGTAAATGTAATATGAGAGTTTCACAAATAAATGTCCATAATTTATACAGTCATCCCATAATATGTACACGGCCAACTACGGACCTCAATATCAAGACTTCGCAAGGTCGACATAAAGTACGGAATTCATACTTCAATTAAAATTTAAATCTCACCGTACGTGAACACCCAAATCCACCAATAAGCTACCAAGCCCTCTAGAGCCGAATGCATCACTCTAGCACAATAACCCTGCCTGAAGGAGAAAAGGAGAGGGGTGAGTATCAAAGAAGATACCCAGTGAGTTGAGTGCAATGGCGTGATTGTGATCATAAATGAGGAGTGAATGTGGGGCAGTCAAAGCAGATCTCATAAACACCATTTCATATACACAAAAGCATTTCAATAAATCACAATTCGCAAAATATGCTTCCATATCGATCATCTTTTTAAGAAAATCCTGGGGTCCTATCGAAAACACTTTCGTCTCAGGTTGGCCGAAACCCAGACGAAAGACCATCAAGGGTTTTTCCATCTAATGTTTCAAAACATGCCCCCTTCCTTGGCATTGGGTCATACCTCACTAGGGTGCGTCCAGGTATAGCCCGACCTACCGTAGAGGGAGACACGTCTGTCTCTCTCGTAAAATATAACCAACCCTCAACCACGTTGCCTCGTCGGGTTGCGCTGTAGGAAGAATGACTACAACCATTACCAATCCAACACCCTTCATTTCTCAAACATCTTATTTCTCAAAATCACGTGTCATAATTCCAACAAATTATCATCAATCTCAAGCCATAGCAATTTATAAAACAATATCAAATAATACATGGCACAGAAACATTTATAAACACAGTGGATGTAATCGTACTTCACAATCCAATTCAAACAGCCCACAATCACAAAACAATTTATATCAAACATATAAAATCTTTCAAAATCATTTATAAAGAAATTCTGAAAACATGTTACTCATTCATGAACAGAATAAACCATCCACTCACATTCTAAGGAGGGTGATCACTCCCTATTTCCATAATTAATTCAAACTGACAAACTAACTCCTCGGGTCTCCAAGAATGTCAACCTAATCAAATCATCACAATTGTCATCAAATTTTCAAATATTTTTAGGGTTTATCCATTTTTCCTAAGTTTGTACGAATCCAAATTCTTCAAATTTTTGTATACATTCGAATGTCATCAATTTCATTTCATTTATAAATAAATAATACAATCAAAACCAAGTCTAATTCAACCCTAAACCACTCAAAGTCATAAACAAAACTAAAATAATAAATTTCCTACAAGATAGAAAATCTTTGAAAAATCATACACTTTTCAATTCCCATCCAATTGTTTTAAATCATATGTCATTTTCAAGGTATGGAAATCTATTTTCATAATACAGAGATCATATTTTGATTGCCTATATGCAGGACAACTTATAATGAAAAAGACTGCATCAATCCTTAAACTCAAATCCCAAATTCCGACTATTTTCATGCATATATCAAATGAAACTTTGAGAAAAACTATTCTAATCAACTTAATATGATTCTATCATCCGGAACAGCCCGATTCACACAGACTTCTAAATTTAACCTTAATAATCACATGTAAACATTTTAGAAATTGTATTCTATTCGTATTCCACTTACATTCTAAAATTATACAGAACTTTTCACCCTAGATTTAACCCTAGATTCATTCAATTTATCGAATAGAGTAGAAATCTCATCACCTGGGTTTTTCTCAAATCGCAGACCTAACGTTCGTGCGCAACTCAGTTCGAAATCCTACAATGTCTCCAAATTTAAGTACATGTAAGCAATTAAACCTAATTACCAAGGAAATTCGAAACCTAGAGCTAATAATCAAACTAACCCTTACCTACGTAAAGAGGGAATGCAGTCTTGGCCTAGGGTTTTGAATGCCTACTACTTTGCTGCAACAGAGGTTGCAGCAAGGAGTCTGCACGCGCAAGTAAGCAAGCGAAGGAGAGGGAGAGGGCTCTGCGGTTGCGTATGCAGGAAAGGGGAAGAGATTGTTCGCACATGCGGGAAGAGGAAGAAGGCAGAGAGTGTAACCGAGGGAGAGAGTGAGAGAACAGAGAGGGGGATAGAGAGAGAGACAGTGGTGGCTGTGGCTGTATGTGATGGCGGCCGTGGCGGAGCATGGCGGAAAAGTCGTGAGAGGGAGAGATCGAGAGAGTGAGACAGAGAGTGAGATACAGGGAGAGGGAAACAGAGAAAGGGAAAACCGAGAGACAAATAGGGAGGTAGAGAGTGGGAGATGGGCGGTGGTGGTGGCGGTGTGTGGTGGAAGGTGGTGGAGCAGAGAGGGCGGCGGCGGGAGAGGAATCGAGAGGGAGAGAGACAGATTCGAGAGAGGGTGTGAGACGGGAGAGAGGAGAGAGGATTAGGGCTTGAGCCCTAATCGATTTGGGGGAGGGGAAGTGCAGCGTTTTGGCCAAAACGCAGCACTTCCTTCTTTTTTTTTTAAATAAATTTATAAATAAATAAATGAGTAAATAAATAAATTAATAAATGAATAAATATATATATTTTTATACTCATTTTACATTACAAATCACAGGAACGACATTTAGAATATACCAAAAATTCAATTTAAAAACCCCAAAATCGAAAATCAATATAAATAAAAATTTCTCTTTATATATATAAACTGATAAATACTTCATTAAATTCATGAACAGGAGTACAATAGCATGGACACTGCAATGTCTGTGTTACATGTGACACATAAGGACTGTCATGCATTCTAACATAAGATTGTGTCAAGTTTGCTTGGCTTTCGCTACAAATCATTATTGTTGAGACATAACACAAACAACAATCAGTACATCATCCGGGTGCCTGAAAACCCGACGTGACACCAATGGTCACGAGGGGATCAGCTCTTGAGCCAAAAAATAAACAGATCAATCAGAACAACATGACCGATCCGTAAGCACATTCGGTGAGATCGAATGGTTGTCCCTTTCACTCAACCAATGACTACCGAATACTTAAGAGACTGACCACATCGACTCCTAAGTAGTAATATTCAATCAAATCTCACCTTGATTATGTTTCCTATTTTAGTACGAAACGCATCTTTAGAATAAGGAAAGAAACTCTTGGGAATCTAATCGATAAGGGAAAAAATCTTCTCGTATGATCAAACTTCCTAATTGATAACGATTTCAAATATTTAACGATTAGGATGTAAAATCTTTAGATGTTCTCATAAGAAAACTATGGTTGGAACACTCGGAGTGCACATGACTCTTACGATACTCCATATAAAAGCATTCGATACATCACAGCCAGGTAAGTTCCCTTGACTAGACACTCAACACACAAATCACAGGAGACCTGTCCCCTTTTTCTCTGAGTCTTTCCCATTCTCTTTCAAAAATCGCACTTTCTAACTTGAGTGTTGGAGTTACCTCCACCAGAACACCTCCCGGTGGTCTTTTACAGGTTTCAAGCTTCTTTATCGAGCACTCATTCGAGTCATAAGGATTCGGATCTATGGCATCAAGACTCACCTCCAACAGATTAGCGTGATCTATGGGAAAAGACTAATTATCATACTTTCTCACCAACCTTTTATCACTAAAAGAAGTATGACTATAGTCAAGAGACAAAGGCCAATCATCGGATTTGACAACGATGAACTGATCGGAGTTGACCCTAGTCGCAATGATCCTCTAGTCATCACTACCAGAATAAGGTCTCATATGATCAAAAGTGTCCTTATCGACCAGGGCGCGGACTGCGACATCCTTATTTGGGACACTTTTCGGTGAATAGGCCTTAATGCTTTATATCTTTATCGACATCCTATGAATGCATTTATCCAGAGGGAATCATCTCCCTCACTGTGACTTTGGGGACCCTCTAACCATGCCACCATCAAAGCCGCCTTCTATGTGATGAAATTATCCTCACCATGCAATGCCATCCTCAACCAACTGAGCCTTGACGAGCTTGAAGTGCTACCCAGCACCAAACACATGAAGGTGAAATTTAGAACACCAGAAGGGATTTCTACCATTCATAGTGATTTCGATCCTTACGCCTTCTTCATAGATAGAGATGGATAGGAGAATTTTCTAATTAACACCCTAGAACTCAAAGGCGACATCGAACGAATAAATAAACCTGAATCGTGAGAAGTGGTGATTGAAATCCCTCTAACTGATAACCTGACCTGAACTATTCAAATTGGAGCTGGCCTATCTACATCCCTACAAAAGACAATTGTCAGTTGTCTACGAAGGTATTTTGGAATTTTTGCTTGGTCTGTCAAGGATATGCTCGACATTGATCCTTTGGTTATTGCTCACAGGTTAACTGTGAATCCTGGCTATAAGCTAGTCAAGCAGAAGAAGAGGGTTTTCACCCTCGAACACAAATGTGCCATCCAAGAAGAGATTCAAAAGCTACTAATTGTCAAGTTAATTCAGGAAGTCAAGTATCCCGAATGGATAGCTAAGGTTGTTCAAGTCAAGAAAGCTAATGGTAAATGAAAGATGTGTGTGGACTACATAGACCTCAACAAAGCATGCCCGAAAGATAGTTTCCTCTCCCGAACATCAACAAGTTGGTGAAAAATTCATCAAGTTACTAACTCTTAAGTTTTATGGATGCCTATTCAGAGTACAATCAGATATGAATGGTACCGAAAGATGAAGAGAAAACAAGTTTCATCACTGAATTTGGTACGTACTATTACCGAATCATGCCTTTCGGTCTAAAGAATATAGGAGCAACCTTCCAATGGTTGGTTAATGAAGTCTTCAAAAGTTAGCTCGAGCAAAACATAGATAACATGCTCATCAAAAGCACCGATGTGGTGACCTATGTTGCTGATCTTAAGGAGACTTTTCATATGCTCGAACGCTACAACATGTGATTGAATCCTGCCAAGTGTACCTTTAATATCGTGTTGGGCAAGGTCTTGGGCTTTATTATCACCAATCATGGGATTGAGGCAAATCTTAAGAAGATACAAGCCATTCTGGACATGTGGCTGCCTCAAACACTTAAGGGGGTGTAGCACCTTACCGGTCGAATAGCGGCTCTACACCGATTCATGTCGAAAGTTGGAAAAAGTACAAGTGTCACGCCCCAATCTGTGATCCAGAGGCTGTGAACAGTCGCTCATTATCTCAGACATCGGCCCAACCCCACCACGTATCCTCAAGGTAACACAAGGCTAATCATAAATTTCAGTTACAAATATTTTATTAGTATTTAAACACAAATGTCATTAAATATATATATACTACGAATGAAAGTTCCTTTGTTTCGTACAGTCATTCTAAAATGATCAACTAATATCCTCAAAGATATAGCAGAAGTTCCATACCATGATACGTCTTTAACGATAATCTTTGGAATTTGCGTACGTCGATGCCTATCAACGTGTCCCTCTAAATACTATCTCTATAAAATTTAAGGGAGCGAGGGATGAGTAAAATTATTTACTCAATGAGTGAATAATCGTAACATGTAGTTAATAAGTGGTGTGAAAATGGAGTATTAAAACCATATATATATAAATATACTTTATACCATATTTCAGGTATGTATGATAATTTCTAACATATTTCTCTAACATCATCATCCATAAAACATATACATCCAATTCCATGTCATAAATCGTAGAGTCATACCAAAACAAACTCTCGGCAAGCGTCTGTCTCGACCAATAACGAGCCACCAAGGGTTTTTCTTTTAAACAGATAAACGACCCTAACCTTGGCGTTAGCGTCGAGCCTCCCCAAGTGCTAGACTGAAAAGCCATTCAGTCCTCCCTTTTTGGTTTTTCTTGGCTAGTCCGAAAATCTAGTATCGTATGCACGCCACCTAACCATGTGGAGTGTCTGCGTCTCGATGACATTGCAACCTTGCGACTATCTATATAATGAGACGGGTTTGCTATAGCATATGAGGCAGTCTACGCAGGACAATGCCTATTGTATAATAATATTATGGCTATAAGTACTATCTCCGATCTACGATCAAGGGGATTTAGGTACTAATGTCCGAGAACCTAGTCTCGCATCAAAATCATCAATCAAACAATCGTGCCATATAAGTTAAGGAAACATTATGAAATCCGATACCTCATGTATTTCCGTATAAATATCATCAAAGTACATTTCATGGTTTAAACATGGCACATATATTTTTCATCAAAATTCATGGATGCATATTTAAAAGAAATTTTTGGGATACTTCATTTTTCAAAAAATCGATACCAAACCATTTAACAAGCCATTTCATAATTCATTTCACAAATCATACTTTGAAAACGATGAAATATGGTTTTGCTTAATAACTACATGGCAACAGTAAGACCCACTCACATGTACAAGAAGGGTATACCACTTCCCTAAAACTTTATTACTCAGCTGAGTCACCCCTCGAGTGTAGTTTAGTCGTCTACTCCTAAGACAACAACATATATATGTCAATCCCCCCTATTTCTTTCAATAATTTTATCCTAGTTTGATTTAGTTTAATTCCAATTCACCCTAGTTTTGTTTAAACCTATACATGTACAATTCAGATTTTTTTTTTCAAGTTCTACTCTTGTGCAGTCTTAGGAAAAATGTCATAACTTTCTTTATGCACCTCAGAATTAAATGATTCAAATTTCTAATTAAATCTAATACATATATCTACATTTTTCATGTTTAACACATCTCGAAATTCCCATTGCACAAATTTATAAAATTTTATAACTTTTCAGTCTAAGTTCTTAAAACCAATTCTGCACAGTTTTGGGAGAATTTCCATGTCTCCCTATGTACTTCTCCACTTTAATTGATTCTATCTCAAATTTAAGACAAGACATAGATCTAAAACTTTCTAGTTTAGACCATTCTTAGATTTTAAACTTATAATTTTATAAAATTTCACTTTCATCTCAGTTTCGGTTTTAAGACTACTTCTTCATAGTTTTAGTAAAAATAGCATCACTTCCAACATACTACTCCGATTCAAGTGAATTTTATCTCATTTTATAGATAAGACAGAGTTCTAAAAGTTTTATGTTTTAAGTTTTCCCTATTTCTATCTAGACGTTATCTTAATATTTAAATCAATTTACTGGTCGTGCACAGGACAGTGAATATAAATTTGATTTTTAGTATTTATTCTAAAAATGACCATAATTTCATTTCTTAATGAAAGATTTTGCACCATAGCTCATTTTAAGGCTTAGGGAGTCTGGTTTTACCAAAACTAAACCAATCTAAATTTCAATCATCACAGAATAAGATATCATGGCAAGACTACACATAACTCAAATTGAAATATTCATATCTCGCATGCTAGTACATGTATTTAATTTCAGTACTTATAAAAATTTCAAATTTGAATATTTTACTTTCCTTTGTATGATCATTTGCTAACTAATACCCATCACCTTGATCTTGATTTTCTTGAAAACTTGATCACCTTAGCACCATAGTAATATAATACATCAAATATCAATCTCTACACATACTATCTCAAACAACTAGAGATATGGAGTCAATAATGTTCTTACTACTTTTACTTGTGTTTTCTTCTCCAATGCTCCAAGAATTTCACTTGAACATCAACCATCCCTCTTTTCTTACTAAAAATTTCATCCAAGTGAGGTGAATGGAAGAAAAAATGAATAAAATAGTTGGTTTTGGTCTTTATATAAACCAAATCAACATATCTTGACCCTTGATTTATTTTGCATGCTTTATCTCATCCTACACTTGTCAAGACTCCTCTATGTACTTGAAATGGCAGCAGGCAACCACATACATGCAAAGGAAGTGTCCAAATTCGCCCAAGATGAAAGAAGACACAAGAAACCACTAAAAAAACCCTTCCAATCACATTTCATGCATCATTTTGCTCTTTACAAGTAACCTTCTTCAAACTTTGTTAGTGGAATGTCCTATGTGGCCACTAAGTGTGCTCTTGGCCAATGGTTGATCTCCAATTGTCATTTAATGATTGGTTTTGCAATTTAGTCCCTCAAGTTCTCATATTTATACTTTAGCCCCTAAACTTTCCAAAATTGTAAATTTGACCCTAAGCGATTTTTAATCCGAAATTTTTTTAAAATATTCAAATTCACTTCTTTATACTTATACTTAAGTGTTTTGGCTTTTGTTAGCTATTTTTAGTGATTTTAGGGCTTGCCGACACTTTTTGAAAAAGTTTTCGGCTTACTGATAAAATTTTCGATTTAAGCGATTTTAAGGACAAAGTTTTAGAAATTTCAAATCATGTGTCTCAAAATGGATGCAATATCATATATATAAACATGATGAGAGTACATAATACATCGCGAGTCGATGTGACATTTTCTAACCCCCTAAAATAAAGTTTCGTCCTCGAAACTATACATCAAAAAGTTCGGGGTACTGTCTCCTCATAACATCCTCTGGTTCCCAAGTCTGCTCCTCGACTTGGTCACTACTCCACAAAACTCAGACCAGGGGTACCTCTTTGCTTCTCAACTTCCTAGTCTGCCTATCAAGTATAGCCACAGGCTAAACAGTAAAGCTCAGGTCGTCTTTAGCTCCACTGGTGGAAGTTCTAGCATATGAGAGAGATCTGGTAGATATTTCCTCAGCACGGAGACATAGAATACGTCGTGAATATGTGCAAGTTCAGCCGACGGAGCTAATTTGTATGCTACCTTTCTGATCCTTTTCAGGATTCGGAATGGTCCAATGTATCTGGGGTTGAGTTTCCCTTGCTGTCTAAAACGTATCACTCCCTTCTAGGGAGATACCCATAAAAGACCATGTCTCCCTCCTCAAACTCAAGAGGTCTCCGTCACCTATCAACATAACTCTTCTGTCTAGCCTGAGCAGCCTTCATCCGAGCACGGATGACCTTCACCTTCTCTTGAGTCTCCTCAATCAGCTCAACACTGTTGAGTCGTCTCTCTCTGACCTCGTCCCAGCAAAATGGTGTCCTACACTTTCTCCCGTACAAGGCCTTGTATGATGGCATCCTAATACTGGCCTGATAACTATTGTTGTACGCAAACTCCATTAACGGGAGGTGCTGCTCCCAACTACCTCTAAAATCCATCACACATGCCCTCAGCATGTCCTCTAATGTCTGGATGGTCCTCTCTGACTGACCATCTGTCTGGGGGTGGAAAGCAGTGCTAAAGTATAGCCTGGTACCCATGGCCTCTTGTAGTTTTGGCTAAAACCTCGAGATAAAACGGGGACCTCTGTCTGACACAATCGACATAGGAGCCCCATGAAGTCTGACTATTTCATTGATATATAGGCGAGCCAAACCCTCTAATGGATAGTTATTACAAATGGGCAGAAAATGTGCGGACTTGGTGAGTCTGTCAATAATCAGCCTAATAGTATCATGTCGTGTTGGAGTACGCGGAAGTCCCACAACAAAATCCATTGTAATATGTTCCCATTTCCATTCGGGAATAGGAAGTAGCTGAAGTGGATCAGCTGGCTATTAATACTCTGCCTTTACCTGTTGGCATACCAAGCATCTGGCTACAAATTCAGCAATCTCCCGTTTTATCCCGGCCCACCAATAACTCCCTCTGATAGTCCGGTATATTTTAGTACTACTTGGATGCATCGAATAGGCAAAATAGTGGGCCTCCTCTAGTATAACACTCCTGAGATCGCTATCATTCGGAAACCAAACTCGGTTTTTGAATACTACGAGTCCATCCTCTCGGACTCTAAAATCTCCACCGTCTCCTCTATGGACCCTCTTAACAATGCCCTAGAGCTCCTCATCGGAACCCTGGAGCTCTCGAATGTGGTCAAAAAGAGTCGGCCTCACCTCAAATCTGGCTAGAAGTGCACCATGCTCATCACTAGCCAAACTAACTCCCAACGAGTGGAGTCCCATAAGACACAGGAGGTAGGCACACTCGAAGATGAGGAAGAGGATGACTTGCGACTCAGAGCATCCGCAACTACGTTCGTCTTGTAAGGGTGGTAGTCTATAATAAAGTCATAATCCTTGAGAAGCTCTAACCATCTCCTCTGTCTCAGATTGAGCTCCTTCTGCGTGAATAAGTATTTCAAGCTCTTATGGTCCGTATACACCCGGTATGTCACCCCATAGAGATAATGTCGCCATATCTTTAATGCAGAGACTATGGCTTCTAACTCGAGATCGTGGGTTGGATAGTTCAACTCATACGTCTTCAACTGTCTAGAGGAGTATACAACGACCCGATCGTCTTGCATTAGTACACAGCCCAAACCCTGTCTACTGGCATCACTGAACACTACATACTCCCGACCGCTAGTGGGAAGGGCTAGAATCGGTGTTGAAGTTAACCGTTGTTTGAGCTCCTGAAAGCTCTCCTCACAACGGTCATCCCAGAAAAACTTGACTCCTTTTCGTGTCAAGTTAGATAATGGGGCAGCAATGTTGGAGAATCCCTCAACAAATCTCTGATAGTACCTAGCAAGTCCGAGGAAACTCTTGACCTTAGTAACTGTCTGCGGCTGCTCCCACCTCATGATGGTTTCAACCTTCTGCAGATCAACATAAATACCCTCTGCAGAAACAATATGCCCCAGGAAGACGATCTGTCTGAGCCAGAACTCACACTTAGAGTACTTGGCATATAATTCCTTCTCACGCAGTGTCTGTAGTGTGACTCGAAGATGCTAAGAGTACTCCTCATCACTCCGTGAGTATACAAGTATGTCATCAATAAATACTATGACAAATCGGTCAAGATAGTCATGGAATACCCGGTTTATCAAATCTATGAACGCGGCTGGGCATTCGTCAGTCCAAACGGCATAACCAGAAACTCGAAATGACCATATCTTGTATGGAAAGCAGTCTTGGATACATCCTCGCCCCTGATTCATAACTGATGATACCCAGATCTCAGGTTAATCTTCAAGAAGACTTGGGCTCCCTGAAGTTGATCAAACAGATCGTCTATACGTGGTAACGGGTACCGATTCTTGACGGTCACTCTGTTCAATTTACGGTAATCTATACAGAGTCTGAAAGAGTCGTCATTCTTCTTTACAAATAGTACTGGAGCACCCCAAGGTGAAGTGCTTGGTCGAATAAATCTCTTGCCCAATAATTCTTGCAACTGGATCTTTAGCTCCCTCAACTCAGCTGGTGCCATTCTGTATGGCGGAATAGAAATCGGTGCTGTCCCAGAAGCTATATCTATCTTAAAATCAAACTCCCGGACTAGAGGTAGTCCAGGTAGTTCCTTAGAGAACACATCCACAAACTCCTGCACCACTGGGATCTCATCAAGCCTTAGGCCTTCTACTGTGGTGTCTATTACATGGGCAAGGTAGGCTGTATATCCTCGGTGTACCAACCGCCTAACCTCCAGTGCTGAAATAACACATCAGGGAAGTACCCTTCTCTCTCCTGCAAATATCAGCGATAGCTCTCCCTACCTTCGAAACTCTACTTTCTTAGTAAAATAATCAACAGTGACTCGTTGGAAACTCAGCCAGTCCATTCCTAAGATGTCATCAAAGTCAGATATGTTGAGAGGTATAAGATCTATCTCTAACATCACCTCTCCAATCCATATCTCGAAGCCCCGATAAACAGAATTCTGCACCAACTGCTTGCCCAATGGTGTGATAACCAATATCTCCTCGGCCAATGGAGAGAGTTGTCTATTAAGGTGCTGAGCAAACTGGGTGCTCATATATGAAAAATTTGACCTGATGTCTATCAAAACTCGAGCGTTAACTCTAGAGATTTTTATGGTATTTAATGGAGAATTTAAATAAAAGAGGATCATCAACCTTTATTTACTCCGGAAGTCAACATGAGAACATATATATATCAAAAGGATTGAGACTTCTAGCATCTTAGCATGTCGAGAATTACATGAGTCAAAATAGTACATCGTGCCTCAAAATAACTATTAGGAGATGAAACCTATACAGGGGAGTCTACCGGAGGGTTACCAGCAATCACTTCAGGATTGGCTTGGGCTTCCTCATGCGTCACTGCAAAGACGCGAGCCTGAGTCCTCGGCTGCTGTCACTGAGGAACGAGGACAGTGTTGCTCCCGGCCACAGTCCGTGGAGCAGTAGGAACTGATGGGGTAGATGCTCTCGACTGACTCTCGCGTGGTCCACTCAGGTGACTCTGACTTGGCTGTCCCCCAAATCCCAAATCTGGGCAAGTGCTACGAATATGTCCTAGTTTCCCACAACGGTAGCATCTCGCAGGTTCTCTACAGAATCCCGAATGAGTCTTGCCACAATTGCGGTATAAAGGCTTTCTCAGCCTAGTAAACTGACTCACTGATCTAACACTAGGGGCGGGGGCTCTAGAACTCTGAAGGTGTGGCCCCTGGTGAAAGCCAATTGACCCTGTAGCTATGGGATCACTCTAAGGACCTTGACTCCGACCCTTCTTCGAACTCTGACTAGTTTGAAATCCAGGCCTCTTCTTCTTTTGGTCTCGGCTCTCTTGCTGCCTAGTCTCAGCCTGTATGATATCCTCAACGTGTTAGGCTAACTCCAAGACCTCCGTGAATGAGTGATTTTTTGTCACTGCTATGTATTTTCGGATGTTTAAGTTGAGTCGATCCTCAAACTTGAACCGAAGCTGCCTCTGTGTGGCCAAATCGAAGACGAAGGAAGATAATCTCCTTAACTCTACCTCATACTTTGCAACAGATCTGGTCCCCTGGCGGAGATGAAGGAACTCGACCCTCTTCTGGTTTTGCTGGTACTTCGAGAAGTACCTACCGTCGAACTCTCTCAAGAATTCCTCCTATCCTAAGGGCTCTGCAGAGTCAGCTATCACGGTCTCCCACCAGGTGAGAGCATCACCATCTAGCAACCATACTATAACGCTAAACTTCCACTCGTTCTCTAGACCCAAATCTGTCAACACTCGACAGGTTCGGTTGACCCAGCGCTTTGTTGTCGTAGCATCGCCAGATCCATCAAAATCGGTATAACCCAGCTATTGAACCTCCTTGACCAACTGGGTTAGCTCGTGGATGTGACGGAGTGCCAGAATAGTGTTGTCGGTCGGGCAGACACTGAAGTAGTAGCAGCAGCCGGTGCAAAAGCCAATGCCGCAGAAGTAGGAATTGCCGGTGGTGGTGGTGGGGGCGACATCTGTGCCCCATAAGTGTTCCACCACGCATGCTATTTTCTCAAGGCATCTGGTGGTAGCGTCGGGATCCCAGCTGACTGTGTCGCTGAGGTGGTACTGAAGGGGGTGCGTGCAAAGATAACGTGACCTCTGGAGTAATAGATGTAACTCTGCGAGTTAGGCTCATGCTGCACCTAGGAGGTATGATTCTGAATTGAAAGAACCTCTATCAGATATAGATAAAGAATTTGGGCTAAATATGGAGTATCTAACCTCTTAAATGGAATGAACTCATTTGCCTAAGATCATCTTTATGGATTTTATGACTGTAAGGAAACTTTCAAATTTATTTCAAAATATTTAGAACCTTGGAAACAATACTTTGAAAATTTTGAAAAATCTTTCATAAAACTCAGGCTCAACCAACCTAGGCTCTGATACCAAGAAAACTGTCACACCCCGATCAGTGATCCAGAGGCCGTGAATAGTAACCCATTACCTCAGACACCGGCCCAACCCCACCACATATCCTCAAGGTAATGCAAGGCTAATCATAAATTTCAATTACAAATATTTTATTAGTATTTAAATACAAAAGTCCTCAAATATATATATATATACTACAAATGAAAGTTTCTTTATTTCGTACAGTCATTCTAACATGATCAACTAATATCCTCAAAGATACAATAGAAGTTCCATACCATGATATGTCTCTAACGATAATCTCTGGAATTTGCGTACGTCGATACCTATCAATGTGTCCCTCTAAATACTCTCTCCGAAAAATTTAAGGGAGTGATTGGTGAGTAAAATTATTTACTCAGTGAGTCAATAATCGTAACATGTAGTTAATAAGTGGTGTGAAAATGGAGTATTAAAACCATATATTTGTAAATATATTTTATACCATATTTCAAGTATGTATGATAATTTGAAACACATTTCACTAACATCATCATCCATAAAATATATGCATCCAATTTCATGTCATAAATCGTAGAGTCATACCAAATAAGCTCTCGCAAGGGTCTGCCTCGACCAATGACGAGCCACCAAGGGTTTTTCTTTTAAACAGATAAATGACCCTAACCTTGGTGTTGGCGTCGGGCCTCCCCAAGTGCTAGACTGAAACGTCATTCAGTCCTCCCCCTTCGGTTTAACTTGGCTAGTCTGAAAATCTAGTATCGTATCCACGCCACCTAACCATGTGGAGTGTCTGCGTCTTGATGACATTGCAACCGTGCGACTATCTATATAACGAGATGGGTTTGCTATAGCATGAGGCGAGTTTGCATGGGACAACGCCTATTGTATCATAATATTATGGCTATAAGTACTATCCCCGATCTATGATCAAGGGGATTCAGGTACTAATGTCTGAGAACCTAGTCTCGCATCAAAATCATGAATCAAACAATCATGCCATATAAGTTAAGGAAAGATTATGAAATCCGATACCTCATGTATTTTCGTATAAATATTATCAAAGTACATTTTATGGTTTAAACATGGCACATATATTTTTCATCAAAATTCATGGATGCATATTTAAAAAAAAATTTTGGGATACTCAATTTATTACAAAATCGATACCAAACCATTTAAGAAGCCATTTCATAATTTATTTCACAAATCATGCTTTGAAAATGATAAAACATGGTTTTGTTTATTAACTACATGGCAACAGTAAGACCCACTCACATGTACAGGAAGGGTACACCACTTCCCTAAAACTTTGTTACTCAGCTGAGTTGCCCCTCGAGTGCAGTTCAGTCATCTACTCCTAAGACAACAACATATATATGTTAATCCCCCCTATTTCTTCCAATAAGTTTATCTTAGTTTGATTTAGTCTAATTCCAATTCACCCTAGTTTTGTTAAAACCTATACATCTACAATTCATATTTTTTTTTCAAGTTCTACTCTTGTACAGTCTTAGGAAAAAGTCATAACATTCCCTATGTAACTCAGAATTGAGTGATTCAAATTGCTAATTAACGCTAAGACATATATCTACATTTTTCATGTTTAACGCATCTCTAAATTCCCATTGCACAAATTTATAGAATTTTATAAATTTTCAATCTAAGTTCCTAAAACCAATTCTGCACAATTTTGGGAGAATTTCCGTATCTCCCTATGTACTTCTCCACTTTATTGGATTCTTATCTCAAATTGAAGACAAGATATAGAACTAAAACTTTCTAGTTTAGACCATTCTCAGAATTTAAACTTATAATTTTATAAAATTCCACTTTTATCTCAGTTTCGGTTTTAAGACTACTTCTGTACAGTTTTAGTAAAAACAGCATAACTTCCAGCATACTACTTCGATCCAAGTAAATTTTATCTCATTTTATAGATACGATAGAGACATAAAAGTTTCATGTTTTGAGTTTTCCCTACTTCTGTCCAGAATTTATCTTAATATTTAAATTCATTTACTGGTTGTGCATAGGATAATAAATATAACATTGATTTTTAGTATTTTTTCTAAAAATCACCATAATTTCATTTCTTAATGAAAGATTTTGCACCATAGCTCATTTTAAAACTTAGGGAGTCTAGTTTTACCAGAACTAAATCAATCTAAATTTTAACTATCATAGAATAAGATATCATGGCAAGACTACACATAACTCAAATTGAAATATTCATATCTAGCATGCTAATATATGTATTTAATTCACTACTTGTAAAGACATCAAATTTGAGTATTTTACCTTCCTTTGTATGATCCTTTGCTAACTAATATCCATCACCTTGATCTTGATTTTCTTAAAACTTTGATCACCTTAGCACCATAGTAACATAATTCATCAAACATCAATCTCTACACATACTATCTCAAATAACTAGAGATATGGAGTCAAGAATGTTCGTACCACTTTTACTTGTATTTTCTTCTCCAATACTCTAAGAATTTCACTTGAACATCAACCATTACTCTTGTCTTACTAAAAATTTCGTCCAAGTGAGGTGAATGGAAGAGAAAATGAACAAAATAGTTGGTTTTGGTCTTTATATAAACCAAATCAACATATCATGACCCTTGATTTATTTTGCATGCTTTATTTCATCCTACAGTTGTCAAGACTCCTCTATGTACTTGAAATGGCAGCAAGGAACCGTCATGCATGCAAAGGAAGTGTCCAAATTCGGCCAAGAGAACAGAAGACATAAGAAACCACTAAAAAAACCCTTCCAATCACATTTCATGTATCATTTTGTTCTTTACAAGCAACCTTCTTCAAACTTTGGTAGAGGAATATCCTATGTGGCCACTAAGTGTGCTCTTGGCCAATGGTTGATCTCCAATTGTCATTCAATGGTTGGTTTTATAATTTAGTCCCTCAAGTTCTCATATTTATACTTTAGTCCCTAAACTTTCCAAAATTGTAAATTTGACCCTATGCGATTTTTAATCTGAAATGTTTAAAAAATTTTTAAATTCACTTCTTTATGCTTATACTTAAGTGTTTTGGTTTTCGTTAGCCATTTTTAGTGATTTTAGGGCTTACCGGCACTTTTCAAGGAAATTTTCGGCTTACCGATAAAATTTTCGATTTAAACGATTTTAAGGGTAAAGTTTTAGAAATTTCAAATCATGTGTCTCAAAATGGATGTAATATCATATATATAAACATGAGGAGAGTACATAATACACCGATTTTTGATGTTACAACAAGCTTATCTTTAATGCTCTAAAGAGGTCCCAACAGTTCTCGTGGATACCCGAGTGCCAAACGGCCTTCGAACAACTCAAAAAGTATCTCATGACTCCTCAGCTACTCTCTCATCCGATTCGTAGTTTGAAAATTTACCTTTACCTCTCTATTTCTGATTGGGTACTTTGCTCTATTCTTATAAAACAAGACTCAACTATTCAGAAACTAATCTATTACATCAATCGGATACTTAAAGAAGCCGAATCCAATTATCGACCGATTGAGAAGATAGCATATGCTTGAATCATTGTGACCAGATGCCTTCGGCTATATTTTCAGGCCCATACCATCATAGTACTTACTGATCAACTACTGAAATAAATCCTCCAGAAGAGAGACACTTCTGGCAGTTTAATCAAGTAGAGTGTCGAATTGGACGAATTTGACATCCAGTATCAGCCTTGACCTGCGATCAACGGCTAAGCTTTGGCCGACTTCATTTTTAAATGCACCCTTCTGGTGGCAGTAGAACCTGAGTTCACGGATAGCCCTAATGAATGGTCATTGCCAAACTGGACCAGACATGTTAACGGGTCTTCAAACTCTTTGGGTAGTGGTGTTAGGCTCATATCGATGGATCTGGACAACTTTAAAGCAAAATATGCCCACTGCTTCGACTTTAGGACCACCAACAACCAAGCGGAGTACAAAGCCTTGTTGATAGGTCTCCAAATTGCAACCAATATGGGAGCCCAAAGTATTCAAGTATTTACCGATGGCTAATTGGAAGTCAAACAGATCGAAAGAGTCTATGATGGCTAAACTAGACAGAATCAACATTCAACAAATCCCTTAATCAAAAAATGCACGGGCCGATATGCTTTCCAAGTTGACCAACTTAGATTCAATCGCTTCTACCCGAACGGTCTACATCGAAAGCTTACCCTATCCCAGCATAGATGAGCCTGAAGGGGCCCTAGTAATGGATCAATTTCCTAGTTGGAAAGATCCAATCAAATCATACTTGAGGAACAATCGACTGCCTAACTTACCACTGGAGGTGGCCAAAATAAAGTGAAAAGCCGCCCACTATGCAACCATCAATTAGAAATTGTACCGAAAGTCCTTCATTCATCCGTACTTGAGATGTCTGACCTCGGAAGAGGGAGACTATGTCCTTTGGGAGATCCATAAAGGGATATGAGGCAATCATCTAGGGGCTAGAAACTTAGTCCACAAAGCCCTATAACATGGGTACTACTGATTGACCATGAAAATCAATTCGAACAATTATGTCAAGAAGTGCGACAAGCATCAACGATTCTCTTCGGTACCATGACTGCCTTCCACCAGGCTTAGCCTTATAGTAGGCCCATGGTCATTTGCCTAATGGAAGATGGATATCCTCGGACCATTCCCACCAGCTACCACACAGTAGAAATTCCTCATAGTGGCTATCGATCATTTCACTAAATGGGTAGAGGCCGAACCTCTAGCCCAAATAACAGCAGTCAAGGTTCAGTCATTCGTGTGGACTCATATAATCACTTGGTTTGACATACCCCATGTTCTTATCATGGATAACGGAAAATAGTTCGACAATACTAGCTTCCTGGAGTTCTATGGAAAACTCGAGATTGATCACCAATTCTTATTGATCGCTCATCCACAAACCAACAGACTTGTGGAGATAACCAATAGAACGATCCTTCAGGGGTTAAAGACTATGCTAAACGAAGTTAAAGGATGATGCATAGATAAGCTCTGCAGCATCCTCTAGTCGTATCGTACCACACCCCAAAGGACACTAGGAGAGACTCCATTCAGCCAAATATATAAAAGTGAGGCTGTCATACCGGTGAAAATCGAGATCCACTAGCTCCGAGTAACCCAGTATAATTCCAAACAGAATGAATCTACCTTGCGTGAATGCCTGGACCTACTCCCTGAGCTACAGGAATCCACATCCGCTCGAATGGCTACATATCAGCAACAAATGACATAGTACTATTATCGGAGGTCAAAAGTCGAGCCTCAAACTAGGTGATCTTGTGCTAAAGAAGGTTGAAGCTCTCGATCAACTCCAACCTAGGGGCAAACTATCCCCTAATTGGGAAGACCCCTATCAGATATGCTCTATAGTTTGCCCAGGAGCTTATCACCTCAATAACCTAGATGGATTGGTCGTGCCTAGGATTTAGAATACAGAGAACCTATAGATCTATTATCAGTAAGTCATATCAATTTCCATCAACAAAGGTACTTCCTATCGGGTAAACTTTTCACACTTTTCCTTTCGATAATCCTATCGACCGATTCCTAACATTTTCACTCCTATCGGTTGCTACATATCGAAGGGATCTATCTCTTCGAACAGACTTTTGTCGTTTTATCCTATTGAAATGATCTATCTCCCTGAACAGGTCTTTATCACCCTATCCTATTGAAGAAATCTATCTCCGCGAATGGGCCTTTGTCGCCCTGTCCTATCAAAAGGAACTATCTCCCCGAGCAGACTTTTGTCGTCCTGTCCTATCAAATAGATCTATCTCCCGAATGGGCCTTTGTCACCTTGAGTAGACCTTGGTTATCCCACCCTACTAAAAGAATTTGTTCCACCAATTGAGTTCGCATTGATAGACAGACCAACATACTCTTATCGATCAGGAAAGCATGAGTACACCGCCCTATGTCATTCACACAAATGGGTCGACCACATAAGTAGTTTGACAATAGTATCATGCAAGCGAACATACCACAAAAACTCTGATAGATACGATAGATGACAAGTAAGTAAAGCAAGTCTCTTTTATTTTCATACGATGAATACATGTTCGATTACATGAGTAAGTATATTTTACAAGTTTCTTTGTCAGACCGATTACATCGAAAGAAATACATAAGTGGCTACATCGCCTCGATCAATCGGCAACACTGGAGACTACAAAAATAGTAAGCAGAGGATCAACAAAAGATAATCTACAACCCTACCGAGACAAGAAGACTACAAAAAATGGGGCGAGGAGGGTGTGAGATGACCAAAAATATCTCGGGCCCTCACACTTTATCAACTCCTCCCATCGCCCGACCAAAAGAGAACACAAGACGAATGACAAACTCAACTCAGAAGGAGACTCTTTTATTAAATCTAAGTGAAGAACCCCAACGGGAACAATGGTAGAGCCCATCATGACATCCGAACACCGAATGGTATGACGAGCTCTCATACCAACAATCTCCATTCTTGACGAGAACTCATACCAACAAAAGCAACTCACACTACCAAGCTCTGCGAAGCTGGAGCATCCTTTTAAGGACCCCTCATAGAAAATGACTCTCATAAGAAGAAAACCCTTAGGCATGAGGAAACTCATTGAAGTAATGTAAGGTCCCACAGTCCCTAGTTATAGACACGAAGAAATCTCTTCAAATCTCTGAGCAATTGAAGTGCGTCTCTAAAAAGCATGTAAATTAAGTGGGAAAGTTTACACTGTCTCACATTTTTACGTCACATTAATTTCGAATTAAATCAAGTGGAAGATTAGACGCATTAACACTGGCGGGAGACGGAATGGTTGAGACAAAAGGGGGATTTACATCCCATCCGCTTTAATTTTGTATAAGTTGCAGGCGATTCGCATAATCTCAAGAGACACGTGTCGCAAGCTTTCATGCCATTTCAACTTCTCAAGAAGTGAATTTCACTAATGGCGTCTCTCCTACAAAGAGACATCATGAGTAGAGAGCAAATGATAAGGCATGACCTAAACAATAATCAGTATAGTATCCGAAAGCCCGACGAGACACCCATGGTCACGAGGGGATCAGCTCTTGAGCCAAACAACAAACAGATTAATCAGGATGGAATGACCAATCCATAAGCACATTCGGTAACTTTGAATCTATTCCATTCTCTTTCGAAAACTACTCTTTCTGACTTGAACGTCGAAGCCTCCCCCACCAGAGGACCTTCCGGCGGTTTTTTGCAGGTTTCAAACTACTTCATCAAGCACTCATTCAAGTTACAAAGAGCAAAATCTGTAGAGTCAAGACCCACCTCAAATAGTTATAAAAACGATCATGTAATTATTGGGAATACTCAAAAACTGTCTATGCAAGTACTTTATGACATAAAAGAAGGGGGAATTGGGTTTGGCGGAGGTGATTACTAAGGTTGAGGATTAAGATTACAAACTACATTCGTAAGATGAATAAGCTCGTGCAATGTATCAATAGGTTTTTATCATGACAAAAGGCCTTTTCTAGGAACTGGTTGGCCATCAAGAAGTACAATAAGATCGTTGGGGAAGATGTTTGGCCCAGAAAATAAGAGGCTTTCTCGCGGTGTAATTTACCTTAACTGTTTTCAAGTTGTTCAGCTGTATGGCTATGTTTGAAGCTCAAGGAAATATATTATATTATGGTGTCATAATTTAGTTGGGAATGGGTTTTTAAGCAATACTCTGTGACGCAAACTTGGAGCTCTGTGGCATTGACTTTGTAATACCACAATTTATCGATCTAATCTGTTAGGAGGACTAGGGTGTCTTCCTAAAGATTGCTCGTTCGCTTCCACAGCATCAAAACATGAGGCACTTTCTGAACATTTTCCTGAAGGAACTAAGCGGAGCACTTTGGCATGGTCCACCTCCAAAGGAAATCCATTTGATTAGTTCATGGTCAAAAAGCAAAGTGCAGCATATGAAATAAAGGCCTTGGGGTCCAGTGACATCAAGAGCTCCTTTTTGACCTCAAGTTTTGAGATTGAGTTCCATCCCCTTCGTCTAGAGAAATGCCGTATTTTGTAACAAAATAATAAAGGAAGTACAGCATATGCTGCATTTGCATCATGCCATTAGGCAAATCTTTTAATCTGTAAAACTTTATCAACATGCAGTGATAAGGGATTGGGGTGAACATTTGGTTAAGAGTAAGCTAAATGATCAAAATTCTAATAATCGATTTAATTTGGTTATACATCTTTTTATGACCATACCCTAACTTAATAAACTAAAAATTAATAATTCGATTTGATCGAATTAAATAATTCGGTTTGATTATTCAAATTGACTGAATTTTCAAAATTTTAATTAATTATACTTTCTATTTCTATGTATATAAATGTAATATATATTATTTATATCAACATATGTCTATAATCTATAATTTTAAATTTTAAAAATCACTAATAATTATAATTTCCTCAAATATTAATTTGAAAAATTCAAAATTCAAATTTTAAATCAATTAACAAAATATGAAACTTTTAAATTGACTCTACTAATCTATTAGGAGTCCATAAAATAAAACATAACTAAAATCACATTATTATTCAGTAAAAAAGTTTTTAAAATATTTTTCTTTCTTAAGTTTAAGTTATAATATTATATTAATATTTATATAAATAAAAATTATTTAAATTACTTAAAAAATATATATCTTTAATTATTTTAATTAATTTTGTTTGATCGAAATAAAAATTATTAAAATCAATAACTGGCCAAATAATTAAATTAAAATTTACTTTTATTAAAAAAAATAAAAAATCGAATAAATTGTTTAAAATATAAAACACTATTCCAAAAAAATGATTTTTTTAGTTTTAACCGAATAATGTTCACCTTTAATAACGGGTCAATACACACAACAACCATAAATAACTAAAAACGCTATATTTGAAGACTTTGTTTATTTTTATATAGGGGGACTTGCTTCAGCCCATTCACACCCCTTTTGTTAGTCAAGGTCTTTGGTTACTAAAGCAATGTGAAAAATTGCATAGTCAAGGTGTTTTGCAAGCTAGTGGAAAAGGCAAGGGTGAGACACGCACGACAGATGCTCCACTAAAATTTTAATATAAAAAATTATGAAACTAAATGTTATTTGCCATTTCAAATTTATAATTGATATGTCTCGTAAAATTATAGTTCTAAATATATATCTGATTTGGCTATTAATGGTTTTGTCACTGTTATCAACTATAATGTCTAAGGGCACAAGTGGTGGGAAAGCAGGGCCTCTGATTTTCTGTGCTTCTAAATTTTTAGCGTACGCTCTTCCTGTCATGCCTGGACTAAAGAATCAACGTAACAACGGACTGTTCCACGAACACACTCGGAAAAGGCTCTCAGGGACCCACTTCACCTTCGCAGAGTCGACATCATCTGTGGATATCCATAAATAATTGGAGCTGGACAAGTCTGTCGGTGGACTTCTTGCCGTTTTTGACTGAATAAACAAAACTTGGAGTATGTTTCACGTTATTTGTAAAAGCAAGAGCACACACATCGAGGATACATCGGTGGTCCCCATTAACCATCTTTTATATTCTGGTTTTCTCCTGTTCTTCCTCAGAAAGTTCATGCTGAGAGACGGACGGTGAATCACTACCGTGTTGTGGATGTGAATATTAATCAGTTAAAGCCATCAAGTTGCTCAGCTTTTCTGACGGATTAGCTGTTCTTGTACACTGCATGTCCTGTTCCTCCTAAAATTACTCAACTATTTGTTGATGTTTCATTAGGGTAATCTTAATATAATTGAATGCAGGCTACTGGAAATTGTATCAAAATCTTTCATAAGCATGTTTGTTGTCCAAAGATGAAAAGATGAAAAGCCCATAATCTGACCTTTTAAGTTCTGCAAGTACTAAAAAATATATACATATATATTTACTAAAATATATACATATGTTACCCCAAAACACGTGTGAGCCCACTCCGTGTCTTGAGGTACTGCAAGGCATCCCATTATTTTAACTGTTTTAAAGTAAACTCAAATCATCCATCAAACCATCCAAATGTCCCAATGAAAACAATAAGTCTTGCAAAAAGACATTTTCACACCATACAAGGGAAATTCCAAAATAAAAAAGTAATGGTTTGACAACACTAGACAAAATGAACAAGTAAGTATTTCACAAAACCAAGCTTTTAATAGCTTACAAAAAAAAAAAAAAAACAATTCCCTCTATGGGTCCAGTCCACATAGTTCCCAAAGCTAGTACTTAATGACGATCAACCAAAAGTAACTTCTTCTGATCGACAATCTGATGATGACTAAATTTCCAAACTAGCTTCCCCTAAAAAGAGATAAAAGAGTGGGATGATTATAAAATACTCAGTGAGTATAACAACAGATTGAACATAAATAAGAGGTGATGGTAGTTGTGCCAAAGAGCATATAGAAAATATTCAAATGAAATATTAACCGTTCAATTGTACAAAATAAATTTATAACAAACTTTCCCATGACTCATATAATTTCATTAGCAACTAATTTATTTCTTCTTTCAATAACCTTTTCGGGGTTTTACCAAATACAGGATCTGCTAAGGGGTTTTTCTACATTTATTTTATAAAACATATCTCCCATCCTTGGCGTTAGTCCAAAGTTCCGTAGCGTGCTATCATGTTATCACAGGAACAACTTGGGGAGAATCTCCATCCTACCTACCATCAAACCAAAATTTTAACTCAACATTTACCACGCCGCCTCATCGGCCCGATCTATAGAAAGACTTAGACTATGTCATTTATCTTTTTTCCATACACCATGTTACAAAGTCCATTTCACATATCAATGTCAGGACCATTCATAGTGAAATGAAATTTCACAATTCACATTCATATTTCTATTGTAACATGATGCAAACAATGTAAGAATTCAAGAGCAAAGTCATGGATTGAACAAACATTTGAGTTGGGCACACCACAATCGCAAAACATTTCAAACTCCAAATTAAAAATCCATTTCAAAATAAATTTCATAAATCACAGTTGAAAAAATTTTTCATTCCGGCTCAATATAACCATCCACTTAACGTATAAGAAAGGGTAATCACTTCCAGATTTCTCCACAGTAAGAGCCTCATTTAATCAGCTTTGTCCAACTCCTAGATTTTTGTCAGCACTTTTACTGCAAACCAAACCACCAGCAAACCCTAGGTTTTCTCTCTCTATAAAATCTCAACCCTCTCAGTAGATCTAAGTCTCTAGAGATTGGGTTATGAGTTTTGGAGTTTTTAGAATGTGGGTTTGTGGCATTTTGATTGATCTTTAATAGAAACAAGAAAAGAGGAATAGAAGGTGTGTGTGCAGAGAGAGAGAAGAGTGAAAGAAAGTGTAAAATTTTGGATTCGTGGGCTTCTAAATTCCCACCACTATCTTTTTATTTACAACTCATTCCTCTTATTTACTCAATTGCCCTCATTCTCTTCCAACTAATAGAAGGTCCTAATATGTCATTTTTGGTAATTTGATACTCAACCTAATAAGCTTAAGTATTTGAAATTTTATTTGTTGATAGAAGAGTGATCGGTGTTCTGTTTGGATTCAATTCTTATTGGTTACCGAACGTAACTTTACAATTAAAAAGGCAAATGTTCTAACGCAAAATATCATTGGCTAGAGAAAGAAAGTGAAGTTCACTAAGTGAGAGCCGTTCACCTTAGCTCCTGATAAACAAAGAGGAGTCTCACATTGGTTGTAGAAATAATAAAATATAGAATATAATATAAATCAGGTAGATATTAATTGAAGTGTTGAGATAGCTTGGTGGATAAATACTTTTTGGATGGATGGGAGCTCAAAGGTTCAATTCCCTACATGGGCACATGATGTGAATGACTTGAAAGAATTTGTTAAGGTGATGTGTGTGTGCAAGTTGTTCGGGTCAATGAAGAAATTAGCAAGGGAAGTGTGCACATGTGTGATGAGAGTTGGAAGAATCAGTAAATTATATAAGTGTGTGAGCATGTACCGAAGAGTGGATTTAGAAGTGCAATACTTCAACTCTCTTGCCAACAATAGGACCGAAGGCATGTGTGTGCTGAAAAAAACATTGGGTGTTCAGTCAATGAAGGAAAGTGCCAAAGAGACATTGGGTGTTCGGTTAATGTGCTGAGGCCATCACCAAGAAACAATGATCATCAATTGACCGAAGAGAAAATGGGGATGGATTACTAATATGCAATGTCCGATCAGCAATGAGGGAATGATTTACCGATGAGCAATGGAAATGAATCACAGATCAGAAGTGGGAAAATTTGTTGAGTGTTTGGTAAACATCTCCATTAAGTTTGGAGAACCAATAGGGTATCAAAGGATTTTCAAATTAATGAATCAACACCATGTACTGATGAGAAGTAATATTGACAAAAGTGCCGATGGATTTATGAAAATGTTCCAATACCCAAAATGGCTAAAAGGCATCTAACAGTTATTGTTATGTAAGTACCGATAGGAGATTCAATTATGATCGAAGATAATATACCGAATGGTAGAAATAATGTAATGGCCAGAAGATAGCAATCTCCCAGGAGCAATCTCTACCGAATACCATCATTTTAATAACCAATCATTTTAAAATTAAAAATCTACCAATCAAGTGTTTAATGTATTCCTGGACAACCCAATGGATAGAAATTCACATTTATATCAATTTAATTATTTCTCCCACATTTGCACAAAATATATACAAATTTTCAATTAACCCATTTAGAGTTAACATCACCATCTAAATTTGTCTGGTGCTACACAACCGTTCCATCTTCCGCCAGTATTAATATATCCCACTTTCCACTTGATTTAATTTGAAATTAAAGTGGTATATGAAGGTGAGACGGTATGATCCTTTCCATTTAATTCGCACGCTTTTTAGAGAAGCGCTTTAACTGCTCAAATATTTTGAAAAGATTTCTTCATGCCAATAAATAGGGATTGTGGGATTTTGCGTTACTTCAATAAGTTTCTTCATCATTGAGGGTTTTTTCCTTGTGAGAGTTGTCTTCCATCCGGGGTCTTCAAAAGGACGCTACGAATTTGTAAAGCTCGGTAGCATGAGTTGCTTCTATTGGTATGAGGTCTCATCAAGAATGGAGACTGTTGGTATGAGGGCTCGTCATACCATTCGGTATCCGAATGTTGTAATGTGTTTCATCTAGGTTACCGTCAGAGTCCTTGACTCGAATTTAAGAAAAGATTCACCTTCCGAGTCAGGTTGTAGAGCATACCGGTTGTGTATAGGGAGCTAGGTGATAGAAGAAAGTGTGACGATATTCTGATCATCCTTTGAACCCCTTCCTTATCGGTTTATCCCCTCTTTCAGCAGTCCTATCGTATCAATTGGGTTGCATATTATTTTTCATTGTTTCTCTTTTTATTTTTTTTTACTCTCCAATGTAGTCAAATAATCGAGGCGATATAGTCATTTGTATGTATCTTTTGATGTAATTGGTCTGACTGAGGGACTTGTAAAGCGAAATTACTCATGTAATCGAACATATATTTATTGTATGGAAATAAAAGAGATTTATTCCACTTATTATTTGTTGTGTCTATCGAAATTTCTTTCGTATATCAAGCGGCTTATATGATCGACCCACTTGTGTGGAAAACGCTGGGTGTTGTACTCACGCTCTCTGGGTTGATAGGAGCATGTTCTGTCTGTCCATTGATAAACCATGTTTTATCGATTTTCAAATGACATGATTTCTATACGTGTGAAAATTGAACTTTTGGATTTTGATAAGTATTTATATACATATTTTTGTGACCATTGCAGTGTCCCAACTCCTGATTTTATTGATATGCATCCATGAGTTTGATAACTGAATATTGTGCCACCCTTTTGATATATTGATATGTTTTAAATGCTTCCACTTGCATTGGCACATGATTTGAATGGATTTATACGTACCATTTGGGCTGTATGCCCGGCTGATATTATGATACGATGCATGGGGCTATATGCCCGGCCGAAATGGTGTTGGGATGCATGGGGTCACGTGCCCAGTTGATTTGATATTGTTCCGTAGCTATGAAGGACGTCTGGGAGGGCACCCCTTGTGCTCAGATACGCTTCGGCCGGAGGTATCCGCCAGATTGTCGTGTGTATGGTTGTCCCAAGTTGAACCCTCATCGGGGGAGGACGTTATCTCTGTCTAGCATTGGGCGGGGGCATCATACACGGCCGACTATTTATACGTACATTATTATTATTATTATTTACAGGCTAGTTGGAGTAGTCTGTGGCCAACATTGAGGTAGAGAGCCATTATTTGATATTTGCATTATGAAAACCCCCAATGCGCCCGTCCTTGGTCGAGGTAGACCATTGCCAGGGTTGTTTATTCGGCCGCTCTTCTCATGTGATTTGATACTTAGATGGATGTATATGTTATTTTCTGATGTGTGCCTTGAGATATGTTTAAAACTGTACGCTGTTTTCATATACTTGATATTGTATTACATGCTTTGACACTCCAAGTTCACACTTGATATTGATAGCACGATGTCCTTTCCCTCACTTGCTGAGTATCCTCCCATAGATACTCACCCCTCTTCTTTCCTCCCTCATATAGGATCGTTGTGTTAGAGTGACGTTTCAGAGTCTAGAGATTTCAGTTGATCCTAGACGGGTTTGGTTCTTCTCGACGGTAAGGTTTAAGTTTAAATTTGAAAGATGAATTACGTATTTTATTTTCGACCCTGCGAGGTCTTGTTGAGGTCCGTAGTTAACCGTGTACTTATTTTGGGATGACTGTATAATTTATGTATATTTATTCATGAAATTCTCATATTTCATTTGCATTGAGGCAATTGTACGTATTTGAATGTTACTTGGAAAATTTGTTATACATTTGTATAAATTTAGGTCCGCTCGGTGTAGCGGCTGCTCATACTCTAGTTGGGCATGACTATAGAGGTCTGTGGTTAGGTTTGTTGATAGATTTTTATAGCCTTGCGTTGTTCTGGATGTCGACTATGGGAGTTGTTGGTTTTAGAGAGGCCGGGATGGCCATTTGTTTTATTTTCAGGATGATCTTAAATTATACAGGTTTAAACAGGTTTAATTGTACATGGGAGACCTCCAATTTATGGGGAAGTTCTGCCCGATTTTCGATAGAAATATAACCGGCATCCAGGGCAACGGGCGGCTGCTCACGATTCCCGGTTCGGGGCGTGACACTTAGAGCCACTATCCGACCGGTATGGCGCTATACCTCGTTTAATGTTTAAGGTAGCGACATGTCCACGATTGATGATCATAAAGCCCAAGAATTTGCCCGGTGCAATACTGAAAGTACACTTGGTAGGATTCAGTCACATGTTGTAACATTCAAGCATCTAAAAGGTTTCCTCAAGGTTAGCAACATGAGTTTCAGTATTGGTGCTTTTTACGAGTATGTTATCCACATACGCTTCTACATTTTGGCCAAGCTAATTTTTTAAGATTTTGTTAGCCAACCGTTGGAAGGTTGCTCCCGTATTCTTCAGACCAAAAGGCATGACTCAGTAGCAGTATGTACCGAACTCAACAATTAAACTCGTCTTCTCTTCGTCCTCAGACGCCATTCATATCGATTGTATCCCAAGTAGGCATCCATGAAACTTAAGAGTTGATGGCCTGAAGAATTATCCACCAATTTGTTGATTTTCAGGAGAGGATTACCGTCTTTTGGACATGTTTTGTTGAGATCCGTGAAGTTTACGCACATCCTTCATTTATCAGTGGCTTTCTTTAACAGGACCACATTGCATAGCCATTCGGAATACTTGTCACGACCCGACTCTCCCATCGACATGTAACAACCACCGCATTATCCCAAAACACATGTGAACCCCACTTTGTGTCCTATGGTACTGCAAGGCATTTGAATATCCAACAATTTTCCAAAATCATTTAACCATTTAAATAAACAAACATGCATATGTTTCACAATCGAAGGACTAACCCGATCCATCCCTGCTCAAACATACATGCAATTTGGCCAACCCGGCCTTTCAGACAGTTCCCAAACATTTACATAAAATTCTCATAGTCAAAATATACTCAAAATTCACCATATAACTCAAATGTTCCAATGAAGGCAACCAGGTTTGCAAAAGAAATCTTTAAAACAAAAAAATATATATAATTTTTCATCATAAAAGTATGGATTTTTCAAACACTTGCCTAAAGAATACAAAGCAAGTATTTAACAAATCTAAACAAAATGAAAAGTACAAAAATTTCCTTCCATGGATCATATTACATCAATCCCAAAATAAAATTCACATCACCATTACCTATCATAGGTCGCCAAAAGATTTCCGTCTAGTCGGCACTAACCCAAATCTATACTTCCTCTGAAAATTTAAAGAGATAAATGAGTATTATAAATACTCAGTGAATGGAGTGTAATAGCATGATGAACATGAATGAGGGGTGAGGGTGGTAGTGCCAAACATATATCATCAAATTCATCTCATTTAAATAGATAAAACGATTTGCAAAAATTGAAATTTAAATCACATTCACCATGACTCATGATTTTCAATTCAATAAACACAATGAATTTTTCTTTCAAAACTCCTTGGGGTTTCCTAAAACATTTGCCTACCAATGGCCATTGATACAATCCACCAAAGGGTTTTTCATAATTTTTTCATAAAATCTCCTTCACCTTAGCGTTGGCCGGGAGTTCCATAGGGTGTCACTACGTTATCACGACCGACTTGAGTAGGCTCTCCAACCCACTTACCACCAAGCCAAATTTCAATCAGCTTTAACCACACTGTCCAACTGACCCTAGTCCGTAGCAAGAGTTAAACTATAGTAATTTTTCTAGCACCATGTTACCAAAATTCAATTCGTCACACCAATCATGCTCATTTACAAAATAGAGCATTATTCACATTTCATAATAAATATTCAAATGTAACATGATGCAAATAATTCAATATTCAAGCTCAACAATCGTATTTTTCACAATTTCACTTTAGAGCATACCATAATCACGGAACAATGTAAAACCATTTCAAATTCATTTGAAAATTCAATTTATAAATCATAATTGAAATCAATTTTCTCATTTATATGAAACATAACCATGCACTCACTTCTTGGGAGGGTGTTCACACCCAATTTCCAATTTGAACCCAATTAAATCTATTTTCAAGTTTCAATTGGCCTTCTTAAATCAATAATCACAAATTCAATGTCAATTCATGATTATTTATAGGGTTTATGAATTTTCTCTAATGTACCACAAACCCTAATTTCTCAAATTCATAAATATAGGTTCTATTTCTACCATTTGCACTTCATTTGGACCTTTATATAATTTTTCATTCCATTTTTCCCAAATTTTCCTCATTTATGAATCTAGGGTTTTGATTTTCCAACAACTCCTCAAATTGCAGTAATAAAATATTAATCTAGTGATGAAGAAACTAAACTCAAGATTAAGAGGAGGAATTACCTTAATTTTGGGGTTGGATTGAGTTTTGGAGGTTGGGTTTCAAAAACTCTAATTTTCCCTTCGTAGAGCAATCCCAAATTCTTCCATTTAATCCTCTATCTCAAAGGTTGATTGAGGATTTTGAAAGTCCATTGAGTGAATTTAAGTAGAGAGTAGTTGATTGGTAGGAGAGAAATCAATCAAGGTGTGAAGAAGGGGAAGCGAATGCAGAGAGAGAACAGAGCCAAGCATTTGAGAGAGAAAATGAAAATGAATTAAATGAGATAAGTCTGTTCATCTTCAATTAATTGAGGGGCTGAAATTATCATTTTGTCCCTTCTAATTTTTTGGTTTCTTTGCATTTGGAGGACATTTTAGTCATTTCCTAATTCCACCAAGTGCACAAGTTAGTTTACATAGCCTACAAGTCGATTCATGTGTGTTGTTGTTTAAGAGTCAAGTCGATTTGCAATTTAAGCGAATCAATTTACAATTGCCTAAACGAATCAACTCACCCTTTGCATGAATCGATTTGCCTCACTCATGCCTCAAAAGTTTGTCTGTAACATTTGGCACATCGATTTGTCTTGCCAAAGTCTAAGAAGTCAAGCTTGCAGAGCAATCGAATCGACTCATCACCTTGACGAATCGACTTCCCTCCTTTTTCTTCTTCACACAAATCAATTCATCACTAGCATGAGTCGATTTCCTTCCTCTAATTCCTCACACAAATCGACTCCCCCCTCCATGAGTCCATTTGTCATACTCAGCTCACAGAACATTCTTTCTAAACACTACCAAATCGACTCACATCAAGTGTGGGTCGATTTCTCCCCCCTTTTTTCTCATATGAATCGACTTCTCTCCTTTCTTCCTCATTCAAGTAGATTTTCTCCTTTCTTCCATTCCTCTCACATGAATAGATTTATCTAATTTATGAATCAATTTACTACTCACAATTCCATTCAATTTGTCAAGGCATAAATCGATTTGTGCTTTTTCAAATTTGCATTTACTTGTGTTTGATCTCATGCTCTCCAAGTTCCTCCAAAAAGAATTATAATACTACACCAATCCACACTTTCAATATATTATGTCTAAATTAATTTCAAGTCCTTTCCTAGCTCCAAAAAATACCAAAATTGAAAATTTAATACTAAAATTTTTTATACTAAATTTCAAGTCCAAAAATAAATTAAAATCCGATTTCTTCCTATATTTTACAATAAATTAAATAAAAACTTTCTAACATCAAATTTTTGGTGTTACAATACTTGACTTCACGGATGAACCCGGTGGTTAGTAGCTTTTGGACCTCTTCATGAATGGCTCGCTAGCATTTGAGGGCGATTATCGTCTTCTTCTGTCTAACCAGCTCGTAACCAGAGTTTACGATTAACTTGTAAACGATGATTGATGGATCGATGTTAGGCATGTCCTCGAGGACCAAGCAAAAACTTTGAAGTGTCATTGCAGACAGCTAATAATAGCTTCTCGTAGGGGCGCAAGCAGTCTAGCCCCAATCCGAATAGTTCAATTGGGATCATCAATCAGAGAGATCTCGATTACCTCTTCTCCTAGTTCTAGTTTGTTCATTGGTTTAATGGCACCTCTGAGTTTTAGGGTGTCAATTGGAAAGTTTCCTTGCGCGTCTCTCTCAACGAAGAGGGCATAGGGATCGGGATCACTACAGGTAGTTGTGATCCCTTTCGATATTTTAAACTTCATCTTCATTTGTCTAGTGCTGGGTAATGCTTCCAATTTGTCTAGACTCGTTTGGCTGAAGATGGCATTTTACGATGAGAATAGTTTTACCACAAGAAAGGTGGCCTTGACAATTGCATGGCTAGGGAGAGTCCCTAAAGCCATAGTGAGGGGCATGGTTCCCTCTAGATAAATGCATTCGTCAGATAATCCCTTGAGGGATCCGGTTGGGGGTTGAAGGTGCAAAGAATTAAAGTCCATTCGATAGAAAACATCCCAAGTAAATATGTCACAATCCGCGCCTTAGTCGACGAAGACCGTTTTTGCCATACGAGACTCCATTTTGATAGTAACAACTAGAGGATCATTGCGACTAGGTTCAACTCCTATTAGATCATCATTATCGAATCTGATGATTAGCCATTTTCTCTTGACTACAGTCATGTTTTGTTTAGTGACAAAAAGTTGGTAAGACTTATGATTAGTCTATTTTCTATAAACGGTGCCAATTTGTTGAAGGTAAGTCTTGGGTCCACAGATCTGATTTCTCGTGACTTGAACGGGTACTCGATGAAGAGTCTTGAGACCTACAAAATACCGTTGGGGGATACTCCGGCTTAAAAAGTTCCGATGCTCAAATTAAAATGAGCAGTTTTCAAAAAAATAAACAGACAGAGAAGAAGGGAGGATAGACATTCTTGTGACTTTTGGTGTATTCTGTGTCAAGTGTAGAGACTTACCTGGTTTGATATATCGAGAGCTTTTATATGATATCCCTCTAGAGTCGTATAATTCTTCGGCATCACAACTCTAGTTTCCTTATAAAATAAACTGAGAATTCCGGATTCTGAGTGTTAAAATTTTGAAATTGTTATCATTTAGGAAATTGGATTATATAGGAAGATTGTTTCCCTTATTGATTAAATTCTCAAGGGTTTCTTTACTTATCTAGGAGACACGTTACGTTCCAGAATAGGAAACTTAGTCAAACTGAGATTTAATTGAGTGTTACCAATAGGGAATAAAAGTGCTCGATTCCTTTAGTAGTTGGTAGTCATTGATCAGATAAAAGGGGTAGACATTCGGTCTTATCAAATGCATCTGCGGATCGATCGCACTATCGAAATCGATATGTTCATGGTTTGAAGGGGCTAGGCCCTTCGGAACCATATGTGTCTTGTCAGGTTTCGGATACCTGGATACCACATCAACTGTTGTTTGGATCATGTGTTATCAGTATGGAATTTGTTATTTGCAAGCAAGTGAATTTAGACAAACTTAAACAAGTCTTATTTTATTTTTTTTTCCATACATTTTATGCACTAATGTTTCAGTACAAGTGATCTAGTTTCCAATGCTTCAATTCTGGGGCATTATTCCCGGCAAAGAAAATTTAGAGATCTCTACTTGGACATGTTCAAGATTCTATCTCTCTCTTTCTCTCTCTCTATCTCGGCCCATCTGATCTGCGTCAAAGAATTGTTTATGCAGTGCAGCATTGCTTTCACCAGGAAAAAAAAAAAAAAAAAAAAAAAATTCGTGTCTAACACGGCAAGATAGGAAGCAGGCATGGGTCGATGACTTGGTCTTCCTAAAGGAAACCTTTTTTAAAAACAAGGTCTTCCTAAAACAATGTGGAAAATTAGCTGGCATATGCCTATAAATAGTACTTGCTGTATGCAATAGAAGAGCATAGCAACCAAGACTTGGTGAATTTGTAGTCCTTTTAACAAGTTCATGGCTCAAAAGTTTATATGTTTTACTATGATTACGTGTTTGTTGATTTTATCATGTTCATCATATGGTGAAGCAAGGCCGCCTCATAAAGCAAGGCCTGCCCATAAGGGATCCATGTATTATTATACTGTTCCTCCGCAAATATTGCTGCCAAAGCCCACCTGCTCAGACTCCATGGACGGTGAAATCTCTCTATAAATTTTAAAATTTTCAGAAATGCTTAATGTGTACACATACATGGTTATATGCATAGTTTTTTCATATTTCTCTTAAAGCTTATCGTTTACAGCTATCTAGTATTATGATTCTACTGTGTTGAGTGTAACTAGGTCTAATAATCATATTTTTTCCCTAAAGACATCTGATCTTTTGTATATAACAGGGCTGCAAATTGAAAAGCTGCAAAAACCAAACGCTAATGAAGCACACTTGCCTCTGATAAGAGGAAATCAGCCCAATGGGAAACAACTATTTTTACGCGATATATACAGAGCTGACTTAATCAATGGCCGAGGGAAGAAAACTCGCACCATCAACAGCATCGATGGATCCCAATCTGCATCACGCTACTCTCACGGCGAAAGAAACGGAAATTTCCACACCACATTAGCCTTTGGCACTCCGGAACAAACTCAGACCTTGATCATTGACACTGGCAGTGACATTACTTGGGTCCAGTGTCAGCCATGTACATCCTGCTACAACCAAACAGAGCCGAGATTTGATCCTTCCAAGTCATCTACTTATTCCAACACATCATGCATCTCTGGCAGTGGGAATACTTATGATCAGCATTATGAAGATAACTCTTATTCCAGTGGGGTGTTTGGATGTGATAAACTTACATTGCCTCCGTATGATGTTGTTCAAAACTTTCAGTTTGGCTGCGGTACCGACAATAGCGATGACTTTGGAGAAAATGCAGGTGTTTTAGGACTTGGAAGGGGTCAATTATCTTTGATGTCTCAAGCTGCTTCACAATTCAACCAGGTTTTCTCTTACTGTCTCCCAAAAGATTGCTCAGTGGGATATCTCTTGTTTGGTCATCAAGCAACGAAGCATCCAGCTTCATCCTCACTTAAGTACACTCCTCTACTTCAACCCTCTGGGTCAACAACTTATTACTATGTTGAACTTGTTGGTATAAGTGTTGCCGGGAAGAAATTGAAAATTTCTTCTTCAGTGTTGGCGTCAATGCAAAAACATTCCATAGTAGACTCTGGAACGGTGATCACTCGCCTGCCTTCAAGTGTCTATGCAGCCCTGCAGTCTGCTTTCAATAGCTCAATGTCTATATACCCTTCTGCTCCAAATTTTGAGATTTTGGACACATGCTATAACCTTAAGGGGCACAACATGGTTTCCATACCAAAGGTAGTGTTGCACTTTGGAGGGGGGACTGATGTGAGTCTGCAACCACATGGAACTGTTTGGGCAGGTAAAAGCCTGTCTCGAGTTTGCTTGGCTTTCGCTGCAAATCATTATGAAGACGATCATGTGATTATTGGGAATACTCAACAACAGTCTATGCAAGTGCTTTATGACCTAAAAGAAGGGAGAATTGGGTTTGGTGCTTGTAAAGGTTGAGGGTTATGATCACAAACTATATCTGGATGAAATATTAGCTCATTCAAAGTATCATCAGGATTTTATCATAACAAAAGGCTTTTTCTAGGGATTGATTGGCCATCAAGAAGTTTCTCAAGAAATAATTATCCAATAAGATGCATGTAAGAAGATGTTTGCGCCCAGATAATAAGAGGCTCTCTCTGTGTAATTTACCTTACCTGTTTTTGTGTTGCTCAGCTGGCTGTGTTTGAAGTTCAAGGAATTATATTATCTCATGGTGTCATAATTTAGTGCGTATTGGCAATTGGTTGTTAAGCCATGCTATGTGACACAAACTGGGAGCTCTGTAGCGTTGCCTTTGCCATACCATAATTCATCAATCTAATCTTTTTTGAGGACTTGGGTGTGTTCCTAAAGATTGCACTTTCTCTTCGACAGCATTATAAACATGATGCGCTTTCCAAACATTTTCCTAAAGGAACTAAGTGGAGCACTTTGCAGTGGTCCCCCGCTAAAGGGAATCCAATGGAATAGCTCATGGTCATGGAGCAAAGTGCAGCATATGCATTAAAAGGCCTTGGGGTCCAATGACAATAAGAGCTACTTTTTTCACCTGAGGTCCTGAGTCCCATAAACCTCCTTCAGAGTAATGCCCTCGGTCATATCATCTAGTTCCTTCTTCGATGCATCCGGTACATGTGCAAAAAATGCAACCAAACAATTTCATGTAGCGCAAACAAGAGTTTCAGCCCAAAAACTTCTATGCAACCGCTTACTATGAAATTTGCTTTTAACAATGCAATTTGCATTTGACAATATCCATCACCGTTGTATTTTTTCTTACTGTCTCGCCATCTTGCTAGTTAAGGAGTACGTCTAGCAGTTAAATGGTGTTTAATCTCATGCTTTCCCCAAAAATCATGCCTCTGTTCACAAAATTCTAATGGGACACTGTTTTTCAACATAGAACATAAAATTTTTAAACACATCATATGTCTAGGATTTATGCTTTAGAAAATGAACCCATGCCTTTCTACTGAAATCATCACCCTATTTTTTTTTACCCCCTCTCCCCCCCCCCCGGTCTCCCCACTTTCTCCATTCTCGACCCCCGAAACCCTATCTCCCGTTCATTTCTCTCCCTCTTGGCTCACTCTCTCTCTCCCTATCTCTTTACTCTCTTCAAGAGCAGCCAATTTCAAGCAAAAACTTGCATATTGAGCTTTCTAAAACTCTCAACAAAACCTATTGTGGGTTGGGTCAAGGGAGAGAAGTGTGTTTCTTAGATAGAGAGAAAAACTTAGGGTTTTTATATAATTCAATGATGAGTGAAATTTGTAATCCCAATATAGGTAATTTTTCTCTCTTTACTTAAAACTAAGTTATTCTTGTATGAAATTATAATTTATATAGAAATTTGGGATTTTATAGAGAGAAAAAGTTTAGAATTTTGATGTAAATTGACTTGAAAACGAAATTAATGACTCCATTTAAGATAATCTTCTCCTCTTAACTAAATTTGAATTACTTTATCATGTATTTGAATTATTATTTTGAGATTGAAAGGATTAAGTTTAAAAGTTTAGATTTAAAGTTTGTATAATGATAAAATTGAGGGAAATATTAAATGAAAGATGGTTTTTCTATATTTATCATATTTATTAGAAAGATTTGAATATAGATTTGATAATTTTAGAAATCTAGGGTTAGAAAAACTTAGGGAAAAATCAACTAATTCAAAATTCGATTTATGATTAATGGTGAAATGATATGTATTGTCTTAAATTGAGACAATGGGAAGTTTAGAAGGAATTAATTTAGATTTAAATTGTGGATTGTGAGTGTTAACTCTCTCAAGAACTGAATAGATTGTATGTTATACACTAAATATGTAACACCGAAAATTCGGTATTAGAAAACTATTTATTTAATTACTTATTTTTCTTTGTAAATATTGGGAGAAATTGAAATTTTACAATCGAATCTGGAGTTTGAACGTAATACCGGAAAATTTAATGTTTTGATTTTTGCATCTCACTTAAATTGCCAAGCGTTGAAAATTTTTCCAATTGTAATCATTTGCATAATATCAAAATATTGGGCAAGTAGGTAAATATATTGTAAGCTATATAATTAACAAAAGAGTTAAGTGGCTTCACGGTGCATTATCCTTTTGGAAGAAATTTTGTACATGAGATCAAATCCCATGGGAGACATTCACGTGAAGGTAAGTTTGAATTTGTTGTGAATTGATTTGTGTGCAGTTCGATTTATGAAGGGAGAAGCTGAATGGGTAAGTTGATTTAAGAGAGTAAGAATTGAATTGTTTAAAAAAAAATAGGGGAAATCGATTCACAATTAAGTGAGTCGATTCCCACATTGTGCAGAAAAGCTCTTTTGTGGCCAGAGCTGCATAAATTGACTCATCAAGAGGATGAGTCAATTTGTGAGGAGATGGAAAAGGAAGGAAATCGAATAGGAAGGTGAGGAATCGATTTCCCAAGTGTGCAGAGCAAAGTTTCTGTGACTTGAATTGGATAAATCGATTCATGAGGATCATGAGTCGATTTGTGAGGAGTAGAGAAAGGAATTGAGGGAGAGGAGTCGATTTCCTTGTGACATGGGTTCTGAGGCATGAATGGGATGAATCGATTTGCCTAGGAGTATGAGTCGATTCATTATGCATTTGTGAGTCGATTCCCCTAGGTGATGAATCGATTTGGTCTGTCACACTCACAGACACATGAATCAACTTGAGGAAGGGGAAATCGACTTATGCATTAGTAGAATTGGAAAATGACCAAAATGCCCTTCAATTTCAATTATAAACCATGAGGGGTAAAACAGTAATTTCACTCTAGAAACTCTTCATTTACTCCATTCATTCCACTTTCGAAGACTCATATCTCTCCTCTCTACATTCATTTCTCTTCCTACACACCTCAATTGATTCTTCACTCACCAAATCAATTACTCTCTACATTAAATTCATGAAATGGACTTCCGACATCCTCAATCAACCTTGGAAATGGAAGATTAAACAAAAGGAATGAGGGTATTCTCTATGAAAGGAAAGTTAGGGTTTTTGAAACCCAAACCCCAAAAGTCAATCCAATTCCAAAATTAAGATAATTTCTTCTTCCTAAACTTGGGTTTAGCTTCTTTAATACTATATTGTGATTTATTATTAGAATTTTAGAAATTTTGTTGGAGAATCAAAACCCTAGGTTAGTAGGTGACGAAATTTGGGGGAAATGTAAATGAAGATTGTATATACATCTAGATAACGTGCAAATGGTGAAATTAGAATATACATTCATGAATTGGGACAAATTTAGGGTTTGTGCAAAAATGGGAAAAAATTTATAAACCCCTAGAAATGATAGTAGATTGATATTGTCATTGTAATTATTGGTTTAGAAAGGCCAATTGGAAATTGAAAAATGATTTCATTGGATTCGAATCTGGGAATTAGGAGTGAATACCCTCTCAAGAGGTGAGTGGATGGCTATGTCTCATGTAAATAAGCAAATTGTTTTAAATTATAATTTGTAAATTAATTTTGAATTGAATTTGAAATGTTATTTGAAATGTTTTGTGAAATGGTATGCTCTGAAATATAATTTAATAATTCCATAACTCGAGCTTAATTATTGAATTTATTTGCACCATGTTATGTTTGGATATCATGTGAATTGTGAAATGTTTGCTCCATTTTGAAATTGAGCATGATTTGATTTCCCTAAATGGAATTTGATAACAAGGTACTGAAAAATATGACTATAGTCTAAGTCTTCTCACGGACCGGGCCATCGGGGCGGCATGGTTAAGATTGTTTAATTTAGCTTGGTGGTAAGTGGGTTGAAGAGCCTTCTTAGGCTACCGTAATAATATAGATGCACCCCACGGAGCTCCGGGCCAACACCAAGAGGATGAGATTTTGAGAAAATTATAAAAAAAAAAATTCTTTTGACAAATCCTACCAATGGCAATTAATAGGATAATGATTTTGGCATATCCCAAAAATCGTGAAAAATGAATGTAAATTGTTTGATTCATATACATACGAGTCATAGTGGATTACAAATGAATTGTTTTATGCAAATGCTTTCGCAAAATGTATTTTATATGTGATTGTTCGTCACATCCATTTTCACACCTCATTTATGTGTTGCATGCCATTACACTCTACTCACTGGGTATTTATAATACTCATTCTTCTCTTCTAAATTTTTCAGAGAAAGCTTAGGAGGGAGACATCATTTTGAACTAGTTGAAGAGTTATTTTTGCTAAATCTCAATAGGTATTGGGATATGGATTTCATTTTGGGATTTAAGGTAGTATGATCCAAGGAAGGAAACTTTTATACTCTTCATATGGTTGGGATTTGATTGATACTTGTTTTATTTCTTTTTGAACAAGTATTAGTGAAATACTAACTTGAAAAATGTGAAACTTTGTAAATTTTTGTTAAACTTTCCCTTTTGTAAAAATTTATTGCTTTTATTTGGGACATTTAAACTTTTATGGTGAATTTTAAACTATTTTGGATTTAGGCCGTGTTAGCAAATTTGTATGTATACATGGAATGGATCGGGATGATCCTTGATTTGCGTGAAAATGCATGTTTGATACTAGGTGACCTAGGATGGTCAATATGACGATATTAAATTGTTTTTCAAATAGGTTGAATGCCTTGCGCTATCCCGGTATATGGGGAGATACTGCCTGTGTGCTGAGATAACACGGCGGTTGTCATGTGCTCAACAGAAGAGTCGGAGCATGACAAAATGAGTAAAATATTTTACTTGATTTTTTCAAAATTATTTTAAAATAAGTTTTGAAATGATTTGTACATGTAGATTATCCTTGTACATCAATTTATTGTAATTAAATATTCTGTCATGTTTTATTCAATGTATTGAATATGATTTGACTTGAGAAATAATTAAATTAAATTTGACACATAAAATGAATTTATGAATATTGTGAAATGATGTCTATGATTGGTTTGGAATGAGAGTTTGAATCACTATAAAATGACTAGTCATTTCTCTCTTTGTTGCAACCCGATAAGGTGACGTGATAAGGTTAGTAGACCAGTACTTGAACACATGCGATACTTCCATTACCTAATATTATAAATAAGGTCATAGGACAATTGATTGACCACCAACGAAACACTATATCCAATACTAAGGATAAGGTATTTGTAAACTTAAATTATTAAAATCTCTTGGTGTTTCCGCCCTAGATCGTGATAGATCTTTATTGGGAACAATAATTTTGGTAGCCCCATGTTTGAAAAATGTAAAATATGTTGGATATATAAATTTTGTCTTATCATGTTGATTAGATTTTTTTTTTTAAATCTTGACTTTTATGATAATTGTTGATAGTATTTGATTACAATGAAAAAAAAAAAAAAAAAACTTTGGGAATAGTATTTAACATATCCACTCCCACTTTTTATTCATTGCATAATATATTATTTATGTAACACTGAAAATCTGGTATTTGAATTTTCAATTTATTCTCTCATATAATTCAGAAAAAATTGAAATAGTTTGATGGTGTAAAACTTTTTGAGAACTTTGCGTGATTGGGTTCAAATTTTCTTGGATGCAAGTGACCGAAAGATTACAAATTCACTATTCCCATTTGACAAATTCAACTTGTGTTATTGCTAAATTGGCTTGAGTTTATGAAATGTGAGAGACAAATCAACTTGAGTTGTTGATAAGTTGGCTTATATTTATAGAATGTGTGGGACTAGCCAACTTGTATAGTGCCAAGTCGACTTAAGGAGTTTAGATCACAAAATTCTTGACCCTACACATAGACAAGCCGACTTGCCCAATGATAGGTCGACTTTTGCTTTGTGATTGTGTGCCTTATAAGTCTACTTGTGAATAACACAAGTCAATTCGCCAAATTCAAGTTTTAGAAAAACATGTCTGAAATTAAAATAAGCCGACTTACCAATAATTGAGTCAACTTGGAGGCTATGCAGAGGAAAAATTAGGTAAACTCAACCTATCTTTGAATTGACATGAGCCCATACAAAACAAAACAAAGTTGACTTGTAAGGCAACAAGTCAACTTGATTCCGAAAGACTTTAGAGACCTAAGTTGACTCGTAATGCTTGCAAGTCGACTCGTAAGCATGAGAAAGCTATGAAATGATAAAAATGACCTCCCAACTTAAATGAAACTTAAAATTAAAAGAGGGGCAAGATGGGAATTTCACCACCCACTATAAAAGGGTTTAAACAAGCCTTCAATTCTCATTTCTCTCTCTCAAACATGATCAAACCTCTCATGTCACTCAACTCTTTCTCTCTCGACTCTCATCTCTCTTTCTCCCGCCCACCTCTCTCTCAATCTCTAACTTAAAATCACTCATATTATCACTAAAACCATCCTATATAACTTTAAAATGTTCAATCAAACTCGTGGAAAGGAAGATTTGGGGGAAACCTAAGGTTTGCTATGAAAAAGGAGAAAAGTTAGGGTTTTTGAAATCCGACACTCAAGACTCAATCTAACCACACAATAGAGGTAATTTCTCCTTCCTAAACTTGAATTTAGCTTTCTCATTAGTAGATTGAGATTTGTTGTTGAGATTTGAGGAGTTTTGTTAGAGATTATAACCCTAGCATTTGTGAATGATGAAATTTGAGAAAAAATTGAATGAAAATTTTATATAGAAGCAAATGATATGTAAGTGATGGAATGAAAATATAGAATCATGAATTTGAAAAATAAATATATATGCTATGTTGGGAAAAACTCATAAACCCTAGAAATAAACATGATTTAACGTTTAATTCATATTTATTACTTTAGGACAAATCAATTGGAAGCCGAGAGGGGATTATTCTCAAATTGGTTGTGAATTCGAAGTGAGTACCCTCTCAAAAGGTGAGTGAATTGACTATTGTACCCTTAAATGAAAAAAAAATTTAAATCCCTTTTATATATGATTTTAAATGATTTTATATAATTTTGTACAAATATTTGTGACTGTGGGATGTTCTCAAAATAAGAATTTGAAATACATATGCATCCATTGTATTTACGAATAAATATGTGCCATATGTTGTTTAATATTTTATGCACGAATATTATAATATGGTTTGATAACCATTTATTGAAATTATGCCACACTGAATGAGATTTGAATGGTTATGAAAGGATGGTGTATGTGATGTAAATGGCTATAGTCATTCCGTCTACGAAATAATCTGACGGAGTGATATAGATGGGAGTTTATTAGCAAAGCATGATAGATGCGACTTCCTGCACCCACGTCATACCATCCGGTTTTACCACCGATAAGGTACGAGTCAATGTCAGGGAAGGGGGAAATAATGTTGTGAAATAAGTGAAATGAAAACCTCTTAACGAGTTTCTACCCAAATTTAGCCAAACCTTAGGTGAGAATGGTTTATTTTGGAAGACCCCATTATTTTTGAAAAATATAAAATTGTGGATGCATTTTTTTTAATTATCATAATTGTTTAGAATTATTTTATATTCAATGAGTTGTTTGAAATATATGATTTGATATTTCCACAGCCACCCCTCATTTATTGTCGCAACCATCTCATTACAGTCTATTCATTAGGTATTTTTATACACACCCTTCTTTCTATCTTTTTTCAGAGGAATTTTAAGTGTTGGAGATCTAGCTAACTCTAGTTTGTCAAGTTCTAGCTTTTTTGTGGAGCTTCCTTTTACCAGTACTAATTCTTGCTATGGTTGAGATTTTAAGGAGATTAGTTGGGCCTATATAGAGTGTATTCTTTTAAATTATAATTAAAATTTCACCTTGTCACCCTATTTAGATTTCCAAAGTTTAAATTGTATTTAAATCATTTACTTTTCTTCTACTGAATTTTCTTTTGAATTTATGGAAACCTTATTAGATTTAAAATTTGTCGGATTGACCATAGGCATGCTTTTGAGACAATAATGGCCTGAAAGGGTCCATGGATGTTGTTGTGAAGTGTTAGAATATGATAGATATTGATGAATACCTTGCGCTATCCTAGTGTGCAGGTAGGGTTTACCCATAACTCAAGGTAATGTGGCAATTATTACATGCCAGTTTGAGGATCGAGGCGTGACAATTTCACTTATTGAATATTATTTATATTCACACTACAAAATAAGAGCAATATGCTGATGGTAAAAAACCGTCAGCAAAAGACATAAAACCCTTTACTAATACTTTCTCCGATGGATAGAATATGGTTGAGTATACACTAGTCGGGATAGGTATATCTTGATGTTTTATGCAACCGTTGTAGCATGCATGTATCTATTGTGACGTATAAAAAGTGTTGGTAAAAGTAATGGTTTTATGGTCAGTTAATTGGTTGTTAGGAAATATTAGGATTTTTATCGTCGGTTACCATATGTTACTACTTTTATCATCTGTTACTATAATGTGAAGAAAAATCACTAATTTTATTATCAGTTACTATATGTTATGAGATATTACTATTTTTATCATCGGATACATTGAGTTAGGAGATGTTACAATTTTATCATCAGTTATTACATATTACTTACCATTATGTGAGGAAAATCACTACTTTTATAGACGGTTACATTGAGTTAGAAAAATTAATTGATTTTATCATCGGTTACCATATATTACTATATGTTATACTTTCATTGTCGATTAGGAAAGTGAGGAAATGTAACTATACCAAATGTTGTGAGATGTTACTATGTTTATCGTCGGTTACATTGAGTTAGGAAAAGTTACTAATTTGAACATCGATTATCATGTGTTGCAAGATTATACTACTTTCATCGAAGGTTAGATTGCGTGAGGAAAAGTAATTGATTTTATCAACGGTTACATTGAGTGAGGAAAAGTAATTGATTTTATCATCGGTTACCTATATTACTATATGTTATACTTTCATTGTTACCTTGAGCTAGGAACGTTAAGAAATGTAACTAATTTTATCATCGATTTGTATTAGAAAATATTAATAACTTTTATCATCGGCTAGCAGTAGTGTTAGGAAATGTGATTCTCTTTTTCTTCGGTTTCCATATGTTACTACACTTTTAACTTTTATATTAGTTACACTAATGTTATTGTAGGTTACCATGTGTTGCTATTTTTTGTGTTACTAACTTTTACAATTTGTTACTATCAAAGATTACCACGTGTTAGTACCTTATTATCAATGATTACTATGTCTTAGAAAATATAACAATTTTTTATCATCAGTTACTATAGTATTAAGAAATAGTCTAAAAAATCACATGACACAAGTGTTACCAATCTCTTACACAAGTTGTAGTTATCAGAAGTGATAGGAAATCACTACATGATATGATATCAATATTTACATCAATAATGACACAGTTTTAAATTTAAGAGGGTATAAAATAATTACAAAATTAATATAAATATAATTAAAATTGCATTGATATGTGAGATTGACTAATACATTAGATTGAGTAATACATATAAGATCAAAAGGGAGGAAAGATTCCTTTCCCACAATAACATGTCTTCTACTAAGACGTGAATGTCTTCTACTAAGATGGTGAAACCAAAAATGAAACAAAAAATATTCACTTTGATCACCAAAAATATTACCATCACAAAATGAAGGGCACAATCCCACCATAAATCCAAAACTAAGCAGAGCAGAGTAGAGCAGTGACCAACTAGTTTATCATTCTCTTTCTTCCTGTCGATCTATTAAAAAAAATTAAGTTAATATAATTAGATAGTGACATTGTAAAGAATGTAAAGAATGGTTAAAAATGAAAACATTACCCCGTGGGATGGAGTCAGGTGTTGATGATAATGGTTGATTTCTATGTGCACTACTAACATCTGGTATTAGAGGAATCTAACAATAAAAATAATTTGGATTATTATTAAAAGATAAATGTGAAAATAGTAAGATTATGTGACCAAAGAAATGATATACCTGAACACCAGTAATAAGCCTTGCTTCATTAACCAGATTCATCAATTCATTTTGCTGTCCACTTCCGGCATGTGTAGCAACATGCATAAGAACATTGCTGACCAAATTAGTAAGATTGTGATTTTGTTCCATTAATCATTTCATCATAATAGTCCTATCTTCGTTCCCAGCTTAAGTTGAATGCACACGCGGAGTTGTAATGCTTCCCATACATCTAATTCTTCCCTTTGAATCAGGCCCTTTAACTTTAGATACAATATCACCTTCCCAAGACAAATTGAAACTTTCTATTTGCACTTCTTCATTAGACTCCATTCCACTCTTTATTATTTCCTATAAGAAGTAAAAAGTAAAGTGAATCAAATGTCAAGCATAAATAAATCAATTAGAATTACATAAAAAGATAATCATCCATACCATAAGTTCTGATACTTTTGTAGAAACTAAACTACCATCTGATCATGTTCTGCTTGTAATATAAAGTTTAGATCTAGAAAGTTTCCTCCCAAATTGTGTCATCTATACTGAAAAAAAAAACACACTTTGTTATATTTTGATTGTAATTAATCGCAAGTAAATGAAATATGAATTCTTTATACCTTCTCATGTATGAGCTTTGCAAATGATTTCGATCCTAAACGATGAGGATCAGTCAACTTTGAACAACATTCTGAATTTCTTTTACTAATTTCCTAGCATAAAGAAAAAATAATCAGAATAACAAGAGTGAATTATATAGTGAATTGTATAGTGGATTGTATTTGTAGCTTTCCTTTATCACTCAACCAGAAACTAACAAGCTCCTTGTATTGATTTGGATCAACTCTTTCATCTTCCATTCTCTTGATATTTTCATCTATTCCAAGTGATTCATCTCTGAGTGGTTTGAAAGTAATCTTTGACTACAATTAAAGTAAATGAAATATGTAAAAAATAAAATTAGATATATTAGCTTTTTCATCTACTCATCCAGTAATAAAAAGAGATTACCAAATACCTGTACAAGGTTCCACATGTCATCTTTATACTCCATTGGCATTTCGTGCCATGTTTTATAGTTTATTGGAGCAATGGCATGCACTCTAACTATAGAGTCAAGAAATCTTGTAAAGATTGTACCATCAATTCCTATGGGTTGATTTAATTCATTCATTTCAACTAGCATGCGCTGTCCTTTTTTTAAGTCCCAAACATCTTGACAGCGAGTTGGGCCTCTATGTTTCTTGACAACTGAAAAAAAAAGGGTAATTAGTTGATAACATGTCAATATGAAATCTCAAATTGAAATGATCGATAACCTGTGGTAACATCTTCATAAGATTGATTTTCTTCACATTGAACTTGTTGGGATTTTTGTGATTCTTCATGATCAGATACAATACTCATCTGGCGTTTAGTTCGTCCTATAGTCGATGGAAATATTTTAAATTTTTTAAATACTCATCAAACAGTAAAAATCTTTTTGTTGAGTTAAGAGAGGTTTGAGGAGAGTTTTGAAGTTTCAAAGTTAATTAATATATATTGGGATTAGATTTATGGAGAAAATTAAAAAGGCCATCAATTTCATAGCCCGCCACAATTTCAAAGGCCACCAATTTTTTCCGCTAATTTTTTCATTAGATTTACCCGCTCTTTTTTCATTACCCGCGCTTTTTTTTCGTTACTCGCACTTTTGTTTACAGCATTTTTTATACTACAATCCTTATCTTTGTTTAACCATTAGCCATTATCGTGTCTCATATTTTTTGTAATTTTTGTCATTTCATTTTTTTCATACTTTAGTTGGTGATATGTATTTTATTTAGATTGATTTTATATAATTTTTACAACTAAAATGATTTTATATAAATTTTTACAACCAGTTAAATTAAAATTTATTATTATATTATTTTGAAATTAAATTGCAAATAAATAAATAGCAATCTATAATAATATTGTTATTGTAGATAAATAAATACAAGAATATATAATATAGTCTCTAATTATAATATAATATAATTTTATATATATAGTCTGTAATTATCAATATATATAATATATATTAACATCAGTAGCAATATGTAATAATGTATAATAATATATGATAATATATAGTAATATATTATAGTAATATAGTATTAATATAACAATAATATAATAAGCGGGCACCCGTTGTAGGGGACGGGCACCAGGCTCCCATTTGCACGGCCACCCGTAGATAAGGGTGGGCACCAGGCTCTCACTTGCGTGGGTGCCCGCGGATGGGTGCGGGCACAGGCTCTTGCATGCCCAGGCGCCCGGGCATCGAGGCGGGTGACAGGCCCCTCTGTGCCCGGGTGCTCACGGATGAAGGCGGCCCAATTGGATCTTGATAATTAATATAAATTCATATTTTTTATTTTTATTGGTAATTAATTATATTATATAATATTCATAATTACTAATAATTAATAATCTAAATATAACAATATTTCTACATTTGATAATTTGATATTTTGTGCATTCCATGTAATGTAATTTAGAACTTGATAACAATGACTTGTTATTATATTTTGTTAAGACAATACTCATCCGATATATCAAAAATATTTAAGAGTTGTTATTTAAAATTTTTTAGTAGATATTGTTTGGAATATATTAAAAATTTAGTTGAAAATATGTTAAATTGAAAATAAAGATGAATTAAGAAGAGTTTTGAGGAGAGTTTTGAACGGAAGAAAAGCTTTGAATTGAGTGAAAGAAAAGTTTTGAGGGAAAGATTGTAACTAAAAAACTATCAACTCAGACACTCAATTATTTATAGTAATGTATAGTAATATATAATAATATATAATAATATATTATTAAGATATATGAGTAATTTAAAATTATATAGTGATTGTAAATAAAAAATATATATATAGTATATGCTAATAGTTACATAAAACTCATATATATTATACTAATATATATATATATATAATAAAGTAATATATAATATAATATAGATTGTAATATATAGTAATAATGTCTGATGGCGGGCACCACGATGGGGCAAGTGCCAGAGACTCAATATATTGGTATATTAGTAATAATGTATAGCAATGTGTAGTAATGTATAGTAATATATAATAATATATTGTATTGATATATTACTAGTAATGTTATATTAATGTATATTATATAGTAATTGTAATTAAAAAAATTATACTAATATATAATAAAGTAATATATAATATAATATAATATAATATAATATAGATCATAATATATAGTAATAGTAATAGTAATGTAGTAATGCTAGTAGTTATATAAAATTATTGGCGGGAGCGCCAATTCAAGCCGGCTTTTTTTTTTGGCAATTTTTTTCATATTTTTTATCCGTTTTTTTCAATTTTATCTGCCTTTTTTTATATTACAATCCTTACTATTACTAGACCTCATATTTTTCTTTTTCACACTCCACCTTTTTTACATTACAATCCTTACCACCACTACGTAGCTGGTTCATATTTTTTATATTTTTAGTCATTCAAAAGTCTTCTTTTAGGTTAATTTTATCTAATTTTTATAACTTATTGACATATAATTTCATATAATCTTTTCAATTTTCACTAACTTAAAATATAGTCCAAATGCACTTAATTTAAAATTTATTAATAGATTATTTGCAAATTAAATTATTATAATCAAAATGTTATTTTATTTTTTATGAGATAGTATTAACTTTTTATCACTTTTTTACTAATTATTACTTATTACTATGTATAACAGTTAATAATAAAATAGATAAGTACTCAAGTCTACTCTATACAAATTAGATACAAATTAAAAGAAAAAAATATAGAATATATTTACAACTTGAAATATTAAATGGAAATGGAAGGAATGATATGATATAAAGTGCAAAAGTCATCAAAAAAACAAGCAAAATAAATAAGAGAGTTGAAAAATAATTTTAATTGATTAAAGTAATTAATTAATTAATTAACAAATTAAGTAATGTGTCTTTAAATTAAATATCAACTTTGAAATTCAAAATAATATTAATGTTGTCATTCTTTTTTTCTAAATTTATATATAATTATATAATATTGATAGTTAATATGAATTTTTACTTCTTTAATAATTATTTCTTTCTATATAAAATTATTTAATATTGATAACTTAATTAAGTTTACCCTAAATTAATTATTTCAAATATTATTCCGTATATCTAACATTGATAATTAGAGTTTAGGAATATATAGTAATGTGTTGTATTAATGTATAGTAATCTATAATAAAATATAGTAAATAAATAATTGTAATATATAATATTAATATTTAGTAGTATGTAATAGTAATATATAATGTTAATAGTGATTTAATATTAATTTTAATTTTAATAAAAAAATTATATTCGTATATATAATCATATAATAATGTAATATGTAGTAATATACATAGCACTCATGGCTCCATTCCGGGCACCGCCGGCATGCGCGGGCCAGCTCTTCAAATTTTACGACTTGTTACTTGACTTTTTACCTTTATTATCACATGTTACCATATTTTATTACTTGTTATTATCTATTATAACCATACCACTCTATTATTATTTTTACCATATTATTATTATTAGTTGTTTCCATATATTCTAACCATAGCAATAAAATAATATCAACTCATATGATGCATTATTAACTCTTATTACCACATTTAAGATAAAAAATAATGAGTACTTATTATTTCTTATCTTAAATGCATTATGTTACAAACCAAAAGAAGAATAGAGAAAAAATAAATTAATGGTCATATAAATAAAATGTTATTACATTACATTTCATATGTATATGCATCCCATCCTACTCTATCAATCTCATCATCATCGTCATTCATGTGTGTTGATTCATCTCCTCCATTTCCATCTTTAAGATTAGTCCGAACCCATACATGATTGTCTGTGTGATTACTTTCTGAATTTAGACGTTGATTCATGTTTTCATCACCCATATCAAATTCATCTCTCACTTTGACATGTTTAACAATAAGCCATCCCTTGTGTCTTTCATCAGTTACATAAAATACCTTTTTTGCCTGGGATGCCAACACATAAGGATCATCCAGTAAATCGGCACCCATATAATTCAGATAGGAGAAATTTAAAAGTGTTGAGCCAAATCTATCCTTCTTGTATCCTCATTGTAGATCGACCCAATCACACCGAAATAATACAAAACTAAACATCCTATTATAGTTTATTTGAATAATTTGCTGTAAAATTCCATAATAATTCACTTTACCTTTAGTCGGCCTTTTATCCTTGGCACTTGCATAAGTAATGTCATCTACAGCTACAACAACACCTGAATTCTGAGTTTGAAGGCATTTTTTGTGATCTTTTATATGAAATTGATATCCATTGATTACATATCCATTAAAATTTCTAACCAATGGATTTGGTCCATGAGCAATCCATTTAACTTTATTTGTAATCTCTCCAGAGTTTTTGGATTCAAAACCTAGAAAAGAAATCATATAAATATAATTATTTAATAATACTAAAAATGATTGTCTATTGATACTTACACGACGACTAAACCAGGTATTAAAGTCTTTGCTATGAAGTTTGTCAATTTAGAAAGTATTTAATTTCTTCCCCCGTTTTGTCCTTCGAACATGTTGCATATGTTCCCTTCATATGAAACAATAGACATTAAGGTTTAAAATTGATATTCATTATTATTATAATATTATAACAATGTATACTTACAGTCTAAATGAGACAATCGATTCAGTGTTAAATAATATGTATCTATGGCATTGCTCCAATGATTTCTCATCAAGACGAATTCGAGCTATTCTTTTTTTTTTTTGTCTTTTACATATTCTTATTCCCAGAGGTCTTCCAATAGTGGACTCTTCTTCTCCAAATGCAATGTGGTTGTCATTATTCCGCAATAGACGATTAAATCTTGTTTCAACTCCATCTAAATATCTTGAACAGAACAATAAGCACTCATTTGCTATGTATCCTTCTGCAATTGAACCTTCAAGTCGTGCTCTATTACATAGGACTTGAGCAGAAGCAAATATCCACACACAGTGTTATATACAATAAATATATATACATGGTAATTGTTAAATAAATTAAGTATGCTTGTTATATAAATTTACCTTTCAACCGAATACATCCACCTATATGTTATTGGTCCACCAATCTTTGCTTCGCTTGTCAAGTGCACAATTAAGTGTATCATGCTGGTAAAAAATGAAGGAGGGAAAATCTTTTCAAGTTCACACATAATTTGTGGAACTAATGCCTCTAGTTGTTCAAGTTCTCGTGGGTTAAGTACCCTAGAGCAAATATATTTAAAAATGTTACAAATTTTGATTATAACAGATGCAACATTATCGGGCAGTGATCCACAGATTGCTATGGAAATAAACTCTTGCATTAAAATGTGACAATCATAACTCTTTAAACCTATTAGCTTCTGTTGCTTGAGTTGAACGCATCTGGAGATATTAGTTGAGTACTCATCTGGAAGTTTTAAATTCTTCAAAACCTTAAGAAATGCATCTTTCTCATGCAAGGTCATTTGGTAACAAGCTTTAGGTAGAAATAGGTTCGTAGAGTTAACTTGTCTACGTATATGTAGATCCTTTCTTATTCCCATCTCTTAAAGATCAAGTCTAGCCTTATAATTATCTTTAGACTTTCCTTCTTGTCCAAGAATTATACCAATAATTATATCAAAACAATTTTTCTCCGTATGCATCATGTCAATATTGTGTCTGATTAAAATATTCTCCCAATAAGGCAAATCAAATAATATACTTTTTTTTCCATCCTTACATTTCCTTGGTACTAGTTGAGTGAATCTCATCTAATTCTTGCAAAACATTGGCTCCAATTCTTTGTTTAGGAGCAACTCTAAATTCCTCTGTCCCATCGAAAGAGTATTTATCATATCTGAATGGATGAGTTGACCCCAACCATCTTCGATATGCCATATATCAATACTTTCGGCCATGATATAACCATTGCAAACATGTATCGTATCCACAAACTGGACATGCATATCTACCTTTAGTACTATATCCAGACAAATTAGCATATGCAAGAAAGTCATTAATAGTCCATAATAATGCCGCATGCATTTTAAATCTTTCACCAACTGAAGAATCATAAGTATTTACTCCTCTGTACCATAATTCTTTCAGTTCTACCACCAATGGCTACATATATACATCTATCTTATCACCGGGACTTTTAGGACCAGGAATAAGTAATGTGAATATAAAATTTATAGATTTTATGCATAACCAAGGAGGTAGATTATATGGTATCATTATTACTAACCAAGTGCTATATGTAACATTCATGGTTTTGAATGAATTGAAACCATCTGCCGCTAATCCTAATTGAATATTTCTGGGGTCATCAGAGAACTTAGGATACAGAGAATCAAATCTTTTCCATGCAGGAGAATCTGCTGGGTGTCTTAAGAGTCTGTCCTTTGTTCTTTTATTATAATGCCATCTCATCAAATAAGTACTTTTATCACATGTAAATAGTCTTTGCAATCTAGGAATCAATGGAAACCATCTAAATATTTTAACGGGTTTTTTTTTTTTTTTTACCATCTTGAGCTCCTTAATTTCCATCTACTTGTTCTCCATTTCGTTTCCATCTGGAAGCACCGCATATATAACATGTATCATTTTTATCTCTTTCTTTCCAGTATAACATGCAATCATTAGGACAAGCATGAATTTTCTCATATCCCAATCCTAAAGCTGAGATAGCTTTCTTCACTTGGTGGCAACTATTTGGTAATATGTTTTGAGGAGGCAACAATTCTCCTAAAAACTCTAATAATAATGAAAATGATTTATTGATCCACCCAAAGAAACACTTTAAATGGTACAAGTGCACAATAGTTGTAAGCATGCTATATTTAGAATTTGGATATATTGGTTTTTTTGCATTTTCAAGTAATTCATGAAACTTATCCGAAATTGGGTCAGTTGGCTGAGGTGTATGAGAAGTTGGTTGAGGTGTATGAGAAATTGATTCAAGATTGTGTAAGTCTATAAATGCATCATGTAGCATGCCAAACATGTCATGATCAAAAAGAGTATCATTACCATTGCTATTCAATGGATCATGGTAAGATGGATATTCGTTGGTATCCTTCGTTGCATGAGATTTAGACTTTTCATTACTCTCTCCATGAAATTTCCACTTCTGATACCCACGTTGAAATCCATGGCATAACAAGTGATATATCTCAATATGTTAAAGCATTTAACACAAGGACATGATATCTTGTCATCCATAGATTGAATATTTTCTTATGCGAATTCAAGAAAGGCATTAACTCTCCCAATATATTTATCACTTCCTCTTGATTTAGAATACATCCATGATCTATCCATTATTTTACAGAAGCTAATATAGAAATATTAGAGAAATATTTATATATATAAATGGAAGGAAAAGTAAAATAAATAAAGATGATTGGTTTTGGCGCTATAATGAAGAAGCAAAATGTTTTTGGTGCGAATTTTGGCACCCAAAAATTATTAGAATATCAACTAAATTATATAAGCAAACTATGTTTTAAATTATTAGAATATCAATTAAATTAAATAAGCAAAATATGTTTTAAATGTAAATTTTTAAGTGAAAAAAATTTATTAACACATCAATAATTAAATTAATAGTGTTAGGTATTTTGTGGAATTTATATAAGTAATATAATTATGATAATTAATTTTAGAATTAGGTTTTTTGTTTTACATATAAACTACAAAAAATTGATCATTTTTGTTATTTTAAATATTATACTAATATATAATTCAATAATATATTTTATAATATATAATATAATACTATATATATATATATTTTAGTATTATGTATTAGTATTATATATATATATATCTATTAGATAAAAAATATATATTTGAATAATTATGATAATTATTTTTAGACAAATAAACTAGAAAATATTGAAAATTTTGTTATTTTAGATATTTTAGTATTATATATTAGTATTTTATATACACTAGTATTATAAATATATATATATATTTATATTTATATATATAGAAGGGTAGCACCGGTGGGGCGGGCGTCGGGAGTGGTGTGAGGCACACCCAGGCGCCCGGCCCTAGGGCTTGGCACCAAGCTTGTGGGCACTCGGCCCTGGGGGCCTGGCGCCAGGCCCCCCAGCCGAGGGCGCCCAACCATGGGCCTGGCGCCATGCCCCCAGCACAGGCGCCTGGCCCTGGGCCTTTTTTTTTTTAATATTTCAATTGTTTTTGATTGGAAAAAATAAGATTTAGTTTGGATCGCTAAATTTAATTTTAATGGAATATTAAATTTTTCTATTTATTCTAATTTATTCTAAATATAAATTTGAAACAAATAACATATTACATATTCATTTGAAACATTTGAAATAAATAACATATTACATATGCATTTGAAACAAATAACATATTACATATTACATATTCATTGCAAACATATTATATATTCAAAACATATTAAAACATAAAAACATAAAAGATTCATTACAAACACACATTAAAATTACATACTTCAAATATATTATATTAAATTTAAAACACATTCATCAATCTTCCTCCCCAATCTTCCCTGGCCTCATCTTCCCTTGTCTTGGGTTTAAATTTTTCTTTTCCTTTTCCTTTTTCTCTTGAAGAGGTGGTGGTAGTGGGACTTGACATCTTCTCGGCATTTGATGATGTAGGATAAACATTGGGTGGTGTGGGACAAAAATTGGGTGTCTGTGCAAAAAATCTCAGAGGAGGAGGTGTTCTGAGTAGGATACTAGCTGTTCCAGCACAGAGTCCAGGAGGAGGAGGTGTTCTGAGTGGGATACTAGCTATTCCAGCATGGAGTCCAGGTTGATTGACAGTGTTTTCCCATATGTTAGTGATGAAACCTGAATAATATTTCATTTCAGAAGACATGCTTCATCTTATCTTGCATATCCAGATGTTGCACTCTTGATTGCTGCATATAGTCTCCTGACTGATGCATGTGATAAGTAGATTGTTTCATGTAATCTCTGGACTCTTTCATATATTGATCAATGTTGGTTTGAAAAATTTTAAAATCTCCAAAATCCTTTTCCAATCCTGTTACTCGGTTGTTCAGATTATCAAATTTATTTCCCATGTCATAGAAGCCATCATGCACGCTTGTTCGAATATCATTCATTACTTCAAAAAATTGATTCCATTTTTGCTCATTGTTGAGATGTTCTTGCAGATGTTCCTGCAGATGTTCCTCTGATACTACTGGTATTGATGGCATTGTCTCTGTTTCACCTCTTCTCCTTTTCAAATTTACTCAATCACCATCTTCAAACACCCAATTAGCTCTTTGGATACTAAGTTTATTGATTCCATTTTTCATACTGAGATGAACTTTTATTTCTTTATGAAGATCAATTCTTTGGTTAATCAAAATCTGTGTTATTATGCTAGGATACGGGGGGTTTATATTAGGAACACTCCTGACTACAATAATAAAATAGGGAATTAAGTAATGGATACCTGGATTATTTTGTCTAATCAAGCACGCCATCAACCAAAAGTCTTCTCTAGTGATAGTGGTATAGTTTCCAGCTCTTGGTCCGATAACACGTGTCACGATAATATGCAAAATCCTTTCATAAAAACCTAAATCCACTGTATTGTGATTAACTCCCTCAATATTATCATCATCAAAAACAACTTTGGCATTGTCAAGTATGTCGGATTCCATATAAGGCAGACAATCACTATATTTAACCCATGTTAGATTATTTTCTATACATATGATTCTAGGATTGATTTCTATGATCTGACCATTGACGTAGGTTTTGAAGGCAGAAGGTTGTATCTCATTATCAATTTTGAAGAAGGAATCATCATCCTCATCATCCTCGTTCCATCATTTGTCAACTTCTATATTAGTGAAAAAAATCCTTGTTGGTCAATCATATATATCCCTGTGGGGATAGAGAAGCCATCTAGGACAATATAAATGTAAAATTTCTTCATATTTAAATTCAATAAATCTAAGATAGTCCCAATCTATTAAACGACCATAATTGATATGTCTTTGTAGGAAATATTTTTCAAACTCTCTGCTTCTTTGAAGTGATAAAAAATTGTTTTTATTGAACTTACTTTTGGTTTTTGTCGTGGATTCGTCCTGCACAATTTCCTTTCCCTTTCCTTTTTTGCTTCTGCTATTTGATGCCATGTCCAAAGTCTAAGGATTAGAAAGTGTAAGGATGAGAAAAGAGAAATATATTCGGAAGCCAAAGAAGAAAGAGGAGAAGAAAGGTAAGAAAGGTTTGTTGAGAGTAGATTTAAAGAAAGGTTTCTGGGAATGAGTAATGTTGAAAGTGTATGAACATCATTCATAGTAGAGCCTCTGTGTGTTTAGTGAAGTGTTAGTAGAGGTGTGCATAAAGAAAAGCTAGTAAGATAGTTGTTTATTTCAAATCACGTGAAGAGCTAGTAATAAAAGATAGTAGAGGCCTAGAGTTGTAAATGTCAAAACCACGTGAAAATGTTGTCTTGTTGAATAAAGTTTTCAACAAAGTGTCCTTGAGTTGTCATAAAGTGACCTTTGAGTTGTTGAATGGTTCTTATGAGCAATAGTTGTTTTGGATGGATTTGAAGACTATAATAAGAGATAGTAAAGACTCATGGATGGATTTGAAAACCTATAGTAAGAGATAGTAGATAGACTATAAACTTTGAAGTGTAAGTCTCCTTAAGTTGTCATAAAGTGTCCTTTTGAGTGTTGAATGGTTCTCATGAGCAATAGTTATTTTGGATGGATTTGAATGGACGCATTTGAAGACCTATAATAGTATTTGAATTGATTTGAAGCCAAAATGTATATATTACAATCCAATATATATATATATATATTAAAAATTCCAATACATAATATTTGATATATAAAATAATAAAATTAACAATATTAGTAGAACTATATAATAATAAAATATAATAATATATAGTGATGTATAGTAATATATAGTAATATGTAGAAGTATATCATTATAATTTAATAAGTAATTTAAAATATAGATTATAATTTGTAATAATATAATACAAATACCACATATACAATAATATAATATATAATATTAATATACAGTAGTATAGATTTATATATACATATATAGTATAGTAGTATACAGTAATATATAATAATATATAATAAAATGTAGTAATGTAGTATATAGTTATAATTTAATAAACAATTTAAAAATGTAATATAGTTTAATAAGTAATTAAAAAATATAGATAGTAATTTGAAACACATATATATATTAGTATATAACACTAGTATTATAATATATATAATATAACAATATATATATATAAAGCCATGGCGGGCACCCATGCGTTGGGGCCAAGCGCCAGTCCCTGCGGGTGTATTTTTATATAGTATATATATATATATACTATATATATTTGAAATATATATTACTAATATTTATATATTTATATATAGTAATATAGAGTAATAAAAAAAGTAATTGTAGTAATAAATAGTAATAATATTTAATATTAAAGTAACATATCACAATTAGCAACATTAATAGTAATATATAATAATAAATAGTTTTAATAATTAATATTAATATATAATAGTAATTTGTTACTGTATAAAATAAAATATATAATATATTTTACAATAATAAAACAGTATATAATATGTAAGACAATAGTATAATATATATAATATATAATATATAATATAAAGCTATAATGTATAACAATAAATATCATAGTGGTAAAATATAATATTAATTTATAATAGTAATATATAATATTAATATATAATTGTATATATTAGTAATATATAATATTAATAGTAATAATGGATATATTAATATATAAACAAAATATATATAATATCATATAAATATATATTAATATATAGTAGTAATATATCGTAACAGATAGTAATATGAAATATATACATACTTATATTACAATATTTATATTGTGTAGTATATATAATATATATAAATAAAAATATAAATGTAACATTAACTCATAATAAAATAAATATAAGATTAAATATTATTATAATAATAAATGGCACAAATATCTAATGGTTATGGTTATTTGAGTGTGACTGCGTATTGATCCAATGACTGGGGCTTGCATTCACTGTCCTTTCAAGCACGCATCTCTAATACAATGACACCAGCATCCAGCATCCGACGGTGGATTGAATTTCCTTTCCATTATTATTCTTTCCAAAAGGCAAAGAGATGACTCGACTGAGGAGAAGAGTTTAAGGGGGAGAAGGTTAACATTGAGGAAAAAGGGTTAGTTACAGAAGAGGAAGATCGAGATTGAGGAAAAAGGGTTAGTTACAGGAGCAGAATAGAAGTTACAGGAGCGAAGACGAATATTGCAGGAAGAGAAACCAGGGAAAAGGGTAGAACGAGAGGGGAAAAAGAAGAAAAATAATTTCAAAAAATTTTATTCAGAAATGGGTGATGCAGATGGAACGATTATGCTTTCTAACAAAGCTTCTGCATCTGCAGTCAAATATCTCTCCAAATACAAATTTTTCAGGTGATGATTTAGTATTTTTTACTTTAAAACTTAATTTTATAAATTAATTTTAGTACTTGTTAGATGGTAAAAAAATTTAATTTGGAAGAGCGAATGAATGAAAGTGACAGTTGAAGCAAGCTTGTTTCTTGTTTTACTTCATTGCATTTAGTTATAAATTTCAATTATAAACATATTTTTTATTTTACCTTCACGACTCATTATGTTAGGTGAATTTTTTAATAATTTAATAATCCTCTATCAATCCAAAGAATTGATCTTACTTTATAAAACTAATTATGCAAGTTTCTGAAACAGAAAAATCAACATTGCATACTTGTCAAGTAGGTCTGGATAGAGTCAATTTTTGCCAACTCTCTTGAAAGCTTAGATACTTCCAAAAAGAAAATATGTTTATGTTTACTTGTGTATCAATTATGATAGTGATAGGTTATTTGCGAAACATAAGTAGAATACCAGAATATTTGTTTGTTTCCGTGAGAGATATTTGAATGAGAATTTTTTTACTTTGTTCTTTGTTAAAATATTTCTTCTATTATTATTATTATTAATAATAATTAAGAGATTACAAACATTTTATCTATTAATATTACTTTATATTAAAGTGAGTGTTTTATATAGTTATTTTATTATTTTATTTGATGTAATACTTCGTTATATAGTGTCATTTTGGTTATTATATTGTCACTTTGTTCGATTTTTAATGTTTTATTTTTTGTTGTAATGTTTTCTATTTTTAATTAATATAAACAAATGTATAATATCAAAAAATTTGATTATATTGTCCAATATAGAAAAGAATTTTTCTCCAAGAATAAAGTGAGCAAAAGTGAATGCAATAAAAGATGGAGAGAATTGAGTGAAACTGAGAGGAAAAAGTACAACAAAGCAGCAAAGGAAAAAAAGGAAATGCCTGGCATAACAAAGACAATGCTATCGATTCAAGCAAGGTGTTCTCCTAGGCAACTGAAGGATTAATTCTTTCCCTCACCGAAGATATGAGACAAGTAGTAAAACATATGGGGTTTGGAAAACTTTTGAGTCTTACCTGCGATACTCTGAGTCAAAAATTATGTGAAGAATTATTATGAGGTTTGAACCTATGGATAAACTTCTTTGTATCAGTCCAACTCAAAAGTTTAAGCTCACACCTGATGAAGTAGGGCAAATTCTAGGAATTCCCTACACTGGACGTGATGTTTTAGGCTCTTCATCTTTGATTGAATTCTTAGAGATCAAGTTATTCTCCAAGCTAAAACATACCCAATTAAAAGAACAAATGCAAATGGAAGATCCCTCATCCCCCATATTTAAACGATGTTTCTTGTTGTTCATTCTCGAATGCGTTTTATGTCCGTCTATAAATATCTTCCTTGCTGCTAGACACCTTGTGGCTAGCATTGACGTGGACAATGCGAGCCAATACAACTGGGGAAAGTTTGTATTACAATGGCTAGCTGATGAGGTGTGGCAATTTAAGGGTGTTTTGAAGATAAGAAGAGGAGAGGAGAAAAGGAAAATCAGAGCTATTGGTGGCTGTTTATTTTTGTTTATGGTAAGTTTACAAATATTAATTCAATGTTTATAACTATTGTTAACCTTTGTCCTGTGCTTACCAATTTGTCCTGTGCTAACCAAATGATGTTGGTCCTCTGCATGCATAGATTTTTTACTTTGAAAAGGTGAGAATTAGTGGATTGGGTGGTAAAACAAAGAAACTACCCATTCGCTATTGGACTACAGATCTTGTTATTCGAAGACTAGAATTTGAGCGTGTAAATGTAAGTTAACTGCGCTCTTGTGTCAACTCTTATTTGAAGTAATATTGTTATGTTATTTTGATCTCTGTTATTTATTTGATGTAAGTTCTTTTATGAATATTTATTTATAGTTAAGAATACACTGCAGCATTATTATTTAAAACAACATTATCGTCTGAACACTTATTTGATTCAAATACCATGTATGAACTCTTTTATTTATTTGAAGTCTGAAACGTGAGTTATTTGATAATATGTTGTATGATCTATATAGGGTTTGTTGTCAAATAAAACAAATCAAAATAAAGAAATCAATCGATGGAATAAATCTGCTCAAGCTACTGGAGAAAAAACTAAGGTAAACTAATACCACTTACACTTTATCACATATTTTAATATCTCCCATCTTAGAACCATTTATTTTATTTTTTAAAGAATTGACATCAAAGAGGAAGTTAAAACATTTCTGGAGAAGTCAATTCAAATATTGAAGGGTTCAATTAAAATATTATAGATCTTGTTATTCGAAGACTAGGATTTGAGCGTGTAAATGTAAGTTAACTGCACTCTTGTGTCAACTCTTATTTAAAGTAATATTGTTATGTTGTTTTGATCTCTGTTATTTATTTGATGTAAGTTCTTTTATGAATATTTATTTATAATTAAGAATATACTGCATTATTATTTAAAACAACATTATTCTTTGAATACTTATTTGATTCAAATACCATGTATGAACTCTCTTATTTATTTGAAGTCTGAAACGTGAGTTATTTGATAATATGTTATATGATCTATATAGGGTTTGTTGTCAAATAAAACAAATCAAAATAAAGAAATCAATCGATGGAATAAATCTGTTCAAGCTACTGGGAAAAAACTAAGGTAAACTAATACCACTTACACTTTATCACATATTTTAATATCTCCCATCTTAGAACCATTTATTTTATTTTTTAGAGAATTGACATCAAAGAGGAAGTTAAAACATTTCTGGAGAAGTCAATTCAAATATTGAAGGGTTCAATTCAACTATAATCTGATTTGTTGCAAATGTACGATAATTTGTTGCATAGAATATCCAGCTCTGAACATGTAGACAATTTTGATGTAGAGGAACAGGAGAAAAAACCAAATCATGATTTTGTTGAGGAAGATGAGGTATGGGAGGAGGATAAGGGCTTGGACGAGCCTTTGGATGAAAAAGAGGGATCAGATCTTCAATTGTATGAAATAGTCAATGCTTTAACTGAACTGAAGGAGGTAAAGGAGATAAAGAAGGTTAATGCAAACACAATTTCTACCTTTGCTAACCTGAGAACAATTTCTACTGAAGATGAAAGTGTTTGGATTTTTTATGGATGAGAACCCATAAAAAATGAAACCAGGTAAGTTATCTCTTAATGATACCTCTTTTATTTATCATTTCCGATTTCTATTCATATATCAAAAATTATTATTTAATAATTACTAAAACCGTATGACTTTTTCTGACAATGCATAGAACAATTTTGTGTAATATTGCTAAAAAATACATGTCATAGACTGATGCTCATGAGTTGCTCCCACCTCATTGGATTAGCACATTGGTATGAATTTTAATTTATTTTTAAAATTTTTATATTAGCTTATGAGATAATGAATACTATTTACAAACTATGGATTGCTATATAGGGCTCCTCAATACTTACTGTCAAAACCCATCTCCCTTATTCTCAAGATGTGTCTTTCCATTATGGTTTTTAGTAAGTATTATTTATCTCATTATTCTTTCTTTCATTCATTGTGTTTAATTTTCTATTTTTTCTCAACACTACACTTATTCTTTATCTTGTATCTTTATTCTTCACTATTTCATTTTATTAACTTGGATTGGATTTAGATTTGAAATTGGAATTGGATTTCTGTTATGTGCTAATGATGGAAATTTAAGTGATTTATCCTTTTACAAGTATGCAGTATTTTTTAGTAATGTATGCAGTGTTTAATGTCCTTGCATACCTTATTTTCTTATCTTGTTTTTAGTAGCTTTCTAACTTATTTTTTGTAATGCAAATCTCTACCTTCTTTTCTCACTTCCTTACAAATTTGTCACCTATTTTTTTCTACCTAGTTTTAACCTTGTTTATGCACTAATACTGATGTAATGCAAATGTCTATGGTGTGCACCTCTGGTTTGGATGTCAAACAAAAAATGAAGTGGGATATTTCAATGGTTCAACATTGTTTGTCAACAAAAGCACTTGGATTCGATTTTAAATCTTGCAATCTAGTGAGTTACTTTTTACATATTAATACTTCAATTAATATACTATTTGTATTTTATTCATTTAATTTTTCAATAATTTTCTACTAACTTGTTTTATCATTACACATTAATATTTCAATTAATAGTTTCAATTAATATGCTATTGTGTTTTCGTAATAGGTTTTCATTCCTATAATTTTCAAACACCACTGGTTTTGTTATGCTGTTTGTATCGAGAAGCATATAATGTACGTTTTGGACTCGGGTTATTGCTTTAGAGGCGGTGAAGAACAGAAATTGCAAATTTTGATGGTAATTGTTTAATATACTTAATCATTAAATTTTCTTTCACTTTAACCTTTAATTTTTTTTTTAGTAAAATTGCATTGAAAAAATTTATGAAAACTCCCTCGTTATCTACGAAATAGTACCTATTCAAGTTCCTCAGCAGCCTAACACGTAAGTACTACTAGTATTACTAAACCTATGGATGTTCGAAATTCACAAAAAATGCATACCTAAAATAAATTTTACAGGAATGATTGTGGAGTATTTGTAATGTGCTTTTTGGAGATATGGGAACCGGGGATGTTGATGATTCCTCCAACTCAAGAGTACATTCATATTCATATTCTTATTATTCTTATTATTATTATTATTATTTTGTTCTTGCAGTCATGATTCTTTTGATAACTTTATTTCATGGTGGCAGGACCTTAATTTCTTTAGAAAAGAATATTTTCTCACACTTTTATTGTCTGAGCATAATATGGTTCGAGCTGAGATCATGCACAAGATGCAAAGGAAGAATAAATCAATCAAACCAATCTCTAAACCATATGAACCGGCCATGAGAAAAGCAAAAGCAAATACCCAACCCTCAAGAAAAGCAAAAGCAAAGACCGCACCACTACGAAAGACAAGATCATTTTTTAAAAGGAGTTAAATGTAAGGGTGAAAAGAAATTGAATTTAATTGTTTAAATGTGTGCAATTTTTTATTTTATTATTACTTAATTATGATCCTTGTTGCAAGTATTAGATTTGTGGATGAATCACTATGGCAAAAGATGATTGGTGATACTGACTTGTAACATTCCAATTCCAAGGGAAAAGTTTCTGGTTCTCTCCCTGACCCTCCAAATGACTTCTATGACAAGAGAATGTCAATGAGTCAGGCAAAATCTGTCAGGTAATTATTTTGTGCTTCCATGCTATAGATTTTGATTTTGTAAGATACAAGTTACCCTGAATATGCCTTCTACTTTGTAATATATTCATTACTTTGAATATACATTCGAATACTAATGTTTCCTAGCCCAAATGGCTACATTATCATTATGTATCTATTCTAGCGGTTAACTTTTGTATCAGCTAAGTCAACAATGAAAGGTCTTCATAGCCATGGTGAGCATGATTGTGGCCTTTTGCCTATAATATTCTGATATTGAATTGTAATCTTGATGCATAATTGTGGTGAAAAGATAGAAGTGAGAAAATTATAAGGATGAAACATTGATTTTCTTGTGCTTTAGTGCAATTCCCAATCAATGTTTATATGACAGCATTATAATTATTTACAAAATCATAGTCTATTATCAATATAAAATAGGAAAAAAATACAATAGTAATATTTATTGAAGTATCTTGTTGTGCTGTCTGAGTGGAGAAAAAATGATCATAATGTCCTCTACACTAAAGTTTTTGTTGTGAAACTATTCAGGCTAAATTGTACAGTAACTCAATATCAGTATAATCCCCACGGTCTGAGATTTGGGACTTCATTCTTTTACTTGAAATTATATTTGGAATATAATGTTAGATTTCGATATTTTCTTTCAATTTTACGAAGTTCTGTATATCTCATACCATTCGGACCTTATTGAAACTGGCTTGTTTTCTCAGCCAAATATTAGTAAAATCATTGGGACTTCTTTCATTTGGATTTGAAATTTTTTTAGAAAATTGCATTATCTTGTGCTACGATATTTAGATTATATTTATAGAATTTGATATTTTATTTCGGATTTGTAAATTATGGAATGAGTGAGAACTGTAGAATGGCTGGGATGACCAATGCATGTACAGGAACCCTTCCCAAATGTGTGTTGATGTATGCTTGTATGTACAAAGTTGAATTCTATGTTTGGAAAAGCTATTGTAAAGGTTAAACGGCTATCCCAATATATGGGGTGGTCATACTCGTCTGTCGAAATATCGCAACGGTTTTTACGTGCGGTGGTTGTTGCATACTCGACAGAAGAGTTGGGGCATGCGTGTGACAAGGTCTTTTCACTATGGCTCAATCAATGTGACAAATACATACATAATAGGGAACGAGCCACCCTTGACTATCAATGGGAAGCTTCGAATTACACTTAAAAGGGAACCAATAGGGCTTGCTCATAACCGCTTCCCTTCCCATTCATATTTTTCATTTTCCTTTTAATTTTTTTCATTTGAATTTATTTTATCCTGAATTCTAGTAACTATGAAGAGAGATTTTGATTTTCTTTTTCCTTGCTTTTTATAGTCTTTTTCTTGTAAATCTGAACCGTGTTGGTTTGATTTTAGTTATCTGATGATTCTAATAGAGTATTCTATTTTTCTTCGCCTTGCTTTATCTTTGTATTATTAATTTTCTTTTTTAATGTCATTAGTGCTATTGGTTTGGTTAATTGTTGTAAGCGAGCATGAGTATCTTCATGCCATTTTGTTTATTTGGTAATAAATTCATATTTTGTTTGAATTTTTGAACGCCAAGTGGCATTTTAGGTTTTTCCTTCAATTTTTTTCCCTTTCCTAGTTTCTTCTGATTCTTTAATGGAGTTCCTCACTTTTAGTGATCTAATTATTTCATTTTGTGGAATTCTACTAAAATTGGTTTTTTTTTGGGTGAAATTTCATGTAATAATTGTTGCACTTTTCATGTAATATTTGTTGCATTTGTAGGTTTTGATTGATCTAGCAATGTGCATGTTCTATTTGGTGTGATTTTAGAGAAAGTACTAGATTCGATTTATATTTTGTAAGATATATGGGTTAGTTTTAACTTTTTGATTTCGAGTATATTTTGTGATATAAAATTTGGTATATTGAATATTTACTTACATCTACTTTGATCTCTCTTGTGCTGTTTTTGATATCATCTATTGAGGATCGGATATTTTTCAAGTTAGTTTATTATATTTTTGCCTTTTGGTGTAGTAGTGGTGGCCAAGAACTAATTTCAGTGTTTGGCATATTGATTGTTTCCAAATCATTGACACCAATAGAGTACACTCAAAACTCTAGGCTAGCTTTCATCTAAGATATTAAGATATTTTCACTTTAGCCAACCCTGTTCTGTTATTGGTGAGTTTTAGGTATGAATTTTATTTATTTTTTTGTTTTCAGAATTTTAGACCTGCAATCAATTAAAATTGATGAATTATATTGCATGCACTCTGAAAGGTCTATAATGCAGCCTCTAGATGACACTAGAGGGCATCCACTAGAGTCTGTACAATTTGCTTAATGAATCGCTCAATGACCCTAGGCATTATCTTCTATATGTAGTATTTTCAAGAATTTGTGATATAATTGGATGATACAAGTATTGTTTTGTTGGTTGTTCAAGTTTTGGTTTCCTTTCTTTATTCTCTTTGAGAATTTTTAAATTAAAGATCATTTGTCTAGTTTGTTATCATCTGTTGTCTGAACATTGTGCATTATGGTTTACTTTAGTTTAATGATAATTTCTTCGGTTTTTTGGCTTTACTACTTTAGTTTAGTGATTTTTATTTTATTTTATTTTTTTTACATGTTAAGAGTAAATTGGTGAATAGATGTTTAAAATAGTTTTGAAAACCCATGAATGGGGTTGAGTCTATGGGTAGTTAAGTTAGATTTATTTGTATCTACTTTCCAATTTATGGAGCACATAGTCACTGTCAAACAACACAGAGTAGAACACAACATTGACATCAGCCTTGCTGATCAACATACTCAAAAAGGAGTTTACAAGCTGGATTTCCTTAATAAACCCGTCACTGAATCACCCAAGATGGATAGATCTGTGATTAATGCTACATATAAGGTTTTCATTGAAATTGTATTAATTGATATAATGATACTACAATTTGCACAGCTATCATCTGCATGGTTATTCATTTTTTGTGGTCGTGTAAGGATATTTAATAGCTCTCGATGTTGTGTGATGTTATGTGTTCACTAATCACGAGGTTGCTTATTATATGGGTTTCCGGTGTTTGAAAGGATGAATTATGTTAACTAGACCGATGATAGTAGGCCCAGGAAGGCAATCCAAAACTTGTTGAATGTAATTGGAGGGTAAACTTGGACATATAGCAATTAATCCCAACACACTCCAACATACATTTCTATTAATGTTCTAATGTCCGACAAATGTTTTTTTGATTGTCATTTTCTCTAAAGAACACCAATAAATAAGATTGAATTTTAATAAGAATTAGAGAAATTGAAGAAGGAAACCCACATCCAATTAATTGGGATGGGTGAATGCATCCAATGGTTACGGTTACGGTGTGTAAGATATCAGTGAAGTTATTACTTTTTACCATAAGTTATCACTAGTTATCATCAGTAATATAAGTTATAAAAATTAAAACACTTATAACAACCTATCATATTTCAATCATACTATCATTGCACAATTAATAGGTTTTTACATCATTGCACAATTAATAGGTTTAGTAAAAAGCAAAAACCAAAGTGCAAACAAAACCACAAAGTGGGAAAGCAGTGGGAAAGCTGTTGAAGTCAATTCAAACTTATTAAAGCAATATTAACAACTCCAACTCCAATATACAATAATATAACCACCCATTGCTATACTTTATCAACTCCAATTCCAATGTATAATAATATAACTATCTATTACTACACTTTTTCACTTTATCTGTGGTAATTTAGTACTTGTAATACTAAAATCTCTATATAGTATTTCACTACAAACTTTACCACACAAGAGTTACTATAGGCACTATTTAAATAAATAGTTTCTAAAACTCTATCATATTTATTAACCATAAATAAGATGTATCAAAATCTAATATAATTTATAAAAATGATATTTTTTAAGTAGATAGTAAAAGAGTCATATTCAAATAATTTTCAAATCGTCCCTAAAACACTACCATATCTACTGATTACAAATGATAAATGTCATAATTGAATAGAACTTATGCATATAGTATATTTAAATAGAGAGTAAAAAGAGTCAAATTGAAACTGTTTCCAAATTGTTTTCAAAACTCTATCATATTTACTGACCACAAATGATAAAGTCAGAATTTAATATATCATATAAAGACTATACAATATAAGGATTAGAATAGATTTAGAACTTATGCATATAATATGATTAAGTAGATAGTAAAGAAGAGACATATAAAGACAGACTTCAAACTATCCCTAATATTCTACTATATCTACTGACAACAAATAATAACCATCAGAATTGAATAGAACTTATGAATTTGGTATGTTTAAGTAGACAGTAAAAAGAGTCATATCAAAACTCTTTTCAAATCGTCTTTAAAGTTCTATCATATTTACTTATAACAAATTATAAGCGTTAAAATTGAACATAGGTTTTAAAAACCGTATAATATATAGGTTATTATAGATGTGGAACTTATACAGACATTATGGTTAATTAGATAGTAAACAAGAGATATATAAAGAGTTTTCAAAATCGTCTTTAAAACTCTGCCATATTTACTAACAAAAAATAATAAACATCAGAATTGAACATAGATTATAAAGACTGTTTAATATATAAGTTAGCAAAGATGTAGAACTTATGCCAACGGTATAGTTAATTAGATAGTAAAGAAGAGTCATATAAAGATACTTTTCTAATCGTTATTAAAACTTTGTCATATTTACTGATCACAAATAATAATCATCAAAATTTAGTTAATCTTATAAACACACTATGGTTAAGGAGACTATAAAAATAGTCATATCAAGTCTGTTTTCAAACAGATGGTTAGGGCTCACAGTCATATTTAAGTAGATAGTAAAATGAGTCAAATTGAAATTATTTTCAAACTGTTTATAAAACTTTATTATATTTACTGACCACAAATGATAAATGTCAGAATTGAATATATCATTTAAAGACTGTATAATATAAGGGTTAGTATAGATTTTGAACTTATGCAGATGGTATAATTAACTAGATAGTAAAGAATAGTCATATAGAAACACTTTTCTAACCGTCTATAAAATTTTATCATATTTACTGACCATAAATAATAATCGTCAGAATTACTTTGATCTTATGAAGACAGTATGCTTAAGTAGACAGTAAAAATAGTCGTATTGAGACTATTTTCAAAATATCGCTAAAACACTATCATATTTACTGATCACAAATGATAAGCGTCTGTATTGAGTATAGCCTTTTATGACTGTATAATGTATGAGTTAGTATAGATGTAGAACTTATGCAGTCGGTATGGCTAGATAGATAGTAAAAATAGTCATATAGTGACTGTTTTCAAACTGTCCCTAAAACTTTGATATTTATTGACCACAAGTACTAATTGTGATAATTTAATATCGCTTTTTACAGACGGTTGTGCTATCTTTACTGACGATTGTTAATTTTTTCCTGACGAATAATTTTATACCGACGTAAATTATATATATTTCTTAAAAGTTTTGTCAAAATTATTGCTATAGGACACAAAAAACCGTTACTAAACGTCACCGACAATAAATATTACCTTGACTATAACACTTTAATTTTGTAGTGTCATTTATGTCATTTTATTTTTAAAAAGGACATGTTGTCATGCCACGATCATCGGATCGACCACGCGACAACCGTCGCGTCGTCTCGGTACACGGGTAGAACCTCCCCATATACCGGGACTCCGTAAGACTATCAAATTTACAATAAATCATCAAAAGTATAAGACTCTTCAAAATATGAAATCATATAAACAATACACATACAAGGAGCCCATTCGGCTCATTCCTGAACGTACAAACACACACATCGACACACATCGGGGAGTGGGATCCTGTACATGCAATCATACATCAGCACACATCGGGGACGGGGAACCTGTACATGCACAAGTACACAGCAGCACACAACGGGGAGTGGGGACCTGTACATGCACGCATGCGACGTGGCCGTCCTAGCCACTCAGAATTCTCACCACAATAAAGCGTGTAACAAACAAGAAGTCCCAAAACATAGCCGTCGGATTTTACCAACACTTACATGAGGAAAACAAGCCAGTATCGATAAAATCCTAATGGTATGAGTTGTACAGAACTTCACAAAATCAAAGAAAAAGCACCGCAATTAAGATTTACAGTCTAAATGTCCAAGTACAGATATAAACAGTTTTTCAAAAATAGAGTAATCAAAACAATAAAGAACAAATCAAAAATCGTCGGATTTTAGCAATACTTGCAACAACTCGGCCAGTATCAATAAAATCTGCATGACATGAGATGTACAGACTTCCCTTTCCATGGTTTGAGAGCTATAAATCTCCAAAAATCCTGCATGTGCCAAATACCTATACAATCCGCAAAAATACTGCGCAAGCTCCGTCGAGTAGTCTCCCAACTAAGTCTCCTCTAAAAGAGGTGGAGAGAAGAGGGTGAGTATTGGGGAATACTCAGTGAGTGGAGTGCAATGGTGCAATTGTGTTCATAAACAAGGGGTGAATGTGGGACAGTCAAAGCATATCTCGTAAATCATTTCATATACATAAAATCATTTTAATAAATCACATTTCACAAATATGCATCCATGTCAATTATCCTTTCAGAAAATCCTGGGGTTCCATCGAAACACGCTTCCGTCTTAGAGCGGCCAAACCCAGACGAAAGCCCGTCAAGGGTTTTTTCTATCCAATGTCTCAAACAAACCCCCTTCTTTGGCGTTGGCTCGTACCTCACCGGGGTGCACCAGATATAGCACAACTTCTGCAGAAGGAGGGATGTCAACTCCCCCGCACATCCAAACCCCAAACCACGCCACCCCGTTGGGTCGCTCCGTAGTGGGAATATGACCATAGTCATCTACGACACCCTTCATTTCTCAATCAATCCATTTCTCAATAATATGCCATGATTTCCAACAAATAATCCATAATCTCATGCCAAAGCAGTTCATAGAGCAATATCAAATATCACATGGCACAAAAGTATTCATAAACACAATGGATGCATTTGTATTTCACAATCCAGTTCAGACAGCCCACAATCACAAAACAATTTATATAAAACATGTAAAAATCTTTCAAAATGATTTTCAAAGCAATTTTAAAACATGTTACTCATTCATGAACACAATGAACCATCCACTCACCTCTAGGGAGGGTATCCACTCCCTATTTCCGAAATCAACTCAAAATGACTCCTTTCGAGTCTCCAAATGTCAACCTAAACCAATCAACACGAATAATTATCAATTAAAGCTCTATTAAAGGGTTTTCAATTTCCTCTTTATTTACAATAGCCTTAACTTGCACAATTACATTCCGAAACTTTCGTTTCATCAATCTAGTATTATTTCAAATCACCGACGACTTTAAATTTACAATATTCCTCAATTTTACCAATATTCTCCCGAATTACATAATCTTAATTTAATTCATACCAATTTCAATTCAAATTCCAAGGAAAGCTACACAAACCAATCAAACAAAACCTTAATACTATCTAAGACATTCTTCCATGCTTCGCAGTCCAATTTATATCGAACTCTAGACCTAACCTCAATAATTTCATACAAGCCCTTAGGAAAATACATTTCTTTCGAGTCTAATACATTTCAGAATATATATATATAATTTCTACCTAAATTCAACAAAAACAATTTGAATTATTGAAGGGATTGAGAATCCCTCACCTAGGGTTTTCATAGCTCACAACCCTAACGTCCGTATGCAACTCAGTTCGGAATCCTACAATGTCTCCAAATTGAAACAAATTTTAGCAATTAGACTTAATCACTATGGAAATCAAAACCCTAGAACTAAGATCTAAACTCAGCCCTTACCTGCAAAGAATGGGATCGCAATAAATCGCAGCCTAGGGTTCATGAACGTCCACAGAGCACCGGTTTAGGTTGCCTGCAGAGGTAGAAGGAGAAAGGTGCTCACAGCGAGCACCTTACGCGAGCGAGGGAGAGAGTGAGCAGTCTCTGTCGCGCGGGAGGGAGAGCCTTCTGTCGTGCAAGAGAGAAGAAATAGAGAGAGACAGAGTTGGTGAGATGAGAGAGACAGAGTGAGAGAGCGATTCGACTGAGAGTGAGAAAGAGAGCGACTCGAAGAGAAGTCGCGATAGAGAGAGAGCAGAGGAGAGAAGAGGAACAGATTCGAAGGAGAAAGAGAGAGTGAAATAGAGAGAGAGACAGGGGAAACAGAGAAGAACAGCCGGCTAGGTCGCCGGTGAGGGAGAGAGACGGAGGAGGGCGCGCGACTGTTCGTGGCGGAGTGAGATCGAGAGGGAGAGAGAGAGCCGCGGGAGAGAGGGAGTAGAGAGAGAGGGACGAGAGTGAGATTAGGGCTTTTAGCCCTAATCGAATTTTGGGGGAGGGGGATGCTGCGTTTTGGCCAAAACGCAGCATCTCCTCTCTCTCTCCCCTTTTTTTTAACTGAATAAATAAATAAATATTTATTCCCGCATTTTTATTAAAACTCTAAATTTATCACTAAAATAGAATGTACTCCGAATCGGAAACACGGATATCCTATTTTAATATATTACACATTTAATATATCACTAAATTTTTGGTGTTACACATTTAGTTTGAAGATTAACCCTTATCTTGAGACGGACAAAAGATATTTTGAGAACTTTTTCAAGTATCGATTTCTTTTGATTATATTTTAATATATTAGTGGACTTTTGCGGAGGTGTTAGTTGTAACCATTGTTCTTTTAGAAAACTATCTTGGACATTGTCTTTGTTAATTTTGAATTTCATTTGGTTTTGTATATGTATATTGAGAATTTATTTGATTAATTGAAAGTTTACTTAGAAATTGTCATTGATTGAGTTAGTTTGGATTCCTTATATAGAGACTTATTTATATTCTATAGATTTGATTGAAATAGTCCGACTGACCTTATGCAGCATGTTTTGAACAAGGAAGGGCGAGATTGGTGCTTTAGTTGTGTGATGAATACATATTAGTTTATTTGAAGTTGTGAAATTATTTTGAAAAATGGATAGATACTGATGAATGCCTTATAGTACTTTAGCTTATGAGTTTCGTTCACTCGTATTTCAAGGTAATGCGGTGATTATAACATACTCGATCTGAGAGTCTGGACATGACAGAACCAATCCAAGCAGCTTGCTAGCCCTCCATGCTTGCCCTTTAGGTAAAACAAGACTATGCCTCTTTCCTAAAAGTCTCAAAAATAGCATGAAGAATAACAACTATGAGTAAGCCAAAACTTCACTCCACATTAGCAAGAAATGTAATACTCCTAAAATTTAGTTGTCCAAGTTGCTTGTGCCATAGCCAATTATCATCAAAATTCACAGAACTATGAGATATATTGTGCAAATTGTGCAACCTCTGTTGTTGAAGTGCAAGTCATAGCATTTTTTGAAAAGCTGCCTAACAATTAAAAAATTCTGGCAAGTATCCAGGTCAGTAAATCACCTTCCCAATATAGTTGTAAGACACATTCTTCAGTTTGATACCAATTTTTTCTTTTCTGATCATCTCCAAATTTGACTATACCACGAAAGGACTCCTGTAACCCACAAACATGTCCTCGTTCCAAGCAAAATATCAATCAACTATTGATTATCATCTTTGGCCAAGGATGAATTACAGACCAATATTAAAGCTTTTGTATTATTTCTATAATTCTTTGCAACTTTTGGCATAACACTGTGTATGCCCATTTTTTGGAAGATGACAAGGTTATAATTACCATATTTTTTAAAATTGTAGCGCTTATATATAATTTGCATTCATTCTAGTAATGCTCATTTTTTTACACTTGTGATACAGAATATTAAACTTGTTACGCTTCTAATCAGAATTGTCATCTCTCCATTATTGCCCATTACTTTACTGGAAATTTGTCTCTTCTCTGTCAGTGATTCTGAACCCTCTGGCTACTTCCTGCATTGGTCGACTTCAATTCCACCTGGGCTCTCAATGCCTTAAAACTGGCGAGATCCTTTAACTCCTTATGGCTACTACCATGTAATTAAATCGATCTATCAATGTTAGAAGAATTTTCTCCGTAACATAACTCTTACAAATCTTCTTAGAAGAATTTTCTCCGCAACATAACTCTCACAAATCTTCTTACCATTGGATTGCATATAGTTGACATGATTTGGCGGTGGCAAAAAATAATCTCCCCATTTTCGTTCTTCTCTTTTGTCTTAATGCAGGCAACCCCTTGTTTTTTCACCCCCTGTGCACCTGATAGAATTTAAGTGAAATATTTCTACACTTCCTTTGCAGTTTCTGCATTAATAATTTTCCAATAAATCAATGATGTAAGAGATTCTTCTCCCAACAGGATTTTCAAATTGGGAGAGAAAGATTATGAACGCTAAACTATCTAAAGACATGATATAAGAGATTCAAAGATATAGTAGAGAGTGTTGTTGTTATTCTATCAATCTCTTCATGCTTTCAGGTTGTACAATACTATTTTCTATGATATCCCAGACATTGACTATTTTTAAAAACTTTTGCAATCTCATTTTCATCAAAATTATTTTTCACAATATATATATATATATATATATCTAATCTTAATACCATATGTAAACATTTAAAAGAAATAAACAACAAACTTTTTTTGGTTTCTCAAACCGTCCAGCTTTGTGCGGCACCACCACCAATCTTAATAATGTGTAACTTATAACAAATCATTAGGGTAATATGGAAATTATCATAACAAATCATTATGGTAATATGGAAATTATCCCATACCACCATCCCCACTCTAACACATTAGACTAACCAATTGATGAGACATGGTCCAATACCCATTTCAAAGGGTCGACGCTTGAAAAACCCACACAGGAGGCCCATAAGGAACAGCTACCAACCGATAAGCAAGTACAACTCAGTATTATCGAACGACTACTCAACTGATCTACCGAAAAACCTTAGTCGCCCCATCTCCCGAACTATAGGGCCTTAATCGTCCCACCTATCGAACGAGATTTGCCAAATGGGATTTACCTCCCCGATTGGGTGCCTAGCTCCTGGTTCATCATCCCCCGAAGGCTCTGCATTGGCCTAACGACCGACTGATAGCCCATAACTTTGATTCCCTGCTTAGAAACGGTATTTCCAAGATCTTACAGATAAGGAAAATTCACATACAATAAAGATCGTGATCATTATGGAATATTAAACTCCTGAAATTTCCGAATCATTTTCATAAGGAAAGTAGGGTTACAACACTCCAAAAACATACGACTCTATCTTATCCTCAAACCCTCCAAATCATGTGCGTTCTCTCAGCCTTACATATTAGGCACACTAGTCATAAGGAACCTCTTCCTCTCTGAACTCTCAGTCTGTTTTCTTTATATTCGAAAACCGCTCTTTTTGACTTGAACGTCAAAGTCTCCTCTGTCAGAGTACTCTTTGGCAGTTTTTGCAGGTTTCATATCCAGTCGATGGCAACCGTTCGTGTCATCAAAGAGCCGGTATCTATGGACTCACAACCCACCTCTAACAGATTGGCACCATCTATGGGAAATAGACCAGAGCTACCACCTTTGTAAGACCAACAAATCGAGTACACAATCATGTCTCTAAATAGAAGAACCAGGACAACTCCAAAAGCCACCTCCACTGTAAATGGGTGCACCACGACAGCCTCTAAAGCCACGCTTCCTGTGTTATCCGATCACTCCATTCGTGATCATGTGGTCTCGTCTCGACCATCTCATCTGGAGCAGATCCTATAACCTGTGATTCAAGAACAGCTGATCATGGCCCCTGCGTCAGAACAAGTTAGCTATCCCCAAACGGAGAGGCTGGAATCAAAAATCCAAAACATGAGCAAGCAACTAGAGGGCTTCGGTCAAACACTTAAACCCGGGGGCTAATCTTCTGATGAGGCGTCTAGGTATCCCCGGCAATGACTGTCACCCTGGTGCCATGAATTGTCCAAAACTTCTCAACAAGACCCTGACAACCTTCGAAAACAAGTTGAGCAAAGCAGGTCAATACTCAGGAAAATCAAACTTCTCTCTATTCTCATGCTTGACCTTTTTTCGGAACCTATACCTCGCAACATACTTCTTCCTCCCATGGATAGATATGAGGGGACAACAGACCCTCGTGATCATATGGCCCATTTTGTGATGGTGATGATTTCAAGGGACATAACCGAGTGGCCATGTGTAAACATTTCCCTACTACTCTTATGGGGAAGCACTAACTTGGTTTAACTCACTCCCACCGCTGGGCATAAAAACCTTCTCCCAACTTTGAGAACCGTTCGAGGCACACTTTGTAATAGGCAGAGGGGTCAAGAGAAAGTCCATTTATCTACTGTCATTACATCAGAGGAAGAACGAGTCCTTGAGGACTTCTTGGAAAGATTCAAGGCAGAGATGATGAGAGTTTCGTCTCTAAATCACTCCATCACCCTTGCTGCACTGCAAACTTGACTATGGCCTTCAGGAATGAAAGTATCGATCATGAAGAGTCCTCCTACCACCATCCAGGAATTCTATACCCGAGCCAAGAAATATATCACTGCTAAGAATGCCGAGGCATTTGATCATAGAAGAGACCGATCTGTTCAAAAGGAATGCTACCGGTCACCTGGGAGGTCCCCACCAAGGATGAGCAGAGCAAATCTCCCCCCTTCGCAGAGATATAACAACTACATCTGTCATGCCTCGATCCGTGATCCAGAGACTATGAACAATTTCCCATTGCCTCAGACACCGGCCCAACCCTACCACGTATCCTCAAGGTAACGTAAAGCTAATCATAAATTTCAGTTACAAATATTTTATTAGTATTTAAATACAAAAGTCCTTAAATATATATATATATATATATATTGCAAATGAAAGTTCCTTTATTTCGTACAGTTATTCTAACAAGATCAACTAATATCCTTAAAAATACATCAGAAGTTTCGTACCGTGATACATCTCTAACAATAGTCTCTGGAATTTGCGTAAATCGATGTCTATCAACGTGTCCCTCTAAATATTATCTTTGTAAAATTTAAGAGAGTGAGGGGTAAGTAAAATTATTTACTCAGTGAATAAATAATCGTAACATATAGTAAATAAGTGATGTGAAAATAGAGTATTAAAACCATATATATATATATATATATAAATATACTTTATATCATATTTCAAGTATGTATGACAATTTCAAACACATTTATCTAATATCATCATCCATAAAACATATGCATCTAATTTTTTGTCATAAATCGTAGAGTCATGCCAAAACAAGCTCTCGGCAAGGATCTGTCTCGACCAATGACGAGCCACCAAGGGTTTTTCTTTTAAATGGATAAACAACCCTAACCTTGGTGTTAACATCGGGCCTCCCCAAGTGCTAGACTGAAACGACATTCAGTCCTCCCCTTTCGGTTTAACTTGGTTAGTCCGAAAATCTAGTATCGTATACACACCACCTAACCATATGGAGTGTCTACGTCTCGATGACATTGTAACCGTGTGACTATCTATATAACGAGACAGGTTTGCTATAGCATACGAGACGAGTTTGCGTGGGACAACGCCTATTGTATCATAATATCATGGCTATAAGTACTATCCTCGATCTACGATCAAGGGGATTCAGGTACTAATGCCCGAGTACCTAGTCTCGCATCAAAATCATCAATCAAATAATCGTGTCATATATGTTAAGGAAAAATTATGAAATCCGATACCTCATGTATTTCTATATAAAGATCATCAAAGTACATTTCATGGTTCAAACATGGTATATATATTTTTCATCTAAATTCATGGATGCATATTTAAAAAAAAAATTGGGATACTCCATTTATCACAAAATCGATACCAATCCATTTAACAAGTCATTTCATAATTCATTTCACAAATCATGCTTTGAAAACGATAAAACATGGTTTTGTTTATTAACTACATGGTAACAGTAAGACCCACTTACATATACGGGAAGGGTACACCACTTCCCTAAAACCTTATTACTTAGCTGAGTTGCCTCTCGAGTGTAGTTTAATTATCTACTCCTAGGACAACAACAACATATATATATCAATCCCTCCTATTTCTTTCAATAATTTCATCCAAATTTGATTTAGTACGATTCCAATTTACCTTAGTTTATTTATACTCATACATTTACAATTCAGATTTTCTTTCAAGTTCTACACTTGCATAGTCTTAGGAAAAATGTCATAACTTTCTCGATATAACTCAGAATTAAGTGATTCAAATTGCTAATTAAAACTAAACATATATCTAAATTTTTCATGTTCAACTCATCACCAAATTCCCATTTCACGAATTTATAAAAATCTATCTTCAACACAATTTGTATTTATATAACTAATTTTGCAGAGTTTTCAAATAAAATTCATATCTCAGTATATACGACTCTAATTTACATGATTCTAAGTTCTATTGAAAGATAAGAGATAGTACTACAACTTTTATGTTCAGTATTTCCTTTAATTATAAGTACAAAATTTTATAAAATTTCATTTCTATCTCAATTCTAGTTCTAAATTATGCTCTGCATAGTTTTAGTAAAAATACGATAACTTCTAGCATACTATTCTGATTCAAGTGAATTTTATCTCATTTTAAAGAGACGACAGAGAGCTAAAAGTTTTATGTTTTGTGTTTTCCACTAATTCTATCGAAATATTATCTTAATATTTAAATCAAGTCACTAATCGTGCACAAGACAGTGAATATAACATCGATTTTTTACTTTTTTTTTCTAAAAATTACAATAATTTCATTTTTTAATGACAAATTTTGCACCATAACTCATTGTAAAACTTAGAGAGTCTAGTTTTACCATAATTAAACCAATCTAAATTTTAACTATCACAGAATAAGATATTATGGCAAGACTACACATAGCTCAAATTGAAATATTCATATCTAGCATGCTAATATATGTATTTAATTTCACTACTTGTAAAGACTTCAAATTTGAGTATTTTGCCTTCCTTTGTATAATATTTTGCTAACTAATACCCATCACATTGATCTTGATTTTCTTGAAACCTTGATCACTTTAGCACCATAGTAACATAATTTATCAAATATCAATCTCTACACAATTCTTATACTATCTCAAACAACTAAAGATATGGAGTCAAGAATGTTCTTACCACTTTTACTTGTGTTTCTTCTTCAATTCTCCAAGAATTCCACTTGAACATCAACAATCCCTCTTTTCTTACTAAAAATTTCATCCATGTGAGGTGAATGGAAGAGAAAATAAATAAAATGGTTGGTTTTGGTCTTTATATAACCCAAATCAACCTATCTTGACTCTTGATTTATTTTGCATACTTTATCTTATCCTACACTTGTCAAGACTCCTCTATGTACTTGAAATGGCAGCAAGCAACCACCATACATGCAAAAGAAGTGTCCAAATTCGGCCAAGAGGAAAGAAGACACAAGAAACCACTAAAAAAACCCTTCCAATCACATTTCATGCATTATTTTGTTCTTTACAAGCAACCTTCTTCAAACTTTAGTAGTGAAATGTCTTATGTGGCCACTAAGTGTGCTCTTGACCAATGGTTAATCTCCAATTGTCATTCAATGGTTGGTTTTGTAACTTAGTCCCTCAAGCTCTCATATTTGTACTTCTTAAACTTTCCAAAAAAGTAAATTTGACCCTACAAGATTTTTAATCCAATTTTTTTTTTTAAATTTTCAAATTTACATCTTTATACTTATACTAAAGTATTTTGGCTTTCGTTAGCCATTTAGTGATTTTAGGATTTGTCGACACTTTCTGAGGAAATTTTCAGTTTACTAATAAAATTTTCGGTTTAAGCGATTTTAAGGGCAAAGTTTTAGAAATTTTAAATCATGTGTCTCAAATGGATGCAATATCATATATATAAACATGAGGAGAGTACATAATACACTGAGAGTCGGTGTTACAACACCCCTCTGAATGAGACCCCTTGCTGGGTCTTATCCTTTATCAGAGACAAGCCGTACATTCGGTGGCCCCCATAGACAACCGAGAGTGACGCCAACAAGGATAGAACTAAATACTACCACTTTCACCGTGATTACGGTCACATAACAAATGATTACAAGAAGTTAAAAGATGAACTAGAGTTTCTAGTGCGCCATGGGAAACTGCAAGAGTTCATCGGTAGGGAGGAAAGAAACGCCCCATCATTCATCAATACAAATCGCCAAGACATGACCGATCGGAAAACCGGCAAGCTGTTTGACCCCTGACCGAAAGAAGGGACGGAATAATATTGCAGATCCAGGATGAGTATGTCCTTCGGAAGCTTTCCCATTCCTCTGACGATCCGGATTCTCAGGACCACCTGTCGGCAATGATGCGGGGTGCCTAGTCACGCTAATTTTCTATTCCCCGAAATCATCTCCTTTTGCCCCACAAGAAGTTCTAGCGACGGATGCCAATAAACAACCCAGGGGCAAGAAGCCCATCATCGGCTTCACGGACGAAGATCTAGTCGGGGTAGACTTGAGTTGTCATGACCCCCTCGTAATAACCGTTAGGATTGGGTAACACGAGGTTAGAAGGATATTTATTGATTAGGGAGCAGGTTGTAATCTTCTATACAAGGATGCCTTCAGACGAATGGGGTTTACATTCGTGCACCTCCTATCCCATGCAGGCTTGGTCGAAGGACTCTCAGGCGAATGGATATACCCTAAAGGTATTATCTCGCTTCTGGTTACCCTTGGTACACCTCCCGACCATGCGATGGCTCCTATTGCATTCAATGTGATAGACCTCCCTTCATTCTACAATGTTATTCTGGACAGATTGGGATTGAATGCCCTAGAAGCTTTGCCCAGCAATAAGCACATGAAAATTAAATTCTGGTCGGGTTTTCGAAACTCTCAAATTAATGCTGATTCCCCCAATGCAACAGACTGTAGCAATAGTGGTGCAAGGTCGAATCCCACAGGAACTAATTAACTTAATCTCTTAGTTAATGCTAAAAAAAATTAAATATAGGGGGCTTTTCGAATAAATTTCCTAAATGAAAAATTAAAAACCTAAAATTAAGAAACAATTTAATAATACAAAATACTAAAAATTAGGGAAGAAATCCAATATTCCAAATTCTGATCCAAGGGTTCATATGTTCGACTGTTTCATTGATCATTGGTTAAAAATATTATTTTTGCAATTCAAGCATTTAATCTTAAATTTATTAGGATAACCATAATAAATCTTGTATTTTCCTAAATTAATTGATCAAACTCAGCATATAATTAAAACTTATCATTAATAGATTAGGCACGATAACGTTCCATATCAATATAATGATAGCATTAAATTCTGTGAAAACAGTTAAACTAAAATACAAATAATTAGGATGGTCGTAATTAATTGATTTTGTTCAATCGATTCTCTAGGTTAAATATAAATACCGGTAAAAGACCCATAAATAAAAATAACCTAGTTAGTACTTGTACTATTTATTCATAACAATTACGAATCACTGAATCCTTGGATAACATTGAAAAAACTAATATTGAATTAAATTGTCAGATTAACCAATATTAGGTTTCCCTAGAAATAAATTAAGAATCAACAAATACTTAAAAAAAAACAAGAATTTAAATGAAGCACATAACCTCACAATAAAAAACAACCGAATAAAATTCCCTTTGAATTAAAATAAAAGAACTAGCCACTCATGGTAGTGAGCATTCAATAAAGAAAATCAAACAAAAAAAAAAAAGAAAAATGAGAAAACCTAGAGAAGAGAATGAATCCGTCTAACCCCCCCTTTTTTTTTTCTTCAATGACGTGAATCTTGAGGAATGGAGAATAATGAGTAGCTGCCTCTTCTTGGGAGAATTGTGTATGTGCTGCCAACCTCTTGTTGAGAAGAATTGGGTAGCCACACGCCAACCCTATATTTTAGGCCCAATAAGGCCCAATAAGATCTTTTCCAATAAAACAATGACTCTCCAAAAATAGGTAAAACAGCAAATTTTAACTCTACTAAAACAAGTTCTACTAAAAAATAAAAACTTTCCTAAAATTGACTAAAAATAAACTCAAACTTCTTCTCTTCTTCAAGGCCCAATAAGATGTTTGCTCCATTTAGCTTTACAATGCCTCTTTAAGACCATTTTGAATCCAAACCTTCAAATTCAATCTCCTAAAAATAAAATCAATAAAACCAACCATTAGAACACCAAACAATCTAAATTCAAACCATAATAATAACAATAAATTTAACAATTTGTACGTTATCAAATTTAGAATGGCACAGGGGATAGGAACGTTGTCATGTGATACGGAGCCTTCAACTTCTACCTCTAAGTGATCATCAAGATATGCCCCTGACGGTCTTTTTCTCTTAAATGTGAGGGTATTCTTTAATTAGCAAGGTATTATCTCGACTAACTCCTTACTCGCTCATTTCCTATATAATTGAGGGTCTGGGTCGCCCTGATCCTACGGTACACAGGGCCTAAGTCGCCATGATCCTACCGATCGAACATATTATCAAAAAGGGATGGAACTCCCCGAATAGGTGGACACGGCCCTCCTATCTAAAGTTTCCTATCGATTGAATGTGTCATCAAAAAGGGATGAAACTCTCCGAACGGGTAGAGACGGTCCTCCTATCTAAAGTTTCCTATCGATCGAACGTGTCATCAAAAATGGATAGAACTCTCTGAACGGGTGGACATGGTCCTCATATCTAAAGTTTCCTAACGATTGAGCGTGTCATCAAATAGAGATGGAACTCCCTGAACGGGCGGACATGGCCCACCTGTCTAAAGTTTCCTATCAAACGAACGTGTCATCGGACAAAACTCCCCTAATAGGTAGACACGACCCCTTTATCTAAAATTTCTATTAGTCGATCTTGCTAGTACACCGAGCCTAAGTCACCTTGATTCTGCCTGACGAATATGATAAGAACTACAACAACAGATTACGAGGCAGTCTCAATCGATGACAAAGAGCAAGGATTACTCAAAGCAAAAAGTACTGGGGTACAAAATTTTAAAGAGAGGCTACATAGGGTCGAAAGAAAATAATGAGACTCCACGAGAAACAAATCTCCTAGCCGTTGGGACTGTAGTAGGGGCATCAGGGACGCCAATAGAACCCTGAGTCGTTGCGACCTCTTCAACTGAGGGTAGAGCATCACCCAGACCTATTCGGTGAATTATCTCTTCGACGCACCTCAATCTTTCGATCAACTTATGTTAAGAATCTTTAAAGGCACCAATGTCCCTTGCGTGAGACTCCTTGAGGTCAGCTATCTTATGTTCCGCCGCCAAAAGAAACTCTTCACGAAGCTGAGCCAGCCTCTAGATCGATTGGAGACGTGCCTCGTGTACCTTGGCCTCTGTCTCTAACTTCTTGCATTGTCTGTTTAATTCAACGATGCGTCCCTCCAAGTGGTCTACCACCTATCTCTTCTGCTGTTCTTAGAATTTTGCAAAAGCCATGGTCTAAAAAGAAAGATGGATCAGAGCGGAGCAAGAAGGAGAAGAAACCGAATAAACATGAAGAGAATGATACCATCAAACCAAGACTTAAGGGCCCCACTAACTTGTTCCTGAGACATCCTGTGTAGATCAAATTCGCATCGATAAAAGTCTAACCAGCTGACGATTTGGTCCGCCTCAGACATACATATGTAGTTGTATTGCATGTCCCCGGCGTACATGGCAATAGTCCCCTGCTCTTTTAAACCCTTCTTCCCATCGAAAGATCGAACGGAAATGACAGGCGGTGAAACAACCCCATCAGGAACCTTACGCTTTCCTTTACGCGAAGTCCAAACCAAGACAGCAAATGAAGGCCCCACCATCTTCTCTATCGTAACTATAGAAATATTCGGTCCTACCTTGACTCTAGATGAGAATGCATCCTCCAATCCTCCTGGTTCGCCCTCACTGATGCTCCCACTCCTCATCGATTCACTTCTTTCTGAGGCGATGGCTTCCAATAGTATAACCATTATTGGATCCGAACACTCAGGAAGAACAACTGGCTCGCGCCCTGATAAATACAAAGGCAAAAAAGTCTTCCTCCTCTTCGGCAAGGGAGGCAAAGACTCTTGGAGGGCCAAAGATGCCACGATGAGCTCCTGAGATCTCTTTAAGGGTAACCGAAGCTGCCTATCGGTGGTAACTTTTTCTAATACAGCGTCATCGAAAAAGTTCACAAAGTCAACCAACTCGATCTTTCCTCTTTCCAATAAGAGGGGCCTGTCGACCTTCCTCTTCTCCCCAACCAGCAGGTCAGCTAAAGATAACATCTGATCAACCAGCAAAAAATCAACCTATATACTTCGACCGATAGACTTACAATAACCACTAACTGACCAAATGAAACGACTATACTTAGATATGGCTGGAGGCTTTAGTCCTAAAGAAGGCCCCTCATTGGTGTCAGGAAGCATAGGGACACAACTCTTATCTAAGAACTCCACGAAGAAGAACTTGTGCATTCAATTCTTGTCGATGGACATCTTATAACAGAATCTCCTGTTGGACTCGGGCTGACTCTACAGCTTGTACCAACCCTTAGTTGACCCATTGTTTTTGCATCTCATCAAGATAAAAATAGACAACAAGATATCAAAATCAAAACGAATATGACAAAACCCTAACAGAGATACTACGGCAACTACTAGACGCCAGACATTGGGATTAGGAGGGTCGAAAATATGTTCCAACGACATAGTTCCTCCGCAAAAAGACCTATATATGGAACCTTTAATCCATACTTAACCGATTGTAGTACGTTGATACGCACCCTTCCGGTGCCATGTTAGCCCTATAGACGTCCATGGCGAACACCAAAGTATAATTGTCTCCCATCAGCATATCAGTCTGGACTTCCTGAAACTCCTTCACAGACATGGGACTCACAATATCACCAATACATAAGCAACTAGCCTTGTATAAGCGTCAAAAGGCAATCTGCATACCCTGACGGCAACACATGGTGTCAATACATAAGCAAAAATGGTTACTCATGGTACCTTTCTCACGAAGCGACACCATGAGTAGGGGCAAATGATGGGACATGGTCCAATGTCCATTTTGAAGGGTTAATGCTTGAAAGGTCCACACATGAGGCCCACAAGGGATAACTACCAACCGATGGGCGAGCACAACTCAGTATTATTGAATGAATGCTCAACTGATCTATCGAAAGGCCTTAGTCGCCCCATCTCCCAAACGATAGGGTTTTAGTCGCCTCGCTTATCAAACGAGATTTGCCAAATAGGATTTATCTCCCCGATTGCGTGCTTAGCCCCTAGTTCGTTAACCCCCGAAGGCTCTGCATTGGCCTAACAAACGACCGATAGCCAGTAACTTTGATTCTCTGCTTAGGAACGGTATCTCTAGGATCTTACGGATAAGAAAAATTTTAATACGATAAAGATCGTGATCATTACGGAATATTAAACTTTTGAGATTTTAAGATCATTTCCATAAGAAAAATAGGGTTATAACGCCCCAAAAGCATACGACTCTATCAGGTATAAAATATCCTCAGACCCTCCAAGTCAGGTACACTCTCTCGGCCTTACACATTGGCACACTAGTCACAGGGAACCTTTCCCTCTCTGAGTTCTCAGTTTGTTTTCTTTATATTCAAAAACCGCTCTTTTTGACTTGAGTATCGGAGCTTCCTCTGCCAGAGTACTTTCCGGTGATTTTTGTAGGTTTCATATCCTGTCGACGGCAACCGTTCGAGTCATCATGGAGCCGGTATCTGTGGAGCCATAACCCACCTCCAACACCTATAGTAAAGTAACTTTTTAGCAAACAAAGTAACTTGCTTTAATTCCAACAAAAATATTCAAGAAAAAAATAAAATAAAATAAAAAAGTGGAAACAACAAGAATAACAATTTTGTTCTTTATTCTTAGGTCCAGTTCTAATCCTTAGCACCAGTGTTTTAAAAACTAAATCAAACTGACCGATTCGACCGGTTCGATCAGGAACCATTTCTTAGTTCGGTTTGACTTTCATTACTGAGGTCAAAACCAGTCAAACTGATTAACCGGTTTAAACTGGTCAAACTGGTGAACCGGTTCAAAAGGGGAAAAGAAAATTACCGGTGACTTCAGAGAAGACGTCAACAAGCAAATGAAATTTCTTGCAACAAATAGGGCAAAATAGTTAAATTCACTCAAGGAACAATTATAGAGTAAAATCCACGTGGGTTTTAGTGACTTTTTTTTTAATTTTTTAAGGAAAATAAATACCATGTTTGACTACCATACCTATGTTTGTGAATTCAAACGTACATCGACCCAAAAAATAATAATTAAAGAAAATAAATGGTGGAAAATTAAATTCTCCATACTCTAAATATTTTATTTACACCTACAAAAAATATGTCTCAATTTTTTTATTTTAAAATAAAAATAAAAAATTGAAAACTATAAATAATAAGATGATATTTTTCATAGAATTTGATTAAATTAAATTAAATAATAATTTATGATAATTCTAAATTTTGAAATTCAAAATATGAATTCTATATTGTTATATTGGTTTTGAATTGTTAAATTAAAACTAATAATCATTATAAATTTTGATACTATTATCTTCATTTAAAATTTTTAATTGAAATTATTACAAAACACAATAATTTGAGGTAAAAATTTATTTATTTATTTATTTTTGTATCCTGAATTTGGTCCACTACTGAGTATCCGGAGTTTCACCCTGACTAATCTCGACCGAGCTGCTGTCGGGTCCGCTATAGAGAGGGAGCTCTCCCTATGTCATTTTTTGTTACTACCAAGACTCGAACCCTGATTCTTAATATGAAGTGTTAGTACACTTTCCACTAGACCAACAAAGCATTGATGAGGTAAAAATTTAATGAATGTGACCAGTTATTCATTTTATGGCATGCTCTCATATTCATGTATTGTTGATAGAACAAATTTATTTTTTTCTCAATTTAATTTTATTTTAAAATATATAATATATAAATTATATCTGATACCATGATAATGTCATCCGATTCGTAAAACAATTTAACCGATCCGACCGATGAACCAATAAACCGATAGGTTGGCCGAGTCATCTCTCGGTTTGATTTTAAAAACATTGCTTAGCACAATAGATTACCACTTTAGTTACATAAAAAGGATAGACTAAGCCTAGAGGCAATAGGTAGGCTCCCACTTTAAGCTTAAGCTAGTGCTGCAACCCTTCAGAAGGCCACATGCAACACATGGAGCAGCGCACATACAAAGGCCACAAAGCTTACATATGAGGAAGTTAAGGAGGTTTGCAATGATGAATCCCTTAGCAAGTCCAAGGCCAACAATTAAGAGTTATTTGCGAGGTGCAAAGCCAGAGCATTGCACAAGAATGCAATAGTCCGCCCATGCAAGGACAAGTTATCGTATGAGCAGCCTGCACGCAAGAATGCACCATCACATGAGCAACCACCACCTGCGCAGACACCAATATCATGCGAAGTAATACCAGCACGATGAGGAACCAACAAAGATGTGCAGACAAGAAGGCAAAGGAAGCAAGCATTCATGAGCTAACAAGTCAAAAGGCACGATGGAGAATGCCTATGCTCGAAGAATTTGCCAAATTACTCGAAAAGATAGAGATGTTGCTCAATGAAGACACAGAAGCACATGAGTTACTACACAGTAGTGCATACAGCAGCCTAATGCCACAGCATACGTTAGCATGCCTTAACCTAATGCTACAGCATGCACCATCGTGCTCCAACCTAATGCCACAGCCCAAGCAGTGCACATCAACGCACCAGTCACCATACAGTGCACCAGCTAGCACACCATGCAGTAAACATGCCAACATGCCATGTAACTATCCAACAGTCGAAAAGCCATAAGTAATGCAATAACCACTCTATTAAATAAATATAATCATTAGGATGCATAAAGAGGAAATTGTAGCTGTCCAAATAGTTATTGTAGTTATAGATAGTTATTAGTAATGTGTTTAAGTGTGTTAGTAATGAGGTATTATGAGAGTCATTATGTCGAGACTCCATTGGAGGAAAGGCCTAATCTGAGTGACCCTTTACCTTCCACGCCCTCTCCTATAAATAGAGTGATTCTATCCTTTTGTAAACAAACTTTGAAATGTTGAGTTAAGAAAAAATAAGTTCAAGAAGAGAGTGTTCTCTTTTAGGTTTTCCTTGTGAGAATTATGGCCAAAGAGTGCTAATGATCCCTTTGGTTATATCACCTTCGTGTGATTAGGTTTTTGATCTTTATAAAACCCAATAAAAATATGTTCAAATCATTTTCACCTTCTCCATCCCTTGCTTATACCACCCACTTCCGTACAAGCCAACTTAGTGCATAGGGTATTTTAGTACCGTGTACTAAGGAAGAACTTCCACCTATTCAACTCAACCTCCCAGCCCAAGCAAAACTGCACGAGAATCTTGGGCAATCACGGTCAAGCATTATGCCTCAATCCGGACACAAAATTCAAGTTGTAATACCAAACATTCGACAGTAGAAACTTTTATTTAATTATTAATTTTCATTATAAAATACCAAGAGAAGTCGAATTGTAATCGACCTTGAGTTTTGGGATGTAATACCGAAAATTTTAATATTTGAATTTTTCAATTTTATTTTTCCATATAATTACCAAGTGTTGGATTTTCAAATTGTTATGCCATATTAATCATAAGATGGATAAAATCTTTTTGGAGAATGGGAAGTCTTGGGTTCAAACCACCTTGTGTGCTAAACGTGAGATAAATTCTTGGCATTTATGGCTTGTGGTGAGTAAGTGGCTTTGTGACATGAATTGATTTGTAGGAATGGAATGAGAAGAGTGAGGCACCTCATGCAATGAGAGAAGTCGCCTTATGAAAAAAAAAAGTGTGGAAGAACAAGGCCTCTTGTGCAATATAGGACGCCTTGTGCAAAAATGAGTCACCTTTGGTATAAAATGTGGAGGGCAAGTCGCCTCTTGCCTTGCTTGAGGCCCCTTAAGCATCGTGGAATATTGAATTTTGAGACATGAGTGGACTTGTGAAGAGAGGGGACGACTTGAGAGCATGCTTCTGAGAGTTGGACATGACAAGTTGCCTTGCTTAAAGGGTTGAGTCACCTCATGCATGTGGAATGAGGAGGCAAGGCACTTTGTACAAGAGTGAGTGCCTTGAGTGAGAATGCAGGGTGTACTTCTAAGCCTTGAGAGTCGTGGGTCGCCTTACAAGAGTGGACAAGGCGACTAGGGAAGCCTGCTGAGATGGGGTTCTAAAAGTATAAGATGGTGAGGCGCCTTGCCCCTATCTTGGGTCAACTCAAGGCTTAGGAAAACATAAACATTGAGTCGCGTTGCCAACAAGAAGTCATCTTGCCCGTGAAGACTTTGTCCTAGCAAGTCGCCTTGCCCAATCTACTTTTCACCAATTGGAGCTACAAAATGACCATAATGCCCTACAAACTTGAATACAACGTAAAATTCATGAAAAGCTAAATGGTAATTTTAGCTCCACATTTAATGGGACTTGAACAAACACACTTCAATCATTCCATTGCTCTTCTGTCATCTCTCTCTCAACACTCTCTCCTCTCCCTACACTCTCACAATCTCTCTTCCTTACTCTTGATTTCTTTCTCTAGAAATCAAATACCCTTTCACTAAATCACTCCACCAAGTGTCCAAAACCCCAATCAAATTCAAGGAATAGAGGATTGAAGGAAAAACCTAGGGTTGCTCTACATGAAGAAAAAAAATTAGGTTTTTGGAACCCAATCTTCAAAATCTCAATCTAACCCCAAAATAAAGGTAATTTCTCCTCCCTGATCTTGGATTTAGTTTTCTCATAATTAGATTGAAATCTTATTATTGGATTTGAAGAATTGTTATTGAAGATCAAAATCCTAGGTTGGTAAATGATAAAAATTAGGGGAAATTTTCATGAAAGTTTGTATATGAGTGTGAATAACTTATAGATGGTGGAATTAGAATGCATATCCTTAGATTGAAAAAAAAAATAGGGTTTGTGCTAAATTAGGAAAAATTCATAAACCCTATAAATTTATATAATTTAATAATAAAATTGTTATTATTGTCTTAGGATAGACAATTGGAAACCAAGGAGGGATTACATTGGAATTGATTATGAAATTGAGAGTGAACACCCTCCCAAAAGGTGAGTGGATACATGATTATGATTATAGATAGGAAAATATTTTAAATTGATTTTATAAATGCCTTCTAAATTGGTTTTCAAATTTGTTTTATGATTGTGGAATGTCTCGAAGTAGATTTGGATTGAAATACACATCTGTATGTTTCGGATGGAAAATAATGTGTTGAAATTATCAATTTATGTTGAACATGATTTGAACTCATGGATTAAGAAATGGTTTGGATGGTTGTGGCACATTGATTATTTGTTGTGATGTTGTGAAATTGTGCTTTGTTAATGATAAATGACTATAGTCATTCTCTCCACAGAGCGACCCGACAGAGTGATGTGATTGGACGTTTATTTGGTTAAGAAGGTTGCTACGCTCGAGATGTGCCTTCGAAGTGCTCCTTTCGAACTAGCCTGATTGCACCCAAGGGAAGGCTGGATCCAAAACCAAGGTTAGGGTAAAATGTTTGTGATCAATAATAACGAAAACCCATAGTTGGTTCCACCACTGGTCAAGGCCAAGCCTTTGGTAGGAAGATTTTTGGCAACCTTATGACTTTTAGAAAATAAATTATGATAATTTAGATGTATATGACTTGTTCAATATGAATTGTCGGAATCTTGTTTAAATTTGATATTTGATGATTAACTCCGTTTCTTTATGGATTACAATTGTATAATTTTGAAATAATTATTTGACATATTCACGATCATCCCTCATTTATCTTCATAGCATGTTATACACTCACTGGATATAAATTATACTCACCCCTCCCTATTCTATTTTTCACAGAGGAAGTTTAGTGGATGCTCTTGGTCGTTTAAACCACTATCGAAGACTTGTTTTTGGTATAGATCTTATATTATTCTTTTGAGGTATCAATAATTAGATCCAAAGAGGACATTTTGGATAAAAACTTATTTAACTATGTATTTTTGGATTCGATTGGTTTTATTTACGCATAAACTAATATTGAGAAACTTAAATTTCTTTCGTTACGAAATTTTCTTGAGAATTGTTTGTTAGTTTTGTTCCTATCCCTTGAGTGGGAAATGTGTTCTGTTGGACGATATTGGTTAGCCAGAATGTCCTATGATTTTATAGAAATTGTGAATATCTTACGATACCTTACAACACGGGGTGAGATTCACATATATTTTAGAGTAACGCAACGATTGTTGCGTGTCAAGACCTACAAATCAGGACATGACACAAATGTGGACCTCATCATTCCCTAGTACCATGCCTTAGAAGCCGCGTCAGCTAGTCCAGTTACAACCTCTGTTACGAAGTCCTAGTTGGCCCCGACAGCATCATAGGCAACCTCAAATTTTTTGGCATTGATAATTTCCAAATATTCCAAATTTGTTGGCATCAGTGTTTCCGGGAAAAGCAAGGCAAAATTTATGTGAACCAATAGGGTAAAGAGTACCCACCACCTCTAAGAAACTTACACTTGGTACTTCCACAGAGCTACATCTGCTGAAGTCACAGCAGGTGTCTAATAGCGCTCCCATAGGCAGCAGCGCTTTCAGGTAACTTGACATTTGTTGTTGGAAAGCAGAGTAGATGGCTGCATAAGCCGGCTTTGGGAAGTGAAGGATCACCGTGCTGGAGTCAATTATAGATCCTGCACTTGAAATTATGCTTGGTGGTATGTTCAAATTTTGGTCACCTACACGGATGCCCACAATGTCTATCTTTTTTTTTTTTTCCTTTTTTTTTTGGAGGTGGGGGCAACGGTTTCAATCTCCCCATACGAAGCTTAGAAAGATCATTTGAGCCGGATGGGGTTGGGAGGCAATAGAAGAGAAAGCTACCATACTTCAGGGTAATTTGTGACACTAGGGACTCTACAGCCCAACCCAACCCAAGCAACCCACTTTTCTTCCAAAGAGCCCATAATTGTATTGGCCACAATCAAATAGGAAGCCATCATAATGCATCCAGTGTTGCTAGAGTTAGCCTTTCTTCGGCCAAAAAGCCTTTCGTGATTGAGATATCACCATATCCAACACCAGTGACACATATTTAAGATGCACAATCTATTTGAATGCGCCATGAACTTTGGGCCGAGGAACAAGAGACATTAGCAAAAGTTGTAGATGAAGAAGGGTTGAATATGGAGTCGTCTAGATCGTAACTTCGGCTCGTGCAGGACTCATATTGTTTGAATACGCCGTGAACATTGGGCTGAGGAACAAGAGACATTAGCATAAGTTGTAGATGAAGTTGGGTTGAATATGGGCTCGTCCAGATCATAACCTTGGCTCGTGTAGGGCTCATATTGGGTCCAGGGAAGATGTAACAACTCAGGATATTGAGAAGAAATAAATAGCTTGTAAGATCAACAAAGCATAGCGAGGTAGTTAGGTAGTTAGCAAGAATTAGTTAGAGGTAGTTAATGAAGCTGAGAAATTGCTATATGTACTGAAATAGCAAGAAGTACGATTCAGACTTGATTTTGGAAATGAATTGCCATTATGGTTTCTTCTCTCTCGTTTCTTCCTCTTTCCTCTGTCCTCTTCCTTTTCTGAACTAGCTGTTCTTCCTGTCTCTTAATCTTTCATTCTTCCTTTCTAATCCCAACTCAATTGTCCATTCTTAAACACTTGTCAGATTCTTCATAACTCAGCAACTTGTCAATAGCCATTCCTTCTTATCCATAAGTTTCCCAGCTTATAACAGAAGGTCACTTCCGGTGTCAAACTCAAGCGTCAGTTCTTTGACAGCTAAACCTATGCCCACGGCCATGATATAGTTGCTGGCATGATGTACTCAATATTGATATTTCCTGTGTTTAAAATGTTTCCTACTTTTAAAAAGTTTTAATATATTAAATTAATTAATATTTACATAAAAGTTGTTATATTTTTTATATTTACAAATTTTTATATATTTCATAAATTATTTATTTATTTATTTTAAATTTTAAATTTTTATATTATTTATTTTATAATTAATAATTAAATATTTGATCATTTTAGATTCTTAATATAAAATATGACTATGATATTATTTTTATGAAATAATCAATATTTGTATAAAAATTATTATATTTTTTATATTTACGTGTTTGATCATATTTTTGATTTTTTTTAATAAAGTATTATTTTCTTATATCATTTTGGATCTCTTTCATTTTTCTATTTTTGTTTCATGCAACCAATGTTTTTGGTATCACAGAAAAAAAAAAAAAAAAAAAAAAAAAAAAAAGAAAGAAAAAAAATGCGACCCCAATGTTTTTGGTATCAATTGATCGAACCAACTTTGCTGGGAAGCCGGTGGCAGAAGCTTGGAAATTACCCTATTTAATGGCCTATAGAATAAATTATCCTGGCCCAACCCACAACTTGACTTGAATGAGGATCTTTGTAAAGCCCATATGGCAGTATGGCCCATGTTTATGAACCCCTTTTAAATGCTTTTGCTTCGTGTGACCTGAAATCAAATAAAGTGTTAGTTATATTGGCACTTGTAAAATCCACAAAAGTAAAAGTTATATTTATTTCTCAGATATGAATCAGCATAACACATTATCCCACTGTCATCTCCTATCAGATGACTTAGACCGAGGTCACGTTTGGTTCACACTTAGAAATCGAAATAGAAATCGAAATAAAAAAACTCAGAAATCAGAATCGGAATCGAATTCCGATATAAACTGTTTGTTTCAAATTCTGGAATGAATTTGATTAACACCGTTGATGTTTAGTTTGTACATCTTTCGAAATGAAAATCATTTAATTGTCAATTTTGCTCTTAATAAAAAATATTTTAAAATTAATATTTTTAAAATTTTGTTTTAATTTCTAAAATTAAAATTAAAATTATAGTTTTAATAAAATTGAAAAAAAATAAAAATTGTAAAAATTTTAAGAAAAAAAAAATTTATTTACAATTTTTTAGACCATTTTCAATTTTAAATATTTTTTCCTTAGAGAAAACAATGAAAAAGAAATTTCATCAAAAGTTTTAGAAATTATAATTGTCAAATTTTTATATTAATTTTAATTTTTTTAATTTATAATATTTTTAGATAATTTAATTTATAATATTTTTAAATTATTTTCTATAATTTATCAAAAAAATTAATTTATAATATTTAATTTATCAAATTTTTTTTAAAATTATTAAATTAAAAAATTTGTTTAAATTTTTTTTGAATAAAAACTATTTTATTAAAAAAAAATTTGATTAAAAAATTTAATTTATAATATTTTAAAATTATTTTAATTAAATTTTTTGATAAAAAATAATATTTTTTAATTTTAAAAAATTTGAAATTTAATTTATAATATTTTTAAATTATTTTTTATTTTAAACCATCTTTTTTAAGAAAAAAATAAAAATGTTCAATTTTTTTTTCTTGAATTTCATCTATGAGTTTCACTTGAAACCCACCGATTTACTTGGCTTTCACAAAATCCATAATTTAAGGGTTTCATTCATATGCTTTTATTCTCATTCCATTATTCTAAACAACTTATATGGGTTTCATTCCAATTCCTGAAACCTATACTCTTTAACCAAACTCCCATATTACGAGCATAATGCATAACTCCCATGCTTCGAACTCGAAATTTGATTAAATAATCTAGTATTCTAGTCCATTAGACCGATTGTCCATTAGTATATTACTTTTTTCAAAAAACACTATCTGGAGTTATGGTTCAGCATGGCCACCTCAACAATTTCATGAATAATAGTTTGTGATATTTCGGATCTTTAAAAGGAAAATATCAAATAATAAAATAATTTATTTCACACTAAATCGACAGATTTGTGCTTTTAAAAAATACCTACAGAAAGTAGAGATGAATTTGGAGGAAATTCTGCTACTTTAGGATGACTTTTTCGGTTGAAAAAAGTTTGCTTCTAAGACCCATGTCACAAAATCTTAGAGACCAATAATTTTCTTTTCTCGCTATATTTAGAGACGAATAAGTTCAATCGTAGCCAAATTCATCTTTAATGTCCATCAAGAAGTTAGGGATGAAAGTTGAGGTACGGATACTTTAATTGCTAATTTTGGGTTGATTACAGGAATGAGTTTTAATTGAATTTTCTTAGTTGTTTTTTGATTTTATGGATGATTTATTATTTTATTTATTTTATTAGCGACGAATTTAAAAATGAATTTGATTCTGAAAATAGACACTAATTTAGTAATGATTTTTTTTTTTGGATAATTTATTCTTCTAAATTTATAAATCAGTGCAATCAAATTTATAAATTGCCAAAATTTATTTCTAAAAGCATAGAATATATATATTTATACACACAGTGTCAAATATATCTAGATATTTATAAGTGTCAAGTATCATAATAATGTCAAGGTAAAAGGGAGGCTGCTGAAAGAGTGACATATGGACGAGAAGTATCTACTGCAAGAGTTGGAGAAGGAGCAGAATAAGTAGGAAGAGGCAGCCATGGTGTCAAAGAATCAAAATTAATAAGTTGCTGAAATGCGAGAGACATCCGTTCGAGTGTCAGAGCCTCCCTACTGAATTATCTCGATCCAATCTCATTTCATTCATTTCTTGCTCCATCCGTTGCATTTTTTCCTTTGAGTGTCGTGCTCTGAGCCTGAATCGAAGGACACCACCTTAGGATCAACAAGAGGGGACTCGAAGGGTGAAGCTTTAGAGGGTCGAGCTAGGTTGTCAATGTACAAATGTGCCAAATTCCCTAAGCCCTTAATTGTATTGTTGTGAACACCGTCGCTGGCCTAAATCCATGCCCCCATATCATTCAACAGATGTAGGGGACCATCACCACTAGAATTCTTACTCTTGTGATCTCGATGCATCCTGATCTCGTCATGCTTTTCCCGTAAAAAAATAGTAAAAATCAATAGGAGATTGAGAATGAAAATAACAAACAGCTTATTTTAATTAATTTGTTCATGTTAATAAAAAAATCAGTCAAAAATCTGGCAGAGTTTTGGCAAACTCCGGCGCAATTTCCTGATGCATGGTATATTCATTTTATTCATCAAAACTCTGATCTTCTTCCATTAATATCTACATACATGCATTTCATACCAATCAATTTCTTTCATAACTCAAATTGATTATTTAATAGACAGAATTTAATTCATTACTAAATCAACACATAATTGAAGTCATTAATTCTACATCCACATTATTTTTCCAAGCATATTTCACATATATTTCACATTTCCATACACATCTCAAGTCTGTGGATACATATTCTTCATAATAATTGGTGCCATGGGTTCAAATTGACTATTCAATAACAAAAATTAATTCATTATTAATTCAACACATAATTGAAGTGATAATTTCTTCATACACATTATTTTTTATATACATTTCAAATTTCATAAATATTTCAAAATTCAAACACACATTAATTTATATTTTTAATACACATTTTTCCTACATGTACGTATTTTTCATGGAAACTATATGAACCCTAATTTGTACAACAATTTCTTCTTTTTTTTGTATTATACCAACCGATATCCGAAATCATACTCTGACTAATTTGATTCGGAATTTACAGTGGACCATTTAGGGGGTTACCCTCCTAACGTAATCTACTCTATGCCCAATTTGAGAGTCGAATTCGAAGTTTTGATTAAGAGATCTAATATCATATCCTACTAGACCAACTGACCGCTAGTATTTTGTACAGCAAATTTCAAGACAATAGACGCATACCATAATTTCTTAAAGTCTTTGGATCAAATGAAATCAACAATAATGGGAAAAAAATAAGTGAGGGAGGAGATAGATATGCTTGAGAGAGATACAGCAGTAGAAGAATTAAAATATTAGGGAAGGAAAAAGAGAGAGAAAAAAGGAGTGTGAAAATCAATTTTGTCTATAAATGGCTATGAATATAGAGAAGAAAATATGTTGTGGACCATCAGGTTGGTCTTTTAGGGTTGAATCATTGTTTTGTCACAAAATTCGTTCCTAAAACTGTCCCAAAAGTCATCCCTTAGTTTCCACTTTTGAGATGAAAGCTTTGTCGGACCTAAACTCATCGTTATTAGCGATACGTGGGAGAGATAGAAGAAAGACAATAGAATTTGAAAAGATAAAATTTTAAAACTCTCAAAAGAGAAATATCATTTTCAAAGAAAATATTATTTATCATGAATGCCAAAATAATGAAATACTATAAATATTTATGGGGAATGCAAACCTCATAAATTAGGAAACTATAAAAATAAAGAAACTAAAGAAATTAAAAAACTAATAAAATTAGGAAACTAGAAACTAGAAAAAATAGGAAATTAGGGAAATTAAGAAATTTTAAAAATTAGGAAATTATGGAAATTAGAAACTAATGGATTTCTTTCCTTTTTCTTGAGCCACCTGAATAATTTTTGGAAGTTTGTTCCACATCAGTCCCCCTTTCCTGAAAAGAACTCACCCTCGAATGATACCCTCAATGTCTGCATCTATATTCTCAACTCTCTTCTTTGGTTTTCTTTCCTAAAAACTTATATTGAGTATGATAAATATCAAAACAACTGTTATAATCAGATAATCATAGTCAACCTCAAATTCTTCTACCCCACCCACGTACTTGTTTGACTTAGAACGATAGTAAACTTTCCTATTTACTGGATCAATATTGAAATATTCAACTTCCGAATAAGAAATATCTACTTTATTTCTAATTATGTTCTGAATTGATTCTACGACGTTGCGAACTTCCACCGTACCACATGTAACATTTGGTAGCAAGGGGGTGAATGCTAAGCAATTATGAGATAATAATATCAAAATTTCATATAATAGATCTTCCAGATTTTTCAAAAAATTTGTTTTAGTCCAACCTGTGTCAAGCACCACCACTTTCTTCTGTGTCTCAGTCTTTAAAGAAATAATGGCATTTGCAAATTATAATGATTTTGGCAAGCCAATGTCCTCTGTACCATGCAATGAGTTTGAATCTGTATATATAATAAGACCACTGCTACGAGTTTGAAAGAGCACATTCCGTTGTGTATCATCTCGTTTAGGGATCAACAACACCTTTCTAACCATCAGGTTCTGTACATTTTCGTCTTCTCCATCTGACTCACAGATCCCTTCTTCCTCATCAACAGACTGTTCATCATCCTCCCTATCGTAGTCGGCAAGATAAACTTGACGACGTTGAGGGCAATTGTTAGACTTATGCCCAACTTTCCTGCACCTATAGCACTTATCTCTCATCAGCTTTGAATAAGGGTTGTTGTTGGTTGGTTCCTCCACATACTCATTCTCTGTCATATCTTTCTTCATAGGTTCAGAATTAGACCATATATTGACTCTTGGGTTTACCCTAGATGCCTCCCCAATAGGTTTATGGATACTTTCATTCCCGTAAAATTCCCTAGACTCCATTGATTCTGCTCTCTGGTCCATATTCTAGGCTTCGTTGAGGATTAGAATGATCTGATAGCCAATTTTATCAAGAATTGTAGGTTCCAATCCATGAATATATCTCGCTACCTTTTGACCTTCAATCTCCATTAAATTATTCCGTACCGATAGTCGTAAGAAATCTACCGTATATTCGTCATAGATTTTTGCCCCTGCACCAACGTCTGGTATTGATAAAATAAAAATTGATCATAATCTAGAGGAAGAAATCTAGCTATCAACATCTTCTTCATTTTTTGCCAAAGCCTCATTGGCTGTTTTCCCAAACGTCTTTATTGAATTTGAGTTTGTTCTCACCACGAATAAACTCCACATTTTAATCGATATGCCACCAACTTTACTTGCTTATTCTCTGGAATCTCTACGAACTCAAAAAACCTTTCGACCTCTGCTACCCAATCTAGGAAATCTTTAATATTTAGATTCCCATTGAATGAAAGAATGTCGACTTTCAATCAGAACTCTTCTTGTCGATATTGACGAGTTGCCATTGAATTAGGGTTATGATAAAAAAACTAAGCAACCTCCTCGTCTGAACAATTATCCTCGTCGGTCTGAACCCTACGAGATTGTTGTGGTAATAAGAGATTGAAGTGAGGTCCCTAAGCGATCCTCCTGACGCCACTTTCACCTCCTATACTGTCCTGATTTGATCATGACGTCTGCAATTCCGTTTTTGCCTGCTCTATTCATGATTATACCCGTTTCATTCAAACAAACAACGTTTGGATTATAGTCGTCACGGCTCGCAACTCTCTAAACACGTCAGAAAGAGTACTACCTTCACCGACTTGGTTGACCATCGCAAGGAAAAGTCTTGACTCTGATATCACCTAACGCGAGAGAGATAAAATAAAAACAATAGGGTTTGAAAAGAGAAAACTCTAAAACTCTCAAAAGAGAAATACCACTCTCAAAGAAAATATTATTAATCTTGAATGCCAAAATAATGAATAACTGTAAATATTTATAGGGAATACAAACTCTATAAATAAGAAAACTATAAAAATAAACAAACTAAAGAAATTAATAAACTAGCAAAATTAGGAAACTAGAAAGTAGAAAAATTAAGAAATTATGAAAATTAAAAAACTTTAAAAATTAGAAAATTATAGAAATTAGAAACTAATAGATCTATTTCCCTTTTCTTCAGCCACCTGAATAATTTTTGGAAATTTATCCCACATCAATTTTCTTGCTATTTGCAATGAATTTAAGGATGAACTACTTGGTGACTTGATTTCAAGCCACTGAGTTGGGTGTAGGGCTTTTACATGAATCGAGTCGAATTCAATTCGCTCGCTAGCCATTCCGTCGACGGCTCGACTCGACTCAATTTTGAACGAGATCGAGTTGAGTTCAAGTTAAATATATTATACAATCAAATCGAATTTGAATAATAGAATTTTAGATTTGAAAAGTTATCGAATATCTCGATAACCAATATTAATATATTATATATACAACAACAACATATACCTTAATCCCAAAATTTGAAATTGGTCGTTTAAGAGACAAATATAAGATGATTAAAAGAAAAAAACAGCACACACACACGCACACAAAAATCAAATACATTTTACAATACTAAAAGTGATGATTTAAGTTACTTTAATTCTTTTACGCAATTCATTTCTATCCAAAATCATCTCTACAGTTAATCTCTTAACTGTCATATCCTTACGAATACATTGCATCCACGTTTTTAATGGCCTATCTCGTCGTTTTACTAAATTTTCTATATTTAAATTCTCAATTCTCCTAACTGGTGCATCTTTAGGTTTTCATTGTATATGACTAAATCAGTTCAAACGATATTCTTGCATCTTATGCACAATTGAATTCACTCGTAATTTACTGCGTACCTCTTCATTTCTAATTCTATCTTTCTTAGTTTTACCACGCATCCACCTTAACATTCTCATCTCAGTTATAGCCATTTTTTATTTTTGTTTTTGTTTAATGGTCCAATATTCGGTGTCATATAACAATACAGGTCTTACTGTCGTTCTAATTAATATATTATATATATTATTATAATATAAAAAATTAAATAAATAGAATATATTAATATATTATATAAAAAAAGAGTTTTTGAGTCAAATTTGAGCAGTTGATTATACAATCAAATCGAAATTCGAGTCTTATCATTATTACTCATTGAGTTTGAGTTCGAGTTCTACTCGAGTTAAAAAAAAAAAAAAAAAACTTGAGTTTGACTTCAACTACAGGGATATTCGGGATCGACTCGACTTAACTCAAATACACCCGTAGTTGGGTGGGTGCTCATGCATTACTAGCTGTGAAGAATTTTTTGTCACTGACCTACCTGGCAAATTTGCAATGAGTTTATTCGCTAATTACAATGAAAATTTATTTTCATCATTACAAAAAAAATTTCTTTAATTTCCATGCCTAAAGCCATGTTTCTTTGTGGTGATTATAGTGATTCAAATAGGGAGATTTGTACATGAGTAGTAATTGGGATGTTCTTTAACGGAGGAAGTATTAATGGTAAAGTGAGGTTGAATTTATATTTTTAGCTGATAAATTATTTGGCTTAAAAGTTGTATAAAATGAAAATCAATAGAGATATAGCTCTTCCTTAGATATATAGCTTTAAATTTTCGGTGTTACACCACAAACAATCAAAATTTTCTCAATACCCTCACTATTAGAATAGAGGTTTTAATTATTATCTTTGGATAAATATGTGTGTGTGTGTGTAAGACACGTGCATTAACCTACAATCTACGTGTACTAGACAATCCCCCAAGTTTTTTAATTTAAGTTGTTAGCCGGTGCAAAAAAAGAGCAAGAAACCTTTTGCATTGCGAAAGTCAAGAATTTAATTTATGTATTCACCCTTAGGTAAATTTATTACAAGTAAATGTTTAAAATTTTCATTGTTAATTAATACATGTTAGATAAATTTATTGGTATATAAAAAAGTAATGGTTGAGATTCCAATGTTATAAAATAAAACATCACTGGAATACATAATTAGACTGCTACGTGAAAAAAACAATGATTATTTTGAGAACTTAAGAATTTTGTATTATATTGAGTGTGTTTTTACGTATCTGGTAGGTAGAACAAAAGAGAATTAGCTTAATTAAAGATTAACTTATGATAACCTTAGTTGAACTGTGGTTTATCCTAAATTTTGATATTAAAGTTTAGATTGTTGTTGTTGTAATCTTAGTTGAACTTGTTTTATAGTGTTAAAAAATAATAAGAATAAAAATAAGAAAAGAAAAGAAATCTTTCTTCTGGTGAGAGAGCTCAATTCATAGCTCCATACTCGAGCATCATTTTTTAACTTCGATCTGTTAAAAAGCAAATGAAGAAAAGAATGGTTCAAACACGAGTTGATCATTGCTTTAGGAAAAGAGCAAAGCTCAAGATTATCTAACACAATTTTCATTCATTCTTCATCTATTTTTCCCCCTACAAAGTTCAAGAAATACTCGATCAATTTGCAACAGTATAAGCAACATGGCACCCCCCTCCTTTTGTTACATACCCATTGCTCCATTTCAACCTTACTTTAAGTGCAGACAACATTTTGGACTAACTTCTCTTATGACCTTAGCTATACTTCAATCGCAAGCTCCAGCATCAAACCCTGGTCGGCCTCCTGCAACATCATAGACAACTTGGTACTTTTGTTGCTGATAATTTCCATGTATGGCAATCTGGTTGTCATCACTATTGCCGGTAAAAGCGAGGCAAAATAAGAAAGTTATTTTTGGTATGTACACAGTGCTATATCCACTAAGGTCATAACACGTGTCGAATATAGACACTAAGGCGGTGGCAATGTTGTCGGGTAATTTGACATTTGCTGTCCGAAAGTATTGACGTGGGACAGTATTTTACTAAAGTAAATATTTAAAATTTAAAAGAGGGGGTAATGAGAAGTTACCCACCACCCTTACTCTCCTCTATTTTTTTTCTATAGGACTCTTATGGGAGTGATAATTAAAATTAGAAAAACAAGAGTCTGTAGGGATGAGATACAATTATCATCTTGAGAAAAAATTTCATTAGAGAGAAAATTAATTATTGAGTAGAATAATTAATAGTGAGGGTTTTCCGATCATTCTAAAATCACCGGGTTAAAGGGTTGGAACATTATGGCATCGTGTTGATAATTCGTTATACGTGACTATCATCCCGACTTCGAGTAGTTCGTGTTTAGATTTTACGGTTCTGAAGATTTTCTGCATCACCGATTGAGATATATCATAAACTCATCTTTTTACGGTTCCAAAAATTTTATTTATTATTTTTGCTGCATATATAAGTCACGTTTTATCTAACATTGTTATCAGAATATGTTAGAAATATTTTAAAATAATTTTTCAGAATTAAATTTGGGTATAAATATATAAAGTATAAAATTTGGATTTCAGATCACGGATGACTTTTGTAAATCCAATTATACCACTGTATTACCCAAATCACGTAGAATACGAAAATAATTTTTTCGTAATTTTCTGAACACATTTAGCCCAAGAAAATTCCGATTGAAGCATTCGGCCGTGAATAGTGACCGAACCCTTCAATCCCAAATTTGACAAGTTTTAGGTCAAATCAGTGCATAAAATTGGTATATCCATGTTTGTCTATGCTAGATCTACATTTTGATATATATATATATTGTATATAATCTATACCGGAATGTGAGTTTTTCCGAAAATAGGTCGAAAAAACCCATTTGCAAACAGATTCGGGCGAAGACGAAGCCCAACAGTGGGGCACGCGCGCAACACGCGCGCAGAGGCACATTTGCGCACATGGCAGCGGGAGTGTGGCTCTCACGCACACGGAGGCGTGTGAGATGCCGGGTCCAGACCGGGTTTGGACAGACCGGGGTTTAGACCCAACCCGCGCTCGGGATCATGACCGGGTCCGGGTCCAGGTCCTGACCCGTGCCCGCGTCCGGATCCGACCCGGGGACGCGGGCTGCGCACGTGCAGGCTCGTCGCCTGCGCAAAGGGTGCGTGCCTGACCGCTGCGCGTCCTGCACGCGCCCAGGCACGTGAGGGTGAGTGGGATGCGCCGCCGGGGGTCTGGCGACGTGTGAACCCTCCCGGTGGCGCGTAGACTGTCATAAAATTGGATTTTTCTGATTTTTTAAGGGTTTTATGATGAAAAGTGACTAAATGTGGGTTTTTATGTACCGAATCTTATTCCAAATGGTGAGATGCAATTTTGGATTGTGGTGTATGGTATCCGTTGACTCATACGCTCGTCTTGGGATCTGTATTCGAGTCATCTTGGTTTTGGTGATTCGTAGGGTACATAAAATTGTGAATTAAGTATCAATTTGTCACTAATGTCTCTTTTTCTGTGTGATAGAGACATGGCTGCAACGAAAACTGTCATTCTAAATCTCGTAAAGAGAGACAAGCTGAACGGTGACAACTATGAAATTTGGTAACGGAAGGTTCAGTTTGTCTTCGAGGAGCAAAAACTTGGGAAAGTTCTTAAGAACGAGATGGTGGACCCCGGGAAGAGTACCACGGCACAAGCACGACGGGATCAGGAGGTGTATCATGTTTGGAAAAAGATGGATGGCCAAGCGAGGGTGATCCTTCTTAGTAGTATGCACAATGAGCTGATTCTGATTTACGAGCAGTATCCTACTACACAGTCGATCTAGCATGCTCTGAGAGAGCATTATGGCCCCCCTCAGCTCCTAAGTTGAGGATGCTAACCTATAATTCATCACTTACAAGAAGAGACACGATCATACCATGAAACAGCATTTAATGCATATGTCGAGTATGATCGCCTCTCTAAAGAATATAAGGGAGCCGATGTCTGATGAGCTTCAAGTACTGGGTGTGATCCAATCTTTGCCTGACTCCTGGGATGTGGTTAAGACCTATCTCATGCACACTGAGAGTATTCGTACTTTCATAGACATGAGTAGGCACTGTGAGCTCGAAGAGGAGCGTCAGGAGATAGCTAAGACTTCTTCTGCACATGCTAACATCGCGGAGTTGAGTAAGGGCTCCCGAGGGAAAAAGCGATAATGGCGCAAGCATGAGAAGAAACTCAAGGGCCAAGGGAAGAGGAAGTAACCTGCCATGACCGATGACAGAGGACAAAAGTGCAAGAAGAAGGAGCTCGATAAGAGTAAGGTCCAATGCTACGTGTGTGACAAAACTGGGCATTTCGCACGCGACTGTGGTGAGTGAAAGGTATGTCCTTCTTCTTTACATGGTTTGAGTTACGTGTCATCTAGTGTGATGCTTGGTAACTCTTCTCCTTTGTGGATTGTAGACTCAGGAGCAACGGACCATGTAGCTCACAATAGGAGCGCGTACGTGGAGTTCCGCCGTTTGAGTCCCCAGGCGAGGACGCTATACATGGGGAATGAAGCATTTATAGAAGTGAAAGGGATTGACACTTGTAAGCAATTGTTGCGAAGTGACCAAATCTTATATCTTCATGACGTTTTGTATGCTCCTGAGATTAGGCGGAATCTTGTATCTGTCCGATATTTGGATTTGCTAGGATATTCTGTATTGTTGGGAAACTCTAGAGTTTCCATTACATATGACAGTTCTTTAATTTGTTCCGTTTTGGTCTATGAGGGACTAGATGTACTGGATATGATTTTATTTTATGAGATTTATTCTTCTTCTACCATTGCTTTTGCATCTGATAGTGTAGTGGATGATGTGAATGTATGGTATAGTAGGTTTGGCCATATAGGGCAAGAGAGGATAGCCCGGTTAGCTACGAGTGTCTTGTTGGGCCCGCTAACCAAGATCCAGTTGCCTGTGTGTGAGTTTTGCCTTACGGGCAAAGTGACTAGAAAACCATTTGGGAAAGCAATGAGAGATAAGACTCCATCGTAATTGGTCTATTTCGACATTTGCGGATCCATGAATGTGAGAACCTGAAATGGAGCCACGTATTTTATTACGTTCATAGACGACTACACGCGTTTCGGTTACGTCTACCTGATTTCGCACAAGTCTGAGGCACTAGAGTGATTCAGGAGGTTTATCAGTGAGGTTGAAAATCAGCTAGACTTGAGGGTGAAAACTCTCAGAACCGATCGGGGGTGCAAGTATCTGTTTGAGCAATTCAAAGAGTTTTGTTTCGATAGAGGCATTACTAGACAGTTGACTATTTCTGCTACTCCTCAGCACAACAGAGTAGCCGAGAGAAGGAATAGGACTTTGTTAGAAATGGTGATGTCAATGATGGCGTAGGCCAACTTACCTATCTGCCATTAGGGGGATACATTGTTGACTGCAGCCTACGTCCTTAATCGTGTTCCAACGAAATCAGTAGTCAGCACCCCATACGAGCTTTGGACAGGGAGACAGCCTAACCTTAGTCACTTGAGGCCATGGGGTTGCGCCACGTATGTTCAGGATTTCTCGCATCAGTACGACAAGTTAGGTCCGTAAGAAAAGAAGTGTATCTTTATTAGATACTCTAAACAGTCCAAGGGACATGTGTTCCTATGAGGACATACGGATGACACTATTACTGAGATAGAGTCTCGTGATGTCACTTTTCTTGAGAGTGATTTCCCCAAGAGATGAGAAATCGATCGAGACTTCATATTCTATGAGATGGATGAGCCTAGTGGCTTAGCCAAACCTAGCAACGGGACTCAAGACCCTATTACGGATGTTGGTCCTAGTGGAAGCGGCCCATCCGAAGGTGTGATGGCTCTCTCTCCTCGTAGGAGTAGTCGGGGACTAGTGCCTCATCGCCGTTTCCCGATTGATGATGAGATCCTCATTGTGACTCTTGAAGACGATAAAGAGCCGAGAACTACACAGGAGGCTCTCAAGGGTTCAGCGAAGGACCAATGGTTACAGGTCATGCACGAGGAAATGGAATCAATGAGAGTCAATGAAGTCTGGGAGTTAGTTGACTTACCTGAGGAAAGAAAGGTTATTGGGAACAAGTGGGTTATCAAAATTAAAAGAAAGGCCGATGGATCGATTGAGAGGTACAATGCCCGTCTGGTAGCCAAGGGTTACACGTAGACTAAGGGCATTGACTACGATGAGACTTTCTCCCCAGTAGTCAAGTTTATTTCGATCCGTTTACTTTTGGCAATTGTCGCTAGTTTAGATCTAGAGTTACACCAGAAGGACGTTAAAACCACTTTCCTTAATGGCAACCTAGTGAGGAGATCTACATAGAACAGGCCTCTTGGTTCGTTCTAGTAGGTCAGGAAGATAAGGTCTGTCGACTTCGGAAGTCGATATACGGTCTAAAGTAGTCATCCAGGCAGTGGTACCTAAAATTTCACGAGGAGGTGATATCTTACGGTTTTACGATGGTTGAGAGGATCATTGTGTCTATCTGATCCGGTCCGATAACTCTTTTGTGATCCTGTCGTTGTATGTGGATAACATAATGTTGGCTGGGAACGACATTCAGTATTTAATGACCATCAAAGCGTGGTTGTCATCCAGTTTCAACATGAAAGACATGGGTGAAGCTGAGTTCATCCTCGGAGTTCAGATCCAGAGGGATTGCTCGAGAAAAACGTTGGCTCTTTCACAAGAGACCTATATTAGGAAAATTCTCGAACATTTTGGGCTGAGTGACTGTAATCCCATAGATACTCTGATCGCCAAAGGTGAAGGCCTGAGCCTGAAAATGTGTTTGAAAATTTAGGAAGAAGTAAGGGAAATGAGCAAAGTACCTTACTCCAGTGCAGTGGGAAGTTTAATGTACACAATGTTGTGTACTAGACCGGACATTTGTTATGCAGTTGGTCTGGTGAGCAGATATCAAGCAAATCCTGGAAGGGGTCACTGGAGAATAGTGAAAATGATTTTTGGATATCTAAAGAGAACTGCAGACTTCTCTTTGTGTTACGGGGGAGGCGATTTGCGCCTTGTGGCCTATTCAGACGCCGATTGGGGAGGCGATTTGGATAAGCACAAATCGACATTAGGTTTTGCTTTCTTGCTCAATGGCGGGGCCATCTCTTGGAGCAGTAAGAAGCAAACCTGCGTTGCTCTATCTATGATGGAGGCTGAGTTTGTGACATGCTCAGTTGTAGTTCAGAAGAGTGTTTGGCTTCGGAGACTACTGGATGACTTAGGGATTGTAATCGATAGTGGGAGGTCGGTAATGATTTATTGTGATAATCAGACCGCTATCGGTTACACTCAAGACTCTAAGTTTCATAGTAGGACCAAACATATTGATACTAGATACCATTACGTTAGAGACATCATTGAGAAGGGTGAAGTGACCGTCAAGTACATTTCGACACACAGCATGGTGGCTGACCCTTTCACCAAACTCATCACTAAAGACTCCTTTCTAGGGTATAGAGAGTCATTAGGTTTAGGTATCTTCTGACATTTCTCAGTTAAAACTTATTGATGACATTGATGTTTATTGATTTTTTATATATATGATTATAATGCATTATTCAGTCACTTTTGTGTTATATTTTTTATTTAATGCATTTGTTTTTATTGTTATATATATATTCTGTGATGTGATAATAGATATGTCAGGCAGGCGAGGTCAACTCTCTCACACGAGTAACCACTTCCAGCTCTGAGTGAGCGGGGATGAGACGACTTCTAACTATAAGAGGTTTTGAGAGTGACCCTGCTAGAACAAAAGTCACCCTGATACGTGTTCAGGATGAGGTCATATACGACATGACCAACATGGACGTACTCACATCCATGTTACCTGTGAGTAGGCAGGTTTGAGATTTCAGATATCACCTGCGATTTGTGATATTGTCTCTGAGATACTCTTTCTGAGATCTCTAGGTAAAGTCTTATGTGTAGACTGAGTCTCTATACTTGTACAGTGTTAGAGAAATCTGACATATGCCCTTTTGAGAGATAGGGAATAACACTGTGGTACGTGTTTCATACCGCATGTGAAAAGACAACTTGGGATAGTGGAAGCTATTTTATTTGAGACATGACTTGATATTTATCCCCGAGCCCCATTATGTGAGATCCGAAATCTATTGGATGGGATCTCTTGTACCCTTATTACTTTCGACTGTTTCTTGAGATTCTAATTTAGTGTTTGCTACTTTAGTCTGTTTACCGATGACCCGAAAAATAAATTAAGGTCTGAGGGACAGGTCTAGGAAAGCAGCTAAGTTGAAACCGATAGATTTGAGTTTGAGAAAAGGAAAACCAATTGACATTGCATCACTGTTTTGTATTCACCAACGGGTCTTTTATGTTCATCCATATAGGAATTAGAACATAATAGTGGATACATAGTCGAGCGATATCAAGAGATTACATTCGATGAGAAAAGTATCTCGATGGATGTAATTAGTTTTGGATTTGGGGTACAACAAATTTTCTTTTGATACTAATGGTGACTATTCAATCATCCTAACAAGTGTATCGAGAAGTCTTTGTTTGTAGGCGTACTCGCTAGTCGCACAACGTCCTACCCTGTATGAAAACTCTGTAGGGTGATATGGTGGATTGTATGAGTTGTGATCTTATGACGGAAGTAAAATACTCTCGTGTGCGAGGGAGAGATGTTGGTTGATGCCCACGTGGGGCAGTGTTTTACCAAAGTAAATATTTGAAATTTAAAAGAGGGATAATGGGTAGTTACCCACCAACCCCACTCTCTCATATTTTCTCTCTACAGGACTCCTATGGGAGTGGTAATTAAAATGGGTAAAACAAGAGTCTCATAGGGATGAGATACAATTACCATCTTGAGAAAAAATTTCATTAGCGAGAAAATTAATTGTTAAGTAGAATAATTAATAGTGAGAGTTTTCCGATTGTTCTAAAATTATCGGGTTAAAGGGTTGGAATATTGTGGCATCGTGTTGATAGTTCGTTATACGTGACTATCATCCCGACTTCGAGTGGTTCGTATTCAGAGTTTGTGATTCCGAAAATTTTCTGTATCACCAATTGAGATATATTGCGAACTCATCTTTTTACGGTTTCAAAAATTTTATTTATTATTTCCGTTGCGTGTATGAGTCACGTTTTATCTAACAGAAAGCAGAAAGCGGAGCGAAGGGCTGCATAAGCTGTCTTCATCAAGCGAGTGATGACCGTACCCGAGTCAATTATAGATCCTTGGCTTGAAAATAGGCTTTGTGATTACTTCAAATTTTGGCTACCTTCCCTAATGTCTACAATGTCGATGTAATAGTATGATGGGTGATGGACATTTTGTCCTAAGTTCGTGAATTTTATGGAATTAGGGTTTCCGCCGTTCGATCCAAAGCTTAAAAATCCGGTTGATCCAGATAAGGTTGGAAGGCAAAAGGAGAAGAAGCTACCATACTTTTGAACAGTTTGTGAAACTAGGGATTCTGAGGCCCAGCCCAACCCGAGCAACCTGGCCGTTCTCCCAAAGAGCCCATTATTGTAGTGACCACATCCAAAGAGGAAGCAATCCAGTGCATCCGCAGATGACAAAGTTAGCCTTTCTTTGGCTACAAAACCTTCAGTTATTGATCCATCGCCATATCGAACTCTATAAAAACATGTTGAACCTTAACAACCTATTTTGATATTTTGTGAGCATTGGGCGGAGGAGCAAGAGACGTTAGAGTACGATGATGATGAAGATGGATCAAATATGGGCTCTTGTTGATCATAACAGTGGCTCACACAAGGCATACATTGGGTCCAACTAAGGTCGCTTCCGGTGTCGAAGACAAGTGTGAGATCTTCCTTGGGTGTCCCAAGGACCACGATCACAACATAGTTGCCTGTACCGATTGGGCGGCCCGACTTTGTTGGAAGTGTAGTGGCTGAAGCTTGGCAAGCGTCGTGGCCCAAGTTTTTGGTCTAGCCTAGAGTTAATCCACTTGACTGAAAACTGATCTTGGATGAGGATTTGTGTAAGATCTTGAACTTGGGTCTTGTGTTGGTCCAGATAAGAGCAAGGCCCATACCTGTGAACCACTTTCAAATGCTTTCCATTTGTGTGGCCTGAAATCAAAAATCAGCAACAAGTACTAGTGTTTTTAATTGTCAAGCCATTCCAAAATCAGCCCATTAGTGGTTGTGGTAGCTGTTTTATTTTATTTTATTTTATTTTATTTTTTTTTGATATAAGAAAATAAAAGAGAAATCAAATCGACAGAATGAGAATAGAAATAGAGAGACTCTAAAGCCATCCCTGAGGAACGTGATACACTTCTATCCATTCTTGAAATCTAGGTTCTTTATGTTGGTAACATGGGAGAATTTTAAATATTTTTTAGGCAATCAATATAAAAATTAAAATCTATATCATTGCTAAATTCGTATATTTATGAGTTATTTATTATAGGTGGTCAATGAGTTTACTGGTGCCTATTTAAAAAGGGTAAAGATTTCTAATGTTACAATAAAAAAAAAAATGCACACCAAAAATTTCAATGTAAAAAGTAGAAATTTTGCCCCAAAAAGTAAGAGAAGCAAAGTTCTTCAATTTATGATCTTTTGCTATAATGCATAGGCCTTCCGGCGATATGATATCAAGTGTGGAGTAATAACAAACTTCTAAATTTCCCAATTCATATGTGAGAGAGAGAGAGAGAGAGAGAGAGAGAGAGAGAGAGAGAGAGAGGGAGATACCTCTTTGTGGATTGCCTGCAAACATTTGATGGGAGTAAAGAGCTGGTTCGAACAATATGTGTATAATTAAGGTTAATGCTTACTGCAGTCCCTCTTTCCTCATAGGCATATACCAAGTCTGAGGACAAGAGAAATAGGAAAACTAAGCACCAAAAGAATATGGAGGAAGAGGAAGTTGCTATTGACCCTCCCATCTCTCACAATCCTCTCGTTTCAAAGAAGCCTCTGCTACTTGAACTGACCAGCATTGCCACAATAAATAATAATGGAAACAATTTTACCACTACATTTTAACATAGTAATTAAAAACATAGTAATTATGGAAACAATTTTAGAAAAAAATCTCTATTACAAAAAATAACAAATAGAACAACCAAAAAATAGCAAATCAATTAATATTAAATAATGGGCCTTTTTTCTTCTTTGGGGTAAATTTTTGGATTATTCAATCATGGAACAAATAAGGACAACAAGAAAGCAACTTGGCTAGGTTTGTCCTTAATAATTGTGACCCATGGCCATTTGAAACCAGTAAACCAACTCACGGAAAGTTGATGAAAGTGAGTGAGAGTGTTAAATCTTTTAATCAAATATTAAATTCAAAACTTAAAAGTAAAAATAAAATTACATTGGAAGAACTTTCTCTAATTTAAATTTGATAACGTGTGAACTGAATTATTAAAATATGACTCTAATCTTAATTGATCGAAAAAAAAATAATAAAATAAAATAAAATAAAAATTTATGTCAACCAAGCATTTTCTAATAAAAACCACAACCAGAATTCGCCCCACCGAGATGATTTGTCCCTTGGTCTTCACTTCCTGGTTTTAAATGATTGGAAACAAATTTATTTTTCTAATTTTAAAATTTTACTTTTTGCCATGACCTTCAGCCGAATATGGTGTGCTTAAAAATTTCAGTATTGTTATTAAGAGAAATTATATTTTTTAATAAATTTGTATATGAAAAAATATTATATATTGAAATCAAATCAATTATTTAATAACATTTGCAACATAATACTAAAACTATGTTTAAATATTTTTAATATTATAAATTTTTGGTCTAGTAACTGAGTATTGGTACCTCTTAATCAAAATTTTATATTGAGAGAAGACAGTCACAGGAGAATCTTGTCTTTTAAGAATTCAATTTAATTCGAATCGAATTGAGTTAAAATCAATATAATCATTAAATAATGATAGTTTATTTAAAAAAAATAAATAAATTTATCACATCATCACTTCTTGAGAAAAAAATAGTGTATATATAAGATAAAATAGTAAAAACAATTAAAAATTATTTGTTCTCTTGTTAAAATCAAAAGTTTTTTTTTTTTTTCCTTTTCCCGCTGACAGGGTTTACAAATGGTAAATAAGAATTAATATGTTAATATAAAACTATTCTTAAAAGAATTGTCTTGCAACTTTAATCCCGGCCATACATGTTCACTAAAATTAATTATATATAATAACTTAATTTAAATGGGCGATTTTTTTTTAGTAAATCACGATATATTTACATCCACAATTTGGATATTGTTTGGCGTCGGATTTTCTCGATGGAAAACATTTTGTACTTTAAAAAATTATCATGCTATTATGTATTGTTATTCAAGTTTTTTAATAAATTTAGAAATTATACACTACTAGTCCAATCTCTTTGATATTCATGTCCATGAGAACAGAGATCGTTGTGGTACTTTAATGGCAATTCATCATTTTATCAGCTCATCTCATAAAAAATGACAGTTATCAGGTGATAATTTAATAATTATAAAATTTATGGATATCAATACTCACGAAAATTATAGAAATTCTTTAAAATTGATTGTTTTGGAATTGGAAAACAAGTTTTTTTTTTTTAATCTATTATTGGAGTGGTGGCTCTTTTACAAGTATTACGACATGGCTCCATAACATGGTGGATACATAATACAAATTACCCTCCATTATTAAAAATATTTTAGATTTTATCCCATAATTAAAAATTTTACTTAAGTTGGTATATAATAAATATAAACAAGATAAATGCACTATTCAGACGAATAAAAACTATCTGCAAAATCCACTAAAATCGACGACAAAACCTTCACTGACAGTGGGCCCTTAGTTGGCCATATACTAGTTGGGATAGATATATCCCAACTGTTTTGATCACCGTTGGAGTATGTCCTAGATCTATACTAACAGATAGAAAAGCGTTAGTAAAAATTATTATTTTTTATCGTCGATTGTCATATGTGTTAGGAAAATTACTGACTTTTATCGTCGGTTTGAAAAAAGTTAGAAAAGTTATTTCCTTTTATGGTCAGTTATATGTTAAGAGTGCTAGGAAATGTTACTGTCTCTTTTATCGTCAGTTACCACAACTGTTAAGAAATATTACTACCTATTATCATCAGTTACCACAAGTGTTAAGAAATGTTACTGTCTTTTATCGTGGGTTATAAAAGCATTTATATGTATTAAGAAAAGTTATTGTATTTTATCATCAGTTAGCATAATATTAGAAAAAATTTCTACTTTTTATTGTCAATTTGAAAAACATTAGTAAAAGTCATCGTCAATTATCACATGTTAGGAAATATTATTATCTTTTATCATCGGTTACTATTTGATTATCATGTGTTAGAAAATATAATTACCTGATCACTACCTTTTATCGTTGGTTACTACATGTATTAGGAAATATTACTACCTGATTATTACCTTCTATTGTCAATTATTACATGTTAGGAATTGTTAGAAAATGTTATCCATATATTATTAGTTACCATATATGTTAGGAAATTATCATCAGTTACTTAGATAAAAGTAACTTGCTTTGCGGTCTACCGTGCTTGCACACACGATCTACTGTGAGCGCTCGTGATCTATCATTCAATCATAATGCATGATCGTTTTTTTATTACAATATAAGTTCACCATTAATATACTATTTACCATCATTACAAATATTACATTACAACCCAAGATAACAACTCAAAGATAAGCATTGTACAATGCAAGATATTAATGATAATAAATAAATAAAATTATTCTTCTTGTGACTCAAAAATACAAGACATACTATAGGAAAAGTATGTGTTTTTTGGTCAAATCACAAGGGGAAAAGGGAAAAGTATAATTTATCCCATTTTTATTTTTAAACATGGAGTAACATCTTGGATGGTTGGACTTCTTTAGACCGACTTGGATGTTCATCTGTCATTTAATTTGTCCCATAGGAAAAAAATTAAAATCTTTCAAATACCCAGTACGAATAGAGTGATGAAACTTTACAAAATCATTCTGAATATATATTATAGAGGGTTTTAGTGAGCTTGAATGAGAGTTTTGGACAGGTTTGAATGTAGAAAATATAGTATAGATTTTGTTGAGTGAGAGCTTTGGTTGAAAGTATATTTGATTAAGTATGAGTTTTCTATGAATTATGAATTATGGGGAATGAAAAATGAGGCTATATGTTTGGCTGAGCTAAAACTTTCGATTGATTTTGAGAGATTTAATGGAAGGAGATGAGAGCTTTCGAGGGAATGAAAGATCTTTGATAGACTGCCTTATTTTCACAATCAAATTTTCAAAATCTGTCATTTTTTAAAAATTTGTCTCTCTACAAATTTTTCCGTCATTTTGGACGGATTTGTCGAAACTCTCAAAATTAATATTGATTCCTCAAATGCAAACAAACTAGTAGCAATAGTGGTATCAGGTCAAATCCCACGAGAACTAATTAACTTATTTTCTTAGTTAATGTCAAATTAAAAATAGGAGATTTATCAAATAAATTCTTAAATCGAAAATTAATAGCCAAAAATTAAGAGACAAATCAACAATACAAAATTACTAAAAATTGAAAAAGAAATTCAATCTACAAAGTTTTGATCCAAGGGTCACACGTTTGATTGTTTCACTGATCATAAATTGAAAAATGATTATTTTGCAATTCAAACATTTAACCTTAGATTTATTAAAATAGTCATAATAAATCTTATATTTTTCTAAATTAATTGACCAAATCTAACATCCAATTAAATTTATCATTAATCTACTGAACATCGCGTTCCATATCAATATATTGATAATATTAAATTCTGTAAAAACAGTTAAACCAAAATACAAATAATTGGAATAGTAGCAATTTTTCAATTTTGTTCCATCGATTCCCTAAATTAAACATGAATATCGGTAAAAAACCCATAAACACAATTAACTTATTTGCTACTTGTACAATTCATTCATAACAATTACAGATTACTGAAATCTTGGATAGTAATAGAATGAATAATATTGAATTAAATTATCAAATTAACCAATATTAACTTTCATATAAATAAAATCAAGAACCAATGAATACTTGAATTAAAAGGGCAAAAAATTAAATTATGCACATGACCTCACAGTAAGGACAATAGAATGAAAATTTTCCTTGAATCAGAAAAAAGAAATTAGCCACTCATGGTGGTAACCATCCTCTCTTGAGTCATCAACAATAAAAAAAACTATAAAAAGTGTTTCTTTAAGGAAAAGAAAAAAAAAATGTAAATGAAAACCGAATAAGGCAGTAGCCGTCCAAGCTTCTTTCCTGAATGAACAGTGGGGTGAAGTGCTCCTACCCCTTTTTTTTTGTCTTCTAGGCCAACCTGGAGTCTCTCCAAGAGATAACAACTACTCCTCCAAATTAGGTAAAAATTCAAATTTTTTACTCCTGCTAAAAAAAACAATTTTTACTTAGAAGAAAAAAAAAACTCTACTAAAATTAACTAAAACTCAAGCTTCTTCTTTCTTTCATAGACCCAATTTGATGTCTTGAACCATTTGGTTCCAAATTGTCTCCTTAAACCCACAAACAATATTCATGTTATGATGGTCCAAGTCTAAGACCCTCAAATTAACAGCCAAATGTGTGATCAATGATCCAAGAATTAATGGTCTAGCAAAAGAGGTTAGAACACTTTGAATTTGGATAGCAGCCAATAACCAAAATTAACCTTCTGATTTTGGGTCATAGACCATAAGAAAAACAATTCTAGTGTAGTGCAAATGGCGGAGCTAGCCTTTCTCCCAGAAAAACTAAAAATAAAAAATCTTTGTATAATTTGCAATGCATGATGCTTAAGATATTGACTCTTTGAATGACTAGGATTAAAATGATAAGGGTCATATGTCATTTTCGACCAAATACTTGAGTAATATGAATTGAAATGAGGTGTGTAATAAAAAACAGAAGAATAACAAGTAGAGGATTGAGAAATAGGTGCATCCACAAACCCTAAGGCTTTATTAAATTATGTCAAAGAGAAATGAATTACACGATTCATCAATCTGAATTCAATGACTCCTGGGGTGTCTATTGTCTACTGTGAAGTAATGTCAAACTCAAAGGTAGTGTAGAACTCATATGTGAGTTCTCTAAACGTAGGGCATGACAAATTCATGTGATTACTCCAACCAATTGCCAATAAAAATCCATTGATTCTATCAAGCATTCTAAGTGACTCTAGCATAGCAACATAAAAATACTTGCAAGAAATAATAGGCCTAGTGGAGATATCAGAATACTTTATTTATATTCTGCAAAGTTGATACAATAGGGCAAGAGGAAGGATCATCTTTCTCTTTGCAACTCGAGACCGTGACTTATATTTTCTTGAAGTGGATGACATCTGCTAGTCTGTGAGTGGTGACTCTTCAGGTTTTATTAAAGGGGAAGGAGTTTCGCTTATAGTGCTAACACTCGAAGATGCTGCAGTCGACCGTGGGAGTAGCATGCGAGGCTTTTTCTATGGATCCTTCGGTTCAAGCATTCGCACCTGAGGCCCAGTACATAATTCTCGCTGCTGTGAAAAAGCCGTAGGGGTTAGTGGAGATGAATGCATGGAGGAAGTCATGGATAGAGAAGGTTGATCCTTAGATGAAAGTGATATTGGGTCTCCATAGGGGTTCGCGATTCTTGTTCACTGGGATAGAACTTCAGGTGGTGATAAAACAAGCTATCGATCTCAAAATCCACACCTGTGCTTAGCAACTCTTTTCTTCCACATTGATGGAATTAGGCTTTGATAAAATTGGGAATGTTGAAATAGGCCTAGGGTTTTGAAAAATAAATAGAGGTGACTAGGGACTCAATCGAAAGAGAAGCTAGGGTTTTCAATCAAAACGGAACCTAGGATTGATGATGGAGAGGGCTTCAATCAATGATGGGTCTTCAATCGATGAAGATGATTTGTGGGGGTAGGGCGATCTACGAAGAGGTTTTAGAAAAATCGCAAAGGGAGATGCGATCGAATGGGGGATAAAACTTCGATTAGGAAGCCTTCAATCGATGATGATAGAAGATGATGGTCGATGATGGTAATGATTGAAGAGGGTCTTCGGTCGACTAAGGTTTGCGATCGAAAAAAGAATGGTTTGGGATTGGGAAGCCTTCAATCAATGATGGGTCTTCAATCAAAAGGGCCATCGATGATGGAGAGGCTGTCGATTTGTGATGGTGATGATTGATGAAGAAGATTCATGAGGGGAGTGGTCTGCGAAGAGGTTGAACTAGAGTGATGATTGACAAACCGAAGGAGATAATCGATGATGGAGAGGCCGTTGATTGAACCAAAGGAGATGATTGATGATGGAGACTCGATTGAACCGAATGAGATGATTGAGGATTGATGATCATAGAGAAATCGCAAAGGGAAAGGGGAGTTGTGAAGATGATAGAGGTACTCTATCTCTTCTTTCTCGTCCCCTTTTTTTCTCTCTTCTTTTTTTTTTTAATACCTAAAACCGCATGATCATACCTAAAATGAAAGACTGCTTCTGTCCAATGCGAACTCCACTTTCTGAAAACTGCAAGATCATGCCTCAAAGGAGAGACTACTTCTGTCCAATTTCTCAATTGCTCTGTCTACCTCTTGACTTGGATAATTGTGGCTCTTAAAATTTTCCATCTTAGGAACCTACAAAAAATAAAATTTTAAAAAAAATAACAAATGACACTAGTCAAAATACCCAAAATTAAATAAGAAATCTACTATCAATTAAATCAAATTCTTAGAAAATTTTTGGGTCGCCTCCCAACAATGGCAATTGTTTAACGTTGTTATGCTCGACAGTCTTCATTGGTGATTCAGTTAGAAGAATAATCTGGAAGTTTTAATGCAATGTCCAACATTGTAGAAATCTCCATATCATCATGAAATATCTTCAACCTATGTCCATTCACCTTAAAGATCTTATTTGTGTCGAGACTTTTAATTTCCACTACACTATGGGGAAAAACATTAGTTATAATAAATGGACCAACCTAATAAGAACGTAACTTATCCGACATAAATTTGAGTTGAGAATTGTACAAAAGTACCTTTTGCCCAACCTCAAACTATTTCCTTAAGATTAAACCATCATGAAACGACTTGGCTTTTTCCTTATAAATTCTCGAGTTCTCATAGGCCTCCAATCTCAACTCTTCTAACTCTTGCAATTGCAATTTCCTTAACTCACCGACTTCATCCATATTCATATTGCAACGTTTGATCGTCCAATACACCTTATGCTGAATTTCCACCGGTAAATGACAAGATTTGCTAAAAACTAGCCTATAGGGGGACATCCCTATTGGTGTTTTGAACGCTGTCCGATAAGCCCATAACGCATCATCTAGACATAAACTCCAATTAATTCACCCTGGGTTGACTGTCTTCTCCAAGATGGATTTAACCTCCCGATTGAAAACTTTGGCTTATCCATTTGTCTGAGGATGATATGCCGTAGCGACCCGGTGATGTACCCCATACTTTTTCATCAACGTTTCGACTGCTCGATTGCAAAATGGCTCCCTTGATCACTTATGATAGCTCTAGGAATCTCAAATCTGCTAAAAATATTAGACTTGATAAAACCTACAATAAATTTAGAATCGTCAGTCTTGGTGGCTTTTGCTTCCACCCATTTTGACATATAATCAACTGCCAAGAGTATGTAAGTACATCCACAAGATGAAGGGAATGAACCCATAAAATCAATACCTCATATATCAAATATTTCACAAACAATGATAGGAGTTTGGGGCATCACATTTCTATAGAACAAATTACCTATTCTCTGATATCTATCGCAGCTCTTACAAAACAAGTAGGTTAAACAAAGTTTCTCAATACAACCCACTATCCAAAACTTTCTTAGCAGTTCTCTTTAGCCCAAAATGTCCTCCACAAGCATAACTATGACAAAATGCTAAAATGAATTTATGTTTATTTTTTGGGACACACCTCCTAATTTTTTGGTCAGAGCAAAATTTTCACCAATAAGGCTCATCCCACACATAATATTTTGCCTCATATCGAATTTTTTCCTTTCTTGACTTACTAAGGTGATTAGGCAAAATACAAGTGACCAAATAATTTACAATATCTGTATACCAAGGGATAGTACCTTTTAAGTGATACAACTGCTCATCAGGAAAAATCTCAAAAATAGGTAATGGTTCTTTCTCCTTCACTAGCCTGCTTAGATGATCAACTACCAAGTTTTTGGCTCCTTTTTTATCCTTGATTTCCAAATCAAACTCTTGTAGCAAGAGTATCCAAGTTATCAACCTTGGTTTCGATTCCTTTTTTACCAATAGATATTTCAAAGTTACATGATCCGAATACATAATCACTTTAGAACAAGTAAATATGATCTGAATTTATCTAAAGTAAAACCAATTGCTAAGAACTCCTTTTCGGTGGTAGTGTAGTTGCATTGAGTAGTATGCAATGTCCTTGAAGTATAGTAAATGACGTGGCTCTTCTTATCAACCCGCTGGCCTAGACCGACTCTTACAACAAAATTGCTTGCATCGCATATAATTTCAAAAGGCAAATCCTAGTCATGTGGTTGAATGATTGGTGTAGTAGTCAACAAGTTTTTGTGCTTATCCAATGCTTCCTTGAATTTTTCCCCAAATTCGAAAGGTACATTCTTTTGAAGCAACTTGGATAATGGCGATGCAATTTTTGAGAAATTGATAGGACAAAAATTAGTGTAATAATTATGGTTTATTTTGTTCTATTTTTAAATAAATATTATACTAATTATTGTATTTTATGGTCATTGATATAATAGGAATGATGGAGAATACTTTTGAAGAAAAAGAAAAGAAAATGAGTCAAAATTTGAAACTTTGAAAATTTTTAAAATCATTGATTTATTCCTAATATTTAGGGATAAATTTTAGAAATTTAACTTTCAAAGACTTTTATCTTTTAGGAAATTTTCCTTCCTGAAAATAGGGTTACTACTCCTATTTATAGAGTGCTTCAGTGTGCAATTAAGAGAGAGAACAGTGGAACCGCCCTAGGGGCCAGCACCCCACGTCTAGCAAGCAATTCTAGAGTTTATTTAGGTTTTATTTTTTTTTTCTTCTCTTGGACGGCAGCTACAGGAGGTACTTTATTCTTCTTCATTCACGGAAGGCTGCGACTCTTTTTATTCATTCCAAGTATTGTAGCACTTTATTTTATTTTAGTAAAACTTTTGTGAGTTTTCTTTTTCCAATGTTTTTGTTCTAATTTATTTTTTTAGTTGAAAAATTATTGAAATCTTGATTTTCAATGATTGTGAGATTTAATTGGATTTATTAAATCAATATCTCATAGATATTTATTTGATTCCTATAGTTTATGCATCATGATTTTCTAGAATTTGTTAAATAGTGGCCAATATTTAATAGTTTTAGAATAATCTACAACTAATTAAAACAGTAAATTCTTAATTGTTTGTTAGTTTTAATAAAGTGGTAAATGACATTCGTGTCATGAGAATAACATTCGTGTCATGGGATTAAATAATCTAATTTAAATGATCCTGCTATGTGTTTGTTAATTAGAATTTGGCATCTCTAAATCTTAATACTGTTGAGACTTTCAATTCTAAGAGTTTCTCTAGGGTTAACTCTCGAATAGGTTAATAATTAACAAGTTTCTCTTAATTATCGATGAAATAAGGATAGATTGGTCATTGAGCATTTATCGACGGCTATAACCAATATATTTATGAGTGTTGAAATTTTTAAATATATCGATGATCAATCACATGAAATCAAGGTAGATATAATTCGTTTGACTAGAAAATTTGATTCATTATTAGTTTTTTTTTCTTTTATTTTTGAATTCTTTATTTTTGATTAATTAGTTTAGTTAATTTTCCAAACCCCCATATTTTTATTTTTATTTTTATTTTTATTTCCTTAAAAGAAATAAATCCACCGTTCCTTGTGGAGATGACCCTATTCACTCTATATTAGTATTTTGTGAAATAGGTATTTTATTTTTAATTGTTTGATGACACACCAAATTTTGGCGCTATTGCCAGGGATCGGTATTAAGTGATTTATTTTTTTAAAATTTTTGTTTTCTTTTTATTTTCAAAACTAATCGTTGCAGTGAAGTTGTCGAAATTTGATGGTGACATAGAAGAGAAGGACTTTAAAGACTAAAATATGGCCACACAAAAGACTTTAAGGGATTTGTTATTTCCTGATTTTAATGAATATACCTTTTGTAGTAGTTTTCCTAATATTGAGATTTCTCGACAATTTAGAATATGGCAAGATGTTCCAAAGATGGTCAATAAGGTAAGTGATTTTTCCTTTTGTCAAGAATTGAAAGAACTAATTTCTATTATGCGTAATTTTATTGTAGGAAAAACACAACTAGTACAAACTTGTGAAATTTATTTATAGATGGATCATCCAACCGATAAGTGTCTCATTTTTTATGATGATCCATATTTGAATATCTATAACCAAGGATGGTTTAATGAACCAAATTTCGGTTATGAAAATTGGCAACAAGAGTTCCCATGACATCCACAAAACCGATCTCAATTTCAGTCTTAACAACTTTATTTAAATCAATGTACGTCTCTAGAAGAGAATGCTGAAGTTTGGCTAATAGCACTTTGTTAATTCAACAGGAAAGCCAACGATTTCAACAAGAGACAAGAGCCAGCATCCAAAATTTGGAAAATCAGGTATCACAATTGATGGCAACTATGAGTCGAGTGGAAAAATCATCAATAGAAGTGGAAGACAGTTCATGAAAAGCTAAATAAGAGATGGAAATCGAGCAAATAAAGAAATCATCAACAACAAATGAATCCACCAAGGAGGTAAGTAACGAGCCCGATATTTTTAAGACAAAAATTTTGATTTTACCACATTTCCCGGACAGGTTTGCACAATTCAAAAAAAGAGGAGGAATTAAAAGAGATTTTTGAATCTTCTCCAAAAGAATGATTCAACATACCTCTCTTAGAAGCAATAAAGCAAGTGTCAGAACTATTCATGAAAGAAGTTAAGACAAAAATCGATGCGAATTTGGGTATTTTAACTATTGAATTTGATAGTAAAGTTGCTACTTTTAATATTTTTGATGTCTTGAAGTATTCAAATGATTTTAAATCTATTTTTCATGATAGCACGGTAGATTTCATTGTTCATGATAATTTTGTGGAAGATAAATTAGATTTTATATTTAAGGAAAACGTGATAGATGAGGTTGTCCAATGGGACAAATTTCTTGATGACAAACTCCTACATTGGAAACAATTCATGGTAGACCATAAAATCCTTCGCTTCAATTCAAAATTGAAGTTCATGCCAAGAAAGTTGAAGTCAAAATGGACCGGACCGATCTTTGAACGAGATTGAAACGAGGAGACAATGTCGAGCCAAAGACATTAAACAAAGAGGCTTGTTGGGAGGTAATCCAATATTTTCTTTTATGATTTTTATTTCATATTTATTTGGTTTGATTTAGGTTTGATTTTGATTTTTTAGGGTGAATAAATGTTGAAAATTTTATAACCAGAAGTGCTCTACTATTAAGGTGTGCCCACACCTTAACAAGCCTTTAATACTGTCCAATTTTACTAATTTGTACATAAGTTAGGGCGTACCCATGCCCTAAGAAGGGATCCATTGCTGCCACCATAATATTTTTTCGTGATTTGTTGGATTTGACCCTCCATTCACCACTCCACCCTAGGGCAGTCTTGTTCTCACTTTTTTTTTTTTGCTTTTATTTGAGATAATGGTTATTTATTTTTTATTTTTATATTTTTTCTCTCTCATTTGGCATACATTGGGGACAATGTATGATTTAGTTGTGGGGGATATTTCATGTTTTTGTTTTTAGTTTGTTTGTTTTCCTACAATATATTAAGTTTTGTTTCATTTTATTTAATCAAAAAAAAGAGAAAAATAAAAAAATTTTGAACTTTCTAAATTGATGCGTGTTGTTTGATTGGCTAGAAATCTATGAAAAAATAATTCGTATTAATGGTTTTTGTGTTTGTAATGACCGTTAATATCTTTAATAGTTTTCTTTAAATGATGAACATGCAAGATTTGACACAAACCTCGTTTAAAAGTGAGGTTTTGAGTCTAAAATGAGCAAATTCATTTTTTGTGTTCGGAATTTCTTTTCTTCTTGAGTGAATGTCACACTTGGATTGAACATTCTACAACTTACAATATTATACATTTCGAGATCACATTTAGGGTTTTATGCATTGAAATGACAAAGGTACCTAGGTTTTACCCCCTTTTAAGTTTCGTAAAAATCTCTACCTTAATTTATAATCCACTTAGTAAACCAATTTGAGCCTAAAACCTTTTCTTTCTTCAAAAACCCTTCAATATAACACTATAACCCTATTTTGGCTTGCATTTCAACCCTTATACTAAAGATTTATATAATTAATTGCATGATATTAGTTATATGACTGTCTCATGAGATATGTATTTATTAGAGTTTTGATGATGATATTTGCTACATATGAAAATTGAAGAAAAAAGTTTGATTTTGTCTATCTTTTGTGCTGAAAAGTTTTTCATGAAAAAAAAGAGAGGAAAAAAAGAAAAAAATAAAAGAGAAAAGAAGCAGCAGCGAAAAAAAAAAGAGAAGAGAAAAAAAAGAAAAAAGAAAAAAAATGTTGCATTTTTTAGAATTTCAATTCAGTCATGGATCATAGAGAAAAAGTTTGACATATTTATGTGATTTTGAATGTTGGCTATATTAAGTAAATGTGGATAATAAGATCATTCATAATTGGTGTGCTATTTGTGCGGGGCAAATGTGTTATCGTAAAAAAATTATGTGGTTAGTTGCATATTTTCTTTGGTATATTTTAAACCCTTAATATACCCCCTTTATCTTATCCTTAACTTTAACTCCATTACAACCAAATGAAAGATCTTTAGATTGGTATATGGAATTCAAATTTATAAGTGGTGGAGATTTGATATTTTTGGAAGCATATGGTAATGCCAATTCTAATGTGTTGATTTAAGTGTTATTGATATATTCTACATCCCATTTTGAGTGAATTTGAGTGAACCTTTGGAGAAAATTGTTGAATCTTGCTATTCTAATTTCATAAGAAACTGTTGGGATTTGTAATAGTTGTGCTCATATGAAATATTGTGAAATATTTGTTATTTTGATTATTTTTCTAATTTGATTTTCGTAGCATATATTGATTTAGTAGCTCAAAAGAAAAATAAATTGGTTAGAGTAGCTTTAGTTTTATTTGAGTTAGAAATGCTTGAGAATAAGCATTATCTAGGTGTGAGGGAATTTGATAGGGCAAAAATTAGTATAATAATTATAGTTTATTTTGTTCTATTTTTGAATAAATATTACACTAATTATTGTGTTTTATGATCATTGATATAATAGAAATGATGGAGAAGACTTTTGAAGAAAAAGGAAGGAAAATGAGTCAAAATTGGAAACTTTGAAGATTTTCAAAATCATTGATTTATTCCTAATATTTAGGGATAAATTTTAGAAATTTAACTTTCAAAGACTTTTATCTTTTAGGAAATTTTCCTTCTTGAAAATAGGATTACTACTCCTATTTATAGAGTGCTTCATTGTGCAATTAAGAGAGATAAGAGTGGAGCCGCCCCAAAGGGGGTAGCACCCCACGTCCAGCAAACAATTTTAGAGCTTTTTTAGGTTTTATTATTTTTTCTTCTCTTGGACGGCAATAGCAAGAGGCACTTTATTCTTCTTCATTCACGCAAGGCTATGGCTCTTTTTCTTCGTTCCAAGTATTATAGCACTTTATTTTATTTCAGTAAAACTTTTGTGAGTTTTCTTTCTCCAATGTTCTCATTCTAATTTAATTTTTTAATTGAAAAGTTATTAAAATCTTGATTTTCAATGATTATGAAATTTAATTGAGTTTATTAAATCAATATCTCATAAATATTTATTTGATTGCTGTACTTCATAGATTATGATTTTCTAGCGTTTGTTAAATAGTGGCCAATATTTAATAGTTTTAGAATAATCTATAACTAATTAAAATGACAAATCCGTAATTATTTGTTAGTTTTAATAAAGTGGTAAATGACATTCGTGTCATGGGATTAAATAATCTAATTTAAATGAACCCGGTGTGTGTTTGTTAATTCGAATTGGGTCTCTCTAAATCTTAATGTTGTTGAGATTTTCAATCCTAAGAGATTTTTTAGGCTTGACTCTCAATTAGGGAAATAATTAACGGTTTCTCTTAATTATCGACAAAATAATGAGAGATTAGTCGTTGGTCGTTAATATACAACTATAACCAATTTTTTTATGAGTGTTAAAATTTTTAAATAAATCGATGATCAATCATATAAAATCAATGTGGATATAATTCCTTTGATTAAAAAAATTGATTTTCCATTAGTTTTTATTCTTTTATTTTTGAATTCTTTATTTTTGGTTAATTAGTTTAGTTAATTTTTCAAACCCCCACATTTTTATTTTTATTTCCTTAAAAGAAGTAAATCCACCGTTCCCTGTGGAGATGATCATATTCACTCTATACTAGTATTTTGTGAAATAGGTATTTTATTTTTAATTGTTTGACGATACACCAGAAATCCTTAAAAAAACCTATGATAAAAACCTACATATCCAAGAAAAACACGTATTTCTCTAATATTTGTTGGGTAAAGTAAGCTCCTGATCAAATCAACATTTGCTTTATCTACTTCTATACCCCTAGAAGAAATCACATGCTCTAACACAATGCCTTCCCTCACCATAAAATGACATTTTTCATAATTCAAAACCAAATTCGTTTCCATGCATCTTTTTAGAATTTTGGTTAAATGTCCTAAGCAATCATCAAACGAATCAAAATAAATAGTGAAATCATCCATGAATACTTCAATATACTTCTTAATATATTCAGAAAAAATGCTTAACATGCATCTTTGAAATATACCTGGGCATTGCATAGACCAAAAGGCATCCTCCTATAAGCAAATATCCCAAATGGACACGTGAATGTGATCTTTTCTTGGTTTTCTTGTGCGATGACATCTGATAATAATCTAAAAAACCATCAAGAAAATAAATGAATGATTTTCTGGCCAATCTCTCTAACATTTGATCAATAAAGGGTAAGGAAAAATGATCCTTTCTGGTGGCTAAATTGAGTGATTAACCATTCGCCAACCATTTTACACTCGTATGGGTACCAACTCATTGTCTTCATTTCTTACCACCATGATCCCCTTTTTCCTTGGTACCACATGGATTGGACTCACCCACTTACTGTTCGAAATTAGGTAGATTATTCCTTCATCTAAAAATTTGAGAATTTCCTTCATCGCCACTTCCTTTATGGTTAGGTTTAGTTTCCTTTGTGATTCTCTCACCGGTTTGGCATCCTCCTTTAAGAGATTTGATGCATACAAATTGAAGGACTAATACCCTTTATATCAACTAAAGTCCAATCAATTGTCGTCTTGTATTCCCTTAGAACTTGGAGTAGCCGAATTTCTTGTTCATCCGTCAACTCTCTTGCTATGATCACGGGCAAAGTTTCCTCATCACCTAAGTAAACGTATTTAAGATAATCCGACAAGGTCTTCAATTCCAACTTTAGAGCCTGCAAAACAGAGAGTAACAATTTTTTATGTGAAATAGGCAATCATGCACTCGAATTCAATAACCTTAGTTATGGTTCTAATATTGGCTCTGAAATTTCACAAGTCTCAGTCAACTCCTTCTTAATGTTTAATTGTGCATCCAATCCAAGGTTTGAGTCATTTTTTTCTTCACAAAATTCCTACACAATTGAATCAATGATGTTAGCAAAGCAAATCGAGTGACATTCATTTGAGTACCTCATGGCTTTGAAAATATTGAATTTAACAATCTCGCCGTCAAATTCGACGAAGAGGGTACCCTCATCCACATCTATTTTTATTTTTGCCATCTTCATGAAAGGTCTCCCTAATAGTAGTGGTGCTAAATTCGTAATAGTGTCTTCCTTCATTTTCAAAATGTAAAAATCTAGTGGAAAAATTAAATCGTTAACCTACACCAAAACAACTTCAACAATCCCTTCTGGATACACAATAGAACGGTTAGCTAATTGAATAACCACTCTAGTTTCCTTCAACGGACCTAAATTTAGAGCAACATAAATAGAATATGGCATGATATTGATTGATACTTCTAAATCTAGCATAGCACATTCAAATTTCCTTATACTAATGACACAAGTTAAAGTGAACATACCTGGATCTACACATTTCTCGGGTAGGGATCTCTTGATGACAGTAGACACATTCTCCCCCACCCTTTTTTTCTCATCACCTCTCAACTTCCTTTTTTTTATGCACAATTCCTTCAAAAATTTTGTATATTTTGGAATCTGCATAATAGTATCCAATAGTGGTACGTTTATTTCTACTTTCTTGAAAGTTTCCCAAACCTCCCTCTTATAGTGTTCCTTCTTGGATCTCTCCAATCTACTGGGAAAAGGTGGCACAATTGGATTAGAACTCATAGGTAAAGGGGAATCAGATTTTACCCTAATTGAATTTTCGTTGGCAACTTCATCCTCTCCCTCTTCATCCTTCTTTTCATCCACCTTTTTGGGTGATAGTGAGGTTGATCGCAGTTTCTTTCCATTCCTCAACACCATTGTACTAGCATTCTCCTTAGGGTTTACTTCCATTTGTGAGGATAGTTTCCCTAAAATTTGAGCCTTCAACTTACTAACCGAAATTGCTAGTTGAGTGATTTGATTCTCTAAAATTTGAATACTCACTCTCGTTTCCTATTGAAATTGTTGAGTGATAGTTATGAGAGCCTTCACTATATCTTCTAAAAACATACTAGAGTTTGAGGGTTGTGCCGGTGCGGGTGTTGGCTGATTGAAATGCTGAGGTGGATATCTTGTCTATCCTTCTTGGTTTCTATAGCTCAAGTTTGGATGATCTCTCCATCTAGGGTTGTAATGAGTGGAGTGGGAATCGTACTTCCTTTGAGGTTGACCAGAAAATCCTCCTATGGAATTTGCTTGATGAGTAGGATCTTCTTGTAGAAATGAGCACATATCCATAGGATGTCTAAGAATTGAGCATATGCCACAAACCTTGATTGTCTACATTTGCCCTATAGCTAACTGACGAACCAAAGCAGTTAGTTTAGAAATTTTATTTTCAAGGTTTGAGTGACTTACCTCGTTGACACGTTTTGTAACTCCATCTACTCTCATCCTAAATATTGAGAATTTTTTGCCATATTTGAGATTAACTGTCTGGCTTCTTCAAGTGTTTTATAGACCAAGACTCCTCCACTGGTTGCATCTACCATACTCCTATCCATTGGTAGAAGTCTTTCATAAAAATATTGTATCAAGAACTAATCTGATATTTGATAATGTAGATAACTAGCACAAAGTTGTTTGAACCTCTCATAGTATTCATACAATATCTCTCCACTAATTTGTCTGATCCCACATATTCCTTTTCTGATGTTGGCAATACTAGATGCAGGAAAAAATTTCGCTAAAAATAATCTCTGCATTCCATTCCATGTATTTATCGAACCGGGAGGTATGTAGTATAACCAGTCTTTCGTCTTACCTTTTAGGGAAAAGGGAAAGGCCCTTAATTTAATTTATTCCTTGGTCACACCTTAGGGTTTCATGCTCAAACAAACAACGTGGAATTCATTCAAATGTTTATATGGATCCTCACCTAAAAGACCACAAAAAATAGGAAGTAAATGAATTAAACCAAAGTTGAATTCAAATGCTACATCAAGAGCAGGGTATTCGATGCACAAGGGTTGTTGATTCAGATTTGGTGTAGCCAACTCCTTCAAAATTCTTCCACAATCTACCATCTTTTCCTCTTCTTTTTTAAAAATATACCTATCACAAATTGTTAAATCAATGTCTAAATTAACTTTTTGATATAGCTTACCTTTCCTCTGTCTAGCCTCCATTCTTATACAACAAGCAGTTTTCTTAATTTCGGGAATATATTCCAATTAACCTTTTTAAGAAGAATGGGTAATAAAATAAAAGAGGTTAGTAACATAAGTAATTAAAGAAACACAAATTAAGAAATTAAAATAGTTCCCCAGCAAACGTGCCAAAATTTGAACGGGTTTGTCGAAACTCTCAAAATTAATATTGATTCCCTCAATGCAAACGAACTTGTAGCAATAGTAGTACCAGGTCGAATCTCACGGAAACTAAATTAACTTAATTTCTTAGTTAATGCCAAAATAAAAATAGGGGGTTTATCAAATAAATAGCTAAATCAAAAAATAATAACCTAAAATTAAGAGACAAATCAACAATGCAAAAATATTAAAAATTGGAAAAGAAATTCAATCAACCAAATTATGATCCAAGGGTTTACATATTCGATTGTTTCACTAATCATAGATTAAAAAATGATTATTTTGTAATTCAAACATTTAATCTTAGATTTATTAGAATAGCCGTAACAAAACTTATATTTTCCTAAATTAATTGACTAAACCCAACATGCAATCAAAATTTATCATTAATCGATTGGACACGATAGCGTTCCATATCAATATATTGATAGCATTAAATTCTGTAAAAATAGTTAAATCAAAATATAAATAATTAGGATAATCGCAATTATTCAATTTTATTCCATCAATTTTCGAGATTAAATATGAATATTGGTAAAAGACCCATAAATACAAATAACCTATTTGCCATTTGTACTATTCATTTATAATAATTACGGATGACTGAAATGTTGGATAGCAATAAAAAGAATAATATTGAATTAAATTGTCAAATTAACCAATATTAAATTTTCATATAAATAAAATCAAGAACTAATGAATACTTGAATTAAAAGGACAAGAAATTAAATTAAGCACATAACCTCATAGTAAAAACGATTGAATGAAAATTCCTCTTGAATCAAAAAAAAGAAATTAGCCGCTCATTGTGGTAAACATCCTCTCTTGAGTCATCAACAATAAAAAAACTATAACAAGTGCTTCTTTGAGGAAAAGAAAAAAAAATGTAAAAGAAAACCTAACAAGGCAGCAGCCGTCCACGCTTCTTTCTTGAATGAACAATGACATGAAGTGCTCCTAACCTTTTTTTTTTTTGTCTTGTTGGTCAAACAAAAGTCTCTGCAAGAGATAAGGACTACTCCTCCAAATTTAGTAAAAATACAAATTTTTTACTCCTACTAAGAAAAAAAATTTTTACTTAGAAGAAAAAAAACTTTACTAAAATTAACTAAAACTAAAACTTAAGATTCTTCTTTCCTTCATAGGCTCAATTTGATGTCTTGAACCATTTGGCTCCAAATTGCCTCCTTAACCCCACTTTGACCAAATTTTCCGATTCCAATTATCTAAAAATAAAAAATCATAAAAACCAATCAATAGGGTATTAGTCAATCCAAAATAAAACCATAATATCAATAATAAATTCAACATTTTGCATATTAACACATTTCTTGCACACTTTGACTTTTATTTGGCTTTTAGTTTTAGGTTGTTCAAAAACTCACTACATGTCACGAAAGCAATCCAAAATTAATTCATTTTTTGTCATGTTGTCAATCTAAATTGAATAAATCATATTTTGACTGATGGCTGGGGCTAACTCTAAAATAGACATATCACAATATCACACTATACTGGTTGAACATTGTTTCAACTTAAAATTATATAATATTAATAATTGCATTATATAATATTAATAATTACTAATTTTATGTAATTATAAATAGACATCATATAACATTATTTAAATCACTAATAGTGATAATTATAATATTGACATCATGTAATATAATGTTATTTTGTACCATTACATTTCTAATGTATGAATTGTTGTAACAATTGGTTACAATTGGTTAATAAATTGTCATAATATCATATTATATTGTAACACTATATTATGTATTAATTAGTCATAATGTTCAAAAATTGTCATAATTTCATGTTATAACACTACTTATGTAACATAGTACCACATTATATAACATAGTATCATTACATTTAAATAACTTTCTCAATTTGAATAATTTTCTCAATGCATAAGAGAATAATGTCACTTGATCCAATGGTGAATTACAATGTAACACTATATATAATATTATTTAAATTATGTAATGTAACATTATATCATTTTGTACCATTATATTTCGAATGTGTGAATTGTCATAATATCATATTGTATATCATATTATATATAATAATTGGTAATAATATCTAATTGGTTAATAAATTGTCACAATGTCATATTGTAACTCTAGATTATAAATTAATTAGTTATAATGTCCAATTGATCAATTAATTGCATTTTAAATAACTTCCTCCACTCATCCAATGCATGGGAGAATTACAATTCCACTTGATCTAACGGTGAATTACAATGTTACTTTAACTTATCCCAAATTAATCCAATGCCTGGCATTACATAGTTTAATTTAGAATTACATGTATTACAACTAGTAATGTAACATATTGACAATTCTGCAGAGGGTGCGCGGTGGACTACGCATGCCCATGCGGTAGATCGCCAAGGGTGCACAGTGGACAGCACATGCCCGCATGGTAGACAGCACAGGAGCACGGTGGACCGCGTAGGATGCATAATCGACCGTGCAGGAGTGCGGTGGATCATAGTGGACCGTGTGGTTATTAATATTTTAATTTTAATTTAATATTGTAAATACTCAATTATTTTTGACAAGGCAAATCAAAAATTTTAAAATAAATTTTTGATAATTTTTTTTTACAAAAAAGAAAAGAAAATGGAAAAAAAATGAAGAATCATAGAATCTACATGATGAATTTCTAATAAAAAATGAAAAAAATCATAAAATTAATATTATCAAAAATTTTGAATAAATTGAATTAGACGCAAAATGATTCTGAATGCCAGTAAGAGAAAGGACGTAGGACCGGAGAAAATAATAATAATTTTTTAAATTTTAAGATAATTTTTTATTTGTGTATTTAATTTTTATTTGTTTATATGTTTTAAGCAAGGAGTAATAACATTAAATGGAAAATAAGATGTTGACCAAGTAGGGGAAAAAATAGAGAGTTAAAAAAATAAAGAAAGTTAAAAAGGGGTGAAGCTGGAGAGAGAGAGAGAGAGAGAGAGAGAGAGAGAGAGAGAGAGAGAGAGAGAGAGAGAGAGAGAGAGAGAGTTAAAAAAAGAGTGTAGAAAAAATAAAAAAACAAAAGGTCTAAAGTTTGCGGTAGACTGCGATAGTTTGCACGGTCTATGGCGAACATGCATGGTAGACCACACTTGTTTTGTTCTTTTGTTGCTTTTTTTTTTTTTTTTGTTCTTTTTTTGTTCTTTTTTTTTTTATTTTTTTTGCTTTTTTGTTCTTTTTTTTTGTTTTTGTTCTTTTTTTCCTTAAGGAAGTGGAGTTGATGGGGTTTTTTTTTTTTAGGATTGCATTGGGCTGATATTGTGCACCATGTCCTTATTTTTTTCCTTTATTTATTTATTTTTCTGCTTGCTTCATTTGTGTTAAAAATATCACATCTCACCTTTTTTTCTCTATAATCTATATCCATTTATTAATACTAATCGGTAAAATTCTTACCATTGTATATAGTGTTACATTACATTACCACATGCTACTAATAATTATGAATGAGGTTAGGATATGTTACTCCAATGTATAATAATATTATCATAATATTATCGCACATCACACTACAAAAGAACACGATTTTAGTGACGGAATTTAGCGACGGAAAAAATTTGTCGCGATTTAACGACGAATTTAGCGACAAAAATCAAAATCCATCGCTAATTAGCAACAGATTATTTTTCGTCACTAAAATTAGCGACAAAAAAAATTCTTTGCTAAATTTAGCGACGGAAAAAAAATTCATCGCTAATAGCAATGGAAATGAAATCCGTCACTGATTAGCGACGAAAACATAATCCGTCACTAATTAGCTACTAGCGACGAAAAAAAATTCATTGCTAAATTTAGCGACGGAAAAAAGTGACGAAAAATGAATTTCGTCGCTAAATTTATCGACGAAAAGATAATCCGTCGCTAAATTTAACCATTGATTTAGTTATCCGTCGCTAAATATAATTTTATATTTTTATTAAATATAATTTTATGTTTTATTAAATATATATTTATAATTTATATTTTTATTAAATTAGGGTATTGATTTTTATTAAATATAATTTTATATTTTTTAAATATAATTTTATGATTTTTTTAAAGGTAATTTTGTAATTATATTAAATATAAATTTGTGTTTTTATTAAATATAATTTTGTGTTTTGTATTTTTGTTAGATTATGGAATTATATTTTTAATGGTGAGAATTAGAAAAAAAGTATAGAAGTAAAATAAAAAAAATATATCAGTTAAGTTAATGTGGCATAGTGGTTAAGAGCGTTTTAAACAACTCCTTAAACCCTGGTTCGAATCTGGATAAAAGCACATTTTTTACAAAAAAAAAAAAAAAACAGCAAAAGGTGGCCAAGCATGGGCGGGCAAGGGCTGACAGGGTGTGGGCATTAGCAGCAGGGGGCTGGGGCGATGGTGGGCGGCGGCCGGCGGGTGGGCGGGGTTCTACAATTAAAAAAATTAAATACGAAATTTAGCGACGAAAATCCAAATCCGTCGCTAAATTTAGTGATGGAAAGAGTTTCCGTCGCTAAAATTAGTGATGTAAAATGATACCCGTCGCTAAATTTAATGACGGAAACCCAAATCTGTCGCTAAATTTTTGCAATGCATTATTAGCGATGGAAATTTTCCGTCGCTAAATTCGTCGCTAAAAGTTTTAACGACCAATTTTTCTAAAATTTTCGTCACTAAATCCGTCGCTAAACTTTTGTTTTTTTATAGTATCAATTATTGCTAATTTACAGTTTTGCAATTTACAACTAATGGCAATCTTAACACTTTTATTTTATCACAAAACTTACGATCAATTATTGTCAATTTACATTATTGTAATTTTACCACCTTTTATTTTATCACAAAATTTATCACTAGTTATTGTCAATTAAAACCACTTGTTTTGCAATCTTACTAGTAATCCTAATCATATCACCTTTTAATTTTATCGCAAGACAATTTTATGACTAGGTATCACAACTCGAACTCCAATATATAATAATATTATTGCACTTTTCCACCCATTACCATATTTTATGATAATTGAGTATCTGTTACCTGTTACCATTAGTTATTGATGACAAGTGATAACCATCTAAATGTTGATTTATAGATGATAAAATATATTGGTTAATATGGATATGGAATTTATACAAATAGTATTATTAAGTAGACAGTAAAGAAGAATTATATTTTCAAATAGTCTCTAAACACTGCTACTAGTTATATTGTGATAACTTACCACAATTAAAAAAATCAAAGTTAAAGAAAATTCAAATCAAATAACAAACAGCAAAACCCAATTTGGCGATCGCAGATAGTAGGCGGACTGCTAGTTACTCTAATTTAAGTTACCACTATATTACTACTAATTATTATAAACTTTACCACAATTTAAAGTTACCACTATATTAATACTAGTTACCACTATATTACTACTATTATAAACTTATCACAATTTAAGTTACCACTATGTTACTACTGTCGTAAACTTACCACAATTTAAGTTACCACTATATTACTACTAATTATGACTACTAGTTACCACTATATTTCTACTGGTTATCCGAAACTTACTATAATTTAAATTATCATTATATTACTATTAGTTATCGTAAACTTACCATAATTTAAATTACCACTATATTACTATTAGTTATCATAAAATTACCATAATTTAAATTATCACTATATTACTATTATATTATTATTAGTTATCTTAAACTTATCACAATTTTAGTTATCATTATATTACTATTAGTTATCATAATCTTACCACAAATTATCATAAAATTACAACATGTTATTAATACCTATTATATAGTGTCACATTTACTGACAACATTTAATAACCATCCTAATTGAATATCCCTTTTTACAAACGGTACAATATATAGGTTAGTATATATAAAGACTTATGTAGATGGTATAATTTAACCGTTAGTAAAGAAGACTCATATAGAGACTCTTTGCAAATCGTTACTAAAAGTTTCACATTTATTGATGACAAGTAATAACCATCCAAATAGTAGATGACATTTACAGATAGTAAAATATATCGGTTAGTATAGATAAAGAATTTATGCAAACGGTATTATTAAATAGATAATAAAGAAGAGTTATATAAAAACTATTTTCAAACCTTTTCTAAACAATGCTACATTTACTGATCACAAGTGATAATTGTAAGAATTGAACATCACTTTTATACACAATTTTGCTACTTTTACTGATGGTTGATAAACTTCTCCCGATAGACATTTTTATATTGTCGAAAAATATATACATTTTTTGACGATTTTGTCAAAAGCGTCTCTATAAGTCATAAAATACCGTTATCAAAGCTCACTAACAATAAAAGTTACCGTCGGCATAGGATTTTAATTTTGTAGTGATACCAAAGGAATTGACTCACATTATCACCTAAATGATATGGTATTTTTATCGAAGGATGGTCGGCCTAGTAAATAAGTTTGTTAGTCCCTTAATTAAGTTTTAGGTTCAAAATTTGAGAATAAAAAAAATTATATTAAGAGAGCTCCCTCTAAATTAGGATTGACAATATTCGAACTGGATTAATTGGAGTATGGATTTAAATATTGATTGGTTATGAAAAAAAAAGAAGGTATTTTCATGGCCATAAATGGATCTAAATTTATCATTCAAATCTTTAAATAAATTTATAAATTATATCATAAGAATTGATTCACATGACCCAAATGATTTGGTATTTATACCGCCACAGAGCATTTGAATTCTAGTTTTGTTGAGCCAACTAAACACTAAAAGCATCTAATAGTTCAGATTGAATATGATTCCCTATTTAAAGCGCGGAGTTTTTATATTTATATATAATTGAAATGAAATTTAACAAATTTTGCTGAAAATTTCAACTCTACCTTCCTTTAGGATCGTTGAAATCGTTAGCTATCGATCGGTCGCTCGATCGATGAAGTATCTTCAAGACTCTTTTGGTTGAGGAGCTGACCATTGGATACCCGATCAAGGTGGTTACCTTCACTTGATGAATCACATTCAATTGGCGGGACGACTAGGGCCCTATTGTTCGGGAGATCTGGATGACTGGGATCCTATCGTTCGGAAGATCTAAGCAACTGAGACCTTTCGATAAGTAATCATATTTGAATCTCGATCAGTACTGTCCTTCGTGGGTTTTTCGTGGGGGTCTTTCCAAAGTTGACTCATCGAATCAGGTTTAGGGTTACGTCCCATCAATTTCTAAAATCATAGAAACATATATATATATATATATATATCTATATATATCTATATATAAATATGTTAATAAATCAATAGGAGAATGAGAATAGAAAATAATGAATAGCTTATTTTAATTAATTTGTTCATGTTAATAAATAAATTCAATCAAAATTCCTGTAGAGCTCTGGCAAACTACGGTGCAATTTCTGATGCCTAGACATATTCTTTTTATACCAACTTGTATCTTGTTCCATTAATATCGACATACATACATCATAACAATCAGTTTCTTCCATAACTCAAATTGATTATTTAATGCACAGATTTTATTCATTACTAAATCAATACATAATTGAAGTCATTAAATCTGCATGCATATTATTTTCCAAGCATATTTCATATATGTTTCACATTTCAATACACGCCTCAATTCATACTTCTCTTTTTTTTTTTTTTTTTTTTGCTATATAAGTATCACGAAAATCGCATAAATACACACGTCAACGAAGGTTCAAATACTAGATTTCAGGGAAGCAATGAGTTCTTTACTATTCGGATGTCTCTATAAAAACCTCAATTCATATTTTTCAAACATATTTTTCTGCGCTCACATATTCTTCATAATAATAGGTGCTGATGGGACATGACCCAAGATCCAAACCAAAAGAGTCAATTCTCTAAAAACCCACGAAGGGCGTCTACCGATTAGTATCTAACGTCCACCACGACAATCTACCGAAGGGTCACAGCCATCCCGATCAATCTACCGAGGGGTCTTAGTCGCCCGAGTATACCGAACGTAACTCACTGAGCAAAGATAATCGTCCCAATCGGACAAGTAGACATCAACCCTTCAATTGGACTAGCCACGAAGGTCCCTTAATCAGTCGAGAGACCGAACGGTGGGCAACACTCTTAACAACTCAAAAGGAAAGTCATAACCCCTTTACCTCTACTCCTTATTTTCATAACGGCAAATTTAGGATATTTCGAATAAGGAAAGCGTTTCCCCAAAAGTGGAAGTCCTCCCCGAGAAGTAAGGATCATAATCAACTCAAAATATTGGCTCTCGAGATTCTCGGATCGATCCGATAAGGAAGGTAGGGTTGAAACCCCCCAGCGGCGCACGTCTCTTAGGGGTATAAATGATCTCTAAGGTCTTAGAACGATGTACGCTCTCTAAGCCTAACACATAGGGCATACTGATCACAGGGAACAACCTTCCCTCAACTCTCAGTCTATTTCTTTCAATCAAAAACCGTTCTTTACTGACTTGAGCGCCGGAGTCTCCCCGCCAAAGCACCCTCTGGTGGTTTTTGCAGGTGTATCCACCTATTGACGGCTACTGTTCGAGTTAAGAAGGAGTTGATATCTGTGGAGTCAAAACTCACCTCCAACAGATTGGCGTCGTTTGTGGGAAAACAGACTGATTCTCTAAAATCTCATGACAATATCCGATATGGTTACCCCGACACAACACCCGCCAAAAGAAAAAGACCAATCATAGGTTTCGACGATGACGACTTTCCAGCAGAGATAGATCTTTATCGTAATGACCGCATTGTCATCACCCTCAAAATAGACTCCTGTGCTGTAAAAAGAGTCCTTGTTGATCAAGGAGCCTATTGTGATCTACTTATATGGGACGCCTTCTGTAGGATGGGTTTCAATCTATCTCGGCTTTTGCCACCTACCCCATCTATCCAAGGGCTTTCAGACGAGCCCGCTTATCCTAAAGGCATCATTTACCTTCCGGTAACTCTTGGAAGACCTCCTAACCATGTAACCACTCCAGTTCTATTTCATGTGATGAAACTATACTCTCCCTACAATGCCATACTCGATAGACCCAGTTTGGACTATCTAGAGGCGTTACCGAGCACGAGACACATGAAATTGAAGTTCAGAACACCATTTGGGGTAGCCTCCGTACGGAGTGACCCTGATCCCTATGTCCTTTTCGCGGTACAAAGTGCGCAAGAAACTTTCCCGGTCGACGCCTTGGAACCTAAAGAAGGCACTGAGCCAAGAGCCAAACCTGAACCAGGCGAAGAAATAATTGAGGTCCCTTTGACCAAGAACCCCAGTCAAACAGTCTGGATAGGGGCCCATCTATCGCCCCCTTATGAGAGGCCTTAGTCGTTTGTTTGCAACGATATTCAAAAGTCTTCGCATGGGCTTCAGAAGATATGCCTGGCATAGATCCATTGGTTATAGCTCACAAGCTAACTATCAACCATGACTTCAAACCAGCTAGACAGAAAAAGAGGTTATTAGCCCTCGAAGGCCTATGGGCCATCCAAGAAGAGGTTCAGAAGCTGTTGATGGCTGGATTTATCCAGGAAGTCAAGTATCTCGAGTGGCTGGCTAACGTGGTCTTGGTAACAAAGGCCAATGGCAAGTAAAGGATGTGTGTGGATTTCACCGATCTCAAAAAAGCATGCCCGAAGAATAGCTATCCGCTTCCCAATATCGACAAACTTGTAGACAACTCCTCGGGACACCAGCTTCTGAGTTTTATAGATACCTATTCTAGTTATAACCAGATCAGGATAGTACCTGAAGACGAAAAAAAGGCCAGTTTTATTACTGAATTCGGTACGTATTGTTACCGAGTCATGCTTTTTGGCCTAAAGAACGTCAGAGTAACTTTTTAACGGCTGGTCAATACGGCCTTCAAAGACCAGTTAGGCAGGAACGTTGAAGTTTATGTCGACAACATGCTTGTGAAGAGCGTTACAGTAGGAGCTCATATCACAGATCTTGAAAAGACCTTACAAAATCTAAAACGATACAATATGCGGCTAAACTTAGAAAAGTGTACATTTGGAATTTCTTCAGGAAAGTTCCCAGGTTTCATGATCACCGATCGAGTGATAGAGCCCAACCCCAAAAAAATACAAGCAATATTAGAGATGACACCTCCCCAAACACTCAAAGAAGTGCAGCGTTTGACCGGTCGAATAGCTGCCTTAAACCGATTCATGTCCAGAGTTGACGAAAAGTACAAGCCCATATTCGACGCTCTGAAGAGGACTCGAGGGTTTGAATGGACGTCTGAATGTCAAGCAGCCTTTGAGCGGCTAAAGGAATATCTGATGCAACCACCGCTACTCTCACAACCCATTCTTGGGGAGGAACTTTACCTGTATTTGGCCATTTCCGAACGGGAAATCTGTTCCGTGATGGTAAGACAAGAATCCACCACTCAGAAACCAGTCTATTACATCAGCAGGATACTGAAAGATTCTAAGATTAACTACCGGCCGATCGAGAAGATAGCCTATGCTGTAGTCATCTCAGCGAGGCACCTTCGACCGTATTTCCAGGCTCATACCATTATAGTGCTCACCGATCAACTGCTGAAACAAATCCTCCAGAAGAGAGACACATCCAGACGACTAATCAAATGGAGTGTGGAACTAGGTGAGTTCGATATCCAATATCGACTACAACCCGCAATGAAGGGCCAAGCTCTGACCGATTTTATTCTTGAATGCACTTTACCCACGATGACCGAAGGGTAGTTTCCTAACCATCAAGAAGAGTGGGCCACCCTCGAATGGACTATCCATGTGGACGGATCATCAAATTCTTCAGGAAGCAGCGCAAGACTTATATTGGTTGGACCGAATGATTTTAAGGCGGAGTATGCCCTCTACTTTGATTTCCAAGCCACCAACAACCAAACCGAGTACAAAACTCTGCTAACTGGCCTCTGGATCACCATCAAAATGGAAGCACGAAACGTCAGGGTGTTTACAGACAACCAGTTGGTCGTAAAACAAATCGAAGGAGTCTACGAAATTAGGGACCCGGTTATGGCGAAGTATTTAAATAAGCTGCATGAGACAATGGATCGGTTGGGTAATGTTGATATTCAACAAATCCCTCGTTCGGAAAATGCACGAGTTGAAACCCTATCAATACTGGCCAGCTCCGATTCAGTTGCTTCTAGCCGAATGGTATATATTAAAAGCTTGCTGCATCCCAGCATCAATGAGTCCAAGGAAGCTCTCCCTATTGATCAACCGTCTAGTTGGAAGGACTCTATAGAAGAATACCTGAGACACAATCGCCTGCCAGAGACCCCGGGGGAAGCAGTAAAACTGAAACGAAAGGCTGCACACTACACCATAATCGATGGGATCCTCAACCATAAGTCATTCACTCACCCGTATTTGTGATACCTGACTTCTGAAGAGGGAAGTTACGTCCTTCGAGAAATTCATGAAGGAATCTGTAACAATCATTTGGGCGCCCAAAATCTAGTCTATAAGACCCTTCGACAGGGATACTACTGGCCGACCATGAAGGTTGACTCTAATAACTACGTCAAAAGGTATGATAAGTGCCAACGTTTCTCATCGGTGCCTCGACTGCCCTCCACCGAGCTTAATCCAATATCTAGCCCTTGGCCATTCACTTAGTGGGGCATGGACATCCTTGAACCATTCCCTCCAGCCACTAGACAACGAAAATTCTTAATAGTGGCGATCGACTACTTCACGAAGTGGGCGGAAGCTGAACCCTTGGCTCAAATCATGGCTGCCAAAGTCCAATCCTTTGTGTGGACCCATATTATGACCCGATTTGGTATACCACGAGTCCTTATCACGGACAATGGGAAGCAATTCGACAATCAGCGCTTCCAAGAATTATGCGAGATGCTAAAAATTCAGTATAGGTTCTCATCGGTCGCTCACCCACAAACTAACGGGCTGGCTAAAAGAACCAACTGAACAATTCTGCAAGGACTCAAAACAACATTAGATGACACCGAGGGACAGTGAGCCGAAGAACTTTATAGTAGCTCATGGTCGTATCGCACTACTCACGAAGGGCAACAGGGGAAACACCCTTCAATCTAACTTACGGAAGAGAAGCGATCATATCTGTGGAAATAGGAATTCACTCGCTTCGAATAACCCACTATGACAGCGGGCAGAACGAACGTAACCTACGGGAAAGGTTGGAATTACTTCCGGAAGTATGAGAATCTACATCAGTGCAAATGGCAACCTATTAGCAACAGATGACCCTATATCATAACCGAAGGATTAGAAGCCGAACGTTCAAACCCGGAGAATTAGTGCTAAGGAAAGTGGAGACTACCGGTCAACAGCAGCTCGGAGGCAAGCTCGCCCCTATCTGGGAGGGTTCATATCGAGTACGTTCTATAGTTCGACCGGGAACGTATTGACTCGATAACCTAGACGGATCGGCAATTCCGAGAACTTGGAACTCGGAAAACCTGCGCATATACTGCCAATAAACTTCAATGCCATCCAATAGTCGGAAGATCTTGCTCGGACACAACTTAAAACTTTTCTATCGATCGGCGGGCCTTAGTCGCCCAATTACTATCATTCGAACGCGTCATCATTAGGGGATGTAACTCCCTAGATGGGTGGACGAGTCCCACAACCTGAAAATTTTCTATCGGATGGCCTTAGTCACCCAACCTCTACCGATCGTACGCGTTGTCAATAGGGGATGTAACTCTTCGGACGGGTGGATGTGACCCACAACTTAAAACTTTCCTATCAATCGGAGGGTCTCAGTTGCCCAACTTCTATCATTCATACGCGTTGTCAATAGGGGATGTAACTCCCCAGACGGGTAGACACGGCCCATAACCTGAAAATTTTCTATCGGAGGGCCTCAGTCGCCCAGTCTCTATCGATCGTACGCGTCGTCAATAGGGTATGTAACTCCCCAGATGGGTGGACGCGGCCCACAACCTGAAAATTTTTTATCGAAGGGCCTCAGTCACCCAGCCTCTACCGATCGTACACGTCATTAATAAGGGATGTAACTCCCCGGATGGGTGGACGCGGCCCACAACTTAAAACTTTCCTATCGATCGGAGGGCCTCAGTCGCCCAGCTTCCGTCATTCACACAAGTTGTGTAAGAATCTTTTGAATGGGAAAAGACCTAAATGAATGATCCACTCTAACAAAGAACGAAGAAAGGTATACAACCAGACAAGGAATAGAAAAAGAGAAGAAGCAAAATTCAAATAAGTAAAGCATAACTCTTTCATTTATATTTGTGCAAAATAGTACGTTCGGTTATAAAAGGATATGCATGAGCCGCTAAATTGGGCTAAGAGAAATACATAGCAGAATTCTTCCTCAAGTTCTCAGCAATTGTTATGGACCAAGAAATGATCCAACAACCAAGGAAAAGCACAATCCCTACGCCAGACAGTACAATAATATAGCGCTAGGGACAAGAAGAGGCAAGTTCAGGTTTTATCCCACCAAAGCGACCCAAACTCGACTTACCCAGCCAAAAAATAGTATGAGAAACATTACCACTCGTCTGGATGGTGAGGACCAACCGAAGAGGGCCATACAAGGCGATATAAGATACGCCCCTCGGTGGCAAGGGATCAGATTACGCTAATCAAAGTGAACGGTGATCCCATTCCAACAGTCCTATTCTTTAATGAGATCTCATTCCAGCAGAAGTCACCTCAATCAAGGAGCATTGCATGCTACAACACCTTGAAAATCGACCCTAGGAAAGGATCATTTTCAACTAAACAACCATGAAGGAGGGGTATCAATTCTTTGCGAAAGAAAGTGGATGCACATCATAGCTATTTATAATAGAGAAAAGGAGAAACCTCAATTAATTCAAGGAAGATGAAAGGATCAACACAGACGCAAGTCATAAATGCCGAAGTAAATTGTCTTCAATTCCTCATGAAGAAAGTCATATTTGATGAGACATACCCGTGCTCCTAGCATGCAAAAAGGCTGAATCAGAATGGACCGAGCGTCCCTATACATTCATAACGTACGAAACACGCTTCACAAACCTTTACTTATGACTTTTCTTTTCCAAGAAAGCCATAAGTTGAGGGCAAATGATGGGACATGGCCCAAGGGTCAAACCAAAAGAGTCAATTCTCTAATGGCCCACGAAGGGCGCCTGCCCATCAGTATCTAACGCCCACCACAACAGTCTACCGAAATGTCATAGTCGCCCCGATCAATCTACTGAGGGGTCTTAGTCGCTCGAGTCTACCGAACGTAGCTCACTGAACAAAGGTAATCGCCCCAATCGGGCAAGCAAACTTCAACCCTTCAATCGGACTAGCCACGAAAGTCCCTTAATCGGTCGAGAGACCGAACGGTGGGCAACACTCCTAACAACTCAAAAGGAAGGTCAGAACCCCTTTACCTCTATTCCCTATTTTCATAACGACAAATCTAAGATCTTTCGAAAAAAGAAAGCGTTTCCCCAAAAGTGGAAGTCCTCCCCGAGAAGTAAGAATCGTAATCAACTCGAAATATTGACTCCCGAAATTCTCGGAACGGTCCGATAAGAAGATAGGGTTAAAAGCCCCCAGCGGCGCACGTCTCTCAGGAGTATAAATGATCTCTAAGGTCTCAAAACCAGGTACGCTCTTTAAGCCTAACACATGGGGTACACTGATCACAGGGAATAACCTTCCCTCAACTCTCAGTCTGTTTCTTTTAATCGAAAACTATTCTTTTTTGACTCAAGCGTTAGAGCTTCCCTGTCGGAGGGCTCTGGCTATTTTTACAGGTGTATCCACCCATTAACGGGTACTGTTCGGGTCAAGAAGGAACTGGTATCTGTGGAGGCAAAACTCACCTCTAACAGATACTATGGGTTCAAATTGACTATTCAACAACAAAAATTAATTCATTATACTAATTCAACACGTAATTGAAGTGATAATTTCTTCATACACATTATTTTTTATATACATTTCAAATTTCATAAATATTTCAAAACTCATACACACATTAATTCATATTTTTCATACACATTTTTTCTGCACATACATATTTTTCATGAAAACTATATGAACACTAATTTGTACAACAAATTTCAAGTACAATAGATGCGTACCTTAATTTATTAAACTCTTTGGATCAAATGAAATCAATCGCAACAATAATGAAAAAAAATAAGTGGGGGAGAAGATAGATATGCCTAAGAGAGATGTGCTAATAAAAGAATAAAAATATTACGGAAGGAAACACAGAGAAAAAAAGAGTACGAAAATCAATTTTTTTCATAAATATTGATCAATATCACTACAAAAAAATAAGGGTTTAATGACGAAAATTTTAGAAAAATTTGTCGCTAATTTGTTTAGCGATGAATTTAACGACGAAAAAATTTTCGTCTCTCATAACGCGTTGCAAAATATTAGCCACAGATTCTGAAATCAGTTGCTAAATTTAGCCACGGATTACAAAATCCGTCGCTAAAATTAGCTACGGATTCTGAAATCCATCGCAATCAGTTGTTAAATTTAGCTACAGATTTTAAAATTCGTTGTTAAATTTTACATTTTATATTTTTATTTGTAGAATCCTTGCACCATCATCCCACATGAACCATCCCTTGTTGCTTTATTTTTTTGCAAAAAATATACTCTTGCCCAGGTTTATACCTAGGTTTAAGAGAATGTTTGGAATACTTTCAACCACTATTATCATTAAAAATATAATTCTCTAATTTAATAAAAATATAAAATATAAAATTATATTTAATAAAAATACAAAATTATATTTAATAGAATTACAAAATTATTTTTAATAAAAACACAGAATTGTATTTAATAAAATTATAAAATGATATTTAATAAAAATACAAAATTATATGTAAAAAATATAAAATTATATTTAATAAAAATAAATATCCTAATTTAATAAAAATATAAAATACAAATCTATATTTAATAAAAACACAAAATTATATTTAATAAAAATATAAAATTGTATTTAATAAAAACACAAAATAATATTTAATTGAATTACAAAATTATCTTTAATAAAAATCAATACCCTAATTTAATAAAAATACAAAATATAAAATAATATTTAATAAAAATACAAAATTTAGCAACGGATCGTGTAATCCGTGGCTAAATTTAATGACGGATTTCAAATCCGTGACTAAATTTAGGGACGGATTTCAAATCCGTGGTTAAATTTATGGACAGATTTCAAATCCGTGGCTAAATTTAGCGACGGATTTCAAATTCGTGGCTAAATTTAGCGACGGATTCTGCAACTCGTGGTTAAATTTAACGACGGATTTTAAATCTGTGGCTAAATATAGTGATAGATTGTAGAATTCGTAGTTAAATTTAGCGATAAATAATTATTTTCGTCGCTAAATTAGCAACGAAAATTAATTCGTGAATAATTAGCCACGAATTTCAAGTTTGTTGCTAATTTTGTCACGAAAATTTTTTCATCACAAATTTCATCACTAATTAGTGACTTCGGTTTTTGTCTTTAAATTCATTATTAAATAGCGATGAATTTTTTTTGTCGCTAAATTCCGTTGTTAAAATTGTATTTTTTTGTAGTGTGTAGAGATGAAAATATGTAGTGGACTACCTGGGTGGTCTTTTAGGGACGAATCATTGTTTGGTCGCAAAATTTTTCCCCCAGAACTATCCCAAAAGTCGTCCCTTGTTTTTCACTTTTGAGATGAAAGCTTCGTCATCCCTAAATTCGTAGCTTTTAGTGATAAAATAGATTTTCTCGCTATTTGCGATGAATTTAGGGTTGAACTACTTGGTGACTTGATTTTGAGTCACTAGACTGGGTGGGTAGTCGTGCGATACTAGTTTATTCGCCTTTCTAGTGATTACAGTGATTCAAATAGGGAGATTTGTACATGAGTAGTAATTCGGAAGTCCTTTGATACAGCAGTATTAATGGTAAAGTGAGGTTGAATTTATATTTTAGTTGATAAATTATTTGGTTTAAAAGTTCTATAAAAGGATAATCAGAAGAGATATAACTCCTCCTAAGAAAATAATTTTTGCCTCAAGAAATAATTTTTCTAAACTAATGCCAAACAAACCCTGGGCCCTAACTCTCTTACCTCAAATCTTCTTCTACTTTTTTAAGCATAATCCATGGGACTACGGGTCGGTGTGGATGGTGTAATTGAAGCCACACACCACAAGCAGGACTAATCACCTCTATGCTATACAAGATAGGAACCAACGGTGAATTAGTTTGTGAGATTGGTGTTAATTTTTTTAATAAAGGTCATGAATTTGATTCATGATTTGGACATAAATTTAACTATGTAAAGAGGATAACCTCCTAAATAAATCATTATAAATTTTAAATTGAATTAAATAAAATATAACTTTAAATATCGATTGATATATAAAAAATAGAAGGACATGAATTTGTGTTGGAAGAGAAAGGAGACTACTCAATGGTCTCCACATCACACCTTAAATGATTGAAAGAGACAATCTGTTTTGCTTCATTTTTTCTGCAATATAGATTGCCCTCACCTATCCCGCGTTTTGATGTGCCTAAAACGTGCGCGACATATATTGCAAAAACTATTGGAATCTTTGCTATAATATTTTGCTATAATATTAGTAATATTAGTTGTATGGTTTAACAAATAAGAGTAAGTAAATATTTTGTGCATATTTTTAAAAGTTTGATTTTGTTTCATTATAGGAATTATAGGAAGATTAGTTGCTTGATTATAGGGATGTAACTCTATATATGGGTGTATCTATTTTTGTGTATGGCAAGAAGAAATTTATCCCAAAACACATTCTTCTCATGGTATCAGAGTCACTCGGCTATGGTTGAGAACAGTGGCATTAACAAGAAGGTGGATGGTGATAGATCAGCAAGGAGCATGACATCACCATATTATCTCTCGTTCAACACAATCCAAAGAATATTATCACACAAGTGCAGTTGAAAGGCAACAGCTATGACTTAGAAAATAATTTGATAAATTATTTGATTAAAGTGAGGTTGATAAATTATTTGATTAAAAAGTTGTATAAAAGGAAACTCAATAGATATATAGCTCTTTCCTTAGAAAATAATTTTTGCCTCAAGAAATACTTTTTCTAAACTAATGCCAAACGACCATTAGCCCTTAACTCTCTTACCACTAATCTTTTCTTCCTTTTTAAGCATTATCCATGGGTGTACAGATCTGTGTGGATGTTGTAAACGAAGCCAAACCCCACAAGCTGGACCAATCAAGTTTAGGCTATATCAATATATACCCCATAGAGAGGAGACTATTCATTGGTCTTCACATCACACCTTAAATCATTGAAAGAAACAATTTGTTTTGTTTAATTTTTTCTGCAATATAGATTGCCCTTACCTGTCCGGCGATTTGATGCGCCTAAAATCTGCGTCTCATATATTGCAAAAACTATATTAAATATCTTCTTCTTCTTCTTCTTCTTCTTCTTCTTCTTCTTCTTCTTCTTCTTCTTCTTCTTCTTCTTCTATTATTATCAGAATAGAGGTCTTAGTTATTATCTTTGTGTGTGTGTGTGTGTATTTATCAGACACGTGTATTAACCTACGATCTACTAGACAATCACGCAAGTTCTTTGATTTAGGTTGTCAGCCAGTGCCAAAAAGAGCAAGAAGCTTTTTGCATTGTGAAAATCAAGAATTTAATTTATGTATTCACTGTGAGGTAAAGTTCATTATAAGTATAAGTTTAAAACTTTAATCGTTAATTAATATATGTTTGATGAATTTATTGATATATAAAAAAAATAATGGTTGAGATTCCAATCTTATAAAAGAAAACATCAGTAGAACACATAATTGGTTTGCTACGGAAAAAAAAAAAATGATTATTTTGAGATATTTTGGATTTTATAGTATATTGATTTGGTATTTGAGTATTTGGTGGGTAGAACAAAAGAGAATTAGATTAGGGTTATATTATAGTACAATTCTATGTTTTCTATTTCAATTATTAATTTTGGTAAAAGCATTAATTCATTATAAATAAACGTGGAGATGTATGGAACCAAATTGACACTTATCCCCTCCCTATAATCAAATACACTTGAAAAACTTTGGAAACTAGAAAAAATCTAAGCCTACACTCAAAATAGGGTATGATTTTAAATGCAGCTGCAACGTAATCCTTTATTTCAAAGTCAAATTTATAATTAGATGCAAGTATTAATCGAGTTTAGATAGAATTCTATCGAGCTCATGATAAATGTTTAAGTCCCAAATCTCTTTTTAATGCTGAATTGCTCAAATCAGTTTACCTGAGAGCCGAATTTGACTTGATTCACAGGTCAAGGAAAAATGGCTATCTGCATTACATTCAATTCATAAACTTCAAACACCCCCATTAAATTATATAACTTTTTTTTTTCCAATGTATTGTCTCTATTTTTAATCTTCAAAGTGAATGACATTTGATATTTAGAATATAAGATTTATTTTTTTTGAAATAATTACGAATAACTTACTTGTTTTCTAAATTATTTTATTTGGTTTCAAAATCATTAATTTATCCATTTTAGAAAAGTTTCCATCCGAACATAGGACTACAGACGAGTTCAATTGACTCTTGTACGAGAGTCTATAGACATATCCAATCATAAGACAGTCGTGGCAAGGTTTCCCCATGAAAAATAGTATTTTTTTAATATGAGAGAGATAGAAGAAAAATAATATGATTTATAAAAAGATAAAATCTCAAAACTCTTAAAAGAGAATTAATACTCTAAAATAAATATTATTAATAAAGTATGTCAAAATAATAAAATAATATAAGTATTTATAAGGAATACAATCTTTAAAAATTAAGAAATTATAAAAAACTAGGAAATTAGAGAAATATAGAAACTAAAAAAATTATGAAACTAAAGTAATACGAAAACTAAAAAAATTTAGAAATTAGAAAAATTAATAAACTAAAGAAATTAAGAAATTAAGAAATTAAGAAACTAACTGAAAATACTTAAAAGGCTAAAAATTGACTAAAATAATCAAAGGTTAATGAATCTCTTTCCTTTTATTGGAATCTGTTCCACATCATTCCTCCTACCTGAAAAGAACTCACTCTCGAGTGATACCTTCAATATCTGTACCTATATCCTCAATTCTCTCTTTCAGTTTTCTTGCCCAGAAATATATGTTGAACAAAACAAATATCAAAATAACTGCTCGAATTACTATAACCAGATAGGCATAGTTAATTGCAAATTCTTCTACCTCACTCACATACTTCTCTGAATTAGAATGACCGTAAACTTTATAATTTGTTAGACCAATCTTAAAACATTTTGCTTTCGAATAAGAAATATTCATTTTCTTTCTAACTATATTGCAAATTGATTCTACGATACTGCGTACTTCCACTGTACCACATGTAACACTTGGTAGTAACAAAGTAAATGCAAAGTAGTTATAAGATGATAGCACCAGAACTTCATATGATGGATTTTTTAGAATTTTCAAAAAACTTGTTTCTACTCAACCTGTTCCAAGCATCCCCACTTTCTCCTTTGTCTCAGCCTCTAATGAAGTAACGATATTTGCAAACTGTAATAATTTTGGTGAGCCAATGCCCTCTGTGCCACACTATGAATTTGAATCTACACATGCAACAAGACCACCCCTACTGGTTTGAGAGAGCCCATTCCATTGTGTATCATCTTGCTTAAGAATCAATAGCACCTTTCTAACCACTAAAATCTGCATATTTTCATCTTCTCCATCTAGTTTATAGATCCCTTCTTCCTCATTAGTAAATCTTTCGTCATCCACCCTACCATAGTCGGCCAGATGAACTTGACGATGTTGAGAGCAATTGTTAGATTTATACCCAACTTACCAACACTTGTAACACTTACCTCCCGTCGGCCTTGAGTAAGGGTTATTGTTGGCTAGTTCCTTTGCATGCGCTTTTTCTACTGTATCTTTCTTTACAGGTTCATAACTGGACCATGTTCTGACTCTCGGACTTGCCCTTGATGCCTCACCCAGGGGTTTACAGGTATTTTCATTTCCGTAATATTTCCTAAACCCCATTGACTCTACTTTTTGGATCATATTCTATGCTTCGCTGAGAGATAAAATGATCTGACAGCCAATTTTATTACGGATCACAAGTTTCAATCTATGAATATATCTCGTTACTTGTTGACCTTTAGTCTTCATTAAATTATTCCGTGTCGATAGCCACAAGAAATCTGTGGTATATTTAGCGATAGATTTTTTCCCCAACACCAACATTTGGTATTGATGGAACAAAAACTAATTATAATCTGGAGAAAGAAATTTGGCCATCAACATCTTCTTTATCTTTGGCCAAAATCTTGTTGGCTATTTTTTCAAACGCCTTTGTTGGATCTAATTCTATTCCCACCACGATGAAGCTTTATCTTTTAATCGATATGCCATCAACTTTACTTGTTTTTCCTCTAGAATCTCTACAAAATCGAAAAACCTCTAAACTTCCGCTACTTAATTCAGAAAATCTTCAATATTTAAATTTCCATTGAAAGAAGGGATGTCTACCTTCAATCGAAACTCTTCTTGTCGATATCAATGGGTTATCCTAGGGTTAGAGTTACAATCTAAAAATTCAATAATCTCTTCATATGAAGAATCATTCTCGCTGGTATGCACCCTACGAGATTGTTGTGAAAATATAGGATTAAAGTGAGATCTCTGAGCGATTCTCTTGGCGCCACCTTTACCTTCTAGATTGTCTTGATTTACTCGCAACGTTTGTAATTCTGTTTCTCTCTGTTCTATTAGAACAGACAGAATTTAAATTGCAATCGTCATAACTCGCAACTCTCTGAACACGTCAAAAAGAATATTACCTTCACCGGCTTGGTTGGTCATCGCAAGGAAAATGTTTGACTCTGATATCACCTAACACGGAAGAGATAAAAGAAAAATAATAGGGTTTGCAAAGAAACAAAACCCTAAAACTCACAAAAGAGAATTAATAATCTAAAAGAAATATTATTAATAAAGTATACCAAAATAATGAAATATTACAAGTATTTATAGGGAATGCAATACATTAAAATTAAGAAACTATAAAATACTAGAAAACTAAAGAAATATGAAAACTAGAACAATTAGGAAACTAAGATAATATAAAAATTAAAGGAACTTAGAAATCAGAAAAATTAAAAAACTAAAAATATTAGGAAACTAACTGAAAATACTTAAAAGGCTAAAAATTTAATAAAACAATCAAAAGTTAATGAATCCCTTTCATTTTATTGGAATCTGTCCCACATCATTTTTTGAGTTTTAATGTTAAAAATTTATTAACCCATATGCCGGTCGACGTGGCCGAAATGATGCTTGCCTCATCTCCTACTTGTAGGGTAAAGTGACTTGAGTAATTGGAGCTTAATTAAAGATTAACTTATGATAAACTCAGTTGAACTCGGCTTATGATGTTAAAAAAAAAATAATAAGAAAGATATGAAAAGAAAAGAAATCTTTCTTCTGGTGAGAGAGCTCAACTAGTAGCTCCATACTAGAGCATCATATTTTAACTTTGATATGTTAAAGAGCAGATTATGCAGAAGAATGGTTCAAACACGAGTTGATCATTGCTTTAGGAAAGGAGCGAAGCTCAAGCTTATCCCATACAGAACCCCCCTTTTATTACATGCCCATAGCTACATTTCAACCTTACTTTAAGTGCAGACAACAATTTGGAATAACAGCAACCCTCTTCCTTTTATTACATATCCATAGCTCTCTTTCAACCTTACTTTTAAGTGTAGACAACATTTTGGACTAACTTCTCTTTTGACCTTAGCTATACTTCAATTGCAAGCTCCGGCACGAAACCCTAGTCGGCCTCCGGCAACATCATAGACAACTTCATACTTTTGTTGCTGATAGTTTCCAAATATGGCAATGTGGTTGTCATCACTATTGCCTGCAAATGCGAGGCAATATTGAGTTGCACTGACGACACGTAGGATTCCCTCCACGACTATGTCCACACTAACATTATTGCCAAATGAGAAAGTTATTTTTGGTATGGACACATTGCTATATCCACTAAGGTCATAACATGTTTCAAATATTGACCGTGGCGGTGGCGATGTTGTCGGGTAATTTGACATTTGTTGTTGGAAAGCAGAGCGAAGGGCTGCATAAGCTGTCTTCGGCAAGCAAGTGATGACTGTACCCGAGTCGATTATAGATCCTCGGCTTGAAAATAGGCTTGGTGGTAAGTTCAAATTTTGGCCACCTACACTAATGTCTACAATGTCTATGTAATAAAATGATGGGCCATCGGCATTTTGCCCTAAGTTGGTGAATTTTAGGGAACTAGAGTTTCCACCGCTCGATCCAAAGCTCAAAAATCCGGTTGATCCAGATAAGGTTGGAAGGCAATAGGAGAAGAACCTACCGTACTTTTGAGCAGTTTGTGAAACTAGGGATTCTGTGGCTCGGCCCAACCCAAGCAACCCGGATGTTCTCCCAAAAGCCCATCATTGTATTGACCACATCAAAGAGGAAGCCATCCAATGCATCCGCAGATGACAAAGTTAGCCTTTCTTTGGCTACAAAGCCTTCAGTTATTGAACCATCGCCATATAGAACTCCATAAAAACATGTTGAACCTGCACAACCTATTTTGATATTTTGTGAGCATTGGGCGGAGGAGCAAGAGACGTTAGAGTACGATGATGATGAAGATGGATCAAATATGGGCTCCTGTTGATCATAACAGCGGCCTGCACAAGGCTTACATTGGGTCCAACTAAGGTCGCTTCCGGTGTCGAAGACGAGTGTGAGATCTTCCTTGGGTGTCCCAAGGCCCACGGTCACAACATAGTTTCCTGTACCGATTGGGCGGCCCGACTTTGCTGGAAGGGCGGCCGCTGAAGCTTGGAAAGAGTCGTGGCCCAAGTTTTTGGCCAGCCTAGACTGAATCCAGTTGACTCGCAACTGATCTTGGATGAGGATTTGTGTAAGATTTGGAACTTGGTTCTTGTGTTGGCCCAGATGAGAGCAAGGCCCATGCCTGTGAAGCACTTTCAAATGCTTTCCATTTGTGGCCTGAAAATAAATAAATAAATAAAATCAGAAACAAGAAGTACTTGTTTTTTAATTGACAAGCCACTCCCAAATCTGCCCATCAGTTGCTATGGTAGTTGTGATACACTTCTCTCCATTCTCAAAATCTACGTTCTTTATATTGATAACATGGGTGATTTTTAAATACTCTTTTAGACAATCAATATATAAATTAAATTCTAGATCCTTGCCAAATATGTATATTTTATAAGTTATTTATTACTCGTAGTCAATGAGTTTATTGGTGTATATTTAAGAAGCGTAAAGATTTCTAATGTTCCAATAAATAAATAATTAAATAAAAAAATGCATACAAAAATTTCAATGTACAAAGTAGAAATTTTTGCTCAAAAAATGAGAAAAGCAAAGTTCTTCCTTAATTTATGATCTTTTGCTATAATGCTATAGAGGGAGACAGAGAGATACCTCTTGTGGAATGCCTGCAAACATTTGATGGGAGTAAAGAGCTGGTTCGAACAATATGTGTATAATTAAGGTTAATACTTTCCGCAGTCCCTCTTTCCTCATAGGCATATACCAGAAATAGGAAAACTAAGCACCAAAAGGATATGAAGGAAAAGGAAGTTGCTATTGAACCTCCCATCTCTCCCAATCCTCTCGTTTCAAAAGAAGTGTCTGCTACTTGAACTGACCAGCATTGCGACTACAAATAATAATGCGAAGAATTTTACCACTACATTTTAACATAGTAATAATGGAAACAATTTTAGAAAAAAAAATTTCAATTACGAAAAATAATTAATATTAGTTAATGGGTCTTTTTTTTTTCTTTGTGAGAAAATTTAGGTTTATTTAATCATGGGACAACGATGGACAACAAGAAAATTATTCAATCATGGGACAACGATGGACAACAAGAAAGCAACCTGGCGTAGGTTTGTCAACATATGTGACCCATGGCCATTTGAAACCACACATACATGCATAGTCGTGTCAACTAAGCATTTTCTAATAAAATCACAAGCAAAATTTGCCCCCACCTAGATGATTTTTCTTTGGTCTTCCCTTCCTAGTTTAAAATGATTGGAAATAATTTTTTTTTTCTAATTTTTAATTTTTGCATTTTGCCATGACCTTTAGCCGAGGTGTACTTAAAAATTTGAGTATTGTTATCGAGAGAAATTAGATTTTTTTTATAAACTTATTGTTAGAAAATATTATTTTTTTTATATAAATTATCGGTATTTGGTCTCTTCTGTGTTTGTTTTTGTTATATATAACAGTCAAATCTGAAATCGTGTTTAAAAATGCTATGTGAATTTTGGATTTCCTGAAATAAACCAATTACAACCAAATGATGGAATTCAAGCTCTTTTTTTTTCCCATAAAGTGCAGTCATGGAATGCAAAATATAATAATAATAATAATAATAATAATAATAATATTATATTCACATTACAAGTGTCGAGAATATGGTAATACATTGATGGTGAAAACGAGAATAAAAAAAAATATTTTTTATTAAAAAAATATAAAGTTTGAAAATAAAATGTATTTATATTTTTCATGGATATTTTATGTTATTTTATAATTCTTTTCATGGATATTTTATGGATATTATATATTTTATAAAATATAATTCTTTTATAGAGAAATTTTTTGCATGTTATTTTCTGAGTATAAATGGAGTATATTTCTATTTGTTAATAGATATTTATATTTTTACAAGAAAATCCTTTTTGTGAAACAAACAAAATTTTATTTAATGTTTTTATTTTCCTTGCTTGCACCCTAAAACAAAGGGCCTATTGCTAGTGTGCCCCCAATTTTCATTTTTCTTGCAGTCCCATCACGGCAGAGACCAAGAAAAGTCCTTCGTAAGGGTGGTTGAAGGAAATTTTCTATAATTTCATTAAATGGGACATACAACTTGCATTCCAGGAAATGAGATGGTTATTTTAAAAGATATAAGATACTGTACTTTACTTTTAAAAACTAAATTTATTATTTTAATAAATTTATTAATTTTTCATAATTAAATTTGAATTTTCTTCATTATTTTTGTTTAAATTTTGTCGGTATATATGATATTTTTCGATATACCACCTAGAATATTAGAAAAATGTTTAAGACATTAGAAAATCTCGATCATTATCCTCTGATCGGTTATCATCATATTAATGCTATTACTGTTGTCACTTTCGCTATATTTGTGAAATTAAAAACTCTGAATATTGCATTTGAAAAAAAAAAAAAACCTGATATTTTCATTGAAACTTTTTTTTTGTGAAAATAATTTCTTTTTAGAAATATATGTGTTTTACAATTATTAAAAAAATTAAATTATGAAAATATATATATAAAGTTAAAATTGTTGATGTTATTAGATCTCTCGATCTCAAATTTTTATATTGCTTTATGATTTTTGTTGGCTTAAGTCTAATAACCTAATACGAATTTGTTACAACAAATCACCACATAAATAAAATTTAACTACGCTATAAAACTGCCCAACATTAAATATATGCAGAGCAAATCAGTTAAACTTTATTATAAAATTAACCATACATTAAATTGTTGCCAAAACTTTCATTTCCGCCATTATAAGCATATACATGTTGTCTCTATCATGCATTAATTAGATTTCTTTTTCTTTTTTTTTTTATTACACCCATAATAAACAAGTGGGATTAATGTTTCAAGTTTTTGACACTATTTTTTTGTTACACAAATTTGAATCCGGATCACAGAGTTGGAAGAGAGGATTGTGACCATTAGACTGTTCCCTTGTGAAAGCCTCTATTTAATTTTGTGTTAAAAAAATAGTTATTTATTATATTTTTTTAACAAGTGGGAGTGGGGAGAATTAGGATCTAAAAGAAGTCCTACCCCAAATATTACGTTTCAAAGAGTAATACAACTCATGAAGGGAAAAGCACAACTCATGGAGGCCAAGAGAGACCGATGGTTCTAATCTTGGGAGAATATCAGCGCAATTATTACTCTCTCTGTAGGCAACAAGCACCTAATGTACCAAAATATGGTGAATTAGGTTTTGATAATTTTAGATAATATGCAACTCGGTACTTGAGGCAGTTGCATCAAAGGAGAGAGACGACACAAGCTTGGTTAAGTCGCTCTCGAGGAAAATAGGGGGGAACTTTATACAACTTAGAAGAAATATTCCTCTCGGATACCCTAGTGTTGGAGGTGGATTTCGTCTCCACAGATACCGACTCCTTGCTGACCCAAATGGTTGCTGCCGAAGGGATGTGACACCTGCAAAAACCGCCGGAGGGTGCTCCGGCGGGGAGACTCTGACGCTCAATTCAGAAAAAGCGGTTTTCGTATAAAAAAGAAAAATAGATTGAGAGTTGAGGGAAAGTCGTTCCCTGTGAATCGTGTGCCCAAAAGTATAAGACTCTGAGAGCGTACATGTTGTGTCGAGTAAAAAGATATTTTATACCTTTTTGAGTTGGACACGGCTACGATGTTCTAACCCTACCTTCCTTATCGGGCTGATTCGGAGATCTTGGGGATTCCATATTTTGAATTAATTGCGATCCTCATTTTTTTGGAAAACTATCGAAATCTTGGGAAGATTTCTTCCTTAACTGCAAAAATCTCAAGGTGTTATTTTTAGTAAGAGACGGTAGTCGCTGGAGTATTTTAACATTCCTTCTAGATCGTTAGAATCGTTAGCTATCGATCAATCGCTTGACCGATGAGAGGTCTTCAGGATTCCTTTGGTTGAGGGGCTGTCGATTAGATACCCGATTGAGGCGAATAACTTTGCTTACCGAATTGCGTTCGGTTGGCTGAGCGGCTGAGGTCATTCGGTTGGCTGGGCGACTAAGGCTCTATCATTCGAGAGATCTAGACGACTAAGGCTCTTCGACAAATAATTGTATTTGATTCTCATTTGGTGGTTATCCTTTGGGGGACCTTTCATGTGGGCCCTTCTAAAACTGATTCATGAGATTTGATTTTATGGGGTCGTGTCTCATCATTTGTCCCCGACTCATGGCTTTCTTGGTAATGAAACGTTATGGGTAGAGACTTACGGGGCATGCTTGATATGTTACAGGAACATAGGGATGCTAGACTCGTCCTAGGCCACCTTACCTCTTCGTCATAAATGCGAAGGTGTCTCATCGAAAGTGATTCCTTCTTCGGGAATTGAAGACAATTTATTTTCTCATTTATGACAGTTTATCTTTCCCGATTCGTTTCACCTGCTCCGAATTAATTAGGCATACCTTTCTGTTGCTATAAGTAGCTACGATGGGCGCTTATTTCCCTTCGTATAGAGTCAAGTCTTTTCTTCTTCTTTGGGAGTTTTGTTAAGAGCTGTTCTTTTTCATAAGTTGCTTTGCAAGACATTCTGGGTATGCAGGGCTCCATAGCTTGAAAAATTTCTATTGGAATGAGATCTCATTAAAGAAGGGAACCACCGAAATGAGATCTCATTATGTTAGCCGTTGTTTGTGTGGCATCGTGAGATCGTCCGTCACCAATGGGGGTATGTTCTTGTACTACCTTGGATGATTCGTCTGCTTTCGTCTCCACCATCTACGAATGGTGGGGATGTCTCCTGGCCATTCTTAGGCGGGTAGGTCTGGCTCGGGTTACATTGGCGGTGGCAAAACCCAAACTCGCATTCTTTTGTCCCTATCACTACATTTTATACCGTCCAGTGTAGGAATTGTGTTCTTCCTCTTCAGGGATAATCTCACCATGTATTTCTCTTGGTGTAATCAGCCCAACTTAGAGGCTAGTGTATATACTTTATGTAACCGAATGTACCATCTAGCACAAATGTAAATAAAAAAGTTATACTTTATTTACTTGAATTTCGCTTCTTCTCTTTGTCTGGTTATGTATCTTTCTTCAACCTTCGCTAAAGCGGATTCGTCTCTTAGGACCTTTTCTGAGACGTCGAATAGTATTGGCCTTTTGATCTACTGGATGGTCGGCCATCCAGTTTAGGGTATCGTATTCATTCATTTGGAAAGTTCCATGTGATTTGTATAGACGACAGAAACTAGGCGGCTGAGACCCTCTGAATGGTAGGAAATTTTTTTTTTTTAATTGTGGGCCGCGTCCACCTGTCTGGAGAGTTACATCCCCTATTGTTGACGTGTACAAACAATAAGAGCTGAGCGACTGAATCCCTCCAAATGATATTTTTTTTTTTAAGTTGTGGGCCGTGTTCATCCGTCCGGGGAGTTATATCCCCTATTGACGACAAGTACGAAAGATAGGAGTTGGGCGACTGAGACCCTCCGAACAATAGAAAATTTTTTAAGTTGCGGGTCGCATTCACCCATCCGAAGAGTTACATTCCCTATTGACGACGCGTACAAACAATAGGAGTTGAGCGACTGAGACCCTCCGAACGATAGAAATTTTTTTAACTTATGAGCCACGTCCATCCGTTCGGAGAGTTACATCCCCTATTGACGATGCGTACGAACGATAGGAGTTGGGCGACTGAGACCCTCCGAACTATAGAAAAAAATTTTAAGCTGTGGGCCGCGTCCACCTATCCGAGGAGTTATATCCCCTATTGACAACACGTACGAACGATAGAATTTGGGCGACTGAGACCCTCTGAACGATAGAAAATTTTTGAAGTTGTGGACCGTGTCTACCCGTCCGGGGAGTAACATCCCATATTGACGACGCATATAAACGATAAGAGTTAGGCGACTGAGTCCCTCCGAAAGATAGAATATTTTTTTAAGTTGTGGTCCGCGTCGACCCATTCAGAAAGTTACATCCCCTATTGACGACGCGTACGACTGATAGGAGCTGGGTGACTGAGACCCTCCAAACGATAGAAAATTTTTTAATTTATGGGGCGCGTCTACCCGTCCGAAGAGTTATATCTCTTATTGAGGACGCGTACGAACGATAGGAGCTGGGCGACTGAGACCCTCTGAACGATAGAAAATTTTTTAAGTTGTGGGCCGCTTCCACCCATTTGGAGAGTTACATCCCCTATTAACGACGCGTACAAATGATAGGAGCTGGGTGACTAAGACCCTCCGAAAGATAGAAAATTATTTTAAATTGTGGGCCACGTCTACCCGTTCGGGGAATTACATCCCCTAGTGACGGCGCGTACAAGCGATAGGAGCTGAGCGACTGAGACCCTCTGAACGATAGAAAATTTTTTAAGTTGTGGACCCTTCCGGAGAGTTACCTCCCATATTGACAATGTGTACGAACGATAGGAGCTGCCCTGTTAGTGAGGTAATTCTGAAATTCACTGATAGTATATGCATAGGTTCTCCGAGTTCCAAGTCCTAGGCACTGCTGATCCGTCTAGGTTGTCGAGTCGGTAAGTTTCCGGTCGAACTATGGAACGTACTCGATATGGACTTTCCCAGTTAGAGGCGAGCTTGCCCCTAGGCTGGGGTTGACTGGTAGCCTCCACCTTCCTCAATACCAGTTCTCTTGGTTTGAACGTTCAGTTTCTGACTCTTCGATTATGATTCTGAGTCATTTGTTACTGATAGGCTGCCATTTGCGTTGATGCAGATTCTCATAATTCTGAAAGCAAGTCCAACATTTCTCGTAGGATACGTTCATTTTGCCTGACGTTGTATTTGGCTCCTCGTAGTGAGTGAATACCTATCTCCACAGGTATGACTGCTTCGCTTCCGTAAGTTAGGCTGAAAGATGTTTCTTCTATCGCCCTTCGAGGGGTAGTGCGATACGACCAGAGGATGCCATACAGTTTTTCGGCCCATTGCCCCTTTACGTCATCCAAAATTGTCTTTAGCCTTGTAAGATCGTTCGGTTGGTTATTCCAGCCAATCTATTAGTTTGTAGATGAGTGACCGATGAAAATTGATGTTGAATCTCTAGGTTCTCACAGAACTCCTAAAAGCGCCGGTTGTCGAATTGCTTCCTATTATCCGTGATAAAGACTCCCGGTATACCGAATCGGGTAATAATATGAGTTCATATGAAGGACTGGACTTTGGTGGCTATGATCTGAGCTAAAGGCTCGGCTTCCACCCACTTCGTGAAGTAGTCGATCGCTAGTATCAAGAATTTTCACTGTCCCATGGCTGGGGGAAACAGTCAAAAAATATCCATGCCCCACTGAGCAAATAGCAAAGGGTTGGATATAGAATTGAGCTTGGTGGGGGGTAGCCAAGGTATTGAAGAGAAGCGTTGGCGCTTATCGCACCATTTGACATAGTTATCGAAGTCGACTTTCATAGTCGGCCAATAATACCCCTGACAAAGGGCTTTATAGACCAGGTTCCGGGCGTCTAGATGAAAACCACAAATTCCTTCGTGAATCTCTCGTAGGACATAATTTCCCTTTTCAGGAGTTAAACACTACAGATATAGGTGAGTGAACAACTTGCGGTAGAGGATTCTATCAATTATAGCGTAGTGTACTACCTTTCGCTTCAATTTCACAGCTTCCCCTGGGGATTTTGGCAAATGATCGTGCCTTAGGTACTCTTCTATGGGATCTTTCCAATTAGGTGACCGATCGATGGGGAGAGCCTCTTTGGGCTTGTTAATAGTGGGATATGGCAGGTTTTTAATGTATACCGTCCAGCTAGAAGCAACTGAATCGAAACTAGCCAACTTAGATAGAGTGTCAGTTTGCGTATTTTTCGAACGAGAGATTTGCTGGATGTCAACCTTGCCCAACTGGTCCATCGTCTCGCGCAGCTTGCTCAAATATTTAGTCATGACTGGGTCTCTGGTTTTATAAATCCCTTCGATTTGCTTCACGACCAACTGGCTGTCTATGAATACCCTGATATTTCGTGCTCCCATGTCGATGGCAATACGAAGGCCCGTTAGTAAGACCTCGTACTCAGCTTGGTTGTTGGTGGCTTGGAAGTCAAAGCGAATGGCGTATTCTGTTTTAAAACCATTCGGTCCCACTAGTATGAGCTCAGCGCTGCTTCTTGAGGAGTTTGATGACCCGTCGACATAGATGGCCCATTAGGGAGCCGACCACTCTTCTTGATGGTTAAGAGGTTGTTCTTCAGACGTCGTGGACAAAGTGCATTCGAAAATAAAATCAGCCAATGCATGGCCCTTTATTATTGGTTGCGGTCGATAATGAATGTCAAACTCGCCCAGTTCCACACTCCATTTGTTGAGCCGCCCGGATGTGTTCCTCTTTTAGAGGATCTGTTTCAACGGTTGGTCGGTGAGCACCATAATAGTACGGGTCTGTAAATATGGTCGAAGACGCCTCGCTGAAACGACCAAGGCATGGACCATCTTCTCTATCAGTCTGTAGTTAATCTCGGATTCTTTCAATATCCTGTTGATGTAATAGACTGGCTTTTGGACAGTGGATTCCCGTCTCACCATCATGGAGCAGAGCGCTTGCTTGGAAACGACCAAATATAGGTAGAGTTATTCCCCAAGGACAGGTCGCAAAGGCAGTGACGGTTGCATCAGATATTCTTTCAATCGTTCGAAGGCTGCTTGACATTCGGGCATCCATTCAAATCATCGAGACCTCTTTAGCGTATCGAATATGGGCTTGTACTTCTCGCCAACTTGAGACATAAATCAGCTTGGGGCTACCATTTAACCGGTTAGACGTTGCACCTCTTAGAGTGCCTGGGGAGGTACCATGTCTGAGATGGCTTGTATCATTTCAGGGTTGGCCTCTATTCCTCGGTCAGTAATCATAAAACCCAGGAACTTTCCGGAAGCGATCCCAAAAGTACAATTTATCGGGTTTAGCCGCATATTATATCGTTCCAAACTCTGGAAGGTTTCTTCGAGATCTGCAACATGAGCTCCTGCGGTGATGCTCTTTATGAACATATCGTCAACATAAGTTTTGATATTTCTACTTAACTGGTCATTGAAGACCGCATTGATCAGTTATTGGAAAGTTACTCCAGCATTCTTTAGGCCGAAAGGCATGACCCGATAACAGTACTTACCAAAGTCGGTGATAAAGCTGGTCTTTTCTTTGTCTTCAGGTACGATCCAGATCTGATTATAGCTGGAGTAGGGGTCTATAAAGCTCAAAAGTTTGTGTCCCGAGGAGATGTCTACGAGCTTATCGATATTAGGGAGCGAATAACTATCTTTTGGACACTTTTTGTGGAGATCAATGAAGTCCATATATATCCTCCACTTGCCGTTGGCCTTTTTTTACTAAGACTACATTAGTTAACCATTCGGGATACTTGACTTCCCGAATGAACCCAGCTATCAATAGCTTTTAAACTTCTTCTTGGATGTCACGTTGATATTCGAGGGCGCATACCATCTTCTTCTGTCTAACTGGTTTGAAATCAAGATTGTCAGTTAACTTATGGGCTATAACCGACGGATCTATATCGGACATGTCTTCTGGAGTCCAGGCAAAGACATTTGTGTGTCGTTGTAGACAGGCGACTAAGGCCTCTCATAAGGAAGGTGATAGGTTGGCTCCTATCCGAATTGTTTGGCTAGGGTCGCTTGTCAAAGGGACCTCGATTGTTTCTTCGCCTGGTTTAGGTTTGGCTTTTGGCTCAGTGCCTTCTCTAGGTTCCAGGGTGTCGACCAGGAAAGCTTCTTGTGCGCCTTGTGCTACAAAGAATACATAGGGGTCAGGACCGCCATGTATTGTGGTGACCCCTAGTGGTGTTCTGAACTTCGCTTTCATGTGTTTCGTGCTCGGTAGTACCTCTAGGTCATTCAGGCCAGGCCTGCCCAGAATGGCGTTGTAAGGAGAGTAGATTTTCACCATATGGAAGAGGACCGAGGTAGTCACGTGATGAGGGGATTTTCCGAGAGTCACCGGGAGGTAGATGATACCTTCGGGATAAGTGGGTCTGTTCGAAAGTCCTCTGAGCGACCCGGTGGATGGCAAAAGTTGAGGAGGGTTAAAGTCTATTCTGCAGAAAGCATCCCAAGTGAGAAGATCACAGTTGGCCCCCTGATCGACGAGAACCCTTTTCACGGTATAGGATTCTATTTTGAAGGTTATAACGATAGGGTCATCGCGACAGGGATCCACCTCTGGCAGATCGTCATCATCAAAGCCTATGACTGGCTGTCTTTTCTTGACGGGTATTGTGTCGGGGGTGATCATGGCAGACATTATCATGAGTTTTTAGAAAATCAGTTTGTTTCCCACAGACGGCGCCAATCTATTGGAGGTGGGTTTTGACCCCACAGATATCGACTCCTTGCTAACCCGAACGGTTGCCGCCGAAGGGATGTGACACATGCAAAAACCGCCAGAGGGCACTCCGGCGAGGAGACTCCGACGCTCAAGTCAGAAAGAGTAGTTTTCGTATGAAAAGGAAAAACAGACTGAGAGTTGAGGGAAAGTCATTCCCTGTGAATCATGTGCTCAAAAGTTTAAGGGCCCGAGAGCGTACCTGTTGTGTCGAGCAAAAAGATATTTTATACCTTTTTGAGTTAGACGTGGCTATGATATTCTAACCCTACCTTCCTGATTGGACTGATTCGGAGATCTCGGTGATTTCATATTTCGAATTGATTGCAATTCTCATCTTTTGGAAAACTATCGAAATTTTGGGAAGATTCATTCCTTAACTACAAAGATTTCAAGGTATTGTTTTTAGTAAGAGACGGGAGTTGCTGAAGTACTTTGACATTTCTTCTTGATCGTTAGAACCGTTAGCTATCGATCAGTCGCTTGACCGATGAGAGGTCCTCGGGACTCCTTCGGTTGAGGGGTTGTCGATTAGATACCCGATCGAATCGATTAATTTCGCTTACCGAATTGCGTTCGGTTGGCTGGTGACTGAGGTTGTTCGGTTGACTAGGCGACTAAGGCCCTATCATTCGAGAGATCTAGGCGATTGAGACCTTATTAGTAGATAATTGTATTTGATTCTCGGTTGGTGGTTATTCTTTGGGGGACCTTTCGTGTGGGCCCTTCTAAGACTGATTCATGAGATCTTATTTTATAGGGTCGTGTCCCATCACCTAGATTTACCCTAAACCCACATGCACATGAGCCAAACTCATCACAATTTTGGTTTAATAACACATTCTCATCCCAATTTTGGCATAATAACACAAATTAATAGTCATATTTAGAACCATACTGACCTCTTTCAACCATACCTTTGTATGTGTGACATTTGCATGATAGCAACTATTTTCATGCTTTAGCCTTCAAGGCTTGTCCTCTCTATATGGTTTAGGAGAAACGATTGCAAAGCCAAAATTACAATTATCACAAATCAATTATTTAAATAATATTTTATAATTTAAAAAAATTATTACTAAGTTGTTTTTCTTTAAATAAATAAAGAAAAACATAGATGGGGCTATCGTGGTGTTAACCGCCGGTCGTATGCCTTTGTTCATGATGTGCCCAAAACATGATAAATAAAAGAAAAACGTTTATTGAAAATGAAATCCTTGAAGGAGAATATTTTTCCGATAGGGTATGAAAATTTTAAAATTTTAAAAGAAAAACGTTTATTGAAAATTTTAAAATATTTTCTATTTTTTTCTGAATTGAAAAAGCTGTGAAAAGTTATAATGAAGCACATTTACTATAGAATGGAAGGTTGAAATTGATCAAGAGAAGGCCTATGATTGCATGAATTAGGATTTTATTCGGAGTGTCCTTGTTGAGTTAGATCTTCCAAGCACTTCGCTAAATCTTATCATATGCTGTGTTGCCTCCCCTAAAATGACAGTCATATGGAGTGGAGAGCTCTCTTTCCCCTTACCTCTCCCCTTTGTCCTTATTATTATTTATTTCTTTTGATATAATTAATCGGTATCTGAAACAATTTATCTTGTTCAAACATTGTTAAATTTAATTTAATAAAAATATTTGTTAATATAATTTTTTTTATTTTTAATTTTTAAATTAAAAATTTAATTAAGAGATATAATATATTATCCACTAAACTCTGCGTGTCTATTGATTCTTGTCTCTGTTTTATATACCGAAGATTTGGCCAATTTAATTTAATCATGCCATTGGGCTTAATGATTAGAAGGCAGTTAAAGTCTCTGGTGGTGAACATTTAGTCACTAATGTGTTGATAATCTTTTTTTTTTTTTTTTTTAAGATAATAATTTAATGATTATAATTTTATTTTTTAATTTAAAGATTTTAAATGTAATTATAAAAGGTATGGTTTCTATGGCCCATGTATCTTGGCCTGTCTTTACGCTTTCTCTCCCCTATCATGTCAGAAATCAATCTGCAAGAGTAGAAGCTGTTCATTTCTAACGATGTCCCCCATAATACAACCGCTCTCCTCGGTACTAATCTCTTGGGATGCATCTCACCGATTAAACAACAATAACAATAAATTAAATTTTATTTTAAATTTTAAAATTTAACAATCGAAAAAATAAAAATAATAAAAACATAAAAATTTAATATTTAAATTTAAATCAAAAATAAAAAAATTAATATTAAAAAAAAATAAAAATAAAAATAAACTGTTCATATAAATTTAAAATGATGATGATAATAATTTAATTATTTCAAATTCTTCTATATCATTTATTTCTGTTTAAAATTATTTTTTCAATTAAATCATTCGTATTTTTATAAATAATTTGTATTTAGATTTTTAATGGTCTATCTTGATATTTTACTTAATCTCTCACATTTAAGTTCTCACTCTTCCTAATTGATGTGTCTTCAAATTTTTGTTACACATGTTCAAACTATCCTAAGTGATACTCCCATGTCCACAATTGAATTCATTTATAACTTAATATATATGTTTTCATTTCTAATTTTATATTTTCTAATTTTTTCGCACATTTATTTAGGTATTCTCGTTTCAGTTATAATCATTTTATACTCTTATTGTTGATTAATAACTAACAATCGATATCATATAATAACGAAGGTTTTACTATCATTTTAGGTATTCTCATTTCAAGCAGATATCCTTTTTTGTCAACACCCACTATAATATACTCTAGAAACACTATCTGTATTTTTTCTAAATCAATGAATATCATATATAAGTTTTTCTTTTGTACTCTAAATATCTCTATCAAATGTCTGAACAAATAAATGGTTTCAATGGCAGATCATCCTGATATGAATCCAAATTGATTTTAAAATATATTTAACTTTAATCTCAATCTATACACTTTATCATACTCTCTCACGACTTCATTGTATGACTAATAAATTTTATTTTTTATAATTGGAATAATCTTATTTGTTTTCTTTATTCTTATATAATACTATAACTATACTCTCTCTCTCTCTCTCTCCCTCTTTCCATATTTGTAGTGTTTTCTTAGTTTGTCAAATTTTATTAAAATGATCTATTAATTTTCTTATTACTACTTTAACCAAATACTTTCACATCTCAATAGGGATGCTATTAGGTTCTATGACTTTAAATAAAAAAGAGCTTATCCGGTATATAAAATACTCTCCGATTTAATACGGGAGTAGGGGGAAGGTGACATATATGTACGCAGACTTCTCCTTGTATTTTGTAAAAAGACTATTTCTACTCTTCGAATCCGTAATCTCGAAATCACCAAATGAGTAACTCCAGCATTATGCGAAGATTCGCCATCTCTCCTATGATTTTATTATTTTTCATTTTCTTTAAGATTTTCCTTATTTCATGAGAATGAGTCATACATATAAAATCCTTATCAATCTCTTCTACATATATCTCAATATCATTGTTGTTTCTTGTATGCTCATCATTAAAGAAGTTATTAAAATAATCTTTCTATTGCTTTTTTATGTTTACATTCCTTACAATGATACTATTGATCTTACTTTTAATACACGTAGTACCATTTATATCATTTTCATTTTTATCCATTAATTTGACAATTCTATAAATCTCTTTTTCTCTATTTTTAGTTCATAATTTCTTATTTAATTCGTTATACACTTTAATTTTTGATTTGTGAATAATCTTTTTTATATATTTTTTTTAATTTTGTATTTTTCAAATATATCACTACCTCTCTTTACTCTTTATATTGCTTTTTTATGTCCTCATTCCTTACAATAATATTGTTGATCTCACTTTTAATATACCTAATGCCATTTAAATCATTTCCCTTATTATCCATTAATTTGGTTATTCTGTAAATCTCTTTTTCTCTATTCTTAGTTTTTAATTTCATATTTAATTTATTATGCACTTTACGTTTTGATTCGTAAATAATATTTTTCATATATATTTTTTTAATTTTAGTTGGTAAATATGCCTATGTAAAACCATTTTACCTTAAGTTAAAATTTGAGTTTTGAATTAGGGATAATGGGTGGTTACCCAGTATCCCCATCTTCCCTAATCTCTCTTCCACTAATCTCTACGTGAATTGAATTAACCTCTTTAATTGAACATTGAGAGATGATTGTTTTTTAAGGGGAGTGTTTTTTTTTATTTTTTTTATTTTTTGAGTGAAACATATATTCTCTAGATAGAGAACGATTGAAAGCTTAGAAAAATTTCAAGCAGGGAATTGTCATTTTAATCACTAGACTTTGGATCGTGGTGTTACGGTATTGTGGTGATAGCTCGTTTGATGTAATTATTATCCCGACTGTGTGATCATTTGAGAAAAAGTTTCGTGGTTTTCAGATTTTCGGCATTTATTCACTTAGCTATACCTGATAATTCAAACCTTTTATTTTTCTAAAAAATTATACCATACTTCCGTTTATGTGGGTGTGATAAATAAATCTAACAATTTTATATTTCTCAAATGTATCAATACCTTTCTTACTTTTAAAATTCTTATAAATTCTCGTTTGATTCGTATAGCAATTTAAATTTCATCATTCCACTATTATATCTTCTTACCTATTAGTGTTTGATTTCTAGATTTGCCAAGAACCTCCTTGTCTATATTTTTAATATTATTAAATATTTCTACTTACATGATTTCGAAATCATTGTTAGACCCATGAGATGGACAAGTCACCGATGATTTAAATAAATTTTTTGGGCATCCCTCTTTTGTACAGAAGAGTCGCAAAAGAGAATTACAACAGTTTGCTTGATAAAGCTACAGCTAGCCTCATTAGATGGAAGATTAAACATATTAATATGGCTGCATTGGTGGTGGTAACAAAGTCTCCTCTTCAAGCTCTGTCAATTTAAAAAGTGCAATTGTCCAAGATTTCTGTTTCTCTTTCTGATGACTTAAATCGGCTCATCTAGAATTTTAATTGGGGAAACTCAAGTGAAAAGCAAAGAATGCGCTTGGTAACATCTTTGTCAAGAGAAGGCAATAGCTTGTTTGGGCTTTAAAGATATGTGGCTCATGAATTATGTTATGCTTAGCAAGCTTTTGTTGATATCTCTTTATGAATACTCCAGCTTTGTGGATGGAAGTGTTGTGTTCTAAATATTTGTATGATAGGGAGTTCACACTTGTGGCATAGCATTGTAGTGAGTGGAGATGCTTTTGGCAAGGATCTTCATTATAAAGTTTTTAATGGTCAAAAAACAAGATTTTGGATGAATAAATGGTTAGGTGCTCATATGTTGATTAAAATGGCTATTATTTTTTCCCTCCCTTCTATTCTTGATCTTTGATGCAAATATGTTCCATGGGGACGAGTCTAGGAGATAGATCGTATTTTGTCTTACCTTTCTCCTAGCTATATTTCCTTGTTAGTCTCTCGCCTTTTTCTTGCAGTTAAAAGATCGTTTTATATTGCATGGCAGAGAAGAGCGAGCCTTTTTTCTCTTAAGGTTTTCTACCACTTTCACATTGGTGTAGGCTCTTCGGATGATAGTTCATGGGAGTGCCTCTAGTGACTTCAGAAAAGATTAAGTGTTTTTTATGGCTTGTCATGTGGGATAAACTTGTAACAAAAGAGCTCAGTGAGCCGCAACTTAGTTGGGAATGCTTTATATAATGTGGGATAAACTTGTAACAAAAGAGCTCAGTGAGCCGCAACTTAGTTGGGAATGCTTTATGTAATGTGGGATAAACTTGTAATAAATGGTTGGGTGCTCATATTTTGATGGTTTGACCTGTCAACATTTTGGAACAATAACACAATTTAAGGGAAACGATTGCAAAGCGAAATGGCTTTTTTTTTTTTTTTTTTCAATAGGGCAAAAATTCAATTCAGGCAAGTAAAAGTTAATTCTTGCTTATCTTTTTACTTTTTATATTTGATTATCGGTATTCATAAACTTAATTAATTTAGTTTTTGTAGTCGTGGGGTGTAATTTAGGAGTGGTCTCTCTTGTTACTTTTTTTTTTTTTTTTTTCCATTTCTAATACTCCATTTCGAGACTTTGATTATAGAAAGCATTAAAAATAACAAAATTATCTTAGGCATCAAAAGAGCTGTTTTAATATACATAGTTTAAGAAATTCATACATGATTTTAGACGGATGCTTTACCTTATTCTTCTTCTCTCTCTCCTTCTTAATGTTTTCGTCATAACAAAATATATGCTCCAATGGCTACATTACGATGTTTAAGTCAACTATTAAAAGACATAAAGTAATAAATTATTAAGATTTCATATATTATTATATTTCTTCCAATCGTTTCCATTTTTATTATAGTATCAGCTTCTTTTTTTATTATTATACGAGATTTGAACCCCGAATCATAAAATTGGGGGATAAGAGTTTTGTAACTGCTACACTATCTCCTTGAGGACAATATCGGCTTTAAGATTAAAGAATGGATTGGGAAGCAATAGTTTTTATCTTTAACATTGATTATCCAATCTAGAAGGTTTATAGCAGTTGTAGATCCACACCCATCATCAACCTCTATACCGGATCTAACTCTCGAGTGAGTGGCTCCCACTATCTCTCAGTTCTGCACCTTACATGGGTTCTACACTTGTTCTTAGTCAACATATGGGATTTATCTCCTAAGCAAATGGCTCCTAACAGTCTCTCAACATGCCTTTTACTGTATTCTTTCGACTATATGCCTCAGTATTTTTCCATACCAACAGCCTAACAGTATCCTTCTGAGGACACAACTGTTATCAAATTTGACGATCGGGTGAGCAAGTAAAGTTATTGTTCTGGCTCTAATGCCTTAGCAGACCCACTCTAACCTTATCATTTGGTACACTCTCTTGGTTATGTGCCCTGAATACAACTCTCTCAAACTATGAACAAATCGGGTGCTCCTCTCTCAACAATGGCAAGATTGGCAACTAAGTAATGAAAATTTAATTTCAAATCATGAACTTACAATAGAATGTGCAATTAAATACAACAAGATAGGAGGATTACATCTACATTTATATGCTAGTATGCATCCCGACTAAGTTACGCCAAAGAAAAATTACTTCGAAAAGGGCAGAACCGAAAAAGCACAATGAAAAGAATTGTCCCGACGAACCCCTTCCCCTTTGCGAATGGGTTCACCTTTTGAATCCTCACTTCTTCCTTTTGATAAACTATCCAATGTTCTTTGAATGGTCTCGTAAGCAACTCCAGTTTAGCACCCAGTAACAAACCAAAACTAGAAAAACAGTTAGATGCTAAAGAGAAGTTGGCAGAGAGAAAATAAAAATGCCCCTTACAGGTCGTTGGACCAAGCCTTGCTAATTAAGAAGCGTAAAAGCAATGATCATTTGCAAAAAACTAAATGGAACCTGCCGCATAAACCAATCATAGCAGTAGGCTATTACTTTCCTACTGTTAAGATGGAACCTTATACCTATGGTTCATTCACTGACAGAGCTCTATACCAGTGACTTTTGCTGTGACACCTCCTTTGGACGTAAAACCCACAAAAAGACAACAATCCTTTCAAACTTTAAACACTCCTAAGAAGCATAGTTCTTTCTCTGACTCTCTAAAATTTGATCACCCATCGAGATATTTATAGCTAAAGAATGGAAACCATATTGTCAAAGTCCCCCTGAAAATCAGATAAACATTAAACATTTAATAACCACTTTCCACCTCTAAAGCTTCCCATTTTGCCTTTTTCGCTTACCCATAATGGTTCGTGCCTTTTCGAATTTCCTCATTACTACAACATTTACTCTACTCGTAATGCCACTTCTCTAAATTGATATAAGGAGTGGGAGGCAAATGATGATACTGAGCCTGACGGCCCAATGATCATACAATTCATAGTCCCCAAAGCTTAAATTCCAATGGGACTACAGGGTTACAACCAAGCCTATAGAAAACCAAACCCATAGGCCTCCCAATTTTTCGATCTCTCGGTCCTCTCGATCATTACGAAAACAATTCCTATTACTCGAAGAGTCCAAGACGTAACTACCTGATAAGGAAAGAAATCTTTACTAAGTTTAAACTTTCCTTAGTCCGATATGAATCTATCATGATTTCTCCCAATTAGGAAGTAAATTCCCTATTTACCATGACAACAATCGAAACTTTCCTATCTCGAGGACTCTAAATCTATAAAAAGTCTATTACTACAATTTTTATAATATCAGAAGATCTTATATGGTCTCTCCACAAGGAAAATAGGGTTTTTACATTCCAGCATATACGATATACCCCATGTATACTATATATATTAAACAGAGGCAACTTGTCAGATATACATCTCTCTCGACACATCACAAACAAAAACTATACAAGGCCCAGTCTCTTTCAGTATTTCCCACTTTACCTCTCTTCCTGACTTGAGCGTTGGAGGCTCCTTCGCCAAAACCACCTCTGGCTAGTTTTTTGCAAGACTCTTTTCTAAAGACGAACCAGCAGATATCGCCTCACTGATTCCCTATTTAGGCCGAAAGAACAATTTACTGTGAAGTCATTTTTGGCTTCAACAGTTGTCATCAATATTTCTAACAAAAACAAGAAAAAATTAATCGGAATCAACGAGGTAAAGAGTACCCACCACCTCTACGATCACACTAACATCACCACTAAATAAGAAACTTATACTTGGTACTTCCAAAGAGCTATATCAACTAAAGTCATAGTAGATCTCAAATGGCGCTTCGATAGGTGGCGTTACTTTCAGGTAACTTAACATTTGCTGTCAGAAAGCAGAGTAGAGGGTTGTACAAGTCATCTTAGGCAAGCGAATGATGAGTGGTCTGGAGTCAATTATAAATTTTGCACTTGAAAATATGCTTGGTGGTATGTTAGCATTTTGGTCACCTACACGGATGCCAACAATGTCTATCAAATAAAATGATGTCCTGAGCATTTTTTCCCAAGTTCATGGATTTCTGGGCATATAGGTTCCACTTCCTTCCAAAGCTTAGAAAACCACATAATCTGGATAGGGTTGGGAGGCAAGAGATCCAAGCAACCCAGCTATCCTTCCCAAGAGCCCATAGTTGTATTGGCTACAACCAAATAGGAAGCCATCGAAAAGCATTCAATGTTGCTAAATTTAGCCTTTCTTTGGCTAAGAAGCCTTTCATGATTGAGCCATCACCATATCCAATGCCATAAACACGCTTAAGATGCACTACAGATTTGAATGCAATGTGAACATTGGGATGAGGAATATGAGATAGTAGCATAAGTCCTAGATGAAGATGGGTTGAAAATGGGCTCATCTTGATCATAACATTGGGCCCTACAAGGCTCATATCGGGTCCAAGTAGGTCACTTCCGGTGTCAAACTCGAGCACCAGTTCTTTGTCGGGTGACCCCAAGCCTATAGTCATGATATAGTTGCTGGTACCAATTGATCGGCCTAGCTTTGCTGGGAAGCTAGTGTCATAAGGTTGTAAATTATCCTGGCTCATAGATTGAATTGAGTTAACCTACAACTGGTCTTAAATAAGGATATTTATAAAATCTGAAGCTTGGGCCTTGTCTTTGCCCATGTGGGCATGGCCCATGCTTGTGAACCACTTTTAAATGCTCTTGCTCCGTGTGGAATTGAAATCAAATGAAGAGTTATATGGGTACTTGTAAAATCAAAGAGAGAGAGAGAGAGCGCAGTTACATAGTCGGTGAACTCTTCTGAAATCCACTATGTGAAATTAACTAAAGTAATAGTTGTATATTTATTTCTTAGATATGAATCAATATAACACCTTATACCACTATAATCTCCTATCAGATAAAGAGTGAGAGTGTTATAGGCATGATGCTTATGGTTAATGAGATATCAAATGAAATAGAAGGGGAAGTACTTGATTTCGGGGAATTCAACATTACCTATTATATATATATATATAAGACCTTTTGGTATCTCTTAAGTAACATTATCCAGAGTTAGGGTGGAAAAGCCACCATGGCAGACTTAACAGTTTCATAAATAGTAGTTTGTGGTATTTCCGATCATTGAAAAGAAAACATCAAACAATAAAATAATTTATTTCACATTAAATGGATAGTCATGGATGAATTTAGAGGAAATTCCGCTACTTTAGGGATGAATTTTTGGGTGGAAAAAAGTTTGTTTCTAAAAGCTATGTCACAAAATCATAGGAATTAATAATTTTCTTTTATCACTATATTTAGTGACAAATAAGTACGATCATACCCAAATTCATCCTTAATGTTCGTCAAGGAGTTAGGGATAAAAGTTTAGGCACGGATACTTTTGTTGCTAATTTTATGATTGAATACTGAAATGAGTTTTAATTGAATTTTCTTGGTTATTTTCTAGTTTTAGGGATGATTAATTAATTAATTTATTATGTTAGTGATGAATTTTTTTGATGCGATAAAATATATATATTACTAAATTTTATTTCTAAAAGCATAGAAATATATATATATATATATATATGTATATAATAGCAACCCAAACCTTCTATCCCAAAATTTGAGATCAGTCATAGAAATATGTATATATATGCATATTTTTAAATATTTATAAATGTCAAATATCATAATAAAGACAGGGCAAAAGTGAGACTGCTAAAGGAGAGACATACGGAAGAGAAGTATATACTGCATGAGTAGGAGGAGCGGAAGGAATAGGAAGAGGAAGAGGAAGAGGAAGAGGAGGCCATGGTGTCAAATAATCACCATTAATGAACTGCTGAAATATTAAAGACATTGGCTCAATATTTGAGCCTCTCGAGCCTACCGAGTATCTCAATTTAACCTCATTTCTTTCGTTGCTTGCTCCATTCATTACTTTTTTTTCCTTGAGTGTTGTGTTCTGAGCTAGCATCTAAGGACACCACCTTAGGATCAAAAAGAGCAGGCTCAAAGATGAAGCTCTAGAGGGTCAAGTTAGTTAGTCAATGTACAAATGTGCCAAATTCCCATAGTCCATAATTCTACTGTTGTGAACACCGCCGCTCGCCTAAATCCATGCCTCCATGTCATTGGACATGTTGGAAGCCAGAGTTATATAGGTCAAGATTTGTGGGCCCCCATGATGGGTTAACTTGAAACCAACCAGCTTCCTCCTCCACTGCCCTAGTAGGAAGCTTTCTATAGAAGTCTCAAAAAGCTTTTGAGGGAAGCTACACAAAGCTTCTTGGGGAAGCCTCATGAAATTTCCAGAAGAAGTCTCGAGATAAAGCTTACGAGAGAAGTTTCGGTGCATTCTAAGATGAAACTAATGAGAAAAGCTTCATGCGCATTCCAAGATGAAACTTATGAGAGATATTTTATGCGCAATCCAAAATAAAGCTTATAAGAGAAGCTTTGTACGTATCTCAAAATGAATCTTATAAAGGAAGCTCCAGGAGTGGCTTTTGAGAGAAGTCTCGGAAAGCTTCTACGAGAAGCTTCTAAAAGAAACTTCAAGGGTGACTTCTAAGAAAAGCGTCGAGTGGCTTCTAAGTGAAGCTTCAGGAGGCTATATATATGAGCTTAGGAGGAAGCTTGGAGAATAGAATGAACTGTCCTTTGCCGGAATTTTGCATGCATATTCCTTACATGATAGTGAAATAACATTCAATTTTTTATGGCTAAATCCAACCCGAACATTGTTTATGAATGTTTTCTAAAATTTATGGTATATTATTATTCATGTTTTTAGATAAAAGAAATAAAATTAATTAGATGAAATTTAAAAAAATATTTTTGAATTGTTCATCTGCATGAATATTTATGCATATGTCTATGCATGTTCGTTGTGCGTGTTTTGAAATGTGAGATATATGCATACTTATGCTATATGTGTAGGATTTTTATCCTAGTGGGAGAATGAAATGGTTGAGTTGAGACTCCCAATTTTAAAATTTACCGCATATATATTGAGATAATTTTACTTAGACATTTTAGTTTACAAAAGATGATTGGAAACAATGCGAACTTTCGATCTTATATTATCTATGTCTAGTAAATGTTATTTTAATAGTATATTACGACTAACGTGTTTCAGTACTAACAAATGTTTTATGCAAATGTCTATATGCCTTACATAGATAGAAAATGGTTATTGCAATAAAAAATTTGGTGGCTAAGTTAAATAAGAGCGAGAAACTGAATAGTGATAAGTTCGATGTTTGACATCAAAGAATTCAGTATATTCTTAAAGAACAAGAATGTTTGTAATCTCTCCATCATACTATAAAAGAAATAGAATTTGGTGATACTCCTCAACAATAGAGAGATCATGAGGCATATAAGGTTTAGAAAAAGAAAAATAATTACGCTCGTGTTACGTTGTTGAGCTTTACACAGGACAATCTAATGGTTGAGTTTAAGATATACTAAATAGCTCACGAGATATGGAATGCTTTGAAAGCAAAATTTGAAGTGATTTTATCAACTAAACTTAAGCAGCTTATAATTAAGTTTGATATTTATGTGAAAAAATAACATCACTCGATGAAACATCATCTGAGGGAAATACAAACATAATTAATGAGCTAAAATATGTTGGACGGATGTCTACTGATGAACAACAAATACAAACTGTCATTAGATCACTTCTTTAGAGTTGGGAGCTGATAAAAATGAATATAAGTTACAATTCTAATATTAAAACATTTGAGAATATTAGAAGTCATATTGAGTTGGAAAATGAGCGCTTGAAGGTAGCTAGATCTTTCAGATAGACTTATGTTGCTAAGTCCAACTCAAACAGGGGTTTTAACTCTAAATATGGAAAGAATAGGACGTTTTTTAAGAAAAGCATTCCAAGTTTCAAAATAAATCCAAACTAATCGCCGTAAAAGAAGTATGCGTGATGGAAAGAAAAAGAATATAAGCAATCAAATATGTTATAATTGTGACAAATTGGGTCACTATGCTCGTGAATGCATTGAGCCTCAAAAGGTATTGGTCGAACCTTTTTAACTTGATGCTTGTGTTTGTAGTACAGTTATACTCGTTGAATCGAATCCTTTTTTGGACTCTTAACTCAGGAGTAATAGACCATATAGTTAGAAATAGAAAATCGTTTATAGAATATCGTTGAATCTTAATCGATTCGAAATGGATACAAATAGGAAACAATGCTAAGATTGCTATAAAAGGTATCAGCACTTGTAAATTACTTTTTGAAGGTGGTCGCACTTTGTTTCTATATGATGCTTTGTATGTACCAAATTTAATATAAACTTTTAAAGTGATATTGTATATATTTATATTGGCACTCAATATGTTGGTTCCGCATACCTTGTGGATGATTATCTTATACTAGATGTAGTATATGATAATGAAAATGATGATGATTGCTTTTCTTTGATTACATCAACTGATAGCCATAATGTGGATGCAAATGTATAACAAGATAGATTGGGCTATATTGGGTAAGAAAGAATGCACAAGTTAACCAAAAAAGGATTTTTGGGTAGTGTCTCAAAAGTGAACTTGCCAATATGTGAATATTGTCGAGTAGGAAAAGTAACGAGAAAACCGTTTGATAAGGGGAACCAGAGTAGATCTTCCATTGAAATTGATACATTTTGATATATGTGGTCCAATGAATATGAGAGCAAGGAATGGAGGCTCATTTTGGTTATGTTTATTTGATCTCCCATAATTAAAAGCATTAGATTGTTTTAAACTATATTTGAGATTGATTGAAAGTCAATTAAACAACATGATTAAAATGATGAAGATAGATTGTGAATGTAAATATTTATCAGATCAATTTATGAATCTATGTGATGAAAAAGTGATAATTAGATAGCTCACTATTCTTGGCACTCCGCAACAAAATAGTGTTACAGAAAGAAGGAATAAAACCTTACTGGATGTGGTTAGGTGAATGATGGCATAAGTAAATTTGCCAATCTCCTATTAGGAAGATATTTTATTGACTACTTCCATATGCTTAGTCGTGTGCCCTCTAAATTAGTAACTTCCATTCCCTATGAATTTTAGACAAGTTGAAAGTTTGATCTAAGTGGTTTACGACCCTGCGAGTCAACAACATATGTTCATAATTTAAATCATAAATATGAAAAATTAGGTCCAAGAGGAAAGAAATGTATTTTCATTAGATATTTTGAACATTTAAAGGGATATGTATTCATTGAGGAACATGAGGATAGAAATATAATTGAAATAGAGTCAAGAGATGCCATATTTTTGGAAAATGAACTTCCTTTGAGATGTGAAATCGATAAGGATCTTACTTTATATGATGTATGAGATCCAAATGGTATTGATATTCTAAGTAATTCAATAGTGAGAAAAGAGTAGATAATGCATTCTCTTGAATCTAGCGGGAGCGACATTCCATCGAATGAACCAAATTTGTGAGAAATTCAATTGTATAGAAACACTCGTAAAAGTGTTCCTCGTCATCATTTTGAAATTGAAGGAGAAGTTTTTATAATAGCTCCATTTAATGAAAATGAGTCTATAATATTTAAAGAAACTATTTCATTAATCAATAAGGTAAAATGAGAAAAGGCAATGAAAGAGAAAATGGAGTCTATGAAATCAAATCAAGTCTGTGACTTAGTTGATTTGCCTTTAGAATGTAAGTCCATGGGGAACAAATGGGTTCTCAAAATCAAATATAAAGTAGATGGATCTAATGAAAGATTCAAGGTATATTTGTTTGCTAAGGGCTATACCCAAGAGGATGGTATAGATTATGAAGAGACATTTTTATCTATTGTAAGGTTTGCTTCAATATATCTTATCTTTGATATTGTTGCCCATTTGGATCTTGAGTTGCACCAAATAGATGCTAAAACTACTTTGAAAATCGATATGGAGCAATCTATAGATCTCATTGTTAAAACCAAGAACGCAAAGTTTGTAGACTCCTAAAATCGATTTATAGTCTTAAACAATCATTCAGATAACGATATTTAAAATTTCATCAAGCCATAGTTATATATGTGTTTACGATGATTGAGGAGGACTATTGTGTTTATATAAAACTGTTAGAAGATAACTTTGTGATATTGTTACATTATGTGGACGATATTTTATTGGTTGTGAATAACTTGGATATTATCATTGTCATTAAAAAATAGTTATCTTCAAATTTTGAAATGGAAGATATGGATGAAGCAACTTACATTCTTAGTATGAAAATCCAAAGAAATCGTTTAGAGAACTTTCTGGCTTTGTCGTAGGAACCTTATATTTTGAAAATCCTAGAACGATTTCATATATTGAATTGTAAACCCATTAACACACCAATTGTGAAATGTGAACCCTTAGTAGAGAAATATGTCTTAAGACTCCACAGGAGTTTGAATATATGGAAAATGTCACGCCCCGAACCGGGAATCGTGAACAGCCGCTCGTTGCCCTGGATGCCGGCTGTATTTCTACAGAAAATCGGGCAGAACCTCCCCATAAATTGGAGGTCTCCCATGTACAATTTAAACCTGTATAAACCTGTACATTTACATAATCCTGTAAATAAAATAAAATAGCCATCCCGACCTCAAAACCATCCACCAAATTCCACAACCGACATCCAGACAACGCAAGGCTAAATAAATCCCCAACAATCCTAGCCACAGATCTCTACTGTCATGCCCAACTAGAGCATGAGCAGCCGCTACACCGAGCGGGCCTAAGTTTATACAAATGTATAACAAAATTTCCCAAGTAACATTCAAATACATACAATCGCCTCAATGCAAATAAAATATGAGAGTTTCGTAAATAAATATACATAAATTTATATAGTCATCCCAAAATAAATACACGGCCAACTACGGACCTCAACAAGACCTCGCAGGGTCGAAATTATAATACATAATCATCTTTTAATTTAAACTTACGTTCTCACCTTCCTGAATCACCCAAATCCACCAAAATCTCCAAAATTTGAAGCGTCGCTCCGGCGCAACAATAATCCTGTCTGGGGAGGGAAAGATGAGGGGTGAGTATCTATGGGAGGATACTCAGTGAGTGAGGGGATTAATCTCAAGTACTAATAGTGTAGGTGAAAATTGGAGTGTCAAATAATATCATTCGTAAACAAAAGTTCAAGTTTCGCAATAAATCATGATATGTTCAATAAAATGAACTCATTTATTCAATCACACGATATCACACACATATGCATCCATTTAAAATCAAGTATATCGTAGAGCAAGCCAAAAGAATCCTGGCAAAGGTCAACCGTGACCTGGGACAGGCGCATCGGGGGTTTTAATATGCAAAGTGTTTCAAAAGTAGCTCTCTACCCCGACGTTGGCCGTGGGTTTAGCCCTTGCTTACCCAGACTCATCACATAGGACCACGTGCGGTGCTAGACGGTGATGGACACACGTCCTCCCCCAAATATGGGTTCAACCGGCCGCGCCTATGAATATACATATGCTCTCGTCAATAGGACCACGTGCGGTGCTAGATGGTGATGGACACACGTCCTCCCCCGATGAGGGTTCAACCGGCCGTGCCTATGAATCAATCACTGGACGTTTGCGGATACCTCCTGCAGAAGCGTATCCGGGCAACTCGTGCCTCTACAAAGTCCCTTCGTAGCTACGGAATCATCAATGTCATCATCATAGTATCTCATCACAAGTGGGCATCCCGGTGCCCTCACTGTTCATCAAAACATTTCAAATCCGTGTGCCAACACAATTTCATCAAAATCATTTCAAATTCATCAAACCAATGCAGTGGTCGAATAGCAAACATTTCGTTTCTCAAATCATGGCACAATTTCATTTCTTTTCAACCATGGATGCATAATCGTAGAAAACATACGTACGACACTCCAATAATCACAAAACAGATTTGAATTTTAATTCCACACATCGATACAATCATATCAAAAGCATGTTTTGTTTAAAACACGGTAAAATCAGAATTTCACCATTTCATGCAAGAGATTAGGGTCCCACTCACAGTATACGGGAGGGTGGTCACTCCCTATTTCCAAAATCAAATCGAAGTCGACTCCTCGAGTCTCCAACAAGATCAACCTAATCAAATTATCACATAAAGCATCAAATTTCTAATTATTCTTAGGGTTTATCATTTTCCCTAAGTTTGTACAAACCTTAATTCTCCAATGTATGAATAACTCCAATGTCATCAATTGTCATTCCATTTATAAGGAAATAACCAAATCAAAATCAAGTTAAAGTCAAACCTAAAATCATTTAAAATCAAAACACGTCTAAATACATAAATTCCCTCTAAATTAGAAAATCTTTGAAAATTCATACACTTTTCAATTCTCATCCAATTTCTTCAAACCATAAGTCATTTTCAAGATATTTAAGTCTATTTTCATCATACGGAAATAATATTTTGATTGCCTATATGTATGACAACTTATAATGAAGAGACTGCTGCAGGAAATACATTTCCTTTGAGTCGAATTTATTTCAAAACATACATATAGTTTCCAATTCTAATTTCATTCCTAAATTCAATAAAAATAATTCGAACGTCCAAAAGAATTTCATTTCCCTCACCTAGGGTTTTGCGCAGTTTACGATTTCCTCGTCTCAACGGCTTCTTAGTTCACTCCGAGATCTGCATTTTAAATCGACACATAACTTAGGAATTAATACCAAGTCAAAACCCTAAAACCATTGTTAGAGACAAATCAGCCCTTACCTGCGCAGGAGTGAAATTGGGCCTAGGGTTTTTGAGGTCTGCAGTCACGCGCGCATAGGGGTCAGTCGCGCGCTGCAGTGGGTAGAGCTGTCGCGTGCAGAGGCGCGCGCTAGGAGCAGGGCTGTCGCGTGCAGTCGCGCACGTAGCCGCGCGCAGTCGCGCGAGCAGGGAGCGAGGGAGGTGGCTACCCGCGGCGGTTTGCGGCGGTTGAAGGCGGAGGAAGGTGGGGAACCGCGGGTGAGGGCGATCGCGCGAAAGGGAGACAGCGGGAGATAGAGAGAGATGGAGCCGAGATAGAGTGAGAGATAGAGAGAGAAACAGAGGAAGAGAGAAGCCAAGAGAAAGAGAAAGGGAGAGATGCGGTGGTGACGGCCGTGGAGGATGGCAGCGGTCGCGGTGGAGGGGAAGGCGGAGAGGCGGAGAGAGAGAGGGAGCGGCGACGGGAGAAAGAGAGAGAGGGAGAGAAAATGGGAAAAGAGGGGAATTAGGGTTTCATACCCTAATTCGACCTTTTATTATTATTATTATTTTTTTTTCATTATTATTATTATTATTATTATTTATATATATATTTTTATATAAATAGATTTTATAATTGGCTAATTGAGTAAATAATTAAATTAATAATTAAATAATTATTTATATATATATATATATACATATTTTTTTATACTAACTTTATTTTACAAATCCCAGAAACGGCATTTAAAATATACCAAAAATTAAATTTAAAAACCTCAAAATCGAAAATCAATATAATTAAAAATTTCTCTCTATATATAACTTGAGGAATATTTTATTTAATTTCGGAACGATAATACAAATTTTTGGCACCGCGAAGTCGACGTTACAAAAAAAGTTTTATATGTAAGTGCCATAGAGAGCTTAATGTATGCCATGACGTGCACTCATCCTAACATTTTTTATGTAGTTGGATTAGTAAGCAAATATTAGTCAAATCCTGGATCAGCTCACTGGCAAGCGATAAAGAAAATATTGAGATATTTGAAAGGTACCAATAATTATTTTTTATGTTATCAGCGTAGTGATCTATATTTGGTAGATTACACTAATGCAAATTGGAATGATGACCGAGATGAGAGAAAGTCCATGTCTGGATATGTGTTCTTATTAAATAATAGCACCATATCTTGAAATAAACAAAAACAGACTTGCATAGCATTATCCACTATGAAAGTTGAATTTGTTGCATGTAAGGCAGTTTTCCAAGAGGATATTTGACTCAAAAAATTTTTGAAAAAGCTGCGAAAAGTTGCCAATGTCTTAATGCCTGTAAGGATCGACTTTGATAGTCAGGTGACAATAGACTATACAAAGGACCCAAAGTATCATGGCAGGACAAAATATATAAACATAAAATATCATTTTGTGAAGGATATTATAACACAAGGAAGTGTTTTTACAAGATGTATCTACACATAAGATGGTTGTGGACCTTTTTACTAAGCCAATCCCTAGAGATGTCTTCTTATATCATATTAAGACTTTGGGATTACATAGATTGTGATGAGATATGGTAAATATTGAGAAAGTGATGTAAATATTTCATGTTTATATGAGAAACATGTGTTGTTTGTTATTTACATCTGAATTGTTATTAGTACTGATGAATATGTCGCCAAACATTAGGTTATAAGAGTGACCGTCTCAAACACTGTGAGACATGTTGAGATAAGACTTATTTACACTATTGATTTGTGAGCTGCTGAATAGCGCTAGTGAAGTCAAGATGGGTATGATGCTAGAAAAGTCACCCTGATAAAATTAGGATGAGATCTGAATGATAGACCAGGCATGATAACCCAGAATCATGTAAGTTAGTTTAAAAGTCGGATGCGAGATTTTAATGAGGCGCTTTAGATAGTGAGCTATAAAGATCTTGGGTTAAACACTTATGTGATAGCATTTGAGTTAAGATTCATATGATGGTTTTATTAGAGGAAAAGACATACACTTTTATACAAGAGGTACGGAAAGTTTACCACCATAGCATGTATTTCATATCACGTGTTAGAGATGACCGAAGAAGGAAAGTGAGTGAGTTTTGACTATTTTATAAAAATCTCTGCCTCCTCACTATATAAATTCCTTCAATGGTACCCTATGTGAATTTCGATGATATTACAATGTGACGAATAGATATTTGCTACTCTTACGATTATGATTGATTTGATCTTTCGAAATGTGTTGGGAAAGTAGTTAGATTTTCATTAAGTGACATATGGGTGAAAGGAATACTATTTTGATTACACCCTTCATATGTATTCACTAATTGACCAATTATGTTTCCACTTATGAGTTGAGAGACAATTGTGAATACATGATAGATTATTGATTAGGTATGACCTTTGAGAGATTGGGTATACTTTGATAATGAAATAAAATGAGTCTAGGGCACAACGAGACACAAAGATATTTCTGTACAATTTCTTTTGGTTGTAGCCGCTATGTTATAACTAACAGATGCATAGCTTGGGCTCCTAAATGCAAGTGGCATGCTAGTAGGTTGTACTTCTTATTTTCTTTTATGAAAATGATGATTTGGTAGAGTTAAATCTTATGAAAGCTTGGATGGGTCCCATCATATGCGAGTGAGAGATGTTGAAAGTTAGAATTATATGGGTCAAGATTTGTGGGCGCCCATGATGGGTCGACTCAAGACCGAACCACTTCCTCCTCCACTGTCCTAGTTGGAACTTTTTATAGAAATCTCAAAAAGCTTCCAAAGGAAGCTACACGAAACTTTTGAGGGAAGTCTTACGAAACTTCTAGGAGAAGTCTCTAGATGAAGCTTACGAGAGAAGTTTTGCATGCATTCAAAAATGAAGCTTACGAGAGAAGATTCATGGGCATTCTGAGATGATACTTATGAGAGAAACTTTTTTCGCATTCCAAGATAAAGCTTACAAGAGAAATATTGTGTGTATCTCAAGATGAAGCATATAGAGGAAACTCCAGGAGTGGCTTCTGAGAGAAGCTTCAGGTGTGACTTCTGAGAGAAGCCTTAAGTTGCTTCTAAGAGAAGATTCAAAAGGCTCTATATATTTGTTTAAGAGGAAGATTGGAGAATATAACTTGAGGTGAAAGAAAAGAGGAGAGAAAGTGAGAGAGAAAAACAAAGGGGTGAGAGAGAGAGCCCTCAAGTTTGAAAAAGAGCCTATGAGTCTCTGTTCTTTCTACATGAAAATGATCATATGTCAAAGCTCTTTGAAATGAAATCATCAAAAGGACTTGAGTTGTAGATTGTGTGTGGTTTTCGTTCTGTGATTCCATGATGATCAAAGGAGCACGTGATTCAATCAAGTATTCAATTTGAATTTTGCTGCGTAGTTGGACGTTAAATAAGAGGTAACTATTTTATGTTTTGAATTCCTTATCTGATGTTGATGATGTCATGCATCTCTTCCTTCGAGACAGATGTAAAAAACCATTAACACTAGAATTGTCACTTTTCTTGGACCATCAACACTAGAATTGTCGCTCTTCTAATCATACTTTTCGTATAAAAAATAGAAAAAATCAATAAGAGATTGAGAATAGAAAATAAGAATAGTTTATCCTAATTAATTTGTTCATGTTAATAAAAAAATGAGTCAAAAATCCAGCAGAGTTCTTGTACACTACAGTGCAATTTTTCGATGCCCAAGTATATTATTCTTATACATCCGACTTGTATCTTTTTCCATTAATATCTATATACACACATTTTAAAACAATCGATTTCTTTCATAACTCTAATTGATTATTTAATACACAGAATTTAATTCAATACTATATCAATACATAATTGAATTCATTAATTCTGCATGAACATTATTTTCCAAGCATATTTTAGATGTACTTCACATTTCAATGCAAGCCTCAATTCATACTTTTCATACGCATTTTTCCGTACATACATATTCTTCATAATAATTGGCACTATAGGTTCAAATTGTCTATTCAACAACAAAAATTAATTCATTACTAATTCAACACATAATTGAAGTGATAATTTCCTCTTACCCATTATTTTTTACATACATTTCATATTTCATAAATATTTCAAAATTCACACACACATTAATTCATTTCTTAAACTCTTTAGATTAAACGAAATCAATCTCAACAATAATGAAAAAAACAAGTGGGGGAGGAAACAAATATGCCTGAGAAATATTCGATAATAGAAGAATAAAGGGAGTTGTAAAAATAGAAGAATCTCGATGTAAGGAAAAAAATAGAAGAATGAAAATATCGGGGGAGGAGAGAGAGAAAAAAAAAAGGAGTGTAAAAATCAATTTTGTCAATAAATAGCAATTGATGGGACGTGGTCCAAGACCCAAATCATAAAAGTCAATTCTCAAAAGGCCTATGAAGGGCACCTGTCGATCAGTATCTAACGTCCACCACGACAATCTACCGAAAGGTCATAGTCACCCAAATCAATCTATCAAGAGGTCTTAGTCGCCCGAGTCTACCAAACGTAACTCACCGAGCAAAGGTAATCATCCCAATCGGGCAAGCAGACATCAACCCATCAATTAGACTAGTCACGAAAGTCCCTTAATCAGTCGAAAGACCAAACGGTGGGTAACACTCCTAAAGACTCAAAAGGAAGGTCAGAATCCCTTTACCTCTATTTCCTATTTTCATAACAGTAAATCTAGGATCTTTCGAATAAGGAAAACGTTCCCCCAAAAGTGAAAGTCCTTCTCAAGAAGTAAGGATCGTAATCAACCCGAAATATTGACCCTCGAGATTCTCAGATTGGTCCGATAAGGAAGGTAGGGTTGAAGTCCCCTAACAGCGCACGTCTCTCAGGGATAAAAATGATCGCTAAGGTCTCAAAACCATATACACTCAAAAAACTTAACACAGGGGGCACACTGATTATAGAAAACAACCTTCCATTAACTCTCAGTCTGTTTCTTTCAATCGAAAACTACTTTTTATTAATTTGAGCGTCGGAGTCTCCATACCGCAGCACCCTCTTACAGTTTTTACAGGTACATCCATCCATTGTTGGCTATTGTTCGGGTCAAGAAGAAGCTGGTATCTATGGAGCCAAAAACCCACCTCCAACAGACTGGCGCCATCCGTGGGAAACTAAATGGAGAAGTCTCAGTCATTTCGATAATCATGCCTCCAAGGACTAGAGCGTCTTCAAGAGCCACCCCTACTATAGGAGGGCAAATCCCTATACGCACCGAACCTACCATTCCCCCAGAACGAAGAGTTATGGCCTCAGGACCAGAACAGGCAGACCAGCCTCAAATGGAAAGATTAGTATCTAGAATCCAAAAAAATGAGTAAACAGTTGGAATGACTCAGTCTAGCCCTCGGGCCAAACAACCATTCGTCTGTTGCAGAATCCGAACATAAGCAACCACGCAGACGAGAATTCCTAGAACCATCGGCAGTCTCCCAATATGACCCCCAAGATCTGAAAAGGCATATTGAATAGCTCGTGGCCGCTGAGTTTAAAAGAGCGGGCGTAAAAGATAGGGAAGATCCCTTATGCTCGCTAGGTGAATCGTTATTCGACGCAAAGATCTTGTCAGAACCAACGCCAAAGGATATCCTTCTACCTCCTATGGAGCGGTATGATGGGACAAATGACTACCACGACCATTCCGCCCATTTCATAACAGTTATGGTCTCTAGAGACCTCTCGAATGCCGCGATGTGCAAATACTTCCCTACCAATCTTAAGGGTAATGCCCTTGCCTGATTCAATTCTCTTCTCTCATTCAGTATCAAGAGATTCAAACAACTCCGACAATAGTTTGAGGCCCACTTTGTAATCAGTCGAGGGCCTGAACGGAGATTTACATCCCTCTTATCATTACATCAACGGAAAGGGGAATCTCTTAAGAACTTTATGGAGAGATTTAAGACAGAAATGGTGAAAGTCCCTGATCTGGACCCTAACATCGCTTTAGCCGTGCTCCTAACGGGTTTGTGCTCCTCTGATATGAAGGTCTCCATCACAAAGATGCCCCCTAACAACCATCCAAGAGTTTTATTCCCAAGCGGAGAAATATATTACTGCGAAAGAAGTAGAAGCTTTCGATCGACAAAAAGGCTGCCATAACAGGAAAGAACGCAGCCGGTCGCCACGCCGGCCTTCCCCGAAAAGAGGCAAACCAGGAATTCCACCTTCACAAAGGTTCAGCGTCTACACCCCACTGAGCGAAACTCCAAACCAGGTTTTGTATCAAATAAAGAACAAGTTACGTCAGACGGCCTCCGCGCCTGGCAAAAGAAGATCCTAAGAAAGATAAGCCCAAGTACTGTCATTTCTATCGGGACTACGGCCATACAATTGATGAGTGTAAAAGACTCAATGATGAGTTAGAATTCTTGGTCCGCAGCGGGAAACTGCAGAAGTTCATAGTATAGAAGGAATGAATTTGCCTTCCCCCAACAGGCGTGACGCACCAAGGGAGAGCGAGATGCCTTATAGGCCAGATCCCAAACCATCACATGAAGAACCAGGAGGAGTGATCCTCCAAATCCACAATGAAGATGGTTGGCACGAGCCATACATTCCTACTAGCATTTGTTCGACCTACGACCCAGATTTCCCAACACTCTTCTCTTGTCAAGATTTTGATGTTTTCTACTACTCATTGACTGCACGTGCCTCGGGATTGCTAACGATCCATAGAGAAAGGGCATCCTAAAGTCTAATCAACCGAAGGGCCTCAGTCGCTCAAATCTTCCGAACGAATGTGTTGTTAAGTTGGGATAGAACTTCCCGAACGGGCAGACACGGCCTTATCTCCTAAAGTTTCTAATCGACCAAAGGGTCTCAGTCGCCCAGATATTCTGAACGAATATGTCGTTAAGTTGAGATAGAACTCCCCGAACGGGCAAACACAGCCTTACCTCCTAAAGTCTCTAATTGACCGAAGGGTCTCAGTCGCCCAGATCTTTCGAATGAATATGTCGTTAAGTTGGGATAGAACTCCCCAAATGAGTAGACATGACCTTGTCTCCTAAAGTTTCTAATCGACCGAAGGCTCTCGTCGCCTAGATCTTCTGAACGAATGTGTCGTTAAGTTGGGATAGAACTCTCCGAACGGGCAGACACGGCCCTATCTCCTAAAGTCTCTAATCGACTGAAGGGCCTTAGTCACCCAGATCTTCCGAATGAATGTGTCGTTAAGTTGGGATAGAACTCCCTGAACGGAAGGACACGGCCCTGCCTCCTAAAGTTTCTAATCGACCAAAGGGTCTCAGTCGCTCAGATTTTCCAAACAAATGTCTCGTTAAGTTGGGATAGAATTCCCCGAACGGGCAGACATGGCTCCTACCTCCTAAAGTTTCTAATCGGTCGAAGGGCATTAGTCGCCCAGGTCTTAGTCGCCCAGGCCTTTCGAGCGAATATCTCCAAATCAATCTCCTAAAAACAGGCCGAAGCAACCATAATTCCAAGAGCTCTCAATAACACACCAGATTGGACTACTCGACACAATCGAACGAGCACATCATCAGAGGAGATCCTCCTAACCTCGCTTGACTAGCAAGATATCAGAAATTGCTTGATGATTATTACATTTCGATGAATCATGGGGTAAAATATCCTCATTCCACAAAATTACAAACGAATGGAGGGGGCACAAGAAACAACAGGAGCAGAATTCAAATCTGTTGATCTTTCAAGAGGGGGCAGAGTTTCATACCATCCAATCTCCCGAAGAATCTCTTCAGCATATTTCAAACGCTCATGCAACTTACGCTGAAAAAGTTGGAGGATGAAAATATCTTTGGCAGCAGAAACCTTGAGATCAGCTATCTCTTATTTGGCTCTTCGAAGGGACTCTTCTAGTAAACGGGCTAACATCTCAGCGGCTGTTAACTGTGCTTTCCGAGCGCATGTCTTTGTTTCCAATTCCTTACAACGAGTTTGAGCCGAAGCGAGGTCTTCCCGAAGATGCTTGATCTGCCTGTCTTTGATCTCTCTAATGGTCTTCTCTTGGTTCTTCAAGACGTCCCTCAGCACCAACACTTGGCCGCTCATGCAAGAAAATTGCTCATCCTACTCTGCCCTCAACTTTCTTTGAAGTTCAGCCAGGGCAGAGGTCTGTAAAAAAGATACGGTAGTTAGAATCACCAGACAGTAAAGATCAAAATTCATCTTGCACAAAGAAAATATTTACTGTAAGGTAAAGAGATTGGATGGTCCTATCGGTACACTTAAGAGGTATCTTTTGGAGGGTAGACTTCGAAGGGAGTTGGAAATGCTCGACCAACTGTAACCGTTCCTGCGAATCAACAAAATTGAAATGTGGCCCCCCATGAAGACCATCACTAATACTTTTTTGAAACTCCATCCCTCTCCGATCAAAATAGGTAGAGGAACGCAATAGTCATCTGGTACATCGACCAAAAGACACTGAGACCCCCGAGGGGACTATCCAGAAGTTTCTTCTGGAATGGAAACGGAAGGTTGCGTTATCGGAGACTCCTCCGACCATTGCGGATCTTGAACCAGAACGTTCTTAGTTACTTCGAAGAGTCCCTTGTCGTAACCGCCTTCGCCAGGTGCTCGGGATGAGCAATAAAGGATGAATATTCCAGTGTCTCAGGATTTCCGGTAGTGGGCTAGTGTACGAAATCTTCAAGCTGTACTTCACGCACTGCCTATATATCGGCACGCAACCCTTGGGGGCAAAACTCCCTCTGTCCTTCTTGCCGGGTAACACAAACTCAAAATTGCTTCCGAGTGACATCTCCCCTTGGACTTCTGACAAATACTCTTCGGTTATGGTACTCTGAATGTTGTTTATACTGCGCAACGAGGAAATATCTTTTGACATTTCGGTCTAAAGAAAGAGTTCTTTTAAAAAAGAGGTTGAAAAATGGAATTTTATAAAGAACGTGAATCCTTGTGAAGCGTAGGGAGGACGATTTGTGGAAACCGAAACGACGGTAGTCAAATTAAAGGGATACTCCTTTTTTCGAAGATTATCACTCATAATGCTTCTTTTCAAGAAGATCATAAGTCGGGAGCAAATGATGGAAAGTGGTCCAAAGCCCAAATCATAAAAGTCAATTTTCAAAAGACCCACGAAGGACACCTGTCGATCAGTATCTAACGTCTACCACGATAACCTGTCGAAGGGCTATAGCCGTCCAGATCAATCTACCGAGAGGTCTTAGTTGCCTGAGTCTACCGTATGTAACTCACCGAGCAAAAGTAATCCCCCCGATCGGATAAACAGACATCAACCCTTCAATCGGACTAGCCACGAAGGTCCCTTAATTAGTCGAGAAACCGAATGGTGGGCAACACTCCTAACGACTCAAAAGGAAGGTCAAAACCCCTTTACCTCTACTTCCTATTTTTATAACGGCAAATCTAGGATTTTTCAAATAAGGAAAACGTTCCGCCAAAAGTGGAAGTCCTCCCTGAGAATTAAGGATCGTAATCAACTCGAAATATTGACTCTCGAGATTTTCGGATCGGTCCGATAAGGAAGGTAGGGTTGAAGTCCCCCAGCAGTGCATGTCTCTCAGGGATATAAATGATCTCTAAGATCTCAAAACCAAGTACGCTCAAAAAGCTTAACACAGGGGGCACACTGATCACAGGAAACAACTTTCCGTCAACTCTCAATCTGTTTCTTTCAATCGAAACCGTTCTTTACTGACTTGAGCGTTGGAACCTCCCTGTCGGAGCACCGTCAGACAGTTTTTGCAGGTGTATCCACCCATTGACGACTATTGTTCTGGTCAAGAAGAAGCTAATATCTGTGGAGCCAAAAATCCACCTCCAACAGCAACGAATATTGAGACAAAAATATTTTGTGGACCACCCGATTGGTCTTTTAGGGATGAATCATTGTTTCATCACAAAATTTGTCTCCAAAAACGTTCCTAAAGTCATCTCTTAGCTTCCACTTTTGAGATGAAAGTTTTGTCATCCCTAAATCCATCGCTTTGTGATGAATTTAGGGATGAACTACTTGGTGCCTTGATTTCGAGCCACTGGGCTCGGTGGGCAGTCTTGCCATACTAGTTCTGAAGAATTTTTTATCCCTAACCTACCTCGGTAATTTGCGACGAAATTATTTGTTAATTATGATGAAAATTTATTTTCATCCTTGCAAGAAATTTTCCTCTCTAATTTCCATGTCTAAAGCCATGTTGCTTTGTAGTGATTACAGTGATTCAAATAGGGAGATTTGACTGCTATGTGAAAAAACAATGATTATTTTGAGATGTTTTGAATTGTTTTTTACTTTCATGTATTTGCGCATTTCGTGGGTAGAGCAAAAGAGAATTAGATTAAGTCATATTATAGTACGGTTTTACATTTGCTATTACAATTATTAATTTTAGTAAGAGAATTAATTCATTCTAAATAGACGTGGAGATGTATGACCAAATCGACGCTCATCTCCTCCCAATAATCAAATATACTTAAAAAAAGACTTTGGAAACTAGAAAAAAAATCTAAAGCCTACAATCAAATTAGGGTATGATTTCAAATGTAATTGCAAGTAATACTTCATTTCAAAATCTAATTTATAATCAGATGTCAGTATTGAGTTTAGATGGAATTTTATCGAAATCGATTACTCAAATTACTTTACTAGAGAGCCGAATTTGACTTGATTCACAGGTCAAGGGAAAATGGCTGTCTGCATTACACTCAATTCATAAACTTCAAACACCCCCTGTCAAGGTCGGTCAGCACGGTCAACATGGCCGAAATGATGCTTGCCTCATCTCGTACTGGTAGGGTATTAAAGTGATTAGAGTAACTGGAGCTTAATAAAAGATTAACTTATCATAACCTCAGTTGAACTCATCTTATGGTGTTAAAAAAATTGAAATAAAACAAAGAAATCTTTCTTCTGGTGAGAGAGCTCAACTCGTAGCTCCGTACTTGAGCATCATTTTTTATCTTTTATCTGCTTAAGGAGCAGATTAAACAAAAGAATGGTTCAAACACTAGTTGATCATTGCTTTAGGAAAAGAGCAAAGCTGAAGCTTATCTAACACAATTTTCATTCTTCATTTATTTTTTCCCCCCTACAAAGATAAAGAAATGCTCGATCAATTTGCAACATTAGAACCAACACAACACCCTCCACCCCCCTCCTTTTATTACATACCCATAGCTCCATTTCAACCTTACTAAGTGCAGACAACATTTTGGACTAACTTGTCTTATGACCTTAGCTATACTTCAATCGCAAGCTCCAGCACCAAACCCTAGTTGGCCTCCAGCGACATCATAGACAACTTCGTACTTTTGTTGCTGATAATTTCCAAATATGGCAATCTGGTCGTCATCACTATTGCCAGCCAAAGCGAGGCAATATTGAGTTGCACTGACGGCTGCAAGGATTCCCTCCGGGACTATCTCCACATTAACATTATTGGCAAATAAGAAAGTTATCTTTGGTATGTACACAGTGCTATATCCACTAAGGTCATAACACGTGTCGAATAACTGAGGCGGTGGCGATGCTGTCGGATAATCTAACATTTGTTGTCGGAAAGCAGAGCGAAGGGCTGCATAAGCTGTCTTTGGCAAGCGAGTGATGACTGTACCCGAGTCAATTATAGATCCTGCGCTTGAAAATAGGCTTGGTGGTAAGTTCAAATTTTGGCCACCTACAATAATGTCTACAATGTCTATGTAATAAAATGATGGGCCATCGGCATTTTGCCCTAAGTTTGTGAAATTTAGGGAATTACAGTTTACACTGCTCGATCCAAAGCTCAAAAATCCGGTTGATCCAGAAAAGGTTGGAAGGCAATAAGAGAAGAAGCTACAGTACTTTTGAGCAGTTTGTGAAACTAGGGACTCTGCGGCCCGGCCCAACCCGAGCAACCCGGCCGTTTTCCCAAAAAGCCCATTATTGTATTGACCACATCCAAAGAGGAAGCCATCTAGTGCATCCGAAGATGTCAAAGTTAGCCTTTCTTTGGCTAAGAAGCCTTGAGTTTCTGAACCATCTCCATATTTAACTCCATAAACACATGTTGAAGCCGCACAACCTATTTTGACATTTTGTGAGCATTGGGCCGAGGAGCAAGAGACGTTGGAGTACGACGATGATAAAGATGGATCAAATATGGGCTCTTGTTGAGCATAACAGCCGCCCACACAAGGCTTACATTGGGTCCAACTAAGGTCGCTTGCGGTGTCGAAGACAAGTGTGAGATCTTCCTTGGGTGTCCCGAGGCCCACGGTCACAACATAGTTGCCCGTACCGATTGGGCGGCCCGAATTTGTTGGAAGGGTAGTGGATGAAGCTTGGAAAGAGTCCTGGCCCAAGCTTTTAGCCAGCCTAGAGTGAATCCACTTGACTCGCAACTGATCTTGGAGGATTTGTGTAAGATTTGGAACTTGGGTCCTGTGTTCGTCCAGATGAGAGCAAGGCCCATGCCTGTGAACCACTTTCAAATGCTTTTCATTTGTGTGGCCTGAAATCAAAAAATCAGCGAAAAGAAGTACTAGTTTTTTATTGACAGGCCATGCCAAAATCAGCCCATCAGTTGCTATGGTAGTTGTAATACTCTACGGGAATATGAGAGAAAAAGATTTAAAAGAATTAGTCAGACTAACCTGGATAACGACCGATGAAAACCAAACAAAAAATCTAGGATCTTTATATTGATAACATGGCAGATTTTAAATATTTTTTAGGCAATCAATATATAAATTAAAATCTATATTATTGCCAAATTTATATATTTCATGAGTTATTTATTATACGTAGTTAATGAGTTTATTAGTGTATATTTAAAAAGATTAAAGATTTCTAATGTTACAATAAATAAATAAAAATGCACACCAAAAATTTCAATGTAAAAAGTAGAAATTTTTGCCCAAAAAAAAAGAGAAAAGCAAAGTTCTTTGTTAATTTATTATCTTTCGCTATAATGCTTATGCCTTCCGGCTGATATGATATCAAGTGTGGAGTAATAACAAACTTATAAATCCCCAATTTATATGAGAGAGAGAGAGAGAGAGAGAGCATAGAGGGAGATACCTCTTGTGGAATTCCTGCAAACATTTGATGGGAGTAAAGAGCTGCTTCGAACAATATGTTTATAATTAAGGTTAATGTTTTCTGCAGTCCCTCTTTCCTCGTAGGCATATACCAAGTCTAAGGATAAGAGAAATAGGAAAACCAAGCACCAAAAGAATATGGAGGAAAAGGAAGTTGCTATTGACCCTCCCATCTCTCCCAATCCTGTCGTTTCAAAGAAACCTATGCTACTTGAACTGACCAGCATTGCGACTATAAATAATAATGGAAACAATTTTAGAAAAAATATGAAAAATAACAAATAAAAATAACGGAAAAATAGCAGATTAATTAATATTACATAATGGGCCTTTTTTTTTCTTTGTGGGGAATTTTTGGATTATTTAATCATTGGGACAAATATGGACAACAAGAGGCAACCTGTCAAGGGTTTGTCCTTAATAACTGTGACCCATGGCCATCTCAAACCACACATGCACGCATGCATGCAGCGGCGGACCCAAGAAGCGAGAAATGCACGGAATTAACCTAAAAAATAAAAGTAAAATAATTCTTAAAAAAATCTTTGGAAGAAAAAAATTCGATTTCTAAACTAAATTATTCGACTTTTGAAAACTCAACCAACATTGTTTATAGGTTGATCGAATTTTCAAAACTCGACCATCACTATTCATGCACTATTCACAATTAGTCGAGTGTTCAAAACTCGATCAATCTCTATATAAATAATGTTAGTCGAGTTTTAAAAACTCAACCAATTTATGAACAGTGCATGAACAGTGTTGGTCGAGTTTTAAAAACTCGATTAACCTATAAACAGTATTAATCAAGTTTTCAAAAATTGACCAATTTGGGTCAATTTTGGAATATGTTTCACACGGAAATTGTTTTAAGAATTTTTTTTTTCATTTTGGGTCAATTCCAAACTTGACTCCCCAAGAAGCGTCTGGGAAGTCAATTACACCTCTTCAATTTTTTAAATTTTAATTAGTATCTATGACCTATATCTATTTTATATTCATTTAACTATAATTTCATCATCCTTTATCTTTTTTAAAACTTATTCATTTAACTAAATTTCATATAAATCTTTTTTAAAAAACCTACTACATAACAAAAATAAAAAATGATATTATCGTTGCATGTTTTAAATCAATAAAAAAATATTTTGTAATATTTAAATTCAAAAAAGAGGAAAAGATAAATAATATTACAATCTTGAAAAATATTAATTCATATTTTTTGTTTGATCAAATATCTCATAAATTTTTTATATCCCTACCTCTGGTTTTAAAGTTCGTCACCGCATGCATGGTCTTGTCAACTAAGCATTTTCTAATAAAAATCACAATCAGAATTATTTAATAACATTTGCAATTAAAACCATGTTTAAACATTTTTAATATTATAAAATTTTAATTTAATGACTAGACACTGATACTCTTTAAATAAAATCTTATATTCTAGAAATAACAATTATTAGGAGAATTTTTTCTCTTAAGCGATCAAGCCGATTCAAATCGGATTTAGTTAGAGTCAATAGGGTTATCGAATTCTAGTGGTTTATTTCCCAAAAAAAAAGGTAAATGAATAAATTTATCATGCCATCGCTTCAAGAAAAAAATAGTGTATATATAGGATAGAATAGTAAAAACAATTAAAAATTATTTGTTCTCTTATTAAAATCAAAGGTTTTTTTTTTTTTTTGTTACTGACTGGGTTTAAAAATTGTAAATAAGAATTAATTTGTTAGTATAAAACTATTATTAAAAAAAAAAATTGTCATGCAAGAATAATCCCGGCCATACATGTTCACTAATATTAACAATAATAACTTACCTAATTTGACTGGCCCATTTTTTTTTAAAAAAAATAAATCACGATATATTTACATACACAATTTGCATATTGTTTGGTGTTACATTTTCTCAATGGAAAAAATTTTCATACTTTTAAAAATAATATCATTCTATTATCATCATTCAAGTTTTTAAATAAATCTAGAAATTATACCAAAAGAATCCCATAAATGATATGTTGTTGGACATAGTTTGTTATATATTGTGTGTATTTGTTGAATTAAATTTGAAAGTTGAAGAAAATTTGATGGATTAACCCATCAAATTTTAAATCATTTTAATTTGGTTGAAATGGTGTGTTGGAGGGAAATATGATTTTTATTAAATGACCCTAAATAGTAATAATAACAAAAAATAAATAATTATTTAAGGGTCAATGGGCACTTGGAGCACTGTTAGGAAATAAGTGCTTGCTCGGTTATTCAATTTTTGTTCAAAAGATACAATTTTGAAAATTAAATAAATTGGTATCTTTTGATTAAAATGTCACTTCCCAACAATGAAATAATGCCTTTTGAATAAATTGAATATATATATATATTTTTAAATCAAAAGGGCATATTTGTAGTACCTTTTAAATGAAGAGATATCTCATAAATGCAATTTTTCATTTTCTATAAATACTCCCTCTCACTGGTAGGAAAATTTACTTTAGAATTTTTTCTTATTGGCAATATAGTAACACTTCATTTTTTTGAAAAATCTCTATTTCGTTTTTGAGAGAAATTTAAAATTTTGTTATCTCAAATTTTTATTTTGATTTGCATATCCTGAAAGAATTTGTCATCAACCTAATCAGTAATATATTGGGGGTATAATTTTTTTAAAGATACTGATCATTTCATGTATAAATCCTTTCAAATTTTACATTTCGAAAATCCTCAATTTCCAACATATGGCACCTTCATGGCGAAAATGGATCTAAATTTGAATTTTGTATCATTCAATTCTTTAAATAAATTTATAAATTTATATCAAAAGAATTGATTCACATCACCTAAATGATTTGGTATTTCTGTGGCCAAAAAGCATCTCATTTCTAGTTTTGTTCGGCCAACTAAACACTAAAAGCATCTAATTGTTCATGTTAGAAAAGATTTTGATTCCTAATTTATAAATTAACTTTTACAAATAGTGCTTTTATATTTATATATAATATTTTAAATATTGAGTTGATTGATATAAAATTTAACATAAAATCGAAAGAGTCTAACGAAATAATTTTAAAATTTAAAGTAAATTTGATATTATATTAACTGAAGACTTGACTCTTATTTTAAAATATTAAGATAGAGAGTTTTCATATTCATATATATAACGCCTAAGAGATTGAGTTAAACAATATTAAATTTACATTTTCAAATTAAAAATACTATGTGAATTCTGGATTTTCAGGGGGAAAAACCCAATAAAAACTAGATTGATGGAATGCAAGATCTTTTTTTTTTTTTTTCCTTAAAAAAAATGTGAATTCATGGAATGCCAAAAAATATATGAAAAGTATAATCATATTACAAGTGTCGAGAATATGGTAATATATGGATGGTGATTCCAGAGAACAAAAGAAATGCATTTTTTTTTTGAAAAAATATAAAGTTTGAAAATAAAATGTATTTATAATTTTTCATGGATATTGTATTAACATATAATTCTTTGAAAGAGAAATTTTTTTGCATGTTATTTTCTGAATACAAAAAGGAGTGCAAAGTTACGACGGCGTACATTTCTTATAGAAATTTTGAAAAATTTCAAACATGTGAAAAATCTTAACATATAATTCTTTTTCAAAAAAAAATTATATATATATTCCAGAAGAATATTCTTTCTAAAAAAATCCTTTTTATGAAACAAACAAAATATTTATATAATGCGTTTATTTTCTTTGTTTGTACCCTAAAACAAAAGGGGTCCATGACCGGTGTCCTTCCAACTTTCGTATGCTTTGCAGTCCTATCACGTCAGAGACAAAGAAAAGTCCTTCGTGAGGGTAGTTGAAGGAAAATTTCTTTAATTACATTAATTGGGACATACTAGTCGCATTGAAGGATATGAGATGGCTATTTTAATAAGTACATTATTTTTTAAAATAAATGTATTATTTTTTGATAAATTTATTAATTTTTCACTATTAAATTTGAATTTTTCTCCATTATTTTATGTTTAAAATTTGTCATATTTTTCGATATACCAAATGTATAAGACATTAGAAAATCTCAATCATTATATGTGACATTAACTAAATTGTTAATTATTACTAAATTATTATACAAAATGGTTAACTAAATTGTTAAACAAAAGGGTCCATTATGTCTATTTTACTTTGTGTCAAACAAATAGCTATAATACAAGAATTATCATAACACAATTTTGGTATAATAACACCAATTAGTAGTCATATTTAGAGCCATACTGACCTCTTTCAACCATGGCTTTTTGTATGTGTGGCATTTGCATGATAGTGACTATTTTCATGCTTTAGCCTTCAAGGCATGTCCTCTCTATATAATTTAAGTGAAACGATTTCAAAGCCAAAATTACAATTATCACAAACCAATTATTTAAATAATATTTTATAATTTAAAAAAATTATTACTAAATTGTTTTTCTTTTTTTTAAAAAAAAAAAGAAAGAAAGAAAGAAAGAAAAACATAGATGGGGCAATTGTGGTGTTAACCCCGGTCATATGCCATTGATCATGATGCGGCCAAAACATAAAGAATAAAAGAAAAACGTTTATTGAAAATAAAATCCTTGAAGGAGAATATTTTCTGACAGGGTATGAAAATTTAAAAAACAAATATCATCTGAGAAATATTTTGTATAATTTTTTCAGACTATAAAAAGCAGTGAAAACTTATAATGGAGAACATTTTCTATAGAATGAAAAGTTAAAATTGATCTAGAGAAGGCCAATCATAGTATGAGTTAGGATTTTACTCGGATTGTCCTTGTTGAGTTAGGTCTTCTACGCACTTTGATAAATCTTATTATGTGGTGTCTTGCCTTCACTTAAATGACAGTCATATGTAATGGAGAGCTCTCTTTCCCCTTACCTCTTTGTTTTATGTATGGAAAAATTGGCCCATCTAATTAATCATGCCATTGGGCTTAAAGATTGGAAAGCCATTAAAATCTCTAGCAATGAACCTTTGGTCCCTCGTCTGTTCTTTGCGGACAATCTTATCTTGTTCAGTGTAGTTTCTATTGGCCAGGCAGTGTATCCTGTGTGTTAACACTTTCTCTACTCTATCATGCTAGAAATTAATTTGCAAAAGTCGAAGGTGTTCATTTCTATCGATGTCCCTCATAATACAAGAGCTCTCCTTGCTACTAATTTTGCGATAAGTCTCACTGATGATTTAAATGATTTTTTCTACCATTGTGCTATATCTCAAGTGGCACAATTCCCACTTCCATTATAAAAACCTTGAGCTCGAGTCTCTTTATATATCAAAAGTAAATAAATAAATAAATTTTTGGGCGTCTCTTTTTTGTACGGAAGAGGGAGGTGGTAGCGAAGTCTACTATTCAAGCTCTGTTGATTTATAAAATGCAATTGACCAAGCTTTCTGTTTCTCTTTCTGGTGACTTAAATCAGCTAGATTTTGATTGGGGAAACTCAAGTGACAAGCAAAGATTGCGCTTGTTGGGGTCGTAACATCCTCGTCAAAAGAAGGCAGTAGCTTGTCTGGCCTTTAAAGATATGTCCCACATGAATTATGCTATGCATAGCAAGCTTTTGTTGATATCTCTTTATGAATACACCAGCTTTGGGTGGAGGTGTTGTGTTCTAAATGTTTGCAAGATAGGGGGTTCTGGGTCTTCACACTTGGTTGGCAGCGCAGCATTGTAGTGAGTGGAGATGCTTTTGGCAAGGATCTTCATTATAAAGTTTTTAATGGTCAAAAAACAAGATTTTGGATGAATAAATGGTTAGGTGATTGAAATGGCTATTATTTTACCCTTGCTTCTAATCTTGATGTTTGTGATGCAAATATGTGCTATTGGGATGAGTCTAGTAGATAGACCGTATTTTGCCTTACCAGCTATATTTCCTCGTTCGCTTCTCAATGGAGTAATCTTTCTCTTGTAGTTGGTTGTTTTATATTGCATGGCAGAGAACGTGAGCCTTTTTCCTTTCAAGGTTCCCTACCACTTTCACAGTGAAGTGGGCTCTTCCCATGACAGCTTATGGGAGTGCCTTCGGTAAGCGGGAATGACCTAAGTTTGGAATTATATATTTGGAATTATATATTAAATAATGGGCTTTTTTTTTTTCTTTGTGGAAATTTTTGGATTATTTAATCACGGGACAAATATTGGACAACAAGAAAGCAACTTGTCGTAGGTTTGTCCTTACTAACTGTGACCCATGGCCATTTGAAACCACACATGCATGCAAAGTAATGTCAACCAAGCATTTTCTAATAAAAATCACAATCAAAATTTGGCCCAGAGAGATGATTTTTCCTTTGGTCTTCACTTCCTGGTTTTAAATGATTGGAAATAATTTTTTTTTTCTAATTTTTAAATTTTACTTTTTGCCATGACCTTGAGCCGAATATAGTGCTTAAAAATTTGAGTATTCTTATTAAGAGAAATTAGATTTTTTTATATAAAATTATATGTAAAAAATATTATATATTAAAATCAAATCAATTATTTAATAAGATGTCCAATATAATATTAAAACCATGTTCAAAAAATTTTAGTATTATGAATTTTTGGTCCAATAGTTAGACACCGGTACTCTTTAAACAAAATCTCATATTCGAGAGAAAACAGTCATCGAGAGAATTTTGCCTCCTAAGGGGGGTCAAACTGAATTGAATAAAATTACGTATTTACCGGATACCGATGATTTATTTCAAAAATTAAATAAATAAATTTATCATGTCATCACTTCATGAGAAAAAATAGTGTATATATAAGATAGAATAGTAAAAACAATTAAAAATTATTTGTTCTCTTGCTAAAATCAAAGGTTTTTATTTTTTTGTGTCCTTCACTGGGTTTATAAAGTGCCTTACACATAATTCATATTCAACTTGGGTAAGAGAGAATGACCTAAGTTTGGAATTATATATTTGGAATTATATATTAAATAATGGGTCTTTTTTTATTTGTTGGAAATTTTTGGATTATTTAATCATAGGACAAATATGGACAACAAGAAAGCAACTTGATGTAGGTTTCTCCTTAATAACTGTGACCCATGGCCTTTTGAAATCACAGATGGTGTTAAGATAGACTCTAATGGGGCTCACTAATTGATAGTTAATCATTATGATTGATTTGATCAATCATATATATTTAGTTTATTTAGTCGATCATTAAAATTGATTTAGTCAACTATGAAGATTAATTTCAGGATATCTCTCGGCATTGGATCACTCGACTGTGACCCAGCTTAGTGCTCTTTATCCACTACCAATTATTATTGTTCCAGACTTCTATTATTACTGCTGTGTTATTTCAATTTTGAAATCTTATCCATAATAATATTTTGATTTTATATACTTTACTATTTTTCTATGAATTTTCAACTAACGGCGAGGATTAAGGTCCTTGCATCCAACAACTCCGCATCTATTATGACCTTTCTTTGTATGAACCTCGCCAATAGATGGGGTGTAACTCCCGAGCGGGTGGTTCCTACAATCTTGTATAAGGTTTATAATAGTCTTAAAATTTATAAATAAGAGCTAAAATGGTGCATAAATATATTGCCATTAAATAACTCCACACGTGAATATTTGCTTGTCCTCAAGCAAGAACAATTTTCTCTAAAACCAATTTAACTCTTCCAAGTTCTTAACCATGTGTATAACAAATTTAAACTGGAATTGTAATCAAAATAACTAATATTTCATAGCATTCAGCACTAGAACAACTATTGCATCTCCTATAGTCTTAATGAAATGAATAACAATATAAGATTCAATTACCCTTACAATGGATTCACTCAATAGAATAAAGAAAAATAAGATTTAACTACTCATTGTACTCAATTTTATAGAAATAGTATGTGTATCACTCAAATCAATATAATAAAATGACATTATCATAGACTTGCTAATATATTAAATCTACACCACTTAAATATATAAAATTTATACACCAATCAAAAGGTTTTTTATTTGATTGTAACAGATTTAAGGTTAAGAATAGGATAAATAAACAAAAATGTTATGTTAAAATAATTTAATAAAAATACTCAAATATCAAAATATGGTATTATTTATACCAAAGTAAAGAAAATACTAACTTCCACAACTTTTAATTCCAAAATATGTATAGCACTCCAACTACAAATATATAATGGTACTCTAACTAAAGAATGAATAAACTCAAGAATGAAAAATGTTTTTTTCTCATTTTTTCTTTTTTCTTTTTTTCTTTTTTCATTCTCTTATTTTTTTTTCTTTTTTCGTCATTTCTCTACTTTCCTTTTCTTTTGTTTTTTTTGTGACTCAATATGATAATTCTCTTCTTTTCCACTGCATAAGTCAATATATCATACTACTAAAAAAATTATATAAAAAAAAAACCCTCCAAAATATTAAAAAAAATCATAATGCTTAAAAACATAATTAAGTAAATTAATGAATTTGGGTTCAAGTCTAGAGCTAAAAAAAGTAGGTCATGGGGAAATTATAAGGGTAATTTTTGAAAGAAAAAGTCTAGTCTCAAATAGATTAACTAAGAGATATAAAATATTAGAAATGATATCTTTCGAAACCCAAAGGTGTGTAAATCTAAGTGTCTTAATCATTTTGGTGTATAAAAATAAAAAATATGGTTTCAAAATGCATAAAAAGCAAGTTCTAGAATGACCGAACCATGTATGATATACACTCAACAAGAAAAATGATGAGAGCACAACGAATTGCTTTTTAAGGCTCAATTCTTCATTTAGATAAATTTTGTGTCAAATCTTGTATCTCTATCTTTCAAATCAATAATAAATGATGAATAGTTAATCATGTATCAAATAAATATTAATACCAATGATCTTTTACGCAATCCAATTCAAATTAAATAACACACATGGACTAGAAAACTCAAGAAAATTTTATTAGTATGGAAAAAATTTAGCAAAACATTTATTTTTAATTTTTTAATTTTTATTTTTTTCAAAAAATCAAAAATAAAAAAAAATATGAGAATGCACCCTCCACATTTAAACCAAATACTATCCACAATATGCAAGATGAATAATAAATAAAATAAACAAAAGAGACAAAAAAACTCCCTTGCTAATGTCGGTGAACCTATAGCTTTCTCTTTAGCAAATTCTTATCCTCTTTTCCTCATAGATCTTCACACTATGCCTATTCATGGCATCGTGCCATGCCTTTATCATTTTCTTATAAATTTGAGCAGTTTCATATACCTCATGCTGCCCTTCCTCTAGCTCATTTAACCGCATCTCCATTTCTTTACATGCATCAAGTCTCCTTTTTGGTTGAAATTCATCTAAATTCATGCCCAAAGTAGCACATGCATTAACATTCTCATCGTCTAAGAAGTCATGATTCATATGCAACAAATTAGCAATGCAATTTTCAATAGAATCACTAGAATAAAAGATATTAAGATCATGTTCAGCAATCCTATCAATACAATCAACTCTAAAAAGTTTTTATTTATCAAAATTTTTCATTGAGTTGAAAACAACAAATTTAATTTTTTCATCATTAACTATCAAAATAAATTTTCTATTAAAAACATCAACAAAACATGTCCAGTGGTAAGAAATGATCAACCTAAAATCAAAGAAGTACCCTCATCATCATCATCCATATTTATGACAACAAAATCAACTGAAAAGATAAATTTATCAACTTTAACAAATATATCATCTACAATGCCTCTTGAATACTTCATACTTCTATCAACCAATTGCAATGAAATATTAACTGGTCTACATTCCTTTAATCCTAATTTCAAGAACAGAAAATATGACATGAGATATACATCAGCACCCAAATCACACATAAAAATCATTAGAACCAATGATGTAAGGGATTAAAAAGCTCCCTAGATCTTTGAACTTTGGTAGTAGCTTCCTTTGCAAAATTGTAGAACACTCCTTTATGAGCATGACTATTGAAACCTCATCTAGCTTCCTTTTATTAGTGATCTCGTCTTTGAGAAACTTTCCATAACTTGGCATCTGTTTGATAGAATCCAAAAGATGAATGTTAATGTGCAATTTCTTAAAGCGTTATAAAAATTTTTCAAATTGTTTTTCTATATGGGCTCGTAATAGATATCTAAGAAAAGGAACAGGGGGCTTATACTTATTTAAAGGTAAAGTACTTCCCTGTTTTGAATCCGATGCTATTGACTTTTCACTAGTAGGTTGTTTGCTCTTTTTCTTGGTCTCTTGTTTATTCTCTTCGTCCTTAGACCGAATTGGCACCTCCTATAATTCCTTCCTGCTCCTCAATAAAACTGGTTGGCCTGCTCTCTAAGATTCTTCTCAGTGTCACTTAGCAGTCTATCTAGCACACTAAAATGAAAAACGTTAGTCTACTGATCAATTTTATTTTCAAACTTTTCAAACCTTTCATTTGTTGTTGTTTCAAGTGTTGGTCCGTAGGCAACCAAGAAGGGAGTTGAATTGGTTGGCTTCAATTTTAGATTTTACTCCACTTAAAATCTAGCTTAAAACCTAAGGCCATACTAGATGGAACATGTACATGCAAGTATATGCAAATACAGAAAAATAAAGAGAAATAATAGAGATAACAAGCCCGGTTTATATTGGTTTGGCCTTATGCCTACATCCACTCTTCTAACTCAGCAAGTCAGGGTCTAGCGGTAGCTAGTTTTCAATATGTGATGAGAGTTACAAAATCAGTACAATGTCGAGATGGAGACAATTTGCATTTTCTCCCTTAATGATGACTTAGTCCTACACTCACTTAACTCGATCTCTCTTACACCTAATCTATCAATCCAAGAGAATGTTCCTCACACTCCCCTTAGACTTGTGAGTCCATACAAAAACTAAAACAAAGGTTACAAACAAGAAGAATACAATGGACAGTAGGAATATAGCAGAAAAATAGTGATTGAATAGGTATTTTCAGGTTATCTTTTCTCTCAACCCAAACCCCAAAAATGATCTATAAAATCTTCTGAATAGCGTTTGAATATTGCTCTTCAAAGCTCAATTCATGATCTGCAAATATTCTGTTTTTTTTCAAAATGATATAAGTTCTTCAATGTGCCTTCAGAACCACCCTTTCTCTCAGAAAAACACTCTATAGATCCTCAATTTTAGCCTTCATTTCAGGAGTTTTAAAGAACCTTTTTACCGTTGTAACTTTTTGAATTTAAATTCTAGCAACACTTTATTATGAGGAGAAATCAAAATTCAAAAAGTTTAAGAGTTGGAGAAGATATATGAGACCAAAAACCTTTTAAAAATCAGTCTGAACTTCAGACTTGTTGGAGTCAAATTTCTAAAACTTGAGATTTACCTTCAATGAAAGATTGGATTTCACTAGAATTTGAATCATCAACCTTGAGAGTTTTATTGGTCAAGTACAACACCCAATCTGTACTCAACATGTTGAACTAGGTCTTGAAAATAAGATAAAATCGCAACAAAAAACACAATTCTGACTTTCAGCTGTTTCTAACCTTCTCGCTGTTTCTACCCATCTTGCTTTTACCTAACTTTTGTGACAGTATTTTTTTACTAGTTCTTTATTTTGAAACTTTCTATAAATAAACTTGTATTACATATTCTAAATATCTGTACACTTGATAAATTTATTAATAACATATATAGAATTTTGTTATCATCAAAATATTAGGGTCCGATAATAATTTCCTCAACAATCTTCCCCTTTTTGATTACAACAAAACCATAAAAAAAATTGAAAATCATATACTTAATAAAAGTGTATAGAACAAGCACAGTGCTCTAGTATAATCAACATAATCATATTCTCCCCCTCAATTCTTGAATATGTAAATCATTTGAATATGCAAGGAAAGTCAATAATAACAAACACATAGCATTTCAATCATCTCATCTCAGTCATCTCCCCCTTAATGTTTGCACAATTTTATTTTAGACAATTTTTTATATTTTATCTTCCCCTTTTTGTTTCATAAAAAATAAACAAAAACAGTAGAGAAATAAGGTATTTATGAAGAAGGAAAATGCAAATTTCATTAAAGGAAATGAAGAATAATACATCATAAGTAAAGTTTAGAAATTCAGAACCAAAAATGATAATATCATTGCTTCTATAAAACTTTTATTCTTTTATTTTATTTCCTTAAAAAGGAAAACGCACTCATATTTCATTTCTTATAAATTCAAACCTTTCTCTATCTAGAGGTCTTGTAAAATTGTCTACCAATTGATTTTTTGTATCGACATATTCTAAAATAACATCTCCATTTAAAACATGATCTCTGATAAAATGATGTCTAACTTTAATATGTTTAGATTTTGAATGATTTATAGGATTTTTTGTTAGACATATAGCACTTGTATTATCACATCTCATCAAAATATTTTTTTAATTTAACCCATAATCTTTTAATTGTTATTTTAACCATAAAATTTGAGCATAACAATTTTCTATTGACACATATTCCGATTCGGCCGTGGATAAAGCAACTGAATTTTGCTTTTCGGATACCCAACTAACAATTCTATTTTCCAAAAATTGACTAGTACCTGAAGTAGTTTTTCAGTCAATTTTACATCCGGCATGTCGATATCGAAATATCTAACTAACTCAAAATTTGAATTTCTTGCATACTAAATTCCTAGATTATAAGTACTTGCTATATATTTCAAAATTCTTTTTATAGCTTTTAAATGAGATTCTTTAAGTTTATTTTGAAATCTTGCACATAAACATACACTATACAACATATCGAAATGTGAAGCGGTCAAATATAATAAAAATCCCATCATGGTTCTATAAAGTTTTTTATCTACATCTTTTTCTTTTTCATCTAAATCTAATTTAATGAAGGTAGACATTGGAGTACTAGTATTTTTTGAATTTTTCATTCCAAATTTCTTTATTAACTCTTTTGCATATTTTTTTTTATTTATAAAAACACCTTCGGGAGTTTGTTTAACTTGTAAACCTAAAAAGAAATTCAATTCACCCATCATAAACATTTCAAATTCACTTTTCATTATATTACTAAAATCATCATATAAGTATTCATTTGTAACACTAAAAATAATATCATCAACATAAAATTAAACAACCAAAATATCATCATCAACATGTTTTATGAACAATGTAGTATCTACATTTCCTTTCTTAAAATTATTCTTCACAAAGAAATCAGTTAATCTTTCATACCATACTTTAGGTACTTGTTTTAAACCATACAATGTCTTTTGGAATATATAAACATGATCTTCTTTATTAGTTTCTTCAAATCTAGAGGGTTGACTAACATAAACTTCTTCTTTTATATATCCATTCAAAAATGCATTATTTACATCCATTTGAAATAATTTAAAATTTTAAAAACATGCACAGGTTAAAAGTAATCTAATTGTTTCTAACCTAACTACCGGTGTAAACTTTTCATCATAGTCAATTCCTTTTTCTTGTGAATATCCTTTTGCTACCAATCTAGCTTTATTTCTAATAACATTCTCATTTTCATCCATTTTGTTTCTAAAGACCCATTTTGTTCCTGTTATTATCTTATCATTTGGTTTAGGAACTAATAACTACACATTATTTCTTTTAAATTGATTCAATTCATCTTGCATTGCTACTATCCAACTTTCATTTTTAAGAGTTTCTTCTATACTCTTTGGTTCTATATGAAATAAAAATGCAAATTGATTTTTTATATTTCTATAACTTGATCTTGTTCTTATGCATTCATCCATATCACCAATAACATCGTTTTGTGAGTGACTAGGTAAAAATTTTCAATTTTTAATGATTTCATTTTTATGTTCTTTTTCAATTTGAACTTCATTATTATTATTATTTTCATGAGGAACTTCATTTATCTTGATAATGGCACCATCATCCTCATCTTCTATATTTTGAAAATCATTTTCATGAAATTTTATATTAATAGTTCTTCAACAATTTTAGATTTTTAATTGAAAACTCTATATGCTTTACTATACAATGAATAACCTAGAAAGATTCTTTCTATTGCTTTTTCATCAAATTTACTTATTGTGTTCAAATTATTTTTCAAAATATAACATGAGTATCCAAATGTATGAAAGTAAGATACATTAGGTTTCCTTCCCTTAAACAATTCATAAGGAGTTTTCTCAATCATAGACCTACGATATACTCTATTTATTATGTAACAAACTGTAAAGGCAGTCTCGACCCAAAAATGTTTTCCTATACCAATCTCATTTAACATTGTCCTAGTCATTTCTTGAATTGTCCTATTTTTTCTTTCAACAACTCCATTTTGTTAGAGTGTATAGGATACAGAAAATTTTTGATTTATTCCCTTCTTATTACAATATTCTAGAAATTCTATGTTATCAAAATCTCTACCATGGTCCGTTCTTAATCCAACTATTTTTAGATCTTTTTCATTTTGTATTTTCTTAACAAAAATTTTGAATGACTCAAATGCACTATTTTTATTAATTAAAAATAAAATCCATGTAAATCTAGAAAAATCATCCATAATTACAAGACCATATTTATTTCCACCTAAGTTTTGAGTTCTGATAGATCCAAACAAATCTATATGCAAAATTTTTATTGGCCTAGATGTTAAAATGTAATCCTTATTTTGAAATGATGATTTTATTTGTTTATTTAGTGAGCATGCATTATAATTTATGTTTTCCTTTAAAATTTTTTTTGGTAGATCTCTTATTAAATTTTTGTTAAATAAAATTTCCAATTGTTTAAAGTTCATATGACTTAATTTTTTATGCCATGCATAAGTGTCATTTTCTATGGATATCAAACAATTTTCTTTTAAACTATATAAGATTTTTGAGTTTACTATATATACATTTCCAAATCTAATTCTTTCAAATATTTTTTCTTGAGTTAAACAATCAAAAACTATGCTTTTATTTTTCTTAAAAAGCACATCATATCACAAATCACATAATTGACTCACACTTAATAGATTATACATTAAATTATCAACAGACAAAACAATTTTTATTGAAGTAGAGTTAATGCCTATGGTACTTTTGCTAATGATTTTTCCTTTTTTATTGTCTCCAAAATTTACCATTCCATTTTCATTCTTTTCTAACTCTTTGAATAACGAGACGTCACCCGTCATATGTCTTGAGCAACGCTATTGACATACCATTTTTCTTTTGCTTTAGTCTCATGTTCCTGCACAATTTAAACAAACAGATCATCTGTTTTTAAGAACCCAAACTAGCTTGGGTCCTCTAGATAATAAGTTTGTACTAGGAGTAAATTTTTCTTGAGTATTACTAAACTTGTTTAAATAGCAAAATTTAGCAATATGTCCTACTTTATGACAATAATAGCAAATGAAAGTATTCTTCTTTTTCTGAAAATTATTCAAATATTTGTATTTAACTTGTGAAAAATTAGATTTTTTATGTCCCATAAAGTTTCTAAAATTTCTGTTAAAACTGACAAGATTATAATTTCTTCTACCTATATATGTTATGTTTCTATGATTTCTGCTTCTACCCCTTATTTCTGTTGTTTGTAATTTTTTTTGTTCTGTATTTTTTGCTGCTCTAACAAATACAGTTTTATTAGCATGTAATCCAGGCATACTAGCAGAATTATATCCTACACCATTCTTAAAAAAATCATATCTTTGAATTGTAAGAAGTTAGTTAGTTTTTCATCACTTTCATTGAATTTTTGAAATGTATTTTTGATGGACATGGACAAATCTTTAACTCTAGTTTTCAGCAAGCATACTTCATCTTTCATGGCAGAAGTTTCTAATTTTATAGATTTATTTTCAGACCTTAAAGCTGATAATTCAATGTTTGTAGTAAAATTTTTAATTTTCAGTATTTCATAATCAGATTCAAAGGTTTCCTGTTCAGAATTTACAACAGTATTTGAAGATTTCAGAGCATCATTTTCAGTCTTTAAAGTTGTCAATTCAAATTTTGTAACTTCATTTTCAGACTTTAATATCTTATTTTCAGATTTAAAAGTATCATTTTCAGAATTCAGTAGCATGTTAGTCTGTTTCAGAAGATCTTTTTCATGTTCTAAGTCTAATATTCTACATCTAAACTCTGAAATTAACTTTAATATGTCATTATCTTCAGGAATAACATTTTCACAGCTTTGAGAATCAGATTTCACCTGTGAATTAGCCATTAAACAGAAGTTAGCCTCTTTTGCATTTTCTGAATTCTCTGAGTCTGAATCTGAGCTTGATTCATCTAAGCCACTCCAACTAGTCATCATCGCCTTTCCTTTCTTCAGAAAATTTTTTATCTTCTTCAAAAGAACAGGACACTCATACTTGATGTGTCCGGGTTTTTTGCACTCATAGCACACCACTTCATCTTTTTCTTTCTTTTGCTCCTTGTATTTGCTAAACTTTCCTGCATAAGACTTAGACTTTGGAAGTATATTAGTTTTCGGTAAGTTCAAGGATTTTTTACCTTTCCTTCAAAGTGCTCTAGATAATCTTTTTGCTAGTAAATTTACTTCATTATCAGTGCATTTATCCTCTGAAAATTCTTCTTCTGCAGTGAATGCAATGGACTTTTCTTTCCTTTAGTTTCAGCAGAATGTTGCACTTCTACTTCATATGCCATCAGCTTTCCTCTTAGCTTATTTAAGGATAGTTTCGAGAGATCTTGTGCCTCCTCAATGACAGTCTTTTTTGCATCCCATGCTCTAGAAAGAATTCTCAGAACTTCCTAACCAGGTCTAAATCCAAAAATCCTTTCCCAAGAGACTCTAGTTCATTTGTGATGGATGTGAGTCGATTGAACATGTCCTTAACTTGTTCTCCATGTTGAAAATTGAATAACTCATATTTGTGCATCAAAAGATTAATTCTTGTGTCTTTAACAGTCTGTGTGCCTTCATGTGTGATGCACAGTTTATCCCATATTTCTTTGACTATGGAACAAGAAGAATAGATGATATTGCACATAATAATAGATGCTTTGCTTGTGAGTTTATGGACATTTTCCTCTTATCATCCTCGGTCACTATTAGAGTTTTCACATCTAAATTTCCTTAAGAAATCACTTCCCAAGCTTCATAATCCATAGCTTAAATAAAGGTCTCTATTATACATTTCCAATTAGAGAAATTAACTCCATCAAAATAAGAAACTCTATTTGTGTATTGGCCAAAAGAGTACTGTGAAGCCATAGGATTTTTGGCTCAAAAGATAGCTCTTTTGTGGAGTCGATCATTTGCTCTGATACGACTTGTTGGTCCCTATGCAACTAAGAAGGGGGGTTGAATTGGTTGGCTTCAATTGTAGATTTTACTCAACTTAAAATCTAGCTTAAAATCTAAGGCCAAACTAGATAAAACATGTACATGCAAGTGTATGCAAATACAGAAAATTAAAGAGAAATGATAGAGATATCAAGCTAAGTTTATAGTGGTTCGGTCTTATACCTATGTCCACTCTTCTAATTTAGCAAGTCAGGGTCCAGCGATAGCTAGTTTTCACTCTGTGATGAGAGTTACAAAATCAATACAATGCTGAGATGTAGACAATCTGCACCTTCTCCCATGAAGATGATGTAGTCCTACACTCACTTAACTCAAACTTTCTTACACCTAGTCTATTAACCTAAGAGAATGTTTCTCACACTCCCCTTAAACTTGTTAGTCTATACAAAAACTGAGACAAAGGTTATAAACAAGAAGAACATAATGGACAGCAGGAATACAGCAGAAAAATAGTGATCGAGTAGGTATTTTTAGGTTTTCTTTTCTCTTAACCCAAAACCAAAAAATGAATTGTAAAATCTTCTGAATAAGGATTGAATATTACTCTTCAAAGTTCAATTCGTGTTCTGCAAATATTTTGTTTTTTTTTTAAATGATATAAACCCTTAAATGTGCCTTTAGAACCAGCCCTTCTCTAAAAAAACACTCTGTAGATCCTCAATTTCAACCTTCAGTTTAGAAGCTTCAAAAAACCTTTTTACCACTGTAACTTTTTGAATTTAAAGTCTAACAACACTCTTATTATGAGGAGAAATCAAAATTCAAAAAGCTTAGGAGTTAGAGAAGATATATGAGAGCAAAAACCTCTTAAAAATCAGCCTAAACTTCAAACATGTTGGAGTCAAATTCTGAAACTTGAGATTTACCTTTAGTAAAAAATTGGATTTCAATAGAATTTGAATCATCAATCTTGAGAATCTTACTGGTCAAGTGCAGCACCCAATCTGTACTCAACATGCTGAGTTAGGTCTTGAAAATATGATAAAATCATAGTAGAAAGCACAGTTCTGACTTTCAGCTGTTTCTACCCTTCTCGCTACTTCTATCCATCTTGCTTCTACCCGGCTTCTATGACAGTAATTTCTAACTAGTTATTTATTTTGAAACTTTCTATAATTAAGCTTGTATTACATATTCTAAATGACTACACACTTGATAAATTTATTAGTAACATATGTAGGATTTTGTTATCATCAAAATATTAGGGTTCGACAACAATTTCCTCAACATCAAGCACTTAATTACGATCTCACATAATGCTTTGTTCTCTGTTGGTTGCGGATTTCCTGAGTGAAAGTGATGTGTCATCAAATAACCAAAAATAAAATACCTATTTCACAAAATATTAGTATAGAGTAAATAGGGTCATCTCCACAGGGAATTATGGATTTACTTTTTTTAAGGAAAATAAAATAAAATAAAATTATAGGAGGTTGGAAAATTAACTAAAGTAATTAAAATTAAAATAAAGAACTCAAAAAATAAAAAAATAAAAACTCATAGAAAATAATTTTTTTTAGTCAAATGAATTATTTCCATCTTGATGTATTTAATTGATTATCGATGCAAAAAATACTCAATATCACGCAAATAAATTGGTTATAACTGTTAAATACCACGAAACGACCAATCTCTCTTTATTTCTTTGGCAATCAAGGTACCACCGTTAATTACTTCTCTAATCGAAAGACAACCCAAGAGACCCTCGTTGGATTTAGTGTTTCAATAGTTTTAAGATTTAGAGAGATCTAATTCTAATTAATAAATTCTAACATACATTTATTTAAATTAGATTATTCAATTCCATGACATGAATGTCATTCACTACTTTATTAAAAACAAATAAATCTTACCGTTTTTAATTAATTGCAAACTATTCTAGATCTATTAAATATTGACCACCTATTTAATAAACTCTAGAAAATCATGATCCATGAAGTAGCGAAATTAAATAAATATTTACAAAATATTGAAACAATAATCTCATTTACATCTCACAATATTTATTCATCAAGGTTTCAATAACCCTTCAACTAGAAAATAAAATTAAAATGAAAACATTCACAACAAGAAAACAGCCCTTCAGCAACGAAAATTACAAACGAAAAAAAATCCATCGCTACTAGCGACGGATTAGTGACGAAAAATTCAGCGACGGATTTGTTCCGTCGCTAAATCTCTCGCTAAAATTAGCGACAGAAATTTTTCATCGCTAAATCCGTCACTAAAACTTTTTTGGACAGATTAGCGACGGATTTAGCGATGAAAAAAATCGTCGCTAATTTTTCCGTCGCTAAATCCATCTCTAAAACCTTTTTGAGTAGATTAGCGACGAATTTAAAGACGGAAAAATCTGTCGCTCATCCGTCGTAAAATCTTGAAAAATATTTTTTGTTTTGGTTAAGTATAATTTTTTGTTTTTATTAAATATAATTTTGTGTTTTTATTAAATATAATTTTGTCTTTTTATTAAATATAATTTTTTCTTTTTATTAAATATAAATTTTTTTTATTAAATATAATTTTTTGTTTTTATTAAATATAATTTGTTATTTTTATTAACTATAATTTTTTGTTTTTATTAAATATTATTTTGTTTTCTCATTAAATATAATTTTTTGTTTTTATTAAATATAATTTCGTATTTTTATTAAATATAATTTTTTGTTTTTATTAAATAATATTTTTTTTGTTTTTATTAAATATAATTTTTTGTTTTTATTAAATATGATTTTATATTTTTATTAATTATAAATTTGTATTTTTATTAAATATGATTTTGTGTTTTTATTAAATATAATTTTTTGTTTTTATTAAATATAAATTTGTAGTTTTATTAAATATAATTTTGTGTTTTTATTAAATATAACTTTTTGTTTTTATTAAATAATATTTTTTGTTTTTATTAAATATAATTTTTTTTGTTTTTATTAAATATAATTTTGTATTTTTATTAAATATTATTTTGTGTTTTTATTAAATATAATTTGTGTTTTTATTAAATATAATATTTTTTATTATATATAATTTTGTGTTTTTATTAAATATAAAATTTTATTTTTATTGAATTTAATTTTGTATTTTTATTAAATATAATTTTATGTTTTTATTAAATATAATTTTATATTTTTTAAATATAATTTAATGTTTTTATTAAATAAAATTTTATATTTTTTTAAATTAGGGTATTGTATTTTATTAGTATAGAAGTATAAAAAAAATAAATTAATAACACAAAAGTGATGGTAGTATGGTGGTTAAAACTTTCAATATCTCTCTCTCACACCCAGGTGAGCATTTTTACAACAAATTAAAAGCGGGCGGACGGGCAGGCGAGCCGGCGGGCCGGGGCCAGGACAGGTGGGTCGGATCGGGTAGCAGGGCCAATCATCCGGTCTCATGCGCTTGGGTTTGCTCTTACTCACTTCAGCGACGGAGTAGCGACGGAAATATTTCCATCGCTAATAATCCGTCGGTAATTAAAAATAATTAGAAAAAATAAAAAATTAAATTACCGATGAATTAGCGACGGATTCTTAGCAACGGAAATATTTCTATCACTAATCCGTCACTAAATTAGCGTGGTAATTTTTAGTGACGGAATTTTTCATCGCTAAATTTTCGTCACTAATACTTTTAGCAACGAAAATTTGAGTATCAGCGACGAATATTTCCATCGCTAATCCGTCACTAAATTAGCGATGGAAATATTCGTCACTGATACTCGTTTTTCTTGTAGTGATTGGAAGAAGAAAACTCACAAAACTTTTATTCAATATTGAAATTGAAGAACAAAAATGAAGAAGTAACAAGTAAAGCAGTCCCTTCTTGTTCCCCTAAAGAGCAGCCACCTGCAGCCAAGAAAAAAAAAATAAAACCTAAAAAAATCTTGTGCTGGTTGGATGTGGAGGGGGGCTGTTGCCCCCTCTAGGGCTCTCTCTTCTCCTCTTCAATGTGTAATGTCTCATACATATAGGAATGAGTTGCATATTTTTCTAAGAGAAAGTTTTTCTAAATTCTAGATAACTACAAAATAAAAAAAGAATTTTTAAATAACAAATAACCTAGTTGACTTGTCAAATAAATAGTCTAACTAAAATAGAAGATTACAAAAATTGAAATTCTCTAAAATTTATATTCCTAAATATTATGAATAAAATAATATCTTCAAAGTCTCCAATGTTTCCAAATTAGGCTTCTTTCTTCATTTTTCTTCAAAAGTCTCATCCATCATTCCTATTATATCAATGACCATAAAATACAATAATTAGTGTAATATTTTTTCAAAAACAAAACAAAATAAACCATAATTATTACACTAATTTATGCTTTATCATAAAGCATGATAGATTATTTACTCTTACGGTTCTCCTTGACTCTATGAAAAGTTAGGATGGTTTCTCTATCTGAGATTGTATGTGTTGGAGTAAGCATTATTCTGTGGTCTGTTAAAGTTTGAAAAAAAGTTTGCTCGCTATAACTACGAATACTTAGAAACCATATGAGTAGAATCTCTACACGACTCATAAGAATAAACGTGATTAGTCACAACATTGATTTGATTAACTTTCAAAGCATTAGTGAAAGAGTCCATTTTTGCATTAAGCATGATAAAATTATCGACCTCATACACACTAGCTCTTTGTCTAGGAATTTCATGTTCATTAGATGAATAATATTGATTAGAGGCTAGATCGTTAAGTAATGCATATGCTTCATTATAAGATTTACTCATAAACGCACCTCCATCTGCAGCATTGATGGTAATTTTAACACAATGCAAAAGATCATCATAAAAAGTTTACAAAATCAATGAATCAGGTATAACATTATATGACCAGCTCCTAATTATGTCCTTAAAACACTCCCAAGTATTATACAAAGATTCACCTTCAAATTGTCTAAAACTAGTAATATCATTACGTAATTTAACTGTTTTACTAGGTGAAAAATACTTAACTAGGAATGCTTGAGATAAATTCTCCTAATTCATAAAATGATTGGTAGGGAATGAGTTAAGTCATACATTTACCTTTCACTTAAGAGAGAAAGGAAACAATCATAACCATATTGTACCAGAGTTTACTACGTTCAACTTGATCGTATCAAAGATCTCTAAGAAAATTTTCAAATTGTTATTAAGATCTTCAAAAGCTTCTCCACTGAATTGATCTACCTACACCATGTCGATAAAACTTGGTTTAAGTTCAACGTTTTTTGTTTCCACAGCAGGTTGTGCAATACTAGTTTGTATATCTTGAAGTTTGGGTATCAAATACTACCTCATAGCTCAATTATCTTGAGTCACTGCTTCTTTCTTGACTTCTCTAGCTTGTTTACGAATGATTCTCAAAGTTTTCTCTATCTCAAAATTAAAGTCGGCTAGGTCAAAACTCTTTAATCTCAGCATATACTAAATTGATACCCAAAAATAGCACAAAATTAAATCTTCAAGATAATCTATAAGAACCACTCAAGAAAATCTAGATTACCTATATAAAAGTATAAATCATGAAAAAATAGTAAAATAATGCACAAAACATCCAAGAAACCAATTGGAAAACCCTAAAAATCAAGAAAAATTTAAAAAAATAAAAAAAAAACTTATGAAAACAATGAAATTTGGCCAAGATAGTGTGGTGTCCATGGCTTTTGCCATGGGTTTTAATCAACACACCGAAATCCTTTGGAACAAGAGGTCAGAGAACCCTAAATACAAAAACAATTTTCGGACACCAAAAAGTTTTGACCAAGTCCAGAACAGATCCAAACTTTAAACAGTGACTGTATAACCTTAAAAACTATATACCAAGAAATATGAAAAGAAAAGCAACAAAAAATATAAAAGAATAGTGTCCAATATCAAACAAGGTTATTCTGATTAATATACAAGAATATCCCTGGTAATGGTGCCAAAAATACTTGGCACGCTTTTGATATTACTATTTTGGACAAATATATCCTAATCGAGTATTGCGTATAATGCGAACAAATATCATACCCACGAGAATATTTTGTGTTACCAGCTGTAAACTATCCATCTAAGTTAAACAAATTGAATCAAAATTACGAAAATATTGTAAACTACAAAAATATTAATAAAAAATCTATGGATAAGAAAAACCATATTACATCAAATTCATCTTATTTTTAATCTTTTACATAATCTAATCTTTTCAAATCCCTTAACTTTAGTAATTAATGGACTATTGTTAATGATGATAGATTTCCCAAAAATAGTTTCACCCAATGATCATGCAATAAAATCCCTAATTCAATTAATAAAAAACCAATAGTCATATAATTTTGATTAAATCAGACTTTATTAAGTTATGTGAAAAATTGTAATCTAGGGTTTTCCCTAAATCACTACACACGAAATTAATCTTTCGTCGATCTCATACCTTCATATGGATTTTATTATTATGAACTCATATCATACAATTATATTAGTGATGCATGCAATCAATATCAAATCATACTAAACATGGATCCTAACATTTTGAAATATTATGATCAATAATAAAATCTCATCAAACAATAATCATGTCAATAAATTTTAAGAAAAAGAAATAAATCAAACCATGTAATCAATCAAAAACAAAATTCGTCAAGTCCTACGAACAAAAATAATTGACTAGGCATTATAAAGAAAACAAGAAAAGTAAAGAAAACATTACAACCCTAAGGTCGTGCGTGTGTGATAATGATCTTTTTTGCCCTTGGATGCCACTTATTTATAGAACTAGAACCTTAATCAACAAGAAGTTGTGAGTACTTAGGAAACTTGGCTTTTCACTTTGATTTGGAAACTTGCTTTTGTTGTGATAGACATTATCTTTTTATTTTTCCAAAATTTGAAAACTTCATCTTTATCCTTGATTTTGAAGACTCCTAAAGTTTTAAGCAACTTTGTCTAAAAGATCTCTCATTAGATAAGCTCAATTGGTTTCAAGACTTGACTTTCTTGAATGAATTTCAGCACTGCATCAAATTTGTCTAAATTTTTGGATATCTTCTGGTCTGAATCAACTTTTGGTCTAGTCATAAGATTTGTAGGCCTCGAATTCTAGTTTCCAACGCAATAAGAATCAACTCAATTGGACATTGAAGTTGAGAGATAAGCATAAAATACTGACTGCTATATGTCCAATTTGAATTTTCTTAAATAATCCTAAGATTTCCTAAATCAAAACCTACGAATTTAATTAGTGTAATATCATGAAATAAGGTTTATAACAGTCCTTAAATTCATAAATAAAGTATAAAATAATATAATTCAAGTGCATAAATATATTGTTATCAATGACCAACATGTCATGTCGGCTTGGATCAACCCCAACCAGATCGTCATCGTCAAAAATGATTATTGGTCTCTTCCTTTTTTACCCCTTCTCGACACTAGCAGTGAGAACCTCCTTGGAGGTGAATGCCTACATCATTTGGAAGATTGGGGTGATTGTCTGCTTGATCTGTTGTTGCTATGTTTTTGCTAGGTCTGTTGAATTCTAATTTGATGGAGTATCACTGAAAGAGAAGGGTGTTAAAGAGGGGTATCTGCCCTATATGTGAAGGATTACTTTATTTGTTTGGTTCCTCATAACTCCTGCGACCTATGGCTTGTTTGGCTCCTCTGTTCGGCCTGCAGCATGTGGTCCTCGAGGGACACTGTCTTTCGCTTTACATTGACAAACCTCTAGAGTTTACCATCTCGAACCAAGGCCTCAAGTTCATCCTTTAACTTTTGGTATTTATCTGTTAGGTGGCTATAATCTCTGTGGAAGTGATAGTGTTAAGTCTTGTCCTTCTTGGAATTATCTCCCATTAGTCGTGGGAATCATTTGACATAAGGTTTGTTCTTGATTTGCATCAAAATTTGGCTATATGTATCGTTCAAAGGAGTATAATTGTTGAACTTCTTGTGAGGTGGAGGTCCTGGTCAGCTTCTCTTGGATAAGAGTCATCGAGGTGAGCGACTACGCTCATTTCTTCCGATTTACTTTGGCACTTGTCAAATATCTCAGCTTCTTCTGCAGCAATATACTTTTCTGCTTGGGCATTGAATTCTTGAATGGAGGCCAGAGGACTTTACGTGATCAAAGTCTTCATTCCTAAGAGACACAATCTAGTAAGTAGTGTCGTCAAAGTGATGGAATGGTCCAGGCCTGAGAACTTCATCATCTCTGTATTGAATTTGTTAAGAAAATCCTTTAGGGTCTCATTATCTCTATGTCACAGTGATATGAGGGAGGTAGACTTCCTCTTGGTACCATGGCTGATCACAAAGTAGGCTTCAAACTACTGTCTTAGCTGTGAGAAATTCCTGATGCTAAGCGGTGTACTGGATTGAACCATGTTAGTGCATTACCCTATAAGGTTGTGGGGAAGTGTTTGCACATAGTAGCATCCAACATGTCCTTTTAAGATTATGACATCACGAAAAAGGTTGCATGGTCTCAAGGGTAGGTAATGCTATCGTAACTCTCTATAAAGCGAAGGAGTATATCTTGTGGCATTAGCTTAGCAAAGATTTTTGGATCGAATGATAAAAGACTACTGGTGTGTTAGATGGTATCATCTCTCCTTGTGGTAGCACGTTTGAGTTCTGTAGCCACAAGTTTTTCAACTTGCCTCTTCAAGTCATCTGGATCATGCTGAGAGGTCACTAAGGGTTCTCGATATCTCTGGGATTGAAGCCTATGTGAGCGTGAATGTCTAATTTCTTTAGAGAAGGATAAAACTTATTGTCTAAGGGTACAACTAGTTCCTCCAACTATTTTCTCAAACCCTGCATCCGTGATTCTAGTTATTCCATTTGGGAGTGTTTGACTCCGTTAGGAGAGGGTAGAATAGGGGGAGGAGTCGGCCAGCTTTGAAGTTAGGCAGTGGGTGGCTAAGGCTCTCCTTAAGAAGGTGGTTATGCCTAGCGTCATGAGTGAACGATAGAGGTATCCGATCGATTAGCTGGAGCTATTTGTTGAGGAGGGTCCATGAGGTTGGATGTTTGTCCTCCTGCTGTAGACATTGCTTTCGAGGTATTACTTCTACTCTTTCTTTTGGGCGGCATAATGATAGAAAAGACAATTAAACAGGGTATAAAGTATCTTTAGTTGAGATATCAGTCTGTTCTTATAGATGGTGCCAATTTGTTAGAGGTGAGTTTTGCTCTACAGATGAATTACTTTACTAACCTAAGCAGGAAGCCAGTGCTGATGAATCTTTTGGGCCTTTATGGATGAAGACCTGTAAGTACCTGCCGGAGGTGGTCCGATGGAAGAAACTCTAATACTTAAGTTAGAAAGAGAAGTGAGAGAGAAAGAGATTAAACTGAGTAGAACCTTAAATTAGCCCTATGTAGCTTCCGTATGATGTGTGTACATAGAGTTATTGAATGTATCTGGTGAGTTGGTTCAGTATATATAACATATGCATATATGGTAAGTATCTTGTTTGAGGGTATAGAAACCCTAGTTTTCTTATGGAGAGATCGCTGAAGATTTTCTGAGATTATAGGGATTGTAGTCAATGATTTTTGGATTCCCTACCTTATTGAGAGTGATTACGGAGATTTCTTTCCTTATCAGGAGAGATTACTACCGGGATTAGGAGAGGTTCATATCTCAAGTGATCATAACCTTGATTTTCTTGACAAGAATATCACTCACTCGGAGACCAATTGGCAGTAATCGAAAGAGTTCAACCGAGAGGTGATCGAGAGGCTTATCCAAGAGGGTTTAACCAAGGTGGTTGAGAATCCAAGCAAGAGTACTCGATTGAGAGGGCATTTGACTGAGAGAGAGTTAGACCAAGAGAATGTTCCGTCATTTTGGGTGTTTGCAGAGACCCCCTTGGTGATCTATGGACTTTGTGATTATGGACCTAGTGAGCTTGGTAGTCTCCAAACTTTATGGTTATGGGCCATTAGGCCCTATACCACTGATCGTTATTCCATCTATCTGTCCATGCTTTCCAATTCTACAATACTATTTTCCATAATATCCCACACATGAACAATTTTTAAAAACTTTTGCAATCTCATTTTCGTCAAATTTTTTTCCCAAAATATATATAATCTAAATACTATATGTAAACATTTAGAAGAAATAAACAAGAAAATTTTTCGGGATTCTCAAATAGGCTACCGAAGCTTTGTGCGGCACCACCACAATGATGTATTTCATTGATATTTTTTCTGTTTACATAGGATCACGAAAATTGTAAAAATACATACGCTTTTGGGAAAAAAAACATGAATAAGAGCTCTTTACCATTCAGATGTCCCTACAAAGGTGATGTATTTCATTGATAATAATATGTAACTTATATCAACGGACAGTCGGTTTAATAGATAGGATATTAGGTTCGTTAACCATGTCTCAGATTCGAAACTTAGGAATAGAAAAGATTACATTAGATGAGTCGCCCTTAACTAAGGTCCTACAGATATTCGAATTAAATTAATTGAAGTATACCTCTGGATACCAGTGGTAGGTACCAGAAAAAAAATAATGTGTAACGTATAACAAATCATTAGGGTAATATGGAAATTATCCCACACTAATGCCATAGACTAACCAATAGTAATGTAACTTTTTAACAAATAAAGTACCTTAGTTTTATTACAACAAAAATATTCAAGAAGAGCTAAACTGTAACACTGAAACTGCGATGCCCGTACTAGTGTTCCTATACATGAAATTTAATAAAATATTTTTCAATTTATATATATATTGAGAAATTTTTAATTTTATTGATTTTCCATTTTGGGGTATTAAATTTAAATTTTTGATATATTTTAAAATGCTGCGTTCGTAATTCGCAATAAATCCCAATTCTAATAAATTTATACGTTAGAGAAAAGTAGATATAATAATATATATATATTGATAATTATTTAATTATTTATATATATATATATAAAAAAAAAAAACAAAACAAAACAACGAAATTAGGGCATAAAGCCCTAATTTCTCTTTTTCTCTCCCTCCATCTCTCCGCCTCTCCCTTTCCCGCGAACCGCCGCTTCACCTCCCCTTCCCGTGCCTCGCCGCCTCCACCGCGACAGCCGCCATCCGCCACGGCCGTCGCCACCACTCTATCCCTCTCATTCTCTCTCTCGGCTTCTCTATCTTTTCCGCAACTCTCTCTCTCTCCCTCTCGCGGATTCGTCGCCGCCGCAACCACCCGCAACCACTGCCAACCCGTCGACCACCGCAGCTGAAACCTTTTCCTCCGGCTGCTTGTTTTCTCCCTCGCGCAACAGAGCGCGACTGCTCGCGCGGCAGTGCGCGATTGCTCGCGCGAGACTGCCTCTCCTGCGCGCTCGCGACTGCGCGCAACAGCGCGTGACCCTGCGCGCGCCTCTGCAGCGCAAGACAGCCCCAGCGCGCGTGACCCCGCACGCGACTGCCCTGCTCTCAGCGCGCGCGGCTACAGCTCCATCCTTGCTCGCACGCTCGTGTGCCTTTTGCGCTCCTTCGAGAGCCCACTGCAACCCTTTCACTGCATAGGTAAGGGTTGAGTTAGATCTTAGTTCTAGGGTTTGAGTTCCATAGTGATTAAGTCTAATTGCTAAAATTTGCTTCAATTTGGAGACATTGCAGGTTTTGGAATGAATCGAATGTCGCACGGACGTTAGGATTTTGGATCGCAGTGAACCCTAGGTGAGGGATTTCTAACTCATTCGAATTATTTGGATGCAATTAGGGTAAATTAGGATCAAAAGTGTTGTATATGTGTTGGAAGTATGTTAGATTTGATTTTAATGCTTTGTGTAACATTATAAGTAATTATTCAGGTCAATTATAGAAATTTTATATGAATAATTGGAATGTTCCGGAGGAGATAATCATGTTGATTTGATTTGAATGGTTGCTTTTAGAGTTTAATTTGACGAATGTATGAAAACTAGTTGAAATTTGGGATTTGATCCTAAGGATTGATGCGTGTTTTACATTATAGTTGGTGTTGCATATAGGTAAGTCAAATACACTCTCTATATTATGAAAATAGGTTTCAATACCTTTAAAATGACATAAGGTTTGAAGAAATCGGATGAGAAACGAAAAGTGTATGATTTTTCAAAGATTTTCTATTTTGTAGACAATTTATTAATTTACGCATGTTTCCGACTTTGAGTGGTTTTGGAGTTGAATTAGACTTGGTTTTGAATGTGTTACTTAATTATAAATGAAATGCAATTGATGACATTAGAGTGTATTCATGAATTGAAGAATTGAGAATTTTACAAAAATTAGAGAAAATGGAAATTGATGACATAATTATGATTTTGTATTAGGAAGGTCAATCGAGGATCGAGTAAAATTTTAATTGATTGAATTGTAAGTATATGCAAGTGTATATGGACTGAACAGTGTGATGTTGTAAATGTACATAGATTCAATTGAGGTTGAGGTGTGAGAAATATATAATGTGTTATAATTGTAGTGACTTGATTGGAGACTGATCGAGGGGAGCACGATTTCGACACTTGTGCATTGTAGGGAGTGATTGACCCTCCCGTATACAGTGAGTGGGTTTTATTCAATGTTTTCGTTTAATATGTAAACCTTGCTTTACAACAGTTTGATAAATGAGCATGATTTATCGTGTGCTTCAAATATTTTGAATGGTTTTGGAAATGATTTTTGTGAACCGATGGAGTGTCCAAAAATTTGGTTGAATTATGAAATATGCATCCATGTGGTTGAAATGTGAAATGTGCCATTTTATGATATATGTTGCATTTGGTTTGCGAACCTGATTTACGGCACATGTTTGATATGATATTGATATTGGCCTTGAGGGCTTGGATATGTATTGTTCCGTAGCTACGAAGGACACCGTGAGAGGCGCTTTGGTGGCGTCCGGATATGCCTAAGGCCTGGGGTATCCCACGAGTTGTCGAGATTATATTTACGACACGGTACTAGGCAGGTTGAACCCGAAAGGGGGAGGATTTGGATGCTATCCAAGTCTAGCACCTGGACGAGGTCCGTCGCCAATGCCGGGGCAGATAGCACTTTAAATAAAAATCGCATAAAACACCCCCGGTGCGCCTGTCATAGGTCGTGGTAGACCTCTGCCGGGACATTTTCGGCTGGCAGCTCTATGATTTTGATGACAGTGTTTTGGATGCATATTTTGACTTGATATTGCGTGCAAATGATATATGGTTGAAATGAAAAGCATGATGTTTTGAAATATGATTTGTATACTTATGTTTTGACACTCCAGTTTCACACCCCATATTACACGATTACATTGACCCACTCACTCACTGAGTATTCTTCCCTGAGTACTCACCCCTCCTCTTTCCCTCCCCAGACAGGATTATGGCGCTAGGGCGATGTATTTGGCTCGAGGGCATGATAGCTTGTTGGTGGATTGGATTCACGACGGTGAGAATTAAGTTTTAAATTGAAAATATGAGTTTCATACTTTATTGTTGACCCTGCGTGGTCTTGTTGAGGTCCGTAGTTGACCGTGTACATATTTTGAGATGATTGTATAATTTTTGGACTTCTGTTTGCGAAACTCTCATTTCACTTGCATTGAGGCATTTGTAACTATTTGAAGTGTTAACTTGGGAAATTGTAATATAATTGTATAAATTTAGGCCCGCTCGGTGTGGCGGCTGTTCATGCTCTAGTTGGGCATGACAGTAGAGGTCTGTGGCTAGGACTGTTGGTGATTTGTTAGCCTTGCGTTGTCTGGATGTCGGTTGGGAGATTTGATGGATTGTTTTGAGGCCGGGGTGGCCATTTGATTTATTTTTAGAATGATTGTGAATTATACAGGTTTATACAGGTTAATTGTGCATTGGGAGATCTCCGATTTATGGGGAGGTTCTGTCCGATCTTTTGTAGAAATACAGCCGGCATCCAGGGCAACGGGCGGCTGTTCACGATTCCCGGTTCGGGGCGTGACATAAACAACCTAAAATAAAATAAAATAAAAAAGTGGAAACAACAAGAACAACAATGTTGTTCTTTATTCCCAAGTCCAATTCTAATCCTTAGCACAATGGCTTACCCCTTTAATTACATAAGAAGCATAGATTAAGCCTAGAGGCAAGGAGTAGGATCCCACTTTTGAGCTTAAGCTAGTCTAGTGACAACATCTAGTAGCATATCATCGTTGGCCCCTGACAACATCATAGGCAACCTCAAATTTTCAATGTTCATAATTTCCAAATATTCCAAATTTGTTGTCATTCATATTTCTACCAAAAGCAAGACAAAATTTATCAGAACCAACAGGGTAAAGAGTACCTACCAACTCTAAGAAACTTATACTTGGTACTTCCACAGAGCTATATCATCTGAAGTCATAGTAGGTGTCAAATGGCGCTCCAGTAGGCGGCGTTGATTTTAAGTAACTTGACATTTGTTATTGTAAAGCAGAGTAGATGGCTGCATAAGTCGTCATAGGCAAGCGAATGATGATTGTGCTGGAGTCAGTTATAGACTTTGCACTTGAAATTATGCTTGGTGGTATGTTAAAATTTTGGTTACCTACATGGATGCCAACAATGTCTATCAAATAAAATGATGGTCTTTGATCATTTTCTCCCAAGTTCGTGAATTTTAGGGCATTACGGTTTCCACCTCCCCATATAAAGCTTAGAAAATCATTTGATCCAGATAGGGTTGGGAGGCAAGAGAAGAAACAACGACCATACTTTTGAGTAGTTTGTGAGACTAGGGACTCTATAGCCCGACCCAACGCAAGCAACCCAATGAAGAGCCCATAGTTGTATTGGCCACAACCAAATAGGAAGCCATCGAAATACATCCAGTATCTCTAAAGTTAGCCTTTCTTGGGCTAAGAAGCCTTTCGTGATTGAGCCATCACCATATCCAACACCACAAACACATGTTTAAGATGCACAACATATTTAAATGCATGTGAACATTAGGCCGAGGAACAAGAGACAGTAGCACAAGTCATAAATGAAGATGGGTTGAATAAGGGCTTGTCTTGATCATAACATTGGCCCTACAGGGCTCATATTGGGTCCAAGTAGATCAGTTCCAGTGTCAAACTCGAGCGCCTATGCTTTGTTTAGTAAACCCAAGCTCACAGTGAAGATATAGTTGCCAGTACCAATTGGTCGGCCTAGCTTTGCAGGTAAGTGAGTAGCCGAAACTTGTAAATTATCTTGGCCCATAGTGTAAATTGAGTAAACCCGCAACTGGTCTTGAATAAGGATCTTTGTAAAATCTGGAACTTGGGCCTTGTCTTCGGCTATATAAGAGCAAGATGTTGGGCTTGTCACTCCTTGGTATGACCCATATGCCCATTATCCCATTCTTTAATGAAGACCGTATTGGTCAAAGAAAAGGGAGAGTTCCTTCTTACATAAGGAATTGAGAGATATTTTAAAGAAAAAATAGAGAGAATTGCTTTATTCTCTATAGAGAGTTAAAATAGTGGCCAAAGGAAGAAAAGTGGGTTCTTTCTACAATGAGAAAAAGAGTGACTAAAGGTGGGAGAAGGGAAGGAAAAAAATTGGGGTTCTTTTCATAGCTTGTTACTAGGTGATTCCTACCTCACATTGTTTCAAGATTTGGTGAGATCTCTCCACCTTCTTTCTTTTCTCTCATATTACATGCTTTATATGCTAAGATTATGTACCTTAGTGTTGATTGCAACATAGATTTGTGGTTATAGGCAAATTATATGTTATTCTCTAGTTATACTAAAGTTTAAATCTTGTGCTATGCACTTTATTACATAGTGGATTTTTTACTAGACTAGGTTCCAGGGTTTTTCCCTTTTCACTTAGGGGTTTTCCATGTAAAAATTCTTGGTGTTGTAGTTGCATGCTTGATGTTTTTACTACGATTATTTTAGTGTTGAGATTAGGTATATTTGTTATATGGTTTTGAGCTTTCATTAACAAACAATTTGGCAATCGTTCACTTCACAGTATTGATTTGGGTAAATTAAATAGTTAGAAATTATTGTCAATGTTTGCTCAACACAGTGGTATCAGAGTTGAGGTTTATAATGTGGTGTAACAATGGCTAAAAATAATACAAGTCGAATGGTGCCTTTAAATGAAGCAAATAATCATATTTGGAGAGAAAATATGAAAGACGTGTTAATTGTTAAACAGTAGCATTTGCTATTATATTCTATTATAAGACCTAAAGGTAAAATTGAAAATCATTTGAATTTACTCCACTAGCTGGTATGTGCTATCATTAAACAATGGATTGATGATAATGTTTCTAACCACATTTCAGGAATGACATATGCAAGCACCATGTAGGATACGCTTGAGAAACTATATGGTAGATTTCTTAGGAGTAATAAATTATTTTTTATCAAGCAAATATAAAGATGGTACTCTGATAACAGATCATCAAAATGAGTTTAAAGGCAATATAAACAAGTTGACTACTATAGGAATTACAATTAAGGATGAAATGCAAGGGTTATTGCTTTTTACCTTATTGTCAGTTTCATGGGAAATATTTAGGATTTCAATGGTTAATTCTACTCCTAATGGTGTGGTGACAATCGAATTGGCTACATTCTCAACTCTAAATGAAGAGATAAGAAGAAATACACAAGGTAGCTTTTTTCAAGTAGAAATTCTTGTTACAAAGAGTAGAGGGAGAAGTAATAGTAGAGGTCATTCACATAGAGGCAAAAGTAGAAGCAAGTCTAAAGGCAAAGATGCTAATCTGAAGTGTCATCATTGTGGCAAAAAGGGACATATAAACAGAAACTAGCAGAAGCTCAAGAAAGGAAACAAAGAAAAAGGAAGTGAGAAGAAAATGACACCAGTAATTTTGAAAAGGAAGAAAGAATTATAGTTACAATTGAAGATATTCTCCTTATTAGTGAAGATAAAACAACAGCTAATATTGTGTGTCATGAGTCCAGCTGGATTATTGATAGTGATGTTACTATCCATGCTACTTCTCACAAGAAGCTTTTCGCATCATTTACACCATGTGACCTTGGGAATGTAAAGATGGGGAATAATGGTCGTGCAAAGATAGCTGGTATTAGAGATATTTGCCCGAAAACTAGTAGCGACACATGGTTGATACTTAGAGGTATGAGGTATGTCCCTAACTTATAGCTTAATATTATTTCTATAAGAAACCTCGGTGATCATGGTTTTCGCAATACATTTTTAATGGTTAGTAGAAATTGACAAAGGAAAATTTGGTACTAGCAAGAGGTAAAAGGTGTTTTATCTTACATTATATGCAAGCTCAATTTTGTAGCAATGTGATTTCCATGACAGAAAAGGATAATATTGTTAACCTGTGGCATCAAAAGCTTATTCATATAAGTGAGAGGTATAACCGAATTAACATGGTTTGAGAAGTGTAGATTTTTAGAGGTGTGAGCATTGTCTGGCAGGGAAAGCAAAGTAGAGTAAGTTTTAAAAGTCATCATCAGCCTTCTGGAAAATAATAAGTTTCAAAAGTATCATCAGCCTTCTGGAAAATCAAAAATACTTGAACTGGTTCATTCTGATTTATATGGTCCGATGCAAACAAGGACTCAAGGTGGTGCATTGTACTTTGTGACCTTTATTAATAACTACTTAAGAAAGCTATGGGCTTATCTTTTGAGATCGAAGGATAAGTATTAGATGTTTTCAAGTAGTTTCAAGTTTCTGTTAAGAGGGAGACAAGAAAGAAGTAGAAATGTATTTGTACAGACAATGATTGTGAGTACATTAGTCCATTTGATGAGTACTATAGACAACAAGGTATAGACACCAAAAAACACCTCTGTAGACTCCAACACCTCTGTAGACTCCACAGTTGAATAGCTTGGCAGAAAGGATGAACTGAACATGGGTGGAGAGAGTGAGATGCTTACCATCGCACGCTAAGTTACCAAAAACCTTTTAGGGTGAAGTTTTAAATATTGTCATTCATATTATTAATGTCGTACCTTGTGTTCTTATGTGTGGTGATATGCCAAACAAGTGTAGTTAGGCAAAAATGTCACTTATATCATTTGCATGTATTTGGCTACAAATCCTTTGTACATATACCAGGTGATGAAATGTCCAAACTTGATGTGAAGACATAACATTTTGTGTTTTTGGGATATGGACAAGATGAGTTTGGCAACAAATTGTATGATCATATTAAGAAGAAGATTATAAGAAGCAGAAATGTAATGTTTGTGGAAGATCAAAATATTAAAGACATTAACACGATAGAGAAGACAGTATCACAGCATCAAGACTTATTGGTTGTCTTAGGCTCAATGCCTTTAGTTACTGGACCGATACAAGTGGAAAATAAAGTTTAAAACAACCAGCAAAATAGAGGTGATATAGATGCTCGAGAACATGTAGAAAGCTAATATTCAACCATAGGTTCAAAAGCTAAACCAGTAATTCCACTAACAATGTCCTCTAAAAATAGACAACCTCCAAAAAGGTACCCCGTTGATGAGTATATGATGTTGACTGATGGGGGAGACACTAAGTGCTTTGCAGAAGCTCTAAAAGATATATACAAGGAAGAGTGGAAGAAGGTCATACAAGAAGAAATGGACTCTTTGAGGGAAAATCACACATTTGAGCTGATGCAGTTGCCTAAGGGCCAAAGAGCTCTTAAAAAACAAGTGCATGTACAAATAAAACAAGAGGAGCATAGTTCACGTCCAAGGCACAAGGCCAGATTGGTTGTGAAAGGATTTACTCAAAGGAACTGGATAGACTTTGAGGAGATTTTTCTCCATTTATGAAAATATCATCCATTAAAATTGTTCTTAGCTTGGTGCTAGTCTTGATTTGGAGGTCAAGCAAATAGATATGAAAACAATATTTCTTCATGATGATCTTGAAGAAGAAATCTATATGGAGAATCCTGAAGGATTCAAGGTGAAAGGTAAAGAGAAATATGTGTACAAGTTGAAGAAAAGTTTCTATGGCTTGAAGCAAGCACCTAAGCAGTGGTACAAAAAGTTTGAAATAGTTATATGAAAACAAGGTTACTAGAAAATTACTTCTGACCGTTGCGTATTTATTCAAAAATTCTCTCATAATAATTTTATTATCCTATTGTTTTATGTGGATGATATTTTGATTATTAGCAGAAACATCTCTAGGATTAAAGACTTGAAGAAAGAGTTAAGCAAATCTTTTGTTATGAAAGACTTGGGGCCAGCAACTCAAATTCTTGGCATGAGGATTAGTAAGGACGGAAGGGCAGCAAGATTATGCTTGTCATAAGAAGATTCGAAAGAAGTTCAAGATAGACAGGCCTAAAGTGGTTAGTTCTCTACTTCTTCTCATTTCAAGTGGAGCACTAGTCAATCTTCTACTATTGATGAGCCAAAAAAAAAAAAAAAAAAAACAGAGATGGAAAGAGTTCCATATGCTTTAGTAGTCGATAATTTGATGTATGCAATGATATGTACAAGACCAGACATAGCTTATGTTGTTAGTACAGTTAGTAGGTTACTCTCAAATCCAGCAAGAGGACATCGGGAGGCAGTAAATTAGATAATATAAAATTATCAAGACACTTCAAATTACAAACTTTGTTTTGGAACAGTGAAATGTGTATTAGTGGGTTATACTGACGCAGACATGGTTAAAGATACTAATTCTCACACATCTACTTCTAGCTATTTGATTACCTTTGCAAGGGGAGTTCTGTCATGACAGTCAAGATTGCAAAAATATGTTGCACTTTCCACTACTGAGGCAAAGTTATTGCTGCTACTAAAGCTTGCAAAGAGTGTTATGGATGAGAAAGTTCCTAGAGGAACTTGGGTTTAAACAACAAGTTTACATGTTGTATTGTGACAATTAAACTATTCATTTGGATAAGAACTCTTTTCATACTAGATCAAAGAATCTTGATGTTCGTTATCATTGGATTAGAGATGTATTGAATGAGAAGTTAGCACAGTTTGAAAAGATTTATACTAATAACAATGATTCTGGTATGTTGATGAAAACACTTCCTAAGGAAAAACTTAATGCTTGAAGGAAGTGTACGACCCTGTTGGAGCCCTCCAACTAAGTTATGAGGGAGAGATTGTTGGGCTTGTCACTTCTTAAAAGGAGTGGCGAGCCCATTCTTTAATGAAGGGCATATTGGTCAAAAAAAGGGGGAGTTCCCTCGTACATAAGAAATCAAGAGATTTAAAAAAAAAATAGAGAGAATTGCTTCATTCTCCGGTGAGAGTATAAAGAGTGGCCAAAGGAAGAAAAGTGGATTCTTTCTACTGCAAGAAAAAGAGTAACCGAAGGTGGGAGAAGGGAAGGAAAATTTTGGGGTTCTTTTCACAGCTTGTTTACTTAGTGATTCCTACCTCACATTGTTTGAAGATTTGGTGAGATCTCTCCATTTTCTTCATTATTTTTCATATTACATGTTTTATATGCTTAGAATGTGTACCCTGGTGTTGATTAGAACATAGATCTGTAGTTATAGGCTGATTATATGTTGTTCTTTAGTTGAATTAAAGTGTAAACCTTTTGTTGTACCCTTTGTTGCATAGTGAATTTTTGACAAGACTAAGTCTAGTGGTTTTTCCCCCCTTTCACTGAGAGATTTTCTACGTAAAAATTCTTGGTACTGTGGTTACATGCTTGCTGTTTTTACTGCCATTATTTTATTATTGACATTTGGTATATTTGTTATATGGTTGTGAGTTTTCATTAACAAATAGACTAAAAAAATACTATTGTGGTTTAATAAGTTGTTCGCTTCAAAGGTCTTGATTTGAGTAAATTATACAACTGGGAATTGTTGTTCATTTTTTATCGAAACATGGTCCATGCTTGGGAAGCATTTTTAAATGCTTTTGCTTCATGTGACCTGAAATCAAATGAAGAGTTATATTAGTACTTGTAAAATCCACTAAAGTTATTGTTATATATCTATTTCTCAGACATGAATCAATGTAACACCTTCTCATACTGTCATCTCCTATCAGATGACTTAGAAAGAGTGTTGTAGGCATAATGCTTATGGTTGATGAGATATCAAATGAAATACAAGTGGAAGTACTTGATTTTGAGGAATTCAACATCCTTTTTTGTTTAACCTTTCAGTACCTTTTAAGTAACATTATCTAGAGTTAGGGTGGAAAAACCAGCATGGCTGTCACGCCCCGAACCGGGAATCGTGAACAGCCGTCCGTTGACCTGGATGCCGACTGTATTTCTACAGAAAATCGGACAGAACCTCCCCATAAATCGGAGGTCTCCCATGTACAATTAAACCTGTATACCTGTATACATTCAAAACAATCCAGAAAATAAAACAAATGGCCATCCCGGCCTCTCAAAACAATCCATCAAATCTCCCAACCGACATCCAGACAACGCAAGGCTAATAAAACACCAACAGTCCTAGCCACAGACCTCTACTGTCATGCCCAACTAGAGCATGAACAGCCGCCACAACAAGCGGGCCTAAATTTTATACAATTATATTACAAATTCCCAAGTTTATACTTTAAACATTTACAAATGCCTCAATGCAAATGAAAGATGAGAGTTTCGCAAATAAACATACATAAATTATACAGTCATCCCAAAATAAGTACACGGCCAACTACGGACCTCAACAAGACCTCGCAGGGTCGACATAAAGTATGAAATTCATATTTTCAATTTAAAACTTAATCTCACCGTTGTCAACTCCAATCCACCAATAAGCCATCATACCTCTAGAGCCAAATGCGTCGCCCTAGCATCATAATCCTGTCTGGGGAGGGAAAGAGGAGGGGTGAGTATTCAGGGAAGAATACTCAGTGAGTGAGTGGGTCAATGTAATCGTGTAATATGGGGTGTGAAACTGGAGTGTCAAAACATAAGTATACAAATCAGATTTCAAATCATCATGCTTTTCATTTCAACCATATATCATTGCACGCATCAGCAAATCAAATATGCATCCAAAATACTTTCATCAAAATCATAGAGCTGCCAGCCGTAAAACTCCCAGCAGAGGTCTACCACGACCTATGACAGGCGCACCGGGGGTGTTATATGCGATTTTATTTAAAGTGCTCTCTACCCCGGCGTTGGCGACGGACCTCGTCCAGGTGCTAAACTTGGAGAGTGTATCCAAATCCTCCCCCTTTCGGGTTCAACCTGCCTAGTACCGTGTCGTAAATATAATCTCGACAACTCGTGGGATACCCCAGGCCTAGGCATATCCGGACGCTACCAAAGCGCCTCTCACGATGTCCTTCGTAGCTACGGAACAATACATATCACAGCCCTCAAGGCCAATATCAATATCACAGTACAAATCACAGCCCTCAAGGCCAATATCAATATCATATCAAAACATGTGCCGTAAATCAGGTTCACAAACCAATGCAACATATTTCATAAAATGGCACATTTTACATTTCAACCACATGGATGCATATTTCATAATTCAACCACATTTTTGGACACTCCATCGGTTCACAAAAATTATTTCCAAAGCCAGTCAAAACATTTTAAGCACGCGATAAATCATGCTCATTTATCAAACTGTTGTAAATCAGAGTTTACATATTAAACGAAAACATTGAAATAAAACTCACTCACAGTATACGGGAGGGTCAATCACTCCCTATAATGCACAACAAGTGCCGAAACTGTACTCCCCTCGATCAAGACATCCAACACGTACGCATGTATTAAATCAGCAAGTTTCAAACCTGCGCAGTTATAGAAAATAGGCTATAACTTCTGATACACCTTTACAAATCAAGGCGTTTCTTATTTCATTTTTAAAGCTAAGGATGTCTAGTGTCTAAGGCAGACAACCTCAAGTCATTCGGAGCTGTGTAAAGAAAGTTATGCTAAAAGACTACATGCTGTTCAATTAGCTAAAATGCATGGTCTTCACTTTTAAATTTCCAATGTCAAGTCAAGTCTTTGAAGCCACTACCTTAACTCTTCATATTTTGTTCATGCTTACAACATGTCCACAAGACTCAAGTGATGGTACTCAACCAATCATACACAAAGCTCACACCAATCCAATCTCTCGCCGCACATTTTCATATCACTTTAACACACCAATATCACTATATATATGCACACACTTTTTATACCTCATTACATACACATATAAACCTCCATCTTGCTTACTAGAGTCATTCCAAATCTCTCCAATGGATTCGATCAATACAATTTTACATCCACATACTCACTAACCTCTATCCAAAATTCAGCATGCATAAATCCTCGCACTCTTGGCCTCAATTTCCCATATACATAGCCAATAATACACCACACTTAAATGTCAAAAACATAACTACATCAAATCCACATTTTAACACTCAAAATCACATTAAAACCCATCAAATCTCATACTCAAAGTTCTAAATTTTTTCAGTACATGTCTCCTTAGGGTTTCTCCCCTCAATTTGTTCATTTAAGACTTAAATCAATCATTTACACAATCACCTTTCTAGATTCTCATTTCATCACTTTCATTCCATTGATAAACAATTAATCAAATCAAAATCAAGCCTGATTCAATCCTAAAACCAATCAAAATTTGAAATACGCTTAAAATAAATAAGTTTCCTACGAACTGGAAAATCTTTGAAAAATCATACACTTTTCAATTCTCATCCGATTTCTTCAACCCATATGTCATTTCAAAGGTATTGAAACCTATTTTCATAATATAGAGAGTGTATTTAACTTACCTATATGCAACATCAACCATAATGTAAAACAACGTATCCATCCTTAGGCTAAAATCCCAAATTTCAACTATTTTCATACATATGTCAAATTAAACTCTACAGGAAAGTATTCAAATCAATTCAACTCAATCTCATTATCCTTTAATATGCTTCTTCCATACTAAGCAACAAAATTTTTAAACTTAATCCTCACATTCAGGCATATTCCAATCAATTTTTCAACTAAAGCTATACAACCGAATCAAACACCCCTCTATCAGTATCTAACACATTCTATTATGCAACGCAGCCCTATTTGTATCAAACTCTAAGTTTAATATAATTAATTTCATATGAAATTGCAGGAAAGTACATTTCCTTTTTATCTAACTTATTTCAAGGCATACATAAAATTTCTAATTCTAATTTCAATCCTAAATTCAATAAAATAACTCAAATATAGAAAGGATTGCATTTCCCTCACCTAGGATTTCACAATTTGCAAATCTAGCATCCGTGCGCCATTCAATTCATTCCAAGACCTGCAATGTCTCCAAATTGAAGCAAATTTCTGCAATTAGACTTAATCACTATGGAAATCAAAACCCTAGAACCATGATCGAAACTCAGCCCTTACCTACAGTGAAGAAGTCGCGACCTAGGGTTTTCGAGGGTCGGTTAATGACTGCGGGTTGGGCTTTAACTGAGATTGCAACATGGCTCTTGACAGAGAGCAACCCACAAGTGCACAGACAAGGGACAAAGCGAGAGAGAGAGCTGTGAACTGTCGCGCGCAGAGGCAGTCTCGCACGCACTGGGACAGGGCTGGCGCGCGGGCAAGGCCGTTGCTCGAGCAGACGCGCGCCGAGGCAGAGCCAGGCCGGCGCGCGCAGAGGGGGCTCTCGCGCGCAGCCGCGCAGCAATCGCGCGCGCGCGGAAGCACGCGAGCAATCGCGCGCAGTCGCGCGAGCAGCCGCGCGAGAGATAGGAGGCTGTGGGTGGCGATGGTTGCGCCGGTGGAATCCGCGACCAAGTCACGGCGGAGGGAGATGGTTGCAGCGGCGGCGAATCCGCGAGGAGAGAGAGAACTCGCGGGTGAGAGAGAAGCCGAGAGAGAGAAAAGGAGAGAGAGAGTGGTGGATCGACAAGCTGGCGGTGGAGGACCGCGGTGGCGGTGATGGCAGCGGCGGCGGCCAGGCGGAGGCGCGAGGAAGCCGCGGGAAGGGAGATGAAGAGGCGGCGAGGGAGAGAAAGAGGGAAAGAGGAAAGAATGAGAAAATTAGGGCTTAGCCCTAATTTTGACTTTCTTTTTTTTTTTTATATATATATCTATTATTATTATTATGATTATTATTCTTATTATTATTATATTTCTTTTTTGTAAATAAATTGATCAAGAATTAAGTGAGTAAATGTATAAATTAATAAATGAATAAATAATCATCTATATAATTTTTTTTTATACTCACTTTATTTTACAAATCGGAAATACGGATAATTTAAATATCCCAAAAATTTCAAATTATATTCTTAAAAATCGAAAATCAATATAATAAAAATTTTCTCTCTCTATATATAAACGGAGAATAGGAATACTAGTACGGACACCGCAGTGTCGGTGTTACAATGGCCACCGCAATGGTTTTATGAATAATAGTTCATAGTATTTCCAATCTGTAAAAGGAAAACATGAAATAATAAAATAATTTATTTTAGGCTAAATGGATAGGCAAACAAATTTGGAGAAAATCCGCTGCTTTAGGGATGAAATTTTGGGTGGAAAATAGTTTATTTCTAAAAGTTGTGTCAAAATCATAGGGACCAATAATTTTCTTTATTGCTATATTTAGCAACAAATAAGTGCAATCGTAGCCAAATTCATCCTTAATATCCATGAAAGAGTTAGGGATGAAAGTTTAGGCATGGATACTATCGTTGCTTTTAGGATTGAATACAGGAATGAGTTTTAATTGAATTTTCTTAATTATTTTCTACGGATGACTTATTATTTTATTTATTATATTAGTGATGAATCTGTTTTTGACATTTCAAAATTTTAATAGTGTTAGGGACAAATTAAGTGATGAATTTTTTTTTTTTAATATTTTACTCTAAATTTATAAATCTGTGCAATCGAATGTACAAATTACCAAATTTTATTTTTAAAAGCATAGAAACACTCACACACATATTTATATGATGTCAAATATATCCAAATATTTATAAATATCAAATATCATAATAATGTCAGGGTAAAAGAGAGACTGCTTAAAGAGTGGCATACTGAAGAAAAGTATCTTCTGCAAAAGTAAGAGAAGGAGCAAAACGAGTAGGAGAAGGAAGAGGAAGAAGCAGCCATGGTGTCAAAGAATCACCATTAATGAGCTGCTGAAATATAAGAGACATTGTTTAAGTGTCTGAGCCTCCCGAGCCGGTTGAGTATCTCAATCTAACCTCATTTCTTTCATTTCTTACTCCATCTATTGCATTTTTTTTCCTAGGGTGTCGTGTTCCGAGCTAGCATCTGAGGATACCACCTTAGGATCAACAAGAGGGGACTTGAGGATGAAGCTCTAGAGGGCTGAGCTAGTTAGTCAATATACAAATGTGTCAAATTCCCAGAGCCCATAATTCTATTGTTGTGATCACCGCCACTCCCCTAAATCCATGCCTCCATATCAGTCACAGATGTAGAGGACCATCAACATTAGAATTGTCACTTTCATGGTCTTGATGCTTCCTGATCTCATTATACTTTTCCTATTAAAAATAGTAAAAATCAATAGGAGATTGAGAATAGGGAAAAAAATAGCTTCATTTAAATAATTTGTTCATGTTAACCGATGGGACATGGTCCAAGACCCAAACCAAAAGAGTCCATTCTCTAAAGGCCCACAAAGGGCGCCTGCGGATCAATATCTAACGCCCACCACGACAACCTACCGAAGGGCCATAGCCACCCCCGATCAATCTATCGAGAGACCTCAGTCGACCGGATCTACCGAACGATAGGGCCCCGATCTCCCCGCTAACCGAGCAATCCTCGCCAAATGAGAGTAATCACTCTGATCGGGCAGGCAGACATCAACCCTTCAATCGAACTAGTCACAAAGATCTCTTAATCAGTCGAGAGACCGAGCGGTGGGTGACACTCCTAACGACTCAAAAGGAAGGTCATAACCCTTTTACCTCTACTTCCTATTTTCGTAACGACAAATCTAGGATCTTTTGAATAAGGAAAACATTCTCCCAAAAATGGAAGTCCTCCCCGAGAAGTAAGGATCGTAATCAACTCGAAATATTAACTCCCGAGATTCTCAGATCGATTCGATAAGGAAGGTTGAGTTGAAGCCCCCCAACGGCACATATCTCTCAGGGGTATAAATGATCTCTAAGGTCTCAGAACCAGGTACGTTCTCTAAACCTAACACAGGGGGCACACTGATCAGAGAAAAAAGAGAACATTCCCTCAACTCTCAGTCTGTTTTTCTTTCAAACGAAAACCGCTATCTACTGATTTGAGCGTCGAAGTCTCCCCGCTGGAGTACCCTCCGGCAGTTTTTGCAGGTGTATCCATCCATCGACAACTACTGTTCGAGTCAGGAAGGAGTAGGTACATGTGGAGCCATAACTAACTCCAATAGATTGGCACCATCTGTGGAAAACAGACTGATTTTCTGAACTCTCATAGCGATGCTCGCAACGGTCATCTCCGACACAGCACCTACCAAAAGAAGAAGGTCAATCATAGGTTTTGATGATGATGACCTTCCAGCCGGAATAGATCTTCTTCGAGATGACCCCATAGTCATCACCCTCAAAATAGACTCTTACACTGTGAAAAGGGTCCTTGTTGATCAGGGGGCTGATTGCGATCTCCTCACCTGGGACGCCTTCTACAGGATGGGCTTCAATCCATCTTGACTTTTGCCATCCATCGGATCCCTCCAAGGGTTTTCAAACGAGCCCACTTATCCTAAATGCATCATTTATCTTCCTGTGACCCTAGGAAGACCCCCTAATCGTGCAACCGCTCCCGTCCTCTTTCATGTGGTAAAGCTTTACTCCCCCTACAACGCCACACTCGGCAGACCCAGCCTAGACGATCTAGAGGCACTACCGAACACCAGACACAAGAAAGTGAAGTTCAGAACACCGCTAGGGGTAGCAACCATAAGAAGCGACTCTGACCCCTATATCCTCTTTGTGACACAAGACGTTCAAGAAATTTTCCCGGTCAACGCCCTGGAACCTAGAGAGGACACTGAGCCAAGAGCCAAGCCTAAACCAGGCGAAAAAATGGCCGAGATCCTTTTAACAAACGACCCCAGTCAAACAGTTAAGATAAGAGCCAACCTATCACCTCCCTTACGAGAGGCCTTAGTCGCCTGTCTGTAACGACACTCGAAAGTCTTCGCATGGACTCCAGAAGACATGTCTGGCATAGACCCATTGGTCATAGCCCATAAACTGACTGTTAATCCCGACTTTAGACCGATTAAGTAGAAGAAGAGGGTATTCGCCCTTGAACGCCAACGCCCCATCCAGGAAGAGGTTCAGAAGTTGTTGACAGCAAGATTTATCTACGAAGTCAAATATCCCAAATGGCTGGTTAATGTAGTCTTGGTGAGAAAGACTAATGGCAAGTGGAGGATGTGTGTAGACTTCACCGACCTCAATAAAGCATGTCCAAAGGATAGTTATCTGCTCCCCAAAATTGACAAATTTGTAGACAATTCCTCAGGACACCAACTTTTGAGTTTTATGGACGCCTACTCTGGCTATAACCATATCAGAATGGCACCAGAAGACGAAGAGAAAACCAGCTTCATCATCGAGTCCGGTACGTACTGTTACCGGATCATGCCTTTTGGCTTGAAGAATGCCAGAGCAACTTTCCAATGGCTGGTCAATGTGGTCTTCAAAGACCAATTAGGCAGGAACATCGAAGCTTATGTCGACGACATGCTCGTAAAGAGTGTTACAACAAAAGCTCACATTGCAGATCTTGAAGAGACCTTCCAAACTTTAGAACTATACAATATGTGGCTAAACCCAGAAAAATGCATATTTGGAATCTCTTCCGGGAAGTTCCTCGGCTTCATGATCACCGATCGAGGGATAGAGGTCAATCCCAAAAAAATACAAGCAATATTAGACATGACACCCCCCAAACACTCAAGGAAGTGCAATACCTGACTGGTCGAATAACAGCCTTAAACCGATTCATGTCCAGAGTTGGCAAAAAGTACAAGCCCATATTTGTCGCGTTAAAGAGATCCTGACAGTTCAAATGGACACTCGAATGTCAAGCAGCCTTCGAACAACTGAAAGAATATCAGATACAACCACCACTGCTCTCACGGCCCATTCTCGGGGAAGAACCATACCTATATTTGACCGTTTTCGAACGAGCGCTCTGTTCCATAATGGTGAGACAGGAGTCCGCCACCCAGAAGCTAGTTTATTAAATCAGCAAGATACTGAAAGATTCTGAATTTAACTACCCGCCGATCGAGAAGATAGCCTATGCTTTGATTGTCTCAGCAAGACTTCTTTGACCATATTTTCAGGCCCATACTATCGTGGTATTCACCTATCAACCGCTGAAATAAATCCTCCAGAAGAAGGATACATCAAGACGACTCATCAAGTGGAGTGTGGAGCTAGGCGAATTCGATATCCAATACCGACCACGACCCACTATAAAGGGCCAAATACTAACAGATTTTATCCTTGAATGCACTTTATCCACAGTGTCCGAAGGGCAACTTTCTAGTCTCCAAGAAGAATGGATCGACCCCGAATGGACTATCCATGTGGACGGATCATCAAATTCTTCCGAAAGCGGCACCAGACTCATATTGGTCGAACCAAACAATTTTAAGGCAGAGTACGCCCTCTGCTTTGATTTCCAAGCCACCAACAACCAAGCTGAGTACGAAACCCTACTAATGGGCCTCCGGATCGCCACCAATATGGGAGCACGACATGTCAGGGGGTTTACGGATAGCCAATTGGTCGTGAAGTAAATCGAGGGGGTTTATGAAACCAGAGACCCGGTCATGGCGAAATATTTAAGTTACGCGAGACGATGGACCGATTAGGCAAAGTAGACATTCAACAAATCCTTCATTCGGAAAATACGCGAACGAATACCCTGTCGAAGTTGGCTAGTTCCGATTCAGTCGCTTCCAGCTGAACAGTGTATATTGAAAGCTTGACGTATCTTAGCATCGACGAGCCTAAGGAGATCCTCCCAGTCGACCAGCCGCCTAGTTTGAAGGACCCTATAGAAGAGTACCTAAGATATGATCGCCTGCCAGAGTCCCTGGGGGAAGAAATAAAATTGAAGCGAAAGGCCACACACTACGCCATAATTGATGGGGTCCTCTACCACAAGTCATTCACCTACTCATATCTGCGATGCCTGACTCCCGAAGAGGGAAATTATGTCCTTCGAGAAATTCACGAAGGAGTTTGCAGCAATCATCTGGGTGCCCAAAATCTAGTCTATAAGACCCGAAATCTAGTCTATAAGGCCCTTCGACAAGGATATTACTGGCCAACCATGAAGGTCGATTCTGACAGCTACGTCAAAAGATGCGACAGATGCCAGCACTTCTCATTGGTTCCTCGGCTACCCTCCACTGAGCTTAATCCAATATCCAACCCTTGGCCATTTGCTCAATGGGGCATGGACATCCTCGGACCGTTTCCTCCAGCCATGAGACAACGAAGATTCTTGATTGTGGCGATTGATTACTTTACGAAGTGGGTGGAAGCCGAGCCTTTAGCCCAAATCACGGCCGCTAAAGTCCAATCCTTCGTGTAGACTCATATTATTATCCGGTTCAGTATACCACGCATCCTTATCACTGATAACGGGAAGCAATTTGATAACCAGCGTTTTCGGGAGTTTTGCGAGAAACTGGAGATCCAACACAGATTTTCATCGGTCGCTCACCCACAGACCAACGGACTGGCCAAAATAACCAACCGAACAATCCTGGAAGTATTAAAGACAACGCTAGATGATGCCAAGGGACAATGGGTCGAAGAGCTTTATGGCATCCTTTGGTTGTATCGTACTACCCCTCGAAGGGCAACGGGAGAAACACCCTTCAATCTGACTTACAGAAGCGAAGCAATCATACCCGTGGAAATAGACATTCACTCGCTCCGAGTAGCTCACTATGATGCTGGGAAAAATGAACGCACCCTACGAGAAAGGTTCGACTTACTTCCAGAATTACAGGAATCTGCATCGACACGAATGGCGTTCTATCAGCAACAAATGACCCGGTATCATAACCGAAGTGTTAGAAGCCAAACGTTTAAAACCGGAGAGTTGGTTCTATGAAAAGTGGAGGCTACCGATCAACAGCAGCCCGGGGGTAAGCTCGCCCCTAATTGGGAAAGTCCATATCGAGTACGTTCCGTAGTTCGACCGGCAACATACCGACTCGACAACTTAGACGAGTTAGCGATACCTAGGACCTGAAACTCGAAAAACTTGCGCATATACTATCAATGAGTCTCAGCGCTATCCAACAGTCGAGAGGTCTTTCTTAAGTACAACTGGAGATTTCCTATCGGAGGGCCTCAGTCGCCCAGCCTCTACTGATCGTACACGTCGTCAAGAGAGGATGTAACTCTCCGGACGGATGGACGCGGCCCACAACTTAAAAGTTTTCTATCGAAGAGCCTCAGTCGCCCAACCTCTACCGATCGTACGCGTCATCAAGAGGGGATGTAACTCTCCGGACGGGTGGACACGGCACACAATTTAAAATTTTTCTATCGAAGGGTCTCAGTCGCTCAGTCTCTACCAATCGTACGCGTCGTCAAGAGGGGATGTAACTTCTCGGACGGGTGGACGCGACCTACAATATAAAAGTTTCTTATCGGAGGGTCTTAGTCGCCCAACCTCTACCGATCGTACGCGTCATCAAGAGGGGATGTAACTCCCCGGATGGGTGGATGCGGCCCACAACTTAAAAGTTTCCTATTGGAGGGACCCAGTCGCCCAGCTTCTACCGATCGTACGTATTATCAAAAGGGGATGTAACTCCCCAGACGGGTGGACGTGGCCCACTACTTGAAAATTTCCTATCGTTCGGAGGGCCTTAGTCGCCCAGCGCCCGTCATTCGTACGCGCTGCTAATGAGGGATATAACTCCCCGAGCGGATAGACATGGCCCATCTTTTCAAAGAACTCTTATCGTCAGGAAGGCCTTAGTCGACCAACCCCTGTTCTGTAAGTCATGCAGAGATTTTCCCCGAACGGGAAGATATGACTCTCAAATCCAATCGACCGAACATCAAGTAGTCTGGAAAGCTGATACTACCCTGTCTCTCAACCTGAAGTCTAAAGTGGGAAGGAAATTGTATGGCAACGCAAGAAATCAAAAAGAAGCAAAAATAAGACTCAAGTAAATGAAAAGCAATCCTTTTATTCATTCTTATGTGAAGAAATACATCAAGATACATAAACAAGCCGCTAAGTCTGACTGGTTATGCCAAAGAGAATATACAAGAAGATACACCTTATCAGGTTCCTGATTCACCTGAAGATGAAGAACATAATCCCTACACGGGAGAGTACAAAAAATAATGTAGCGCTAGAGACAAGAAGAGGTGAGTTCGGGTTTCATCCCACCAAAGCGACCCGAACTCGACCTACCCATCCAAAAAGCAGTATGAAAAACACTCCCACTGCGCCTGGATGGCGAGGACCAACCGGAGAAGGCCATGCAAGGCAGTACAAGATGCACCCCATCGGTGGCAATAAATCAGATTATGCTAACCAAAGTGGACGGTCAACATAATGAGATCCCATTCCAGTAGTCCTTTTCTTTAATGAAACCTTATTCCAGCAGAAATTACCTCAATCAAGGAGCATTGCATGCTACAATACCTTGCGAATCGACCCTCGAAAAAGATCATTCTCAACCAAAACAACCATGAAGAAGGAATATCAATTCTCTACGAAAGAAAGTGAATGCGCATCATGGCTATTTATAATAGAGAAAAGGAGAAACCTCAATTAATTCAAGGAAGATGAAACGGATCAGCACATACGCAAGTCATAAATGTCGAAATAAATTGTCTTCGGTTCCCTATGAAGAAAGTCGTATCTGATGAGACATACCCGTGCTCCTAGCATACGAAAAGGGCGAATCAGAATGGATCGAAGTCTCTATACATTCATGACGTACGAAACACGCTTTACAGAACTTAACTTATGACTTTTCTTTTCCAAGAAAGCCATAAGTTGGGGGCAAATGATGGGACATAGTCCAAAACCTAAACCAAAAGAGTATATTCTCTAAAGGCTCACGAAGGGTGCCTACGGATCAATATCTAACGCCCACCACGACAACCTACCGAAGGGCCAAAGTCACTCCGATCACTCTACCGAGGGGACTCAGTCGCCCGGATCTACCGAACGATAGGGCCCCGATCGCCCTGCTAATCGAGCAATCCTCGCCAAGCGAGAGTAATCACTCTGATCGGGCAGGCAGATATCAACCCTTCAATCGGATTAGCCACAAAGGTTCCTTAATCAGTCGAGAGACCGAGCAGTGGGCGACACTCCTAACGACTCAAAAGGAAGGTCAGAACCCTTTCACCTCTACTTCTTATTTTCGTAACAACAAATCTATGATCTTTCGAATAAAGAAAGCATTCCCCCAAAAATGGAAGTCCTCCCCGAGAAATAAGGATCGTAATCAAATCGAAATATTAACTCCCGAGATTCTCGGATCGGTTCGATAAGGAAAGTAGGGTTGAAGCCCCCAGCGGCACACATCTCTTAGGGGTATGAATGATCTCTAACAGTGTGTTTGGCAAAAACATGAGAAAGGGAGGTAAGGAAAAGGATGGGAAAGGGAAGGAAAGGATGGGAAAGAAAGGTAAAATTAAAAATCACGTTTGGTAACAAAATATGTGATGGGAAAGGGAGGGAAAGGATAGCAAAATAAAAAATCATATTTTGTTAGAGGAGGGAAAGGGAGGAAAAATATATAAATTTACTATTTTATCATTTCTGTTTTTATTAAACTTATAAAATAGAGGGTATGAAAGTAAATTTGGTATTTATTATTTTAAAAGGGAATCACTCCCCTCCAAAACCCACCAATTTGGTGGAATTGAAAAATTGGGTTTGAAGGGTTTCATAGGAACCCTTCCTTTCTCTCCCCTTCAATTAATTATTTTGTCAAACATAGGTGGATTCTTTAGAATCCCTCCCTTTCTCTTCCTTTTCCACTCAAACCCTCTATCTAAACATACTGTAAGATCTCAGAACCAAGTACACTCTCTAAAACTAACACAGGGGACACATTGATCAAAGAAAAAAGAGATCATTCTCTCAACTCTCAGTCTATTTTTCTTTCAAACAAAAACCGCTCTCTACTGATTTGAGCGTTGGAGTCTCCCCGCTGGAATACACTTTGATAGTTTTTACAGGTGTATCCACCTATCGACGGCTACTGGTCGAGTCAGAAAAGAGTCGGTATCTGTAGAGCTATAACCCACGTCCAACATTAACAAAATATTCAATCAAAAATCCGGCAGAGTTTTGGCAAACTCCGGTGCAATTTCCCGATGCATGGTATATTCATTTTATACATCAAAACTCCTAACTTCTTCCATTAATATTTGCATACACGCATTTCATGACTATCAGTTTCTTTCATAACTCAAATTAATTATTGAATATACAGAATTTAATTCATTACTAAATCAATACATAATTCAAGTCATTAATTCTGCATGCACATTAATTTCCAAGCATATTTCATATATATATTGCATTCAATACACGCCTCAATTCATACTTTTCATACACATATTTTTGTGCATACATATTCTTCATAATAATTGGAGCCATAAGTTCAAATTGACTATTCAATAACAAAAATTAATTCATTATTAATTCAACACATAATTGAAGTGATAATTTCTTCATACACATCATTTTTATATAGATTTCAAATTTCATAAATATTTCAAAATTCATAAACACATTAATTAATATTTTTCATACACATTTTTTCTACAAATACATATTTTTCACGAAAACTATATGAACCCTAATTTGTACAACAAATTTCAAGTGCAATAGATGCATACCTTGATTTCTTAAACTCTTTGGATCAAACGAAATCAATCTCAGCAACTATGAAAAAAAATAAATAAAATTAATTGAGGGAGGAGATAGATATGCCTAAAGAATGAAAATATTAGGAGAAGAAAGAGAGAGAGAAAAAGAGTGAAAAAATCAATTTTGCATAAAAATAGCAACGAATATAAAGATGAAAATATGTTGTGGACCAGCTGGTCGGTGTTTTAGGGATGAAACATTGTTTCGTCGCAAAATTCATTCCCAAAACCCTCCCTAAATTCATCCCTTAGTTTCCATTTTTGAGATGAAAGCTTTGTCGTCCCTAAATTTGTTGCTATTAGTGATAAAATAGATTTTCTTGATATTTGCAATGAATTTAGAGATGAACTAATTGGTGACTTGATTTCAAGCCATGCTAGTTGCGAAGAATTTTTTGTCACTATCCTGGCCAATTTCCGATGAGTTTATTTGCTAATTATGATGAAAATTTATTTTCATCCTTACAAAAAAATTCTTCTCTAATTTCCATTTCTAAAGCCATGTTTCTTTGTAATGATTATAGTGATTCAAATAGCTAGATTTTTATATGAGTAGTAATTCGAAAGTCCTTTGACAAAGGAAGTATTAATGGTAAAGTGAGATATAATTTATATTTTAGTTGATAAATTATTTGGTTTAAAAGTTGCAAAAGAGGAATATCAATAGAGATATAGCTCTTTCCCTAGTAAATAATTTTTGCTTCAAGAAATACTTTTTCTAAACTAATGCCAAACAAACCCTAGGCCCTAACTCTGTTACCTCAAATCCTTTCTTCTTTTTTAGGCATAATCCATGGGAGTACGTACAGCTCGGCGTGGGTGTTGTAATTGAAGCCACACACCACAAGCAGGACCAATCAAGTTTAACCTACGATCAACGTGTGCAAGACAATCACGCAAGTTTTCTAATTTGAGTTGTGAGCCGATGCAAAAAAGAGCAAGAAGCCTTTTGCATTGCGATAGTTGAACTGCTACATGAAAAAACAATAATTATTTTAAGATTTTTTGAATTTTATAGTATATTGAGTGTGTATTTGCTTACTTGGTGAGTAGAACAAAAGAGAAATACATTAAGTTATATTATAGTGCAATTCTATGTTTGCTATTACGGTTATTAATTTTGGTATCAGAATTAATTCATTCTAAATAAGCATGGAGATGTATGGAACAAAACCCATCTCCTCCCAATAATCAACAATACTTAAAAAGACTTTGGAAACTGGAAAAAAAATCTAAAGCCCACACCCAAAATAGGGTATGATTTCAAATGCAGTTACTACGTAATCCTTTATTTCAAAGTCAAATTTATAATTAGATGCGAGTATTAATCGAGTTTAGATAGAATTCTATTGAGCTCACTCTAGATGTTTAAGTCCCAAATCTCTTTTTAATGCTCAATTGCCCAAATCAGTTTACTGTAACAAAGGAAGAAAGATTTTTTAATGTAACGGCTATAGGAACCGATGAAAGCCAATGTTAGTAGATTAGTTGTGAAGGTTAGTTGAGTAGTTATAAGTAGTTAGGCAGTTAGAAGTTAGAGAAAGAAATATATGTAGCTGAACCAACACTGAAGGAAGGGAAGAAATTGGAATTGTTTTTGCTAATTTTCTCTCTCTATTTCTCTCTCTCTCTCTCTCTCTCTCTCTCTCTCTCTCTCTCGACTATATCACACGGTTCCACCGAGCTTCCTCACGGTAGAACCGCCTTCCCTTACAACTCATAAAAAGGAGACCATAACAGGATTGGTACCAGAGCATTCATTCCTCGGAGGCACCACAACTATGGCTGAAGGAACCAGATTTAAAACCATCGAAGAACAGTTAAAGAATCAGGATATAAAAATACAAGAAGTTCATTCTGAATTGGACAGAAAAATGGAGGCACAGACCCAACGATTGGAGGCAAGAATTGAAGCCAAAATTGAAGCCCTTGCTATGGACATAAATAAAAAGCTCAATGCTATCATGCGTATGATGAATAAAGATGAAGATGAAGATTCAGAAGCAGATCGAGTGATCAAAACCCCGATTCTCCCTACACCACTTGAAGGAAGATTAAGGTGTGAAACAGGGTCACAGCAATCCAAGAGAGATATTCAAGTAAGAAGTTAGATTCCGAATCCACCTAGAGTAGAATTTCCTATATTCAATGGGGACAATCCTCGAATTTGGTTAAGGAAGTGCATTAAATTCTTTAAAGTGTATCAAGTACCTAATTGCAGTTGGGTGGATACAGTGGAGATGTACTTAGATGGAAAAGCTGAAATTTGATTCCAAAGAGTTAAATCATCAAGGAAAGAAGTGGATAGGGAAGAGTTCTCCCAGCTTCTTTGCCAAAGATTTGAGGAGAAAGACACTCGAGATGTTGTTGAAGAATTTAATAAGCTGTATCAGCATTGATCATTGGCAGACTATCAGGAAAAGTTTGAAGAAATGTGGTCTCTCATGCTCCAGGTGAATCCTAAATTGTCAGAAGCTTATTTTGTTTCGAGTTTTATTAGTGGGGTTAAAGAAGAAATAAAGCCAATACTAAGGATGTTCAAACCGACAACCTTATTACAAGCATTCGAAATTGCTGCACTCCAAGAACAGTCCCTAGAACTATCTAAGTACATGAAGAGTAACATGGGTAGAAACTGGGAAACAGAAGAAGAAAAAAATTTGAACAAAGGCACAATGAACTCCAATCATAATACTAGAGCACCAAGAGTATCTCCACAAGAAATACAACACCGCAGAGTTAATAATCTCTGTTTTAAATGTGGGGAAAGGTATGTCCCTGGTCATCAGTGCAAATTCAAACACCTGAATGTGATCAATGCAGCGGAGGAAGAAGAAGGAATTGGAGCAAATGAAACCAAGGAGCAAGATGGTACGAGCTGTGAGACATATGACATTCCCTTATGTGCATTTTCTGATTCCTTAGAAAGAAAAACAATAGCCTTGCAGGGGAATTTGAAGGGAATCATGGTGACTATACTAATTAATATAGGGAGTTCACATAGTTTCATCAGCCAGTTGTTAGTGAAGGAGCATAAGATAGAACCAGAAGAAGATGAGCCATTACATGCAATGCTTGCAAATGACATTAGAGTGAGCAGCTATACCAGAATTAAAGCGGTTAAATGAGGCATACAAGAGTATTGTTTCTCTTTTGATCTGAGAGTAATTACTCTGGGGGATTGGGACATAATACTTGGAGTCGACTAGATATACAACTTCAGTCCTATAACATTTGATTTCAAATTGCTGCAAGTTAAATTGGCTAGTGAAGAAAGAGAAATGTTGCTAATGGGTATGGTAGAGGACCCTAAAATGAAGTTAATTCGTGGGAAGGACACTAAGAAGTTTAAAACACAACAATTTCAGAGTTGTGTCAACCTCAACATGATGGCAGAAAGTAATCAAACTCCTTTGCACGAATTCATCTCCCCTCTTCTGCAGCAGTTTGAAGATATCTTCTCCACTCCCACTACTTTACCTCCAGAAAGATCCCATGATCATTCAATACCTCTAAAACCTGGTACTCAACCTTTCAAACTGCATCCCTACTAGTATCCCCATTCACAAAAAACTGAAATAGAGAGACAAGTTCAAGAAATATTGAACCAGGGCCTGGTCAGACACAGCAACAACCCCTTTGCTTCTCCAGTTTTGCTGGTTAAAAAGAAAGACAATTCTTGGAGGTATTGTGTGGACTATAGACAACTCAACAACATCACAATAAAAGATAGGTACCTAATTCCTCATATTGATGAGTTGTTAGATGAATTATATGGCTCAAAGTTATTCTCCAAGCTTGACCTTGGAGCAAGTTATCATCAAATTAGAATCAGATCTAAGGATATAGTTAAAATATCTTTTTAGACCCACCATGGACATTTTGAGTTCTTAGTAATGCCATTTGGTCTTACAAATGCCCCAGCCATTTTTCAATCACCAATGAACCAAATATTTCAGCCCCACCTTAGAAAGTTTGTGCTGGTCTTCTTTGATGATATACTTGTCTACAGTCCTGACTTGCAGTCCCACAATTAGCATCTTACAGAGGTATTATTGACTCTAAGACAGCACCATCTATATATTAAACTATCTAAGTGCTCTTTTGGTCAGCCTAAGTTGAATACTTAGGACATATAGTGACAAATTTAGGAGTAAAAATGGATCCCCAGAAGACTGACTGTATCCTAGCTTGGCCTGTCCCAACATCTGTCAAGGCTTTGAGAGGTTTTTTGGGCCTCACAGGTTATTATAGAAGGTTTATTAAAGGATATGGGATCATAACAAAACCTCTTAATGATCTCCTTAAGCAAGACAGCTTTAAATAGGGTGAAGAAGCTGATCGAGCATTCAAACAACTCAAAACAGTTATGTGCTCTGCACCTGTCATGCGATTACCTGACTTCTCTAACCTTTTGTACTGGAAATTGATGCATGTGCCAAAGGTTGGGGGCTGTGTTAATGTAAGAATGACAATCTATTGCCTATCTAAGCAAAGCCTTGGGAATTAAGAGTCAAGGTCTATTCATATATGAGAAAGAATTAATGGTTGTTGTCATGGCTATCTCAAAATGGAAGCATTACTTACTAGGCTACCATTTCATTATCAGAACAGACCACCAAAGCTTAAAATATCTCTTAGAGCAAAAACTTACCAACTCTCTGCAGCATAAATGGCTCACCAAGCTTCTTGGATTGGATTATGAGATACAATACAAGAAGGGAAAGGAGAATAGAGCAACTGACGCTTTGTCAAGAAAAGAACTTCTAGTAGAAGGTCAACAAGAAGGTTTGTTGATAGCCCCTTCTCTAATCACACCCCAGTGGCTATAGGAGGTAATTCAAAATTATGATGGGGATGAAGACTGTCAAAATTTGATAGCACAGTTGGTAATTGAACCTGAAAGCAACTCGGAACTAACACTGCAGGAGAGGATTCTTAAATTCAAAAGAAAATTATATGTGGGAAAAGGATCTCGGCTGAGGACCAAGCTAATTGAGCAAATACACAATTCTGTCATAGGGGGTCATTCAGGACAGAATGGAACCATGCAAATAATTAAATATGCTTTTTACTGGCCTTCAATGAGAGCAGATGTCATCAAGTATGTTAGGGAATGTGATATATGCCAAAGAAACAAGCATAAACATGTAGCCTATCCAAGATTGCTCCAACCTCTTCCTATTCCCACACAAGTATGAGCTCAAATTAGCATGGATTTTGTGAAAGGACTACCTGAATCTCAAGGCTATAACACCATCCTGGTGGTCATAGATAGACTCACTAAATTCAGTCACTTCATAGCATTACAACATCCATATTCTGCCCTGAAAGTAGTTTAATTGTTTGTGGTCTCTGTGTTTAAATTACATGGACTTTCCGAAGCTATAGTATCTGATAGAGACAAGATATTTGCAAGCTTATTCTGGCAGGAGTTGTTCAAATTGGTGGTAACCCAGCTGAAGTTAAGTAGTGCCTACCACCCCCAAACAGATGGGCAAAGTGAAAGACTCAACTAGTGTTTAGAGTGCTACCTAAGATGCATGATTTCTGACAAACCAGGACAATGGTATCAATGGCTTAGCTTAGCAGAATGGTGGTACAACACCAGGTACCACTCGAGCATATAGATGACTCCCTTTGAAGCTTTGTATGGGTACCAACCAAAGTCTATTCCAATGGGACCATACCTGGAAACTACCACACCAGTTGTAGAAAATTTTGTCCAAAATAGGCAAGCAATGTTGAGGATCTTGCATGATCACTTAACTAAATCTCATAATCGAATGAAAACAGCAGCAGACAAGAATAGATCTGAAAGGGAACTTGAAGTATGAGACTTAGTCTATCTTAAATTGTAACCTTACAACCAACAATCAGTAGAGTTTTGGAAACAACTTAAGTTGTCTTCCAAATAATATGGACCTTTTCCAGTGGTGGCAAGAGTGGGTAAAGTGGCATATAGATTGTAGCTACCACCAGAATTAAGGATACATCCAGTGTTTCATGTTTCTCTGCTCAAGAAGAAAGTTGGTCCTGCTCAAAATTTGATGCCTCATTTGCCTACGGTGGGAGCTGATGGACAAGCCTTAGTCAGACCAGAGGTGATTCTGAAAAAAAGGGTGATCATGAGGAATAACAAACCTGTGAGTCAGTGGTTGATCAGATGGGAGAACATAAGTCTAGAAGAGTCTACATGGGAAGATATGAGCTTTATCAAAGCTCAATTTCTAGAATTTAATCTTTGAGGACAAGGATTTCAAGGGGGGAAGATTTTGTAACAAAGGAAGAAAGATTTTTTAATGTAACGGCTATAGGAACCAATGAAAGCCAATGTTAGTAGATTAGTTGTGAAGGTTAGTTGAGTAGTTACAAGTAGTTAGACAGTTAGAAGTTAGAGAAAGAAATATATGTAGCTGAACCGACACTGAAGGAAGGGAAGAAATTGGAATTGTTTTTACTAATTCTCTCTCTCTCTCTCTTTTAACTGCATCACACGGTTCCACCGAGCTTCCTCACGGTAGATCCGCCTTCCCTTACAACTCATAAAAAGGAGACCATAACATTTACCTGAGAGCCGAATTTGACTTGATTCACAGGTCAAGGAAAAATGACCCTCTGCATTACACTCAATTCATAAACTTCAAACCCCCCCCCCCCCGCCCCAATCAAATTATTTAATTTTTTTTCAATATATTGTCTCTATTTTTAATCTTCAAAGTGAATGACATTTGATATTTAGAATATAAGATTTATTTTTTTGAAATAATTACGAATAACTTACTTGTTTTCTAATTATTTTATTTTGTTTCAAAATCAATAATTGATCATTTTAAAAAAGCTTCCATCCTAACATAGGACTACAAACCGAGTACCATTGACTCTTGTACGAGAGTCTATAGACATATCCAATAATAAGAGAGTCCTGGCTAGGTTTGGCCATGAAAAATAGTAATTTTTTTTTTTTTTTGTTGCGTTTTAATATCAAAATTTATTAACCTAAATGTGGAAATTTTATGAATTTAAAAAATCTGTATTTCATTCAAACATTATTTTAAGAAATATTATAAAGAAAATAAAGTAAAATGGTCTCCGGATTAAAAGAGTCTCGCTATAAAGAAGATAATCTCAGTTGAACTCGTGTTATGGTGTTGAACTCGTCTGATGGTGTTAAAAAATAATAATAAGAAAAACAAGAAAAGAAAAGAAATCTTTCTTCTGGTGAGAGAGCCCAACTCGTAGCTCCATACTCAGCATCATTTTTTAACTTAGATCTGTTAAGGAGCAGATCAAGCAAAAGAATGGTTAAAACACGAGTTGATCAATGCTTTAGGAAAAGAGCCAAGCTCAAGCTTACCTAACACAATTTTCGTTCTTCCATCTATTTTCCCCCTACAAAGATCAAGAAATTCTCGATCAATTTGCAACATTAGAACCAACAAAGCACCCCCCACCTCCTTTTATTACATACCCATATCTCTATTTCAACCTTACTTTAAGTGCAGATAACATTTTGGACTAACTTCACTTATGACCTTTGCTATGCTTCAATCGCAGGCTCCAGCACCAAACCCTAGTCGGCCTCCGGCAACATCGTAGACAACTTCGTACTTCTGTTGCTGATAATTTCCAAATATGGCAATCTGGTTGTCATCACTATTGCCGGCAAAAGCGAGGCAAAATTGAGTTGCACTGACGACCCTAAGGATTCCCTCTGCGACTATGTCCATATTAACATTATTGCCAAATAAGAAAGTTATCTTTGGTATGGACACTGTGCTATATCCACTAAGGTCATAACACGTGTCGAATAACTGAGGCGGTGGCGATGTTGTTGGGTAATTTGACATTTGTTGTTGGAAAGCAGAGCGAAGGGCTGCATAAGCTGTCTTCGGCAAGCGAGTGATGACTGTACCCGAGTCAATTATAGATCCTTGGCTTGAAAATAGGCTTGGTGGTAAGTTCAAATTTTGGCCACCTACACTAATGTCTACAATGTCTATGTAATAAAATGATGGGTGATCGGCATTTTGCCCTAAGTTGGTGAATTTTAGGGAATTAGAGTTTCCACCACTTGATCCGAAGCTCAAAAATCCGGTTGATCCAGATAAGGTTGGAAGGCAATAGGAGAAGAAGCGACCGTACTTTTGAGCAGCTTGTGAAACTATGGATTCTGGGGCCCGGCCCAACCCGAGCAACCCGGCTGTTCTCCCAAAAAGCCCATCATTGTATTGACCACATCCAAAGAGGAAGCCATCCAATGCATCCGATGATGTCAAAGTTAGCCTTTCTTTGGCTAAGAAGCCTTGAGTTTCTGATTGATCACCATATCGAACTCCATAAACGCAAGTTGATGACGTGCAACCTATTTTGATATTTTGTGAGCATTGGGCCGAGAAGCAAGAGACGTTAGAGTATGACGATGATGAAGATGGATCAAATATGGGCTCTTGTTGATCATAGCAGTGGCCCACACAAGGCTTACATTGGGTCCAACTAAGATCACTTCCGGTGTCGAATACAAGTGTGAGATCTTCCTTGGGTGTCCCAAGGCCCACAATCACAACATAGTTGCCTGTACCGATTGGGCGTCCCGACTTTGCCGGAAGGGTAGTGGCTGAAGTTTGAAAAGACTCGTGGCCCAAGTTTACGGCCAGCCTAGAGTGAATCCAGTTGACTCGCAACCGATCTTGGATGAGGATTTGAGTTAGATTTGGAACTTGGATCTTCTGTTGGTCCAGATGAGAGCAAGGCCCATGCCTGTTAACCACTTTCAAATGCCTTCCATTTGTGTGGCCTGAAAGCAAAAAATCACCGAAAAGAAGTACCTTTATAGACAAGCCACTCCAAAATCAGCCAATCAATTGCTGGCAATTGTCATAGACTTCTCTCATTTCTCAAAATCTAGGTTCTTTATGTTGATAACATGGGGTGATTTTTAAATGTTCTTTAGGCTATCAATATATAAATTAAAATCTATATCATTGACAAATAAGTATATTTTATGAGTTATTTATTTTACATAGTCAATGACTTTATTAGTGTATATTTAAAAAGAGCAAAGATTTCTAATGTTACAATAAATAAAAGAAAAATACACACCAAAAATTTCAAAGTAAAATGCAGAAAGCCCCCCCCCCCCCTAAAAAAAAACAGAGAGAAAAACGAAGTTCTTCCTCAAGTTATGATCTTTTGCTATGATGCTTAGGCCTTCCGGCTAATTTGATATCAAGTGCGGAGTGAGAGAGAGAGAGAGAGAGATAGAGAGAGATACCTCTTGTGGAATGCCTACAAACATTTGATGGGAGTAAAGAGCTGGTTCGAACAATATGGGTATAATTAAGGTTAATGCTTCCTGCGATCCCTCTTTCCTCGTAGGCATATGCCAAGTCTGAGGATAAGAGAAATGGGAAAACTAGGTAGCAAAAGAAGATGAAGGAAAAGGAAGTTGCCATTGACCCTCCCATCTCTCCCAATCCTTTCGTTTCAAAGACCCCTCTCCTACTTCAATTGACCAGCATTGCAACTATAAATAATAATGCAAAGAATTTTACCACTACATTTTAACGTAGGAATTATGGAAACAATTTTGGAAAAAAATTCAATTATGAAAAATAACAATTAAAATAACGAAAAAATAGCAAATTAATTAATATTAAATAATGGGTCTTTTTTTTTCTTTGTGGGAAAATTTAGGATTATTTAATCATGGGACGACGATGGACAACAAGAAAATTATTAATCATGGGACAACGATTGACAACAAGAAAATTATTAATCATGGGACAACGATTGACAACAAGAAAATTATTTAATCATGGGACAACGATGAACAACAAGAAAGCAACTTGACGTGGGTTTGTCTCTGATAAATGTGACCCATGGCCATTTGAAACCACACATGCATGCATAGTCATGTCAACCCAGCATTTTCTAATAAAAATCACAATCAGAAATTGCCCCCACCAAAATGATTTTTCCTTTGGTCTTCCCTTCCTGGTTTTAAATGATTGGAAATAAATTTCTTTTTCTAATTTTTATTTTTTGCTTTTTGCCATGACCTTGAGCTGAGGTGTGCTTAAAAATTTTGACAATTGTTACGGAGAGAAATTAGATTTTTTTAATAAACTTATATGTTAGAAAATATAATCTTTTTATATAAATTATGATATTCAATCTCTTCTAACATCTATTTTCATTATACATAGCAGTTGAATCTGAAATCTTATTTAAAAATACTATGTGAATTTTGGATTTTCTGAAATAAGCCAATAACAACAAAATTGATGGAATTCAAGCTCTTTTTTTAAGTGCAATTATAGAATGCAAAATAATAATAATAATAATATGAAAAATATATTCACATTACAAATGTCGAGAATATGGTAATACATTGATGGTGCATACGAGAATAAAAGAAAAAGGATTTTTTCTAAAAAAATATAAAGTTTGAAAATAAAATGTCTTTATATTTTTCATAGATATTTTATTGACATATAATTCTTTGATAGAGAAATTTTTGCATGTTAGTTTCCGAATATAAAAAGGAGTATATTTCTATTTTTTTATAGATATTTATATTTTTACAACATTCAGAAAATCCTTTTTATGAAACAAACAAAATTTCATTTAATGGTTTTATTTTCTTTGTTCGTACCCTAAAACAAAAGAGCCCATTGCTAGTGTTCCCCCAATATTCATTTTCCTTGCAGTCCCATCATGGCAAAGACCAAGAAAAGTCGGGTGGTTGAAGGAAATTTTCTTTAATTACATTAGTTGGGACATACAAGTTGCATTCCAGGAAATGAGATAGACATTTTAAAGGATACTAGGAGGCGGTCAACACATCACAAGTTGTGCAATATGTGTCGCAAAAAGAAATAATTATAATATAATTATCAAATTTGTATTTAATTATATTAATTGTAATTAATTATTTTGATAATTTTAAAATTTTTTTTAATAAAATTTAAGAGTTTTTAAATTTTGAGACAAAAATGGTTCGAATCAATTTAATCTTTGATACTCACGTTATCTAATCAAAATGTACTCAAATTCAGAACCTCTCAAAATTGAAATGGCGATATGTATAAGCTCAGATAACTTTTTAACTTAAAAAGATCACATGTTGATCATATGAAAGAACGACTATATCCATTATTTTTTATATATATACTTAGAGTTAGTGCAGGGAATTTTATTAGTGACAGGAAAAAAAAAGACTAATCATTAGATATCACGCTCCGAACCGGGATCGTAAACAGTCGCCCGTTGCCCGGGATGCCGACTGTATTTTTACAAAAAATCGGACAGAATCTCCCCATAAATCGGAGGTCTTCCATATACAATTAAACTTGTTTAAACCTGTATAATACAAAATCATCCTGAAATTAGAACAAATGGTCATCCGACCACTCCAAAAACCCACCAACCACAGCAGACATCTAGAACAACGCCAGGCTAAATAAATCACCAACAGTCCTAACCACATACCTCTACTGTCATGCCCAACTAGAGCATGAGTAGCCGTCACATCTAGCGAACCTAAATTTCATATAATATACAATAATTTCTCAAGTAGAGAGTTTAAAAGTTTACAAATATCTCAATGCAAGTATAATAGGAGAGTTTCACAACAATGTCCATAATTATTACAGTCATCCCATAAAAATGTACACGGTCAACTACGGATCTCAATATCAAGACCTCGTAGGGTCGAAATAAAGTGAGTAATTTGTATTTCAATTTTTAATTTAAGTCTCACCGTCGAGAAGAACCAAACCCGCCAATGATCAATCGAAACCTCTAGAGTCTGAAACATCTCTCTAGCACAACGATCCTGTCTGAGGGATGAAAGAAGAGGGGTGAGTATCTATGGGAAGATACTCAATAAGTGAGGGGATTAATCTCAAGTACTAATAGTGTAGGTGAACATTGGAGTGTCAAATAATATCATTCGTAACCAATGATTCAAATTTCGTAGTAAATCATGATATTTTTGAATAAAATGAACTCATTTAATCATTCACACGATATCATACATATATGCATCCATTTAAAAATCAATTATATCATAGAGCAAGCCGAAAATGATCCTGCTAAAGGTCAACCATGACCAAGGACAAGCGCATCGGGAGTTTTGTTATGCATAAATGTTCAAAAGTTGCTCTCTACCCCGACGTTGGCTCGTACAAGCAACTCCCAATGCTAAACCGCCTATATCTGACGGACCTCCCCTTTCTGTTCAACTGGGCCCATACAGAAAATCACAATCATGTACAAGTAACTCCCGGTACTAGACCGCCTATGCTGACGGACCTCCCCAATACCTGGTTCAACCGGGCCCATACATATCACAATCCCGACGTTTGCGGATACCTCTGGCCAAAGCGTATCCGGGCAACCCATGTCTCTACAAATGCCTTCGTAGCTATGGAATCATCAATGTCATCATCATAGTATCACAAGGGCACAACGTCCCACAGGTAAGAATCAAATCATCACATAACTAGTGGGCATCCAACCCACATAGTTCATCAAAACATTTCAAATCCGCGTGCCAATACATTTCATCAAATCATTTCAAAACAGCATACGAATGCAACGGTAGAAAAGGAAACTTATCAAATTTTTAAGTAATGGCACAATTTTTGTTTCATTTCAAACATGGATGCATAGTCATAGAAAACATAAGTTTACGACACTCCAATAGTCACAAAACAGATTTGAGATTTAATATCACACGTCGAATCAATGCATATCAAAGCATGTTTTGTTTAAAAACAAGGTAAAATCAGGTTTCACTATTTCATGCAAGAGATTAGGGTCCCACTCACTTTCCAGGGAGGGTAATCACTCCCTATTTCCAAAATAAATCCGAATTTGACTTCTCGAGTTTCCAACAAGATCAACCTAATCAAATTATCATAATAGTCATCAAATTTCTAATTAATCTTAGGGTTTATCATTTTTCCTAAGTTTGTACAAACCTTAATTCTCCAATTTTTGAATATACTCTAATGTCATCAATTGCATTTCATTTATAAATAAATAACAAAATCAAAATCAATCTTAATTCAAACCTAAAACCGTTCAAAATCGAAAACAATTCTAAAATAAATAAATTCCTGCAAAATAGAAAAAATCTTTGAAAAATCATACACTTTCCACTTTTCATCCGATTTCTTCAAACCATATGTCATTTTCAAGGTATTGAAGTCTATTTTCATAATATAAGAGTTGTATTTTGATTGCCTAAATGCAGGACGACTTATAATGTAAAATACTACAACAGTTCTTAAACTATAACCACAACTTTTAATCTATTCTTCATATATATACCATTATGCAAATTTAACAACTTAATATAACCTGAGAAAGACACAAAATGCTACAGTATACTTCATTTCACGGCACATCTAATTCCAACTCTGATCCCAAATGCTTTCATGCAAATTTCAAATTAAATTCTAAAGGAAATCATTCAAATCAATTCAATTCGATTCTATTATCCCTTAACATGTTTTTCCGTATCAAACGGCCTTATTTACGTAAATACATAAACTCAATCCTAGCATTCAATTATAGATCTTCATAAATGCATTCAAATCAAATCTAAATACATCCTAAACATATAAAGATCTCTCCATCCTAGATTCACTCAATTTATGGAATAAATTTGCATTTTACCTCACTAAGGGTTTCGGATCACAAACCTAACTTCCTTGCTCCGTTCAAGTCACTCCAAAACCTGTAACACTTCCAACTAAAACAATGTCAATAATTAACTTAGCTACTGAGAACATTCAACTCTAAAGTATTTAACTCAGAGCTGTTACCCTAAAACCATGGTCAGAGACAAGTCAGTCATTACCTACGCAGGAGTGAAATTGGGCCTAGGGTTTTTGAGGTCTGCATTAACGGTTTGGTTGGAGCTCCTGCGATGATCGCAGAACCCAACAATGTGCAGCTCACGGTCGAGCGAACAAGGGAAGAGGCTGTTGCCCGTCACGCGTGCGAGAGGGAGAGGGTGAAGAGAGAAGTAATCGGTGGGGGGTGGTTGGTGGCGGAGCAGTGGAGGCGCGTGAGGCGGAGGGAGAGAAATCACGAGACCATGAAGGATAGAGAGAGAGAGATCGATAGAGAGAGGCAGAGAGGTGAACGGAAAGGGAGAGTGAGAGACTGGTCAGCGATGGTGATTGGGTGGTTGACGGTGGTGCGGCGGCGATGAAATCGAGGGTGAGGGAGAGAGCTGCGGGAAGGAGAGAGTAGAGAGAACGAAAGAGAAAGAACCGAAGGGAGAGAGAGGGAGAATAGGGCGATGGTTGAGGGTCATCTGTGGCGGAGGAGGGAGATTACAGCGGCGGCAATGGCGACGGAGGGAGGCGGGTTGCGACGGAAGAAGGTGAATGGTTGGTTTGGGGAGAGAGAGAGAGTAGAGAGAGAGGGAAGGAGAATTAGGGCTTTTGAGCCCTAATTCGATTTCTTTTTTTTTAATTATTATTATTATTATTATTATTATTATTATTATTATTATTATTATTATTATTATTATTATATGTATTTTTATAAGAATGGATTTATAAATAAATGCACGAGGAAGTAATTAATTTAATAAATGAAAAAAATGTTTATACATATATACATATATTTTATTTTATTTTTTATACTTGTTTCACATTTCGAATCAGAAATACGGATACTTTTGAATATACTAGAAATTTGAATTAAAAACCCCAAAATCGAAAATCAATATAAATAAAAATTTCCTCTCTATATAAATAAACTGAGGAATATTTCATAAAATTCAAGAATGGGAGTACAAAAATACGGCACCACAGAGTCGGCGTTACACTAGAGTTTCAAAAATAACCAACAAATAAAGTTAAAAAAAGGCAAAATAAGTGGAGTAAAAAAGTAATACAAATAAGTGACGACAATTCATGGTGTGGAGTTTAAATTTTGTATAAAATATTGGGTTCATACATCAAATAGAAATAAGTATAAAAAAATAATTGAAATATTGTTATTATTGTGAAATATGTTGAATTTTGAATTTATGAAAAGTAAAATTAACATCAATTAGAAAGATTGGAATTTATTAAGAAAATGACGACTTTTTCATAATTTATCTCTTGACACAAATTGACATATATTATACATAATTATGCATAAATTGATAGTGGGTAGACCCAAAGACCAAAATTGATCGAATCACAATATGTGCACGAAATATGCTTGGGTCTCAATCCAGATGCTCCCTAGGGTCAACCCATTTGATGCTAATCATAATTATAAATCAATCTAACGATTGATGAAAGAAGTAAAGACATAATTATGAATTAGGAGCATCTAAATTATGAAAGAAGTGAAAAGATTGATACCTACGTGCACATTAGTCATTTTATGTCACGTCCCGACCCACACGTCACGCGACAACCATCGTGCTACTCTGAAGCACGTGTGAATCCTCACCCAGTGTTCTAAGTAGGGTGAGTAAAAAAATCCGAGTATCTTAATATCCGAGATATCTGATTCAAATCCGATCCGAAAATATCCGACGGATTAGATATTTGAAAAAATCGGATCGAATTAATTCGGATAGTAACCTTTCCGGATACGAATCGACATATTCAGTATCCGCGGATATCTGATCCAATCTGATCCAAAAAGTAAGGGTAAATAACTAATTATAAAAAGTCCAAATCAAAAGCCTAAAATTACTCTTATTCTCTCGTGCCACCATATTCTCATCTCCTTTTCTTTTTGCCTCCTCACATACATCTCATTTTACCTTGACCACGTTCAACTTTTGATCCTTTAATTTGGTGAATTTTTTTGTCATTGTGAATCTTCGCTAGTGCCACCAAGACTTCAAGTGTGCAATTATGGATTTAATTGAGATATAGAATATAGATGTCATCTCTGTCGATTATTCATCTCTGTTATTTTTTTTAACCAATTTTTTTTTTTTTACTTTTGAAGATATATGCTTATTGTTCCAGTGAGATTATGGATTTAATTGAGGTATAGAATATAGATGTCATCTCTGTCGATTGTTCATCTCTGTTATTTTTTTTAACCAAATTTTTTTTTTTTTTTTTTTTACTTTTGAAGATATATGCTTATTGTTCCAATGAGATTATGGATTTAATTGAGGTATAGAATATAGATGTCATATCTGTCGATTATTCATCTCTGTTATTTTTTTTAACCAATTTTTTTTTTCTTTTACTTTTGAAGATATATGATTGTTGTTCCAGTGAGATTATGGATTTAATTGAGATATAAAATATAGATATCATCTCTGTCGATTGTCCATCTCTGTTATTTTTTTTAATCAAATTTTTTTTTCTTTTACTTTTGAAGATATATGCTTGTTGTTCCAGTGAGATGCCATCCTTTTACTTTTTTTTTTTTTGGTTGCTATGGAGGGAAGAAATTTTTGAAAGTAATGCTCGTAATAACACCAGTTGACTTTTTCAATTTAAAACATTTTAGTTATATTTAATGATATGTGAATAATGATTTTTGATATGTTATTATATTATTTGGATGAGATATATTATAGTGTGTTTTAATATTATTTTAGTTCACTTGAATGATTAAATTTTAATTATTAGATTGAGTTTAATATATAAAAAAAATGAAACTTAAATTAGGTTTTTCAGATACGGATAATTCAATATATCCGATCTGTATTTTTAGACATCAGCTCCGTTGGATACTATTCTATGTAGATATAGATTCGGATCACAAAATTCAATATCCAAAATGTTCGGATCGGATCAAATAATAGCCATTCGGATCGGATATCCAATCTGTGCTCACTCCTAGTTCTAAGGTACCACAACCGAATAAATATCAATTATCAATTGGCTATCATGACCTTTTGTTTCCAATCCAGACATCAAATGGTCATCCCGATTATCAAAATCATTTTTTTCAATTTATCACAACTCATTTTCATCGTAAACAATTTTCACAATATTCAAATAAATAAAAAAAAAATTCTCAATTTTAGGTATGCAAAACTATATTTAAATCACAAATCGAATAAATATAATACAAAATGAAATTCCACAATAATTACAAAGTCTGTCTCCATGTGGGTCCACTAATACCTTAATCCAAAAGAACATCTAGTACCCGAAATTCCAACCGACTAGATTTCTTCAAATCTGGTGCTGAGCAACCTCTAATATCAACAAAACTTCTACTGTAAGAAAGAGAGTAAGGATGTGAATATATATTATACCTAGTGAGTGATAAACAAATTGTACATAAATAAAATTTGTGTGATGAATATATCAAATGTATATTTTTCGAATCATTATATTATTCTCAATTTTCATTCATTAAAGATATATTCAAACCATCGTTTCCAATATTATCATGATTTACAATCATTATAATTCAAAATCATATGCATCCGATTATTTTACATTTTCGAATGTGGAACAACACAAAATCATTGTTCCTAACAAAAGTCTATCACGACCTAGGATGAGACCGCCAAAAGTTTTATTAAATTTATATTTTAAAATACTCTCATCTTTGGCGTTGTCTGTGAACTTTCGTTGGTGGTGCACCCAACTATTCCATACCCATAGACACTATATCTAATCATGAATATACTGTACATACTCGGCTACATTACATATCAACTAACCCTACTACATCACTCCGTCGGATTGCTTCGTAGAGGGAAATGACTAGTTATTTAATGTGGAGATCAAACTCTTCCTTTCCAAGCCAATTAATGCACCATTTCATAAAATCACAAACTCATTTCATGTGTCATTTTAACAATTTCTCGATTATAGTCAATATGTCTGTTACGCCCCGACTCTCCCGTCAAGCACGTAACAACCGATGTGTTATCTCAGTATACGGATAACATCTCTCCATATACGGGGATAACGCAAAACATTCAACATATTTGAAAACAATTCAACATCGTTTTAAAGACCATCTCAGGTCATCCAGTATCAAAAACATGCATTAGCACACAAATCAAGGATCAATCCCTGATCCTTTCCAATTCATGCACACATGCACTTTGACCAACCCAACCTTCCAAATAGTTTCCAACATTCGCATCAATTTTACAAACTAAAAATATCTCAAAGATTCCAAATAAAAATCTAAATGTCTCAAATGGAAACAATAAGTTTTGTAAAAATAAATTTAAAATAAAATTATACAATCTCTACAATAATCAAGTATGGATTCCACCAATACTTGCCCAAAAAGATGAGACAAGTATCAATCGAATTCAAATCAAAAGAATAGTACAATTGTTTTCCTTTTATGGATGAAACTACATTAAATCCCAAAAATACGATTCACCACCAATACCTATCGTGGATCACTAAAAGATTTTCGAACAGCCGACACTAGTTCAAATCTACGCTGAAAAATTTTGAAGATATGAGTAAGTAGAGTGCAGTGGCATGTAACATATAAATGAGGGGTAAGGATGGTGGCACCAAACACATGTATCAAATATAATTCAATGCAATAAATGAAATCTTTTGCATATAACAATTCGTATCAAACCAACATGACTCAAATATGCAATTCAGCAAATTAAACTTTCATTTCCATAATTTTAGGGTTTGCCGAAAACAATAACCTACCAATGGCCGTTAGTAGGATCTGCTAAGAGATTTTTCATAATTTTATAAAATCTCTTTCACCTTGGAGTTGGCCTGGAGATCCGTGGGGTGCTACCACGTTATCACGGCGGCTTGAGGAGACTCTCCAACCCACCTACCACCAAGCCCAATTTAAATCAGCCTTAACCATACCGCCCCGATGGCCCGATTCGTGGAAAGATTTAGACTAGAATCATTTTTCCCAACACCATGTTACCAAACTCAATTTATCAATCAATTCAAACTCAAATATAAGGTGGAGCAACATTTCATAATTTACATGAGTAAGTCAAAATAACATGGCGTAAATAATTCAATAATCAAATTTAAGAGTCATGGATATTTCACAAATTCATTTCAGACACATCACAATCACAAAATATTCTAAATTCATTTCAAATTTTATTTCAAAATTCAATTTATAAATCATAATTGAAAAAATTTACTCATTCATATGAAACATAACCATCCACTCACCTCTCAGGAGGATATTCACTCCCTATACACTATCAGTTCCAAAGAAATCTATTTTTAAACTCCATTTGATTGTCCTAAACCAACCATAACAATTTTTATGTCATTTATCCTCAAATTCAAGGGTTTATAAATTTTTCCTAATTTTTTTTAAACCCGAATTTCAAATATTTTCTTGTTCTTGATTTCATTTTATCAATCTCTCGTCATTTGCATCATTATAGAATTCATATTCACAACTCTCCTTGATTTTCCTATTTTCAGACAATTTTTCCCAATTTTTCCAAATTAATATAACCATAATTTCTCCAATTCATGAATATACATTTTAATTTCATCAAATGCACCTCATTTATATGTAAATAGAATTTTCATTTCTATTTTCCCCGAAATTTTCATTATTCACAAAATTAGGGTTTTTGATCTTCTTATGAAAATTCACAAAATCTCATCGATACAAATATATCTAGTATTAAAGAAACTAAACCCAAAATTCAGAGAGAAATTACCTTGATTTTGGGGTCGAATTGAGTTTTGAGATTTGGGTTTCAAAAACCCTAATTTTCCTCCTACGTAATGTAAACCCTAGATTTTTTCCTTCAGTTCATCCTTCCTTGACTTCGCTTGCTTAGAGGTAATTGGAAGTTGGTTGGAGTGATCTAATGAGGGTATTAAATTTTCTAGAGAGTGAAATAAAGAAAGATTGAAAGATTAAACGTAGAGGGAGAGAGGAGGTCGTGAGAGATAAAGTGTCACGCTCCGACTCTCTCGTAAAGTACGCGACAACCGCTGCGTTATCTCGCATACAGGCAGCATCTCCTCATATATCGGAATAGCGCAAGGCATTCAACTTGTTTGAAAAACAATTTAACATCGTCATATTGACCATCCTAGGTCACCTAGTATCAAACATGCATTTTCACACAAATCAAGGATCATCCCGATCCACTCCTATACATGCATGCATACAAATTGGCCAACCCGACCTTCTAAGCAGTTTCCAAACATTTATAAGTCATCCCGACCTTTCAATCAATCCAAAATAGTTCAAAATTCACCATAAAAGTCCAAATGTCCCAAATAAAACATTTAAGTTCGGAAAAGAAATGTCCAAGTCAAGAAAATACAATTCTTTATCATAAACATACGGATTTCTCAAATACTTGCCCGGAGAAAGCTAAACAAGTATTTAATAAATCTAATCAAAAATAAAATATACAAAATTTCTCCTTTTTCCATGGACCATTCTACCATCATAAAAAATAAGGCCTCCATCACATATACCTAGCTATGTCCAGCAAAATCTTCGTTAATTTGGCTCCAAATATAAAGTCCATTATCTAAGAATCCTCTGAAAATTTAAAAGTGAGGGGGTGAGTATTTTGAATACCTAGTGAGTAGAGTGCAATGACATGCAACATATAAATGAGGTGTGAAAATGGATATGCTAAACAATCACATATTAAATGTATTAGCAAAAATCGAAAACATTTACATGAAACGAGCTCATTTCCAAACAATCATGACTCGTATATGTAATTCAAACAATTTACATTCATTATTCACAATTTTGGGATATGCTGAAAACACTATTCTACTAATAGTCATTGGTAGGATTCACCAAGAGATTTTTCACAATTTTCTCAAAATCTCATCCCCTTAGCGTTGGTCCAGAGTTCCGTGGGGTGCATCCATGTTATCACGGCAGCCTGAGGAGGCTCTCCAACTCGCCTACCACCAAGCTAAATTAAATAGTCTTAGCCACGCAGCCCCGACGGCTCGGTCCTTGATAAAACTTAAACTATAGTCATTTTTCAACACTTTATTACCAAATATCCATTTAATAAATCAAATCATATTTAATTTCAAGGTAAAGCAAATATCTTACAATTCTTATGGTATCCAAACATGATACAATGCAAATAATTCAATAAACATATTCGAATCATGGAATTATTAAATCACATTTCAGAACACACCAATTTCACAAAATATTTCGAATAACATTTCAAATTTAATTCAAAATCAATTTATAAATTATAATTTAAAACAATTTACTCATTTACATGAGACATAATCGTCTACTCATCTCGAGAGGGTATTCACTCCCTATACATTATCAATTCTAAAGAAAATTTCCTTTCAAACTCCAATGGATTGTCCTAAACTAATAATAACAATTTTTGAGTCATTTCTCCTCAAATTCAAGGATTTACATATTTTCTCTAATTTTATTTAAACCCTAATTTTGAATATTTTCTTTTTTTGTTCTTATTTTATCAATTTGTCGTCATTTGCATTATTATAAAATTCATATTCACAATTCTCCTAAATTTTTTTATTTTCAAACAATTTTTTTCAATTTTTTCCCAAATTAATATAACCCTAATTTCTCCAATTAATGAATGTACATTCTAATTTTATCAATTGCACCTCATTTATATATAAATAGAATTTTCATTTTCTTTTTTCCCCAAATTTTCACTATTCACAGACGTAGTTTGATCTTCTTATGAAATTCCATAAAATCTCAATAATAACATCAAATTTAGTATTAAAGAAATTAAACACGATATTAAGAACATGAAATTATCTTGATTTTAGGGTCGGATTGAGTTTTGGGGGTTGGGTTTCAAAACCCTAATTTTTCCCTTTCGTGAGACAACCCTAGATTCGTGCTCCTTGTGAGATGGAAAGTGTGTGAGTTTGGGTGAGAAGAGAGCAAAGGGGAGAGAGAGAGAGAGAGAGAGAGAGAGAATCGGGAGAGGTAGACGAGAGAGTGAGATGAGAGAGACGAGAGAGTGAGACAGAATGAATAAGAAGGAAAAAAATAAAAGAACAGGGGCTTAGGTGAGTGGGGAGAGAGAATAAGTGGGGATATTTGTTTTTTTTCTTTTGTCTTTGACTTTTCTTTTCCTTTTTTTTTTCTCTGTGCCACATGAAGAGTCGGGAGAAGAGTAAAAGATGAGTCAAATGAAGAAAATAAGAAATTATTTGGGTTAGTGAAAATGTAAAATTATTATTTTGCCCTTCCCATGTTTCAAGTCTTGTTCAGGTTTGAGGGTATTTTGGTCATTTGGCAGCACAGTTCCACCAATGTTTTTAGGCGGTTCCACTGCATGCCCATGTTCTCTCCCTAGGTCGTTCCACCGACGGTTCCACCACATGAGCAATGTGCACACTTTTTTTTTTACTCATGGTTTTCTCCATATTCACACACACTCATGGTACCATTCCTTCCACCAACAGTTCCACCTTCCCACACAATTTTCACAAATGTACATTTTCAAGTCTCCAATGGGAATTGACTTCAAGTTCAAAAATTTCTCCGATTCAAAAATTTCTCTAAAAAGAATTCTACCACTAGGCTACTTCATATGCTCAATACATCATACATGTATGTATAATTTAATTATAAATCCCTTTTTTTGGCATCATAATTAAATAAAAATTTTCTAATACCGAATTTTTGGAATAACAATGCAAATACATTTAATATAAATAATTTTACATTGCACATTTGTTCATTCCAAATATATAGGATGCATAAAAATTTAAATATTTAATTTTTAGGATATTTCACACACACAAAATTACATAAATCCAAGTTCAAAATTTATTTAAAAAGTTCATTAAAAATATTTTTATTATCTAAGTACAAGTATGAATCGCTCACCTTTTGAGAGGATATTCACTCTCAATTTCACTTCACAATAAAGTTCTATTTTTACTTGGATCCCAATTGTCTCAAACCTAATACAACAAATACTAGTTAATCCTTCTATCATTTGTGAGAATGGGGTTGATTGTGTTTCTCCAACACAACCCAAACTCTAACTCCCAAAATCTATAAATATATGTTCTAATTTCATTAATCACATACCAATGGTAGCTATATGTCATTGCTATTCTTAAATTTTCTCCAATTTCCATTATATTTAAACCCTAAATCAAAACCCCCAAATTCACTTCATCAAATTCTTACACAATCTTTTAATTCATAAAAGAGGAAAGAAAACCCAAATTAAGATAGAGAAAATTACCTCAATTATTTTACTAATTCTGCCTCCAAGCTTAGCCATCACCGAAATCTAGATTTTCTCTCACTAGAAAGGTTTGTTTTCTTTCTAGATTTAACTTTCTAGATATTTATTTGAGAGCTTGAAAGCCTGAATGTATAGGTTTTGGAGGGGTTCAATTGATTTCATGGAGTTGATATACAAAACCACACTCTATACTTCATAGAAACTCATCAAAATGAGGTTCATAGACCTTTTTTTAATATCACATGATCAATACAATTTTAAATCGTTTCGGAATTATATTAAAGAACTTATTAAAATTTCTAACCCCGAATTTTCAGATAAATTTTATACAATTTAGTTCACATAAATTCAGCTCTCAATTGATTTGTTCAACATAGTAATCCTCAATTAAATCTAAAAGATTAAGTTGATTCTACTATCAGTCAAACTTTGAGAAAAGCCATAAAAATTGAGTCCATAATTACGTCTACTTTAAGTTTAGAAAAAAAAAAACTGACCACAATTTTAGCTTGAGCTTTACTTTCTTTCTTTTTTTTTTTTTTTTCTAACAAATGGAGGGAGAAAAATTAGTTTTGGAAAGAATTTAAGCCCCGAATATCATTCAAAAGAGCATACTGCACCTCCTGAGGGGAACCGAATGACCCAAATAGTTGAGAATATCTGCATAACGATTGCCCTCTCACGGCACATGCCGAATCGAATCAAACATAGATGATAGAAAAGATGAAAATTGAAATTAGAAAAAAGGAGAATAATACACTTTTATTAGAATCGCATCTGATTTGGTATTATTTGCTTTATTATGTATCTCAAACCCCTCCCCAGAGTTTAAAACGTACATCTATATGTGCTCAGTTAACGGTCTAACACCAAGAGATTAGGGAAAGAGTGTTATTATCCCTAGTATGAAAGTCAAAGAGAGAGAGAGAGAGAGAGAGAGAGAGAGAGAGAGAGAGAGAGAGAGAGAGATAATCACCAGAACAGATATTAGGCATAAATCACAAAATCCTGTTCATGCATTTGCCTAAAGACAATGCTTTTAGCGTGATCTCATTACGTAGGAATATCATTATTAACCAAAATAATCCTTATAAGAAAAAAAAAATTAACAAGAAAAAAGAACAGAACTCTGCATAATGTCTGACTTCATGTTACAGCCAAGCCAACATCAAAAGACAAGAGAACATGAAATATATTTCAAAGAATACTTTAGACCAATTTTGCAAAATTTTGAAATACTATAAACTTTAGTGGCAAATGATAGTGACATATATAAATCAGGATCCACAGAATGAGGTTCAAGCTAGTAAGCGCTCTTAACCCAGGATTTTTCATCAAAATTTGGGCAATACAAGTATCAGAAACTTCATTCACACACGTAACCCACAAAAAATTCCTCTAAGAATGACTCAATAAAGCCATAAAGCAGTAAACATCACAAACATAAATAGAATAACCCACCTGAATGGAATGGTTGAAAAGAGCAGTCATAAGCTTCTGGTGGCGCTTAGATGGACAGGGGTCTCCTCGTGCATTAGTTAAAAAGGCCTTCAGAATCAAAGTTAAAACTTTTAACATCTTCAAAGATCCGAGCAATCAGTATATTAACATGCATTACAAACTTTAGTATCAAATACATTGGTATGTATTGTGGCTGCCCCAACAGGTTCGCCAAACCAACGTCCAAGTGAGTTCGCTGAGGGCAGTGAGCTCCTAAAAAACATAAGAATGAATTATATGGTTCAATTACTAACATTGACACGAAAATAGCATCATCATCAGACTTCACCAATGGTACTCTAAGCCACAACTTCAACAAGGATTGTCAATTACAAATATTAGTATGATGTAAATCAGCAGAAGAATAAAAACTAAAATAAAACCCCAAAATGGGTGGCTAGGAGAATCACTCCAAGAAGGAATTGTTTAAGGAACTGAACCACTCTGAGGCTTCTCCATTTTAGGAATATCAGCTTCGGGTGATTCTCCTGATGTTTCTTCCTTTGGTGGTGCTTCATTTGATTGTAAAACTGGTTGGTTTCAAGCTTCTTCTTGTTGGTAAGGTTCGGAATTTGGGGTTTAGGGTATCTCAGATACCATAAAAATAAAATTCAATTACACAATAAAACTGCTCGATATTAATTTTTTGTGATTCGACTGAACTTCCTTATCCGACCGAGTCGGTCAAACTTTATTATAAAATTATATATTGACCTGTTGCCAAAACTTTCATTTCCACCATATATAAACGCATAATAAACATTTTGGAACAATAACACAAATAGAATCATATTGACCTCTTTCAACCATAGGTGACATATGCTTGATTGTGACTATTTTGATGCTTTAACCTTCAAGCTAGGCATGCCCCCTCCCTCTATATAATCTAAGGGAAACGATTGCAAAGCCAAAAGTTTTTTGCAATAGGGTGAAAATTTAATTCAAGCAGGTAAAAGTTAACTCTTGATTATCTTTTCTTTTTTTGTATTTGATCATCGATATCCAAAAACCTGATTAATCCGATTCTAGTAGTTGTGGGTTCAATTTAAGGGCATGTTCTCCTTATGCCTTTTTTTGTTTTCATTTCTAAGACTCCAATTCGACATTTTGATTAAGAAAGTTTAGTGATCTACCACTAAACTCACAATCGTTGGTAAGTTAGTTCTTGATTATAAGATATGTAACATAATTTTGGTGTGAGATTGAGGGGGGAAAAAATGGCAACCTAGGTCATAAGAAATAGAAAAAAATTGACATATTGTGTTAACAAAAATAATGTATTTTTTACAAATATTATTTCTTTGTCCAATAAAAATGCAAAAAAGGGAACCCAGAAAAGTATTGCAGGGGCAATTGGTCATTTGCCGCTGCTCGTGATATGGCCAATTCACTGAAGCATTAAAAATAATAAAATTATCTTACACATCAAAAGAGTTGTTTTAATATACATAGTTTTAAAAATTCATATATGATTTTAGACGGATGCTTTACCTTATCCTTCTTCTCCGCCTCCTTCTTGATGTCTTGATCGTAACAAAATACATGCTGCAACGGCTTCTAATGCTCTCATGCTGATTCTACGCTGCGAAGTTTAAGTCAACCATTAAAAAATGTAAAACAAGTCCCGATCATATTCCCTCTCACAATCCCGTGATTCAGAATTCAAATCTCAATATAACAAATATAAATATATATATATATATATATATATATATTTCTATCTTTTTTTTTATTGATAGCTAAATCAACCGATATCTTGAATCATAATTCTATTAATCCGATCTGAAAAACTGTTGGAATCAGCGAGATCTCTCCCAATTTAGTTTTTTTCATTCCAAATTTTTATCTTTAACCTCGATTATCAGATCTAGTGGGTTTATAATGGTTTAGATCTACTTGCCTTTGGTTTTGTCAATTTTTTCCATGAATAACACTAATTGCTTTTGGTTATTTCTGATTTTTTATTTATCTCATTCTGAGCCACACGAAGTTGGTGTAAGTTGAAAAGGGTGGATGAGGTCAAGGCCTTTTGTGTAATTCGCTTTGACACAAGTATGTGCAGACTTGAGAAGGTTTTTGAACTCGTTCATCATGCCACTATTAGAGTTGTTCTACGTAAATATTTGGGGTGGGGTTTTGAAAATGCATAAGATTTTCTTCTTCATCTTTTTTTTTTTCTTTTTTTGAAAGTGGGGCTAGAAGTCCAAAAATACCAAGTTCGAGAGAGGCTAGAATAAGTAATGCATGGGGCTCTATTTAAATATTAGGGTTCCACGGTTTTGTTCTAGGGTTTCTACAATGAAAAATCTTGTAGAATCTTTTTAGAATAAGTAATAAAAGGGCTCTATTTAAAAATTTCAACCAAGCTCAATTCTTTTAAATTTTTTGAGAGAGAGAGAAAGAGAAATGTTTAGTAGCAAAATTTGTTGTGTTTCATTTCATAGCATTGTCTAAGAGGCAGATATTGCAACCTCAACAACATTTTGCTTTATAAAAAGAAGATAAATGAACATCTGTGAATGGTTTTATGTGATCAGCAATGAAAAATTTTGGTCATGGTGCAATTTTTGATCGATTACATATTAGTTAATATTCGATGATCATAGAAAAAAGGATTTGTCTAAGTCACGTATGTTCTTTGTGTCCAAGTTGTGCTTTACACTTTTACGACAAAAAGAGGTACCGGGAAAGAAAGACATATAAAAATTTTGAAGAATTGAAACGTTACATTTATCATTACACCCCTTTTCCCCCTTTTTTCCATTTTCCTATATAAGCACAATTCTTCTTCTTCTTCTACCAACCTTTTTATTAAGAAGTGGACCAGAAAATGCATTTTAGTCTAGTCCATCCATTAATCACTAACTAAAAAGGAGCTAAGGATCTTAGCTTATTTACAACCACCGGCACCAAAACCAACTTGACCACCAGCAACATCATAAACTACCTGAAATGTTTTCTGCTGAGTATTTCCAAAGATAGCAACGTCGCCGTCATTGCTATTTGGGGCGAAGGCGAGGCAAACTTGTGACAAACCATTAGCATAGAGTATCCCTGATGCATCTATGTCTACATTAGTGTTACCACTAAAGTAGAAATTTATTTTTGGAATGAAAACAGAGGTAGCTTGACTAAAGTCATAGCAAGTATCTAGTATTGACAGTACTGGTGCTGTCGGGTAGCTCAACATTTGCTGTCGAAAGGCGGTACGAAGGGCCGAGTACGCCGTAGGAGGCAAGCGAGTGATGACCGTGCCAGAGTCTATTATAGTTCCCGCATTAGAATATTGATGATGGTATGGACAATTTTTGGCCTTCAACACTAATGCCGGTTATGCCTATAAAATAAAATGATGGGCCCTGCGAGTTTATGGAGGAGGGGGTGTATTGCACGGAATCTGAGGTGCCTTCGCGGCCAAAGGCCAAGTATCCGGCGGAGGCTAAGGAGGAGGGGAGGCAGTAGGAGAAAAACTTGCCATACTTTTGAGATGTTTGCGAGACGATGGATATTTTGTCCACAACCCATGAGCCCAGCAACTTGTCCGAAAAGCCCGCGGTTGTTTTGTCCACAACCAAAGAGTAAATTGTCAAATGCATCAGTTGATGTCAGGGTTATCCTCTCCCTGCCGAAGAATCCAACGGAGTAAGATTGGTCACCGTATTGGATGCCGTAGATGCACGTTGATGACGAGCAACCGGGGGTGTTGCCCGTGGCCGATGTGAGTTGGGAGCACTGGGCCGAGGTACAAGAGATGTTGGAATATGATGTAGATGATGAGGGATTGAAAATGGGCTCTTGTTGTTTGTAACAGGACTTTAAACAAGGCTGACACTGAATCGAAGTTAGGTCACTACCTGTGTCAAAGATCACTGTTTGGTCTTTCTTCGGAGTTCCAAAGCCCACAGTCGCGACATAGTTACCGGACCCAAGAGATCTTCCGGACTTTCCTGGAATGGTAGCGCCTGAAGCCCGCAAACGGTCTCCTCCGGTGGACAGCCTGGAGTGAATTGAGTCAACCCGCCACTGATCCTGGGCCAGGACTTGGGCCACTGTTGGTGCGGTGGACTTGTCATGGCTCGAAAAGCATGGCCCATGCCTGTGAACCACTTGCATGTGCTTGCCATTTGCGACACCTGAAAACAAATAAGCCAAGACACATTCTTGAAAGTTCCTTTCACATAATTCATATTTGGTTTTTAGTGCCTACCAGATTAAAATACACCTGCCCATCTGTTTCATCCCTCACCATGGATTTTGGAGTCTGGCTTATGCACCGTCATGGGTTGAGAATTACCCCAAGTTCAAATTTTTAACCTATATAAATCACGAGATCGTCATGCCCATGAAGTTAATCTAGTTTACTTACAAATTGTGATTTTTTTAAAATATATCAAAACAAGTTAAATCATAGCATTACGTCAATTTTTGTCGCATGTGCACTGTCGTAAGCGATAGTAAATTTTATATGGTAATTTTTAGTCTTTAAACCAAATGCTTTTGTTATACCTATTTTTATTATATTTTATCTTTCCTTTAAAAAAGAAAAAGTCGTTGCGTCGTACAATCACGGGCCTGCATGCACGCGATGTGTTTGTATATTTGCGTGAGAGAGCACTCCAACATCTAAAGCCACATCACTGGAGTTTGGCAACATATGGAAAAGTTGGCCCGTTGTGCCTAATTGTTGGCAGTTAGTAATATATGTTTCTAGATCATTATATATATATATATATATATATATATATATATATATATATATATATTACTCATTATTACTACAATAACTTACTATATATTACTACAAATATATAAATATTAGTATATATAAATATAGAAATGTTATTACTATATATTTCAAATATATAGATTTCAAATATATAGTATATTTATAATAAAAAATATATAATATATTTTACAATAATAAAACAATATATAATATATAATACAATAATATATAATAATAAATATGGTAAAATATAATATTAATATATAATTGTATATAGTAGTAATATATAATATTAATAGTAATAATTGATATATTAATATATAAACAAAAGAATATATAATATAATATTAATATATATTAACATATAGTATTAATATATTATAAAAAATAGTAATATGCAATATATAATATTAATATATAATATGTATAATTGTAAAAATAAATGCGATATTAAATAATAATTAAATAAACATAAGATTAAATACAATTATAATTATCTAATGATTAGGGTTGATTGAGTTTGACTTGCGTATTGATCCAATTTCTAGGGTTGGCATTCACCATTCACCACGTTCGGTCTTTTCAAGCACGCATCCCTAATGCAATAACACCAATATCCAATGATGGTTGGGTATTCTGTTCTTTCCAAAAGACAAAGAGGGAGGCAACTATTGTTCCCAAAAGACAGAGAGAGAGAGCGACCGACGAAGATGACGAAGAAGAGAGGCAACTGAGGATGAGGGGTTTTTGGGGGAAGGAGGCGGACGATTGAGGAAGGAAGATTTTACGACGAGAAGTTACAGCGGAAGACGAACATTGCAGGAGAAAGAAGGCCAAAAGGCAGAACAGAGGGGGAAAACGAAGAGGAACAGTTTTGGAAAATTGTAATAAAAAATGGGTGATGCAGATGGAACCATAGTTCCTTCCAATGAGGCTTCGACGTCTGCATCAGTCAAATACCTCTCCGGAAACAAATTTTTCAGGTGATGATTTAGTGTTTTTTATGATTTAGTGTTTTATTAGTTATTAGATAGTGAAAATAAATTTGATTTCGAAGAGAGAAGGAAAGTGACAGTAGAAGCAAGTTTGTTTCTTGTTTTACTTCATTGCATTTAGTCCTATCTTTTATAAATTTTCTATTATAAACATATTTTTTATTTGTTAACGCTTGACTGACCCTTCACGAGTCATTATGTTATGTGAATTCTTTAATAATTTAATAATCCTATGTTAGGTGAATCTTTTGATAATTTAATAATCCTCTATCAATCCAAATAAAGAAAAAGTTGGCCATCTCCTAATTTTGATCTTATATTATAAAACTAATACAAGTTAATTGACCCTTCACGAGTCATTATGTTAGGTGAATTCTTTAATAATTTAATAATCCTATGTTAGGTGAATCCTTTGATAATTTAATAATCCTCTATCAATCCAAATAAAGAAAAAGTGGGTCATCTCCTAATTTTGATCTTATATTATAAAACTAATACAAGTTTCCTCAAGCAAAACACTCAACATTGCATACTTGTCTAGTAACAGCATAAATCCCTAGGAAGAGGTCTAGATGGAGCCAATTTTTGCCAACTCTCTTAGAAACTTAGATATTTCCAAAGGGAAAATATGTTTATGTTTACTTGTGTATCAATTATGATAGTGATAGGTTATTTGCTAAACATGCGTAGAATACCCAGAATACTTTGTTTGGTTCCTTGAGGGATATTTAAAAGGGAATTTTTTACTTTGTTTTTTGTTAAAATATCTCTTTCTATTATTATTATTAATTAAGAGACTACAGCTATTTTATCTATTTATTTATATTACAGTGAGTGTATTATATGAAGGTCTAGGTTGTTGCTAAGTGTTTTATATAGTTATTTTGTTATTTTATTTGATCTAATACTTTGTTACATAGTGTCATTTTTGTTATTATATTGTTACTTTGTTTGATTTTAAATATTTTAATTTTTGTTGTAATGTTTTTTATTTTTTAATTAATATAAACAAATGTATAATATCAACAAATTTGATTATATTGTCCAATATAGAAAAGAATTTTTCTCTAAGAATAAAGTGAGCAAAAGTGAATGCGATAAAAAACGGAGGGAATTAAGTGAAGTTGAGAGGGAAAAGTACAAAAAAGCAGCAAAGGAAATAAAAGAAACGCTTGGCATAGCTAAGGCAATGTCACTGATTCAAACAAGGTGTTCTCCTAGGCAACTAAAGGAGTTAATTCTTTCCCTCACCGAAGAAATGAAATAAGTAGTAAAACGTATGGGGTTTGGAAAGCTTTTGAATCTTACCTGTAATACTTTGAGTCAGAAATTATGTGAAGAATTGATTATGAGGTTTGAACCTATGGATAAACTTCTTTGTGTTAGTCCAACTCAAAAGTTTAAGCTCACACCTGATTAAATAGGGCGAATCCTAGGAATTCCCTAACCCGGACGTGATGTTTTAGACTCTTTATCTTTGATTGAATCCTCAGAGATAAAGTCATTCTCCAAGCTAAAACACACCCAATTAAAAGAAAAAATACAAATGGAAGATCCCTTATCCCCCAGGTTTAAACGATGCTTCTTGTTGTTCATTCTCGGATGTTTTTTATGTCCGTCCACAAATATCTTCCCTGCTGCTAGACACCTTGCGGCTTGTATTGATGTGGACAATGCTAGCCAATACAACAAGGCAAAATTTGTATTATACTGGTTAGCTGATGAGGTGTGGCAATTTAAAGGTATTCTGAAGAGAAGAAGAGGAGAGGAGGAAAGGAAAATCAAAGCTATTGGTGGTTGTTTATTTTTGCTTATGGTAAGTTTGTAAATATTAATTCAATATTTATAACTATTGTTAATCTTTGTCCTGTACTAACCAAATGATGTTGGTAATCTGCATGCGTAGATTTTTTACTTTGAGAATGTGAGAATTGGTGGATTAGGTGGTAAAATAAAGCAACTATCCAATCCCTATTGGTCTACGAATCTTGTTATTCAAAGACTTGGATTTGAGCATGTAAACGTAAGTTAACTGCACTCTTGTGTCAACTCTTATTTGAAGTAATATTGTTGTGTTGCTTTGATCTCTGTTCTTTATTCGATGTAAGTTCTCTTATGAATATTTATTTATAATTAAGAACACACTGCATTGTTATTTAAAACAATATTATTGTCTGAACTCTTATTTGATTCATATACTATATATGAACTCTTTTATTTATTTGAAGTCTGAAATGTAAGTTATTTGATAATATGTTGTATGATCTATATAGGGTTTGTTGTCAAATAAAACTAATGAAAATAAAGAAATCAATATATGGAACAAATCCGTTCAAGCTGCTGGAGAAAAAACTAAGGTAAACCATACCACTTACACTTTGCCACATATTTTATTATCTCTCAATCTTAGAACCATTTATTTTGTTTTTTAGAGAATTGACATCAAATACGAAGTTAAAACATTTCTGGAGAAGTCAATTCAAATATTGAAGGGCTCAATTCAACTATAATCTAATTTGTTACAAATGCACCGTGATTTATTGCATAGAATATTAGGCTCTAAACATGTAGAGGATTTTGATGTAGACAAAGAGGAGAAAAAGCCAAATCATGATTTTGTTGAGGAGGATGAGGTATGGGGGAGGATGAAGGCTTCGAGGAGCCTTTGGATGAAGAGAAGGGGTCGGATCCTCAATTGTATCAAATAGTTAATGCTTTAACTGAAATGAAGGACGTCAATGAGGTTAATACAAACACAATTTGTACCTTTTCTAACTTGAGAACTTTTTTTTACTGAAGAGGAGAGTGTTTGGAACTTTTATGGACAAAAACCCATAAAAAATGAAGCCAGGCAAGTTATCTATTAGTGATATCTCTCTTATTTGTCATTTCTGATTTCTATTCATATATCTAAAATTTTTATTTGATACATTACTAAAACCTCATGACTTTTTATGACAATGCATAGGACAATTGTGTGTAATGTTGCTGGAAAATACATGTCATGGACTGATGCTCAAGAGCTGCTGCCACTTCATTGGATTGGCACATTGGTATGAATATTATTTTATTTTTAAAATTTTTATATTAGCTTATGAGATAATGAATACTATTTGCAAACTATGGATTGCTATATAGGGCTCCTCAATACTTACCACCGAAACCCATCTCCCTTATTCTTAAAATGTGTCTTTTCCTTATGGTTTTCGGTAAGTATTATTTATCTCATTATTGTTTCTTTCATTCATTGTGTTTAATTTTCTATCTTTTCTCAACACTATACTTATTTTTCTTCTTCTTGTATGTTTATTTTTCACTGTTTCATTTTATTAATTTGAATTGGATTTAGATTTGAAATTGGAATTAGATTTTTATTGTGTGCTAATGATGAAAATTTAAGTGATTTATCCTTTTACAAGCATGTAGTACTTTTGAGTAATGTATGTAGTGTTTAATGTAATTGTGTACCTTATTTCCTTATCTTGTTTTTAGTAACTTTCTCTCTTGTTTTTAGTAATGCAAATCTCAGCCTTCTTTCCCACCTCCTTATAGATTTTTCACCTATTTTTACGCACTAATGCTGATGCATATGTCTGTGGTGTGTACCTCTGGTTTGGATGCGAAACAACAAATGAATGAAAACAAGTGGGATATTTCATTGGTTCAACATTATCTGTCAGCAAAGGCACTTGGATTCGATTTTAAATCTTGCAATCTAGTGAGTTACTTTTTACATATTAATATTTTAATATACTATTTGTATTTTATTCATTTAATTTTCAATAATTTTCTACTGACTTACTTTACCATTTCAATTAATATGCTATTATATTTTCATAATAGGTTTTTATTCCCATAATTTTCAAACACCACTGGTTTTGTTATGTTGTTTGTATTGAGAAGCATATCATGTACGTTTTGAACTCCGGTTATTACTTTAGAGGCAGTGAAGAACAAGAATTGTAAACTTTGATGGTAATTGTTTAATATACTTGAACATCAAATTTTCTTTCATTTTAACCTTTAATTTTTTTTATATAGAAAAAATACATTAAAGGGTTTATGAAAACTCCTTCGTGATCTCTGAAATAGTACCTATTTAAGTTCCTCAGCAACCTAATACGTAAGTACTACTAGTATTACTATACCTATGGATCTTCAAAATTCACTAGAAATGCATACCTAAAATAAATTCAAACACCACTGGTTTTTTTTTTTTTTTTTTTGCCATATATATTTTTTTTTGATTCAGTGCGTCACTATTCATGCAAAAAATCTGACGTCCCTAAGTAGTCCCTAAGCAGTCATTCGCAATTTTTTTTTACCATATTATATTTTTTTTATTGATATTCTTTTTTTTCGTGTGATTTTTTTTATATATAGTTAAATCTTAATATTTTAAAAATATATTAATTTATCAATATTACGAAATCACATAAATTAATAAATGAATAATTTATCAAAATATTTTTTATTTTCATTTTTCAGAATTTGCCCTTCACAATACTAATATATATAAAGCGAGAGTTCAAGTTACTGTTTCTGGTTACCGTTCATCCTTTTTTTTTTTTTTTTAAATGAATGACCAATAACCTTAGGTCACTCTTTGGAATTATCAAACTACCCCTTGCTATTTATCTTTTTTTCATTCAAGTCCTTCAGGTTTTTGCCCCGGCTTTTTTTTTCTTTGCTTGGGTTCTTCCTCTTTTGGAGGACCAACTAGGGCTTTTTTTTTCATCCAGAACCCCGAAAGTTTTTCCCACTAGTTTTTTTTTTTCTTTTTGTTTGAGTGCTTTCGCTTTTTTTTTGCTCAATTTATTTTGTTTGAGCTCATTCAAGTCTTTTGGCTTTTTTTTAATTCTTTTTTTGACCTAGATCTTTCATCTTTTTGGGATATAAATTTTTCCCTTTTTATTCTTTTGATTATTTTTAGACAGCAACTTTTTATTTTCTTCCCCATTCAGGTCTTCACTCATTTTATTTTTTAATCTAGCTTTTTTTCTTTCTTAAATCTTTCAACTTTTGTAGATATATTTTTTTCCTCTTAAATCATTCGTCTTTTTTAAACATAAGTTTTTCTCCTTTTTGGGTCTTGTTAAGGAAATTATTGTCAAACATTAATATTCTGATGATAACAAAACTCTTATATATGTTACTAATGAATTTACTAAGTGTACGGATATTTAGAATATGTAATATAATCTTATTTATAGAAAGTTTCAAAATATAGAATTGATCAAAAAATACTGACACAGAAGTTGGGTAGAAGCAAAAACTATATTTTCTATTGTGATTTTATCATATTTTTAAGATTTAGCTTAGCAAGTTGAGTACAAATTGAGTATTGTACTTAACTAATATATATTAAATATCCCAACGCATCTACTCCAAAATTTCAATCACATAAAAGGGAAATGGGGATCAATTATCCAATCTAAATGCTTTTATTAAGTTTTTACCAACAACTTGTAATTGATATTATTCCCTAGTATTTTATTTTTTTTTAATTAAAATTAAAGGTAAAGATGGGAAGAAAACATTTGTTTTCTCTTGGACTATAAGAACACAATGCCCCATCAAGGGTTTAACTTGCTTATGCATCTTTTTTTATTTTATTTTTTGGTGCTAAAAACAATTATATGCCAATAGCCATCCAACTAAGAAAGACATCCCTTCATTTAAGGTGGGTTTGAATCGTGGAAGGGGAGACGGAGGGGGAGGGGGAGGGGGAGAGGGAAGGGAGGGGAAAAATTGAAGTAAATGTATTTCTATTTTTTTTTATTGTAGGAATTAAAGGAAAAAAAATAGATGGTACTTTTTTATCTAGTTAAAACAAACAATAAAAGAAAATATTATCTTTTTTTTTTAACTTGACTATTGTACCTTTGTAAAATAATATTTTTAATATTTCTCATCACGTAATTTTTTTTTATTTTTCTAATTTAAAATATTTTTCTAAAAAATAGATATTTAATATATTTTTCTTATTTTTTACAAATTATTTTCATTATTACTTTATATTAAATAAAATTATAATAGTAATATAAAAAAAAAAGTAAAGTGTCCATCATTAATAAAAAAATAAATTGTCCAATAAAATTGATAAAAAAATTAAATTTTATTATTTTATATTAAATAAAATTAAAATAAAAAAAATTGATGGATAATTTCGTAAATATCAAAGGAGAATAAGGATAAATTTGTCCAAAAATTTTATTTTTTTTCTTAATCCGTCCACTTTGAAATAAAAATAAAATCACAAGAGGGAGGGATTGAAATTATATCTCACTTTTATTTTTTCTCTATATTTCTTTTCCTATCAAATGAATAAAAAGAGTTATTTCATTACATTTTTTTCATCTTTCCTTTTTCCTCTACTTTACACTCCGAATAAAGTGATCCTTAAAGTCAAATTTTAAAAATTATGTGGTTGAAGGGGTTGAGTTTACACACAAAGTCATGTCTAGTGTCTACATTTTGCAGGGTTATGACTAAAAAGTAGTGACCAAATTCAGAGAAATGAAGAATAATGATGAATTAGGATTATGTCACGTCATGTTCCCTATCAAATTGCGACCAATTCTGGTTACCAAATAGCTGAGTTGTACCCAACCAACAATTGAGAAGTCCGCATAAGAACCAACATCACCAAATATAAAAATAAAAAGATTAATACCAAAAAAAAAAAAAAAAAATCCTCTTTGGATGTGAAAAACAACATTTCACCAATCAAATACTAGACTTTGCCTAGTAACCTAATGGATCAATGTATTTGAATTATTGTCAATGGGTAACAAGAACGATAAAAGTTCAGCCTTTATGTGTAAAAAAATACATTTATATTTGAATTTTCTTTTTTTATTTTTTCTTTTTAACAAGAAAGACAAAAGCTCAATCTCAAAATAATGTCATACTCCGAATATCACTTAACAAGTAACATAGACACTCGTAGAAGGCTCATAGGCCTGACTCTAACGAGTGCATCAACATAGTTATTATCCTCTCTAAGAGTAAACTGAATTTTATTAACAAGAGCTTTCCGCATCAAATTTTGGCATTCTCCTATAATATAGTATTGAGGGTTATTTGGTATTACCGGTGAGGAGAGCGTTTCCACCGGCTCCCGCAGGTCCAACCCTAATACAATAGGAAAAAGGTTTAGCCCGGACCAAAAGGCAAAGGCGCTTCCAAACACCAAACATTATCGCCCCATAAGCATCACTACCTACAAACCATATTACTGAATTATCTAACTACATGATATTATTTATTTATTTATTTGGATAAACCAACTAAATGCACATATGTTTTATTGCCTCGACCACAGCCTCGACCACAAAACCATCCGGATATTTGCCACTACTTCAAAGTGCCCTAATGACTGGTTTCTAAGCAGATATCCCCAAAGGACCATATGAATACTATTTTGTCATTTTCTTATATAACTTTTTAAGCCAGTGAATAAATGGACATTTTGGGAGTTATGATGGACTATTCTCATATTTCTTTCTTTATATAATTTTATATATACATTAAGCATTTTTAGACTTTACAGTAATAGTTAATTATTGCACAAACCAGTATAGCCTTCTAATTTCGGCATTTAGAATTTTTTTTTTAAGAGAACAAGTTGAGAGTTTTATTACTCACTAATTTATTTAATAGTTATATGAAAAAAATTATTTTTATTGTAAAACTCTAATTTTATAAAACTCTTATTAAATAATAATTAATTTTTTGAGTTAATCTAAATTGTATTATTTGTATCTAGTTCGATGAATCTAAGAATTTATATTAATAATATTTTATATTCAAACTCGAGAAATAAATGAGACCCTTTAAAATTCCATTGCCTAAATCATTAACATCTATGGATTATCTTCTTTCATTTATTTATTTATTTATTTATTAACGAGGGGAGCCAGGTTAGTATTTAATATATGCAAAGATTTTGAATTATTAAAATAAGTATCAGAATTAAAATTCTTAAACCATTCATATTACAATTTTAAGTGAGCGTGACGACCAAAACCATTATAACTTGCAAATTTAAAAGGAAGAAAAGGGGAATAGTTGTTCCGAAAGTCATCATTTTGGAATCTTGCATCTGCATCCTTCGAGTGGGTAGAAAAACAAATAATAATAATAATAATAATAATAATAATAATAATAATAAAATTGATATCCAAGTGAGAACAAAGGGAAGAGGCTAACACCTCATGATTTGTTTACTTGGGAGAACACCTCACTTGACTTGATTTGTTTGTTTGGACTTATTTTCAAGTCTTCTGTGACCTAAAAAGTCTTTCATCTTTTTCGGTTTCAGACCACTGAGTTGACAACAAGAAAAAATGGTGGGTGCCAGCTAGTATTTATTTTTGTGCCATTCCTTGTGACATCCCATGACATCATCTCCTCTCACACTAAGATATAATTTTTTTTTAAAAAAAAAAGTTTGTTCAAATTATTTTCTTTAATATTTATCATGATTAACATGATTTTATTATTGATACCTTCCCTAAATATTGGGCGGACAAAAGATTAAGTTATTTTAAAGAAAATATATAATACTAATAAAAAATATGACATATCAAACACTTTTTTCATTGTACGGAACGGTATCTGAATTTATATTCTGATTAATTCAATTAGAATATTTTTTGAATCTATTTTAGAGAATAATTCTCTTAATATGATTTTTTTTATTCATAAATTTAAAATTTAAAATTTAATAAAAATCTAATATTTTAATTTATTAAATTGATTATTTGATGGTCACCTCAAAAACTTAGTAACAGGTTACGCATTGCTGTAAAATATTCGTACAAAGACAATAATTAAGATTCAAAATAAGATATTTTATATTGAGAAACCCTTAAAATCGCATCAAAGAGAGAAACAATGATCATTCCCCTTCTCTTTTTCAGCAAAACAAAAATAAATAAGAGTAAAAATTTGCTTAAATTTTAGAATGTCCAAAACAAGGCATGTGGACAAATATTTCCAAGGGAACACGTTTAGCACACAGTTTGTAGCAGAATACTGGCCCACAATGACTAAGACGCCTTATTGTACAGTACACCCACCACAGGCATACCCTACGCACGTGGCTGGGTCCAGGTTACAGATCCATACGGACTCGTCTCCTCAATGTCCATACCATTCAATAAGGACATTCCCCAACATCTCATTCTCTGGACGGATTGGGATTCATGGGTGTTGATTGGAAAGATTCTTTGGGCATTTTCCATTAATGTTAAGAGTCAAAAAAATTGACCCAGTTCTCCATCTGCCAGCCAGAGTAGGTGAAGCAGATTTTTCTATCTCTAGTCCATGTAAGAGAACATACGGTGCGGAGGAGACCCAGAATTCGTCACTGCAGAGACGCGGTAAGAGCGCAATATGAAAAGAGTGGCAACCAAAAAAGGTGCCTAACAAGAACCACCATATTGCATCACTCTACCAAGTTTCAAAATGATCTTCATTGCTTGTTTGAAGGCTCAAAGAAATGCTTTTCATGTCATTAATGACCACTTTGGGTCAGAGTATGCTTCCTAGGAGTAATGATTTTTTTTCCGTACTTTTATAGTTGACAACAAGGAAGCAAAATAAGTCTCGAACTTTTTGAGCTTTTAATAGGGAGAAATTTTTTGACACTCGGGAATCATTTTAGAGAAAACACTTTGTGACGAGGAGTAATTTTTAGCTGCTGTTATGGTTTCATTTCATGGCATTTTTCCGGTGGCAAATGTTGTCATGAAAAGAACATGATGTAGACGAATTCAGAGTTGTAATTTTATCATCACACATTTGTTCTTCCTGCTCAGAACACAGCACCATTTCCAGCAAAAGCAAGGCAAACCTGTGACAAACCATAAGCATATTTGGTGAAGTGCCTACACTACATATAAGTTCAAAACTCTAGAAAATGCATGTTTTCGTTATATTTCTCAAGAGTAACAATTTTAAGGATGTCTGCACTTGGGGGTATTAAACACCCAAAGGGGCAACTTAGAGGAAAGGTTTCTAAGGGTACAAATATGTCGTCTAATGTGCCCTCAAACCTTCTTTGTTCCTTCTTTCAGGTGCAAATTACACCTTCCACAGTACCAGGAATGCCAGGTTGAGCGCAAGAGCCATTGAATGTGGAGCCCTAGGTGGTGCTTAATATCATTAATAGAGTGGTCATTGGTTATTGGCAAACACTAAATTTTTTGCTAGAAATTTTCAAAATGATCTTGATTGCTTATTTAGGGGCTCATGCAAATGGAGTGATGGGATGATAGATACTATAATTAGTCTAACTAAAATTATCGCTTGCGAAGGAAAAATATCTGATCACGAGGTACATACCTTGCTGATATGTTTTATGCTGTCATAAACCCAAAGTTACGGACACGATATAGGAGCTTAGAGGGCTATCCAAGTGAACTTTGGTGCTCACAGTAACTCAAAGTCAAAATTAAGAAAAATTGGTAGCGAACTTTGGTGCTCACAGTGACTCAAAGTCAAAATTAAGAAAAATTGGTAGCGAAATTTTGGTAATTAAACCACTGAGGTTCAACCACTACATCTTTGTCTGATCCTTAAATTGAGATAATTAAGATTGTAATTGATCTGCTACGTATTAATTAATATTCGATGATGATAGTAAAAGATTTGGCTAAGTCACGTATGTTTCTTTAACTACAAAAAAATATGATTTTAGTCATGAACTTTAATCACGGAAAAAATTTGTCGTTATTTACCATCAATTTAACAAACGGAAATTTTAGTGGCTAACCACCTAATTCATTTTTTCGGCTAATTTAGTGACGACTAAATTCATAATCCGCCGCTAAATAGTCATCAATTTCCTTATAAAAAAAATTGCGTAGCCAAAATTAAGTTTGTGGCAAAATTTCCGTCGCAAATTAAAATTGCCCCCAATTTTTGGTCCATAGCTAAATTCGTGGCTAATTAGCCACGAATATGTTCGTAGTTAAATTCGTTGCTAATTTGAAATTCTGTTAAATATAATTTTATATTTTTATTAAATATAAATTTATATTTTATATGTTTATTAAATTAGGTTATTGATTTTTATTAAATATATTTTTGTATTTTTTAAAATATAATTTTATATTTTTGTTAAAGATAATTTTTAAATTTTATTAAATATAATTTTGTGTTTTTATTAAATATAAATAAATTAGTAAATTGTATTTTTAATGGTAAAAGTTAGAAAGAAAGTAATGAAGTAAAAAAAAAAAGTATATCAGATAAGTTAATATGGCATAGTGGTTGAGAACGCTCAAGATATTCTCTTAATCCCAGGTTTGAATATGGATAAATGTATATTTTCTACAAAAATATAAAGCAACAGGAAGTTGGTTCATACACGAGCGGGGGCCGTCGGCCGCCGGCGGTGGGCCGACGACTTTTAAAATTAAAAATATAAAATGAAAAATTTAGCTACCGATTTAGCCACGAATTCATCAATTCGTGACTAAATTTAGTCACGAATTTTTGAATCCGTGGCTAAAGTTAGTCACGAATTTAGCAATTAACGAATTGGTGGGCTAAATTTAGCCAATTTTAGTCACGGTACTTAAATTTAAGCACTAATTCAAAAATTATGGACTAAATTTTTCCCGGCGGCTACCATTAATTATGGATATGAGTTTGTGGCTAAATCCGTCGCTAAACAATTTAATCACGAATTTTTCTAATATTTTTGTGGCTAAATTCGTCGTTAATTCGGTAATTTTTTATAGTGTTTGTATCCAAGTTATAATTTACACTTTTGCCACACAAAAAAAATACCGGAAACGAAAGACATAAATTTTGAAGAATTGAAATGTTATATTTATCATTACACCCCATTTCCAATTTTGTCTTTTTCCTATATAAGCACAATTCTTCTTCTTCTTCTTCTTTTCTTTTACCAACCTTTTTATTATGAAATGGACTAGAAAATGCTTTTTAGTCTAGTCCACCCATTAATCACTAACTAACAAAGAGCTAATGATCTTAGCTTATTTACAACCACCGGCACCAAAACCAACTTGACCACCAGCAACATCATAAACGACCTGAAATGTTTTCTGCTGAGTATTTCCAAAGATAGCGACATCACCGTCATTGCTATTTGGGGCGAAGGCGAGGCAAACTTGTGACAAACCATTAGCATAGAGTATCCCTGATGCATCTATGTCTACATTAGTGTTACCACTAAAGTAGAAATTTATTTTTGGAATGGAAACAGAGGTAGCTTGACTAAAGTCATAGCAAGTATCTAGTAGTGACAGTGCTGGTGCTGTCGGGTAGCTCGACATTTGCTGTCGAAAGGCGGTACGAAGGGCCGAGTACGCCGTAGGAGGCAAGCGAGTGATGACCGTGCCAGAGTCTATTATAGTTCCCGCATTAGAAAATATTGATGATGGTATGGACAATTTTTGGCCTCCAACACTAATGCCGGTTATGCCTATAAAATAAAATGAAGGGCCTTGCGAGTTTATGGAGGAGGGAGTGTATTGCACGGAATCCGAGGTGCCTTCGCGGCCGAAGGCTAAGTATCCTGCGGAGGCTGAGGAGGAGGGGAGGCAGTAGGAGAAAAACTTGCCATACTTTTGAGATGTTTGTGAGACGATGGACATTGGATCTCGGCCCAGGCCCATGAGTCCAGCAACTTGTCCGAAAAGCCCGCGGTTGTTTTGTCCACAACCAAAGAGTAAGTTGTCATATGCATCAGTTGATGTTAGGGTTATCCTCTCCCTGCCGAAGAATCCAACGGAGTAAGATTGGTCACCGTATTGGATGCCGTAGACGCACGTTGATGACGAGCAGCTGGGGGTGTTGCCCGTGGCCGATGTGAGTTGGGAGCATTGGGCGGAGGTACAAGAGACGTTGGAATACGATGTGGACGATGAGGGATTGAATATGGGCTCTTGCTGCTTGTAACAGGACTTTACACAAGGCTGACACTGAATCCAAGTTAGGTCACTACCTGTGTCAAAGATCACGGTTTGATCTCTCTTCGGAGTTCCAAAGCCCACAGTCACGACGTAGTTACCGGACCCAAGAGATCTCCCGGACTTTCCTGGAATGGTAGCGCTTGAAGCCCGCAAAGGGTCACCTCCGGTGGACAGCCTAGAGTGAATTGTGTCAACCCGCGACTGATCCTGGGCTAGGACCTGGGCCACTGTTGGTGCAGTGGACTTGCCATGGCTCGAAAAGCACGGCCCATGGCTGTGAACCACTTGCATATGCTTGCCATTTGGGACACCTGAAAACAAATAAGCCGAAACACATTCTTGAAAGTGCCTTACACAAAATTCATATTCAACTTGGGTAAGAGAGGATGACCTAAGTTTGGAATTATATATTTGGTTTTTAGTGCGTACCAGATTAAAATAAACTTGCCCATCTCTTTCATCCCTCACCCTGGATTTTGAGAATCACCCTAAGTTCAAATTTTTAACCTATATAAATCACGAGGTCGTCATGCCCATGAAGTTAATCTAGTTTACTTACAAATTGTGATTTCTTTTTAAATATATCAAAACAAGATAAATCATAGCATTACATCAATTTTAGTCGCATGTGCACTTTCATAAGTGATAGTAAATTTTAAGTGGAAATTTTTAGTCTTTAAACCAAATGCTTTTGTTATTACAATCATGAATTAAACCATATATGATCTCAATTTTTTATAACTACTTTTATTACAAAATAAATATATATGTATATATATATATTATTTTTCCTTGAAAAAAACAAATCGATGAGATGTACAATCACGGGACTGCATGCACGCGATATGCTTGTATATTTGCGTGAGAGAGCACTCCAACATCTAAAGCCACATCATTGGAGTTTGGCAACATATGGAAAAGTTGGTCTGTTGTGCCTAATTGTTGGCTGTTACACACACACACACACACACGTATGTATGTTAGTTGTTGTATCTTATCTTCCAGTGTGAATGTTGTCCAATTGGTTACCATTTCTCTGGCAAGTTATTGGACCATCTTTTTTTTCCGGTGGGTGCCCAAAAATATTTCCAAAGATCAAATGATTGAGGCCATCTCACCAATCAGCTGCGGTCTTGCCTCACTGATCGGTAACTTGGAAAACTTTAAACACAGAATAAAAGCAATAATGAAGAAAAGTTGGTGCAAAGAACGAATGGCTGTGGCAGAAATATTTTTAAAAATAAGAAAAATAAAATGAAAATAAAGTTTAAAAGATTAAAATGTCATTTGCATATTTTTCCCCGCCAACCATCCTTTGTCTGTAGTTTGTATTGCCGAAAACAGGAACGACAAAGCGCAGAGAAGGAGAATCCAAAAGGACATGTTGTTGAAGAACAATAAGTAAATAAATCGAGATCGATAATTGAATTAAAATCAACAGAACTTTTAATTCATTTAGAGTTAATACAATGAAACCAGCAAAATATGAATATCTGAAGTTATAATTTTAAGAAGAGATAATAATTTTTACAATATATATATATATATATTATATTTTAAAATTATATATTGTTTTCTCAAATTTTGAGGCGCGGTTGCTCCTGTCCTCCATCCCTTCGCCCTGGTAGACAAGTTCAAGTGAGAGTTGAAATAAAATCTTTTTCTTTTGTTTTGAGATAACCCCAAATTCTTCTCATGTTTAGGAAATGTGACAATGATAAATTATGAGCTGTGATACAAATTATTGTGTATGTTCTATGCATTAAGAACAGAACTATTTTGGCATAACAAAAAAGAGGACAAAATTATGTATACAAGCGCGCAGTCATTTGTGACAAACATTGTGTGTGTGTGTGTGTGAGAGAGAGAGAGAGAGAGATTGAGAGAGAGGTATTGCAGTAACCTTTAGTCTGGGAGTTGCAAGCTTTTGGCGGCAGAAGAGAACTTGTTTGGATGATGTGAGTACGATGAAGAAGAGTGGTTTCAGCAGTCTCTCTTCCTTCAAAGGCATAGCACAACTTCAAAGAGCAAAGAAGAAAACCGCAAAGAGAAAACCCAAATAAGATAGAGGAACAAGAAGTAGACATTTTCTATATCTCAATAACCACTTCACTTCACCCCCTCTATTAATGAGTGAGTGAGCCTTCCACACTTATATAAGCTGTTGTGCACTCGATACCTTTTCAAGTCTTACACGTCAACCCATTTTTACATCAACACAATGCTTGCTTCCCCTCAAACATCAGCCTCCAAGGGCTAATAGTATGAAGTTGATTGGATCTATAAAATAATTTCTTGTCAAATATCCATAGTATTTATTCTTGTGAAAAAATAATAGAATACTATTTTAACATATTAATAATGAAATTAATCGATCCAATATAGGAATCAAAAACTTTAAAATCCTATAAGTATTAATTTTGAAATGTTATGATTTATGGAATAAACGAAATGCAATGATCCGTGGGACTAATCCATTTAAAATAACCAATGACCTGTGAGTCTAGTAATAGGACATTAGATTTTTTTAATCAAGATTTCGAGTTTGTATCTTTAGGAATAGAAAAATAAACGCTAGAATAATCAATTTTTAAATTGGATTCTATAACTGTTTGAATTGAATTAGTCGAATTTTTAGATATCGATAGTCAAATAAAAAAAAAATTGAGACACTCGTAATAAGAATTGGACACCATTAGTTGCGCCCTAATTTTTGAGAATGGGCCCTATAATATGTCATGAAATTATACAACCAATAGCTAGCACCAGGTCCACATATTGTTAACAAATACACGATTTCTTTGACTCTTCCCAATTCAATGAAATATTTTCTATCTTTGCAACAATACACATGTTATGCATCATAATGCAAGCTTTATAGTATTATATTTGTCACTTGTGAACATTATAATATGAAAAATTGTATCATTTTTTGGAACTTATTAGTACATGACAGCATACAACTTGGCATGCTTTGGACAAATAGATACACTAGTGTATAGATGGCAACATTATATTATATATTTAAAAAAGCTTTTATTATGAAGAGGAAGGGAATGGGTCTTTATATTTGACTCTTACACGCCTAATTATTTTCATATGATACAATTTAGGTGTTGGGTGTACTGTTTGTACTACTTGTAATTTGGAAAAAAAAAAAAAAAAAAAAAAAAACAGATTAGGTACTCATTTTATCATATTATATTTCTTGGTTGCCCCCCCCCCCCCGGGGGAAAATGATTGAAAGCAATCTTTCCCTTCATTTTTGTCCTTGTCCAATCTAAATGCAATGCATGCACATGAGGGGTAAGTTTGAAGTTTGAATAATTTTCTAATTTTTAAATAGATGATATGAAGTGATAAGCTTAACTATAGTTGGGTTCTCTAATGTAAATTTTGATATATATATATTAAATATCTCTAATTGTTCATAAGAACTTATAAGATTATGTAACAAAGATGAATATATATATTAAATATCTCATCACATCTACTCCAAATTTCGATCACATAGAAAGGAAGTAGGGATCAATTATCCAATCTAAATTCTTTTATTAAGTTTTTACCAACAACTTATAATTGATATAATTCGTTAGTATTTTAATTTTTAATTAAAATTAAAGGTAAAGATGGGAAGAAAACATTGTTTTTTCTTGGACTATTTTTTTTTTTGTTACAGTTTTTTCATGGACTATAAAGAACACAATGCCCCATCAAGGGTTTAACTTGCTAATGCAATTCTCCTTTTTTTTTTTTTTTTTTTTTTTTTTTTGGGTGCAAAAACCAGTTATATGCCAATAGCCGTCCAACTAAGCAATACATCCTCTCCAAGGAAGATTTAAAGTTCAGATTTTAAAAATTATGTGGAAGAAGGGGTTGAGTTTACACACAAATTCATGTCTAGTGTCTACATTTTGCAGGGTTATGACTAAAAAGGAGTGTGATCATATTCAGAGAAATGAAGCGTAAGGATGAATTAGGATTGTCATGTCATGTCATGTTCCCTATAAAATAGCGACCAATTCTGGTTACCAAATAGCTTAGTTGTACCCAACCAATAATTGAGAAATCCGCGTAAGAACCACCAACCATCACCAAATATAAAAATAAAAAGATTAATACAAAAAAAAAAAAAAAAACCTATCTGAAAGCGAAAAACAACATTTCATCAATCAAATACTAAAAAAAGGAATTGATGAAGCGAGTAAATGATTCCATTAACCTTTTGTTCCTCGGAATTCATACAAGATTTGATATCTGTTGCAACAAAGTACCTTAATTAGGTTCTTGTTTCATATGTAACATGTGTAACCAATTCTCTATAAAAAGAGGAAAAAAATAAAAATCTATAAAAATAATTACAAAGATGAGAAGTGAAAGAGAAAGATTAGAACAAGGGAGGAAGAAACTCGTCCTTACCAAACAAAGGAAGAGGTCTCGCCTAGGTTAAATATTCAGTCAAACCATAATTAAGATGATCAAAATTGAAATACGTAGTTTAATTCGATTATGCAATTCTTATAATCATAAACTATCAAAAACCGACAATTCAGTTTGACCGAACTAGTCGATTAATTCAGTTTGATCATTCAGCTGATCGAATTATTAAAATCTTTAAAGGAAACTTTAACACCGTCTCATATTTATATTTATTTAAGTATAATTTGTATTACTAACATCAACGTGTGACTATAAATTATAAAAATTCAAAATTTACTGATAATTTTAATTCAATTTGAAAACTTGAAAATATAAATTTCAAATAAACTAATAAAATATAAAATTTTTAAAATAAGTTTATTACTCTTCTAACAGTTGATGAAACAAAAAATGTAACTAATAATACAAATAAAATAGAAAGTTAAAAATTTAAGTTAAAAGGCCTTCGGCCTTCAAAAGACGTAAGATTTTCATCATTTCCGGTTACTTTGAGCCTATTTTCATGAAAATTTTCTCTTTTAGGACTGTTTTAATTATAATATTGTATTAATATTTACATAAATAAAAATTATTTGAAAAGTATATATATTTAAATAATTCAATTATTCGATTTAACTTGGGTAAAATTGTTAAAACCAATAATCATTCAAATGAATAAAATTAAATTTTGATTTTTTTTTTTTTTTGGTTTTAATCGAATACTGCGATCTCCCATATCCCTCCTTTGATCGTTGATATTCTCAAAGCACTTTCTTATACGCTAGTAATTTATCTTGCACAAACAAAATCCCAACAAAAGTTAATAAAATAAAAAATATCAACGGTCCGTGAACGACCAAAAAAACAAAAGATGAAGCAAAGGAATTGTTTTTTTCCCTTCATTGTTATCTAGAAAGGAGGAAAAGGGGAATCTACACTTACAAAGATGAGTAGGAGAAAGAGAAAGATTAGAACGAGGGTGGAAGAAACACATCCTTACCACACAAAGGAAGAGGTGTCATCTATGTCCCTCCTTCTTTGATCTTTGTTATTCTCAAAACACGTCCTTATATGTTTGTAATTTCTTTTGTACAAAATAAAATTCCAACAAAAATTAATAAAATAAAAAGTATCAACAAAAAAAAAAGGCAAAAGAAGAAGGAAAGGAATTTTTTTTTCCCTTTCTTGTTTGCTAGAAAAGAGAAAAATTGAAAATCTATACTTACAAAGATGAGAAAAGAAAGAGAAAAGGATAGAACGACAGTGGAAGAAACTCATGCTTACCAAACAAAGGAAGAGATCTCATCTCCCAGGCCCCTCCTTTGATCTTTGATATTTTCAAAACACTTTCTTATTTGTTTGTAAAAATAAAATTCCAACTAAAATTAGTAAAATAAAAAATATTGATAGTCCGTGAACAACCAAAAGAAACAAAATATGAAGGAAAGAAAGTGTCCCCCCCCCCCTTTTTCTTTGTTAGCCAGAAAAGAGAAAAAGGAAATCTATAATTACAAAGATGAGAAGAGAAAGATAAAGATTAGAACAAGGGTGGAAAAAACTCATCCTTATCGAACAATGGAAGAACAGTTGGTTTAGTGGGAATGAGAAAAATGTTAGATCACTTGATCAAGATTCGGATTCGAATCTTAAAAATAAAAAGAATTACATTAGGAGAGATCCCTTATAGAGGCTCTAACTATAACTTAATCAGGATATAATTTTGGTTACTAATCGATCAAGTACCAAAAAAAAAAAAAAAAAACTAGAACTAAAACTAAAACAAAACAAAGAAGTCTCGTCTCCAAGGTCCCTCTGATCTTTGATATTTTTTAAAACACTTTCTTTTCTACACTATGCCTGCATTTAAAATTTTTATTTTAAAAAAAAAAAAATCTTACAAATCACTAACACTTTAACATAATAAAACAACTTAATGAAATCTGATTTTGAATCAAAACTTCGAGTCTCTCCAATTTTCCTTGCACAAGGATCAAAATAATGCCTATCTACGGCATATCAATAATTACCATTAAAAGTTTTAAAAATGTCACGAAAGATCATTAAATTTTTTAATTTCTATTTATTCATTAAAAATTGTAAGTTTTGACTCGTATCGTATACTTATTATATTTCATCAAACCCTAAATTAAATATCTGATTTCACCTAATTGATCAATTTATTAGCATTATCTAACTACATGATTTTTTTTTTGATAAGCCAACTAATTGCACATATGTTTTATTGCCTCACCACATAATCTTCTGGACATTTGCCACTACTTCTAGTATCTTAAGACAGTTCAAGTGATAGAGTCTTCTCATTTTCATCCTCCATTCCCTAATTTGATCTTACTTGGTTACATCTTCTTATATTATTAAAAAAAGAAAAAAGAAAAAAAAAAGATCGGCTTCTAAGCAATAGACAACCCCAAAGGACCATATGAATACTATTTTGTCATTTTCTTATATATAACTCTCTTGGGTTGGAGATTTCAAATTATTGCCCTGGAAATAAGATAAGGGCGCGGCAGAGCACCATTCAAATATATATATATATATATCCAGAAAGCCAGAGAATAAATGGACATTTTGGGAGTTGTCATGAAATATTCACATATTTTATTTAATTTTTTAGAAATATTAAACATTTTTAGACTTTACGATAATAATTAATTATAAATATTAAAAGAAAAAATGATGATATTAGTTGAGTTATACATCAATGAATGACACCGAGTGCATTTGGAGAAATTTTTCTAAAGAGAACAAATTGAGAGTTTTATTACCGATTGATTTATTTAATAGTTGTACGGAGAAAATTATATTTATTATATGGTCTTAATTTATAAAACTCTTATTAAACAATATTTACATTTTTGAATTAATCCAAATTATATTATTTGTATATGGTTTAATGAATCTAAAGAATTTATATCACTCTAATACCTGAGATTCAGACCCGAGAAATAAATGAGACCCTTTTAAAATTCCATTGCCAAAAGCATTAACATCTATTTACTTTGTAACGAGGGGAATGAGATTGGAAACCTAAGTGTTTAAATATGTGCAAAGATTTTTGAATTATCTGAATTAAAATTCTTGAACAATTCATATTTAGGATTTTAAGTGAGTGTAACGACCAAGACCATTCTAATGCACAAATTTAAACGAAAGGAAAGGGGAATAGTGGTTCAGAAAGCAATCATTTTGGAATCTTATATCTGCATCCTTCTGGTGGGTAGAGAAGGAGGGAGGGAGGGAGGGAGGGAGGGAGAGAGAGAGAGAGAGAGATTGAAATCTTAGTGTGAACGAAGGGAAGAGGTTAACACCAAATGATTTGTTTACTTAGGAGAACACCTCACTTGATTTATTTGTTTGGACCTATTTTCAAGTCTTTTATGACCTAAAAAGACTTTCATCTTTTTCAGTTTCAGACCATTACGTTGACAACAAGAAAAAAAGGGTGGGTGCCATCCAACTAGTATTTATTTTTGTGCCATTCCTCGTGACATCCCATGACATCATCTCCTCTCACACTAAAATATAATTTTAAAAAATTAATTAAATGATTTATATGTTATTTATCATAATCAATATAATTTTGATATTGATACCTTGATAAATGTTGGGCGAACAAAAGATTAGGTTATTTTATTAAAAAAAATATGTGATAATCACTAGAAATATGACATATCAAACACTTGTGGTAACAAAAATAATATTATCAATGTACTGTAAATTTAATGACAAAGTATTAGACTTTCTTATCTTTGAAATGAAAAAAAAAAAAAATTGCTAAAAGCGTCGGCCCCTAAATTGAACAATACCTCTACTCAAATTGAATTAGTTAAATTTTCAAATAATACTGATAATTAAGTACAAATAATAATAATAATAATAATACCCATTGTTGCAAAATATTCATACAAAAGTAAATAGAAGTAAAAATTCGCATAAATTTTAGAACGTCCAAAATAAGGCATGTGGACAAACATTTCCAAGGGAACTCGTTTAGCACCGTGTTTGTAGCGGAATCCGCGCTTCTGGCCCACAATGACTGAGACGCCTCATTGTACAGTATATCCACCACAGGTATGTACTACGCACGTAGCTGGTTCCAGGTCGAAGATCCATATGGACTTTGCGTCCTTCTCAATGTCCTTTTATCATTGAATAAGGACATTCCCTCACGAATCATCGTCGGGACGAATTGCATTTCACGGGTTTTGATTGGAAAGACTCTTTGGACATTTTCCTTGAGTCAAAAAAATTGACCTAGTTCTCCATCTGCCAGCCAGAGTGGTAAAGCAGATTTTTCTTTCCTAGTCCAAAGAAAGCAAAAGGTGTGGACGAGACCCATAATTCGTTACTGCAGATACACGACAAAAGTGCCATGTGAAAAGAATGGCAACCAAAAAAGGTGCCTAACTAGCACCACCAAAATGCATCACTCGACCAAGTTTCAAAATGATCTTCATTGCTTGTTTGAAGGCTCAACAGAAATGCTTTTCATGTCATTGATGACCACTTTGGTTCAGAGAATGCTTCCTAGGAGTAATGACTTTTTTTTAAAAACTTTTATAGTTGACAACGAGGAAGCAAAGTAAGTCTCTGATTTTTTGAGCTTCTAATAGGGAGAAAATTTTTGACACCTGGGAATCATTTTAGGGAAAACACTTTGTGACGAGGAGTAATTTTTAGCTGCTGTTATGGTTTCATTTCATGGCATTTTCCATGTGGCAAATGTTGTCTTGAAAAGAACATGATGTAGACGAATTCAGAGTTGTAATTTTATCATCACACCTTTGTTCTTCCGGCTCAGAACACAGCTCCATTACGTTATATTTCTCAGGAGTAACAATTTTAAGGATGTTTGCACTTGGGGGCATCAAACACCCAAAGGGGCAACTTAGAGGAAAGGTTTCTAAGGGTAATAAATATGTCGTCCAATGTGCCCTCTAACTTTCCTTTTTCCTTCTTTACACCTTCCACAGTACCAGTAAAGCCAGATCGAGCGCAATAGCCATTGAATGTGGAGCCCTAGTTGGTGCGATTAGCTCTCAAGAGCATTAGTAGAGTGAAAGTTATTGGCAAACTCTAAATTTGTTGCTAGAAATTTTCAAAATGATCTTGATTGCTTAAATAGTGATGGGATGATAGATACTACAATTAGTGTAACTAAAATTATCGCTTGCGAGGAAGATGTGCATACCTTGCTGATATGTTTTGTGCAGTCACAAATCCACAGTTACGGACATGAAATAGGAGCTTGGAGGGCTATCCAAATGACCTTTGGTGCTCACAGCAGATACATATCTGTACCATAAGAAACAATAAAAATTCAATTTGATAAAAGATATAACAAGATTAACTCAAAATTAAGAAAAATAGTGAAATTTTGGTAATTAAACCGCTAAAGTTCAACCACTACATCTTGTTCGGATCCCTAAATTGAGATAAATAAGTTTGTAATTGAGTTCCAATTGAAGTTGCACTTTATGTGGGTTGCTCATCAGACAACTAGAAGCATCTAGGATGATGCAAGTTTGTAGCTTATAATTAAGTTCAACCACATCTTTTTAGTATTTCCAGATTAGCAGCAGGCTTTTCATCATAAAATCAATCCATCCTTAGAGAAGTATGCTTCAATCAGGGAAAGCAACCAAACTAAGAAAAGATATAAGTACCTCTCCATGTCAAACCTAGATACATTTCATTTCTCTATGATAAGATACAAGTACAATTATATGCTAGTAAATATAATGGACAAGAAAATGGAGGTCAGCATGATAAAGAATAGTAGCAGCTGGATTTCATGAGAGATGGAAGCCAGGAAATATATTGTGGTTGATGTGACCACAAATACATTTAAACAAACTATATGCTACAATCTGAACAAGGTTCTAGTCTAGAGTATGCCAGATCCATTTGATAAATCTACAATTGTAAAAGTTATTTCTGCAGGTAAATGTGACATAGGCACATATTGGACTATATCAGAAGCAAGTGCAACTTCTCCGGGATGATGGAAGCCACTTGAGTTTAACAACGAAAAACCTTCACGAAGCAGGGCCAGCATTGAAGGTACTTGCACCTAACAACTAAAACCATCCTCACCAGACATTTATGGTGTAAAAAATAGGCCACAATGGGGAGAAATATTATGTCCTTGTGACTGGTATCATTGTCTTCACTTCTGAAGAAGCATCTCACAAGTTTAGCCTCTTTTAATTTCAAATGCTATGATCTTAAAGACCCTTGGCCACAATGGTTTTCAAAGAAGCAAAATTCCCCAAAGTTCAAAATGGTAAAAAAAACTTCTTCACTCCATTCAATTCAGAGCAAGACTTCCATAGATGAGAATCTGAATCTGATAATGCAGCACAATCAACAAGGGTAAAACCTTGCATTTTAGTGAGACTAGATATAGCTTGTGAAATGTGTGCTGATATAGGGAAGTGTTTCTTTTAAAGAAAAAAATGAACACGGTCAACACACATTACCACAGAAATATACTTATTAACCATAAATAAATGAAAGATGACCCGTGAAAGTCACGGCAAGACCCCATTGTTCTTTTTCAGTCCTATTAAGACATAATGTTGCAATCATGCCGTTTACAATCAATATATCAAGCAGAGAAAAATGACTTCTGAGTCATGAAAAGATCATCCAGATTCCTCAGTTGTGTACAGGTGTCTAACCTGGTTTTTGAACTCCATCAATTTGCACAGTATTTGTCCTCTAGTAGCACCACTTTTACTTAAGGGGCATCAGGAGTTAATGCAGTTCCATTTCATCGGCCACGTCAGAAGTATGATATTTACCATAAAGCTGCACCACTCCTGAAAGATTGCTAGAAACAAGATATCAAGTTTGGGCATAACCCCCATAATATTCACTTCAAAGCAGATTCTGTTTGACCAAAGACCTACAGGGGCCCATAATATTTCATGTGAACATTAGACTTGGACAACAAGCAGACGAAAGCCAGTGTCAAAAAGGCAACGTTGATGAAGATCATGTGCACAGGAATTCATAATATCCATCAAAATGGTCTAAACCAGGCATTAGGCTTTCACCATCTCCCAACCTCTTGATTTCCTCCATCAATCCTTCCAGTACCAGGTATATCTCTTCACAATGGGGATGGGAATGATCTTCAGCATTAAAAGCATGGACCTCATTTTGGAGCTCTATCCAACTCCAACCAGGGACCTTTTTCACTGCCCTCTCTCTCATCAGTTTTGTCACACTAGCTCTATCATCCCACCTCCTAAGGTGTGCGTATATACTCGAAAGGAGTACATAGGTACAGTGCTCCTGAGGATCTACCTCAAGCAAATGACTCGCAACTTGAGTAGCCATTTCAATGTCGCCACAAGCTCGGCATGCGCCCAGTAAAGTTTTCCACACCATTGCATCGGGTTCATATGGCATTGATTCAACCAAGGCCTTTGCCTCATCTAGACGCCCAGCCCGCCCAAACATGTCAACTGCGCAAGCGTAATGCTCCATCCGCAAAGGTATTCCATGGACAGATTCCATGGATTTCAAAATATTGTTACCTTCATCTACCATACCAATGTGACTGCAGGCAAAAAGAACAGCAACAAAGGTCACATGATCCAGCTTCACCCGTTTCTTTCTCATCTCATGGAACAGCTCAAGTGCTATTGTACCTTTTCCATGTTGTGCATACCCAAAAATGATAGAATTCCAAGTGATTGATGTGTCCTGAGTTGTTGCTTCAAAAGACTTTCTGGCATCATCTAAGATCCCACACCTTGAATACATGAAAATCAAAGAACTAGCAACAAATTCATTCAACTCAAAGCCTACTTTAACAACTGAGGCATGAACTTGCTGACCTAATTGGAGGATAGCCAAATCTGAGCAAGATTTCAGGACAGCTGAGAAGGCAAACTGATCAATCTCTAGTTGCATGGACCGCATACGCAGGAAAAAATTCAGGGCATCTTCACTCATGCCCATATGTGAGAATCCAGTCAAAACGGAATTCCATGAAACATGATCTTTGGATTCCATGGAATCAAAGATAGATAATGCATCTTCCATGGATTTGTTATTTGATTTTAGATACATCGCCATTAGTGAATTAGAGATTGGGATAGATTGTTCTAGACCCCTTTTGATAACCAAGCCATGAAGAGATTTTCCATGATTTAAAAGTGCATCTTCAGAGCAACCGCTTATTATGCTAGTGTAAGTGTAGATATCAGGTTGGGACCCAAGCCTTTGCATCTCAAGGAACAGCTCAACCGCAAGGCCTCCTTTATCATGTTCTAGGTAAGCTGCCAGCATCGAATTCCACGTCACCAAATCTCTTGTCCCAAAAGCACTATCAAAAACCTTTTGTGCATCCTCCAAGGATCCACATGATGAATAAGATGTAATCAAAGCATTGCATACAATATTATTGCATTGCAACCCATGTTTAACAATTTTCCCATGAATCTGTATTGCCAATTTGTACATTTCAGGCTTATTTACCAATGTGAGAAGCGGAGCAAATGTGCCATCATCAACACTTAAACCATCATGTTCCATTGCATCCAATACTCCAAAAGCAGTCTTAAAATTACCCGACTGTGCACACCCTGAGATCAGTGCATTCCATGATACCTTATTAGGTTCCGGTATGAACCCAAAAACCACACGGGCATCCTCAACTCTTCTACATTTCGCATACATATCCAAAAGTGCACTGCCTGAATATACATTCCCTGCAAAACCCGTTTTGAGAATTAAAGAATGAACTTGTTGCCCAACCTTAATTTCCTCAAAACAAGCAACACCCTTCAAAATGCTACCAAACGTATACCCATCACCATAAAGACCAGCCCTTTTCATGTCCTTTAGAATTTTGAAAGCATTTTGGAAATTCCCATGATTTATGTACCCAGAAATGATGGTGTTCCAAGAACAAGTGTCTCTGTTGGGAATTTCGTCGAATAGTCTTTGGACAAGAGATGATTCCCCGAATTTCGCATACTCATTCAGGATAATGTTTGCTGTGTATGCGTCTGAGAGAGTGCCTAGTTTGATTGCTAGAGAATGGTGGAGTGAGAGTGACAGCTTGGAGAGAGCATTTGCTGAGCTCTCTATTGTTGGAAGCAATGACTTCATTCATCTGTAACGATACAAACTGCTCTCACCGACGGCGAAAATCCGAGTCTTTCAGGAGGGGCGTGGAATTTTAATGGGTTCAACTATATGGGCCGGGACCTATCAGATGGCCCAGTAGGTCCAGCCTGATGTTTGATTGGGTTGTGGATAAGGTCTTACATCTCGTCTGAGGTTCTATTCCAGGCCTCTTTAAGAGGTCTGGTTTTGGAATTTAAGCCATAAAATTAGTCGTTAGTATTACACTTTGTTAATTATAAATCTTAGATTTAAACTATAAGAATAGAAAAATAAAATTTAAAAGAGTTAACATTTTAATGAACCTCATATTGTTTAGATCAAATTAGTTGATAAAGTCCAAATACCGAATAATAATAAAAAAAACTGCTTACCAAAACAAAATATCCACGTAAGGGTAACACTTAAAGTCTTGTAGAGTTAGAAAAAATATCGCAACATTTCAATAAATTTACATCAACAGATAGTCGATCTAGTGGATAAAATATTAAGTCTCTAAATCAAATCTCGTGTTTGAATTACAAATAGAAAAAACTATATTAGGAGAGCTGTTTCATAAATAGGGCTCCTACATACGTTTGAATCGGATTAATCGAAATATAACTCTAAATACCAGTGGTGGGAACCAAAAGAAAATATTTCAATAAATTTGCAACACTCAACTAGTCTAAAATAAGTAATTATAATTCAAAATATTTTATAAGAAAACGTATTTACATTTCAAAGGAAAAAAGGGGCACCATCACTATAAATGGACCATTCCTACTAATACATAGGACGAATAATAACGCTGATTGTCCATGTTATTTTAATTTCATTAAAAAAAATTCAATAACTTATATTAAATGTGATATGGTACAATTTCATTAATTAAAATATAATGAAAACATAGTAAAGTGCAAACTTGAAGAAAGGTAACAAATTAACATTTATTCAACCATACAAAATTAAACACCTAAACTTCACAAAACAAACCATTTTACAAATTTGTGACAATCCTTTTCATAAACCAAACAACCTATTATTTCACACCTTTCAACTATAATAGTGAAATGAGCAAACAAACACTTGTACAATTAACAATTGTAAGAAGAACAATCTTTGCAGTAGTAAGAGCAATCTTTAGACAAAGATATAATCTCTTCCTCTTCTTTCATCATTCACTAGTTTGTGAACAAACTCTTCGAATCTCTCCTTCATCGATCTTCACTCCAACACTAGCCAGCTTCAAGAAAGACTGCTTCCATCTATCAAAGAAACAAACTCGATCATTAGCCAAGTTCTCAACCAGACCTCTTGTTCTTCCATCAGTCACTGGCAATGAGTCTGATTGAAAAAGTCCTTTGTGGGCTAATAGATTTCGGTAGTATTGATTGTCGAATAATGAAGATGTTGCAAGGTCATTGCTGACTGTTATGGATGAGCTTGCACCTGCAGGCCACTTCTTTGTGAGCACAGTTGCATAGTCCTTGTCAAGTGAGGTATCTACGGGTCTTATGTTTCCCTTTTGGTCTTCTTGAAATCGATCTCTGAATGCGTTTGATGGGATATGGCACAAGAGCCAAACCAAAAAAAAGAATTCTCAAGAAGCCTACGAAGGACGCTTATAGACCCGTACCTGACGATCGTCATGATAATCTACCGAATGGTTTTAGCCGCCCAAATCAATCTGTCAAACAATAGGTGTCAGTTGCCCCGTTAACCGATCGTGACTCACCGAGCAGAGGTAGTCATCCTGATCGGGTAAGCAAATGTCAGCCCTCCAACCGGACGAATCTCAAAGGCTCCTTATTGATCAAGTTACCGAATGATACGCAACACACTGAGTGATTCTAAAGGAAAGTCAGAATTTCTTTAACTTCAGTCTCTCATTTCATAACGGCAAATCTCAAATCTTTCAAATAAGGAAAACACTCCTCCCGAAAATGGTAGTTCTACCGATAAATGAGGATCGTAATCAACTCATAATATTAACCTCCGAGATTCCCGGATCAATTCAATAAGGAAAATATGATTGAAGTCCCCCAACGGCGCACGTCTCTCAAAGGTATAAGTTATCCAAAAAACACTCAGAACGAGGTATGCTCTCTAAGTCTAACATTCTGGATATACTGATCACAGGGAGAATCCTTCCATCAATTCTCAGTCTGTTTCTTTCAATCGAAAACCACTTTTTACTGACTTGAACGTCGGAGCCTCCCTCCCGAAGCACCCTCCGGCAGTTTTTGCAAGTATATCCACCCATTGACGACTATTGTTCGGGTCAAGAAGGAGCCGGTATCTGTGGAACCATAACTCGCCTCCATCAGATTGGCGTCGTCCGTAGGAAGCAGACGAGAGTAATTTCTATTGTTATTTTAAAAATCATGCCTCCGAAAACTAGAGCGTCCTCAAAAGTCGCCCCTCTTGCCAAAGGCGCACTGCCATACTTTCTGAAGCTGCTCCTCTTGCGGCACCTGATCATGCCACTCGCGATCAAGCGGCTCCCATGGCACCGCCTCATCGAGGACATGCCTTACAACCTGTAATCCCTGTCCAACCCATTGCCGACCCTATCCCAGAGCGAGTCAATCACCCCCAGATAGAGAGACTGAAGTCCAAACTTCAGGATGTGAGTAGACAATTGGAGGACCTTAGCCGCGCTCTCAGGCCCGAAATCCAATCCTCTGTTGGGGGATCTAGACGTCATCAGCTACGACCGTCACCCCCATGTGGTGAAGCATCTGAAAACTCCAGACCAGTCCCTGACGATCTTCGAAAGCAGGTCAAGCAACTGGAAGCAGGGGAACTAAAACGGGCCAACCCTCAGGGAGACCAAATCCCCTCTTACTCTCACACTTCACCATTTGACCCCAAAATCTTCTCAGAGCCTATGCCTCGCAACGTGCTCCTGCCCCTCATGGAGAAATACAATGGGACAACAAACCCCGAGATCGTGTGGACCATTTCATAACTATAATGATCTCCAGGGATATGCCCGATGCAGCCATGTGCAAATACTTTCCTACTACTCTTTCAACAAACGCACTTACTTGGTTCAATTCTCTCACATCGTTGAGTATAAAGACCATCTCTTAATTACGCGAACAGTTCGAATCACACTTTGTGATAAGCAGAGAGGTCAAAAGGAAGTCCACTGCCTTATTATCACTGCACCAAGATAAAGAGGAATTCCTAAGGGATTTCCTAGAAAGGTTCAAGAAGGAGATGATGAGGGTCCCTTCTTTAAATCATTTAATCGCACTGGTCGCGCTATTCACAGGCCTACGACCCTCCGATATGAAGGTATCTATCATGAAAAAACCCCCTGCTACCATCCAAAAATTTTACGCTCAAGCTGAGAAATATATTGCTGCCGAGGATGCCGAAGCGTCCGATCATAGAAGAGATCGTTCCACCCGTAAAGAACGGAACCAGTCACCCCGGAGGTCTCTGCCCATGAGGAACCGAACAAACCTCCTCCTCCAAGAAGGTACAACAACTACACCCCGTTTAGTGAAACCCCTGGCCGAGTCTTAACCCTCATCAGAGACAAGCCATACGTTCGATGGCCCCCATGATCAACTGAGGATGACTCCAACAAAGACAGAACAAAATACCGTCACTTTCATCGTGACTACGGTCATACGACATTTGATTGTAAGAAATTAAAAGACGAATTGGAATTCCCAATACAAGACGGGAGGCTACGGGAGTTCGTCGTCGGGAGGGAAAGAGGTCCCCCCGCTGATTACTGGCGTGAACTGCCACGACGCGACCAAGAGGAGGAAAACCAAGCTGCTCGACCTCCGACAGACAGAAGGGATAGGGTGATTCTCCAGGTTCGCAACAAATCGACAGAAAATGAGGCCAGACACCTGATCACACTAATTTTCTATTACCCGAAGGCAATTCTCCCCGCACCACAAGAAATCCTAGCAGCGAGCGCCAATGAACGAGAAGGCGAAAAGAGGCTCATCATCGATTTTACCGACGAAGATCTAATCGGATTCGACCCAAATCGGCACGATCCCCTTGCGATAACCGCCAAGATTGGAAAATTTGAGGTCCGAATGATCTTTGTCGATCAAAGAGCCAGCTATAATCTCATATATCAGGATACTTTTTGACGAATGGGGTTCACTTATGCCGATCTCCAGCCCCACGCAGGCCCAGTTAAGGGGCTCTCAGGCGAATGGATATACCTTGAAGATATCATTTCACTCCCGATCACCCTCGGAGCACTTTCCAATCATGCGACAGCTCCTATCGTATTTAATGTGGCGGATCTACCTTTGCTTTACAATGTCATCTTGGGTAGACCGAGTCTGAACGTCTAGGAGGCTTTACCCAGCACTAAACATATAAAGATCAAATTTAGAACGTCATTGGGGATTGGGACTATATCATGTGAGCATGAGCCTTCTACTTCCGCTCCCAAGTAGCCATCAGGTTCTATTGCTAGTGTTCGTCTAAACTGCAAGGGTGTTTTTAAGTTCTTGACGACGTTTATTTTTATAACCCCACGACCTGATCTTATCGTTTGGAGCACCTCAGTCGCTCAGTATCTATCGTTCGTACGCGTCGTCAATAGGGGATGTAACTCTCCGGAAGGGTGGACGCGGCCCAACTATTTAAAAGTTTTCTATCATTCAGAGGGTTTCACTTGCCTAGTATCTATCGTTCGTACGCGTCGTCAATAGGGAATGTAATTCCCCAGACGGGTGGATGCGACCCAACTATTTAAAAGTTTCCTATCGTTCAGAGGGTCTCAGTCTCCCAGTATCTATCGTTCGTATACGTCGTCAATAGGGGATATAACTTCCCGGACGGATGGACGCGGCCCGACTATTTAAAAGTTTCATATCATTCGGAGGGATTCAGTCACCCAGTATCTATTGTTCGTACGTGTCATCAATAGGAAATATAACTCCCTGGACGAATGGACACGGTCCAACTATTTACAAGTTTTCTATCGTTCGGAGGGTCTCAGTCGCCCAATATCTATCATTCGTATACGTCGTCAATAGGGGATGTGACTCCCCAGACGGGCGGACACGGCCCAACTATTTAAAAATTTCCTATCGTTCGGAGGGTCTCAGTCGTCCAGTGTCTATCGTTCGTACGCGTCGTCAATAGGGGATGTGACTCCCCAAATGGGTGGACGCGGCCCAACTATTTAAAAGTTTCATATCGTTCGGAGGGTCTCAGTCGCCCAGTATGGCCTAACTATTTGAAAATTTCCTACGGTTCGGAAGGTCTCAGTCGCTAAATCCCTACTGATCGTATGCTTTGCTAACAAAAGGTGCAACCCTTTGAACCGACAAGCACGGGCCCCCTGTCTAAAGGTTTCTTGCTGGACGGAAAACCTAAACCCCCTCAATTCTACTAAAACAACGCAATAAAAAGATAAGAAGATAACTTCTATCGACAAAATATGAGAATTTCTCATTAAATAAACAAAGGTCATTCAGTATAAAATCTCAAGTAGAAACTATGTAAATAGGTTTCGAATATTGGCCTCTTCTTCGATTGGGGGCAGGGCATCGCTTAGACCTATATTACGGACTATCTCTTTGGCGCATTTTAATCTTTCGGTTAGTTTACGTTTGGAATCTTTGTAGACAGTAGTTTCCCACGCATGGGACTCTTCGAACTCAGCTATTCTACGTTCCGTCATTCGAAGAGACTCCTCACAAAATTGAGCCAACTTCTTATGCACCATGGTCTCTGATTTTAACCTTTCGCACCACCCTTGGCACTGGACCAATTCCGACTGAATGACTCCTAACTCCTCTTCTTTCTGACTAAGTAGGGCACCGGAAGCGCTTTCAGTTGCCTAGACCTCTCCTTCCCAAATGGAGACTGATTCCCGCGGACGGATTAACTCAGAGAGTTGTCCCTCTAAGTGGCTTATTACCTGCCTCCCCTGTTGTTCTTGAAATCAAGCAAGGGTCATGGTCTGTGAAGAAAACTGAGTTAACAAATGATAAGAAAGGAAGAAAAACTCGAAAGACGCGAAGAGAATATTACCATTAAACCTAGGGACTCAAGAGCTCGATTGACCTGTTCATAAGAAATCTTATGAAAATCAAGCTCACAGCGATGGAAGTCAAATTATCCGGCAATATGCTCTGCTTCTGCTAGATCTATGTAACTATACTGCATATCCCCAGCACAAATGGCAATGGTTCCGCGCTCTTTTGAGATTTTCTTAACATCGAAAGACCGAATAGGGATAGAGGATGGAGGGGTTACTCCCCTAAAAACCTTGTGTTTCCCCTTGCGCATGGGCCAAACAGGGACAGTGGAAGAAAGCCCTACCATTTTGTCTCCAGTAGCTCGAGAAACGTCTGTTCTCACTCTGGCATCGGTTGGAGTATCATCTCCAATTTCTCTTGACTCATCTGCGTTATCTGATAGATTGCCTTCATCCGGAACAAATACCTCCATCGATGCAACTGTTACCAGGTTCAAACGGTTGGATGAAATTACCAATACAGACGAGGGGGAGGAAATCACCCTCATCTTCACCAAAGTAGACGATGACTTGCGAAGAGCCTCAGTCGCCTCTGATGAAGACCTAAGTATGGCCTTAGACGCCCCGGTATTCTCCAGAAATTCAAAAAGTCAACTAGTGACACTCTCTAACACACTGTTATCAAGGAAATTCAAAGAGTTAACTAGCTCAACTCCCACTCTCTCCAATAGAAGGGGTCGATCGATTTTTCTCTTTTTCCTGAGTAACAAACCAGTTAGGGATAACATCTGATCGTCCAGTAAAGACTCAACCCATATGCTCCGACCGGTGGACTGGCAATAGCCGCTAATAGACCGAACAAAACGATCATGTTTTGAAATAGTCGGGGGCCTCAGCCCCACAGAAGGCACCTCGTCAGCCTTGGGAAGTTAGGATATGCGATCCCTATCCAAGAATTCAATGAAAAAGAACTTCTGCATCCAGTGCTTGTCGATGGACTCTTTGTAGAAAAACCTCCAATGGGACTCGGGCCGGGTCTGTAACTTGTACCATCCCTTTGTTGGACCGCTACTCCCACACCTCATCATAATGAAAATGGAAGACAAAATGTCAAAATCGAAACGAAGATGACAAAAGCCTAATAGGGAAGCTGCCGCAACCACCAGTCGCCAAACACTAGGCGATCAGGAGAGTAGGAATACGTTCCATCGATGCAGAACCTCAGAGAAAGGACCCATGTAGGGGACTCTCAAGTCATACCTAACCGATTGAAAATAAATCGGCACACAACCTTCAGGCGTTATATTAGCCCTATCAACCTCTGTGGCGAACACCAAAGAGTAATCGTCTCCCAAAAGCATGTCAGTTTGCGCTTCCTGGAGTTCTTACATAGACATAATGCTCGCAATGTCACTGATGTCTGAAAAAGACTGAGAAGCAGACATTTTCACCACCAGCAACCACTTTTTAATAGGAAGAGTAAAAGGGCGGAAAAGATTTTTATGCGAGGAAAACTATAATAGGGGAGAATTCTTACAAGACGTATAAGGGACAATTCGCAAAAACCAAAATGACAGCGGTCGTATTAAAGAATTCCGAACCCCCATTTCAAATCATTACTCCTGGTGCCTCTTTCCAAGAAGGCCACGGATCGGGATCGGGGACAAATGAAGGGACATGGCCCAAGGCCCAAACCAAAAGAAAGAATTCTCCTGAAGTCCACGAAGGATGCTTACAAACCAATACCTGACGATCATCATGATAATCTACTGAAAGGTTTTAGCCGTCCAGGTCGATCTGTCAAACAATAGGGGCTCAGTTACCCCGTTAACCGATCGTGACTCACAGAACAGAGGTAGTCGCCCCGATCGGGCAAGCAAATGTCAGCCCTCCATTCGGACGTGTCTCAAAGGCCCCTTATCGATCAAGTGACCGAATGATACGCAACACTCTGAGCGATTTTAAATGAAAGTCAGGATTTCCTTAACTTCAGTCTCTCATTTCATAACGACAAATCCCGGATCTTTCAAGTGAGGAAAGCACCCCTCCCAAAAATGATAGTTCTACCGATAAATGAGGATCATAATCAACTTTTAATATTAATTTCTGAGATTTTTGGATCAGTTTGATTAGGAAGGTAGGGTTGAAGTCCCCCAACGGCACACGTTTCTCAGAGGTATAAGTTATCCCAAAAACTCTCAAAACGAGGTACGCTCTCTAAGTTTAACACTTTGGGCACACTGATCACAGGGAAAAGCATTTCCTCAATTCTCAGTCTGTTTCTTTCAATCGAAAATCGCTCTTTACTGACTTGAGCGTCAGAGCCTCCCCGTCAGAGCACCGTTCGGCAGTTTTTACAGTTATATCCATCCATTAACAACTATTGTTCGGGTGAAGAAGGAGCCGATATCTACGAAACCATAACTCACCTCCATCGGCACTAAAATGAGCTGATCCTATAGTGTGTGCTGCTACAAAACCCGAAGTCAATAAGCCCCACATCAATAATATATAGAAGGAAGAATATATTATACACTTACACACATGCCATGATTGTAACAATTCCACATAACACAAAATAAAATGGTGAGTGTCACTCGGGTCAGTTCAAGTAGTAGAGTCTTTCCACTTCCATTCTCTCTTTTCTGATTCAATTCTATTTAATTATATCTTTTTATAGTAAAAAAAATAAAAAAAAAAATGGTGAGTTGCTTTTATTCTTTCGCGATTTATAATAGTAACAATTTTATTAGGTCATATGGACCAAGAGTTTTGGAACAAAAGGTCACAAGAAATACTCAAAACCCTAGCATGTTATTAAGATGGAGTTTGAATCTCACCACCCCCCCCCCCCAAGAAAAGAATTATGGGCCACACAAAAGTAGGGATGACAGAACTTGATAGGGATCTCATTGCTCTTAACAGGCTAAGCTGACAAGAGTTCTTCAGTAAATTAAATTTATTCAGCGCTTCAAAAGATTTCCCCAAAACACCATAAACTTAAAATTTCTAATTTTAATTGATTTTTTTATTAACCTCATAATGGGTATACTACAAGAAGCAATTTTAAAAAAGGCATACCAAAAGTCTGAACATTTGAAAGAACGTTGTTTTACACACCAGAGAGTGTGACAAAGTCATCTACAGAAAGGCCTTTAGGGGAAAAATGTTCCATCATTTGCTCCATGGTAAAACTTGTGCCCACCATGTTTGGTCTCACATTTGAAGTGGCAGAAACTGTACCATCTCTCCTTCCGGTTGGAATTTGTACTGCTGGTCCGCCCAGCCTGCCGTATCAACACAACCATTAAAGACTTTTGAGTTATTAGAAAAGAAAAATGAAAGTATATGGTTAAAAAAAAGAAAAAAAAAACCTATAAAAATTTGAACTTACAAATTCAACAGCATCTCTAGCAGCCAAAGCAAAGAATATCACCACAAGAAACGATCCCGGGGGCAGAAAATTTCAAGTACTCTTTTCGCTGATTCTATTACTGAAAATCCTCCAAGTGATATGGTTGCTGATCATTCCTCTGTGTGCCACTTCCTTCTAATAGAACAGATGCATCACACCCCAAGATTTCATCATAAAGGAAACCTTTCTTTTTTCCACTTTTTCTTTGGGGGAAAAAGAAAAGGATTTAAAAAAAAAAAAAAAAGGCTTTGATAACATTTCAATAGGACTACAAATTTGAATGCTAAATGAGTCAAATTCAAATTTCCCAATTAGCTCTTATAGCCCTACCCCCAATAAAGGCTATTAAAGAGCAATAAATGAATCCAATTGCCTTTACTTTTTGAGACGTAGAACTTCTTTGGCTCGTCACACTGAAAAATCTTCTTTTCGTGAAGTAATTTTATATAGTAGTAACTTAAAAGAAAGGGAAATGGTAGGACTGACCTCAACCATGCAGTCATGGAAGAGCAAGCGAAAAAGCTTTCCGGGGAGTGTTGGGTCATCAGAGGAAGCTGATCTCACAGTGTTTCTAACCATGAATTCAGCTGCTGGGCAAGTTACTGCAAAGAAATTGACAGATAAGTCAGAGGTTGAAAGAAGAGGAGCAGTAGAAAAAATGAAAAGAAGGCGAATGTAATGAATTTGAAGTTTAATTCTTGTTTCCATGACACTTGTTTTTACTAGAAAGAGAGAGATTGTGTGGCCCTCGAGTACTTCTTATGATGAGCAAACAAGGAGAAAGAAAAGGAGCGGAGGCTTGCATTCTATGTATAATAAAAGCAGCATTAAATTGGTTTGGGTAGTGTCAAAGTTTAGCCAAATAGGTTTTGGTCATGCTTCTTTTTTTTTTTTTTAGGGGGGGGGGGGGTTTCTTATAGAGATTGTGTTATTCTCCACAAACTCTAAAAATAAATAAATAAATAAATAAGTTTTAAAGATATCCATCCAAATGAGTTTCATATCTAGACGTTGAATGAAAAAAATAATGAATATCTATATATTACTTTTCTTGTCTCAAAAAGGAAATATATAAGAAAAACTGCTCTTATTTTTTTTTTTAAATTATAACAATAACAACAATTTAAATCTTAATCTTAATAATTGAAATCGATTTTTTAGAGACAAATATGAAAATATCTTTAAAAAAATATAATAATGATAATAATAAAAAAGCAAATAAATAAAAAATAAAGATAAAAATAAAAATAAAAACAAAAAAGAAAATGAGAAATTGTTGATTTAATTTATACGGATTCTCCTACGCTATTCTATCCTATCCAAAATTATCTTCTCGTCTAAACCTTTAACTACTATATATTTACGGATCATCTACATTTAAATTTTTAACGGTTTATTTTTATATTTTACTACATTTCCTATATCTAAGTTCTCGATTCTCCTAAGCAGTGCGTCTTTGTGTCTTCTTTGCACATGCTCAAACCATCTCAGACGAGATTCTCATATTTTATCTACAATTAAACTAATTCTCAACTTATTACGAATTTCTTCATTTCTAATTCTATCTCTTCTAATTTTACCACACATCCACCTAAACATTTTCATTTTTGTTATAACGATTTTCTGTTTTTGTTATTGTTTAATAACTCAACACTCCGTACCATATAATAATGCAAGTCTTACTATAGTTTTATAAAATTTTTCCTTCAAATGCAGCGGCATCGTGCAATTGCAAAAAATTTTGGATGCGTTTCTCTATTTTATCCAACCTACTTGAATTATATGATTTTGCATCTCCATTGATTAATTTGTTTCTCAAACATTTTCTCACATTAAAATTCATTTTTTTTCTAAATTATTTACACTATAAATAGGGCAATTAAAATGCATCATTTAAGAAATCAGGAGTTTATAGGTCCAGATATTTTTATTATTTGACATAATAGATTAGGTTATCTTGTTTCTATAATGGTGTGAAAATTAATTGAAAATTCGCACGCACATCTATTGAGAAATCACAAAATAGTGAATTCATATAAACTTTCATATGCTACTTGTTTTTAAGAAAAATTGATTATTAAGCCATCATAGTCAAAGTGAACATTAAATCTCTTACATTTTTTAAAATGATTCGTGGCAATATATGCTGACCAATTGATCCACCTTATGGACAATTTAGATATTTTATGATTTTGATCGATCCATCGACCGAATGGTCTCATGATTATTTATTACCAACTTGTAATCTAACATTTACGAGATCACTTGCTCAAATAATTAAATTACTAACACAATTTTTAGATTATAAAATCAAAAAAAAAAAAAAGTCTGTGCTGCCCATTCATGACTTTTGATGCTTATTGCATGTCCATTGGAATTATTGTTGAACATCTAGCAGCATATATTCATATACAAAATGGTCTAGTCGAATCGTTTATTATACGACTACAGTTAATTGCAAGACCATTGTTGATGAAAACGAAACTTCCCTAATTGGGGACATGAAATTATGTGCACAACAGTATTTGTGCAGATGAAACCAACTAATTATCATAAATACTCTCCTTTACGGTTAACTTTTGACCATGATCTAAATATTTCTCATTTGAGAATAATTGGGAGCATGGTATATGTACCAATAGTGCTAAATCATCGTAGTAAAATGGGACCCTCAAAGAAGATTGAGAATTGTTGGTAATTCGATATCTTCAACCATTAATAGAGATATATTTAAGTTGCTTGTCATTTTCATAAAAAAGTGTGTCTTACATGAGGGAAAGAAAATGAGCAAGTGAAAAAGGAAATTACATGGGCAACACTGTCACTAAATTATTTTGATCCACACAGAAACGTGAGTACTCTAAAAGTTCAAAAGATAATTCAATTTCAAAAAATAGCAAATCAAATAAATGATATATTTATCGATTTGATTTAAAAAGAGTGACTAAATCACATATACCAACTGTGAATACTTCGATTTGAATAGATGTTTCAATGGACAAAATGTTAGTGTTATAGCTAGCGAATCTAAAGCATGCATGAAGGGTGGCCAAACTAAGCTGACCTCTTAGTTGTAAAGATAAAAATCCCAGAAAGGGAAGAGAATTGAGTAATCAAAATGATCAAAGTGATAATATTGAGAAATCAGATGCTGATCAAAAGGACTTAGAAATAATTAAAGAAAATATTCAAGATCTAGAAAAATGTAAAAACTCTGAAAGTTCAATTAATTTTGTTGCTACAAGGCAAATGTAAAATCGTTTAGAAATAATTGTTGATAATGCTTTTGCTTATATTGTAGTACTTGATATTATGGAAGAAAATGAAGATTTTGAACCAAAATCAGTTGAAGAATGTGGCGATGCAATTCAATCAAAATTGAACTCACTAGCAAAATATAAGATTTTTTGATCTATGGTCTGAACACTGGAAGATGTTAAACCAGTTGACCATAAATGGATATTTGTGTGAAAAAAAGAAATGATATATAAAGCACGACTTTTAGTACATGGATTTTTATAAAAGTCATGTGTTGATTATAACTTGGTGGTGCATGAAAAACTTGATATATGTATGATAGACTGGTCATTGCTTATTTATATGAATCACTTGACACTGATATCTATATGAAAATTCTTAAAAGATTTAAGATGCCTCAAGAATGCAATGAGAAAATTAATTCATTAAATTGTAAAAATCATTTTTAAAACAACATAGATATATGTGGTATAATCGTCTTAATGAACAAATATTGAAAGGAGGATTTAAAAATGATCCAATATGTCCATGTGTTTTTTTAAAAAAGTCTGAATCAGGCTGTGTTAAGATAGCTATATATGTTGATAATATTAATTTTATTAGAACTTGCGAAGAACTCTCCAAGTCAATAAATTATTTAAAAGAAAAAATTTAAAATTAAAGATTTTAAAAAAACAAAATTTTGTCTTGAATTACAAATTTAATATTAAAAAAAATATATTCATTCCTCAATCGATATATATTTAAAAAAAAAAGTTCTAAAAAGAATTTACATCGATAAGGCACACCCACTAGGTACTCTAATGGTCATCCAATCACTTGATATTAATAAAGATCCTTTTGGACCATAGGAGGATGATGAAAAAATTGTTGGTTGAGAAGCACCATATCTGAGTATAATTGGTGCATTGATTCATTTTGCAAATAATATATGACTTGATATAGCATTTTCGTAAATTTGTTAACAAAATTTAGTTTGTCCCCAACTTGATGATAATGGAATTGTATTAAACATGTTTTCCGGTATCTTCCGGGGACAATTGATCTTGGAATATATTATCCCGATATAGAGAATCCAAATTTAATTGGACATTTAGATGTCAATTATTTATATGATTTACACAAAACATATTATCAAATAGGCTATTTATTTATATATGATAATACTGTTATATCATGACGTTTTACAAAATAGTTTATAGTTGATACTTTTTTAAAATCATGCTGAAATAATAGTTATTCATAAGATAAATCAAAATATCCGTAATTCATTGTATCCAAGAAAATTGTGGTTTACCTTCCGGAAAAAGAATTCCAACCACATTGTTTGAAGATGATGTAGTTTGCATAAATCAATTGAAAGGAGGATATATCGAAAAAGATGAAATGAAACACATATCACCCAAATTTTTTTTACTCATGCTCTTCAAAGGCAAGGTAATGTTGATATGCAACAAACTCGATCAAATGATAATTTGATAAATTTATTCACTAACGTATTACTGACTCCAACTTTTGAAAAATTGGTGAATAAAATTGGAATGCGTCATTTCAAAGATTTAAATAAATTATTACAATATAGTGTACTATTTTTCTTTCACTAGATTATTTTTTTCTCATAAGATTTTTTAATAAGACATGGTCTTCATGTTATGGACATCCAAGGGGTGTTATGTAATTATTGTGCATGCCTATTTACATTAAACAAAAAATTTGTAACCACTATGTAATTACTTTTCATCAATTGCAACTCATAATGGTTGATTATGTGAGATTGGAGATAGTGAATAAATATACTAGAGGTAATGAATTAAATTATTAAATGGTCATGATAGAAGAATCATTTGCTTTTCCTATTCTCAATAGGAATCATTATCAATTAAGGGTACGTATGTAATGGGATGAGATGGAGGCATGACATAAAAATTTTTCTACTCTGTATTCTCAATTCTCTTGTTTGTTTCTTTTAAATTAATTGTTGTTTTATTTTTTATTATTCTCAAATTTGTAATAAATTATAAATACTGATCTAAATACTTGTAAGATAGAAAAGTCAAAAGAAAAAAAAAATGATTCATAATAAATGAATTTTACATAAAATAGTCGAAAGGAAAAAAGAAAATGATTCATTGTAAACGAATTTTACCTAAAGTATTATATATATAAATATATATATATATATATTATGTTTGATTTGTGTCAATATCAATGTTTATAAATCTAAACATAATAATTCTTTCACAATTTTAAATTTTAATTAAAATAAATTATATACAAAAACTTATTCAAAATTTTTAAAATTTTAATAAATAATATTATCGTTCAACATTTTATATAGTTAAAATAACAAAATAACCTAAAAATTTAGGATAAAACTATATATGTTGCCCCAAAATTTACCAATTTTTCATATGAAGAAAAAATATTATTCCTATTAATTGTAACTATTTTTTTAATTTATTTATATAATTAGTAAGTATGATAAAATAATAAAATCATCTAAATAATATATGATAATATTTGAAAATTAATTTTAAATTAAGCTCAATATTTCGCGGCTATAAAAACTCCAGAGAGGCAAGGCTGAGGAAAAATAGAGCAGCAATTTTTGTCCCTGTTCGTACTCGGAAGAAAAAACAAATTGGCTAGTGCCAACCACACCATTGATTTTTCAGAACCAAATTTACAAGCAATCTAGACTTCCTTCAAATTTTTTGTGGTCGGGAGTAATGCACCAACTTACCAAGCAACGCCAACCTAACCCCCACCCCCTCTCTCTCTACTTTTCTATACCTTTCTTCCTTTGGCACCCTCATTGTCATTTCGAACTCGAAACGTATCTCCCCCCTCCCTCCTTAGGAAATATGGCATTGATGAACCCATTTATGTCTACTAGGCCATCACTCACAAAAACACTAGGAATCACACAACCAATCCCAACAGCAAAAACAACCACCACTGTTATTTCTCTCTCCAAACCCTTCAAAATTTCTCACAAATCAACAAAAAGAAAAACCCAGAGGGCAAATGCGATTGCAGAAATAGGAAGTGGGGTGTGGCCAATTGATGCAAAAGAGGATGACAGAGTGCTATTAGATCCAGGAAGTGAAGCTGAGGGGAGAGGAGAGAGAGAGATTGTGAAATATGATTGGACGGAAGAATGGTACCCCCTTTATCTCACTAAAAATTTACCCGATGATGCCCCTCTTGGCCTCACAGTCTTTGATAAGCCAATTGTCTTATATAAGGATGGTGATGGTGTACTCAGGTGCCATGAAGATAGATGCCCTCATAGGTAAATTTTTGATTTTGTTGAATTCAATATTTAGTTTTTTTCTCCTCTTAATGCTTGTTTGTTTCTTGTAATTCAGTATCTTTGTTTGTGTTGACTTTAGTTTGTTTGAACTTGGTCATACATAAGGTCTAATTAGTATTGTAGTGTTACAGTTCAGTGGATGTGGGTTGATCCAGCTAAGATACGGGGTACAGATGATGAATACAACTAAGATTGCTATTATCTTATAGTTCAACCATTCATTTCCCTGAAAATACTCATTTCCATTATTCTTCCCATCCATTGCGGCTCTTTTTATGTGATATCTTGGTAGCACTGCGCATCTTAGACCCATTTGCAAATGAGTTTCAAGTATCTTAACTTGTTAAACAAGTTGAGTAACCTTTTAAATAGCCTTGAAGAATTTACAAGCTCAAGTGGAGGCACAGACCTTTCGCAAGCACCTCAACTCATTAGCAGCCCTCAAAGCCTATTTGGAAGTAGTAACGGAAGTCAAGGAAATAATTTGATTAGGGCCTCCCTTGTTTTCTGCTGAAGGGTAGTGTTTACATAGACTGGTTTAGTTGCTGAGCTTATAGGTTGGTTAGAAGATTCATAGCTAAATGTACGCATGGGAATACCTACAGGACTTTGTTGTTGCCCAAGGGAAATCTAGTTCCACTGGTAAATGCACAGCAAACATAATTTCTCTCTCTGTATGAAGTATAATACTTATCTGATTTACCAAATATCATTAGTGATTACCAACCCATAATTTTGAGTGAGATATTGAAGTGTTGCACACAAGCTTGGCGTTTTTTAGTTTTGTCTTAACAATATTTTATGCTAGGTTAGCAAAACTTTCTGAAGGTCAATTAGTTGATGGAAGACTGGAATGTCTGTACCATGGATGGCAATTTGAAGGTGAAGGCAAATGCATTAAAATACCTCAGGTTTATCCAAATCCTCCATATTGCATCTTGTCTCACAACTTCTTCAATAAGAACTGCTAAATTTTAATGTGGAAAACCATATACTCTGCAGCTTCCAGCTGATGCCAAAATTCCTAGATCAGCTTGTGTCAAAACTTACGAGGTGAGGGATTCTCAAGGTGTTGTATGGGTGTGGATGTCCCAGAAAACACCACCAAATCCAGATAAACTCCCATGGTTTGAAAACTTCGCTAGACCTGGATTTACAGATGTCTCCACCACCCATGAGCTTCCTTATGATCACTCCATTCTTCTTGAGAATCTTATGGATCCTGCCCATGTCCCAATCTCTCATGATCGAACTGATTGGACAGCAAAGAGGGAGGATGCACAGCCACTTCTCTTCGAGGTAACTGAAAGAACTGATCGAGGATTTGCAGGGTGGTGGGGTAGAGAAAAAGATCAATCTATGCCTAACTTTCTACGCTTTGAAGCACCGTGCGTTCTTCAGAACAACCGAGAAATTGTTGACAAGGATGGGGAGATAAATTACTTTTCAGGCCTCTTTCTTTGTAGACCATGTGGTCAAGGGAAGTCAATGCTCATTGTGAGGTTTGGAACCACAAAGAGAGCTCCATTTGCCAAGTTTTTCCCAGAATGGTACTTCCACCAAAATGCAGGTAAGGTTTTTGAGCAAGATATGGGGTTCCTATCATCCCAAAATGAGGTACTAATGAAGGAGAAAGTACCAACCAAACAGTTGTATATCAATCTAAGGTCATCAGACACATGGGTTGCAGAATACAGGAAGTGGATGGACAAAGTAGGGCATGGAATGCCTTACCATTTTGGTCACAGTACCATTTCCCTGCCTCAACAACCTGCCGTGGTAGAACATGCACCAGCAGGCCTTGTCGCGAGTACTTCAGCTTCCTTACCAGCCAAGGGTGGGATCGGATCAATGCACTCCCCAAACTATGCAAACCGATATTTTCGCCATGTTATCCATTGCAAAGAATGCAGTAGTGTTGTCAAAGCTTTTGAGACATGGAAAACTCGCCTTTCGATTCTAGCACTTGCACTGACTGCCTTGGCCATTCTAGCATCTCAAAAGCAGTGGAAGGCGTTTTTCCTGCTTTCAACCTCCTTATGTTTGGCAGGAGTATATGCTTGCTCCACTGCTATTGCCTTGAACACAACAAACTTCATAAGAACGCACAGGAGATTGTAGAGACATAATGGACTGGTTAATGTATCTGCAACTGCATGGTTTCTTCTGTACTCTGAGCAATTGCAATATATATAAATGCAAAGATTTTTAAGTAATAAATAGAATATAAGAGAACCAGTTATTAAAGCCAAAGCCAGCATTCTGTTCTTAAAAGACTTGGCACCTGTTAAAACTGATGTTAGGGCAAAAGCGAAACACTACCCTCATGGCCCTCAAAGAATATTGAAATCTTAGCAACTGCACACTAAGGTAAATTTGGTGTGCAAAGCACTGTACAAGTTTTGGTTGAATCAAAATCCCTCTTCTACAAAAGTAGCTCCAAGTTGCAAGTGTGCAATACTGTGGAGAAACATAATTGAGAGAGATGAATTTCTTGATTGAATCATATAGGTTACAATACGTAATTATATACAAAATATTGCCGCCAAAGAAATAGAAACAAAATCCCTACAAAAAAAAGTAACTACACAAATTTGTATATACAGCTAACCAAAAATCTTAGAAATAAGGAAATTACATAAAATCACACAATCGCATGACTTTTCTAATAAAACCACATAATTTGACACTCTCCCTCAAACTGGTGAATGGATATCTTCCATTCTGAGCTTGCTAACAATGTATTGAAACAAAGTGCTTGACATCCCCTTTGTAAATACATATGAATTGATCTTTTGTTTAAATAAATGGTGTACATATTAGGTTACTATCAAGCTTCTCCTTCACAAAATGTCTGTCAGCTTTTATATGCTTTGTTCGATTGTGTTGTACGGGATTATGAGCAATGCTGATGACAGATTTGTTGTCATAATACAATCTCATTGGTCCTTCCTATTTTATATTCAGATCATCAAGAATTATCTTCAGCCACGTCCACATATTCACAATATTGTTGACCTAAATTCATACTCTACACTTGATCTTGCCACCACATTTTGTTTCTTACTCCTTCATGTTACAAGATTCCTTCCTAAGAGGGTAAAATAACCTGAAGTTGACCTCCTCATGTGGGGTTGTCATTCAAGTATTGCAAGATTTTATAAGTTGCTTTAAGATGCACTTCTTTAGGATTGTGCACAAATCTAGTAATAACACTCACTACAAATGCAATATCTAGTCTCGTATGTGTCAAATATCTCAACCTCTCAACAAGCCTCTAGTAAGAGTCTCTATCGACCATAGGATGTCATGCTCTAACTCTCCTATTGAGTATGTAACAACCGCCACTCCGTATCCCAAGATACCGCAAAGCATTTCGAACATTTCAAAACAATTCTAAACCATTTATAGGTCATCTTGGCCATCTAGACAATTTCCAAACATTTAGATGGCCAATTTCCAAACATTTAAATAAATCCACATGTTCAAAACTTCACAATACAATCCAAATGTCCCATCAAAAGCAATACATTATTATTATTTTTTTTTGTAAAAGAAATTTTTAAGCAAAATCAAACAAAATTTCATATTATCCAGATAAGGATTTTACAAATACTTGCCTACAGAAGATCAAGTAAGTATTAGTCAAATCCAAATATATAGAGATGTACAAAAACTTTCCTTCCATGGTTCATATAACATAGATCTCAAAGATAATCTCGCGACTATTACCTATCAGGATTCAACAAAAATAACTTCTTCGACCGGTACTAGATGACAACTATGTCTCCGATCTAAGTTTCCTCTGAAAAATTTAGAAAGAGATGAATGAGTATTAAAAATACTCAATGAATAGAGTGTAATGGTATGTTGAATATGAATGAAGGGTGAGCGTGATAGTATCAAACATATATATCCAAATATATTTTAATGCAATAATAAAAATCATTTGTATAAAATGATTTATATCAATTCCACCATGACTCAGGTATTGCAATTCAATAAACACATCTAATTTTCTTTTCAATAATTTTGGGGTTTGTCAAAACCACTTTTCTACCAATGGTCGTCGGTAGGATCCACTGAGAGATTTCTAAAATTTTTCATAAAACACCCATTTTTCCTTAGCGTTGGCCCAAAGTTTTTGTGAAATGCCACCATGTCATCACGACCGGCTTAAGTAGCTATCCATCCTATTTTAATCAATTCAACCTTAACCACACCACCCCGATGACCTAGTCCTTAGAAGATTTAGACTATAATCTTTTCCCAACACTAAGTTACAAGAAATTTATTTCAACATACAAATTCGTACCCATGTACAAGAAAGAACATTTCCACAATTCAAAATCAAAATTTTATTATAATATAATACAATTATTCAATAATTAAGCATGGATTTAGCAACATTCATTTTAGGGCATACCACAATCACAAAACATTTCAAATACATTCCAAATCTATTTTAAAATTTTAATTTATAAATCATAATTGAAATCGTTTTTCATTCACATTCAATATAGCCACCCACTCACCTCTTAATAGAGTATTCACTCCCAATTCCATAATTAAATCCAATGAAATCTCTCCTTAGATTCCAATCATTTATCCTAAGATAATAACCATAATTTTATTATTAAATTATATCAATTTCTAGGGTTTATGAAAATTTCCCAACTTAGCACAAACATTAATTTCTCCATGCCAAGAATGTATGTTCTAATTCTACCATTTTTATGTTATTTACATCTATATAAAATTTTTATTCACAATTCTCCCCAATTTCTATCAATCACAAACCCAAACTCTACAACCCTAATTTAAATTCCTCAAATCATAACAATAAATTTCAACCCACCGATGAAGAAATTAAACCCAAGTTTAAGAGTAAAGAATTATCTCAATTTTGGGGTTGAATTGAGTTTTAAGCGTAGGATTGCAAAAACCATAGTTTTTCTCCCAATTCGAGCAAACCGTAGATTTTTCCTCCAAATCTTTCTTCTCACAAGTTTGGTTGAGGTTTTGGAAATTTAATGGAGTGATTTTCATGAAAGGATAATTAATTTTTTTTTTAAAAGAAAAATCAAGATAGGTGTGAGGGAGAGAAATGTAGAGAGAATGGGAGAGATGAGAGTTGGGAGAGAAGAGAATGAGAATTGAAGGCTTATTTAAGCCTTATTATAATGGGGGTGTAATTCCCATCTTGCCCCTCTTGATCAAGAGTTGAATTGGGGTTGGTTGTCCTTTTTGATCATTTTGTATCTCAAATAATTGAAGTTTGAATGGGCAAGATGACTCGCAAAAAGGGCTAGGCAACCTGTCTGTACAAATTCTTCATGGGCAAAGCAACTTGGTTATGGACAAGGCAACCCAAATTCAAAATTTTGGAGTCTTGAGTCGACCCAAGGATTGGACAAAACGACCCAGTAATGCAACGCCTCAAAATTCTATTCCTGCAGGCTACTCAGGTCAACCCACCAACTTATGCAAGGCGACCCAACATATTTAAGGCTCAGAATTTCCTTTTCTGCACATCACGAGGCGTCTCACCTAACTATAAAAGGCGATCCATTCTTCACATTTCATGACATTCATCGACCCAACAAAATCAAGACTTTGTATTCCCATCCTGCAGTCCTCTAAGACACCTTATCAATGACACAAGGCGACCTGTGCCCTCATAATTTACTCACAAGGCTCTCACCAAAGGGTACAAGGTGACCCAAACCTTGCACAAGGCGTCTTATCCTTCTATTTCACAAGCATGAGGCGACCCAATCTATGTATGAGGATCTTATCGCTTCACAATTTATACCCTCAAACCAACTCAATATCAATATAAGTCAACCCACTACTCACACATCCCAAACACACAAGCCAATCCAACCATAGTACAAAACAACCCACCTCTCACAAACTCCATATACACAAGGCAACACAACCTAATCACAAGTCAATCCAACACTCCATAATTCTACAAATAATCCTGTCATTTGCATCCAATGAGTTTTGAATCCAATCACTTCAAATTCCCAAAAAGATTTTTCACCATCAAGCCAATTCACAACTTATTAATTATATGGGATAAATATTTAAATATTTAAATTACAAATATTTTCAGAATTACACTAAAGAATGAAAATGGAAAATTCAAATACTGAATTTTCAGTGTTATACAGGATCCTCTGGAGTAACACATAATCCATAATTGAACTCAATGGGTGTCTCAACCGGCTTATAACCCAACTTCCCAATTTCCTTTAGAAAATCAAGCACGTACTTCTTTTGAGAAATAAAGATCTCTTATTTCAAGTGTGCCACTTCAATACCTAGGAAGCATTTCAATTTCTCAAGTTCCTTGATATCAAATTCTTTCAGAAGACATTGTTTTAAATTATCATCTCTCTAGCATCATTGCTTGTTATGATAATATCGTCAACATACACCAACACTTCCCCTGAATTTAAGTGTCTCACAAACAAAGTATGATCACCTTGATTGTGTTTATATTGTAACATCAAAAATTCGGTGCTAGAAAATTTTTATTTAATTTTTTATTTTCTTTAGAAAATACCGAGAGAAACCGATCGCAAATTAACTTTGACTTTTGGGTGTAACACCGAAAAAATTCAATATTTGAATTTTTCAATTTAGTCTCTCATATAATTGCCAAATGTTGGAATTTCAATTTGTTTAGCTATATAAATCATAAGGTATCAAGTGGCTTGATGGTGTAAATTATTTTTGGAGAAAAGGAGTTCTTGAGTTCAAACACATTGAATGCACAACGTTGGATTATTTGTAGAATTATGGGGTCTTGGTTGTCCTACACCTTGCTTGGGTTGGCTTGTGTGAGAGAGGTATGTGAGTATTGGCTTGTGAGATGTTGGGTTGACTCATGAATATGGAGATTGTGAGCAATAAGGTGACTTGTGTTAAACTTGGGTTAGCTTGTAGGTATAAAATTTGGAGGATGAGACAACTTGTATTGAGTTTGGGTTGCCTTGTGAGTAAATTACAAGGGAATGAGTCACCCTGTGGAAGCCATAAGATGCCTTGGGAGTGAAGGGTGAGAGCACAGGATGCCTTGTGCAAGACATGAGGTGCCTTGGTGGATTCTAGAGTAAGGATTCAAAGCCTTCATAGTGGTGAGACACCATCTGCCAAAGTTTGGGTCAACCCAAACCATGAAAAATGAAGCGTAGGACACCTCAGGTAAAGGTTGGGTCACCCTAAGGGTGTGTAAAATGGGATGTCTAAGGCGTGGTATGCTTGGGTCACCTTGCACAAAATGTTGGGTCCCCCGGGTAGTCTACAGGGGTGAAATTCTGAGACTCAACATTGTTGGATCATCGTGTCCTCGTTGGGTCAACCCAAGGCTTAGAAAATTTTGAAAATAGGTCGTCTTAGCCTATGCTTGAGTCGCCTTGAGCCCTGCACAACAAAGAACAAGTCGTCTTGCTCACAAGAAGGATAACCCATCTATGTAAGAATTTAACTCATAGGTCGTCCTGGTCTTTTTGTGAGTCGCCCTTTCTATTCGAACCCCAACAAATTGAATTATAAAATGACTAAAAATGATAACCAAACCTAACCCAAACCCTTGAATTATCAAGGATAAGCTAGTAATTGACTAATTCATAAAAATTAACCCTGAATAAAAGCCTTAATTCCTCTCCCTTTCCTTCATTCATCTCCCGAACACTCAACTCTCTCTCTCTCTCCCTCTCCCTATGTTCTCACTCTCTCTCCCTCACTCTTGATTTCTCTCTGGAAATCAATTACACTTTGATTAATTCACTCTAACAAACTTCCAATTACTCAAAGCAACTCAAGGATTAAGGTGAATTATGGAAAAACTAGGGTTTGCTCTACGGAAGGAGATCTAGAGTTTTGTGAAACCTAACATCTAAAAATTCAATCCAACCCCAAATTTGAGGTAATTTCTTGCTCTTAATATTGGGTTTAGTTTTCTCATTAGTGGATTTACATTTATTATGGAAATTTGGAGAATTTCATTTGGAGATCAAAAACCCTAGAAATCGAGAATGATAAAATTGGAGAAAAATGAAATGAAAAATTATATATAGATGCAAATGATGTGCAAATGGTGGAAATAGAATATATATTCATAAAATTTGAGAAATTAGGGTTTGTGGTACATTAGAAAAAATTCATAAACCCTAAAATTGAGGATGAATTAATATTAAAATTGGGGTTATTAGTTTAGAATAATTGAATTGGAACCCAAGGAAAGATCTCATTAGATTGAATTATGAAATTGGGAGTGAACACCTTTCCAAGAGGTGAATGGGTCGCTATGTTGATTATGAATGAGAAAATGATTTAATTTTGATTTATAAATTAAATTTTCAAATGAATTTGAAAATGGATTTGAAATATTTTTGTGATTGTGGTGTTCTCCAAAATAAAATGTTTGTTAAAATTCATAACTCTTTTATTGATTTTATGAATTGTTGCACTGTATTACAATGGAATATTGATATATGAATTGTGAACTTGCTCTTGTTTGTATATAAGTATAAATCTTGAACAATGAATTGAATTTTTGTAACACGGTACATGAAATGAAATAAATAATTATAGTCTAACTTTTGCCACGGACCAAGGCCATCAGGACGGCGTGGTTAAGACTGGTTAAAATTTTTCTTGGTAGTAGGCGGGTTGTAGAGTCTCCTCAAGCTGTTTTCGTGATAATGTGGTGGCACCTTACAAAACTCTGGGCCAACGCCAAAGAGAATAGGATTTTATGAAAAATTATGAAAAACCCCTTGGTGGAATCCTACCACCAGCCATTTGTAGCAAAATGATTTTAGCAAACCCCAAGGGTATTGAAAAAAAAAATCAATCTGTTTATTGAATTAGGAATCATGAGTTATGGTGAATCTGATATAAATTACATTTTATATATACGGCTTTATTTTCCGTATTGAGATGAATTTTTGTCATACATATTTGACACCACCACCCTCACCCCTCATTCAGATTCATCATGTTATTGCACTCCACTCATTGAGTATTTATAATATTCACTCCCCTCTCTTTAATTCTTTTCAGATGAAGCATAGATTTGGACTAGTGCTAACTAGATGAATTCTTTTGGTAACCTTCGATAAGTATTAGAGATGTGAATTTTATTTTTGGAAATTATGTTACATGAACCATAAAAGGAAATTTTTGTACATTTCATTATATTTGGATTTAATTGATCCTTGCTTGATCCTTCTTAGGTAAATATTGATAAAATTCTTACTATTTCGAATGTTGAACCTTATTTATTTTGTTTGAAATTATCTTTGAAAGGTATTTTGTTTTCATTGGGACATTTGAACTAAATTGTGAATTTTAAAACATACTTTGGATTGTAAATTTATGTGAATATTTGAGATTTGTTTGGATGGCCGGATTGGTCTATAAATGATGAGATTTTATTTTAAAATGTTTGAGAACTGGAATGCCTTACGGTATCACGAGACACGGAGTGGGTTTCACACGTATTTTGGGATAACACGACGGTTGTTACATACTTGACAGGAGAGCCATGGCATAACATATATGCCAAGGTACGTAGTCATAGTCTTGGTGAATCTTCCAAACCAGAATCTTAGTGATTGTTTGAGTCCACAGAGAGCATTCTTGAACTTATACACCATACCGTCTTTAGATTCAAAGCCCGAAGGAACTTCCATATAGATCTCTTCCTCTAGGTTACCATGGAGAAATGCATTCTTCAAATCAAACTATTATAAATTCCACCCAAAATTGGCAACCAATAACATAAGAACCCATACTGTATTCATCTTCACAACCGGAGCAAATGTTTCAAGATAATCAACGTCATAGATTTGAGTGTACCCTTTGATAACTAACCTTGCTTTGTAACTTTCTATTGAACCGTTTGACTTGTACTACACAATGAAAACTCATTTACATCCCACCGGTTTCTTTCCTCTCAATAATTTGACTAACTCCCATTTTTTATTCTTTTTGAGAGCTTCCATCTCCACTTTCGTAGCATTCTCCCACTTCTTGTTCCATAATGCCTCAAATAGATTTCTCGGAGTGGGAATTGAATGAAGGTTGCTAAGAAGGCTCTATAGCTTTGAGAAAGGTTTTGGTAGATCAAGAATAGGTACAACGAATGTTTAGTATAGGTTCTGGTTCCTTTCCTTCATACAATTAGTAGGTCGATATCACTTGATTTTTCTAGTTCATCTGCTAATTCAACGGGCTCAGCTGATGGTGTGGAAGCAATTTCGAGTATCTGGGATGGTAGCACAAATAGGAGATTGTACTTGTACTCATCAAGAAACCAGAACTTTCTTCCTGAAATAGACCTACAATGGTTAAATATTGTCTTGTTTCCCCTTATCTTCCATTACTTCACATGACTTGGGTGACTTAACAATGGATTCAACAGGTAACTCAATTGTAGATTCAACGGGTAACGCAACAGTAAATTGAATAATAGGTGACTTTGAAACGAGTTTAAATGGAGATGAAGACTCAACAAGCTGACCAAGAAATCAGGAAAAAACATGTACTTCGCTCTATCTTCACTCACATTCTCCCCCTGAGAATAGAAATGTTAAAAAAAGACTAATTTTTGACAAATATAACATTAGTGGAGACAAAAATTTTCTAGTAGAGGGATGGAAACACATATAACCCTTTTGTGCGGAAGAATATCTAATGAAAATGCACATAAGAGTATGTGGATCAAGTTTTCTCCTGTTTTGAAAGTGGACATAGACAAAGGCAACACTTCCAAGAATTCTAGGAATAAGATTATTTCAACCATTGAAATTGCGAAAAAAAAAAATGAGAATTTCAATTGGACTTTTGAAGTCCAAAACCCAAGCTGGAAGTCTATCAATACAATGTGTAGCTGTTAACACAACTTCTCTGCGATATTGTTTAGGTATATTTTTGTGAAACAATAAAACTCTTGTAACATCTAGAAGATGGTCAGTTTTACGCTCAGCGACTCCATTTTGTTGTGGAGTCATAACACAAGAAGATTCATGAATAATCCCTTTTGAAAAAAAAATTGCGAGAGAAATTGACTAAAATAGTCTCTAGCATTATCAGAACAAAAATGCTTAATTCTCATATCAAACTGTGTTGTAATCATGATGTAAAAATTAGAAAAATAATACCAACATCAGGTTTATTTTGTAAAAGATAAATCCATGTTATTCGTGTACAATCATCAATAAATAAAACAAATCTCTTTACATCAAAAATATTCAAAAATGTGGAGTCACAAATATCACTATAAATGAAAGAAAAAGTGTAACACTGGACAAGTCCAGATTATTACGTGGACTCTAAATAGAATATTTAAGAATTATTATACTTTGTGAAAATGTGAAAGAACAATTAATTTAGATTATAAATATAGAGTTTTTACTTGTTGGACTGTACAGGAATTTTTTTAGACAATTGGTCAATAGACTTTTAATTTTTAAGTTCCTGATTACTAGAGTTATCGTTTACCAAAGTTCTTGATGCTCAGTAGAACTTAATTTCTTTGTGAGAAATTGATTTGCTCGAAAGAGATTTAAATTGGTAGATTGCTTCTCCAACTTTAGTTTCCTGGTCGATGACTATCATGTACCTATCGGTAACTATCCACTATTTTGCTAATGGAGACCCTATCGGTACCCTTTCCCTACCACCTCTTTTAGGATATCCATTCTGAAACTCTCTCGGTACATTTTCCCATATACCGATCTCTAGGTATATTTTTCTATATGTTTGTTGGTAATATTTGAACCTGCCAGTCTATGTTAAACCTCTGTCACCTAGTGAATGGAAATTTTGATTCCATTTACCTCTTGATATATTGCCAACCAATACATCCATTTCACTATGTTGTTTCTTGGTACAATTCCAATGGCTTGTCGATTGAACCTCTTCTTGTCAGTAAATAGTGAACTTTGCCTCTCGACACCTCTTAACAAATGGTCACTTACCTTTGAAAAATCTTCTTGATACATGTTTACCTTTCGGTGAACGTCTGCTATTTTTATAAATAAGAAGGTGAACATCTACTATTTTTACAAATAAGAAGTTGATGGTACATTTTTCATATACCTGTCGGCAACTTCTTCTATTCACTTCTCTGTTGCACCTGCTTGGTTGAATGCCCCACAATGTTTCCACACCACTTGACTATTGGTGACTTTTCCTTGTGCTTGTTGGTAATTGTGAGAAATGTAGATAAGAAGATTTAAACCCTTGAACTCCAAGACCACCCAAAAAAAAAAAAATCTTATACCACCAAGCCATTCAAACCCTTCAATCATATTATATTAAATTTATATTATATTTCAAATTTTGAAATATTCCAAAATTTTCATAACTCTCGTTTCCTTTCTATAAATTTTTATGGCTCATTTCAACTTTTCCTACCTATTACTGAACACATTTTCTCAACAAATAAAATTTCAAGTATTTGAACCCATAAGATTGAGCTTCTAATAACCCAAAAGGACACTCGTGAAAATTTAGAGGTGTATGAGGGTCACTAAGCAAATGTTGAAAATGGGTTGGAATATAAAGGTTGAGATGGAACTTTGGAACTCATAAGATCCAAGAATCTCACTTTACTTGTTAGACTATTCTCCTCCTCCTAGACTCTTCTTCTAAACCCACTCAATTCACCCTCAAATCTCTAGATCAAAGACTCCAAATTACTCATCCAATACTCCAAAGTTAGATTTTTGCCTTGAAAACTTTGAGAAAAGTTTAAGAATTTAGTGCTATCACAAAATGGGAAAAATCAAGAGTTTAGTATAATCCAAACCGGATAGATCTCTTGGAGACACAATCAAGGTAATATAATTTTTTCTAACCCAAGTTTTAATTTGTTCAACTACCTGTCCATTGGGATTTAGAGAATCTTTAAATCACAGTAACTGAGAGAAAAATTAGGATTTGAATTTTAGGGTTTCCAGTTGACCTGAATTGATGGATATTGATGATATTAGTTATTTAGTTATGTCTTTTAGGGTTTGGACAAGCTGATCAAGACAATCTCTTGTTAGTTGTGGACCAATCTAGGAGTGATTACCGTCTCTAATACTGTAAGTAAACGGTTTGATGTGTTTGTGAATGAGAAAAGATTTTCTCTTGATTTTTCAAATGAAATTTTTAACTTGAATTTATAAAATATTTTGGGAATGTAGAGTGTCCCTAAAAATGTTTTGTTTTGAGCCATGTAATCTATGCACGTACTAATATATCTTGTGTTATTCTAAATTTTCTTGTAAATAATGTTGTTGGATTCATAAATTATGACATTTATTGATTTTATATTGTGTATGATATGAAGTTTGTGAAATGATACATGTGTGGGGTGAGAGCATCCTGTTTATGTGATGACCAGTCTAAACTTTCGCGGACCGATTTGTGGGGGACATGGAGAGCTTATTAGACTTGAGGGGGTAGAAGGTGGTAGAGAAATGCCCCCCAAGTCCTATCGTACTATTTGGTTACACCACCGAGGAGACTACGAGCTAAGGCCAAGGTTGAGGATGATATTTGTGACTAGTAATAATTGAAAATCCCCTTGGAGGTTCCACTATTGGTTTGGATCAAACCATTGGTGAAAAGATTTTGAGACAAATCTCGTGATTTTTAAAAGCAAGTGTATGTTTAACGTTTATTAAGTTTTAAGAAAATTATGATGTTTGTTGAGAAATGTTTTGATGACCACATTATGTTTTGTTGAATCAAAAATGTGATTTTGAAATAATTGATTGACACTTCCACACTCATCACTCACTCACTTACACAACTATATCACTGTACTCTACTCACTAAGTATTATTATACTCATTCCATCATTATATTCTTTTTCAGATGAAGTGTAGAAACAAGGGTCATTCTACCTCTAGTTAGATCCAGTTGAGGAGAGAGCCTTTGAGGACCAACTATGGTATTGGTCCTCCTTAGTTGTAGATTTTTTTTTAGACATGTATATTGATCCATCGGAGGACATTTTGAAAATTGAAACTTATATTCTGAAAGTTTTATTTTGAAGACTTGTATATATCTTTCTAAAATTAAAATTTACCTTTTGAAAATTACATTTTAAAATGTTAAATATTTGATATATTGGATTTTCATAATCTTGGGAAAAGGTATTTTTCATAGTCTTGCGAAATCTTAGAATGTGTGCCGGTGACTACACATACTTCTAAATCACGCAGCGATTATCGCGTGCTCGGACCCGAGGGTCAGAGTGTGACAAAAAGGATTAAGAGTTTTTGTATTGTTTACGGAAATAAAGCACATTTGTGTTTGGCAAGTTTATAATCATTACAATAAAAAGACTCAAAAGTAGACCCTTTGACGAAAACATCAACTTAAGGACATAAACGATGGATAATCTAAACGACAATGATAAATCCATACTTTATAATTATTTGACATGACAGAATCAAAAAGAAGTGATGCAAATAGAGAATTCTTAATTATAGTTCTTCCACTTTGATCTTCTAGGTGGTAAAGACCATCTCTCTTACTAGCGCATCCAATCCTCCTCCTCGTGACCTACTCCTGAAATAAACAGAATGAAGGAAAAAAGATTACACTGCAAATGAAATCACAGGTAAGCTTTTGAATGGAAACAAGATTTACAAAGAGTTTTGGAATATGTAGGAAATTTTTTAACATGAGAGAATCGTTTATATAAATGTCCCCTTATCCAATTACAATGGTGATGAACCCATTAGCTATAGTTATTTTCTTATGACTAAAGCAAGGAATGCATGAAGAAAATAGGTTCGAGGAACAAGTCATGTGATCAGTGGCTCTAAAATCTATTACCCACATATTTGGAGAAATTTTTTCTTAAACATTAGTAGTACAAAAAAAAAAAGAAAAGATACTTGAAAATGCTAGAGAACATGTACCTACCAAGGAAGATTTCTCAAGACACCCCAAAAATTTCTTCAGTTCTTCAGTCTCTTCCTTGTTGAAATCAGAGATTGAACCTGCCCGATCAAGTGCTCACCACATGAGTTAGACCTCTGTCGTGAGGACTTCGATTGGGCCTACCATAAAGTTTCCGCCATTGCTCCTTAGTGTGACGGTGCTTCTTGCGATACATGCAAAATAGGGAATCTCAACTAGGGGATTTGGACTAATTTGCTTGAATGATAGGCTTGTTGGATTCCCTTAGATTGCTTTGGTCACAACAGCTAAACTATCTCTTCTGTGGGTCTCAAGCATAACACTCCGCCATCCCTTTTTTGCTTGGATGATCAAAACTATCTCATTCAAGGAAGGCAAGTCCTCTTTTTCCCAAAATCTGTACTCTAATAGCATCAAATCGGCATTTAGACCAGCAAGATAGTTGTAAATACGTTCCTTCTCCACAAATCGCTTCAATGTTGCAGCATCCTCAATCATTTGAATACATTGGTAATGATTCATCTCTTGCCACAAGCCTTGCAAGAAACTCGAATATTCTATGATAGTTCGAGTCTCTTGTTTGATTGCTAAAATTTTTGTTTTAATTTTATAAATTTGGACGGGTCATGAACCTTGGAGTATCTTTGTTGAATAGCATACCAAATCTCCTTGGCAATTCTGAGAAACATATACGTTTTGCTAATTTTCAAAAGTATCGAATTCCACAACCATGACATCACCATGGAATCTTGTTCATGCCATGCGTCGAATTTAGAATCCTCCTTTTTAGACCCTATGCCCAACAAATGACTCAATCTCCTCTCCCCTTCAGAAAAGTATGGACCAACTGTGACCACTTTATATAGTTCTTCCCATTCAATCAATATGCAATCTATATATTCTGTAATTCTCCTATTAAGACTGTAACAGAATTCTTAATGGTAAGCATTTCCTAAACAGAGTTGGTTTCTTAACTTTGACATGGTGATTTGAAAAAATTCGATGGAAAAGAAGGGTGAAACAGAAAATGAAATATTCAAATAAAAAACTAAAAATTTTAACAAGAGAGGAATCCAGAGAAGAAGAAGAGTAGACAAGAGAACATCAATGAAGGCTGCATAAACGTAGTGAAATGCATTCTGTTTCCCCAAAAAAAAAAAAAAAAAAAAAAAAAACCAGAGCTCTGATACAATTTGGAGAAACATAATTGAGAGATGAATTTCTTGATTGAATCGAATAGGTTACAACAAGTAATTATATACACAATACTGCCACCTAGGAAATAGAAACAAAATCCCTACAAAAAAGGTAACCATCCGAATTTGTATATACAGCTAACCAAAAATCTTAAAAATAAGAAAATTACATAAAATCACACAATCACACGACTTTTCTAATAATGCCACATAATTCGACAAATGCCTATATAATCCTGAGGCTACTGCTTATGACTCCTCTCCTGCAAGGGATCTACAAGAACTTGAATTTGAGGATGGGAAGTATGATCTGCTCACTATATTGGAGTAGGGGGTGGAAGAAAAACCCGGTATCCTTGGCAAACCAGTAGTAGTGTTGATACCTAGGCTCGCCGTAAGATTCTGGGAAGACACATCGTATTCAATCTCTTCAAGCACCTAAAATAAACAAACTTGTTAGCTGTATCAAGATGAATCAGAATAACTAAAATTGCCATGTGGCAATTATTCAGAATCATGTTTATCTCATCTGAATATATCTGATAGGTAACCTGAACAGCTTGTTGAAGAGCATTCAACATCTCTCGGTTCCGTTTCTTCCTCAAAACCACCTCATCCTGCTCCTGTAGCATTTCATCAAAAAGGTCCTCTCTGCACATACCACAAAGACCACACATTGAGAAGGAAAAAAAACATTCGTAAGGATGAAAACATTCGTACAATAGAGATGGAAATTAGCACCTACTACATTCAACTAGGATGAATAACCAAATTCAATATATTCAAGGTCAAAGAAAATAATTCTTGTTCCTAGTTTCTGATTATCAGTATCAACTAGAGCTCAATCTATCCTTCTAACTGATAAACAGAACCTATGTACCGTCCCTGCCTCTAGCAAGCTCCAAATAACAGAAGATTGACTCTTTATACATATCAAAAGGAAGCTGAACAAACATCGGTCTAGATTCTTTATGGAGGGGAAAAATATATTATTAGAATAGAGGAAAAAGAGTTATTATGAAACGCAGGAGAGGCTAAAATTCCTCCAAAGCAGACTAAACAAAAATAGTGACAATGCCATCAAATCAGACGAGTTCTCCAATGTGATTAAATGTATTGCAGAGACCATCCTCAACACCACAACCAGCTGAGAAGGGCCATAGAATATGCTTAAAAAACAAGCTTTCCCCACAGCAGATTTACGATCCTTGCCATAGAAAGTGCAGTGTGGGAGTAATTTTGCATCCTCAATCAATCTGAAACCTTTGAAATTCGAGGAAAAAGATTTTAAGAGATCATGGCAAGGCATAATTATCACCTAAAATGTGGAATATAATATTTAAAATGACCGTCTCACAGTACGGTGTAAAAGGAAGTGGTATCATGTCTCTTCACATTGTTGAATCATGACACAAATATTTAGTAATATAACTTGTTTGTTCTTACATTCCATTACCAATTATAATTAGTTATCCATTTAACAGAACAGTTCAAAGAAATGTCATAAGCTTATGAGGAATTTTAATCCTCTCATTACATCACCAAAGCAAAACAGAGGGCCATTTATATTCCAAATCAAACAAGTGAAAAGGAGTAACAAAAGAGGGAGACAGAAGTATCAATCGTTGAAAACCTCTTATCAGGAAAATTTGAAAGCTAAATAAGACAAAATTGTGTTAAACAAAAAGTTAACTAACTTGTCATGATAGATATGGAGATTCCAAGGGGGTATATCTCCAGCATACATAACAAACCCTAAAATTGAAGCATTATGTAAATATAAATCGCACAATCTTAAAAAGAAAAATGAAAAGGAACATTACCAATCCAAACATCTTTCCACAGACAACCCAACACCCATCACTCACCTTGCATCTTAAGTACAAATAAAATTCAGAACATATCAAATATATAAATTTCTAATGGCTCATTTGAGCAACCGTTGCTCTGACCATGGCATCCCATCCATTCTGCTAAAGGTCATACCTGCTACACTTAAATCACATGGTGTCCCAAAGAATCAGATTTTAAAGGAAATCCACAGGAGTGATGTTCAAAAACATGATATTACCAAGCCAAGTCATTTAAATTTGGATCTACAAACCACAACCAATAATAACCGACTAAGCAACTCTTCTCTTTATTTGACCCTGATCATGGTAAATTCCCCATAATATGCTTAATGCCATTAGCAACTCTAACCAACACTTTTTACATTATTTTACATAAAGTTGGAAAATGGATCTAGGTCCGCTCATGAGGGTAGACCCGACCCAAGATCCATTCAAATAATTGGGTTTTGAATTTTAAATGGGAAAGGGTGGTTATTGAAAATAACCCCCTCTCTCACACCCTATAACTCCCTCTCCCTCTCCCTCTCTCACAATCTCTCTCTCGGGAAATAACTTCCCCAAAAAAGGGAAAAGTCTCTCTCCTTTTTGATATGCATGAACATGAGATCAAAAAAAGGGAATGAGAGACCATATTGAGAGTAAGAACAAGAGAGACGTTCGATCATCATTTCACCATTGTGGCATTTGAATTATGAATAATAAGGAGTGCTCCGAATTCATGATATTTTCTCGGTCTAGAATACCCATCCATCAAAAGAGATAACCGATTCTAAGTCAATTCAGATGTTGGGATTTTGTATGAAAAATATTTTATAGCTTTGTATAAAAACCTTCACATAGTTTTATGGAAAAAAGCTCTTGATAAAGATGATTTTGTCTATTACTATTACAAAAAGAATAGGACTTAATGTTGAATCTTAATGAAACCCAATATTAATAGAAAAACTATTGCTCAGACCCCATAAATTCTTACATTGGTTACAAGTCCCTCATATATATCTCTAATGAGATTAATATATTTCAAGAAGATCCCTTTCTTCATCAACACCCACCACAATATGTCCCTAGGAGTCCTATCATATGTTCTTTTTAGGTCGATGAATATCATATGTAAGTCTCTCTTCTGTACTCTATATATCTCCATAAATGTCTTAATAAGTAGATTGCTTCCGTGGTGAATCTTCATGATATAAATCTAAATTGATTTTAAGATACACTAATCTCCAATTTCAATCTATACTCTCTTACTCTCTCCCATAGTTCATAATATGGCTAATAAGTTTAATTTCTCTATAATTAGAGTAATCTTTTATGTCTCATTTATTCTTATATAGTGGTACAAGCATGCTCTCTCTTCATGCTTGGGGCATTCTGTTGATTTGCCAAATTTTGTTGAAAATATCCATTAACATTACTATACAAAATTCACCCAAACATTTTCACACTTTAATGGAAATGCCATCAGATCCTATTGTTTTATTATTCTTCATTTTCTTTAAGACCTCATTCACTTCATAGGACGAATTTTACATTTAAAATCTATATTAATTTCTTCTACAGGTATCTCAATATTTCCTATATCTATTGTACTCTTAACATTAAAGTGATTATCAAAATAATCTCTCAAATGCTTTCTTATATCCTCATTCCTTACAAGTATACTATTGGTTTCACTCTTAATACATCTAACACTAGATATCTTCCATTTCTTTCCCTTAATTTGACAATTCTATAGATATCTCTTTCTCCTTCTTTAGTCTCCTGTCTCTTGATAGCTCGTTATACACCTTACTCTTTGATTCATGGATAATCTTTTTCACCTCTTTTTTTACACTTTTGTATTTTTCATATGTATCGCTACTACTATTACCTTTAAGATTCCTATAACACTCTCGTTTGATTCAAATAACAATTTGTATTTCTTCATTCCATCACCATGATTCTTTACCTATTGAGGTCCGCCCCTTAGATACCCCAAGAATCTCCCTACCTATACTTTTAATATTAGTAGACATCTCTTTCTACACTATTTCTGAATCATCATTAGTGGACCAATTTGCTATTTGAATTAATTTGTCTCTAAAAGTCATCTTTTCTTCTTTCAGATTTCACCACTTAATTCTTGACTTCACAAATGTACGATATTTCTTGTCTTTTAGATACACGTATATCTAAAACTAGGAGTTTATATTGAGTTGCTACACTTTCCTCCAGTACAATCTTGCAATCCTTACAAGTCATTCCATCACCTCTCCCAATGAAAAAGAAATCTATTTGGTTAGCATTGGACCCACTTCTATATGTAACTATGTGCGACTCTCTTTTTTTTAAAAAAAAATATTTACGAGTACCAAATCGAATTCTATGATAAACTCTAAAATGATATCTCCCGCCTCATTCCTACTACCAAATCCAAAGTTTCCTATATACGACTTTGAATCCTTCATTTCTCTCTCCTATATGTCTATTTAGGTCTCCTCCAATAAATAACTTCTCTCCACTAGGTATGACTTGTATAAATTCATTTAAATCCTCCCAAAATTGTTTTTTACTAATAGGAATTATACCTATTCGGAGTGCATACACACTGACTATATTAACTCCATTTTCTCCATCTACTAACTTGACAAGCATAATTCTATTTTCCTTTCTTCTTATCTCTATTACATCCTCTAATAGATCTTTATGTACAATTATTCCTACCTTATTTTTAGTTCTATCACTACCTGTGTACCAAAACTTATCACCATAAGTATCTACTACTCTAGCCTTCTGCCTACCCACTTAGTTTCTTCAAGACACTTGATGTCAATCTTTTTACTATTCATTGCTTATCCTATCTCTCCTAACTTGCCGGTCAAAGATCCTATGTTTCAAATGACTAAACGAATCATATCTTTATGAACTAACTAATTTACCCACACCCTAAGGTCCCTTGTTAACTTGTCACTACAGTCGGAATCCAATGTAGCACGTCGCTGAGAGGGATACGCTTCAAAAGTTTTTCTATATTTATCTCTCATTTTTTCATTTGACAAAAGATTTTACGCTAACTGTCGACCTACCGCAACTCTACTCCTTTACCCCGATTTGGGACTGACTGTGATAAGTTTTTCAAATAATAATATATAAAATGAATTAAAATAAAATACAATATATATATATATCTATAATAATAATAAAGTAATAGATTTTATATTACAACTATACCGTTATGAATTTAAAATATTTTAAATTTTAATAACTTTAAATTCATAATAATAATAATAATAATAATAATAATAATAATAATAGTGGTAATAGTGAAATAGCAATGGTAATAACAATAACAATAATAATTATAACAATAATAGTAATAATATTAATAATTGTAATAATAATAATAACAATATTAGTTATTCTAACAATGGGAGCAGATAGAAGGGTTCGGCTGGAGGCTTGGAGAGAGCTTTGAAGGCTTCGGCTTTGGAGGCTTTGGGAGCTTCGGAGGCTTTGGCTTTGAGTGAGAAGGTGTGGCAGAAGAATTTGCGTGAGGGTCCTCAGAGGGTCTGAGGGAACCAGCTGACGGGGATAGATTTTGGTAGATCTGGCGAACGGTGGGCAAATCTCAATCATGTGGGGCTTGGAGGAGGGTGGGTTTTCTTAAGAGAAGGAGATGGAGCAAGAGAGAGAGAGAGAGAGGGATGGAGCAAAATCTGAAGCAAGCGATGAAGCGAAAGAGATGCAGCAAAGAGGGTCTCCCAATCCGTGGTCTAAGTTATATCTAAGGTCGTAGGACAGAGAGTGTGAAGAGCGAGAGATGAAGCAAGAGAGAGATAGATCCTCAAATCTGGGTTAGATCTGGGTAGACCTAAGGTCTGAAGCAAAATCTGAGGTCGTAGGAGAGAGAGTGTAGTTCTGAAGCAAGTGATGATAAGATCAAGAGAAAGATGAAGCGAGAGAGAGATCCTCAGATCTGGGTTAGATCTAGGGTTTGAAGCAAAATCCTAGGGCGTAGGTGAGAGAGTGTAGATCTGAAGCAAGCGATGATGAGATCGAGCAAGAGAGAGATGAAGCAGGAGAGAGGGAGAGAGAGAAAGGAAGAGGGAACAAGGGAGATAGACAAGAGGGAGAGAGAGGGAGAGAGATTACTTACCTAATCAAGCAGCATAGGAGAGTTGCTTGAGCAATCGAAGTGGTGTCGCGACGGTTGCTGTGAGTGAGATAAGATCAAGCGCGAGAGAGAGAGAGATCGAGATCGAGTGAGAAAATTTATCATATTAATTATAATAAAAAATAACTATCATCAAAATAATACATGAAAGTTTAAATAACCAAAACAACAATTCGATCATGATGTCGGTTTATATTTAAAAATAGAAATTTTTATGGCAAAAGAATCAAAAATAGCAAATTACATATTACAAATTTTTATAGGAAATAATTCCAAGAGACTTATTATTAACCTTATTATTTTTTTCTTGGCAATGAAACAACAAGCAAAATAAAAGTGAAATACCACATGAAGTCCAAAAAATAGACGCAATTACTCGGATTAACAATACAACAACCAAATTAGTAGAGAGGAATACGGGCTCTGCTATGCTTTCTTGCATGTCTCTTTTTCTTTTTCTTTTTCTTTTTTTTCCAACTGTAAGATGACAGAGATTTATGTGAAAGAATTAAAGGGATTTAGAAAGAGGAGAAAACTATAATTTTCATTTTGGAATTTACAACTTAAAAGTGAAAGTGTATATGAAGATCTAATAGAGTTAATATTTGAATAAGAAAGTCCTAATGTAAAAGAAAATTTAGTGCAAAAATATGAAGTAATAAGATCCACAGCACCCTCAGTTCCGAGTAGTAAGTCGTCAGCATATCACGCGTAACAAATCCTTATCAAGTAATGGTTTTTTAAAGGGGCTAGGGTTCTCCCTAACTTGATAACTAGTATTGCCTCCTCAACCAGCTCTATCGGCAGGGCCTTTCTTTTGCAATGCTTAATAAGGTCTCTCATGGCCAATTTTTATTACAGCCTCTCCACCATAGAATTCAGCCCTCCGAGTCAACCCAACTGCTTCTATGAGTAAGGCAGCACAAACTTTAATATTCTTTTATATAAATAAGAAAAGCTTGCATTCTTTTATATCATAACTAATTTCCCCTTTTCTATTTTGGGAGTCTGGGGAGTGAGGGGAAATTGAGGAAAGCCTACTTAAATAGCCTAATACATAATAGAAAAAATATTGCAAAGGAAAAATTCTGGGGCTAAGAGAGCCATCACCAACATGGCCCCCTCCCACCAACAACAACAACAAAAAAAAAAAAATCACTAGTCACAGTAAGATGATTCAGAAAGTTTATAGGAGAAATTGAGTCAACCTTTCTCCATGATCTAATATTTCGCTGCAGGAATCAAAAGAGCTCAAATAGGCTTGTCTAGTCCCTCAATCTGGCTCCTACTAAGACTAATCCAGACAAAGCAAAATATTGTGAATAATAGAATAATGTCAATTCCCTTAACCAGTACACTTTTTACATGTCTCATTGAACTGTAAACTGATCCTCATCATATTAGCGCATCAACTATTTGCAAGAATATTTCAAATATGTCAAAGACCAAATGCAGTTATTAAAAGAACTGTAAACTGATCCTCATCATATTAGCCCATCAACTATTTGCAAGAAGATTTCAAATATGTCAAAGACCAAATGCAGTTATTAAAAGAAGAAATATATCTAAATGTATTAACCACAAACACCATTTCTTCACTACATACCTGTAAAATTCCTGTAGAAGGGTGCTAAATAGGTCCCTATTTGGGTTATTTACCTGGCGCGCATAGAAGAACATGAATTAATTCAAGATGGAAGAAATCAAGGACAAGAAATAGAAATCTCATTTAGTTGCTGGTGGAACTTCAAATTCTGATGTAAAATATTAAGTCAAAGTGGAAAGCACAATTTACCTACCAAAAAATACATAATAGCTTTTGGAACAAAGTCTTGAATGTTCTTTCTAACAATGTCAAAGTACGACCTTAATAGTAGTTTAGTTACTATTATTGCTATAACTTCATTTTCAGTGTGCACTTCAAGCGGCCTCAAAACTTTTGGTGGCTGAGAACAACACAGAAAAGACTAAAAATATCAGCCAGATCAAGACATTCAATCCAGGGAAGATTTTTGCTAAATATAATATATTTGGTCAGATGACGTAATAGTCTTCATGTCATTCAATAGCAGTACCTCTCTCAATTGGATGGTAGATGGTGTATGATCACAATCACTAGCAGCTTCCTCAAGAGATTTTCTTGTTAAACTCTGACCAGATGATGAACGGCTTCCAAATATTGCTGAAATACCCCAACTCCAAGTAGAAGAGTTAGCTGCAGTGTTGCAAGCACATATACACTGATGAGAAATTTCTTTGGTTGCATTAGCAGGAATCCATAAATTTCAAACAACAGTAAAACATCCATAACCAGCAAGTAAAGAGACATAGCACCTCTCCGCAAGTCTTTTTCCTATTAAGACCGTATTTATGGTCCTAATATTGGTATTTTCAGTAAATTGTTCTTAATGGGTAAACTTACATTATGGGGGATAATATTTTAAGAATGGAGTATTCATAGTATCAGATTCAACCCAATAATTGGCTTCAGATCTCAAAAGCAAACTATTTTGTTTCAGCTAATTTAAGGCCTCCACCCATGAGAGAGTATAGAGCCAAGATTTTAGCCTTCGGGGGAAAGGGAGGGCAAATCAAAAACAAAATATAAAATATTCACCAAAAAAAATAAAAATAAACAGATATTAAATAAAATAACAAAAATATTATTAAAATTAATGCTAAACAAAAAAAAGGCCAAAAAGCTAAATTATTTAATGAGGAGGGAAAAAAATATAAGTAAAAAAAAAAATCATATCCGAGATCAAAAGAAAATAAAACTAATCTAGCAAAACAAAAAGGCACCTAAATTTACATATGTAGGTATACATCTAGCCATACAAATACATATACACATATATATACATATATATGCATATATATGTATATATACATATATATGCATATATACATATATATATATATATATAAGAGAGAGTTGTCTGGGAGACCGATGAATCTCACATTGCAAATTACGCAAAAGATGGAGGAGAGAGAGATATACAGAAGGGGAAGAAAAAGAGAGAGATGTTTGATTGAGTGATAAATGCCCCAGACAATCTCACAGAGGAATTTACAAGAAAGAGGAAGGAGAGAGAGAATGGGAGGCCAAATTAATTAACGAAGGGGATCCTTCCTGACTAATGAATATTTTAAAAAATTTTCAGGGGGTCATGGCCCCTTCCCCCGAGTGCCGTCTCTGCCCCTGAGATAGCTCTCTTTTTCTATTTTCTCTCCCCTTAACATGAAGAAGGGGATCGGAGTTCAATTTGGCACTGGAGTATAGCTATAGCTTTGCAGCTGGCACAGGTAGTCACCATTAATAATCAATAAGAAGTAATTTAATAGCCATAACTCCAAGGCTAAGTTGCTATTCTATTACAATAGCTATAGCTCAGCAGTTGCCCAAGACAGTTCACAAAGTATAGAATAGGGTGAAGGAACTTAATGATCAGAAAGAAGCAAGTTACCATTTGATAAAGGCCTGTCACCATTAACCTGGGAAGGTCCTCCCTGAAAATAGGTGGAAAGCAGGTGAAGAAAGACATAAGGAAATAAGATGATCAAATGAGACATGCGAACTCTTTCAAGAATATCAAGAGTAAAACAAATTGCATTCATTAAAATAAATTACAGTTTTAGCTAATGACCAAGCCACCATCCAGCTCATAGTAACAAAATGTGCTCAATTTTAGGCTTATTTTTTGATAGATAAAGAAACAAGAAGTTTCTATAGGACCTCTCCAAAACTCCATTGGAACAATAACCAGCTGCTAAAATTTGCATCGGAAGAAAGTGTTCTAATTATCAAACTAATGTCTGCATATACAGGATCAGAAGTTGTAAAACAAGTGTACATGCTCCATTAGATTATAAACTGGCAACGGGACAAGCACGGGGTGGGAAATTGTTGATTGTTTACTCAGATTCATCAGCCTATGCAATGAACCCACCATTTTCTATTTACCAAGTAACTCAAGCATCTCAAATCTCTAATATTTCCTACAAGACAAACAGTATAATGGAAAAAGAAACAAACAGATCCTGTAGCAAATCATTATGACATGAAAAAATTTGGCAAAAGCCTAATAAATGTTTCTTGTCTCACTATCCAATTCAAATACTATAAAAAAGCTCCCAAAAAAGCTGGAATTACACCCTGATTTATTTTATAGACATGGACTATAAACATGTGCGCATAAAATAATAATAATAATAATAATAATAATAGCATGACAGGTGATAATGATACCTGGTCAGGCAAAACACTGTTCATTATTGGCTTAGCAACAACTGATCGAGACTTCTGGCCCGTTTCGGATGGAGGTGACCCTTCAGCATCCACATAATCCTGCAGATAATCCTGCAAACAGTAAGAGTTCACTGTGTAAGGATATCATTATGCTATGGGCACATAATTGAACCATAAGAAGAAATTTGCTATGGCTGAACTAATAACAACATGGTCTGATCAGATATTTAAAGAAACTAATAGAGCTTTGTGTTTAACCAGGGTTCTTTCTCGGATTTATAGATAACTGCTCAAAAATTCCCTCATGAAGATCCTCCTGAAACTTGTAAGAATGTAGTCTGATTCAGATACTTACAAACAATGAGGTATCCAGATTTTTCCCTTGGATCTGAAATTAACTGCTTGAAAACTCTCTCATGAGAATCCTCTCCAAAATTCAAACATCCATCCATCAAACAAATCTTGCATATTTCTCAAATCATGATTTTGTCTTCAACAAGTTAACATCTACAGGTTAAGTATGCATTTAATCAAAATTAAACAAACTTTTGTACGACCACAAGAACTAAGAAATATGAGAAAAGACAGATAGCATACAGCACCATTATAGTTTTTTATAAGGAAAGCATACCAAAACAAGACATAACAGATCTGTATAGCTAACAGGCACTCCCATCCTCCTTCAATGAATAAAGGTAAAATAGAATGGCAAATAAATCAGCACATCTCAATTCTATTAATTAATAGTGCAAACTGCAACTAAAACAAGAATGATCGATGAACTTAATTCAAGTTTCATTATACTTCTTATACTATCATTAAGCATTGAAAAAAAAATAAAAAATAATAATAATAATAATAAGATAACTCAAAAGAGAATTTTGACATAAGCAAAATTACACATAGGGTTAAAAATTAAGACAATTAACATATAGAAGTAATTTTTCAATGTCATTGCCAACTAAACAATAGCACCAGACCCACCATAGCCATGTAACGCATCCTTGCAAATGTTTCATATGTCACAATTTCTAAAATACTAATGGTACAGTATTTCATTGAAACATCTCAATCAGGGTAGCAACAAGATATCTCTACAAAGAAATTACGCACGAGTTACAAGAATTTCGATTTCAATGTTAAAAACTTAAAAATGAATAAAATGTGTGCTTATATGTGCAAATATTAGGCTACAGGCCCTTGTATAAGATTGTATGACTGGTTGCAATAAGTAACTGAGGATACCTTTGAAACCCTTAACTGCTGTATGGCTTGTTCCACTGCTTTGCTTCCGCCTATAAATTTTGGATGAGAAGAATTTATATAATTAGCCTGAAAAGAGAAAAATGAATCAACACAAGAAGTTCAGCTTTTGCAAAACCTTACAATTCTAAAGCAAGTAAATGTTCACAATCAACTTGTGAGTTTCGATTCAGAATTGTGATGACATCTAAAAATTGTAATAAAAGTTTACCTGAATCACTTAACTGAGGAGTTCATGGAGTATTTGTATCTCACTAAGAGAATATAATTTGCAGGGAGAAAATTCTTGCAACTAACTAAGATACAACTATTTACATTATTCCCAATCCCAAACAACACGGAGTTTTTAGATTATAAAGTTGCAAGGCATCTAATGAAAGACATAGTTCTTTAAATAGACCATCAGTTCAAATCTCAAAACATGACAAAAATTGTAAGAACTATTAATGCCTAAATCAATAGTGTTCTGCCACATCACAAATAAAACTGATGGATCATCATAGCTAGCCATAGGACCAGCACAAACAAGTCATACATTTAAAATATGTAACTCAATTGTACTGTTTATTTTCTAAGCTACTAAGATACAGATCCAAGTTTCTTACACCAGCACTGTGTACACCTACATCACAACATTGTAAACTACGCTAAAATTTTTAAAAGGCAATATTTAGTTCAAGTTTTTGTATTCAAAGAATTCAAATACCAGGAATCCAGAAGCATCTAAAGAGTCCAGCATCTGCATTAATATGCATGCCTTTGCACACAGTGTTGACTCAAGTGTTAAAACAGGGAGAAACAATTGAACTGGATCACCTCCATATTGATCATGTTTAAAATCATCCCCTCTGCAGGTTCTAATCCATCCCGCAAGAACGCTCCCACAACTTCACCCAAATGCATTCTTAATACAGGAAACCTCTGCAAATTGATTGTCTCACAAACTCGACTCATCTGCAAGGCATATCAGACAAGTAAATTCTATCTGGACACTACAGGAAAGTGGACTAGGACTGCAGCAAAACAGAAGGTGAATTAACAACAAAGAAATGTCCCAATCACCTTTATAAGCTCATCATAAACAAATCTTAGACATTGAAGGCTAGGCTCAGCCAACCTAGCAATCTGTCTTTTAATCAGAACTTCAAAGGGAATCTGTAAGATCAATGAGGGATAAATCAGCGTGGTGAAAAAGATTGACATGGTTATTACTTACATAAGCAAAATATACTTACTTCTGGCACAAATAAAGAATGTTTTACACCAGTAGCATTTTGAATAGCTATTCTAATTTCCTCATCAGTAAGATTTTCACATGGGTCCACTTCCTGCAATAAGTCATGAAATTTACTAGATAATGATGAACGAATTCTCGTCACTTATAGACTTCTTCAGAAGACAAACTTGTTCCTCTTGACCAGTAAAAAGAAGAAACAAAATACAAAGAAATTTATTCTATATGACTTCAATTACAAACATCCAAGATCAATTACAAAGAATAACCAGCTCCAAAAATGTTGAATGCATACCTCCAATGTCTTCACAAAAATTGACTGGAATATGTAGTGGATCCTGGCACCTCCTGACAACTCTTTTATTGAGAACTCCTCACTTTTCCCATCAATCATTTTGGTGAAAGCTGTTGATTGAAACAGTCAAAATGAAGATTAAAAAAAAAAAAAAAAAAAAGGTAAATTATGTCCCAGCAGAAAACTTCGAGTAAAAATACTGCTTCCAAACCAAAAAATATCCTCAAGATTTGACCCCCAAAATTAGCCAGGGTATGGAGACCACAACAGGTAGCTTGAAAATGTTGCACACGAAAATAAGTAAGAAACTAAATGTTGCACATGAAAATAAGTAAGAAACTATCTATTTAAGGAAGTGCAGGACAATGGGTTTTTGGTCAAAATGAAAATTTAAAGCAGTCAAAATGAAAATTAAAAAAAAAAAAAAAGTAAATTACTTCCCAGCAGAAAACTTCGAGTAAAACCACTGCTTCCAAACCAAAAAATATCCTCAAGATTTGACCTCCAAAGTTAGCCGGGATATGGAGACCACAACAGGTAGCTTGAAAATGTTGCACATGAAAATAAGTAAGAAACTATCCATTTAAGGAAGTGCAGGGCAATAGATTTTTGGTCTGGCAATACTGATAAGGGTCAGGTTGGGTAAATGCTCTTTGTCATGCTACAGACAAATGGGTTTTGTTATGTCTCTATTGAATGAGACAATTTTTAGAAGTTTAGGGATTATATTTTCTAGCATTCATAACAATGTATCTTTTATGTATGATAACTGATTGAGGAAAGAAAGTCAAATATTTGGTCTTTTGTCTCCAAGGTAAGTTTTCTTAGGTTTTTGAGCAATGAGAGTTTAGTGTTTGGTCTTTTGTCTCCAAGTTAGGTTTTCTCTGCTCATATTTATCCACACACAGCAGGCAACAATTCATGTAATCAGTTCAGATAATTTCAATAACTAACTTGTTTTTGCATATAAACAATTTAGAATCTCATTTAGTTGCAATGCCCATGTTTTTCTCTTAGTCATATAGTACTCAATTTACAACTCTTTTTAAAATCTTTGACCACCATTCTTTTGATTATATAAAGCCCATGTTTCCAGCTATCATGCCATCAGCAGTATTCTCATGTCAATTTGACTCCACGCCAGCATGCTACAAATAACTTTTGTATAATCAGAAGAAAAAAAGAGGCACAAGCATACAGGACTCCAAACTCAAGCAAAGAATCTAAGAAGCAAGCAACATCCTTATTGGAAACAAATCAAAACAAAGATTTTTCAACCCCTCAAAAGTCCAAATGCTGCTCTCCCTCTTCACAAAGTAGAAAATACAAAGATATATTAAATTGAAAATATTCCTCTTTGTTGTCAACATATTATACATGCCCACGCCTCATTATGCACAATCTTAGAAAGGAGTAGATAGATATGATGTAAAAAAAACAACTCCCACACATCCAAATCCTAGCACAACCAGTAGGAGATGCACCAGGTTCAAGATTTAATCCTTGGTGATTGCACTAGGAAGGCTTTGAAATCACACAAAGGCTCCACCTAGTGTGCTTGCTTAGGGCATATGGTTATAGGCTATTGCATATGCTAGATGGGTCTAACAGTGCAGCTGAACTTCTCATCATTATTTAAGAAAAAATCCCAGAAGCTTCTAGGCCAAGAACAATAATCATATTGTCAACATGACACATCCCAAGAGGATGAGCCTAGATAATGCTTCATATGAAGCCTAATGAGTTTCCCTTATAGCTAATTTCAGTCTAGCTTATTTCAGCACCATCAGGTGAGCCTTCAATCATGCAAATCTAACCATCCCCATCTTACACTAATCGGAAAAAAAAGGTTCCTTTCTTAAAAGGAACACGATATCTTGAGAGAGACAGCTTCTTATTATTCTTTCTTAGGTGAAGTAACAGTCTCGTTTCCTTGATGCCTCTAAAGAGTTGAGTGACAAATCTTTATGGGACTAGAATACCTTGCAGAATCAACTCCTTTTTGTTGGGGTAAGAAACAAGGATTTCATTTCCAATCTTATGTTAAGACGATGAAAGCTTCAGATGATCAAATACATCATTGCAATTACATACCTAAAAGCAAGCAACTTTGGACCGGTAAAACTATGACTATACCAAACAAAACCTTTTGTCATGACAATATACAAATAAGATCAGCTCAGAGTGATAATTTCTTTTTTCAAAACTTAGCTTTTTATCAGTTATTCCTAGGTTTAGTCGTGTGGCACTTACCATAACCTTTCTTGTTATCATAATGCAATTACATCTGATAGCACATTGAGCTTGCATAGAATGGAGTTTAACATACACTTCGCACTTCAAGTAAAAGATCACTGCAATTTATAGTGTTCCTCCTTTTCCATCTTTAATCCACCGACACCTTATCCCAAGGGAACATAGATCAATTTTGCATCAAAATAATAGAACAACCCCAAAAGAATTAAATTTATTATAAATTCCAAAAATCTCTCTTATATTATGTAAAACATCATACTAAATCAAAATCCTTAAAGATCCCTAAGCCTCAACTGAAGTAAAAAATTTCTTCTTTTGTATTCCTGCATCACTTTCACGTGCATTCAGCCCAAAGGGTCGTGAAAGCACAAATTCAACTTTACTCTTAATTTGACAAAGAGCAGTATCTACAGATTATTTTTCTAGTTAAAGAGTATTTACCCGAGCAACTCTTATCGGTATTGGCAACATAAAAAAATTATTTGCCTGTCCATCCTTGGATAGGTAGTTTCTTACCAATTTTTCAACAACAGAACAGGGTTCATGGAAGCAGATAATGGAACAGTCAATTGTAGATTCCCCAACAAAAAAAAAAAGAACCAGTACCAATCATCCAATGAGTGAGAGAGAGAGAGAATGAGAAGTAACAATGATAATGAATAAACATATCTCACCTTCACAATACTCGGTCAGGATTTTCAACACAAGCTTTTCTCGCTCTGCCTAGTAAATGAAACAAATCAGGGAATGAAAAATATATCTAAACACTAGACAAGAAATGGTGCACAAAGCCACATTATGTGTGGAATATTATCCAAGGTCCAAGTCTTTGTAAAACTGACAGACAATCAACTAGCTGAGAGCTTGCCATTGGTAGTACCATGTTCATTAGGAAACAAATTTAATGAAGTCCCAGCATAATGTTGAGCAAAATAATGTTAGAATAGATATTTGTTATACTATTTAGATATACTTCATCTTTGATTTCTTTCTGTGGATAGATAGTTTTGCAGATGTATATACTTAAAAACTAGGCTCTTAAAATGTAACTCAGGCAGTGGAACACTACAAAAAGCACAAGTCAAACGGTATCGATAGCTTCAACTACGGATGTGATTGAGATGCAAACAACCACATTCCCAACAAATTAGCATCTAAAACACACATATGTGCACAGACATCCCCACCAGAGTGAAACAAATAAATAAATATTACAAACATACCTTGGATTCCATAGCATCTCCATATGCCTGTAGCTCTTTGGCAGCAGCAACAAGTTGACAATTTAATTCTGCCTTCAAACCTGGGAGAATCATTCTTATATGCTGCTCCAGAATCTGAAAAAAGAGAAGTGTATTTAATTAGAATACAACACTAACACATTCTGCATAATCTTCCACTTGTTTCTTAGTTTTTGGAGGGACTATCTTCATACCCTTCAGCAAATCAAAGACCAGAATGCCGGTTCAATTTGCTATTTATGCATAAATAACCAAATATAAGCCCAATCTCAGAAAAGAATATTGAATCACATCTAGACCTATTCATTCTGTCCATGCAATTATAGGGCTAAGCAACCCTCTTTTCGAAGCACCTCATTCCAATATACTATGAAATTTATGAAATAGATGATGACACTCTATTTTTCCCCCATCAAAATAACTGCCAACAGCAAACACAAGTTATAGGTTTAATGGAACAATGCAACAGCAAACTGATGATTGTCAAGCACTTGCTCCGTTTCTTATTATATAGGATATGATTATAGATATGCTTGTATTAAGAAAACATATGCAATATCTTTAACTCTCCTAGCCATTTTTATTTCTTTTTCTCTCCCTGGAGGCAATAGGTAAGCTTCTGAAATTAAAATGTGTCTCACAAAACTAGAAGATCATAGGTTTTATGAATTTAGTTCAGTGGGGAAATATTGTATAAATTCCCAAGTCATCTACAATTTTATTGCTCTTTACTCCGGGGTCAAATTATTTTGCCACCTATTAGTGCCTCAATGGATAGATTTTTCATTTTCTTCACATATCAAAATAGAGAAATCATTTAGTACAGCCTCAGAAAGAAAACAAAACACTTAGCGCTATGTTTTCTGTGTTCTTTTCTTGATTGCAACACCTAGGGCTTATATTGTTTAAACAATTCTCTTGCATGATGTGGTCAAAATGCATTATGCATACAATTTACTTGCTACCATACCACCCCATTTCCTATATGTAAATTTCATCTAATTCATGAATAGAAGTGTTGTTGCAAGGTCAAGTATCCGAATAAGCAAGTTGAGAAACAGATGCCCAAGTTTCGGATCATAAATAGTTGTTGTCAGAGAAATTGGTGGCAAAACTCAAAGTCCACAACTGCTGTTGTAAGCAAAATATGAAGGCAAGGAAATCCAATTAAATCCACAAGAGATGGAAGCACATTACAAAGCAGGCCGATCAATAGTAGCAGACAATCGAGAAGGTAAACTTAAAGGCAGAAACCAACCTGATTCAGCTTTTTGGCTAACTGAGGAATGCCACAATGGTCAGCAAGACCGTGATATACCTTTGACAAGTCATACAAAATGTACAAGGGATCAGGACCATTTGACTACTCTTTTGAAGAAACCAAAAACTATTATTTTGAGAGACTGAATAAGTAAAGTACAGAGTGATCACGGAAAAAGTGCTTCTCAAATGAAAGTGCTTCTGCAATACTTCGGTTTTTGTTAATGTCCTGCAACAGTGCAATGAATCATTGTTAAACAAGGTTAGAAACCTGGAAGAAATGCTGTCATATGATAATTGACTATGATAAGCATTATGATGAACTAATCAAAGCCGATGATTCTTTATATTAAGGTGTGCAACATCGTAGATGACAAGAAATATACATATTGGAATGCAACCATATGTCCATTTATTCAAAGCAAATACAAATTTATGTGCTCTCAAAAATACATCACACTAGAATATATTTTACTATTCTTTGCACCAGAAATCAGCTCATAAAATATCCACAGCAATATCCATGACTTGTAATGAACTGTCCACTTAGCATGAATTATTTGCCCACCAAAACCTACTCGCATGACTGGTTACACAAAACTATCATTTGAATACATCTACACAATGCTGGTGGAGCTGGGGAGAGGCACAGAGGGCGCCAGGCCCAGCTCCAAAATATTGTATGGAATGATATGTTGTTAATTACATGAGTATTAAATATTATCCGCCCCCCAACACCCCAAATAAATTAAAGAAAAAAACAACCCAAATTTTGTTAAATTGTTTTCTCCAGAGGCTAAGCTAGGCTGATGTCAAACAAAGTGATGTACAATGATCTTTAAAGGATTTTAGGGCAAAGGATCTAGGATTTTATCAGTAGATTTTGATGGTTTAACAGGTTGATTTCAGAAACAAGTTTTAGGGATTTTGCAGAATAAAATAATCCAAATGGCTAACTGAAAGAAAGAAAGCAATATATGGGAAGAAAGAGGATACTCTTACTAGCATCACTCTAGTATATCGTTTGCCATCATGGATAGGGTAAGAAAAGTATTACAACTTGTAAGATTTAAGAAAACTCAAACCAATTTTGCTGAAAAATAGAAAGTCTTATTTAAACTTTTCATAATAAGGTTATAAATATTTAATAGACAATTAAACTTAAAAGAATAAAAACTACTACTAAGACAAAATTTAGAAACTTTTAAATAATTCCAAGTTAACTCCAGTAATTAAAAAAAAAAAAAAAAAAAAAAAAAAAAAACCAACGGTGTCGTGGTGTAGTAGGTTATCACGTCAGTCTAACACACTGAAGGTCTCCGGTTTGAGTCCGGGCGACGCCATTTCTCTTCCTTTTTCTCTATTTTTGCTTTCAAACTTTAATTTTATGTTATTTTATTTTATTATTTTTTTCTTTCTACCCTCTCTTATATTGGTCTCTCAAACGGTCAATCCAAAACTTGGGATTAAGGCTCAATTTGCTGTTGTTGTTGTCGTTGTTGTTGTAACTACAGTAATAAAGAAACATATAAAAACTTCCTAAATAACTTGATACTGAAAATACAAGTAATAAATTTCTTAAAAAAAAAAAAAAAAAAAAAAAGAAAGAAAGAAAGAAAAAGATTCTGCTACCAAAAAAAAAAAATTATTGCTTCTTAAAATCTTAATCAAGTTTCCAAAAAAGGATGATCAACTATTAGAGCTTTGATCTTTAACATATCTCCCCAACTACCGACTTGATTGAACTCGACCCCAAGTTAAATATATAGTACTCCCCATGTAAATACAATTACTCATTGGCATTCATTACCCCTCATACAGACATAATCTAACTGTGCTTTCACCTTCCATTTCACCAAATGCCTTCCGGGCTTTCCACAATGTATCAAAACGATGTTGTTTTCCACACACATATGTCAAGTCCCATCTTTCTTAGAAGTTAATAAAGCTGAAACAAAACCAGAACTTAACTGTCACGAATAAACTCCTTTTTCAACAACTCATCTACTTGCCTTTTGATATCCGCCCGTTCACTAGGTGTAATGCCATATGACGATAGATTAGGAAGTGAAGATCCTGGAACTGGACTAGAAGCATGGCATGCTGAATATCATGCATGGGAGGTAATTCTTTAGGCAACTTATCAGAGACCAAATGTGAAATCAGATGGTAGTTCTTTTACTTCTTTAGATACTTTGAAGGCTGTCCAAAATTTCATCATTTCACCTGTCTTGTCAGCAAAGCATAAATAAATTCATGCTCCATGCTTTCAGTTTCAAATTGCATTCCAGTGAGACATGAAATGTCAGCCTCAGTAGGCTGCTTAGTCAACTTCTTCTCTTTTTTTCTCTTCTGATTCATATGTTTCAAATTAATCCCCTTACCTGACACAATGATATACATCTTGATCATAGAGCCAAGGCCTTCCAATAAGTATACGTGAAATTTCATTGGAATAAAATTACACCAAATGGAATGATAATAAGGTTCGATTGTAAAAGAAACTAAGCATCTTTGAGTTATCGGAATGTGGGTAACATTCACCCATGCAACTTTGTACAGCTGTGGATGTTTTTTCATTTATAGTTGAACCCTTGTAATAGTACCCTCAGAAACAACATTCATGTTGCTTCCTCCATCAATTATAAGCTTGCATGTTTCCTATCCACATAGACTTGAGCATGAAATATCATCATATGCAATTAATCACTCGTTTTTTTTCCACTTTAGGAGTGATCAAAACTCTTCTCACAACATTTAAGAATTAAGTATCAACATGCTCCTCATCAGTCTCTTTGTTGGCTCTCCATGCACATGCTCAAAATCACAATTTTCAGCACAAATAGTTCTGTTTTCAACTCCCACATGAACATTCCACTTGGGACATTGAAATGCTTAGTGCCCCTTTTCATGGCACTTGAAACACTTGCCACTGCTGCCCCCTTTATTTAACCTATCTAAAAACTTTTCTTCATCTCTAGTAAATTGTAAAGATCCCAACCTTGCAGGCTGATTTATTTTAGCGTTTAAAGAAGTGTTTTATAGTTGCATTGATTACCTCACTTGACTTCATATATGCTGTCTCTGCCACTTTATTTCCAAATCTTCTAGTTGTGCATTCCCTTAAATGTTCTGCCTTCAAAGATATCTAGAAAACATCTTCAAGATTATTAAAGTCGCATAGTGACCAATTCTTTGCAAATTTCAGCTCTTAACCCATTCTCGTTGCGAGATAAAATTTGTCTCATCTTCCTTGACCTTAAACAAGATCCACCAAAAAAATAAAAAATAAAAAATAAAAAAATAGAGAGAGAGGGGGGGGAAAGGATGATCAATTAGAAAAAAGAATTCATATCTCACTAGCATCTGAACCCAATCTTGGGGATGAATTTTAAGACTTCTGAAAACAAACAGGCAGATGGTTAGGCACCAATTAGGATGACTGAGAAATAGTGAAACCAGAAACAAAACAAACTAAGTTCTATCAGTCACACATTGGTGCAGGATATATTTCAATCCAACATATGAGAAAGTAAAGTACTGCATAAAAAGCAAAGGAGCCTTTTAAAATGGTATGAAAGCAGGAGATCCTGAACTCAAGTCATGCCAAACTCTTTTTCACTCACTTAAAAATTTCATGTGATTGGACATGTTACTCAATATGTGAGGGAAAATGTTATAATATAAAGAAAATAACACCTCCCTCCATAGGTTTGAACTTTTGGTGTGCATGGTTCTACAAAATTTAATATGGTACATGAATTAAAATTTTCTTAGGTTGTGTGCATTTTGCGGGAGGGAAGTGGAACAAAATGGTGAAGAGATGGATTACTGTGGAATTTAACATTCTGTTGATTGGCTGGACGGTAGAGAATCCATGAAAGGAAAAGGACCTTTCCTCCTTCCATTTAAAATTGCAGTATTCACTTTTCCTCCAAAACTTGGAGGGATGCACAAGGAAGAAATGTTGCCATAGAACAATTTTGATTTTTGCCCTTATCAAGTTGAGTACACATACTATAAAACCACAAAAATCCAAAAAGGTGAAATGGCTACTTTGCTAACTGTTAGTTTTTTCTTTCCATTAACAACAAACACAGAGGGAAGAAAAATCTCCTTTCTTTCCCTACTTATTCCCTTCACTCCCACCCATTCCTTCCCTTTTCCATCCTTCCCACCTAACCCAGCCTTGGTGTACAGTTACGTGACAAAATAATAATACTGAAAGCAAACACTATATAGTTATCCACATGGAAGCTCAGTTACAGAAAATTTTCATACTCCGAACACTTAGGAGAACAAACAAATCAACTGATTCATACAGCAAGAAGTAAAACCATAATATTAATAATGGTTTGAGATGCATCAAAGACGATTTGTAATTATAACTTTAAGTTTCTCTCTCAAAAACCTTGGAATGCCTCTAACATGAGAGAGATAATACAACAATGCCATTAGCAATAGCTAAGGAAATCAAAACAATACTCTGCTGAATAATGTGAAACAAAATCCTATTGTGCTGTAGCTGGGGCCAAACCTTTACATTTGCAAATAAGAAAAAATTCTAATGCATGCAGCAATCCACAAATGGATTCTGGCCTGCTTTTTTAGAAAGACACAAGTGTTCACAGCTCTTAACGCAAGTAAAGGACGTGAAAACTAGTGTTACAAGGAAAGGGAAGGAATACGGGGGCATCGAAGGCAATAAAATATACCAATATATTTACTAGTTTACCTCTTGGCTGCGATTTACAACACCAACATAACCAAGGCGAAGTGGAACAACTTTTCCCAACAGAAAATTACAGGCGTTGGTACCCCTATCCATTATATCTAGCTACATCAAAAACAAGTAACACGACAACCATCTGTAAGGAGGAGTTACTGGCTTAAATTATATGAAAGTGAGAAGTAAAGAGAAAGTGAAATGGTTACAGAAAAATAGAGTTCATATAAATAGAAACGACAGGTATGTAAAAGATAAAATAGACCATACAAACCTTGGTAATAACACCAATAGTCCGCAAACCTATGAAAAGGTGCATGTGAGAATATATGTTAAACAATAGAACAAAGCTTCCCAAGAAGAATGTAAATAATTATTCAATAAAAGTTTTTTTTTTTAAAAAAAAAAAAAAAAAGGAACCTAAACATGTAGCAAAGGTCATTAAAGCATACCAGCAGGATCAGCATTCCTAGCCATGTCCAGTGCATCAGAGTTTGTCAGGCCTGAATTTGCAGGACTAACTGCCAAAATAATGCATGTTTCTTGCTTGATATAAGACATAATAATTGTCCTAATGCGAGCTTCAATATCACTTGGTTGATCTCCCACGGGAACCTTTGTTATCCCAGGTAGATCAACAAGGGTTATATGAAGCACATTTGGAGATGAAATTTTCAAGCGAATTTGTTTATCTGAAAGTCCCTTGTTAATTCCTGCTTCTCTTTCGGTTTCAGCCTGCACTAACAAGGCAATGAGATTAGAGTTTTTTTTTGGGGGGGGGGAAGAAAGATAACATTTTCTTAACCCAAAACTGTGGCTAATTTGCCAAACATACAAACAAGACCTGTTATATATAATGCATGCACACATACAGACACTTAGACAAAAGTACAATAGTATCAACTAATACGACCACCAACACCCCCCCCCCCAAAATCAGAAGGGCCACTTGACAATATTCTACCTGACAAGAACAAACTTGTAGATTCCAAGCATAACCCAACCATAGGGTCGCCTAAATTGCTTGCTTAGGCACATTTAGCAATTGAACTGCCCTAGGGTTAAAAATTTTTTGAAAATTCTGTTTTCCAAGTTTATAAAAAGACTTTAAATAAAAAGAAAGTCTAAGTAGGTTGAGCACGGCACACACCCTCCCAAAAAAAAAGGTGAAGAAACAAATAATGTACATGCTCCCATAGGTTAGGTTCTCTGTAAAAACCTCTCTGAGTCAACCAAAATAATAATAATTGGAATTTGTCCTAAGACTGCAGAAAAACTGTCGACTCAAAGAAAACCTCTTCTAAAATATTTTATTATCTGATTAGGGTGTTTCCATTTGAATTAGATACTTGACTCTACAAGCTTTTAAGGAAGTCTAGGGATTCCCTAAAACTCTAGCCATGGCTTTATTTCCTCAAACTTGTAAAACAGCTTTTCCTGCTTCTCAAACTGTAGCAACTATATGTTAAGAAATTTTCTACCCAAGTTCAGATCTCCCAGATTCATATGTGGATCCTCATGATTTTATGAGTTCTAAATCAAAGTTTGGCGTTGTTTTGACAAGTACTTGGTCTTATAAAATTTCACCAACTAAAAGTTCGAAAATATTAGTATTCTAGCTCTTGATCTCAGCCAAAAGGCCGAAAAAGGTGTACCAGATTCAACGTCAGGCCTTAATAGGAGCTATCAGTTCCAAAAATTACCTAAATTCTCACAAAAGTCTTTAAACAGACTATATCATGCAATTACACATAGGAGCAATAGCTTCATTGTGCTGTCATTGTTATTCACCAACCCCAACTAATGTGGGATTAAGGCAAGCTTGAGTTGAGGTTTTATATCACTTGTCATTTTATTTGGCTGTAGAGGTATCAACAAGTAATTTTGATTTTTCCATATAAGAAAAAAATATAAAATCAAAGGGTTAAGTCTCGATTTAGCCATAAGCTTCCATTAAAAATCCAATACGGCCCTAAACTTTATAATAGTAATTGAATCCATGAACTTCTATAAATAATTCAATCAAGTACATCAACTCTAATAACCTATCCATTCTAAGCCCCTAACCTAATGACAAGACTCTAATTTGCACCACATGGAAAACAAATGTCACCATGGACATTAACACAACACTCTCAACTCTTCCCGACTCCAAAATCAATTTTTTACCCTTTCCATAGAAACCCTGGCCACCAGATTGCACAGTCCACAAAGAAATTTTATGTCTAACTCATGCAAATAAAGTCTCTACAGGCAAAGGACTAATAGGTTTTCCAAGTCAGATCAGATGTATTAGGCCCATCCGAACATTGATTGAAAGATTTGATTAAATTAGGTATTGAGAGGTCAATTGAATCTAATGAAAGTTTAGGGGATAAACCTAGAGTTAGTACAAAATTAAAATGCCCTTAGATGGTGAAATTTGTTTGCATTAGTTAAGCTGGTAATATAATTCAGTCATTGAGAAAGCACCTCACTGCCCTTTCGTCTCGGTGGTAGCCTCGCCAATCAAGTGTCAGGTGCTTAAAACAGCCACCCTTTGACATATAAGAGCTTTTGTTGTTTCCTCACCTTCTCAAATTCCAATATGCCTTAATGCCCCAAAGATCAAACTTCTTTCTGATCATGTACAGACATCACAACCATAATTTCAGAGCCTTCAGAAATTAATTGAACCATTCTCTGAATCTTCATATTTAGTTCGAGAGTGTTTCAACCATTAGGAAAACTTGATACAAACTTGGGCACAAATCAATTATTCGATAGTAAAATTGCTTAAAATTTATTTAAGGTGTCAAGTTCAAAACCTAGAACTAATCTCTTCATAACTTCAAAAAAATAAAAAATAAAAAAACAACAAAAAGGTAAAATTTTTTTCATATTACTAACGCTACACTCAAGGGTAAAGCTATCTACATACTAGCCACCTTGGACCAGGCTACTTTTAGTACAAAGTGACATTTTTCTTCCCTAATGGGCAACAGAGAAGTTTAGAAAGAGTAATGGTAATAAAGGACTCACCCGATCCATAAAGTGCTTTCTGGCTTAGTGCGGGGGTAGGGGGAGGGTGAGCATATATGGTACTATGTGTAGAAAGACTAATGGTACTATGTGGATGAATCCTTTGCATACTTATTGAAGAAATTAGTATTAACTATTAGTATTAACTATTTGAACTTATGAATTTGGTGTCCAAACGCCGCACAAGTTTTCATCCCTAGAATGTCCTTAAAACATAATTAATTATTTTCCTTATCAATATGGTACATGTTAATTAATGTAAATAAACAAAATTTGAACAACCTTCAGTGGATACCACTTAATTCTCAATCCCCTCTTTTATATTTCTCTCTTTTACATGTCTAATATTTCTCCCATTTTAACATTTTTCCATTTTAACATTTTTCTGCATTTCTCTCCGTATATTCCTATAAGAAGCGGGTCTAAAAAAATGCCTTAAAACTATGCACTCCCATTTATACTCCCAATTTAGGCACAATGTGGAATTTCGAGATTGGTTAAAAGTTATATACAAAATTGGGACACAGGTATAGCATAACTGAAATCAGTAAAACACTAATCATACCCAGTAACACTAAAGTAGGAAAATTAGACTTGACCTCCAAAACTAGAAGCAAAAAAGCAATCCAATTACCAAACAAGAAAAAGGACAGAAATACCTGAATTTCTCGACGAATGTCGTTGAAATCGTAAAACCTCTTGCCGGGTAAATGGCGAAACTCTCCCCATTCTCTGCGATCATCTTCGTCGGATTTCGAAGGTCGATTCTCCAACTGCAAAACAAGAGGTCTGCGAGTGCAAATATCGCAACCGCGAGGAAGAAAATCTCTGCCGACTAAAGCTTCAAGAACGCTAGACTTTCCGCTGCTCTGGCTCCCCACAACCGCTACTTGAGGGAGATGAATCTTCGGGAAACCGCTGCTCAACGGCAAGAAAATGTCCTGCAGTTTGTTCAGGATTGGAATCACCGAAGAACCGATTGTTGAGAACGGCTTCGAATTGCTAAAATCGTAGTCAAGTTCTTCCATTTCCACTGGGCAAACTTGTTCTCCCATGGAAAGAGGGAGAGAACTTGGAGAACGGTTTTGGAAGGGGGTGCAGATGAAATGATAGAGAGAAGTGAGAAGTTTGAAAACTTGCAGAAGTCTTGGGGAGGAAGAGAGGGACAAGGCAACTGAGTGTAGCGCACGAAATTCTTAATTTTGTGTGTGTGTGTGTGTGTGTGCGAGAGAGAGAGAGAGAGAGAGAGAGAGAGAGAGAAGTGTGGGCTCAGAAGGAAAGTGGTGGGATAGGGATGTGTGTGTGTGTGTGCGTGTTTGTCAGAGAGAGAGAGAGAGAGAGAAAAGTGGGGGCTCAGAAGGAAAGCGGTGGGACAGGAAACTTCTTTTACTTTTGCCTTTTGTCCTCTCTGGTCTTATTCAAATATTCATATGCTTTCTATTAGGAAATTTCTTTCTTTATGTAGGTAATTTAAGGGGTTCTGCATGATATATATATATATATATAGTAGTTTAGTAATAACTTTTAAATGTAATGATTTAATTAGCCTAACATTATAAATCTAAATTATTATATATTTTTATTATTCTTTAAGACCATTTTAAGAAGAATTTAAAAATCGCAAGAAGGTATCACTAATATTTAGTGAAAATTAAAGATAAAATAATAAATTAGTGATATTAGTCCTGTGACAACCAAAAAATAGTTGAATTGATTAACTTTTAAAAAAATTTAATCTAACTCCACTTAAATCTAAAATAATCCTATAATCATTCTAAACATAAGTAGCGAAAAATAAAAATAAGGATAGATTGACAAATCTGATTTTATAATGATTCGGTTTTATATCTACATTCACTCTTCTAACCAGTTAGTCGGGATCTAACAATTTGTTAGTTTTTTACTATAATATGAAATTATAAAATACAACTCAAACTGTTGACTTCTGATTTTCTCAGCACGAAGATGTTTCGTCCAACAACGGTAAACTCTCAACTCTCACCAAAACTACCTTAAAGAACTCACGCACAAATCAACTCAAAAGAATACAAGTACAGAAAATATTTTGCAAATGATAGCAAGTTGTGATCAATTGACATACTTCATATGTAGGATTTCTTCACTTTTTTCTTTTATAAATTACTAAGTATAAGTCTCTGTAAAAGTACTTCAAAACCTGATGTAAGTGCTATTTTTAACTTGAATTTCTTAGCCTTCAAATCATGCAATAATAGTACAAAGTTACTAGCCAAAATGTAGTAAATTTCCTGAGAAATATCCTGATTTTTAAGTATTGAAATTCCTCCTATATCTTTAGATATACCAACTGTAAAAATACAAATTCGAAATTTAAACATTCCTCTTGATATCTGCACATACCAATTTGAATTTATTCTGATGATAAACTTTACTGAAAATCCAAAAACTCTCCAAAAATATAGCTTTTGGATGTTGCTACTATTCTAAAAATTCAAATGACCAATTAACTTCATACATGTATTCCTTTACTTTATTCTCAAGATTTAAATGCTGCAAATATTTGAATCTGTAGTCTTTCATCCCTTCTTTGATGTGTAATTTTTGAATTTGAAAATATTTGATCACCCAAAGAGATATAATGGGTTAAATATATGCAAATGATCACGTCTCCCCTCTTGAAAAATTACTAACTCTTTGATATTTGAAATTTTAATATTAGCAAATTTAATCTTTAGTTGTTGAGTGAATAATGTATGTATCTGAATATATTTTTAAATTAAGTGTAGTACAAAATCTACACTCACATTGATGGGCTGGGTTTTTAATTAAAAATTTGTCTTTATAGCAACTTGTATAGATCCTCTACCATGTTTTCTACTTTAATAATAGTCTGAACTTCTGCCTCCATAACAGCCTCAATAATTTAGGATAACTTGCATCTCTGACATTCTCTATAATAATTTCTATAAAGCATTTTTATAATAATTTCTAAACAAAAATTAATTTGTACACTTAATAAAATTGTTAGAATAATATAAAATATTTTATTATCATCCAAAATCAAATGAGACAATAATTTCTCTAACATTCTCCCCATTTTTTATGACAACAAAAGTATAAAAATAAATATTTAAAAAATATCATGAATACACATTTTCTTTAAACGAATACACATTATCAATCTCCCCCTCAATTTATGGACTTATTAATATTTTAATTTTTTTCCCTTAATATGTGCATATTTTTTATTTTTATCATCATTTTTTCTAATCTTTCCCTTTTTGTTATATCAAAAAGAAAATAGAGTAAATGCTAAAACAAATAACACATAAGGAAGCAAAAAATATTTCAGATTAAATTGAACACAGTACAAAAAAAAAATTGTAGAGATTGATATAGAAGATATAAAAACTATAACAAACTATAAACTGTACTCTGCTACTTTTGAAAGAATCTTAGTATTTCTTGAATTTGTTCTTGAGTTTTTTTTTATCTTTCTAAACATTCATCAATTTTCTTTTCAATTCTTTCTTTCCATTCAAATCATTCTCCTCAGCAGAATTCTTCCTTCCTCTTGAAGACTCACCCTGCACTTCTTCTTATCCAAAGGGGTAATCAATTCCACCATTACCATTAAAATTTCCTTTCCAAAAACTCTTATTTTTGTGATTCCATATTCTTTGTTTAGAAATTTCAATGTCCATGTGAAAAACTAGTGACTCTCTTAATAAACTTGGTTCCAAAACTGGACCTTTGAGAGTAGAAAAATCAAATCCTTTGAACTCAAAAGGATTCATCAAAACATTCCCATATAACTTCTTTAGCTTATTCTTGTAAACATGATTCATGAACACACTAACCATATCTAGTTGTTTTCCCAACAATAATGTAACTAAAATTCTTCTATCTTCAACTGTGACAGTGGTTGAACTTCCATTCATAAGAATCAAACACATAATCACAACTTTATACATAACACAAACAAGCAAAAGAAAATCTTTTTCATACAAATATCCTCCTCCATAATAGTTTCTTGCTTTGATAAGACTGTAAACTTCACATTTTTTTCATCATCTTTAAAGAACTATCCTCTATTCTCTTAAACACTAAACACTCTGCAACATCTTCTTTAAAAATTTCAACACAAAATCCCAAAATTCTTGACATCAATTTCTCAGAATTTTCAACATCCAAATTTTTATAAAATCGAACACAACCTTTCAAATGCAATTTCTATTTGCATCACATAGACTAACCCCTCCAATTCTTTCAAGAAGTTTCCTCATCTCCAAACTCATTTCTTCAAAACACTCAAAATCCACAAATCTGTAAGGATTGATTTCAAACATTATTGGACTGGATTGAGTGCATGGGATTTTGATTTTTGGTCTTTGAGTGTTCGGTTGTTGTGAAGATTTGGGTTTAGAATGTTGAGGTTTGAGTTGTGAAGGTTATGATTCGAATTCTTGATGTCGAAAATCAAGTTCTTAATAAAAAAATCACGAATTTCTTTGAAGGGATCGAGGGATTTCTTTATTGGCCGAAAGAAATTTTGAAGATTTTGAATTAGAGTATCCAAATCTAAAAATTGACATGTGAAACAATTGGATTCTTAGAGATTTTGTTTGAAATTCTTATTGATTTGCAAGGAACCATAGTATCAAAAAAAGGGATTTCTTGGATTAGGATTTGTGAAAAGGGGAGAGATGAGAGAAGCAGCTAAAGGCTCTAGACTTATTTGAGTTGTCTTATATAGAGCCTATACCTTTGAATCCGCTACCCTCTATGCACGTCATACTCTTATTTCATTTCTAATATTTTTAAACATCTCTCTCTATCTAAAAGTTTTATAAAAGTCTTTGTAAGTTGATTTTTAATTTCAATATATTCCAAAACTATATCTTCATTAATAATATGATCTTTAATAAAATACTATATAATCTCTATATGTTTGAATCTTGAATAATTAATAAGATTTTTTTATGAGACAAATAGAACTTGTATTATCATATTTTATAACAATATTCTTATAATCTAATCCATAATTTTTAAGTTGTTGTCTTAATCATAAAATTTGAACATAATAATTTTCTATTGAAACAAATTCTGATTCCGCCGCCGCCATTGATAAAATAACTGAATTTTGTTTCTTTAACACTCAACTTATAATTTTACTTTCTAAAAATTGACAAGTACCTGAGGTACTTTTCCAATCAATTTTGCATCCAGCATAGTCGATATTTGAATATCTAATTAATTCAAAATTTGAATTTTTTGGATACCAAATTCTTAAATTTTTAATACCGACAATATATTTTAAAATTCTCTTTCTGGCTCTAAGGTGAGATTTTTTAAATTTATTTTGAAACCTTGCACATAAATATACACTAAATAAAATATTGGGACAAGAAATAGTTAAATACAACAAATATCTTATCATATTTTTATAAAATTTTTCATTCACATCTTTTTTTTTTTCATCTAAATCTAATTTAATAGAAATAAATATAGTAATACTAACATATTTTGAATTTTTTATACCAATTTTTTTAATCAATTATCTTGTTTATTTTTCTTGATTTATAAAAATATTTTGGAGAGTTTGTTTAATTTGTAAATCTAAAAAAAAAAACAATTAATTCACTCATTATTGACATTTCAAGTTCACTCTTCATAATATTACTAAAATTATCACATAAATATTCATTTGTAGTACCAAGTATAATATTATCAATATATATTTGCATAATAAGAATATCATTTCCAACATTCTTGATAAATAAAGTGGTATCTACATTTCCCTTTTTAAAATTATTTTTTATAAGATATTCACTTAATTTTTTATACCATGCCCTAAATGTTTGTTTTAAATTATACAAGACTTTTTGTAATTTATAAATATGATCTTCCTTATTATGTTTCTCAAATCGGGAGGTTGACTAGCATATACTTTCTCTTTTATATAGTCATTTAAAAATACACATTTAACATGCATTTGATATAATTTTAAAATTTTAAAATATACAAAAACCAAAAGTAGTCTAATTGCTTCTAACGTAACAATCGGTGTAAAAATCTCATAATAGTCAATTCATTTCTCTTGTGAATATCATTTTACAACTAATCTAATTTTATTTCTCATAGCATTTCTATTTTCATCTAATTTGTTTCTAAAAACCCATTTTATTCCTATAATTATTTTGTCTTTTGGTTTGGGTATTAAAGTTCATACATTGTTTCTTTTGAATTGATTTAATTCTTCTTACATAATCTCTATCCAGCTCTCATTTTCTATGACTTCTTTTATATTTTTCAGTTTTGTACTAGATATCAATGCAAATTGATTTTTTTTATATTTCTATAACTTGATTTAGTTTGTATTCTTTTACTTACATCTCCTATTATATCATCTTGTGAATGATTAGGTAAGAATTTTCAACTTATAATAATTTCTTCTCATGGTTTATTTTCTTTTATGATATCTTATTCATCTTCTTTGGTGTTATTTTTTTCAAGAAAAAATTCATGTTTTATAATATTATCATTGTCAACTTCTACTTTTTAAAATTCATTTTTATGAAATTTAACATTAATTATTTTTTCTATCATTTTAAACCCTTTATTGAAAACTTTATATGTCTTATAATTTAGAAAATAACCTAAAAAAATTCTTTCTATAGTTTTTCATCAAATTTATTTAGAATGTCATTTTCAAAATATAATATATACACGCAAATGTATAAAAATATAAAACATTAGGTTTTCTATTTCTAAAAATTTTATAGAGAATTTTATTTATCATACAAAACTCTATTAATTATGTAACATGTTGTAGATGCGATTTCAATTCAAAATATTTTCCTACACCACTATCATTCAATATAGTTCTAATCATTTATTGAGTAGTCATATTTTTGCGTTCAATTACTCAATTTTGTTATGGTATATATGGTATGGAAAATTTTGATTTATTTCTTTTTTAATACAATATTCTAAAAATTCTAAATTATCAATTTCCTACCATTATCCATTCTTAAACTAACTATTTTTAAACTTTTTTCATCTTGAATTTTTTTTACAAAAATTTTAACGGTCTTAAAGGTTTCATTTTTATCTGTTAGAAATAAAATTCAAATAAATCTAAAAAAATCATCTACTATCACTAGACCATATTTATTTCCTCTTAGACTTAGATTTGTAACATATTCAAATAAATTCATATGTAGCATTTCTAAAGATCTAGATCTGGAAATATAATCTTTATTTTTAAAGGATGATTTTATTTGTTTATTTAATAAATAATCACTACAATTTATATATTCTTTTAATAAAATTTCCGAAATTTCTCTAACTAATTTTTTTGGATAATTTTTCTAGTTGCATAAAATTTATATGACATAATTTCTTATACCATGCAAAAATATCATCACTCAAGATCATTAAGCAATTTTTTAAAACTATTTAAAATTGTAGAATCCACTGCATAAACATTTTATAATCTAGTCCATTCAAAAATTTGTTCTTGCATCTTACTATCAAATACTATATATTTATTTATTTTAAATAGCACATCTTAACCTAAATCACACAATTGACAAACACTTAATAAATTATGCATCAATTTATTAACAAAAATCATATTTTTTTATGATAATAGAATTTATATCTATGGTGCATTTTCTAATGATTTTCCCTTTTTAGTTGTCTCCAAAAATTACCACTCCTTGATCTTTTCTTTCAAACTTTTTGAATAATGAGGCGTCCCCATCATTTGTCTTGAGCATCCGTTATCAACATAACATTTTCCTTTGATTTTTGTCTCATGTTTTTGTACAATAAAAAAAAAATATCATTTATCTTAGGAATCCAAAGAAGTTTGGGTGTTTTAGAAAACAAGTTTGTATAAACATTAAATTTTTCTTGATTTATATTAAATTTGTTCATGAAACAACTTCTAATAAGATGACCAAATTTGTGACATATATAATAAGAAAAATTATTTTTATTTCTAAAATAATTAGATCTATAATGTCTATATCCATAATTATTCTGAATCAACATAGGTTTATTATACTTAAATTCAAAACTGAAATTTTTTGAAATTTCATTTTTTCGCCATGGCGCTATGGGTGCTTTTGTACCAATTTTCTGTAGTCTGTGAATGTTTGTTCTAAATTTTTTCTACAGTTTTAATAAAAACAATTTGGTTAGAATTTGAAGTAATTTTTGAATCATTTTTATACTTCAAATCAGTTTTGAAAAAACTTATTCTTTAGATTAAAAGTAGTTTTGTTAATTTTTCATCAATTTTATAGAATTTTTGAAAAATGGTTTCTATTGATTTTGACAAATCTTCTATCCTATTTTTCAAAACTTTGATTTCATTTTTCAGCCCTATATTTTCATTTTTTAAGCCTTCATTTTCAATTTTGGTTATTTTTAGTTCTGAATTTAGCAAAAGATTTGTTTGTCTCAGCACATCTTTCTCATTTTCTAAGATACTGTTCCTACTTTTGAGATCTAAAATAATATTCAGCAATCTGTCAGTTTCATAAATATTCTGAAAAGAACAATCAGAAGGGTTTTCAGAATTCACTTGATTATTGACCATTAGATAGAGATTAAATTTTTCAGAAGTTTTAGAACTTTCATCATCTGATTTTTTCTCATCTGAATCACTCCAAATAGCCACCATTGTCTTTCTGTTCTTTTTGAAAGTCTCAATCTTTTGTAGCAGGATAGAGTACTCATATTTTATGTGACCCAATTTCTTACATTCATAACGAATAATTTCTTCTTTCTGCTCATTTTCTTTGCTTTTTTTTTCTACTCCTTTTCTTTACCAATATTTTCTTACACTTAACTTAAACTTTTGTGAGTTATTATTTATTTTAGATTTAAAAATTTTCTTATCATTCTTTTTAAAATCACGACAGAGTTTTCTTGTGAACATGTTAATCTCTTGATCACTGTCATTTTTTTTAGAATTTGTTTCCTCCTTTGTCATGAATACAATGCTCTTTTTCTTTCCATTATTTACTATAAAATAATGGACTTATGCTTCATAAGTCTTGAGTTTTTCTCTTAGCTCATTCAGTGACAATTTTGACAAATCTTGGTCTTCCTCTATTGCTATCTTCTTTGCATCCCAGACTTTAGGAAGGACTCTAAGGATTTTTCTGACAAGATCTACATATGAAAAAGTCTTTCCAATAGAATTCAACTTATTTGTGATAGATGTGAACCTGTTGAATATGTCTTTTATCGACTCTTCTGGCTAAATATGAAAAGTTCATACTCCTGTATTAAGAGATTAATTCATGTGTCTTTTACAATCTTTATACATTCATGAGTGATACATAATTTATTCATGAGTGATACATAATTTATTCCATATATCCTTAACTATAGCACAAGAGGAAACAAAGTTAAACTCAGTAGGAAAAATTGCATATAAAGGTAAATGTTTGACCCGTGAGTTAATTAATATTTTTCTCTTGTCATCTTCAGTTATTATGAGAATTTTTACTTCTAAATTTCTAAAGGTTATGACTTCTCATACTTCATAATTGGTAGCCTGAATAAAGGTGTTCATCCTACACTTCCAATAGGAAAAGTTTGCACCATCAAAATAGGGTGTTCTATTGATAACTTGATCATATGTATAAGGAAAAGTTATGGATCTTTTACTCTAAAGAGCTCTCTTTAGTGGAGTAAAATACTGTATTTTGATACCACTTGTTAATCCCTATGACAATCAAGAATGAGAGTTGAATTGGTTGTCTTTGATTGTCTTTTTAAAAAATTTAATCTAATTCCATTTAAATTTAAAATAATTTTATAATCATTCTAAACATATGCAGTGAAAAATAAAAGGATAGAGAGACAAATTCGATTTTATAGTGATTTGGGTTTGTGTCTATGTCCCCTCTTCCAGCCAGTAAATCGAGATTTAACAACTTATTATTTTTCACTATGATATGAAATTACAAAATACAACCTAAACTGTTGACTTTTGATCTTCTCACCATGAAGATGGCTTCATCCAACAGTGGTAGACTCTTAACTCTCACTAAAACTACCTCACAGAACTCACACCCAACTCAATTCAAAAGACTACAAGTGTAGAAAGTATTTTGCAGATGACAACAAACTGTAATCAAATGACACACTTCATATGTGGGGATTTCTTCACCTTTTTCCTTTATAAATTGCTTAAGTATAAGTCTTTGTAAAAGTATTTCGAAACTTGATGTACGTGCTGTTTTTAATTTGAATTTCTTAGCCTTCAAATCTTATAATAACAACACAAAGTTACTAGCTAAAGTGCAGTAAATTTCCTGAGAAATATCCTGATTTTTAGGTGCTAAAATTCCTCATAATATCTTGAGATATATCAACTATAAAATTTCAAATTCTAAATTTAAACATCCCTTTTGATGTCTGCACAGACTAATTTGAATTTATCCAGATGATAAGTTTTGCTGAAAATTTGAAAACTCTCCAAAAATATAATTTTATGGATGTTGCTTCTGTTCTAAAAATTCAAATGATCAGTTAATTTCACTCATATATTTCTCTACCTTATTCTCAAGATTTTAATGCTACAAATATTTGAATTTGTAATCCTTCATCCCATCTTTGATACGTAATTTTTTAATTTGAAAATTCTTGATCACTTAAAGAGATATAAAGACTTAACTATATAAAAATGATCACATCTTCCTTCCTGAAAAATTACTAACTCTTTGAAATATGAAATTTCAAATTCAGCAAACTTAATTTTTAGTTGTCGAGCGATTAATGTGTGTGTCCGAATATATTTTTAGACTAAGTGTAGTACCCAATCTACACTTACATTATTGGGTTGGTCTTCAATTAAAAATTTACCTCTATAGCAACTTTTATGGATCCTCTACCCTGCTTTCTACCTTTATAATAGTCTGAACTTCTACCTCTGTAGTAGTCTCTATGATCCATGATAACTTGTATCTATGATATCCTCTATAGTAACTTCTATGACCTACTTTTATAATAATTTTCAAATAAAACTTAATTTTCACACTTAGTAAAATTATTAAAATAATATGAAAGATTTTGTTATTATCAAAATTCAAAGAGGACAACAATTTCCTTAACAAGTGAAATTTCACTACTTTTTCAAAGAATTTTTTATTTTAATTCAAAATGACATAGACATCAAAATAAAAATATTTTCAAAAAAAGAAAATTCTTATTTATTTCACTATTTCTTTATCAAAGTTTTGACGTGGTAATATGGAATTGGTAGGAAATTGACCCATAACAAAAGGTGAGAAAGCAAATACATCTTTTTTTATAAGTTGTAAAAGCAAATAAGACCCAATTATAAATCTCACTAAAAAGAAAAATAAAATTGAATTGAAATATATATATTAATTTATTGGAGTGTTATGTTTTTTGTAAGATTAAGAAGAGGGTATGTACTCAAATATAAATCTCAATATAAACAATTGAATTATTATTTTTTTTATTTAGTAGAAGGGCTAGATCCCTCTTGCAATTGGGAGATGGGTACTTATCCAGAGGACAAAGCAATTGCTTATGTCTTTAGTTGATGATATTTTAATGTTTTAGCCTATAATGGATTTTTTGAAAGCAAGAATAGATTTTCAAAATTTTTATTAACTTCGAAGCGTGGTCAATCTGCTAAATTAAAGTACTATTCTATAACGATTTAGACCTCCAAAGTAGAGTATGAACTAAATGACTCAATGTTTCAGTAATGGGAGGAAAACTGGGAAGGTGGGCAATGGTGTCTACAGTAAAAATGTTGGTGAGCTATGGGATAAGTGGAATTTGTGTTTGATGGTGGGAATCGAGAAAGCTGAAATAGGAGAGAAGAGAGAGAAGAGATTGAGAGAGAAAGAGATAGAGAGGGGTTAGAAAGAGAGAGAGACAATACATAAAAGGAAGAAAGAAGAATGTTTTCCAATTTCATGCTTTCCTCCTCAATTCGTTATATGTATTTAAAGTTTACTCTCAACAAACTAATAATTGAAATTAACAATTTAAGTTTATTTGGTTATAAAACAGTTTGAGCTCCAACTAACCTAACTTCCTCTCCTACTAGCTGTTATGTTTGAATTTTTCTTTCTTCTATTTATTACATATTCAAAGTTAAATAGTTTAGCTAGTCTAAGAACAATTTTTTTTTTTTTGGTGCGACCTTTGGTCAATGGGTTCTCATTCCAATTAAATCAAAATTCCATTTTAATTTCTCAGGTAATTTATTTATAAAAAAAGATAATATCTAAAAGTATAAATAATTGAATTTTGCTACATAGATGCCAATTCTGATCAGCCTTAAATCCTCTCACAACACGTGTTAGACAATATAGTAATTGTCATCTATTCAATCATATTAATTTATTTTCTAAAATTTTTAAACAAAAATATCAAAGTATACTTCAATAATTTTTTTTTAAATAAAACAACTATTAGAAAGTATAAATTAAATATGTTATATAAACGAAATATTTTCTAAATCCTATGAATTAAATTCAATGTTACAATTTATTTAATCAATTATCAATAAAATCATTAATATGTTTTTATCAATTAAAACAATATTTGACCAATCTAATCATCATATGATATGGTCTATTTAGTTTAAAAATTATTAGTGGAATTGATTAATAATAATAATAATAATAATAATAATTACATATTTTTTTGTTGATATTAATTATAAATAAATGTGATAATTGTGGCTAGGTTTTATTCCAAAGTCGAAGGCATGACTAATCATTTTTCAAGTACCGGAAAATAGAATACCCCAAGTTCCCCTTCCAGACGGGTCCAGAAATTGTCCCCGCCTCTCTCTCTCTCTCTAGCAATGTCAGCGGACGAAGAGAGAGAACTGGAAGGACAACTGGAGCTTCAACTGCAAGAACAGAGAGAATCACTTGCTGCTCTTAAAGAAGCCCTACTGTCCGATCCTACAAATCCCGAGCTCATCGCGGTACGATCAACCTTCTTCCCCCCCTTTTTGCTTCAATCTAGGGTTTTTAATTTGTCCCTTCTGTTCGTTGCTTCTGTATTTGCAATCCATTCAATTTCAATCTACGAAACTTCCGTGAAATTCGGAATTTGCTCTTACATTTTCTTCCCCAAATTCGTGGCTTTCATTTGTAGTAGTAAAGTGAACTAATCATGTTATGCATTCATCTATTTGATTCTTTCTCTTGCTGATTTTTTGACCATTGGCTGGGATTTGAGTGTTAATCATAATCAAATTTCGTATTAGCTACAATCTGGGCAAGGAAAAATAGGTTAATTTTGGAGGAATTTGACTTTTGGAATCCTGGTGCTAAATTATTTCGCGTTTGAGGTAATACTTTGATATGATTTTTTTTTTTTAAAAATAAAAATAAATAAATAAATACAAATTGTTAGGCTCAAAAGGTAATACTTAGACTGATTTTGGATGGGTGCAACCTCTTAGTAGGTTGCATTTTATGCTAAATGTTCTTGCTATAATCTCCATGTTGTCCACATTTATGTAGGAATTTGGTGACTCTTTTTTTTTTTTTTTTTTTTTTTTTTTTTTTTTTTTTTTTTTGGAGAAATCCTGCATCTTCTGTTAAAAAAAAAAAAAAAAAAAAAAAAAAAAAAAACCTCAAGTTGAGAAATGTGTGGGATAAGACAAATGTCACATCGTGTAGACGAGAAAGAGCCACCCTAATCCATATGAGACCTTACAATTTCTCAACCTATAGATATGCCATTGTCAAAGGATATAATGAATATCATTTACCTTTTAACTGAGTGGGTTTTTGTCTTGTTGCACAAGGTTTTTCCTTACTTTTTTATTTTGGGTCTGGTTATGATGGAGGAGTATGAGGAGAGAGGGTGGTTGATGTATCATACTTGTTTATGTGTGTACACACATGGGCCAGATGCAAGAGTGTCGAACCCAGGTTCACTGATGAGGTTGTTGAAGTAACCAACAAACCCTACTAGTGATTTTGTGGTTTCTAGAATACAAGTTTGCTTAGGAAATAATTCCTATTTTCTGTCTCAAATGGCGAGATGCCTTGTAATTCTCCTTCTTTGATGAATGATGATTACCCTATGTGTTTACTTCTTTGTGCTGTTTCTTTTTGTACCCTATAGTTGCATCATTTTGTATCTAAATCTATTTCAGGTTCATGATGAGCTTGTTGTGACTATCAAAGATGCCGAAGAAGGGCTTTTTCACTTAAAACGTGCCCGATTATTGCAAGAGGCTGATTCAGCTTTGCTTAATTCTAAATTTACTTCAGAAAATGTCAAGGTAGAACCACTTGATCCATCAGATGTGGAAGCAGAACCTCTGGAGGACCAATGTTTTGCTGTTGGATCAAAATGTCGCTTTCGTCATGCTGATGGCCGCTGGTATAATGGTCAGATTGTGGGCTTGGAGGGTTTTGATACCGCAAGAATTTCATTTCTCACTCCAACCTCTGAAAAAATGTTGGTGCGTACAATTTTTCTATCATTAGTTCATTGATTCCTTCACCGTGATAATAACTTGTTATAAATTTTATGTAGGAGTTGGTCTTAAATGGCAAAAATAATTTTTTTTTTATGCTGATAAGTTTCTCAACATCAAAGGCTCTCCAATTGATTTCCCTTTCAATGTCAGGGAAAGATCCATAGATATCCATTAGGGTGAAGATGAGGCTTGGTTAGGGCTACTTTAATTTTACCAGATAAGACATGTCTTCAGCCATTGAGGTTTTGGGAGACAAACAATTTGGAAGGAACTAAGGTTAATCTACTTGGTTGAGATTGATCATTCTTATGCTGATTTGCCTTGCTTTTGAATTGGCACAATATGAATTTGCAATAGTTCTTTAATGTGCTGACTAAATTCCTTTTGCTGGTTATAAATATGGTCGAAGTTGAGTACATATCTGGTGTATATGCAGCTTTATGCTTTCTTACCACTGTTGGCTTAATGGTGCAGTATGGAAATACTGGACTAAAAACTTCCACTGCTTAATGATTACGTCTCATTGAACTAGATATGCTACAGATGATCAAAGAAATGTTAGTAATTTCGTTACTTACGTCTCTCATTTAGGATAATATTAGTTTCTATGCAGTCCTTTGGGCTCATTTGCCTGGGGCCTTATGTTATTTTTTGGAAGATTTCCTAAGGGATGGCAAAACTATTCTCTTGTAATTTTCTTTTTTTCTTTTTCTTTGTTACTCTTTCTTTAGGACTCCTCATCCTCCTTTTGCTCTATACTTCTCTTCTTAATGCCATAAACTTCTCATCCCGTCTGCCCCCACCCCACAAAAAAAAGAGTGATGTGGCCTTGGTAATGGGTACTAATGGTCATGTATTTTCAGGGGCTTGTAGTTCAAGCATCTTGGCCACAAATACTGATAGTATTCACGATAAGGCAGTTCTCAGAAAAAAGACAGGAAAGGATTAGATTTCACATTTTTTATCAAATAAGTTGAGTGTACATGGAGGAAAAATTACAAGAAATGATGGCAAGAAAGGGGGGCAAGAAATGGGAGACAAAAAAAAAATGTGGCATGGAGGTGTGCCAATCCTGTTGAATATCAATTAGAGAGATGCTTTTGGAAAACTTCAAAAGCAAGCACCAGAGAAGTCCATGATCCAGAATATTTCTACGTGGAAATAGAAAATGAGCACATGTAGTTGTAGGGGCAATTTTCTTCTGGGTCGCAGAATAGTTTTCTCTTTTATTGAGAGAATATACCATAATTTCTGTTCAAGTGGTAGAGTTGCCAGTTTGGAGGTTTTCTATAGCATGTCATGGTTATATCTTTGTTTTCATGTGCTTTTCTATTCATTTTTCTTTTCTCATTTTTCTTTTCAAGTATTAGCTTGTTCTTCTCTCTCAATTGAAACATGAGGCCATATCACGTGTTCACCTCAATTTCTTGGTTTTCCCGTGGCGCTCTATGTATCAGTTATTTGTTAAGTTTTCCAGAACTTTGGGCTCTTAATATGCATGTGTGTGTGTGTGTTTTTATTGTTTGTTGGTAGCTAAGATGTATATGTACAGATGTGCATTTATCTTCTAGCTTTGTTGTGTCAATTTGGTTTTATTATTTTGAGTAAAAATGGTCTGGATTTTGCTTATAGTGCATTGTTAAACACCCCAACTGAGAGACATTATTGCTGAAAATTTCCTATGATTATAAAAGAACACTCACTCTTTCTGGTCATACCAATTTACTGATGCTAAACCACCCTAGTGCAGATGTGCAAGTTCTTTCTACAGCAGCGATGTCGATTTGGTTCTAACTGCCGTTTATCACATGGTATGTTGCTATTGTTTCTGCAGTAAAGACGTGATCATGGAATAAGTTTCGAAAACTTCCCATCGCTCTCATGCTTGGCTGCCTCCTTTGAGATTATCTGGTGTAAAATTAAAGTTTATATTACTAGCCTTGCTTATGGAAGTAACTTGCAAGAAAATATTTGAACAGTCAGTTTCCTTTAATATTAACCATTTGAACTGCCAGATTTAAGTGAGGGAAGATTCTATTGACCTATTTTGGGAATCTTTTTTCCCGCGCGGGGGGGGGGGGGGGGGGGGGGAAGGGTGTGGATTCTCTCTCATTTCCATGCTTACTAGAGACACCATTAAAGGCAAACAAATACGAGCAGAAAGTTATCCTTTACGTGTTTTGCCTTTTGGAGAAGCAAGAAAGAAAAAAAAAATAATAATTCAAAGCTACGTATAACTTTCCTTCCAGGTTTGTGGTTTCCTTCTTTACAGCTTAGGCTGTAAACTAATTCAATTCTTCACGCATGATGAAATATTTTTTTTTTCATATGTGATGTGAATGCAAGAAAGTTTTTCCAAGCAATCACCTGGTATTCTTTTTTGTAAGTATAGAATATGCATACTCTCCCTCTCTGTCTCTCCCCTATGCTGTCATTGGTTTTTACTTTTTATCTTTAATTTATTTTGAGTATTTTTTTTTCATTTAATGATTTTCACTTTTCTGGCCTTTCTGAACTCACCAGTTTCAATATGAGGCATTTATAAAAATCACCATCTTATTTTAAAAGAAACTTTGGAATTTTTAATTTGTTATACTGTTGAGAACACCCATCAACTGAAATTGTTGTTTCTTCACCAGGAATTGATGTTCCAGTGTCTTCCTTGAGGAAGTATAGTCCAACTATATGGGAGAAGTCGCATGTTGGTTCCAAAATATGGGCAGTCTCGGACATCAAAGTTGGCATATGGAGGGAAGCTGAACTGGAATCATGGGATGATGATCTCAGGGTGGTGCAAGTAATTTTTCGAGATGATGGAAGCTCTGCAAAACTTGGAACAGATGCTATTTCGTTGTCTGAGTATGCGGAAATGAGCAGTGATGAAGATGACGAGTCAGGTTCCGAATCATCTGATTCTAGTGAATATGAAGACGAGAGATCACTAGGCATTGGATTCGTCGAAAGCACTGCCCTGCAGAAGGGAATCCAGACAGAGACCGCTGTTTTTGCCAAGTGGGAGAATCATACAAGGGGCATGGCCTCCAAGATGATGGCCAATATGGGATACCATGAAGGGATGGGATTGGGTGTATCAGGGCAAGGGATGGTGGATCCGATTTCAGTGAAAGTCCTTAAGCCCAAGCAGTCTCTTGATCATGCCTTCGAGTCTAATGAAAATCAAGAAAATAAAGAGAAGCAAGGAAAGAAAAGGAGCAGAGGCGGTAAGAGAAAAAGGGACAAGAAATTTGCTGCTGTGGCTCGTGCTGCAAAAGAGGAAGAAGAATCAGCACCCGATGTCTTTAGTCTTATCAATAATCAACTTGCAATGCATGCAGAGTCTTTGAATGGCGGGTCAGCAAAGAAGAATCGGAAAAAGGGTTCAGAGGAGGAAAAGAAAGAAGACCGGTGGGCTCTCATTGCTTATGAAGATGAGGTGAAAGAATTGAAGTTGCGAATTGAGAAGTTGGAAGAAATGGTCAACAGAAACAGAAAAGAGAAGGTGGTTTATGAGGCTGCAATGAGGAAGTTGAATGAAACTCGCAAGACATTGGCCGAGGTGGAGGCAGCTCATACATCTGCTTCAAATGCTGTCGTTAGTAAGGAAAAAGAAAAAAAATGGCTTAAATTCTGAGGGTGATTACGTTGTTGCATGCTGATGAGAGTATTTATGCATCTCGAATTTGTCAGGAACTCCAATACCAGGTTGGCCTAAGAGTGTGATTACATTGTTCCTTTCTCCCCCTTACACATGTTTTGTAATCTCTTCATTTCCAAGTTAACAATAGATGATAAGCACAGGGTATGAGATGATAGCAATCCCTTGGACATGTTTGGTCCCATGAAAAGAATATAGTACTCGTTAGGAAAGTTAAGGTTAAATTTAACTAAGATTGAGTGAGGTATAAAATGTTACTGATAATAATGATATTTTTTTTTCTTTTTACAAAAGAGTTCGATTTTTATATATAAATTTTATAATTTTATAATTTTTTATTTTAGTAAAAAATATTTCGAGTTAAATAAAACAAAGAAAAGGATGACATGTTTTATTAGCTTTCTTGAATAACTAGAGTAATATTTTGTTTTGAAACTGTTGCTCCGAACGATACCAGAAAAAGGTTGGCCAAAATTGTTGCACTAAGGATGCCACTGGCCCAAGGAGAGGAAATGACTAAAAAATCTTTTTTTTTTAATAAACTAATAGGTATTTAGAATCATACTCTGACTAATCTAATCTGAGTGTTGTTGAGTCTAATTTAAGAATAATTTTTTTAATATGATTTTTTTCATTCTTAAATTTTGAATTCAGAACTTATTTAAAAGATTTAATACTTTATCTATCAGGTCAATTCACCGTTAATACTAAAAAAGTTTTTTGAGAATGTAGAAAAGTTGAATGATATATAGCTATTGGGGAGATGGAACTTTGGGATTCTTTTTTTCCTGTTTTCTATTGAATGATACTTCGCGTAACAAAAAATTTAATAGTTAAAGTAATAAAATGTGCAAATAAAATCTTTTAATATGCCTATAAAAAAATGTATTATATGGGACTTTAGGATTTTGTTTATTAATGAGTATAATATAAAATTAATGTATTATCTTTCTTGAAGAATCCAATGATAGCTTAGAACTTGGGCATAATCCGAAACTAACCTTAACTTTATAGCTTTAATGTAACCAAAAGATCCATAAAAATTACTATCCAAAGAAATCGAAAATTCTAAATTTATCGATTATCGACTAAACAACAGAGTGAAAACACGATTTGTTTATGGGTATTAATCTGTGTAACCCCTTTTCTTTATAAAGATTTAACACTTACTGTTTGGTTTCAAAACTACTAGAACTCTGTGTTTACAAATTTTGTCATTTTATTTCTTTTGTAATCATTTCTACTTCCTGTGGTTTGCTTCATTACGATTTTCTGTCAATTGGGGTATGTTCAAAACATGGTCTGTCTCTTATGGAAATCATTTTACGGATCCGAGTGACCCTATACCTGAGGGTTCAGTTCCCCTTCCGCAAGGCACTCAACATGTACATTAGGGATAAACTTCCATAAATTTTATATCATAAGGTTCCGGATGGTGGACACTTAAGGGCACCTTTGCTATTAGGATAAACTTCCATGGTACTACTACAAATATGTACTTCCAATTGACTTGGATTTGTTTAAATTTCACATATATTGAAGAGCCAAATTAGTCCCCAAGGTCACAACCCCCTTCTCCGATCAGGTGATTACGGACTCAAATCATTGTAATAATAAAAAAAAAAAATACCTAATTAGGCATGAAATGCTCGTACCACACCCATTGTGTACTAATTTTTAGTGGCCACAATTTGAGAGCAATTCTTCCTGATGCATACAAATGAAAGAAATATATAGAAAAGATGAGTTTTGATGCAGTTAATTCAAGGTATACAAGACCAAGAATACCACACCAATGACTTACCCAAGCTAAAATGAAAAAGAGACTCCTTTTTCTATCAAAATCAAAAAGAAAAAAAAAAAATCTTTGTAATATCCCATTTATCAACATTTGTTCATCTTATAGGGATATTTCTGAATATTTTTTAAAAAATACAGTTAAAAAAGATATTTTTAAGAACTTTACCTTTCACACTCTACTTTTTTCTTCTCTTTCTGGTTTCTTTCATGAAATTGACAAAACAGAATTATCTAAAAAAAAAAAAAGTTTGGAGATTTAAAATATTAATTTAATTTAGATTAAGAAATGATGATTATGGGGTTTTAAGTTAAAAGGGAGGTGATGTAATTTTTGTGTGATCTGAGCTTTTGGATGACGACTCCTATAGAAGAGAGAGAATGAAAATTTGATTTGGATTCATTTCAGGTCAAAAACCATTTTTCTATAATTCAATTATTGATTTTGCCTCACATGTCATTTTTTCTTCAATTCAATTATTGATATAACTCTTCATTTTCGAAAAAATTTCAAAAGAAGGAAGAGAGAGAGAGAGTGCCATAATTAATGAAACTCTAATAAAATAAACAAGAGGGGCAAGATGGAAATGAAAAGAGCAAAAATATGGAAATTGCAAGCATATAAAATAAAGTTATAGTTTTGAAATTGCATTAGGTGGATTGGTCTAGGGATACCTAAATATTAAAAAATTGTTATTCAAATGTTCTTATTAAAATTTTATATTTAAATTTTTATAAACATATATAATTATATGGTTTTCACGGTCTCTACGAAAAAAAAAAAAAAAATGTGTTAGGAGGACTTATTTCTTATTCATCCTCGGGAAAAGCCATTTTTGGGAAAACTTTATCAAAGCAAAAACTAGGGATGGTAATAGATTAATTATGGTTCGAGGCATGCTTATATCATATCCGATCCTAAATCTTAATTATAATATCCATATCCGATCCTAATCCGATTCGGATTAAAAAATCAAAAACCATATCCAACCCTACGATTTTTTTAAAAATCCGATCTAACCCAAATTATTATATATCTTTAAAAATCGATTTGATCTGATTTTAAACCGATTTATACTCGATCCATATTCGATCTAAACTATAATCTAATAAATTTTTTAATTTAATAATATTTTTTTAATAATAAAAATAAAATTTATAAATTATAACAAATTATAAAAATTATTTTATTTTATTTAATAATATTATATTAAAATAAAATTTTATTTTATCATAAATTATTATCAGATTATATTATTTATAATATAGATTTAAATCTAAATCGATCTAATTATTTTAATAATATAATCTGACCTTAAACCGATCCTAACCCCATTTTTTAAGCAGAAAACTTGATCCATCGAATCAAAATTGTCGGATAACCGTCGTATCGAATCGAATATTTTCATCGCCAGCAAAACTCACCCTTAGAACTCGGAAATTTGAGAGGCAGACTGGCGGGCAACTCAAATCCAGAGAGAGAGAGAGGGGATGGCGCAAAGCGTGCACAACGAAGCCGTAGACGGGCTAGCGAATCTGCTAACAAGAGCGAACCACGATCTCACAGTGATTCAACAAAGGCTCGACAGAGAATTTCAACAGATCTATCCTAATTCTGTAAGCTTTCCTTCTCTCCATATCCTAGGGTTTCTTCTATTTCCCACCAAATATTCAAAACTTTTGACCTCGATGCTGCATTTGAATGCTTTTCTCGTAATGAAAGGCAAATCCGATGAAGCTGCTTTCACGGATTAAACGAATTCAGGAAGAAATCCCTTCCTTGAAAGTCCAGTGTCGCGAGCTTCTTGCTGCCAAGCAGGTATTAAATTCAGTTGTTCTACTACTAGTCAAGCGTCTGTTATGCCCCCAATTTCATAAATGATTCTAACTTTGTATTTTATCGTGAACAAACATTACATCTGAAAGGGATTAGGGTCCTATCTTGCATCTGTATGGGTGTTGGATTCGAACAAGTGAAGATTTTAGACCCATATTCAAGGTTTGATCCGTATGGTTTGTGAGTTATTACGTGTGCCCGATGGGTTCAAGGTCCTACCCATTATAGAAAGACAAGTGTGCTAGGGCTGCTCTTGTGCGAAAAGATTTGCTAGAATGATAGGTTGTTGCTTATATGGACAAAAAATTTTGCTTGGAGTGTTGATCATAGGTCTCTCAAGTCCTACCAAGAATGTTTAGAAAGACCCCTGGATGTGAAGTAACATGGGAGTTGGTTGTATGATTGAAATCATAATCCTGAAGGACATGTTGATGTCAGAAGTTGATTTGCAAATGCATCTACCATTATGTAGGGTACATTCTCGAGCTCATTTAGAATATAATGTTAGACATTTACTGTTGCACATGTTGAAGTCCATGGCATGTAAAATTGGGAATTATTTGCATAAACTAGTCTTACCCTTTGATTGTATGTGTAGGATTTGATTGACAAAGCAAGAACAACTCTTCTAGGGAACAGGACAATGTTGTTGCGGATGCAAGCTGCCACTGGCATTTCCCCATCTAGTGATGCTGATGATCCTGCATATGCTAACTTCAACCAGGTAGAGTTCAGGCTGGCTGATCATTCTTGCAAGTTAAATGTATGAACAAAGTAATACTGAAAACATAATCTTCACTCATACTCTGAAGAGAGAACAAGGAAGAGGCAAAACATTAGATGTTTTGCAGCAGTTAAAATAGACCTGAAGTTTTTCTTGTCTGTGGCTCTGTATCATGTCAGCAGGTGTATATCTGCTAAGTTGGATGGTTGTATATTTTCCAAATGATGCTAGAGTATTTGCATCATTTGCCAGCAAGCAACCAAGATTGAGAAAATGGCATGGCAAGTAGTTGCATAAGGCATATACCAAGGCATAGTGTTTTTCCTTGGGAATGGTGCTGCTTTGCTACATTAGTTCATTTCTACATCTGTCCACACGCTGATTGTCTAGGAACTTGAGGGCAACCTTCTTATCTCTTCTGTTTTAATTTTGCAGATTATTGATGAATGGACTGCTCAAGTCAGATCAAGAGGAGGTTTGACTTCAGTATTTTGGATATCCTTCAATATTTTCCTAGAAGAGACTGCAATTACCATCATCTGTTGAAGTGACAATGGTGACAAAGGAACTCTAATTACAACTTGACTCAAATTTTACTGTTTTGATGTTCATTCGCAGGCGATGAGAAGGATGAGGCTAATTCGGAAGATATTAACAAGCTGCTCTTTTCAGCAATAGTTCAAAGCAATTAATTGCATCCCCCATCATGGGACTAAATGTGGAAACATCTCTCCACATTCTTTCAACTCATTGTCCTCTAAATCTTTCCCTCTGTATTCACTGCATTTTATGACATTTGCCTGCATTTTTTCTTTCTCAAATTTTCATCGTTGTTCAACAAAATATCAGTGGAGTTGCTTGCTTGGTTTTTGGTTTAGACTTGTAATGTGGATTTTCACAAATGCATGAATCTTATCTAGTAATAAACTAATGAAGTAAAGATTGTTCCCACAAGAATTGCTACCTGATTAATTCAGCTAACTATTTGTAATATTTAAAATTTGAATTCTATGATTATATATTTAGTTAATTAGAATTTACCGACTAATTATAATGTATAAATTAATAGAAAATAAAATTAATAAGAAGCATCATCAGGACATCCAATTGTGTTTTCTATGTTGTTTATTTTCTAAATATCTAGTGTTGATTCCCCTCCCCCCAAGAATTGCCAATTAGAACACGAAATTATCTTAGTTGATCTTTCAAGTCATACTAGTTATATAATAATCATCTATGTCTGGTAAGAATTTAATTATAAATAATATATTAAGAACAAATTGCTTAATTGATTGTAAATATCACATACTAAATTTCTTTTAAGTACTCAACATGTATTGATTATTTATAAATCTATTCATAACAATTCTTTTTTGTTTAATATCATGAATATCTACAACGATCTAAAAGATGATCGATCAATTAAAAAGTGTTAAGCACATTATAATTAAACAGCTCGTGGGAAAAAAATCAATACTATTATAATTAATAATTAAACCAACATACAATAAAATTTAAAGGAAAACATATAAAGAAGAAGAAAAGAAAATTTCTTTTTGTGCCGAAAAATTCTTCACTCTTTGCCTCGTTTTTCTCTCTAAGTCTTATTCTAATTTTCCTCAAAATATTTATATATTCCCTCACTGAGACTAGTCAACTACGATTATAAGGAATACATAAAATTACTAAAAATCTCTTTGTTCAGAACAATAAAAAGAAATTAGAAGTCAACAAGTCAAAGCTGAAATTGACTAGTCTCCTCCCGCGCCAGCGCAATTGCGCCCAAACTGGTGCAATTGCCAACAAATCACAGCTAGGAAAGAATGCTACTTCGACCGAGTCAATGCCTTCTAGTCCTGAATTCATGCTCAGTCAATTCCAATTTATTTCCAATAACAAATAAACAAATTTATTTCTAATAACAAATAAATAAAAGGGCATAAATGCACATCAACTTCTCACTAAATGGTTTGGCTTTGGTGGTAAAGTGAACCCCCATCAACTTCTCACTAAATGGTTTGGCTTTGGTGGTAAAGTGAACTCCCTCGTGACATATAAGTTTTTTTTTTTTTTTTTGGATTCAAGATATAATCAAACAGAATCAAATGAAGAAGGAAAGATGAAATTGAAAAGACTCTATCACTTAAACTATCCCCGTGACATATAAGCTACCACAAGATGCATTTAAACTTAAAATAAAAGGCTTATTAGAGCTGCAGGCTAGGCTGCGAACCACAAATGTACTGTTTGATGACTTTGCGAAGAGATTGAAGTCACAAAGATTATACATTCAATGGCATTACATGTTGCAATATTAAATATGGACAAAAGGTATACATTCATCCTATATCCATGACCTTGAGCATGACTATCGATACATAACAAATCAAAACATCTAGTGTCGTAAGTCTTCTTATCAGCTTTGATGGCTGACTTGAAACAACTAGGCTACCTCTACTTCGAAATCGGAGGCTCTCCCAACCACTTGGCTCGAAAACCTGTTCCTTTACAGTCGATACAGCACATCGATCCCTGAAAAGTAAAAAACACGAGGTTTTGTTTAGCTGAGTTCCTAGAAATATATATTTGCAAAAGAACCAAAAAAAAAAGGTAAACCAGAAACTTGTTTATGCATCTGTCGGCTCCTGTACCTTTCCTGCACAAATGACACAAGTGGTATTTCGTGAAGGCACTTGACAAAGCATGTTGTCCCCAAGAATAAAGAAGCCTGTACCAGCACACCATTTGCATTCAACATGTCCATTTGAATTGCATGAAGAACATGCAACAGGCCTTGGTTGCTGCATGCACAAAAGATTGTGAAATTTTGTAACAATAATATCACATAGTGAAGACAGTAAATGAGTTGAAAAATGTCAAATTAGAACTAAATCTGATCAAACTTGTTTCATAACAAATTCAAATGTCTCAGTTTGGATCTACATCCCTTTCGATGTTTGCAACTTTATGACATTTGCAGCATCTGAAACAAGAGTACAACATTGATTTCATATGAAGCTCATGGTGTGGACTTTACATGGTTGGAAACAAAATATCCACCTTAACAAGCTAATGTTAAAAGCACAGTGTCCATGATAAAAAGGACCTTTGGTCACCGGACAAGATGCTATGGTTGTCAACTGAGTCTACGTCTACTAGATAATTAATGTTACAACATGTTAAACCTTGAGCTGTTTAGACTCGTACATTCTTAAAATTCATGTTCATATTTAAATAGTTCTATCAACTTGACAGTGCTAAGCCAGGGTGCACCGATACAGGTGGCCATTGTACGAATATGGATAAAAGATGATGAAAAGACAGGAGTTCTTGATGCTGCATCAACGGTGCAAGCGTATTAAGAGCTGCAGGAATTAAAGTTAAACTTGATGATTCAGATAAAAAAACACCAGGCTGGAAATTTAATTTTTGGGAGATGAAGGTATGTGCTAATTCTTTCTGCTAAGCTATTTCTTGTGTTCTTTAAGAGATGGAAATGAAGGTGAATCTTGGCGTAACGGTAGAGTTGCTCCTTTGATGACCTCATCACGGGTTCAAAGCGTGGAAACAGCCTCTTTGCAAAAATGCAAGGGAAAGGTTGCGTACATATACGCCCACCCTCCCCCACCCTTGCACTCAGCCGGAAAGCACTTTGTGCATCGAGTGAGCCCTTGTTTTTAATCAACTTGACCGTGCTCCTTTTTCAACTCAAGAGTCTTTGAGGACCTAAAGTTCTATTCATTCATATGATAAATATTTCTATTCTTATAATGTTTCGGGTTTAAGGATACTTCAGTTTTGTTTTCTTCCTACCGAGTGAGCCAATATCTACAAGTTCAATGAAGGGTTCAGCAGTTGGTCTTCTGTCTCTCAGGTAAGTATGCTTTAGAATTTTTGTTTCTTGTCATTATTTCTTTGCATACTTGCAGGTAAAAGGTCCTCCAATCCCCAAGGAAATTTCCAAACAATTGACCCTTTTCTCATACAAAAAAATCTGAATCTACTTTGGCCACAAATTCTAAGATCTCATCAATCAAAGGGTAATCATCACACAACCTTTGACTACAATTCTTTTGATTATAGACAGCCTAACATCAGGTATCTTTCATAGAAATTAGACTCAATAAGAAGATGCTATTTTTTCCCCTTTTGGCCCTATTTCTCTTGTCCGCGGGGAAAAAAAGTAATTAAGGACATCGATGAAGTGCATCACTCTACAACCAAAAAAAGATGTAACGAATCTACAAAATAATTCTCATGTTGCTTTACCTCCTCACCAACCATAAAGTAGCTAGGCAGATTAAATTGATAATCTTCCTCTTTCTTGATCAACACCTTATACTCTTCCAAGGCAACAACTCATTAGTTGTATGCTTAGTTTTAGTAAGCAGCCAATGATAACAGAAAACAACAACTCCCACAAGCTTCTAGCGCAAGAACAATGCAACAACAGAAGATTTTATTCTGGTCATGATGTAATCTAAGAGGACAAGCCTACAGAGTCCTTGTTTTAGGTTGTCTCATCCTAAGTTTTATTTGAACCCCATGTAATGTGCCTCCAACCATGTAAATTGATTAGCCTACCCCCCCCCCCCCAACTAACGAGAAGAATATATTTCCTTTCTCCTCTAAAATGCATACAGTATCTAGGAGCTTAAAGCTACAGAGCACCATAGTTCTTTTTTGGGTGGTGAAGTGGCAATGGTTTCTTCCTTTTTCAAGATGTTTCTAAGAGTTAACTGTTAAATAAGGCCAGAATATCTTACATAAACAACACCTGGTTTTGGATAAGAAACAGCAATTCCATCATAGGTTTGTGCTAAAATGATGAAGCAGCTATTAACTAACAACATGTCTCAGGAGCAGCAACTGTGGGTGTGTAAGACTGCAATTTAACTAGAACCACCTTTTCAGGACTTCGTATAATCATTGAAAATTTGGTTTCGTTGGTTAGTCTTGGCCATTTTCAGTTATCCAAGAAAAATGTGTACTTCACTGATAAGTGAAATCACCATAAATTTCTTTTCAGCTTCATATGTTCTGCATATTAGAACTCAATTTTATCATGATACAATTACGTGTAATATTGATCTTGTATGGCAGCAGCCATTAACATAAATTCCACAGTTCACTAGTTTGTAACTAAAAGTTATCCTCCTTTCTGTTGTTTACAGACACACAATCTGCAAGGAACCAAATCAGTCTTTTTTTTTTTTAAAATAATAAATAAATCTGAGCATAAAAGTCTTTCTTACATTCATATAATTAGAACAACCCCAGGAGAATATAACTCTGCACAATTTTACAAATCCCTCTTAAATTGTGTACATCATAGAAATGAAATTCAAAATCTTTAATGATGCCCAAGGGTGATGATAACACATATTCAGCTAAGCTTACTTCACCAAGAGAAGTCCCTCTCCATTTCCACCATGCTAGTTAATCATCATGATATTCAAATAGACACTCATTTTTTAGAAAAGTCTTTTGTCTATTTTCATCTTCTCTTCAATTGCATGCCACTGTCCACCAACTCATCCATTAATCAAGTGGCCCTAGTAAAGGCATGAAACAGATTAATGACAGATTACTTGACGAGGCTGGCTGAGTTTGGGCAATTTATCAGGGGTTCAGTTACTATGGTTTGGTGATTTATGCAGACAAGTTTCTCCTAAGGATCTTTTTCAGAATTGTTTTGTGACCTGGTTTGCGTCAATGGACTCTGAATTGGGTATCCCTGGTACAAAGTCCTCAAATTAGACTTTCAAAGATCAGTAATGGGAAAGGCAACAAGAGGCTTTCATCTTAGTGTTATTTAGGATCTGAGGCCATTTTAATGCGGTTCGCTTTCTGTGGGAGCCAGGCCACCTTGGAAGACAATTCTGACCGACATTGATCTCTATTTTTGCCAAAAGACATGCTAATCACAAGTTTGCAATTTGATGGATTAAAACATTGCAAAAATTTGTAAATTTTCAACAAAAACCCCAACTACTACAAAAGAAAGCCTACTGCATAAATTTTGTAGACTGCCACTACAAAATATTTATTTACTTGAAGCAGTCCTCAACAAAATTTCTACGCAATAAGTTACCAAATATGTTTTCCCTGATTAAGTGTAGGATGATCATTTGGAGCATTTGATGACAGTTTAACTTTCCCATCCAAAAACTACACAAAGGGTTCCCAAATTTTTGTTTGTTTATTTGTCTGTGATTGTGTGTGTGTGTGTTATGATAGAAATGTGTATGTGTGTTCCTAATTTCTAATTACATCGATTTTTCACAAATAACGAAGTTCAAAACCTTATCCAAATCATACAAAATCAAACCCTAACTAATCAAACACCTCACAAGTATCCAAAACAACAAATATTCCCCAACTCAAGTTCAATTAAGTTATCAAGAAAATTCGAAACCCTAGAAAAAGAGTAAAAGAAGGGGGAATACCTGAGAAATTAACCAAGCTTGTTCCATACGCCTGACGAAATTGGAAGAGCCCTCATATGAATCCACAAGAGAAGCGCGGACAGCAGAAACCCTAGAAATAGAATCCGACGAAGAAAGTTTTCGAGACGTACGAGGCATCTTCATCCATGCCACATCGGTTGTGGGTGATGACACGAAGCTTGCGGTTATAGGTTGATGATTAGCAAGCCAAGATATAGAATAATTGCTGCAAAACGTCATTTGACTGATCGATCAAGATTGAATTTCAAGAAATCAAAGAACAGGGTTTGCTCTCCTCCTCCCTTAATACGAGAGAGAGAGAGAGAGAGAGAGAGAGAATTGAAATTGAAGCCTGTTGTTTTGGTATTCCTTGCGGCAGAACCAAGGCGAAGTCTGCGAAGGAAGACGATTACCGCAACGGGATGGACCCCACCCTTTGTCCCTACTCTGAAATTTCAGAGGGCAAAAGGTTTTTGTATATTATATTTTTTACATGTGCACCCAAAATAATGTTGGAAAATTTTTAAATCACAAAAAAGAAGAAATCTTTTTTTTTTTTAATTTATTTTTTTCTTTTCATTTGGGAATTTTCATGTCATGATTTTTGATTGGTAGACTTGAAATTGAATTTTCATTATTGTTTGTACAATAAACTTTGTAAAACATAATTTTTTAATTTGATTTGATTTGATTTTTTTATTTTTACAATTGGTATCCTCATTTTTTTAATAATTAAAGGTTTTTAAGATTTATTTATTTATTTTTAATATAGGGAAAGTAAAACTTGCGTACAAGGCAAACGTAGGACAATACAAAACCAAGCCAAAGATAAATTTAAATACCAAATGTTTTAAATACGTAATGTAATTTGCATACTAAATTCAGTTCTAATTTCAAGATTTTGATAAAATTTTTATTTGATTTTTATTAATCAAAGTTTCCAGTAATTAGGTAAAATCGATAGTAAGAGAAATATTATTTTATGTGAAGAAGAGTGAGTTACGTTTAAAAAAAAAAAAGAAAGAAAATTCTTGAGTATTATAATAGTTAGTGTTTGTGATCAAAAGATTTAAAAATCTGTTAAAAATATAATTTATGAAAATTTCACGCAAAAAGTTTTAAAATATCATTTATGTAGGTATATCATTTATGTAGGTATATTGCTATGCAGTTTTGGACTTTATCTATGTAGTTTCTATTCACAAAATATGTTATATGTATATTGATATCCTCTCCTTTGGAGAGATTTTGCTTTATCTACGTATGTCTATAAAAATTATGTATTTTTTTTTGATTTCTCCATCGATATCCAGATTTTTGTCTCGATTAATTAAAATTAACATATTATCGAATCTTTTTCAGGAGGAGATCTCTGAACGTAACCTTTTTCGTATCCATGGGAAGTCGTACTGTAGGGCTCTTTTCGGGAGATGGTCTCTCAACGTGATTTTTTTCATATTCATGAGAAGTCGAATTCACGCTATGATTAAGGAAACTCAGTTCCCTTCCAGCCAACCAACGTTGGTATAAAAACTATGTATATACATAGATGTGTACATTGTATCTTTTTCTTCTTTTGTTGTCACATTCACAAAGAGGTGTTATATTTGGCCAGTTGGACTAGTTTGTTGCAAAACCACGAGGTATCAGCCATGCAATCACCCCCACTCTCATGTACAGAATACATAAACCATGCCCCCTCTGGCACCAAGCTCGACCTTTCCTAAGCTACATGGAGCATTATTTAACATAATTCCAAATCTGGGTCTCGATTGAAGGTGGATAACATTGGGAAAGAGAGAAGGATAGAAGGTGATTGAGAGAGACATTGGGTGATTTTACCATGGCATGTAAATGTGATACAATTTAATTAGTTGTTTTAATGACTACCCAACTCATTAATCATCACTTAACTACAAAACACTAACTAATTAAACACTCAAAACCAACATAGAAAGATAAAAAGTCGAGATGAAGTGGAGTCATACCCAGACCACAAAATATCGCAGGGAAGCCATTTACCCAACAAGCTAATTTGTTGGTTTGGAAGGAATTGATGATGCTCATCGTCTTCAAGAGCTACTTTCGAGATTCTTTGCAACATCTAACTACCAGGCAATTATTTCGAAATTGAAGGAGAAAGGAAAGAAATTGGGAATGAAAACCCTTACAATCTGGAGGCAAAACCTACACACTCAAAAGCCCAAAGCTAAAGCAATATCCCAAAACCAAGAGTATTGGAGGTGGGTTATAATTCCACAGATACTGACTCATTTGACTCGAATGGATACTCAGAATAATGAAGTAAAACATGCAAAAGACCATTGGAGCACCCTTCGGTGGAGGTTCTGACACTCAAGTAACAAAGAATGGTTTTCAAAAGAAATGAAATAGACTAAGTAAGAGAAGACTAAGTATCAATTGTAAGTTTACCGAAGGCTGATGAGGGTCGCAAACTGTCTAGGTCGTTATGGATCGCGGGTTTGTAAAGCTTTGAGAGTTACCATAGTGGGTCTTTGAATTGTATCCCATCATTTGCCCCTACTTTTTGTGTCGTTTCATAGAATACGTCACAAGGAGTTAAGAGGTTGGTATTTGGAACGTCATGAGAGCATTAAGGCGCTCAACTCTCGAATGAATGACTCCAGAATAAATGTTGCGTGGAAAGTTAGAGAGATTAAAGCTCTTCATTCATTACACATGTTTCTCATTGAACCATTTCGTTTGCCCAAGATTGCAAAGATCACGTTTCCTTGACTATAAATAAGGGTCGCATGGCTCAGCACTGCCTCAGAAAAATTTCGTGAGATTCTGCGAGTTCTTCTTGTTGGTGATCTGCTTTCCTGAGAGATTTTTTGGCGATGGGTTTTGAGCCGCAAGGCTCGATAGTGTAGGATATTTCTGTCAATGCGAGGCTCCGTCAAGGATGTGACTACTGATGTGAGGTTCCGTCGTGCCGTTTGATGTTTGAATGTTGTGATGGACTCTATCAGGGTTTTCATCAGAGTTCCTGACCTTGAAGAGGATGAGGTACTCTTCAATGGAAGCTCTCTTTTCAAGGTCAGAACCATCGCCCGATGTAAGTTGCAAGGGACAGCTAGGGAATTTTTCTTGGTATTTTCTCTGGTCGAGCGATAAGAGGAGTTGGGAGATGGCGAGAGACTGGGCATGGCAAAGGGTTTGAAATCTGATGCATTCACAGTTTCTTTTTGGTCATCTCCCTCATACTCAAATTTCTTATCGGCTTTGGCCGATAAGTGTTTTCAACCTTTGTCTTCTCAAATTTTGCCGATTAGCAATGGTTTTGTGGTCTTTTTGTTTAGAAACAATGCTATAGATTTTTTATTTATTTCTCTTGATGTAATTCAGTCTGACTTAAGGACTTATAAACCGTGTCTGTCCATGTACTCTGATATGTATTCATTATATTGAAATAAAAGAAGAGTTTTGTTTTACTTGTCAATTTTTATTTTTCGATAAATTTCAATCGGTAGAGACTGGGTGCCTGAATAAGTGATGTAATTGGCAGGACGATCATTTGGTAGGCTTGTCGGGGGTTGTGTTGCTTTTCTTCGAATTACCTTGTCCTATTGGTCCAATCGAGAGCTCTTCACAAACAAAGGTATTCTACGATGTCTTGATGAAGGTACCGATTACCTAAAGAGACAAATATTTAGTTGTCGTTCATATACTAGAGTGATTCATGCTCATTCGCTAAAGGAGATGCTCTCTTGTTTGACCGTTCATCCAATAGGACGGGTCGTACCTAACTGGGAGTATGTCCCTTATTATCAATATGATATAATCGATAGGATACTCGATAGAGAGTTCAATCGATAGAGTGGGCCGTATCCTCTTGACCAGGAGATATATCCCTTGTTATGTTCGTTAAGGATCAATCGATAAGATGGGTCATGTCTATCTATTTGGAAGTTATTTCCTTGTTGATGACACGTTTGTTAGGAATCAATTGATAGAATGGGTTGTACCTACCTATCTAGGAGTTATTTCCCTTATTGACAACACGTTCGTTAGGAATCAATTGATAAGATGGGTCGTGTCTGCTCGTCTGGAAGTTATTTCCTTTATTGATGACACATTACGTTCGTTAGGAATTAACTGATAAGATGGACTATACCTACATGTTTAGGAGTTATTTCTCTTATTGTCGGCATACTACGTTCGTTAAAAATCAACCAATAGGATAGACCGTGCCTACCCAACTAGGAGTCATATCCTTTATTGTCGACACGCTACTTGCGTTAAGAATCAATCGTTAGGTAAGCAACAGAGGGATACAAAAAAGCATAGAGATCTTACTTGGTAGGAGACTTTTCTACTTAGAAGAGGTAATAAGGCTTATTGATAATAGATACATAAGTTTTCTAAATTTCAAGACCTGGGCACAACTGAGCCTAGATTATTGAGACGGTAAGCTGGTGGACAGACTATAGAGCGTATCTGATAAGAACCTTCCTGGTTAAGCACGAGTTTGCCCCTGGTCAAGGTTGACCGGTGGCCTCTACTTTTTTTAGGACTAGATCGCCCAGCCTGAACGTTCTGTTTTTAGCCCGTCTATTGTAATATTGAGCCATTTGTTGTTGATACGCAGCCATCTAAGCAGATGTGGATTCCCGTAGCTCTGGAAGCAGATCTAATCATTCTCGTAAGGCAGATTCATTTTGTGCCGCAAGGTATTGGTCCACCCAAAACGAGTGAATTCATATCTCTAATGGAATGACAACTTCACATCCATATGTCAGACTGAACGATATTTCGCTGGTTGCTGTTGGGGTGTCATACGATATGTCAAGAGGATACTGTAAAGTTTTTCTTATCTCTAATGGAATTATTTAACATAATTCCAAATTTGGGTCTCGATTGAAGGTGGCTAACATTGGGAAAGAGAGAAGGATAGAAGGTGATTGAGAGAGACATCAGGTGATTTTACAATGGCATGTAAATGTGATACAATTTAATTAACAATTTTAATGACTACCCAACTCATTAATCATCTCTAATTAACTACAAAACGCTAACTAATTAAACACTCAAAACCAATGTAGAAAGATAAAAAGTCAAGATGAAGACATTGGAGTTATACCAGATCACAAAATATCGCAGGGAAGCTATTTACCCAACAAGCTAATTTGTTAGTTTGGAAGTATTGGAGGTGGGTCTTGACTCCACAGATTTGGCTCCTTGTGACTCGAACGGGTGCTCAATGAAGAGATTTAAAACCTATAAAAGATCGTTGGAGGGAACTCCGACGAGGGAGACTCGACGCTCAAATTAGAAAGAGTGGCTTTCGAAAGGAATGAAACAGACTGAGAGAAGAAGGGAGGATGGATCTTCCTATGATTTGTATGTCAAGTGTAAAGTCAAGAGAACTTACCTAGTTTCAATATATTGAAAGCTTTTATATGGGGTCTGCAAGAACTGTGTACATTCAGGGTGTTACAACCCTAGTTTCCATGCAAGGAGATCTGAAAATTTCAAAATTCAAACGTTCGAGATTTGAAATTATTATCATTTAGGAAGTTTTATTATACAGAGAGATTCTTCCCTTATCGATTAGAATCCTAAGAGTTTCATTTCTTATCCGCAAGATACATTTTGTGTCGAGATAGAAATCAAAAGTCGCTATGAGATTCGTTTGAATATTGTCTCTGGTTAACAAGAATCGAGGTTATCGGTCTCTTAAGGAGCTGTTAGTCATCGGTCAAACGTAGAGTGGGATGAGTATTTGAGAGTATCGAATACTTCTATGGGTCGATTGAATAAACCTCATAGTGAGTTAATCGAACAATGAATAGGATACCACAGATTATAGATACTCTTGGTGGGTTGGGGCGACATGGCCCATTCGGAGAGATAGATTCTATCGGTAGAGTGGTATGACATCGGTCTATTTATATTTAAACGTATTGAACCTTTTGAATGGGGTCCCATTAGAACCCTTCAGGACATGGTCTCATCATTTGCTCTCGACTCGTGGTGTTGTTTCATAAGAAAGGTACCATGAGTAGTCGCCATTGAGAAATGGAGAGCCTTTTACAACACGTGTTGTTTTGCGTTTCACGAACCATCTCTAATGTTCCTTATAAGTTTTTTATTGGGAGAGGATTTGGTGTTTTCTCTTTTTCATGCTTATTTTTCCCTTCCATTGAACTATCTCAGTATACAGGAGATCTTCTGCAAGAGAAATGACAAGAGGCTCTACTCTTCAAAACATTAACAACATTAGGAGTGTTATGTCAATGACGGAACTCCAAGAGATTTAGACTGCCATATGAGTGTGCGATGATTACACTTTGGTGTCAGCCACAGATGAGGACAGAGCGAATAAAGCTCCGGAAGGCTGCGTTTCAATGTACAAGCAATTGGTGAAGTTTGGCTTAAGGGTGCCATACACTGGCCCGTTCACTAAGGTGTTGCACCAGATGTCTATGGAACAGGCTGGTGGGGCTCTTAAGCCCCTTGGTTTGATGGTATCATCTTTCGAATCTGTCCCGTTTTATTTTTTCATCATCATCGGTTGATCTAATGCCCCCTTTTTACAGACAGTGGCCTAGGCAGAGTTCTAGAAATGACGGAGGAAACAGACAGTGGGACATCTAGAGGAGCACATCAATCAGCTAAAAGCTCAGGTCACGATATTGAGAGATGCTCCTGATTAGAGGAAGAAAGATGTGGGGGCAGATAAAGCACTCAAGGCCTTATTGGCTGAGAAGGAGGAGGAAGAGAATAATCTGCGGTGGAATTTGGGTTTATGTCAAAGTCATTGTGAGAAGCTGGAGACTGAGAAGAAGGCCCTTGAGGCGCGATTACAAACTATCGAGGTGTTAGCTTAGTTGCGCGAGGAGTCTTTTCAGGTGGCGGAATAGAGAGCGACTAAATTAGAAAAATTTTTACTTAAAAGTGCCACTGCTTTTAGGGATTCTCAACACGAGTTAATAGAGAGACCAAAATGCACCGAGCAAATAATCCGTCGGCTTAGATTAGATAGAGTTCTACCTCTGATCAAGGGGACTACCAATCAGGAAGCGATGGATCGAAATATGATTCCTGCCAGGTTGATTGGTATTCTAGCCGAACCAAGTGTAGTAGCTGCGAGGGCTTCTTCTCAGAAGATCTTGGCACTTTCTCCTATTCCCCCGAAGTCTGTATAACCCTTGTGCCATTGTATTATAGCAATTCTTAATAAATAATTCTTTCATGTTCTTTCATTCAGCATGTGTTAATAACATGGGATATTCCTTCCGATATTTAAGTTAAAAAGAGCGATTTTCGAAAGAAATGAAACAAATTAAGTTGGAGAGGGCTAAGTATTAATTGTAAGTTTATCGAAGGCCGATGAGGGCCGCAAACCATCAAGGTCATTATGGATCACGGGCTTATAAAGCTTTGGGCATTACCATAATGGGCTTTTGAATTGTGTCCCATTATTTGCCCCTACTCCTTGTGTTGTTTCGAAGAATACGTCGCAAGGAGTAAGTTAAGAGGTTGGTATTTGGAACATCATGAGAGCATTAAGGCGCTCAACTCTCTAATGAATGACTCCGGAATGAATATTTTGTGGAAAGTTGGAGAAATTAAATGCCTTCATTTATTACGCACGTTTCTCATCGAACTGTTTCGTCTGCCCTAGATTGTGAAGATCGCGTCTCCTTGACTATAAATAGGGGTCGCATGGCTCAGCATTGCCTCAGAGATATTTCGTGAGATTTTGCAAGTTCTTCTTGTTGGTGATCTGCTTTCCTGAGAGATTTTTTGGTGATGAATTTTGAGCCACAAAGCTCGATAGTGTAGGATATTTCTACCGATGCGAGGCTCCGTCAAGGATGGGACTGCTGATGCGAGGTTCTATTATACTGTTTAGTGTTTAAATGTCATGATGGACTCTGTCAGGATTCTCATCAAAGTTCTTGACCTTGAGGAGGTTGAGGTACTCCTCAATGGAAGCTCTTTTCTCAAGGTTAGAACCATCGCTCGACGTAAGTTGTAGTGGACGATCGGGGCATTTTCCTTGGTATTTTCTCTAATCGGGCGATAAAAGGAGTTGGGAGATAGCGAGAGACTGGCCATGGCAAAGGGTTTGAAACTTGATATATTATCACAGTTTCTTTTTGGCCATCTCCCACCTACTCAAATTCCTTTCTGGCTTCGGTCGGTAAGGGTCTTCAATCTTTGTCTTCTCTAATTTCGCTGATTGGCGGTGACTCTGTGCTCTTTTTGTCTATAAATAATGCTGTAGATTTTTTATTTATTTCTCTTGATATAATTTGGTCCGACTTAAGGACTTATAAACCGTGTCTGTCTATGTACTTTGATATGTATTCATTATATAGAAATAACAAAAGAGTTTCATTTTACTTACTTGTCAGTTTTTATCTTTTGCTAAATTTCCATCGATAGAGATTGCGTGTCAAAATAAGTGATGTAATTAGGAGACGATCATTTGGTAGGGTTGTCGAGGGGTGTGTTGCTTTTCTTCGAATTACCTTGTCCCGCTAGTCCAATCGAGAGCTATTCACAAGCAAAGGTATTATATGAGGTCTTGATGAAAGTACCGATTACCTGAAGAGGCAAATCTTCAGTTGTCGTTCATATACTAGATTGATTCATGCTCGTTCGCTGAAGGAGATGCTCTCTTGTTTGCGCGTTTATCCGATAGGACGGGTCACACCCAACTAGGAGATATGTCCCTTATTGTCAATATGATATGATCGGTAGGACACTTGATAGAGAGTTCAATCGATAGAGTGGGCTGTATCCTCTTGACTGGGAGATATATCCCTTGCTACGATTGTTAAGAATCAATTGATAAGATGGACCGTGTCTATCCATATGTGAGTTATTTCCTTGTTGATGACATATTCGAGAATAAGTCGTACCTACCTATGTTGGAGTTATTTCCCTTATTGACGACTCGTTCGTTAGGAATCAACCGATAAGATGGGCTGCGCCTACCCGTCTAGAAGTTATTTTCCTTCTTGATGATATGTTGCGTTCGTTAGAAATTAATTGATAGGATGGGCCGTACCTACCTGTCTTAGAGTTATTTCCCTTATGGTTAGTATGCTATGTTCGTTAAGAATCAACAGATATTTTGGCTGTGCCTACCCAACTGGGAGTCATATCCCCTATTATCGGCACACTACATTCGTTAAGAATCAATCGATAGACAAGCAATAGAGGGAGATGAAAGAGCACAGAGATCTGACTCGGTAGGAGATTCTTTTGTTCAGAAGAGGTAATGAGGCTTACTGATAATAGATACGTAGGTTTTCTGAATTTCAAGTCCTGAGTACAACCGAGCCATCTAGAATATTGAGATGGTAAGCTCCTGGATGGAATATGGAGCGTATCTAATAAGGACCTTCCCAGTTAGGCATGAGTTTGCCCCCTGGCTGAGGTTGACAGTTGGCCTCTACTTTTCTTAGGACTAGATTTCCCAGTGTGAACGTTCTGTTTTTAACTCATTCGTTGTAATATTGAGCCATTTGTTGTTCATACACGGCCATCTGAGTAAAGGCAGATTCCCGTAACTCTAGAAGCAGATCTAATTGTTCTTATAAGGTAGATTCATTTTGTGCCATGCGGTATTGGTCCACCCAAAGCGAGTGAATTCTTATCTCCAATGGAATGACAGCTTTACATCCATATGTCAGACTGAATGGTGTTTCACTGGTTGCCCATCGGGGTATCATACGATATGCCTAGAGGATAATACTGTAGAGTTTGTCTTCTCATCACCCTTTAACCTTATCCAATGTTATTCTCAGCCCTTTTATGATCGTCCTATTCATTATCTTAGCGAGTCCATTGGTTTGCGAATGGGCAACCGATATAAATTGGTACTGAATTTTCAGTTTGTTACAGAACTCTCGGAAGGTTTTGTTGTCAAACTGCTTTTCCATTGTCAGTGATAAGGATATGAGGTATACCAAATCTGGTGAGATATGGGTCTATATGAACGATTGGGCCTTTGCAGTTGTTATCTGGGTCAGTGGTTCAACATTCACTCACTTGATGAAATAATCGATAGCTACTATAAGGAACTTTCACTGCCCGGTGGCTAGTGGGAACGGTCTAAGGATATCTATCCCCCATTGAGCGAATAGCCAACGACTCGCTATTGGACTGAGCTTAGCAGAAGGTAACCGGTGTATCGAAGAGAAGAATTGATACTTTTCGTATCTCTTAACGTAGTTATCAGAGTCAGCCTTCATAGTTTGCCAGTAGTACCCTTGACGCAGGGCCTTGTAAACTAGATTTCGAGTGCCCAAGTGGTTGTCGCATATTTTTTCGTGAATTTCTTGGAGGACATAATTTCCTTCTTCAGGAGTCAGACACTTCAAGTATGGGTGAGTGAAGGATTTTCGGTATAAGCTCCTGTCAATGACCGTGTAGTGAGCGGCCTTTTATTTTAGTTTCGCTACTTCCGATGGCGAGTCTGGCGAACGATCATGCTTTAAATAAGCTTCTATGAGATCCTTACAGCTTGGAGCCTGGTCTACCGCAAGGATCTTCTCAGTTTCATTAATGCTAGGACATGGTAGACTTTCGATATAGACCATTCGGCTAGTGGCAACCGAGTCTGAACTTACCAGTTTAGAGATTATATCAGCCCGCTCGTTGTCTGATCGAGAAATTTGTTGTATGTCCACTTTGTCTAGCTTACTTATCGTCTCGCGTAGTTTACTCAAATACTTGGCCATGATTAGATCCTTAGTTCCTCCCTCTATTTGTTTAATGACCAGCTGGCTATCAGTGAGCACTCAAATGCTTCAGGCCCCAGGGATATTGTGATTCGGAGTCCCGTTAACAAAGTTTTATACTCCGCTTAATTATTAATGACACTAAAGTCAAAAAGAAGGTATATTCAGCCTTGAAATCGTTCGGACCCATCAGTATGAGCCCGACACTACTTCCTGAGGAGTTCGATGACCCATCGACATGCAATGTCTAATCTGGTAATGACCACTCTTCTCGGCAACCGGTAGGCTCATGCTCAGTTGGAACTGGAAGGGTGCATTCGATGATAAAGTTTGCTAAGTCTTAACCTTTGATCACAGGTCTCGATTGGTATTAGATATAAAATTTACCCAACTCTACACTCCATTTGATGAGACAATTAAAGGTGTCCCTTTTCTGAAGGATTTGCTTCAGCGGTTGATCAGTAAGTACCACGATAGTGTGGGCTTAAAAGTATGGCCGAAGGTACCTAGCCGAGATGACTCGAGTGTAAGCTATTTTTTTTATTGGTCGATAGTTAGTTTCGGATTCTTGGAGTATTCAGCTGATGAAGTAGACAGGTTTCTGGATGGTAGATTCCTGTCTCACAAGAAAAAACAAAGTACTCGATCAGATATAAAAGGGTATACGTATAGTCTTTCACCAGGGACGTGATGAGAGAACAATGGGGGTGACATTAGATATTTCTTGAGTTATTTGAAGGCTGATTGGCACTCGGTCGTCCAAGCAAACTTTTGGAATTTCTTCCAGACTGGTACTTTTGACAAGCATATCATCAACATATGCTCCCACATTTCTACCAAGCTAGTCATTGAAGATCTTGTTGACCAATCATTAGAAGGTTGCTTCAGCATTTTTCAAGCCAAACGACATAACCTGATAGCAGTATGTGCCGAACTCGGTGATGAAACTCATCTTCTCCTCATCTTCAGGTGCTATACATATTTGGTTATAGTCAGAATAGGTATCCATAAAACTTAAGAGTTGGTGACCGAAGGAATTGTCTACCAACTTATCGATGTTGAGGAGCAGGTAGTTGTCATTTGGACACGCCTTATTAAGCTTTGTAAAGTCCACACACATCCTTCACTTACTGTTAGCTTTTTTCACAATAATCATGTTAGCTAACCACTTGGGATATTTAGCTTCGTAGATGAATCTGACTATTAAAAGTTTCTAGACTTCCTCTTGTATGGCGCGTAGTTGTTCTAGGGTGAACTTTTTTTGTTTAACCAGCTTGTATTCGATATTGATTGTCAACTTGTGAACTATAACTGAAGGGTGAATACCTAGCATGTCTTCAGAGGACCAAGCAAAGACTTTAGAGTGTCGTCGTAGGCAATCGACGATCGTCTCCCGTACGTGTGCTAGCAAATTTGTACTGACCCTAACATTTTGACCAGGGTCATCAGTTAGAGGAATCTCGATCACTTCCTCTGCAAGCTTTGATTTGATCATTTTTTCGATATCATCCTTAAATTCTAGGGTATCGATGGGGAAGTTATCTCGGTCCCCTTTAACTGTAGGAAGAGCGTGAGGGTCGGGGTTGCTTCAAAGGGTAGCAATCTCCTGTGGTGTTCTGAATTTGATTTTTATCTGTTTCGTATTAGGTAGCGTCTCTAGTTAATCCAGACTAGGGCGGCCTATAATAGCATTGTAGGGAGAGAATGATTTCAATACATGGAAAGCAACCTTGATGACCGCATGATTGGGGGGCGTTCCTAGGGTCACGGTGAGGGGAATGACACCTTTTGGGTATAAACACTAGTTCGAGAATCCCTTTAGGGGCCTAATAGGTAGTTGAAGATGAGATGAGTTAAAACCTATTCGTTGGAAGGCGTCCCATAATAGGAAATCACAATCTGTCCCTTGATCGACGAGGACCCTCTTAACAAGATAGAATTCTATTTTGACCGTGATAACTAAAGGATCATTGCAATTGAGGTCGACTTCGATTAGATCATCACGATCGAAACTGATAATTGGTCTCTTTCTCTTGGTGGTTTCCATGACGGGGACAGGTGATAAGAAACGAAAAATGTGTTTGGAGAATGGATCTGTTTTCCACGGATGACGTTAATCTATTGGAGATAGGTTGTAACTCTATAGATATTGATACCTTTGACTCAAACGGGTGCTCTGAAAGATGAAGTGAAATATGTAAAAGGCCGTTGAAGGGTGTTTCGATGGGCAAGACTCTGACGTTTAAATCAGAAAAAATGATTTTTGAAAGAATTGAAATAAATTGAGTAGGAGAGAGCTAAGTACTAATTGTGAGTTTATCGAAGGTTGATGAGGGTCACAAACCGACTATGTCATTATGGATCACGGGCTTGTAGCTTTGGGCGTTACCATAATCAGCCTTTGAGTTGTCTTATCAAAGAGGTTCTTGAGATCGTCACTACATGTCTCCCTTCATCTCAAGCAAATCTAAGAATTGGTGTCAGAAGCACTATCCATCCCCTTCCCCGTTGAATTTAAAAGGTTAATAAAAGAAAGAGATGAAGACGGTTATGATATAAATACATAAGCAATAAATTTAAAAATGATTTTAAGTTCACAAGGTGAGTTCACATAACCACACCAACAAATCCCCATATGAACCATCGATTGGTTCTCGCATAGAGGTATACAAATAGCAACGGATAGTTAGTTACGGTGAAAAGAATATTAAAATTTTTAATTAATTTTTAATTTAAATATTAAAAATAAAAAAAAATAATGTTGAAAGTTCAACAATAATTCAAGTTGAACCGATCAAAATTCGAGGTATACAGGCAATATACAACCGCACGTGTTTGTCATGGACTGTGCAATGCGAGCATAGATGTTATATAGCGGCACGTGCTCATCGTGGACTGTACAACACGAACATGGATGTGTAACATGATATGTAATGACGTCATTCTATCCTTTTCTTATAATATATATATATATATATATATATATATATATATTTTTATAATAGATTCATATTGGAATGTCATTATATATGTAATAATGTCTAATATTATAATAAATAATTTAAAAATAACAGTATAACGGTTTCCATTTCCCTTTACATGCAATACCACATACGCATGATATTTAAAATATTTCCTTTTCTATGAATAAAATTTTGAGATAGACACAACAAATTTTAATCGTTATTGTGCTAGGTATGAGTGTTTATTATTCCGGTTAAATTATTCATCCGTTTAAATTGTTAAAATTCAAATTATTCGGTTCGGATTAATAAAAAGCAGATTGATTCAATATTTTTACCTGATTAAAAATTTAAATTAATGGTTTGATCTAAAAAATAAAAATTTTTATTCAGGCCTCGCCCGAATCCCAAGTAACAAAATTATGAAATTGATTTAGATAAATTGATTCGAATAAATTTATTATTTTAAAATTAAATAGATTTTTTAATCATTTTTAATTTTTTTTTTTTTTTTTTTTTTTTTTTTTTTTTTTTTTTTTTTTTTTTTTTTTTTTTTTTTTTTTTTTTTTTTTTTTTTTTTTTTTTTTTTTTTTTTTTTTTTTTTTTTTTTTTTTTTTTTTTTTTTTTTTTTTTTTTTTTTTTTTTTTTTTTTTTTTTTTTTTTTTTTTTTTTTTTTTTTTTTTTTTTTTTTTTTTTTTTTTTTATTTACGGAACAAAGAAAGCCCATTAGTGTGAGTAGAGGGCGCAATTTGTGGGAGGAAATGTGCCCAAAAAGGCTAAAAAGAGGCCAAAGATCACTCGCTCACCAAGTCAGTCCCTTTGTTGTAACCAAAAAGAAAAAAAGTCTAGTCTTTTTGTTTGTCGTTCCCACTTTTTAAGTCAACTTACCTTTTCCAATTCCATTTATCACAATTTTTATTATTTTTATTATTCATTTATTATTTTTTTGGCTAAAGACCTTGTATACGAATTCTCAATCTCCTCTCTCTCTCTCTCTCTCTCTCTCTCTCTCTCTCTCTCCAATCTTTGCAATTAAATTTTGGAAACAAATGATCAAGACGATACTATTTCATTAGTCAACTGTTATTATCATAATTGTTAGAATAATTCCAAACTTTAATGGTACGTATATAATGGTAATGAAATCCAAGCATTTATGTGCAGATCATACAACTAGAACAAAGAAATTAACCATAATAAATTATTTCTTATTTAAAACCAACACAATTCGATATACACGCATATGCACGTACCAAAAAAGAAAGATTACTATTTACTTAATTCCCATTTATTTCTGTGAAAATAAATTTATTTATTTTTAGAAAGAGAAAAATTAAATTTGCTCTTTCTAAAGAAAGAAAATTCAAAACTATATTGATTTTTTTAAAGAGAGAAACCCTAATGTGTATCGGTTTAAAGAGAGACTCTGTAAATATTTTGACTTTGGAAACATCAATACTTCGCAAAAAAAAAAAAGAAAATAAATCAAGCAAAAAAGGGATTATGCATAGATCACTTATCAATATGTAGAAACCTCAGATTTTAGGATTATCTTCTTATAGTTAATTTTGTAGTAATTAAAATATCAAAATATTTTCTTGTCATATTTGTGATATTTTAGAAAAAGATATATTTAAAAAGAATATATATTTATATAGAAAAAGAGATTTACTTGCCAAAAAGAACAAGATTTCTCTCTCTTTCCCTATGGTGCTTTTGGAAAATCTATAAATTCGAATAGCTGTGACCTCAGACTCACACCCACAGACCTTGCAGTCTCTCCTTGAAATACCATCTTTCATTGCTCAAAGACAATTCCATCGCGTCTTTTTGTTCAAGGTTAGTCTTGTGATTATATGTATATATATAGTTATACATATTATTTTTTATAATATGTTTTTTTTTTATAATTAAAAACATACCATAAAGATCAATATCTTTTTATAATAAATTTTCAGTAACTTGGAAACTAATTTATTACAAAAACATGAAAGATGTGTTTCACGATTGATTTTCATAAAAATTCTAAAAGCATTCAAGCATATTTGTGCATTCAATGAAGAGTGACATCTTTAGTCCTTTGCTCGTATATGTTGGATTAATCACCCAGAAATTATAAATTATACTATTCTCAAATTAACCCGATTCTCTAATTAACCGATCATGGGTACAAGATATTTGGGTATTTCTTTAATTTTTTGTTTATTTATTTAAAATTGATTTTTGTGTTGTAAAATTTATTTTTATTATTTGGGGTTTGAAAGTAGATGAATATGTGAAAAACTGATTCCCCCAAACATTTAAATATTACATTTGATGAGTCATTTTTTAAGAAAAATACAGGCATTTGAGCATATTCAGGGTCTCAAGGCAACCTTAGACCTTTACAGAACATATTAGGTTTCTCGTTATTATTATTATTATTTTTTTCCATATGTACTTGAAGTGATGAGTTTAAGAATTTTATTCTTAAGGTGAACAAAATATCATTTTTGCTTTTCCAAAGGGATGGTACAGGAACGTATTCCAGCCTTATTAGTACTATGCTTGCTATGCACAGTGCATGGCTCAAAAGTTGCAGGCAGCATAGATATTGGAGTTAACTACGGCATGCAAGGAGACAACCTACCTTCTCCGGCCGACGTGGTTGGGCTGTTCCAAAAGTACAACATAGGCAAAGTCCGCCTGTTCGAGCCCGTCCCTGAAGCCCTACAAGCCCTAAGAGGGAAACAAATTGATGTCACAATAGGAGTGAGGAATGAGGACTTACCCCAATTGGCATCAAGTCTGGTCGATGTGGTGGCATGGTTCAACACCAATGTCATGCCTTATGTTAATGACACCATCATTCCTTACATAACCGTAGGGAACGAGGTAATGTCTAGAGAAAACCTTTTCTTTTCCTTTTATTTTTTGTTGTTTAAATCTCAATTTTAATACCATTTTCACAAAAAATACTTTTTCCCATGGATTTAGTTTATTTGTACACTCCAGTCTAATCATCTGGACACCTATTTCTCTCCATTATGTCTCACGTAGTCTCAACCATGGACACTCTTAATGCTACATCGAAATTTTGGCTTGGACTAACATCTATCTTTCAATAGGTAATTCCGTGTGAACTTTCGCAGTTTGTATTGCCTGCAATAAAAAACATTCAGAACATAATAAACTCAAACGGTCTATACGGCATGAGGGCCACCACCGTGGTTAGTTCCGCAGTTATAGGTGCTTCTTATCCACCCTCAGCGGGTGCATTTTCTAACGCATCAGCTCAGTTCATGACGGACATCTTGCAGTATTTGCAGTCGCAAAGTGCACCGCTTTTAGTCAATGTGTATCCTTACTTTGCCTTTGCAGCGGATCCTGTCAATATTACCTTAGACTACGCGCAGTTCACCGCAACCGGACCTATTGTCCAAGATGGAAATTTGAGCTATACCAATCTCTTTGATGCTATGGTGGACTCATTCTTTTCGGCCATGGAAAAAGTGGGTGTGACCCAAGTGGACTTGGTCGTTTCCGAGAGTGGATGGCCTTCTGCAGGCAATGGTCAGATTACAACTCCGCTGCTTGCGGCCACCTACAATAAAAATTTCATGAACCATATTCTTAGTAACCAAGGGACTCCAAAGAGACCCGGGAAGTACATTGAAGGGTTTATCTTTGCTATGTTCAATGAAAACAGAAAGGCTGCTGGGGTTGAGCAAAATTTTGGGTTGTTCTTCCCTAATATGACTCCTGTATATAACGTGTTTTAAAGATACAAGTAATCCCTGTTCTTTAGATGGATTGTAGAGTGGTTAGATTTGGTTTAGTGCAATAGGCCACGCATTGTACTAAAAAAAATTTCTTCCTTACTATTATTAAATTGAAATATTTAGAATTTTGCACTTTGCATTTTAAACTGTTTAGAGACGTCTGCATGTGTAAGTTTTGTTGGTCACTTTCTATTTTTCTTTTTTTTCTTTCCAACTTAGATTAGGGTGAGTGTCTTAAATTAGTAGGTTTCAGTAAAAGTATATGTTGTCCAACCCCATCTGCCCTCTCCCTAGTATTAAATTCACGAATTCGTGCCTATTCATAGAAAAAGGTTAATAGATTTTGGTTGGTTATATGGGCAAATTTCAATTAGAAAAAAATTATTATTTCTTGATTGGTCTGTACTTTAATTTTTCGTACTTTGAATTTTCAAATCCAATTATATGAAATTTTATATTTATTAGCCTAAACCCAAATTTTAAAATTATAATTTTAAAATTACAAATTATCGAGTTAAGCAAGTAATATCAGTTATTAAAGCCCTCATGCTTATCTGATCCAAAAGTAGAGAAGAAAAAAAAAAAAAAGTCTCCATAGAGAGTGGGACCTAGCTAGGGCCACAGTCCCTCCAAAAAATTGTTATATGATTAGGCAATCAACAAGTATATAAAGAGTTTATTTATTAATGTTCTTGTAGTGGTAAAAAATTCTTATCAAATTATTTTTCTCAAGATTTAATATTTAAAATTTTATAAATACGTATATGTTTATGATTTTTAGAAAAGAAAATGAGTTTATCTATTAATAATCAAATAAAAAGTGAAAAAAAAATTGTACTTACATCACTTAATTAGTACAAAGAAATTGACGCGCTTCGGTTATTATCTCACTAGCTGCGTCATTGCCCCAAGCGCAAATTTTATTATTATCTTCCTTGAGTTAATCTTGTGGTAAACTATTAATTTTTCTCCTGTTATATTTATGAATTTTTGAAAAAGAGGAATCCCCATTTGGCGAATGGTTGAGAGTCAAGCAAATCGGCTCGAAGCCTTATCAGCACAGGGAGCTCCGACTCAAAAAGTGGGGGAAGAGGTAAATGACAATTTAGAGATAAACCAGTTGAGAAATCAATCAACATCTCACACTGCTTCCCATCAAGAATCATGTAGAGCTTTTATCCCTTCAAATTTCATAGAAAAAATTATTATTATTTCATAATATTACATATATATATGTATATATTATTCAAAATCTTTTAAAAAGTTTTTTTTTTGATATTGTACAATTTATTTTCCTAGAAATTTTACGAATTGTATAGTAAATTTTACAAGTTCTGTAAATGCATATGTTTTATTTGCTAATTACTTTATATATTACTCTTTCCTTAAACTTATAATTTTGTCAAATTCTTGCGACTTATAATTATTTCTATATTGGAAAAAATTATTAAAAAAATATTTTCTAAAATATAAAGTAATTTATATTTACTAAATATGTTGATCAACTTTCTTTAGAAGGAAAAATTTTTTAAGCATGTTTTCTATTTTAAAAAAAGAAAATTAAGGAATATCTTTTGAGATTTCAAAAGTTCATATGAAGAATACCAATTTTATAGTTCTAATTAACTATATAAAATATTTCTAACCAATATGAATATTAAAGATATTAAATTGAAATCTAATAATTTAATTCTTGATACACTTCCCTAGAGTTTATATTAATATATATATATATATATATATATATATAAAATATATTTGTAGGAATCATATGTATGGAATGTTAAGTTATTATTATTATTATTATTATTATTATTATTATTTGCATTTCTTGGACTATTTGATTGTAGTTTTCTTTAAGAATCTTTTAAAATCTTCCAAAAAAAATATTTCTTGACAATAATAAAAAACATACTTGAAAATTTTTTTCCTTATACAGAAAGCTAATGAACATATTTAACAAATATAACTTATTTTGCTTTTAGAAAATATTTTTAAAATAATTTTACCATTAATGGAAACATTTAAGAATTAAAAACATTAAAACGAAATTTCAAGTTCAAAAAAAAAAGGTATGATTGCAAAGGGAAAGAGTATTTGTTGAACTAATATCATAGCAAAAATTGCAAGTAATTGGATATTAAGAAAAGAACGGGAAAGTGGAGATCAAAAACTTTTGAATAATAATTAAATAAAATAATATGTTGATGAAATTGTAATCGAGGAATTTTAATAGGAGAGAGGTTAATGATCTATTTTCTGGATTAAATAGTACTCAATTTTTCCATAAAAGAGAGAAAACTAATATCGTCAATGAAATAGTTATCAATTTGACTACAATTAGTATATGATATATATATTTTTTATAATATTAAATGAGAAGAATATTTGTTAGTTGTATCTATTTTTTGCACATTTAATATAAAAAATCTAATATAAATAGCAAGATTTGGTCTCGTGTTCAAAATCAATTGTTTTGAGTTGTGAACAAATATAAGTTGAAATTCAAAAAAAAAAAAATTCCTTTAGCAAATTATGTATTATTTTATACACTCCTTAAATCAGCATAGACCCCTCGGCCAGTGTATTTATATTATAGATATTTTTATTTTATATTATCTATTATATATTTGTATCAATTTTTTCATTTATATTTCATTAATTTTCTACTTTCTGATATTGCTACATGACCCAACTCCCAAGTGTCAAGGAGTTAAATCATCCATAACACTGCATCGACTTCCATTTTTAGTATATGTTGTGAATGGAAAGAATGGATCCATTCCAAATTTCGACTCAATTGAGAATGGCAATGCATGGAAAGGTCATGACATGCTCATCTTCAATACTTGGCATCGGTGGTTTCTCAAAGGACATTGACAAATTACAAGATCCTCTGATCCTTATTATTATTATTATTTTTGTCCCCACCACCAATATTTGAAATCATATTCTAATTAATCTAGTTCGATAGTGGCTCTACTTCTACTTTCTGCTTATCATCTCCCACGTAATTTTTTTTTATTTTCAAATTTTATTCCCAAGACTTACTTCTAATACTTGTTATTGTGAATTTCTCAACGTGATGTGATAAGATGTTATCAACTAATACAATTCTTTACGATTTAATACAAAATTTAAATCATGATTAATCCACATTTGTATGTAAATGAAGATGGAGCTGCCTCGAATTTGGAGGAAAACTATACAAAGACATGGATGGATTTCTTCACCCAAAAAAGAAAAAGGATGGATTTGCTGCTTTCAAGCTGGGATTGACCACATGGTCCAAGTGGGTCGACCCCAAAGTTTTCTCAGGGTTTTTCTCCAACTTATTTCTAGTAAGTGTTTTCTCCCTGAAATGTTTCTTATCTCTCTCTTAAAAACCCTTTTTGAACATAATTATTGTCATTAGTAAATTACAACCTATGTTTTTTTTTTAGAAAAAAATAATATTCATTGTGAACATTTGATTGTTTGAAGTTTATGTTAAACATCATTAATCAAAACAATCAACAAATTTAAGATTTGATCCAATTGACCACTTTGCACCAAGTCAGGATCTCGAGAAAAATTAAGAGTTTATTTTTTAATTTATAGATTTTATGTGAAAGATGAAAAATAATATAATAATATAAAGTCGTAATAATTTATTGTTTCAAATAAAATATTAAAATAAATTGGATTTATATAGGCATAAAATATTAAAACATTAGAATATATAATTTTCTTGAGGAAAAAGTAACTCTCAATCTACTTTTCGTTTTGAATTCTAATTTTTTTGACCTTTGAAAAAGAAAAGAAATGCATGAATGTAAACAGATAAAATATTTTCATTTTGGATTTAGAGGGTTAAGAAAGAAAAATATTGGTCGATCGAATGTAAAAACATTTGATACATAAAACCTAGAAGAGAAAACGATAATGTTTTCATAAAAATAGTCAAAAAAGAGGGGAAATCCTAAACGTGTGGAGGTCTAATCATGGAATGAGAATTGGACGAGAGCGGCGAGGAGAAATCAAGATTAGATGTGGAGCGATGGCCGGTGGGATGAGCGAGGTTCAAAGCAATTGAGCCTTGATGGGGGTACTCAACCATCTGAATTTTGATCTCTCTAAACCCTAAAAAAATACATAGGTAGCTTAATTATTATCTTTTTTGTTATATAAGAATCATAAAAATAACGCGTTTATAAAAATTTGAAAACTAGATCTAAAAAAAAAATTTAAACAAAAGTTATTAACACTCGGATGTCCCCCATAAGAACAGATAGTTTAATTATTTACAATTAAATTCAAACCCATTTTAAATATTTATTTTCTTCATTCAATACAATTAAGGAATGCAAATTCTTATTTAATATTTCTTACTTCAACTTCTCCATTGTAAAATTAAATTTGTAAATTCAATACTCTTTCTCAGCTTATTTTAAGACACCAGCAACTCACGTCAAGAATCAGGATTCGAGCCTTTACAATAATAAAAATGATGTTGGAAAAACTCCCTCCTTATAATGGATCCGATAATAATTCGACCTGAATTAATCGGAACGAATTTCTGAATACTCGATGGTAGACCAAGTTCAACACAAAAGAAAAAGCATTTTTTTTCTTCTTTATCACCTCTCAGACATTGAAAAAAATAAACAAGAAAATAAAAAACTCTCTAAAAAACCCAAAAAGAAAAGAAAGGAAAACAAATGGTCAGGGCGTGGAATGAGCCGTTGCTCGGTAGCTCAAGGGCCCGTTGTCTGAACAAAAGTTGCGAACCGGTATGACTATCATCTTGTATTGCATGGACGGTTCAAAGGTAAGAGTGAAGGTTCTTTTGACCTAGTACTAGCTGGCGTCGTGTCTGCCCATTTATTTGTCTGTCTTTATTATAGCTGGGCTTATAGATTTGCTTTGGAGCGCAAACCACTATTTTGTCCGCTTTTATAATTCATATTTGATTGTTTGACTTTTTTTTTTTATTAAATAATCACTGTAGATTTATTTTGAACTCTTTAAAAATAAAATTCTCCTCAACTGTGATCATCGTACTTAAAACTCAAAACTGAGATATTATTTAAACGATACTAACTCAACCACTAACCCAATTAAGTATTGGTTTTGAGTTTTTTTTCTTTTAAACTTATTTATATAATTATTTAATTTATTGAGTTCTATATTATTATATATTATTTGAGATAAATTAATAAACATGAATATAATATAACAAATAGTCTTCTTTTATATGAATATACCAAACTCTCATGGTATAGCATTGGCACTATAAATTTATTTTGTAATCTTGAAAAACAAAATTCCTTTTACATCTATTATCGTTATACATAAAACTTAAAATTGAGATTTTATTTGAACGGTACTAGTTCAACCACTAGACCAACCTGGTGTTGATTTGAATTTTTTTTTCTCTTTTGGACTTATTTATATAATTATTTAATTTACCGAGTTCTATATTATTATATATTGTTTGGGGTAAATTAATAAAAATGAATAAAATATGATAGATAGTCTTCTTTTATATAGATATATAAATTTACCAAACCCCATATAGTGATCAGATGCTGTACTCCTTTAATTATAGATTTTGAGTTCGAATAATATAAATAAAAAAATTGGATTTGAAAAAGTAATCTTTTAATGAGTTCTATAATGATCGAATTAAATTAATCGTACAAAATCTAAATACCAATTAATAATAAGAAATATCTGTTTACACAAAAACTATGTATCTATATCTATATCGTTATATATATTATACATTTAAGATACAAACCATAAAGTAGTCATGGAAGATAATTATTTGAATTTGAATTAGACAGAATGAAGAACAAAACTTTGTGGAAGATGGTCATTATATATTCAATAGTATTTAGTCCACCTTCAATTAATTGTATATAATCGTATTAGAGATGCCTAAAAATGGGAGACAAATATAAGAAAACGTATGTGGCGTTTTCTCCTCATTGACGGGCTATATCGGATCCTGAGTATAATGACAAGTTACCAAGCGATCTTAGGGTACAGACAAATAAAATATTTCATAAGGGTAGGATTCGTTTAGCCACTTGGAACATAAGATCTCTAACTAGAAAATTAGGAGAAATAAGTGAAATAATGAATAAAAGAAAAATTAAGATCATGTGTCTTCAAGAAATCAAATGGGTGGAAGAGAAGGTTAGAGTAACAAAGTCTTATAGTCATAAGATTTGGTACACAGATAGAGATAGAACTAAAAATGATATAGGAATAATTGTACACAATAACCTATTAGGAGATGTAGTAGAGATAAAAAGGAATGGAGATAGAATTATACTTGTCAAGTTAGTAAATTGATAAAACATAATTAATATAGTTAGTGTGTACGCGTCCCAAATAGGCATAGATGCAATTAGTAAAAAATAATTTTAGAATGATCTAGATGAATTTATACAAATCATACTAATTAGCGAGAAGTTATTTATTGGAGGAAATCTAAATGGACAGTAGGAGAGAAAAACGAGAGATTTGAAACCGTACATGGAAACTTTGGTTTCGACGGTAGGAATGAGGCAGGAAGTATAATTCTAGAGTTTTCAGTAACGTTTGATTTGGTACTAGTAAACATGTTCTTTAAGGAAAAAAGAGTCGTACATAATTACCTATAGAAGTTGATCAAATGCTAGTCATATAGATTTCTTTCTCACTAGAAGAGAGTGCATAGATTGAAACGGGAGATAAGTGAAGTGGGTCAAAGCGACTCAGCATAGACTTTTAATTTTAGAAGTACGAGTATCTAAACGATAAAAGTAATGTCAACCATATATGGAGCCAAGAATTAGGTGGTGGAATATAAAATGAGAAAATGTGATGACTTTTAGGGATAAAGTAATTGGAATAATAAATTGGTCTGTTAATGATAACTCAGAAACAATATGAAATGATATATCTAATAATATTAAAAGTATAGGTAGAAAGGTTATTAGAGTATCTAAGGGCAGGGCTCCAAGAGGCAAAGAGTCATGGCGGTGGAATGAAAAAATATAAACTGCGATCCGAATCAAAAGAGAGTGCTATAAAAATCTCAAAAATGATAGTAGCGAAACTTATGAAAAATACAAAAAGACAAAAAAAGACGTAAAAAAATTATCAATAAATTAAAAAGTAAAGTGTATAATGAATTGTATAAGAGACTAAAGACTCGAGATAAGAAGAGAGATCTATAGAATTACCAAACTAATGGAGAGTATGGGAAAAGATCTAAATAAGATTAGATGTATTAAGAGTAAAATAAGTAGTACACTTGTAAGAAACGAGGATATAAAAAAGAGGTGGAAAGAATATTTTAATAATTTATTTAATGTTGAAAGTATGATAAATATAAAAAATATAGAGATATCTATAGAAGAGATTAATAGAAATTTTAAACATAAAATTCGTCTCCATGAAGTGAAGGAGGCCTTAAAGAGAATGAGAAATAACAAAGGACCTGATGACATCACTATCGATGTGTGAAAATATTTGAGAGAATTCAAAATAATAATGTTAACTATTTTTTTTAACAAAATTTGGCAAATAAAGAAAATGCTCCACCCATGGAAAGAGAGTACACTTGTCCCGCTATATAAGAATAAAGAAAACATACAGAATTACTCCAACTATAGAGAAATTAAACTCATGAACCATACAATGAAGTTATGAGAAAGAGTAATAGAGTATAGATTGAAACGTGAGGTAAAAGTATCTCAGAACCAACTCGGATTTATGTCATAACAATCCACCACTGAAACAATTCACTTACTAAGACAGTTGATTGAAACATTTAGAATACAAAAGAGAGATCTGGTATTTATTAACTTTGAGAAAACATATGATAGGATCCCAAGAAAGCATTGTGGTGGGTACTGATGAGAAAAGTGATCTCTTTGAAATACATTAACCTTATTAGGGATATGTATGAAAGAGTTGTGACCAATGTAAGAATTTGTGGGAGACTGAGCAATAGCTTCCCCATTAACATTGAGTTTCATAAAAATTCAGCATTGAGTCCCTTACTATTTGTAATAGTGATAGATGAAATAATAAAAAATATTCAAGATAAAATACTATAATGTATGCTCTTCGCAGATGATATAGTTTTTATTGATGAAATTAGAGAGAGTATCAGTACTAAACTAGAATTATGGAGAGACACATTAGAATCTAAAAGATTTAGATTGAATAGATCTAAAATTGAGTATATGAAATATAAGTTTAGTGATAACTATCAAAATAATGAAAAACCGATTAGATTAGAAGGAAGAAAAATCTTAAAGAGCAAACGGTTTAGATATTTTGGCTCCATCATCCAGAACGATGGTAATATAGATGGAAATGTAAATAATAGAATTCAAACGGGTTGAATGAAATGAAAAAAGGTATTCGGAGTTCTCTATGATCGCACGATGTCATTATATTTAAAGGAAAAATTTTATAGAATCGCAGTAAAACATGTTCTATTATATGACACTGAATATTGAGTTATTAAACAGCAATAAGAGTAAAAAATGACGGTAGGCGAAATGAGAATGTTTATGTGGATATGTGACAAAACTAGAAATGATAGAATTAGAAACGACGAGATACGTAATAAATTGGAAGTGAACTCAATTGTAGATAAGACATGTGCAACGAAAGTTTAAAAACGCACCAGTTAGGAAAGTAGAGAATTTAAATATAAGATATTTAATAAAATATAAAGGTAGATCATTAAAAATTTGGATGTAATGTATTCATAAAGATATGATAGTAATGGATTTAGTTGAGGAGATGATTTTAGATAAAAATGAGTGGTGTAAAAAAATTTATACAAACTAAATCATTTTTCTTTAATTCAATTTCAATATTTATCTTTTATATAATCCACCTAAAAAATTTAAGATAAAAAATTTAAATTATTTGTCCTTGTAATCGTATTAGAGATGGCTGCACTCCTTACCAACTCCGAACCAAATAGCCCCTCCAAAATTCTTAGTTTGAACACTTCACCCCACGCCGAAGACTAATCTCTCTCTGTCTCTTTCTGCCTCTCTCTCTCTCTCTCTCTCTCTGTGCAACATACTATAAATTATAGTTCCTTCTTTTCCTCCAATCTTAACATACGGAATCCTTTGTCCCCCCCCCCCTCTCTATATCTCTCTCATATTATGGGGTCATCAACACCTCCCTCACCCAGTACAACCCCAACCACCTTTTTTCAAGCAGACATCAAAACTTTCCGGGACCTCGTCCAAAAACTCACCGGAATCAGCTCAGAAGAATCCCAAGAACTCACCAGAAACCCAACGTCCCAGAGACCCACAACATTAAGCCAGAAGAAACCTCAAAGACCACAATTCAAACTCCAAGACCGGAGACAACACTCCATGAGAAAACTCGAGATCCAACTCGGTCTCAACTCGCTCTGTAACTCACCGCGTCAGCTTTCCGCGTCTCCTGTGAGTCCATTCGGGTCGGACATGTTTTCTGGTTGTTCCGGGTCACAGTCGCCGCTGTCCGAGGAGCAGGAAGAGAAGGTTATAGCGGAGAAAGGGTTTTACTTGTATCCGTCGCCGGCGAGTACTCCGAGAGGATCCGACCCGCCTGAGCTTCTGCCTTTGTTTCCTTTGGTTTCTCCCAGGCTGGGTTAAACATCCATGGAAGGGTTGTACAACTAGTTCCGCTTTGCTTTAGGTCAGATTTGACATTACATGATCTATTAAGTATTATATGATACATTTTGTATTTAATAATTTAATAAATCATGTAATTTTATTTATATTTGTCAGCAAAATCTAGACTATTATCATAAATATAGTTTGAAATTTATACGAGAGAGAAAATTATATATTTAAAGTTATAATTTAAGAACCGGGGTATTATAAATTTTAATCGATAACTAATATTTAAAATTATATTTTCTAAATTATTTTACAAAATCTTTTCTTAAAATTTTTCATTCTATATACTATACAAGAAATTCAAAATTTGTTAAATTTTCTTTGAACAAATTTATGGGGAGGCAGCAAATTGAACAACTCGGGTCAGGTACTCATGTGTCGTAGAGAGAGAAAGAGAAGGAGAGAGTTGGCTCTGAAGATGATAAATTTTTTAATTTAAATTTTTTTTATAGAGAGTTTGAAAATAATTTAATTCAAATTAATTCGAATACACGCGGAGGGAGAGAGTGTAAATTACTAGGTCATATCCCGGGGCAAGATTTCCACGAGTGAACATGTAGCAACCTTGACTCCTGTATTTGATAGTCGTGTGCATCAAATTTTGTTTTTTGTTTTTTTTTTTCTTTAATTGCTTATATAAATATGGTTTATTCAACACAGGAACTTCGCTGCACCTTCGTTTAGAAAGTTACGCTATGATACAGAATCTTTTTAATATTAATATTTTAAATTTTAAATTTTTTTTAAAAAAAAATTTATTTTTTAAAATACAATTTCCCTCGGCTTGGAAGAGAAGACCTTTATTTTGGAAGCAGTCTCACACAATGGCCACTGGTCGACTTGACAAGACACAGCCAAAAACTCTAATTCTATATTACCCCAATTGTACTTCACTGGGTCCCATGAAATTATTGCAATTTTTAATGACAAAACTAAAATTCAATTGAGAGTTTATAAATTTATTATGGGCATATGTCCAAAAAATAATTATTAAAATTTTTATTATTATTAAAAAATTCTTAGTAATTGTACTAAAAAGATTGTAAATAATATAAAAATAAATGTTAATTTGAAAAAGAAATTATTTATTTTAATGGATGGCTGTGATTGTTATTATTATTTTTTAATTATATCCTAATGTCTTGACAAGTGAGTTGTAGCTTAGTCCTCTCATATAAATTTGACAAGTAAATTTGATGGTCATCTCATCTAGAACTTGTCACCCGGTGCAAGAATTTTAAATTTTGTTCCCATACGTAGCTATGTCTGGAGTGACCTTTCACACTTTGATTTTTATCCATAGAATCTCTCTCTCTCTCTCTCTCTCTCTCTCTCTCTCTCTATCTATAAGAATTCTGTGGGTTGTCTGGATGTCAATGAACTCATGATGAAGATGTCAACCATTGCTGCGAATGGGTCACACAATTGTCAAAAGAAGACTAGCCAAGACAATGACCCTTTCCCCAATGGAGACTCCACGAAATTTCCCCTCCAATCATTGTCATAAATGGTGACGATTGCGTACGTTAAGCCCTACTGTACCTAATTAAAAATGCATTTTCACCCAATTGAGACTGTTTGAACTGTCTAGGTAAGAAATAGTAGCCGGAGTTCGTCGCGCTACACATAGTGTGCTATGTGCTGTGATTTAAAAAATATAGCATTTAAAAAAAATATAATAATTGTAAAGGTATTAATTTTTAATTTTAATTATTATTTTTTAATTCTTTTATTAAATTAATTAAATAAAAAATAATTGAATCGATGAAGAGAGAGTGTAAATAAAAAATTATATTTAAATATTAAGAGATAATAATATTAAATATTATAGAATGTTTTAAAAATTGATTATGCATAATTCTTTTAATTTTTAATTATATTATTTTTTGTAATAAATGAGTATATCTCAATGAGGGACACTTCAACTATTTTTGAATTATTAGGACGAATGAGGGACACTTCGACTCTTTTTGAACTATTAAGATGAAGACAGTTTAGCCCAATCCGAAAGAGGTAAAACAATTATTTGTTTTTTACATTATTTTGTACTTAACCTAGGAAAGCAAGATTCATGCCATGCGCTAATCTCAAATTCATCACTTTTCTTGTTGGCTTTTTCAAAATGAAATTATTCCAACAGAAATACTAATATAGTACTAATTTTGGAACACAAGTAATGTACAAAAATTTGTAAAGTACATTAGTTTAGCCAAGATAAGTATAAATTAATCATTTGAGATGCAATTTATTATCATAAAAAAAAGAAAATTGAAAAAGAGTTTCAGTATCCATGATCTCCTATAAGATTATCACAACTTTTGTCAAACCTTCGAAAAGACTAAAGAGGAATGAGACAAAGTAAACAAAAGAACTGATTTAACTAATGAGATCTATGAAGTTAAAACTGAAAAATAAGTTTACTTTATTAACAAAATGGTAATAAATTTAACAATTTAGCGATACATATTTGTACAGAAAAAACGAAAGAAAAAAAATCAAAAGAACGAAAAAAGGAAAAAAAAGCAAAAGAATAAAAATAAAAAACAAAATAATAAAAAAACAAAAAAAAGCTCAATATAATAAGCGCAAAAAACAAAGTAATAAAAAACAAAAAAAAAATAAAAAGAATAAACAAAAAAAATAAAAAAGAATAAATAAACAAAAGAAAAAAAGAAAAAAAATTGAGGATCGGTTGCACCGGCAGTGGAACGTCCTTCCTATGTTTTTTTTTTTTTCCTTTTGTTTTTTTAAATTCCTTTGTTTTTTATTCTTTTGTTTTATTCTTTTATTATTTTATTCTTTTTATTTTTAGTACTACCATTATGACCATTAATTACTATTTAGATTAAATTCGTCACAATTTAGTGAAAATGAAAGAGATCAGAGAAAAAATTTTAGATGAGAGAGTAAAATTTAAATAGATTTTGAAAATAAAAATGAGAATACATGAATTAAATTTAGGGCCGTAATTATATTTAATTCTGATTGAAAAAAGAAAAAACTAAAAATGTGCGGTATAGGAGAAACAAAAATACAAATAAAAAATCAAAAGAACAAAAAGAGAAAAAAAATAAAAGAATAAAAATTAAAAATTAAAAACAAAAGAATAAAAAAAACAAAAGAATGAGAAAAAAGGCCCAACATAGTAGAGACGCAAAACCAAACTAATAAAAAAAAAAACAGAAAAAAAAAAACAAAAGAATAAAATCAAAATAAAAAACAAAAAACAAAAAAAATTAAAAAGTAAAATAAAACAATAAAAAAAAAAAAATCAACGGGCCCCCTCCCATTTTGTTTGACATGGGGAGAGGAAGAGAGAGAGAGAGAGAGCGAGACAGGGGAAGAGGAGAGAGAGAATATGACAGAGTTGGGCGGGCCCCTCCCATTTTGTCATGGGGAGAGGGGAGAGAGAGAGAGAGAGAGAGAGTGAGACAAGGGGAGAGGAGAGAGACAGTGTGACAGAGGACAACCGTTTGATCGGACGAACACGCAATGAACTCACGTCATCGGATCACCACCGACCCACCAATTATATATATCTAATAACTAATAATAATGCATTCATTTTTGTTTTCCTTTTTTTTTTTTTCTATTTTTAAATATTGAAACCTCATTAATTTTATCTAACAATTCTATTCTTCAATTAAAATTACTTTAATTATCATATCCTTCTATTGAAAAAAAATAAATACCCTAGCTACACGTAAAATACGAAAAATCCCCTAAATTTAAAAAATACCAAAATATCTCCTTAAATATGAAATCTACAACTTAAATCATTCTATCTACGTTTTTCTTATTTTTTTCATTAAATAATAAAAATAATATTAAAATAATTAAAAATAAAAAAGTTTTCTTCCCTCCCTACCTATCTAACACAAGAGAGAGAAGGATAAGAAAGATAAGTTTGTTGCTTGCATGTTTTGTGATCAATATATTTGAGTCCATTTATATGATCACTTTCTGCAATACGAGATGATAGAATTGGTTTTCAAGTTGTCCCTCAGGACAATTCAAGTGATAGAATCTTTCTATTTTTATCTTTTTTATTTAATTTTGTTTGATTGTATCTGTTTGTATCAAAAAAAAAAAAAAGAATTGGTTTCAAGTCTAAGCAAAAATTGTGTGACTGCCTGTGAAGAAACTTTGTTGCTATTGTTAATGACGGATGAACAAAATACGAAATTGGAACTTCAAAATTTAGAGTAGTTGATGATTTTTGAGGTGATTTAAAGTCACTAACATGATGAAAGGGTTGAAAGAAGAGACTTTAGAGCTTGAATCTGAGACAATTGAAGCTTATCACTTGCGTTAATGGCGGATGAGTGGGGAGGAAGAAATTTGTTTCAAAAATAGCATGTCAATATTCGAACACAAATTTTATGATTATCCTAAGGTTCAGGGGTTTGAGAAAAGATATAAGACTCATGCTCTTATTTAAAGGAAGGATGCCTCACTGTAGACGAAGAACAATTGTGAACCTTGGTAAATATTGTGAAATTGATGTTATACTATGGTTTTTAAGAACGTATAAATGATTTTTATACTCAAAAATACAAATGAATAAATTCTTTTTTAATAGAAATAAATAAATATATTATTTTTTTAATAATTTCATCACATATTTTATATTTTAGATAACCATATCTTTTATTATATTTTCAATTTATATATATACATATTCATATATTCATATATTTATAAACTCACGTGTGTGCGTGTATCTTATTTTCTGAACTCATGTCATGGCCCCGTCATTCACCCGAATATGATTTATGTTTTGCCAAAACAAACAAGTTGGACGTACAAAAATCAAATTCTCATGCACACTTGCCATGTGCAGTCAAATAGAGTGTCGTGACACAAAATTTCACAAGCAAAATATATCAAAGATAATCCTGAGAGAATAATTCAGTGATAATAATTTTTTTTTTAAAATTTTGTGATCTAGAATTCGATTTCTATTATAATAAAATATATATATTTTTATTACTTGATTACTGATATCTGAAAAATTGACTAATTTGATTTGAAACGTTATGAGATTCAATTTAGATATTGTCTTTGCTGATATATGTTTTTCTATTTTCAAAAACTCAAAAATTTGGTAAAGAGCGAGTGGTGTTTTGCTATTAGACTCAGTGTCATTCTTTTGTGTTATGCATTGTCAGGAATTCCATGTGAATAACGAGCAAGTCTGTCACCAATGTACATAGGGTTATTTTCAAAATAGGATTTTTTTGCAAAAAAAAAAAATTCCAAATGGTGTGATTTCTTTTGGGAGTTACAAAACTAGTGATTTTGTGATTCCCAATTCACCAATTTTTTTTTTTTTACACAACAATATAAAAAAAAATCTGAAAGCGATATTGACGCAACCCCACATGCTTTTTTTATTAATTTTTGAAATAAAAATTATTATTATTATTATTATTAAACTATGTAAATATTAATAAAAAATTTTATTAATTAAAAATTTTTATTAACTTGATTTTTATTTTTAAAAAACTTTAAATTAATAAAAATTAAATATTAACCAATATTATTAAAAATTATTAACAAATTAATTAAAAATGAAAAATTGTTTTTATATTTTGAAATAAAAACTATTATTATTATTATTATTATTATTATTATTATTATTATTATTCTTAAAACATGTAAATATTCATAAAAATTTTTATAAATTAAAAATTTTTATTAACCCAATTTTTATTTTTGAAAAAACTTAAAATTAATAAAAATTAAATATTAATCAATATTATTAAAAATTATTGACAAATTAATTAAAAATGAAAATTTGTTTTTTAATTTTGAAATAAAAACTATTATTGTTATTATTATTATTATTAAAACATGTCAATATTAATAAAAATTTTATTAATTAAAAATTTTTATTAATTCCACATTTATTTTTGAATAAACTTAAAATTAATAAAAATTAAATATTGGTTAATATTTAATTTGTTTTAATAAAAAAATAATAATAGTTTAATAATAATAATAATTTTTATTTCAAAAATTAAAACCCCCACTAGCTTTATTTTTATATAATTGTTAAAAAAAAATTGGTGAAATTACAATTGGGAATCGCTAAATTACCAGTTTTGGAACACCCAAAAAAAGTCACCACATTTGAGAAAATTTTTTTTCAAGAAAACCTTATTTTGGAAAAATTGATTACTGATATCTGAAAAATTGATTAATTCGATTTGAAACGTTATGAGATTCAATTTAGATATTGTTTTTGTTGATATATGTTTTTCTATTTTTAAAAACTCAAAAATTTGGTAAAGAGCGAGTAGTGTTTTGCTATTAGACTCAGTGTCATTCTTTTGTGTTATGCATTGTCAGGAATTGCATGTGAATAACGAGCAAGTCTGTCACCAATGTGTACATTGGGTTATTTTCAAAATAGGGTTTTTTTGCAAAAGAAAAAAATTTCCGTGTGATTTTTTTTGGGAGTTACAAAATTAATGATTTCGTGATTCTCAATTGACTTCATCAATTTTTTTTTTTTTTTACAACAATATAAAACTAAAATCTGAAAGCGATATTGGTGCAACCCCACATGCTTTTTTTATTAATTTCTGAAATAAAAATTATTATTATTATTATTAAAATAAGTAAATATTAATAAAAAATTTTATTAATTAAAATTTTTTATTAAATTGATTTTTATTTTTTAAAAAACTTAAAATTAATAAAAATTAAATATTAACCAATATTATTAAAAATTATTAACAAATTAATTAAAAATGAAAAATTGTTTTTATATTTTGAAATAAAAACTATTATTATTATTATTATTCTTAAAACATGTAAATATTAATAAAAATTTTTATAAATTAAAAATTTTTATTAACCCAATTTTTATTTTTGAAAAAACTTAAAATTAATAAAAATAAAATATTAACCAATATTATTAAAAATTATTGAAAAATTAATTAAAAATGAAAATTTGTTTTTTAATTTTGAAATAAAAACTATTATTGTTATTATTATTATTATTAAAACATGTAAATATTAATAAAAATTTTATTAATTAAAAATTTTTATTAATTCCACATTTATTTTTGAATAAACTTAAAATTAATAAAAATTAAATATTGGTTAATATTTAATTTGTTTTAATAAAAAAATAATAATAGTTTAATAATAATAATAATAATTTTTATTTCAAAAATTAAAAAAAAAAGCATGTGGCGTGATGCCAATCTCGTTAAAAGCGAGATTGGCAGTGGCGCTTTCAGAAAGCATAACTCCCGATGTCGCTTTCAGATTTTTTTTATACAATTGTTAAAAAAAAAAAATTGATGAAGTTACAATTGGGAATCGCTAAATTACCAGTTTTGGAACACCCAAAAAAATCACACCATTTGTGAAAATTTTTTTTCAAGGAAACCTTATTTTGGAAAATAACCCAATGTACGTAATTTTGTTAGTCCACTCCACACGGCTTTTGAGTTTTGCTCCATCAAAAATTCCCGTGGGTATCTGCCGGGGAACTAGGGAATTAACTTGCCTTCCCTTATAACAATGAGGTGGAGGGAATTTAGGTTCAATTCTATTGAAATTTAAGCAAAAATCATGGTTTTTTTTTTAATTAAAAAGCAAAATTTGACTTTTAATAAAAAAAACATGTTTTCTATTAAAAGTTTATCTCTTTGTTTGGAAAATATTAAAAGTTAAGCATGAGGCAAAATGAGGTTTTTCAAATAGGACTTTGCGGGCTTTAATTAGCTATTTATGCTATCAAATAAACTAACTTTAGTTATTGTATTATTGTTATGAGTTCGTTTTATCTTACCGAAGTTATGGATATCAATATCTACATAATTACACAAAATCTTATACAACATGAAAACCTTTGCATTGTACTTGAGAAGTTCAAAAAGGATTAGACACTCAGGGTTAAGGATGTAACATAAACACTTTCTCATCGAACTCTCTTAACTTGAGTGATCAGACACTCTATTTTTTTAGTCAAAGATTTCAAATTCAAATCTTAAGAATAAAGAAAAAGGATTTGAGAGAGCCAATCCCTCAATGAACTTCACAATATTTAGACCGTGTTAATCGGATAAAGTTTAGATGCCGATTGATAAAAAAAAATAAATAAATAAGCACTTTTCCATTGTACCTACGAGACTTAAAAGAGTATTATAATACCAACTGACAATTAATCTAATGAGAAAAATACTATATCTTTTAATCAAAATTCAGATTCAAATGTTGAAAATAAAAAAAATAACGTTGGAAAAGCTTTTTTAATAGAGGATTTATCAATAACTTGAGTCAGATTAATTAAAAAATGATTTTAAATACTGATTGATCAGATACCAAAAAATTTTCACGGTACCACGTATTAGGATTGGCTTATATTTTTGGGAAATTGAAGATTTTTCGTGACCTTTAAGTTCTCTCGTTATTAGATACTGCTTAAAGGGCTTCATATATATTTTTTATTTGTTTTGTAAAGGAGAGAGCTAAAGGTGAAGAGACAGGTGCATCTATCATTGTTATCTCAAGCATGGCTCGGTCCGTGGCTTGATTATTGTCTAACTAATATAAAAAATTATCGTTAATAAATTTTCACTAATAGTTGATTCAAAAAAAAAAAAAAAAACCTATCACAAAAATATTATATAAAAAATAATAGAAAAATATGAAGTTTAAAATAAATTTCACAAAAACACACATCTATACTAGTATAGCTATAGAGTTTAAATTCACGTTGTAACAATTGTAGATATTAGTTTAAACTACGAATGAATATTGATATTAACATATAATATAAAAAAATCATATTATTATATAGTATTTTGAGTAGAAACCCTCTACCGTATAGTTTTTTAATTTTTTAAATTCCGTGGCATCTTAAATTAACTTAAATGACTACTAGCAAAATTTATCCCCAAATACTATAAGAAAAATGAGTATCAACGACAGAAGCTAAGAAAATTCGTCACTAATTAGTGACGGAAATATTTCCGTCGGTAATTTAATTTTTTATTTTTTCTAATTATTTGCATTAGCGACGGAAATAGTTGACTCGGCTGCCTGACCCGACCCGCTGATCCGGTTGCCCGACTCGACCCGCAGCCCTCACATGCACCTGTCCTGAGCCCGGCCCGCCAACTTGTCCGTCCACCCGCTTTTAATTTGTTATAAAAATATTCACATCCGGGTTCGAATTTGGGTGTGAGAGAGACATATTGAGAGCCTTAAGCACCATACTACGATCACCTAATTTAACTCTCAATATTAAAAATAATTTCTAACTCTCAATATTAAAAATACAATAACCTAATTTAAAAAAAAATATAAAATTTTATTTAATAAAAATATTAAATTATATTTAATAAAAACACAAAATAATATTTAATAAAAACAAAAAATTATATTTAATAAAAACAAAAAAAAATTATATTTAATAAAAATACAAAATTATATTTAATAAAATCAAAAAATTATATTTAATAAAAACACAAAATAATATTTAATACAAGCACAAAATTATATTTAATAAAAATATAAAATAATTAAAAAACAAAAGAGAAAAATAAAAAAAAAGAATTAGGGGGGTTCCACCGCGACACATGCACAGTGAAACCACCCTCCTATTTTTAATTTTTTTTAATTTTTTATTTTTATTTTTTTATTTTTTTATGATAATAGTAAGTTTGGTTTATGGTAATTAATAGTAATATAATGGTAGTGATAAAAATATAAAAATAAAAAAATAAAAAAAAATAAAAAAACAAAAGAATACAAAATACAAAATAATTAAAAACAAAAAAAAAAAAACAAAAGGGGACGGTTCCACCGCACACATGGGCGGTGGAACTGCCCCTATTTTTAACTTTTTTTTTTTTTTTTTTTATGATAATGATAAGTTTATTGATAGCTAAAATATAGTAGTTTAGGGTAATTTGGTTTAATGTAATTAATATTAATATAATGGTAGTTATAAAAATATAAAAAATAAAAAAAATAAAAAGTAAAAGAATAAAAAATAAAAAAAAACACAAAAAAATAAAAAATGGACGGTGGAACCCCCTAATGTTTTAACTTTTTTTTTTTGCTTTTTTGTCTCATATTTTTTTATTTTCTATTCTTTTTTATTTTATTTTTTATTTTTTTATTCTTCTTTTATTAGTTTGTTTTTTGAGGTTTTTTTAATAAAACAATACGCAAAATTATGTTCAAAAAAAATAAAAAATTATATTTAATAAAAAACAATATCCTAATTTATTAAAAATAGAAAATACAAAAGTATTTTTAATAAAACACAAAATTATATTTAATAAAAATACAAAATTATATTTAATAAAAAAATTATATTTAATAAAAAGATACAATTATATTTAATAAAAATACAAATTATATTTAATAAAAACAAAAAAAATTATATTTAACAAAAACAAAAATTTTTTTAAGTTTTAGCGACGGATTAATGACGAAAAATTAGTAACGGAAATTTTCTGTCGCTAAATCCTTCGCTGATTTATCCGGAAAAACTTTAGTAATGGATTTAGCGACGAAAAATTTTCGTTGTTAATTTTAGCGACGAAAAAATTAGGGACAGAATTTTCCGTCTCTAAATCCGTCGTTGATTTTTCTGTCGCTAATCCGTCACAAATCCATTGTTAATAGAGATGAATTTTTTTTAATCGATAATTTTCATCGCTGAAAATCCTTTTTTAAATAATGAAAAAAAAATATAACGAATTAAGGAAAACTAAGCAAATATATATATTTATAAAAGTTTAAATGCTATATCGAGAAAAACACTTTAATAAGATTTTTTCGCCACTCGAGTGTCCCTTACTCACAATTAAAAGAATTGGCCTGGCCATGTCGGTGAAAGTCAATGGATATTGTAGCAATTTTGGGGAAAATAAATTTATTTTAAAATTAATACTTCATTTATTTCACTTCAAATTTTTTTTTTTTTTTTTTTTTTTTTTTTTTTATATATATATATATATATATTTTAATTTCACTTCAAGTGTCGTTTTAGAAAATTAAAAAAATATATATTAGTTATTTTTTCTCAACTTTAACTTTGTCTCTTATTATCTCTATTGAATACTTTATTATTGCGTATATTAATTAACTTTTCCTATTGCCTTTTTCATAGTTTATCATATTTCTCACTTTGTAATCTCTTCACACTTCCCATTGTATTAAAAGGGTTTTTCGTTAATTAATAGTATTTTTTATAATTGTAGTTATTAAAAAAATTCCTTAATTCCTTGTACAAAAATCTTGAGGAAAAAAAAAATTAAACTAAAACACAAATAAGAATTATAACTTAAATTAAATATTTTGTAATAATTGGCAGCATAAAATTATGATGTTTGCTCGCCCCTATTCCTAACTTTTGGGGGGACTAAATTTGAAATACTCAGAAAAGAAGAGTGCCCTTTTCTAAACAAATCCATTTACATGCAATTATGTAATTATTTATAGAATTTTAACATTAATATCTAATGGCTAAACATTAATACCCTTTAAGCATCCTCAAAGAGATAGTCCAGTGGCCAGAACAAAACATTAATATCCGGTGATACAGATTCAAGTCCTTGTGTAACAAAAATAAAAAAAAAAATTAATATCCTTTAAGTAATATTTTGGATTCAAATCTTGTGATAGGCACCGAGAGAATTTTACTTTTTTAAAAACCTAATCTGACTCGAACTGAATTTAATTGAATTTAACGTAATTACAGAATACCGGTGATTTATATATATATATATATATATATATATATATTAATATATATTATAGATTGTCTAAGGAACCATTACATTGTCGCCTTTGTCACACTCCTCACATAACCAAAACTTGGTGAACTCAAATTTTGTTGTACCAATAAAATATAATTCAATTTGTACCCTCCCTCCTCCCTTGTAATAATTTTGAATTCGAGTCTCTTTTAAGTTAAAAAAAAAAGAAAAAAAAAAGATAGAAGTTCTAATGAATTTTAGTTGGAAAACTATGGTCTTGAATTTTATAAGTACCCATTTCCACTTTTTTTTTTTTTTTTAATTTCTCATTGTACCAAATATTGCTCAATTCAATGGAAGTCATCATCTCACTAATAGCCTCCCCAAAGCTTTCTAGAATTTAGCCACTTCATGGTGAGTCCTAGGATACCATTCAAGTCGTATGTTATGGTCCTTATGGTATAAAAATGGAGAAGAATTTTGGTTATGAATAGGCATTAGTTCAACAATAATTCGAACGATCCATAATAGAAATAATACATCATATTTAATTTTTATAAAATTATTATCTTCTCTAAAAATTTAAAACCCTGTAAACTCGATGAAGTATTTCAATTTTTTTTTTTTTTTAAGTTTAACGTTATTTGTTTTGTGTAAATCAGTAACATACTATATATTATGAATTTTTATTAATTTTATATTCTAATACTATTCTACCAAGAGTATAAAATTATTTGCATAATCTTGTCTCCAAGCATATCTTTCCTTGATGGGGGGGAGGGTATTTTTGCTTTCTCAAGTCAACTGGTTTTCAAAATGTGTCCCTCCAGGAGAAACATCCATGATTGAGAGTGCAACATCAATGGTGGAGGCCCCATTTATTCTCCAAAATAAAGAATTTTTTTTTTTTTTTTTTGATATTATAACCTTTGAAGCTAGATAAAGATAGAGGGTTTTGAGGATGTAGAGTAATGATGGCATATTCTTCTTATTTGAAAGCTGGAAGCCCTTTTTTACATCTCTTTTTCATAATGATGAAAAGAAAAATCAAAATCAAGAATCAATAATACCCCAACTTTTTTTTTTATTTGTTTCTTTTTTCCTAGCTCACGTGTTCATGTTCTCGGATCTTCGAAGTGTTGATGTTTATGTACTTTGTCTTTTTTTTTTTTTGGTTTGATCTTAAATTTTAATTAATTCAGTTTAAATAATTATGAAATATAATTTAAAAGTTAACTTTATTTTTTCATTCTTAAAATTTGAAGTTGAAATCTTAATTGAGACAGTGTAATGCACTATTATTAAACCCATAGGACATGGGTTTTATGTACTTTGTCTATCCTATATGTATTTCCTAATATTTGTTTTATATATATATCTATATATATATATATATATATATAAGTTTATTAGACCATTACACCCAAAGAAAGAAAAAAAGATCCAAACTCGGCTAAATATATGCAATTCGGGTTAAATATGTATAATTCAAAATGAAAAATATGTAAACCACGAATAATAACATCTTTTAAGTAAAAAAAAAAAAAAAATGTTTTCAAATTATTGATGCCAAAATTTTAGGTCCAATGTACGAAAGTTTGACCATGGAGGTAGGATCACCCGTCCGTCCATCCATCCATGCACTTTTGGTTGCACTAGGATTTAAACTTGGGATCATCGGATTGGAAGAGATGGTTGTGATCAGTAGGCCTTCTCCTTAGGGACACATTTGTTATCTTTCTCACAGGGAGAAACTTGACTTCAATGAACCTTGCAGTTTGAATCCTTGAGTCTTTGTCTATCCTGGGATTTCTTAGGGTTGTGGGTAAGTTAGCTTGGAAGAATGGTACATGGGAATTAGAAAAGGTGACAAATACAGTAGAGAGCGTCCAATCCGAATCAGTGGGCCAATACAAGGCCCAGGAAATAATCTTAATAGAGAGGTTAACTCCAAACACTCCAGCACTGGGCATCATAGCCCAACCCAAGACCCATTAGTTTTTCAAAGAGCACTTATGCCTAAGCCCAAAATACTAGGCCTAATTTTATGCATGAGCCCGTGTGTAATATCACACACACACACACACGCGCACACAGAGATATATATATATTTTGCACCGCCCGATATCCGAGGCTTTGTCCTGACTAATTCAGACCTACCACTGCAATGGCTTCTTTCGGAGGACGGGTCTCCTAACGGGAAACGCTTCATATACATGAGGGTCCGATACTCCCAGCGGGAGTTGAACCTCAGTCATGTTTAAGGGTACTCAACCTTACATCCAGTTGAGTCAACTCACGTTGGTTATCACACATATTTTCGTGGGCAAGTAAGTTTTAACTCAACAGACACTGTATCTTTTTTTCTTAAAGAGATCTCGAGTTTAAGTTCGGTTTCAAATATGTCAAAAAAAAAAAGAAAAAAAACACATAATTTTTGTGGGACTTAGAAATAGAAAAGAAAAGAATGAGGTAACAAGTGGCCGTATATTGAAGTGGGATGGTCAACTTATGCAATTTTCTTACCCCACCCCATGTTAACCATGATTTCAAGTCAATCCAGCTCTCATGTGTGATTTGCATGGAAAAAAAGGGCAGAGCTCGAGACACATTTTTTTTGTTTGAGTCAAGTCGTTTCCAAGTCTTCCACTAGTTATTCACTTATTTATTTATTTTAACTAGATTTAGCGTACCAAATTCTTCCATATAAGATGCCCAATTTTTTCTTTTCTTTTCTTTTTTTTTTTTGAATTATATAATTCAAACTTGATTTGAATATAAGGAATTATCGTGTCGTGAGAAGCCGGCTGGTCGGTGGTCCGAGCACGGGCTGAAGGACCATGTGCAAGTGTTAGTTTATATGTTGGGAAAGGGACCTTTGTTAGGTCATTTGCCTTTTAACTTTTCAATTTTTATTTTTCTTTTTTTGTCGTATAAAATTATAAAAATATATATGATTATAACAATTTGAATACAAGATATTAAAAAAAAAAGTTTGAATGAAAACTCTTTTTTTATGAAATTGAATAAAAATTTTTTATCACTCGACTATCTTTATAAAGATTCTTTCTCTCTATCAATGAGTTTAGTTGGCACCGCTCTCATTTCTTTTTATAATAAATTTAAATTCTCTCGTTGTATTATAAAATAAAAAGAAAAAAAAAAAAAAGAACTCTCTCATGCCCTGCCAATTTTACCTTAACCACGTGGGTTTTGCGCCATAAGATGACTTTGACCTGGAAAAGAGTTTAAGTACAACATTATCATTTCCATATTTATTATTTTAAGGGTTGATATATATTAGATAAGATACTCATGATACACGTGCGACAATGGTTGGGAGTTTCAATGGGAGAAAAAGAAAATATTTGCTTAGTTTTTTTTTTTTTTTCAAATTAAAATTCATAAAAGCTTCAATTCTTATGATCAGAATTTAGCATAGGCAATGACTTGCTCGGTCTGACTAGCCGTGTCCTATATATTAGGGAAGGTTGAGGCTGACTTTTCAAGCCTAATTTAAAAAAATTAAGTTGGTCCAAAGAATATTAAAATAGGGAATTTTCAAACTTTCCCAAGTTCTACCCCTTTTTTAAAATATTATAAAAGCTTGATATGATCCATGTTAAGTAGTGTTTTTAAATTCGAACCCACCGACCGATTCAACCGATTAGATTGAAACAATTTTATAATTTGATTTGATTTTTATTATTAAATTGATTGAAGTCAATTTTAATCAATCTATTTAAAATCGATAAAATTTATAAATCGTTTAAATCGATTCAAGAAAAATATAAATTTTATTTTATTTTAAAATATATAATATAGAAAATATAAATATGACATCATAGTAATATTATTCAATTCATAAAATGATCAAATCAGTCTAATTAATGAATCGATGAATCAATAGATTAAACGAATTATTTGTTCATTAATGTTAAGGCAAAGTAACACCAACTTCTTAAATTCAATCTCACTTAAATATAATATTACACATTACTCGAATTTGACTTACGCTTGAATCTATTCATGATCCAGCGGGGAATGTGATTCCCAAAAGTTAGGTCCTTGGCCATAAATTGTTGATGTCCCTGTTTTGGCATTTAGATCTTGCATATAGACACAAGTATGAAAGATTGTAACACACAGATATCTATAATCTAATCAAGACATGACATCGGAATTTAAGGATATGACAATCTTTAAATAAACAATAGAATTTAATGGTAACTATATGCTATTTTTTAATTTCTACCCAATTTTTATGAGTGTAACGATCAGATATTATATTCTTTTAATCATAGATTTTAGGTTTAAATTATGAGAATGGATAGATAAGATTTTAGAGAGTCAATCCTTCCATGAAAGATAAACCAAACAAAATTCAGATAGTAGTTGATGGCGAATAATCCATTTAAAAAAAAAAATAGGATTTCTCACTTTAATAGCCATATTTCCTTTTACAATTCAAAACTCCTATTTGAAGAAAAAATAAAATTAAGGTTAGGTCGGGTACCATAACTGCCGTGAGTCTCGTGGTATTTGGTTACCTTGAATTTAAATAAAACTACTTTTTTTTTTCTATATAAATCAACTTGTTTTAAATTTTATTAAATTTGATTAAATTTTTAAAGATAAAAATTTTTAAAATATTATTTAAAACGTATCAATGTCCAAATTGAGACTTTGGGAAATGTCCACATTTAAATACAATCATACCCTTTTGTTTTTTAATCACAAAATACTTAAAAATTTCATAGATTAAATCTAATTGGAAGTAACAAATTTTATTAGATCTTAAGAGCCTACGATTCATACTCATTAACTACAAAATTATTCAAAAAAACATTAAGGATTTTATTTTTGTCCCTTTCAAGCATTTAGAAAATAAAAAAAATAATTAATATATTAAAGATAATTATATATTTAAAAAATAAGGTCCAAATTCAAACATATTATAAAATTAAAATCCTATAAAATCTTTCATAACCAAAAATCATACTAGCAAACATAGTGTAACTCTACGACGACATTGCTTTGCTAATAAAAATCCTTTTAGCTCATTCAATTTTTTTTTGTTTAATAAGATTCAAACACTTCAAAGCCAAACCCTAGAACACTCGTACCACATGTTTGCCAAATTGTCTCACTGAATCAAACTTCCATAATGGGTTTACCATAGAGTTGGGACCAGTCCAATTTGGACGGGCTCAGGAATCACAAGCTGGTTCAACCGTGGTTCTAAGGTATTCTCGAGCCGTGTCGGGCCAATTCAAAAAAATTTGCTTGAAACTAGCCCAGCCCCTTGAGTTAGGCCATGTCAAGCCAGTTCAACGGTTTTTTTTTTTTTTTTTTTTGAAATCAACAAATATACAAAAAATTAAGAGACATAAGAATTTTTTAGAGTGGTTTCACCGAATTGGTATACATCCACTACCAATCTCTTCACTTGGTATTGTTATTAATTTTTGATTTTTACAAGTGATGGAGGTGGGTTTTCTCCTCAGATACCTACCCTGTCTGTTCGCATAGGAGTCCTGGAACCAAGGATGACTCTATTGTCGTTACCTACAAAAAACCACTGAAAGATGCTCCAACAGGAGAAATTCTGACGCTCAAGTTAGAAAAAACGCTTTTGTATATGAAAAATAGACAAAAGAAGAGCCTCCATTAGGGATAGTAGTGTATGTGGTACTTGTGTCAAGTTCCAGAGAACTTACCTGTGTAGCGTCCGAAATTCTGCTTATATACCTCATTCTTTGCGAAAGGTGTCCTAAGGTTTCTAGAGTCTATCAACCCTAGTACCCTTTTCGAGGATCAAGACGAATCTCCGATATTGTCAGGGTGATTGTATGAGGAAATATATGGCTTTCGGTGTTTAGATCCATAAACATGGGAATTTCCTTCTTTAGTTGATATGCTAGTTAGGATAAATTTCCACATTTTGGGATTGTTTAGGAAAGATGCTTATCAATATGATAGAAGTTTGAATTTGTTTAAATATTTGTTTCCTTTACAGTTTATCTTTAAGAAGATAACGTTAGGAGTATAAAGAGGGTGAGGCTTTGCAAACGAATTGAGGTTAATGGAAAAGTGGAATAGTCAATCGATTCTTGGGATAATAATCGTGGAGAGTTATTATGGAGTATGGACGGCGAAACGCTAGGCCATTTTTGTGGTAATGGTGTGGCCGTTCCAATATTTAATGTAGACGTGGCCACTTCATTTGGTGAGGCGTAATTAAGATCTTGTATATAAATAGTGGGGTTTTGTTATAGGATTGCGTAGGGTATGGTTCAATTCAAGTGTTGTTTATCAAATGACAGTATAGATCATAGGGAATGGGGTCATTCGGATGTAAAAATATGATATTTGATTATCAAAATTTGTAGTAATTTTCAGTGTTTCCATAGGTTAAAAATGAAAGATTTTGTATGGTGGTTTTCTGTACCTTTCGAAATTCTATCGATACAAGATCCTATCAACGGTGGAGACTGTCGATCCGAGATCCTATCACGGGGTCGGGGAACTCAATTTTGTGGTGGTCGGTCTCTAACATCCTTAAAGATGCCTCAAATTTGGTGGGGTTCCCCTCTTTTGTTTGTATTCCAAATTGGAGGGTCAGGGAATTCTTATCCTGTGAGGCCAGGCGAAGATGATTGGGTGTGTTCAATGTTGCTGTTCCCAAGAATGAAGAGAATAGGGAGCTATATTCAAGAATCACGTCTCCCGGTGAGGGATGAGAATATTCAAGATATGCGTCTTCCGAAAGGATAGGAGAACTTGGTGTTGAGAAGAGGGCTTCCTTCTTCTCTTATTCTCTCTCACCGTAGACTATGTAAAAGTTTAGATTATCGAAGGTTGATGTATGTTTTGATAAAGATGTGTATAAAGGAGACTTTTCCACCAGTCTTCATGTAAAGATATCATTGGGAAATGAATGGAAAGAGCTTTCTTTTGCATACCTTGTGATACTTCGATTCGTGCTTGTTTGTTTATTTCTTTTCTTGAACCCATGTTTTTGTAATTATGCCAAGGAATTACATCGACAGTCATTAGACTTGTAAGGCATTCGTGTTATATGTATTGTTGAAGATGTTGGAGGATAATTGTCTGCCCATAGCATCTAACATACTTGGAGACATTGTATTTTAGGACAATTCAGCCTACACGACACTATGCTGAGGGTCGTCGAAGGCGTTTCATCTCAAGAGAATTAAGTATACCTAGCGTTACACCGATAGTATTAGGAGGCATAGTGCCTTTGTAAAATTCAATATACCTAACATTACGCTGAGAGTATTTGGAGGTGTTGCACCTTTGTAAAATTCAATATACTTGGCATTACGCCTACTACATTAGGAGGCATTGCGCCTTTGTAAAATTTAGTGTATCTGGCATTGTGCCTTTGTAAAATTCAATTATTTGGTGTTGCGCCGAAGGTATTAGGAGGCATTGCGCTTTAGTATCAATGAGTGTCTTACTTTGGTAACTATTTGTGTAGCTATAGAATGCATGCCCAGTTGTACCGAAAATATGATCTTTGCAATTGGTGACTTGCAAAACAATTGATATTTGTGACGAGAGTGTAATAGAGCTCATTGGTGATAAATGCATAAGTTTGCAGTGTTCCACGTGTGGGGTATGATTATGCCATCTAACTGGCTGAGTTAGTAAGTCTCGGGCCGAAGTATTGATTGTATCACATATGGACCTTCCCAGTTAGGTGCAAGTTTGCCCCTTGGTAACGGCTGTCCTATTGCTTCCACTCTTTGAAGTACCAAGTCCCTAGGTCTGAGTGTCTTTGTTTTAACTTTCTTGTTGTAGTATCGAGCTATTTGCTGTTGGTGACCAGCCATTGAGCAGAGGCGGTATCCCTTATCTCTGATAAGAAGTCCCACTACTCGTATAGGGCAGACTCATTTGATTTCGTCTGATGTTGTTCCACTCACAGGGAGCGAATCCCTATTTCAATGGGTAGGACTGCTTCCGATCCGTAAGTTAGGTTGAATGGTGTTTCTCTGATGGCTTTTCTAGATGTCATTCGGTAGGCCCACAGGATCCCCTGGAGTTCATCCGCCCATTGACTTTTTGCTTCATTGAGTTCAGTTTTAAGTCCTTTCAGGATAATTCGATTCGTTACTTCAACAAGGCCATTCGATTGCGTTAAGTAACCGATGTCAACCGATGCTGGATTTTTAGTTTGTCATAGAATTTCTTGAATTCTTTGTTATCAATTTGTCTTCCATTATCAATGATCAGAGACTGGGGTAGTCCAAACCTTGTAATCAACGACAACCAAATAAACTTCTGGATTTTCTTGGTTGTGATCCGGGCCATAGACTCGGCTTCTATTGATTTGGTGAAGTAGTCAATAGTGACAATAAAGAATTTTCGTTGTCTAGTGGCGTGAGGGAATGGACCAACTATATCTATCCCCTATTGTGCGAATGGCCAGGGGTTGTTGATATGAAAGATTTGTTAGAAGGTTGGCAGGGGATTGAAGAGAAGCATTGACACTTATCACACCTTTCGACGAAGGCATGCGCATTGGCCTTTATTGTAGGCCAGTAGTAACCCTATCTTAGGGCCTTGCCAGCCAGGCTCCGTGCTCTTAAATGATTTTCGCATATCCCCTTGTGTATTTCTTTAAGAACATAGTCTTCTTCTTCGTGGGGTTAGGCACTTAAGATATGGATGAGTGAAAGATTTTTGTACAGGGTACCAATGATGATGGCATAGTGCGTGGCTCTGCGTCTAACCTTGGCCACCTTGTCTGGTGATTCGAGTAGCTTTCCATCGTTTAGGTGGGCCTGTATGGGTCCCTCCAGTTTGGTGAATGGTAGGTCAACAAGATTTGCTCTAACTCGTTGATACTGGGGTAGGGAAAACTTTCCACATATACTGTTTGACTATTTGCTACCGAATTAGAACTAACCAATTTGGATAGTGTGTCGGTTCAGGCATTTTCTGATCTAGGAATTTGTTGCATGACAATCCTCTGGAATTTTTGTATTATTTCTTGCAATTTGGTTAGGTATTTTGCCATTGTTAGTTCTCTCGCTTCATAGGTACCTCCGATCTATTTCACCACAAGTTAGCTGTCAGTAAACAACCTTATCTCTCAAGCTCCCAGTGAAGTTGCTATCTACAGTCCAGCCAAAAGTGCTTCATATTTGGCCTGATTGTTAGTGGATTTCATTTCCAAGTGAAATGCATATTTGGCTTTGAATTCGTCAGGACCCATAAGGATGAGTCCAGCCCCACTTTCTAATGAATTAGAGGATCCATTCACGTGCAGCGTCCAAGGTGGTAGTGTACATTCTTTTTGGAGATCGTGGGGTGTTTGTTGGTTGTCACTCGAAAACGTGCATTATTGGATAAAGTTAGCGAGGGATTGGCCTTTGATAGTAGGGCTAGGTTGGTAGATAATATCAAATTCTCCAAACTCGATACTCCATTTAATTAGCCAACTCGACATGTTTGCCTTATGTAGCACTTGTTTCAATGGCTAGTTGGTTTGGACCACAATGATATGTGCTTGGAAATATGGGCGGAGACGTAGAGCAGCTATGACAAGAGCGAAGGCTATTTTTTCTATGGGTCTATAATTAATCTCCACTTCATGAAGGATGCGGCAAACATAGTACATAGGTTTTTACATGTTGGTATCCTGCCAAACTAATACTGTACACAAGGCATGGTTAGAGATAGAAAGTTAGAGGTATAATTTCTCATTAGGGATTGGTTGGGAGAGTAGCGGTGGTGATACCAGATATTTTTCAAGCTTGTTGAAAGCCGCCTGGCACTCAATTGTCCATTCGAACTTCTGAGATTTCTTCAAGGTGTCAAAGAAGGGCTTATAGTTTTCTTTGACTTTGGACATGAATCAACTTAATGAGGCTATCCGCCCTGTAAGGCTCTACATCTCCTTTAGTGTTCTGGGGGTGTCATGTCTATGATGGCTTAAATCTTTTTAGGGTTCACCTCAATCCCCCTATTTGTGATTAAGAAACCAAGGAATCTACCCGAGGTAATCCCGAAAGTACACTTCGCTGGGTTAAGTCTCATATTGTAGCGTTCCAGGGTTGTGAAGGTTTTTTCTAGGTTTGCTATGTGACTTTCTAAGCTGGTGCTTTTAATTAGCACGTCGTCTACATAGTCTTCTTTGTTTTTGTTGATCTGATCGTTAAAGGCTTTGTTGACCAACCTCTGAAAGGTAGCTCCTATGTTCTTTAAGCCAAAAGGCATGACCTTGTAGCAATAAGTGCTGGACTCCGTAATGAAACTAGTCTTTTCTTTATCTTGTATAGCCATCTGGACCTGATTGTAATTGGAATAGGCGTCCATAAAACTGAAAAGTTGGTGACTCGAAAAGTTGTTCACAATCTTATCGATATTAGGAAATGGGTAACAGTCCTTTGGATAGGCTTTGTTTAGGTCGGTGAAATCGATGCACATTCTCCACATGCCATTGGCTTTTTTTTACCTTAACCACGTTTGTCAATCACTCAGGGTACTTTATTTCTCTAATGAAGCCGGTTGCTAAGACTTTTTGTACTTCCTCCTAAATGGCACATTGTCGTTCAAGGGCAAATACACTCTTTTTCTATTTCACAGGCTTTCGGCTTGGATCTACAGTTAATCTGTAAACGATTATGGAGGGATAGATCCCTGACACATCTTCAGGTGACTATGCAAAAACCTTGGAGTGACAGCAAGATAAGCGATAATGGCTTCGTGCAGAGGTGGGGTAATTTGGCCCAGTTTTGACAGTTTGAGCAGGGTCTTCATTGAGTGAGATCTCATCCACTTCTTTGGCAAGTTGAGGCCTTTCTACCTTCATAGGGTTTTCCCTGAATTTGGTTATTTCTATTGAGAGGCCTTCTTAATTTTTCTTAAATGGGGGTAACTGAGTTGCGGGGTCACAATTGATGGTTATAATCCCTTGCGCCGTTTGAAATTTAATTTTTATGTGTTTAGTGCTGAGCAAGGCCTCTAGGAGGTTTAGATTAGGTCGGCCGAGATTGGCATTGTAGGGAGAGAAAGACTTGATCACAATGAACACCACCATGGCAGAAGTGCAGTCTATAGGAGTTCTTAGGGTCACAAGGAGTGATATGGTACCTTTTGGGCACAATGATTCTCCCAAGGGTCCCTTTATCAGAATTGTCTGGGGATGCAGGTCCATAAAGCTGAAACCCAGTTGTTGAAAAGTATCCCAATAAAGAATGTCACAGCCTAGCCCCTGGTCAATCAGAACCCTTTTGACTATATTTGAACCTATTTCCATCGTTATAATGAGCGGTTTATCATGATCCAATGAGATTCTACTTAAATCATCGCCACTGAAGCCAATAACCAGCCTCTTCCTTTTCTGCGGCATGATGATTTAGAAGTTTGGATGGGGAGCAAGTTCCTTCTTAGTTTGTTTTCCACGAACGGTATCAATCTAATGGGGTAGATTTTCTCCTCATATACCTACCCTGTCTATTCATGTGGAGTCCTGGAACCAAGGATGACTCTATGCTCGTTGTCTATAAAAAGCCATCAAAGAGTGTTGCGATAGGAGAGATTCTGATGCTCAAGTTAGAAAGAACGATTTTGTATATGACAAATAGGCAAAAGAAGAGCCCCCATTAGGGATAGTAGAGTGTGTGGTACTTGTGTCGAGTTCTAGAGAACTTACCTATGTAGCGACTGAACTTCTACTTATATACCTCATTCTTTGCGAAAGGTGTTCTAGGGTTTCTAGAGTCTCTCAACCCTAGTTTCCTCTTCTAGGATCAAGACAAATACCCAAAATTGCCAGGGTGATTGTGTGAGGAAACATATTGCTTTCGGTGTTATGATCCGTAAATATGGGAACTTCCTTCTTTAGTTGATACGCTAGTTAGGGTAAGTTTCCACCTTTTGGGACTGCTTAGGAAAGATGCTTATTTACGTGAGGGAATTTTAAATTTGTTTGAAAATTTGTTTCCTTTACGGTTTATCCGGAGTCATACTTGCCCCTTTAATTGCTTGGTCCACGATGTAAAGATCATTTTATCGAAGAATAGGATGATCGAGGAACACGGGCATCGAGAAGAGAAAGATAGCCAAGGAGCTATAAGGGGTCTCGAGTAAATACTCTTGGTTATGGGGGCCCAGGAGGTGAAGTTCTGAGTTGATTGATTTTTTTTGGGCCGGTGGTTGGGCCTTAGAACAGGTACAATCAACAAGGATAATTTTTCTTGAATACATATTTACGTAATTTTCCTATGTACTATAAATTTATTATTTTTCTTTTTTTTTTTTGTTTCTGAGTTATTTTCCATTACTTGTTTTCTTTTTTCCATATCCTTTTAATTTTTAAGACAAATCAAGAATTTCAAAGTGTTATCTGCCAATTTTGTACGCTTTTCGATTAAAACTTGATCAATTGCACTAAAAGCACTTTCTGACGGTACTATAGACACCGGAAAAGTTAGTATATCTTTTGCCATTTTGACTAGAATTGGATAATAAGTTGTATTATTTTTTCACTAATTTAAAATATCAAAATAATCGTCATCGTTACAACCTTCTAGCATATGTATTTGTTGGATTAAAATCAATTCATTTAGTAATGAAAACAAAAAAGTTGTTTCTTTTTTTTTTTTTTTGCTAACATATAAAAAAGATTAAATGAAATTGAAAATGAATAAATTATTGAACTACTACTACCACTACATACATTACCACTACTTATATTATTATTTCATTTTCATATAATTTAAACATATTTTGTAAATTAAGAGATATTTTTTATTTTAAATGTGAGGTACCGTTAAAAAACTATCAACAAAACAATCAATTAGAATTTCAATATCTTCAAGTTTTACACGTGGATTTAAAGCATTAGTTACTAAATACAAAATAAAAATTTTTTCATAATATTTTAAAATTTTTATTTTTATTATTTGAATAATTTCATTAAACCTATCTTAATTTTCAAATTGATTAAATACAAAACAAATTTTATAAAAACCAGATAACATCAAATGACTTGTTAAATAGTAAACACTGGAAAATAAATTTATACATGCATAAAAAATTTTCAATAATTGAATTAGTATATTTACAAAATCAGAAGAGGTATTGTCAATAAAACATATTTATAATTAAAATAGTAAATCCAATTAAAACATTTTTAAAAGGAATTACACATTGTAATATATCATAAGTTGAGTTCCATTTAATGCCATATTTTTATTTAAATCGTTTAAACTTTTTATTACAAAAATTATATAAATGTCTCATTTCTTATATTTTTATCGAAAAATTTTGATTAAATCATAGTTAGGTTATAAAATTAGTTCCATCATTTCTAAACTATTTTTAACACATAAATTTAAAATATGACATACACGCATATTATGAAAAAATGTTTCATCTAATATTAATTTTAAAATATTTTTGAAAATATTAGCTGTACTAATATTAACCGATACATTATCTAAAATCAAACAAAAAAATTCTATCAGTAATATCATATTTATGATAAATATTTGTAATTATTCTAGTTATATTAGAACCGGAATGTGGATGTTCCCAATATTAAAAGGCTAAAATTCTTTTCTCTATATCTCATGAATCATTAATCCAATAACATGTTACAACAATAATCTAACAACTATCTAAAATTATTGAAAATTTACAAGAATTAATCATAAAATTTGTAACTAAAGCATCTCATTATTTGAAATTGTTTTAGTGAGCTCTTCATGCCCCTTTTTCTACTATTTCTTTTATATTTCAGTTCGGTTATAAATATTTTTGTATATATTTCTCAAATACTTCACATTTTACTATACTATGTGGTAACTCTTTAAGTACTATCCATTTTATTTATCCTATCTTTTCGATCTCCGCATTATATTTAAATATACCTATGATATTTCCCTAATGGTGATTTGTATTTGCTTAATGTGAGATAATTTATCAGGGTGATCTCTTACTATGTGTCTCTTAAATGTCCCCACTCCTTAACCCTTCATAAATTTATATTTTTATTGAAAAATTTTACATATTGTCCTTTAATTCACATAATTTCTAACAAAATAATCCCATGAATTGAAATAATATTTTTTAGTTCGTGTAGTGGTAGATTGTGTATTATTAGATTCATTTTCTTCAAAACCAATATTAATATCTATGTGTTCGAAAATGTCCTCTTGGAAAAATGAAAATGGTGGAGAAGAGATTGTTGGAAAGATTGTGAAGAATGCATTCTGATTCTTTAAAAAAAAAGTAAGTTAAAAATTTAATGAGAATGAATTAAATATGCAAAAAATGTAAAATACAAAATAAATTGTTATTAATTTAATGGAAATCACGATTGTTTAACCAAATCTTGTATAATTTGAATTTCTAATCTTGAAATCTTGACAAATTTTGAACGATGTAGTAAGTTGTAGTTGAAAAGAGTAATAAGAGATTATGAAATTGTGAAATTGCAAGAGATAAGAAAATGTTATAGTTAGAGAAAGTAGGAGATTATGAGATTGTGAGAGAGAGTGGAAAATATTGTAGGTAGAGAGAGTAAGAGATTATGTTATGTGGAAATTGGAAATCAGTTGGTGGCTATTTGTGGGGAACATTTTTGACGTTATGGATCAAAATATCTCTCAAACTAACCGTTTTATAACTATTAGAAAGGTAAAATTAGAAACAAGTCAAAAAGAAAGTAGCTGTTAGAACCGGCGAGGGCAAGCTGGTCCCACTATCCGTTTGAACCAACCAGCTGATTCCAGGCCCAAGCACACGGTTTAAGGCTTGTGCCAGGCCGGTTCCTGGTTCCAAAAAATGAGGAACTGAACTAGTCTGGATACTATAGTTGAGCCGGTCCAGTTCCATTTTATTGTAGTTTGGGCTGATTTTCAGTTCGAGTTACAACAGGGCAATTGGGCCAATGTTCGGACCAAAACCATCCACCTCTAGTTTATCATATTAACTTACAACTAACTATACTCACTAACTATACAAGAAATTGTTTTTGTGAATTGAACAATCAAATTATATAATAAGTGTACACATAATATAGATATATTTAAATATACATCCGTAATTTGTGTTAGGAAATATATTATATATTAAAATCATATCAATTATTATTTTGATTTTGATATATATTTGATTTTTTCATATTTATATTAATATATTTTCATATTCGTGATAATGAGTGTTCTATATGAATTCAAGTTATTATCATAATTCAAATCAAACAATGAATTATTAAGTTCTATATTTTATATTGCTTTCTATAACAAATATTAGAGCCATGTTCATGATCTTTCATATTTTCCCCTGTGGTCTAATCACATACTTCCTCAATAGTAAAATAATATCCAGTTTTAAAAAGTATGACAAGTTATGGAAATGGTATTGACGTATAAAATTAATTTTTTCAAAAACTTCAACCTCTTTCTTTTCCCCTATTATTTTTAACCTCCGGCACCAAAAAAAAAAAAAAAAAACCCTCTCACTCTTCCTCTTCCATGTTATCTTCATGCTCCAGCATACCCTGAAGTTTTCCTCTCTCTCTCTCTCCCCCCACAACGAGTTCATCACAAGTACCCAAAACTTCAAAAACCCCAAACATAACACAAACAAGATCTTCAAATTCATCATCAAATACATCTTCACTCTCTTCTCATTTTCCAATGATCGAACTCAAGCGGAAAATCCGAACTTCACTCACAAAGCTCTTAGACACAGAGACACAGATGCCTACCAAATTGCCATTGAAGATCTTGGAAAAACCATCCAAACCCTAATTCAAGATGGAGTTGTAATGCTTCTCAATTGTCTTTATGAATCGACAAATGACCCAAAACCCTCAGTCAAAAAGGAGTCTGCATCTTCTCTCACTAATCTGCACTTCAAACCCAGATTTAACATTGACCCATTCAAAAAAATCATTGCCCACATTGTTAAGAAGCTCAAAAACTCTGATTCTAGAGTTCGTAACGCCTGTCACAATGCAATTGGCTCTTTATCTGGACAGTATTTGAAGGGTGGTCAGGGTGAAAGTAATTGCAATGTCGGGTCTGTGGTTTCTCTATTTGTTAAGCCTCTATTTGAGGCTATGGGTGAGAATAATAAGGTTGTTCAATCTGGGTCGGCCTAGGTTTCGCGAAAATGATTGTGCTACAACCCCAGGCAAGCCAATCGACTGGGAAAGAATAGCAGTCGACTTTGGAGGGTGGCGGTTGACTTGTTGACTCAACCAATCAACCGTGACATTGAGGAATTAGAGAAAATAGAGGGAGAGAGAGAGGCAGCTTATTGGGTTTTGTTATTTTTAATGGATTTTGTTATTTTTAATGTATTTTTTTTATTTTTAGTTTATGAAATTTGTGGGGTTTTAGACATTTTTTAAATTATTTTCTAAAAATTTTAAAGGCTTACGGTGGTGATGATGGGTCAAGAGTCCAAGTATTTCTTGTGTTTCCTTTTATTTTTGGGGGCAAATTCTTGTATTTGATATTTCTTAAGATTATTTTAATCTTGTTTCGAAAACCTCAACTTCTGGAAAATCTGGGTAAATGGCAATTTTTAAAATATTATTTTTTTCTTGATTTTCTTGGGATGATCGAATCTGTAAAACTGATAAATTAGCAATGTTTTTATTGGATTTTTTTCTTTAAAAAAAAAAACACCTTGTTTCCATTTTTTTAAGTTAGCTTTCTTTCTTCATTTATCTCTTGGAGAATATATATATATATATATATATATATATATATATTATGATTTTCTTAAGATTGTTGGCTTAGGAGATAATTTTGCATTTGCTATGTATATATAATTTCTTTGTCTCTCTTTTCCCCTATAAATTTGATTTTAGAGAACCTAAGATGAGAAATCCATGTTGGATGAGAACAACAATATGCACGAGTTGTACGTGTTCTTGAGGAGCTTGTTAGGCACTCATAGGAATAGGAAAGTGTTGACTCCATAGGACATATGTGTTATACAACCCCAGGCAAGCCAGTCCACTAGAGAAAGAATGGCAGCCGACTGGATGGAGGGTGGCAGTTGACTGTTTAACTCAACCAATCGATCATGGAGTTGAAGAATTTGAGAAAATAGAGAGAAAGAAATCCCAGATTTAACCCCAAAAAAAAAAACACACACACATACGCAAACATTAAAACAATCATTAAATTTCTAAGTTTGTTGGAACAAAAAGAGTGGATTTTTTTTTCTTTTTTTTTTGTGAGCAATCATTAAATTTCTAGTTCTATAGTGTTGCCCTAGCTTTTTCATGAAATTCGAAACTCTTTCAACACTCTTGGATAGAGAGTGGTTTTTTTAGGGGTTTAATTGGGTTTTTTTTTTTTGAGTTTTTTTTTTTGAATTTCTTTTAGAGAGAGAAAGGGTGGGTTTTTAATTTTTAAGTTGGCTAGAACAAATGATGGGTTTGCCACAATTAGAGTAGGTCTCTACATTCTCCACCCTCCACTATCGCTTTTTTCTTCTCTGTCCTGTTTCTTCTATACCTCTGTTTTTTTGAAATTTCTTAAAGCTTCATATCCATCACGGCTATACATATCTCGACTTTCTCTTCATCATTGGAGATGAAATCAAATCTTCTCCCTTCAAAAATTCACAGGCCCATCTTTTTTCTTTCTTTAAAACCTTTCAAAAACACTATTTTTCTTCACAAATAGTCTTTGATTTGCTCCTCCAGAAACCCTATTTTTGATGTTATTCTATCAAGCAATGGAAACCCAAATGATGGTATTTTTGGCCAAAAAATTAATTTATACATCAACACTGCATTTTTCGCATGTGGATCTCAATCTCTACCAATTCTAACCATTTTCATCACTTGCCACACTTTTTAAAACCACAGGGGGATAAGTGGATATTTTTTACCATAGAAGAAGTATATAATTTTTGATCAAACCATAGGAGGAAAAGTGTAATTTACTCTTTTATTTTATATTCTTAATATGATTTTAGAGTCATATTCAATTTTTCTTAGTATCAGAATTTCCTTTATAGGAAAAAAAGATTATCCATATGCCTTCAAAAGAGCCAAATCCTAAGCTTAAACCAGAATCTGAAAGTTAGAGCAAGCCAAAGCCTAAACTAGAACCAAAAGCTAGAGCCTAGAGTCAAAGTCAAAGCCATGGTCCTCTATTCAAATTCTCTTTCAAAATTATGTGATTTTCATTATACCACATTGAGTTTGATAGAATATTAAAAAATATATTATATATCAAAATTAAATCAATTATTGATTTTATTTTAATATATATTTGATTTTTTTTATTTTTATATTTCCATATTTGTATGATTATATCTCCATATATGTCATAATGAGTTTTCTATAGAAATACAACTTATTATATTTCCAAAATGAAATATTAGATTTTATATTTTATATTGCTTCCAATAACATGGGATTAGGGATTAGAGTCATGCTCATGATCTTTTATATTTATTTTATTCTTTTTTTGTGAAAAAGGAAACAAACCACAATTGTCCTTACAAGGGCCCAACACAATTAGGGCCTCAACACAACACATCCCCTAAAATTGCCTCTCATTCTCTCCAAGCCTTCCTTGTCTTCCAATAACAAACTATCCAAATCTTGAGGCAGGTTCTCCAGAATAGTTGTTCCAAGAACAAAATGCATTTCCATGTTCGCAAGGTAGTCAGCGCATCTATTCATTTCTTTAAACATATGGCTTCTACAGCAGGCTCCTAACTCCATCAATAGGTCCTTACATTCGGCTATGATAAGATGCAAGTTGTGTTCAATATCTTTCTCATTCTAGCTGGACTAAGGCCTTGTAGTCCACTTCAACTTGCGATTTACCTATCTACAAATCTTTAGTCAGGCGCAAACCATCCCTCAACCCCCATAATTTAGCTGTAATCACATCCACTTTCCCAATATTGATGATGTGCCCTCTTATCCATTTCCCTTCCCCGTCTCTTAGCAAACCACATACACTAGCTCTCCCAGAGGCCAAAGAATCTAGACCGTCCAAGTTGAGTTTGGCACAACCTTTATTAGTCCACTTCAACTTGCAATTTACCTATCTGCAAATCTTTAGTCAAGCGCAAACCTTCCCTCAACCCCCATAATTTAGCTGTAATCACATCCACTTTCCCAATATTGATGAGTGCCCTCTTATCCATTTCCCTTCCCCGTCTCTTAGCAAACCACCTACACTAGCTCTCCCAGAGGCCAAAGAATCTAGACCGTCCAAGTTGAGTTTGACACAACCTTTATTAGGTGGGTGCCACTTCACCCAAAATTTCATATTCTTGTTGCCAGTCTCGACTCTTGTAAGCGCTTCCTTCCACTCCTTACTTGAGCTATTATCTTTTTTAATAATAATTTGATTTTCTTCCCTTATGCTCTCCATTGCTAGCTTGCATCTTCTTTTCCAAAGAGTCTAGACGACTACTGGGAAAGTGAAGTTGTCGCCTTGCTCCAATCCTGTCTTGTTTGCTAGCATACTTCGAACCTAGTTACCCATATCTCCCCTCCAGAACTTGTCTTCTCTCTCAATCCTAGGTTTAACCAGCTCCCAAATCTTTTTAGAAAACCTGCAGTCTCTTAGAACATGCAGCAAAGTTTCAATGCTTTCCCTACACTGATGACAACTATCATCCTCCGTGAACCCCTTTTTTCTTCTTTTCTCATTTGTTATGCATTTTCCTCTCACTGCAGTCCACATAAAAAATTAAACCCTCTCCGGACATTGGGCTCTCCAAATTCCTCACCACTCTACTTTTGTTTGATCTCTAGCATCTTGATCCTCCTACATGATTTCATAAGCACTTGCCACCATGAAAGTACAATTGTTGGAATTCTTCCATATGATGGCATCCTTTGCATTTTCTCTTCTAAGGATCATAATCACTTTAATATCTCCAACCCTATCCATTGTCATCCATTCGTTGAGTTCTTGGACTTTCCAATTTCCTTGTTGGTCAATAAAATCTTCTACCTTGAAGTTAGGCAGCTGTCTCAATTGAGGCTTAACAGCACAGTCTGCAAGTCTCTCAATACCCAGCCATTTATCACACCAAAAGTTCATGTTTTTCCCATTCTCCACCCTCCACTTCACTCCTTGAGCCAGACAATCTTTGCTATTGATTATCCCTTTTCATACTCTAGACCCACCACACCCTTTCCTATAGTTAATCCTTCATTAGATACTTTGTTCTCAACACTTGGCAACAAAGGTGGTTTTCACCCTTATTCAACATCCAACCAAGCTTGGACAGCATCGCAAAATTGCACTATCTCATTTTATGTATATCCAACCCTCCCAACTTCTTAGGCTTGCAAACCATTACCCAATTCACCAAATGTATTAATCTAGTTCCGTCAATGGTTCTCTATAAGAATTCTCTGTTAATTTTGTCTAACTTGTTGTAAGTCTCTCTTGACAATCAAGTTGTTTCATAGTGTATATGGGGATAGCGGTATTAATCACTTAAATGAGGAATCTCCTACCAGCATTACTCAAAAGATTGGCCTTCCATCCACTAAGCTTTCCTTAGACTTTTTCCCATAGGTTGCTATAGAAATCCTTCCTCACCCTTTTATAGATGGTTAGAATGGAACTCCTAAATATCTTCCCAGATCTTCTGAGGAGATGAACTTGCTCACTACTGTCAAAGAGTTCTTAATGGTGCAAGGAGTCTTGGGAGAGAATCAGATTCTGGACTTTGCCAAATTCACCTCCAATCCACTCTCTACAAAGAACTCCCTTAAACACTCCAACATCACATTGAGACTTAACAAATTAGCTTTTATAAAAAGTAACAAGTCATCTGCAAAAATAATTGAGAAATCGGAGGACCCTTTTAGAAGCTTTTATTGGCTTCCATCTTCCTTTTGTAACCCTTTCTTGAGTCATGTAACTTAGCTTCTCCATTACAAAAAAAAAAAGTAAGGAGATAAAGGATCACCTTGCTGCAAGCCCTTTCCTATCTCCATAGTTGGCAGCACTTCCCTATTCCAAATAAGAGACACTCTCCCATATGTAACCATGAACGTGATTAATTTCACTAATATAAGAGGGAGATTGATATCTACTAAAACCTTTCCAAGATAGTTCTAACTAATATTGTTGTATTCTTTTGTCAAATCCACCTTAATGATCATGCCATGCTTCTTATTCTTTGACCTTCTAAGCGAGTGGATTACCTCCCGCATCACTACAATGTTGCCCGTGGTTCCTCTTCCCATGAGAAAGCTACTTTGGTGTTGCCTAATCATATAGTGGAGAAGAGGTTTTAGCTTATGGACTAGAATCTTTGATAGCGCCTTATATGATGTGTTTAAGAGGCTAATTGGATGAAAATCATTCACTATCTTTGGACTCTCACTTTTGGGAATAAAAACCTTAAGAGCATTTGTTATCTTTGGGCAAAAATATCCCTCCCTTAGGGCTGAATTAACAAACCTGCAAAGAGCATCTTTCACCATGATGCCCTGTTTCTAAAAAAAGATAGGTTGAAGGCCATCTGGGGCTAGAGCCTTGAGACCCTGCATAGAGAACATAGCTTGCTTAACTTCTTCTTCGCCGCTTCCTTGGTGAGCCTATCATGTTGACTTCTTTCAATTCTTTGGACACTTCTCTAGAATCTATCACTCTGAGACTCCACTTCCTTACCCTTGAAGAGATCAATATAATGGCTTCTAACATGCTCCTTCAATTTATCTTGATCCATACACTAGCTCTTTCCATCTATAACGCTGATATACGAATCCTTTGCCTCGGAATTTTGGTAGTAATATGGTAAAATTTAGTATTTTTATCACTCTCACTGATCCAATTCCTCTTTGACTTCTAGTACCAGAATATCTCTTCCTGCTCTAACACTCTATTATACTCCTCCCTCAATTCATCTTCTAGCTCCTGTAGATTTATAGAGGACCTATAGTTCCAAACTCTTTAGATGCCTTTCAACCTAGCTTCCTATCTTTTCTTTCTCACAAAAATGTTTTCAAAAACCATTTTATTCCAAGTCTTCAACTCTTCAATTGGACTTCTAACTGCCTGAACCAGGAACTCTCACCCTCCTAATCTTTTTTAAAGACTTTGTCAAAATCAGGATAAGTTAGCTAAGCTGCCTCGCACCTGAAGGCTTTCCGTTTAGAGCTGGGAGGTGCTGTCAACCTTGTATGAAGCATCATAGGATTATGATCATCATAAAGGCATGGGAGGCTGATGACCTTTATTTTAGGGAATGCAAGTTTAGCCTCCATGTTTCCTAAAACTTTGTCTAATTTCTGCTGAAGAATGACTCTTCCCTCTTGTTTTCTGGTCCAGGTAAACTTATTCCCTATAGATTCCATGTCATAAAGTTTGCAGGTTGCCCATCTTTCTCTGAATTTCTTACCCCTTCTCTAACCATTCCCGGTCTTACTTGTGGTTTCATTACTACCCACTACATCATTAAAGTCTCCCATTATAAACCATGGATCGTGAATCTTCCTTGATAATTGCTACATTTAATCCCAAAAGGTATGCTTATCCTACTTGTATGGATGCACATATACACACGTTAACCACCATTTAGAGTTCTCCTCCCTCACCTCAATGTGAATCCACTAATAAGCATGCTTTAAAACCTAAACCTCTACTTTCATCCTATTCCACTTGAGCCACAGTCCTCCTCTTAGACCATCTGTTTGCACCATAGAGTCACCATCAAGGCCCTGCTTTGTTAGGAAACTTGGAAACTTATTTGACGTGGCCTCCGTCTCCAAAAAGCAAATGATCTCTGAAACTAGTCTTCACTAACTCTCTACACGCCCTTCTGAATCTAGCGTTTCCCACTCCCCTGCAGGTCTAAGCAATGATTTTGCAGTCCATTAAAATTGTATCTAGAGATTTTGTTAAAATCCCATTTAGTACCCATTATACTCCATGCCATCGAACTTCACAGCCTCAACTTCATTTTCCTCTCCTCTTTTGTTCTCGCCCTATCTACCATCCTTCTCAATAAAAGCTTTCTTGCTGGTAGTTAAGGAGAAAAGTTTGATACCATTGGATTTAAACTTTTAAAGTCCCCTGGGCTTTTCTCACCCGGATCCAACAAAAAGAACATTTCCCGTGTTGGATAGGGAGTGTTATTTGGGCTGCAATCATCTTCTATGTCCTCTTCCTCTATGTTTACAATCCCTTGTTCACTTACCATACAGCTCAGCCCAACTTGTTTCTTAGGCCTGTCTTCTCATTTTTCCTTCCCTTTACTCCCTCTCAAAACTATAGCCCATTTGTTAGAGCCTTCCACAGCCGACCCACTTATCCAACCTTCTCCTTCCCTAATAAAGTCTTCGTCATCCATCCCCTTCTCTCTCTTGCTATCTGATCTGAACAACTGTACCATTTGTCTCATCCCTCTCGTCCTATTTGCATCCTCTGGTTTCCTCTCAGTTTTCTCCCTTTTGTTACCCTCGCTTCTAATCAACTTTCCTTCTCCATGCTTAAATTCTGTCCTTTGTCCTATCACTGTTCCTTTTTAGTAGAGATTAACCCCTCCTTGCACTTGATTTTTGATATCTGAGGAAAAGTTAACTTTTTCCGGTAAAGCAAATCTGTTTCTCTGATAACCTTCTTTCCTACTCTCTCTCTCTCTCTCTGATTTCCATTTTTGGTTGGTTTCTGTTTTCTAGTCACGAGCATCCATGGCCCTAACCCTTCATCCCTTTTAGCTTTGTTACTTACCGGAAAATTGCAATCTTTAGCTACTTTCGATATTTGCCCCCGGATATTATGCATTTCTCTTCTACTGATTTCCTTACAGTATTCGCTATTATGCCCAAAACTGTCACGTCCCGAACCGGGATCGTAAACAATCGCCCGTTGCCCTGGATACCGGCTGTATTTTTACAGAAAATCGGACAGAATCTCCACATAAATCAGAGGTCTCCCATATATAAATAAACATGTATAAACCTGTATAATAAACAAATGGCCATCCCGACCTCTACAAAACCAACAAATCTCACAACCGACATCCAGACAATGCAAGGCTAAACAAATCACCAACAGTCCTAGCCACAGACCTCTACTGTCATGCCTAACTAGAGTATGAGCAGCCGCCACACTGAGCGAGCCTAAATTTTATATAATATACAATAATTTTTCCAAGTTACATTCAAATACTTATAATTGTCTCAATGCAAATGAAATACGAGAGTTTCACAGATAAATATACATAAATTATACAGTCATCCCAAAATAAGTACACGACCAACTATGGACCTCAATAACAAGACCTCGCAAAGTCGGAAATAAATTACGGAATTCATCTTTCAAGTTTAAGCGTAGACCTCACCGTCGTGAAACACCAAATCCACCGAAATCTATAAAATTTGAAGTGTCGCTTCAGTACAACCCTATCTGAGGGAGGAAAGAAGAGGGGTGAGTATCTATGGGAGGATACTCAGCAAGTGAGGGGATTGACATCGTGCTATCAATATCAAGTGTGAACTTGGAGTGTCAAAGCATGTAATACAATATCAAGTATACGAAAACAGCGTGCAATTTTAACATATCTCTAGGCACACATCAGAAAATAACATATGCATCCATCTATGTATCAAATCACATGAGTAGAGCCGGCCGAACAAACAACCCCGGCAATGGTCTACCTCGACCAAGAACGGGCGCATTTGGGGTTTTCACAATGCAATTATCAAATAATGGCTCTCTACCCCAATGTTGGCCACAGGCTACTCCAACCAGCCTGTAAATAATAACAATAATATACATATAAATAGTCGGCCGTGTATGATGCCCCCGCCCAGTGCTAGACAGAGATAAAACTCACGTCCTCTCCCGATGAGGGTTCAACCTGGGACAACCATACACATAACAATTTGGCGGATACCTCCGGTCGAAAAGTATCCGGGCACAAGGGGTGCCGCTACCAAATATCTTTCGTAGCTACGGAACAATATCAAGTCAGCCGGGCACGTGGCCCCATGCATCTCATCACCACGTCAACCGGGCATACAGCCCCATGTATCGTATCATAATATCAGCCGGGTATACAGCCCAAATGGTACGTATAAATCCATTCAAACCCATGTGCCAATGCAAGTAGAAACATTAAAACATGTCAATATATCAAAAGGGTGGCACAATATCCGGCTATCAAACTCATGGATGCATATCAATAAAATCAGCAGTTGGGACACTCCAATGGTCACAAAAATATGTATATAAGTACTTATCAAAATCCAAAAGTTCAAATTTTCACACGTATAGAAATCATGTCGTTTGGAAATCGGTAAAACATGATTTGTCAATCAATAGTAGATGTCGTAGTCCCACTCACAGTTTAGGAAGGGTGTGCACTCCCAATTCCAACCCAAACCAAAACAAACTCGACTCCTGGAGTCTCCAAGAAAGTCAACCTAAATCAAATCATCACGAATTTCATAAATTTTCTGACTATTTTCAGGGTTTATCATTTTCCTTAAATTCGTACAAACCCTAAATTCTTCAATTTATAAATGTATTCCAATGTAATCAATTTCATTCCATTTATAAATAAATAACAAAATCAAAACCAAATCTAAATTCAAACCTAAAACCGTTCAAAATCGAAAACCAAACTAAAATAAATAAATTTCCTACAAGATGGAAAAATCTTTGAAAAATCATACACTTTTAAATTTTCACCCGATTTCTTCAAACCATAAGTCATTTTAAAAGTATTGAAACCTATTTTCATAATACAGAAATTGTATTTTGATTTCCTATATGCAAGACAACTTATAATGGAAAAGACTACATCGATCCTTAAGCTCAAGTCCCAAATTTTTTTAAATTATCCTTCATATGCCTACCATTATGAAATTTAACAACTTAAAACAACCTAACAAAGATATGAAATACAACAATATACTTCATTTCACGGCACATTTCATTCCATCTCTGATCCCAAAATGATTTCATGCATATTTCAAATTAAACTCTAATGAAAACCATTCAATTCAAGTAAATATGAATCCTTCATCTTCTAACATGTTTCTTTCATACTAAGCAGCATAATTCGCATAAATTTTTAAACTTAATCCTAATATTCAGACATAGCATTTCAGAAACTACATTCTATTCCAATCGAACAAAGTTCCTAAACGTATATAAGACTTTTTCACCCTAAATTAACTCTAAATTTATTCAATTACTGAAAAGATCAGAAATCTCCGTACCTAGGGTTTCTCGATTCGTAGATTTAACTTCCGAATGCACTTCGTTCAATCCAAGACCTGCAGTATTCCAAACCGACGCATTTTAACAGTTAGGCTAAATTACTTAGAGATCAAACCTTAGGCCTATTAATAAAAAACCAGCCCTTACCTACGCAGAATGGGGTCGCAGTAAATTGCAGCCTAGGGTTTTCTTTTTTGAAGATTGCAGGGGCTCTCGAAGGAGAGAGCAGAGCGCTCGAGCGTGTGAGCAAGGAGGAGAAGCCGCTTACAGCCGCGCACGCTAAGAGCTGTCGCGCGCAGGAAGGGAAGGGTGGGCGCTATAGTCGCGTGCGCTGGGGGCTGTCACTTGCTGCAGTCACGCGCGCGCAAGGAGAGAGATAGGGAAAAACAGAGAGAGAGAACCGAGGATAGAGAGAGAAGGCAGCAGAGAGAGAAAACTGAAAGGGAAAGGTAGAGAGGGAGTGGTGGTGGCTCTGGGTGGTTGAAGGCGGCGGTGACGGAGGAGGGTGGGAGAGCAACCGAGAAAGAGAGAGAGAAAAAGAGAGATAAAGAGTGAGACCGAGAGTGAGATGGAGGGAAAAATAGAGAGAGAAAGATAGAAATAGAGAAAGAGGGTGAGAGGGGTCGACCAGAGATGGCGGTTGATGGTGGAGCACAGCGGAAAAGGCGATCCGTGAAGGAGGCGGCCACGGGAAGGTGAAGAGGTGGAGAGAGAAAGAGAAGGGGAGAGAAGGAGAATTAGGGCTTTAAGCCCTAATTCGATTTTTGATTTTTTTTATTATATATATATTTTTTATATAAGAATAGATTTATAAATAAAAAAAAAGGAAATAAATAATTTAATAAATGAAATTTATTTTTATACTTGCTTTAGACTTCAAATCGCGGGTACGGCATCTAGAATATACCAAAAATTAAATTTAAAAACCCCAAAATCGAAAATCAAAAAAATTAAAATTTATATATATATATATATATATATATAAACCGAGAAATATTTTATTTAAATTCAGAAATGGAAGTACAAAAGTACGGCACCTCAAAGTCGGCGTTACAAAAACGGTCGCAAATAAAACATAGCATGTGAAGCCCCTCATACTCCACCATCTGTATTCTATTTCTGATGCAAACCTTAGATACCAATGACTTGTTTTGGTCCACCTTGACACAAATTCGCGCGAACTTTTCTCTGAGAACATTGGTCGTATTAGCATCCACCTTAATGGGCGTCCTAATTGCACGACCAATTTCAAATAACACCTCCTCATCCAAGAGTTCTATCGGGAGCTGAGGTAGTCAAATTCACATGGCCGTTGATGTTATCTCTGATGTGTTAGCCTAGAACCATGGTTGTCATTTTCTCACTGTGAGGTAATGATCATGGATCATCCATGGTCCTCCGGTTAGGGCATGAAAATAATCCTATTTGGTTGTGAATCTAGCTAAGAACCACCTCCTAGGTCCAACAAGTCAATCGCTCATTCACCTCTCCACAGAGTTAATTTTTAAGTTCATCAACTGGTAACCTATGTCTTTTCTTAGAAGTTTGATTATCAGAGAGTTTCTCCATGGTTTCCACAGTTATTTTAGTTTTTCGTTCGATATTGCAATATTAGGTACTTGCCCTTGCTAATTCCTTAGTGATTCCTCTTCTAAGAATTGATCAAATTCTGAGTTAGACTCTTGCTCCTCTTCCATTTCTGCCTACTCCTTCCCACTTGTTTGACCTATTAGCATGTCCTTAAACGAGACCCTTGGTTGGGATTCTTCCATGTCCCATGATTGTTTAACCTTTTTGTTGCTCCTCTGTAATAGATTTGTCTCCTCCCTTTATTCTTCCTGCATGCAATTTTCAATTTCGTCGTCCATTCGCAAACTTGCACTTTCATACAGCATTCCTCTTATAATTATTATTGTTACTGCATTGTGTAATTGTCACACCCCGACCCTCAGATCAAGTATAAAACAACCGTCGCATTATCCCAATACACGTATAAATCTCACTCCGTATCCCGAGATATTGCAAGGCATTCTAATAACTCAAACACTTCAAAATAAATTCAAATCATCCATCAAACAATTCAAATGTTCAATTAAAGACAATGAACCTTACAAATAAAATTTTCCACCTAATAAAAAGAGCTCCAAGATAAGTAAGTATAAGGGTTTTCAAAATTAATCCAAAATAAACAAGTAAATATTTAACAAAAGAACCATACTTTTAAAAGTTTACAAAACTTCATCCATGGGTCCACTTTACATAGTTTCCAAAATTTGCTCATACGGCAAATACCTACTGAAGTTCAACAAAAGAATTTCCTTTGGTCCGACGCAAGAAGTTGTCTAAGTCTTCCAACGAGTCATCCCCTAGAAAGAGATAGAGAGGGGTAAGTATGAAATATTCAGTGAGTGATATTGAACAAAAATAAGATTTGCATGGTAGACATATCAAACATATATATTTCAAATCATCGTATCAGTCTCAAGATCATTCAATAATAAAATAATTTTCCAATCATTATAATTCAATCTCATATGCATCCAACCATTTCACATTATCAAACATGGGGCAACCAAAATCATTATTTCCAACAAATGTGTACCACGATCTAGGGTCGAACCGTCAAGGGTTTTGGAAATTTTCAGTTTACAAATACCTCATTTCTTGACGTTGGCTATAGTGTTTCGTTGGTGGTGCAATCAACTATCCCCCGCCTTTCAAGCGGCACATTATTTGACCATGAATGTGCCGTCGTGACCAGCCACATACCATGTCTGTCTATTAAGCTCACCACGTCACCCCGTCGAGTCGCACCGTGACGGGAAATGACTAGTCATTTTTTAGGGTTCAGACTCTTCTCCCAATAACCACACCATGCACCATTTTATGAAAATTTAATACACTACAAAATTAAATCGTTGAGGTAAAGGTAATATTTATAGGCGGTGACATGTAGCGACCGTTTTTTATGGCGTATAGCAACACTTATGGCGAAACCGTTAAGAAATGTATATATTTTACGATGGTATAATATTATTCGTTAGGAAAAGTTTAGCAATCGTCAGTAAAGGTTGGACAACCGTTTATAAAAAGCGATATTGAATTTTCACTGTTATTATTTGTGGTCAGTAAATATAAAACTTTTAGGGACAATTTGAAAACAGTTAGTATATGACCGTTTTTACTGTCTACCTAACCATACGTCTGAATAAATTCTACATTTATGCTAACTCATATATTATACAGTCTTTAAAAGATATGTTCAATTTAAACGTTTATTTTTTGTGGTCAGTAAATAAGGCAAAGTTTTAGAAATGGTCTGAAAACGGTTTCGATATAACTACTTTGACTTACTACTTAAGCATATCGTCTTTATAAGTTTCACTCAAATCTGACGATTATTATTTGTGGTTAGTAAATATGACAAAGTTTTAGAGACGGTTTGAAAAATGTCTCTAAATAACTCTTCTTTACTATCTAGTTAACCATACCGTGGACATAAGTTGTATATCTATACTAACTTATTCATTGTACAGTTTTTAAAACTTATGTTCAATTCTGACGCTTATCATATGTGGTTAATAAATATGACCGAGTGTTAGGAACTGTTTGAAAACAGTCACGATCACTACAAAATTAAAGTAATATTTTATAACGGTATAAAATTGATCGTTGGGAAAAGTTTAGCAATCGTTAGTAAAAATAGCACAGCCGTTTGTAAAAAACGATATTGAATTATCATGGTTATTACTTATGGTAGGTAAATGTGAAAGTTTTAGAGATAGTTTTAAAATAGTCATTATATGACTCTTCTTTACTATCTACTTACCCATACAGTCTACATAACCTCTATATCTATGCTAACCCATATATTGTAATATTTTTAAAAACTATGTTTAATTCTGGCATTTATCATTTGTGGTCAGTAAATATAGTAGAGTTTTAGGAACGGTTTGAACACAATATCAATATGACTCTTTTTATTGTCTACTTATACATATCGTCTTCATAAGTTTTAATTAATTCTAACGATTATTATTTGTGATCAATAAATATGACAGAGTTTTAAGGACAATTTGAAAAAACCGTTTCAATTTTATGATCTTTAGAGATGCTTTTGACCAAACTGTTAAGAAATATATATATTTTTCGATAGTATAAAATTTTTATTCATAAGAAATTTATCAATTGTCCATAAAGTAGTAAAACCGTCTGTAAAAACTGTAAAAACGATATTTAATTCTAACGATTATCAGACAATTAGAAAATAATCTATATATAACTCTTTTTTATTGTTTACTTTATAATACCATTTGTATAACTTTTTCATCTATATTGATCGATATATTTTACCATCTGTAAATATGGCAACTTTAGTAACGGTTTAGAAAACGTTTCTATATTGAGTTTTCTTTACTAATGGCTAAACCATGTCATCTGTTTTATTAAAAAGATGTTGAATTAGAACAGTTATTAGTTGTCATCAGTAAATGTGGCAGTATAGATAGGGATAACACATCAATCTAAAAATATATAAATCGATTTCACAAAATTAAAAATATATAAAACATAAAAATATCAAAAAATATATCAAAATTTTTTTTAATATTAACAAATATTAAAAATTTCCATTAAAAACATCTATAATATAAAAATATTAAAAAATGTTCTTTAAAATATAAAAACATCTATAAAATAAAATTTTAAAAGCCATTAAAAATATTAAAAAAGAATATAAAATCAATCATTTTTAATATATTTTTAATATTCTTTCAAAAATTTTTATAAAATCAATAAAATTATGGTTCTTGATAATATTGTAAAATTAAATAATATATATAAAATAAATAATACATTTGAAATATAAAATTTATATCTATAATGTTATTTTAATTTAATAAATTAACAAATTAAATAAAAATTGATAACAATAAAAAATAAAATGTTTTTATAAAATCAATAAATTAAAATAAATTACATTATAAATGTGAAAATATATAATAAAAATAGCGAGTAATGAAAAAAATATATAATAAAAAATGTGGTTAAATAATAAAAAAAAGCGGGTGAATCTTACAAATAAAATGTAAGTGACAAAAATATGAAAAAATAGCAGATAATAAAAAAATATATCTAATAAAAAAAGGCGGGTGAATAATAATAAAAAAAAGCAGGTGAATCTTAAATAACATGTAAGTAACAAAAATATGAAACAATAGCGGGTAATAAAAAAATGTATAGTAAAAAAGGGTGGGTGAATAGTAAAAAAATTAGCAAGTAAGTAAGTGAAGGTTTTAAAAAATTGTTTTGTAAAAATTTATTTGTGAAAATGACGTGCACATGTCTATATGTTGTAAGGATAATTATAATATATGTTAACAAGTTGTAATAAGTGATAATAACAAATGATAACAAGTGGTAATATGCTCATAATGTATATAATGGGTCGTAATAAATAGTAATTTAATTCATGATAATAAGTTATAATAAGTAATAACATAATATATGGTAACAAGTGATAATATAATGTAAGGTAATAAATTATAATAAGTGGTAATATAATGTATGGTAACAAGTGGTAATATAATGTACGGTAATAAGTTGTAATTAGTGGTAATAGAATGTATGGTAATAAATATTAACAAATGATAATATAATGTACGGTAATAAGTGGTAACAAATAGTAATACGACGATAATACATGGTAATAAGTGGTAATATAATGTATGGTAATAAGTGGTGATAATTGGTAATAAATGTATGATATGAAGGAGTTTAACAACTCATAAAAACTAGATTTTGATGATAAAAAATTAATTTAAAAATAATTTAAAATTTAAATTAAGTTGAGACAAACCTATTCATCTTCTTGGTTTCTTTCGGCATGATTTTTACTGTGACATATTAATTTAAACTAAAAAATTATCTTAAAATTAAAAAATTATTATTTTTTGGTAATATTAATTTTATTATTTTTTATTTTTCTTCTAATATTATTTTTTGATATTATTTTTCATCTCATTTTTGTAATTTTTTGTAATATTTTTTTTGTAAAATTATTTTTTAATATTTTAATATTCTAAAAAAATAAAAGAACAAAAAAACATAATAACTAGTAATAATATATAGTAGTAGTAATATATAGTGATAGTAATATAAAAGAACAAAAGAAAAAAAAAACAAATTAACTAAGAAAAAAATATAAAAAAATATAGGGTAAAAAAAATCAAAAAAAAAAAAAAATGTAACTTCTACTTCTTAAAAAAATAAAAACAAAACAATCGTAAAAAGAAAAATAATGAAAAACTAAAAGGAAAAACAAAACAAAAAAAACACAAAAAAAATTAAAAAAGAGTAAAGAAATGGCCCCATGCATGGCAACACCTCTTTTAAGAAACTCTTTTTTTAAAATAAACTTTTTTAATTTTATTTATTTATTTTTTAACTTTCTCTCTCTTTTCTTATTACATTTTATAAATATTAAATAAAATAATAAAATTCACGTTGCAATTCAACAAAATTATAAATATTAATATTAATTTAACATAAATTAATAAATACATTATGAATAATATTAATAATTACAATATGTCGGTAAATTAATGGTAAGTAGTGATAAGTAGTGGTAAATTAGTGGTAAGTTATGGTAGTGGTAAGTAGTGGTAAGTGATAAGTAGTGATAAGTTGTAGTACGTTAGCAAGTACAAATTCAAGCCTCACAGGCGCAGCCACGCCTAACGTGGTCACAACCATTCCTCACGCAGGTGCAGTCCAAGCCTCACGAGTGCAAGCATGCCGCATACGGGTGCCTCTTCCAGCCTTACAGAGCCCTGCAGTAGAAGACATTTTGGGTTTTTTTTTTTTTTTTTTTTTTTATATTCTTCTTTATTCTTGTTTTTTTAATTCTCTCTCTCTCTCTTTTTTTTTTCCTCCTACACTCTTTTTTTAACTTTTTTTAACTCACTTTCATATAAACAAATAAAAATTAAATATATAAATAAAAAATTACCTTAAAATTAAAAAATTATTATTTTTTGGTAATATTATTTTTATGATTTTTCATTTTGCTTCTAATTCAATTTATTCAAAATTTTTTATAATATTAATTTTATTAGAAATTCATTAATTTAAAATTTTTGATAATATTAATTTTATTGAAAATTTTTCATGTAATTCATTTTTTTCATTTTATTTTCTTTTTTTACAAAAAAAAAAAAACATTATCAAAAATTTATTTTAAAAAGTGCGGGAGATAATTCAGAAAATGAATTAATTGGATTGTTTTCGTGCATATGGTGAGTTTTTAAAAAGGGCGGGTAACTAAAACCTAAAAACTAAAAAACTTAAAAGTGTCAAAAATGCGGGAGATAATTTTAAAAAAGACAAGAGGTAATTTTTAAAAAATATGGTAATAGCCAGTGGTAACTAGTGGTAAGTTTGTATTATGATTTTAGGAGTGACAATAGAAGACGGTGGAATCGTGGGAGTCTAGGTGGAACCTTGGGATATAATATAGAAGTAGTAAATAGTGATAACTAGTAGTTTTTATTATGACTTAATAAGTGACAATGGAAGGCGGTGAAACTGTGGGAGAGACGGTGAAACCGTGAGATATGTGATTGTTATGACTTTATGAGTAACAATGAGAGACGAATGAAGAGAGAGAGAGATATATACATATATATATATATATATATATATATATATATATATATATATATGAAGAACAAGATCTTCTAATTTCACATCCTATAAACTTCCTTACCCAATGTCGTATATTTTTTTTAACTTTCTTTATTCTTTTTTTTTTTAACTATCTCTCCTTTTTTTTTCCTCTTACATTTTTTTAACTTTTATTTTAATTTTTTTAACTCTCATCTTCCATTTTTTTTAAAATATATAAACAAATAAATTATAATTAACGATTTGATCAATTGGACATTATATTTTAGAGTTAGCCAGCCCAGCCGTCGGATGTAATTTGTCCAATTTGGATTGACAACGTGGTAGAAAATGAACCAATTTTGGATTACTTTCGTGGTATATAGTAAGTTTTTAACAATTTTAAACTGAAAATATAGACGAGAACTAGTATGTAAAAGTGAAAACATAGGGCGGGAGACAAAATTTTAAAAAGAGACGAATTTTGAAATTGGTTGTGAAAATATGGCGGTCAACATCCCTTAAAACCATCTAAGCTCTCTTATTGCTTCTCATTCCCTCGAAAGCTTTCCTTCTCATTGCTTCTCATTCTCTCAAAAGCTCTCCTTTTCTCGGATCAAAGGTCTCAAAATCCATTATCTTCTCATCCTCTCAAAACTTTCAAAATCTATCGAAACGTATAACCTTATTTCTCATTTTTTATAATCCATAATCCATAATCAACAAAAACTCTCACTCAACCAAAATATATATTATACTTTTGACATCCATACCTATCAAAAACTCTTACTCAAGGTCACTGAAACTCTCTTGTAATGTTTAAGCTCACTGTTTCATCACTTTGTTCAGATGAAAATCCAGATGGATCTAAAGAAGTCTAACCATCCGAGATGTTACTAATGTATTTGTATGTATTTTTTCCTTTGTCATTAATATTATTAATATCTTGCATTACGTTTATTTTTTTTTTTGTTATCTTGGGTTGTAATGTAACATTTTCATATTTGATTGTTATCTTGGGTTATAATATAACATTTGTAAGGGTAGTGAAAGATATGTTGATAGTGAACTTGGTATTATAATAAACAAATGACTGTGGATTACATATTTGTGTAACCGACAATAAAAGACATATATTTTCATACTTTTTTTTAACAATATTTTCTCACTATATTTTCCTAACACTTGTGATAGTTGACGTTACAAGACAAGATAGTAACTTATACTAACATATGTAACCAACGACACAAAACATACAAGACTGATTTGTGGTAACCCACAATATAAGATGGTAACTTTACCTACTGATCGACAATAAAAGTAAATTTTCTTTAACACTTGTTTAATCGATGATACAGGACAATATTTTCTAACACTTTCTAACACTCGTCTAACTGACAATAAGAGGTACTTCATTTTCTAAACTTTTATAGTAACGATAATACAAAATAATAATTTATAGTAACATATGTGGTAACTTATAATATAACATAGTAACTTATAGTAATGTATATGGTAACCGCTGATACAAGACAATAACTTATAGTAACATATTTGGTAACTGATGATACAAGAAAGTAACTTATAGTAACATATGGTAACCAACGATACAAGACAATAACTTATAGTAACATATTTGGTAATAAACTATATAAGACAGTAACTTATAGCAATATATGGTAACCGACGATACAAGATAATAATTTATACTAACATATTTGGTAACCGACAATACAAGATAGTAACTTATAGTAACATACGAAAATCGACAATACAAAACAATAATTTATAGTAACATATTTGATAACTGACAATACAAAACAGTAACTTATAGTAAAATATGGTAACCGACGATACAAGACAATAACTTATAACAACATATTTGGTAACTGACGATACATGACAATAACTTATAGTAACACATAGTAACCAACGATACAAGACAATAATTTATACTAACATATATTAACTAACGATACAAAATGTAACATTTCTTAACACTTGTATAACCAACAATAAAAGTCTGTAATTTTTACCAATGGTTTTCTTACTGTCAGTATATATCAAGATATGTTTCAACGGTTACACAACTATCGTATAGACCTATCCCGACATGTGTATAGCCAACTGAAGGCCCATCCGTTGGAGAAAGTTCTGCTGACGGTTTTTATGGGTTTTGCAAACAGTTTTCATCCGTCTGGATAGAGCTTTTATTTTGTAGTGATAATTCATTCCATGTGTCATCAAATAAATAATTGTTCATCAATAATCAGTATCATAATATACTCAATATCAATAAATCAACATGGTACATATGTTCAATCAAAACATTAGAATACATATGAAATTTCAAATTCATTCTTTGGGATATTCCACACATACTAAAACATTTAAAACCAACTTTCAAAAATCATTTAGAAAATTCAGATAAAACATTTTTCTTATTTAAGTGCAAGCATGCAACCACTCATAGTACTATAGAGGACAGTCATTCTCAGACTTTTCTGCAGCGAATATCCTGTCTCGTTCAGTTTTTGCCAACCCCTAAGGGACATTATCAGGTAACCATTACCATCAATGTCAATTTATACAAGTTAACTCAAAATCCTAACATTTAATACCTAATCTTTCTCTCACTTATGGTGACTTAAAATCCACCAAATCTATTTCATCAAATTTCAACATAAACCCCAAAGTCATGAAAGAGGAAAATAAATCCAAATTGAGAATAAAATATTACATAGATTTTTAATATATCGAATGGAAGTGCCAAAGACGTGTGCCAATGAGAGATGTTTAGTTCTGTCAAATAGAAGAGGACGGAAGGGCATATGGACTGTTTATGTGGAAGGAAGAACCGATGTCAATGTTGGCAAGGCAATAAAGGAAATAAAGTATGAAAGTGATCACAAGTTGCCAACCGATGAGAATAAAGGAATTTGTAAATAATGTGTGTACCGAAGAGAGAAATTGAAGGGATTGTACTGTACCGATGGGATGATATAGAATTTCCAAATTCATGTGTCCAATAAGCCGAAGAGACATATGGAAGCCTTAAATCCTCATCCAACCGTTGGCATGCATGCAACCGATGGGAAATTTGGAAAGTGAAATGTGTTGTGCCTTCAATTCACATGCAACCAATGAGAAAGTTGGAAGGTGCAACTATGTACCGATGGTGAATTTGAGAAATTTAAAAAGTAACACTGACAAGTTCAATTCTCAAGGATCACATGTACCGAAGGAAAAATAGTAATTGCAAAGAAATTGTATTCTTAAGTCAATAAGTATAGGAAGGCAAAATGACCGAAGGAAAATGATAAGTTCAAAATTGAATCCTCAATGACCGAACAAGACAAAGTGACTGAATAGATATATGAAAATGAGTCTAACAATATACCTGTTGGAGTCGATTTTTGTTTCACAGGTACCTGCTCTTTCGACTCGAGCGAGAAATCGATGACAGTGGTGTTTGTCGGTTCTTTACAGATGAGAAACCTACAAAAACCCATCAGAACTGACTCGACGGGGGAATTTCGACGCTCAAGTCAGTATAAATGATAAATAAAGACTGATAGTAATTGTAGATATCATTCCTCTCATCATGTATAGAGTATAATACAAAAGCATACCTCTGATCATATAAGATTGAGCATGAAACCCTACCATCGTCGGTGTATGTAAATGGGTATAAAACCACATCTGAATGATATATGGAACTGGGTATGGAATTCCCCTTTTGATTGATGTATATAATTTGGTATGGAATTCCTTCTGACTGATGTATAGAATTGGGTATAAAACCCCTTCTGAATGACATATGGAATTGGGTATGAAACCCTCTCTGACTGATGTATAGAATTACCTCTCTCTCATGTGTAAAAACTGAATATTCTCTGAAAGTTGCCTATACTCTGTATTTATAGCCATTCTAGAGTTATAGAAAACTCAAGTTTCCCTTTGTCAGGTATCATTCAAAATGGTTAGGATTGTGATCAAAGACTTTTGGAAGATTTAAAATTTCTTGGGGTCAAGGAAAGTTTTTAATTTTAGAAAAATTTCCTTCCTTCTTAAGAGTCCATGAGAATTAGAATTTTTCTGGAATACGAAAAATTTTGAATTTAGTGGTGATTGCTTTCCTTATCGGATAACCATGAATGTTTATGAAAACTTGTTAATAAGTGTACCATCATTTGCCTCCACTCCTAATGGCATTTTGAAAAATGGTATTAGGAGTAGAGTAGATTGTAAGAGGCCTCCCAAGAGACTGAGAGATCAAGAGATCAGTAGGTCAGTAGACTGAGAGATCAAGTGATCAAGAGATCATGTCATCGGGAGTCTGAGTGACCGTGTAATGAGTGATCGTGAGATCTAAAGGTCGAATGATCGGGAGACCCACAGGTCAAACAATAAAGAGAATACCAGACCAACAGGTCGAATGATTGAGAGACTAATAGGTCGAACGATCAAGGATTAGGAGACCGATAGGTCGAACGATCGAGAGAATACCAGACCAACATGTCGAATGATTGAGAGACTGATAGATCGAATGATCGAGAGATTGGAAGACCGATAGATCAAAAGATCGAGAGAATACCAAACTGACAGGTCGAACGATCGAATGATTGGGAGATCGATAAGTCAAACGATCGAGAGAATACTAGACAGACAAGTCGAACAATCGATCAGGGCATCATAAGCCTGTTTGGAGAGTTAGATCCCAACGATAGATCAGGGCGTCATAGGCCCGTTCGAGGAGTTAAATTTCAATGATAGTCTGATGAGGGACTTCTTTTGCTTGAGGGAGAGGCAAGAGAGCTTACTGACAGTAGATACGTAGATTCTTGATAGGTCAAACGATTGAGAGATTACGAGATCAACAGGTCGAGTTATCAGCGGATCGGGTGATTGGAAAATCAAGTGTTCAACAAGTCGGTGATCTAGTGATTAGGTGATCGAGAGAAGTATAGGACCATGAGATAGAATCATCGATAGACTCTCTCAGTTGGTTGTGTGCTTAGTGGGCATTGAACTTTGCCAAAAGCAAATCGAATGAACCAAGAAACTGAAGGGTCGAAAGGCTAGGGGTCGCGTGACCATGAGTTCAGGCGAGTAGTGGTCAGGAGTATAGAATGCTTGTGTTAAGAAAAGTAAAAGTAGAAGATCCAAAAACTGACCTAAAGCTATGTTATGACAGAATGATGTAACTCTCAGTGAATATGAGAGGTTAGAGACCGATGCGGAGGAATAGGGCCAGGTTTTGCGTTTATGAGTGTTGACTTGTTGTCAAAGGCATTATAGTGAAGAGAATATACTGGAGTAATGTTACAACTGATGTGATGCAATTTCAAACAAAAAGAGAGCTGAATTTTGTCCAATTCAGTAATAGCCATTTTAAATAGAAAACCAAGAGAATGAGTTAAATCTTATCCAGTGGCTAGAGCTCATAAATAGAAAATTGAGAAAGGGAGTTAGATCCTATCTAGTTATTGAGACCTTATGTAGTACAAAGACCGAGGGAGAGAGTTGAGTCCTATTCGGGGCGTCGAGACCCTAAATAGAAAACCGAGAGAAAGTGAATGCAGATCACATGTGAGGTGTATGATTACAAGTGTATGTCATATATATTCGGCTGGGAGTTGTATCCAAGAGAGTTCCATTGAGAGATTTCAATCGAAAGAGTGGGCCAGGTTTGTCTATCAAAGAGATGCATCTCTAACGATAAGCTCTGTTAGGAGGATTTATCTGAAAGATTTTGTTCAAAAGGATGGGCTATGTTGTCAATTCGGGGAGATAAATCCCTAATGAGAGATTTCATTTAGAAGGACTAGTTCGTTCGATAGACTGATCGATGTTTACCCATTCAGGGAGATAAATCCCTAACGATAGATTTCGTTTAGGGGGACTCGTTTGTTCGATAGACAGAGCGATCTTTACCTGTTCGGGGAGATATTGACGGGTCGACTGATCAAAAGATTGCGAGGCTAATAGGTGATTTGGAGACTGACATGTCTAGAGATTGAGATACTGAGAGGTCAACAAATCAAGTGATCAACATATCGGATGACCAGAAGGTTGAGAAACCGACAGGTCGATAGATTTATTAAGCGAGTGACTAAGATATTGATAGATCGATAGGTTAAGTGATCAGTGGATCAAGTGATTGGAAGGTTGAGAGACCAACAAGTCGATAGATTTATAGAGCGAGTAACTGAGAGATCGACAAATCAAATGATTAAGGAACTGACAAGTCAAACGATGGAGAAATTGATAGGCTGAGAGACCAATAGGTCAGATGATTCAGATGGTCAAGAAGTCGAGAGGCTATCAAGAGATTGAGAGGCTGATAGGTCGAATAGTGAAAAGACCGATAGGTCGAAAGATCGAATGGTCCGAAGGCCAAGAGACCGACAAGAGATTAAGAGGTCGATAAGCCGAATGATAGAGAAACCGACAGGTCAAAAAATCGAACGATCCTGGGGTCAAGAGATTGACAAGTCGACAGACCGAATGGTGGAGAGACCGACAAGTCGAAAGATCGCATGATCCAGAGGTCAAGAGACCGATAAGAGATTGAGAGATCAACAGACCGAATGATGAAGGGACCAACAGGTCGAATGATCAAACAATCTGGAGGTCAAGAGACTGATAAGAGATTGAGAGGTCGACAGACCGAATGATGGAGGGATCGATAGGTCGAATGATCAAATAATCTAGAGGTCAAGAGACTGGCAAGAGATTGAGAGGCCGATAGGCCGAACAATGAAGAGACTGATAAGTCGAACAATCAAACGATCCGGGAGTTAAGAGACTAATAAGAGATTGAGAGGCCGACAGGCCGAATGGTAGAGAGATCGAAAGGTCGGATGATCGAGGGCGGCATAAATCCATTCGGGGAGATAAATTCCATCAGTAGATCAGGGTGACATAGGCTTATTTGGGGAGATAGATCATATCGGTAGATTAGAGTGACATAGGCCCATTCGGAGTGATAAATTCCATTGATAGATCGAGGCGACATGGGTTTATTCGGAGAGATAGATCTCATCGGTAGATCGAGGTGGCATGGACCCGTTTTGGGAGATAGATCATATCGGTAGATCGGGACGACATGGACCCGTTCGGGGAGATAGATCCCATCGATAGATCGGGGCGACATGACCCGTTTAGAGAGATAGATCTCATCGGTAGATTAGGACAACATAGGTCCATTCAGGGAGATAGATCCCGATGGTAGATCAAGGCGACATGGCCCGTGCGGGAAGATAGATTCCATCGGTAGATCGGGACGACATGGTCCGTTTGGAAAAATAGATCCTATCAGTAGATCGGGGCGACATGGGCCTGTTCGGAAAGATAGATCCCACCGGTAGATCGGGACGACATGATCCGTTCAGAGAGATAGATCCCATCGATAGATCGAGACAACATGAGCCCGTTCGGGGAGATAAATTCAATCGATAGATCGGGGAGACATGGCCCGTGTGGGGAGATAGATTCCATCAGTAGATCGAGGCGATATGGGTCCATTCGGGAAGATAGATCTATCGATAGATCGGAGCGATATGGACCTGTTCGGGGAGATAGATCCCATCAATAGATTTCATTGTGCATATTCGAAAGGATAATTCAGTTAACAATAGAACAAGGTTGACGACCGTAAAGGTCTTACCCGATCATTGTATCGAGAGGCGTCCCGAAAATGGGCAGGTGGAGTCATAACGATAGGAGAGACGAAATGAAACAGAGTGTGAAGTTTTTTCAGCTTATTAGTCAGTCGTTTTCCACAGACGGTGTCAATCTGTTGGAGTCGATTTTTGATCCACGGATATCTGCTCTTCCAACTCGAACGGGAAGCCGATGACGGTGATGTTTTTCAATTCTTCACAGATAAGAAACCTACAAAAATCCCATCGAGATTGACCCGACAGGGGGGACTCCGACACTCAAGTCAGTATGAGTGATAAATAAAGACTAATAGTAGCCGTAGATATCATATCTATGATCATGTATAAAGTAGAATACGAGAGCATATCTGTGATCATATAAGATTAAGCATAAAGTCCTACCTTCGTCGGTGTATGTAAATAGGTATGAAATTCTCCTCTGAATGACATATGAAATTGGGTACGGAATCCTCCTTCTGACTAATGTATAAAATTAGGTATGGAACCCTTTCTGACTGATGTGTAGAATTGGGTATAAACCCATTCTGAATGACATATGGAGTTGGGTATAAAACCCTCTCTGACTGATGTATAGATTTGTTTCTTTCTAATGTGTAAAAACTGAGTGTCCTCTGAGGGTTGCCTATACTCTGTATTTATAGCATTTCTAAGGGTATAGAAAACCCTAGTTTTTCTTTGTTCGAGAGCTTTTAAAATGGTTAGAATTGTGTTCAAAGACTTTTGGAAGATTTAAAATTTCTTGAGATTAAGAAAGATTTTCAATTTTAGAAATATTTCATTCGTTCTTAAGAGTCCACGAGAATTAGAATTTTTCTGAAATATGGAAAGATTTGAACTTGGTGGTGATTGTTTTCCTTATCGGATAACCATGAATGTTTATGAAAATTTGTTAAGTAGTATATCATCAATATCGATGGGTTCTCACAATACCGACGGGAGTCTCAATAGCAATAGATGGCTAGATGACCAATAGGAATTTAGAAACTTAATACTGACAGACCATCACTTAAACAATATACCGATAGGATTTTCATTTATAAAATAACAGATGGTCACCTCCAACTACCAATAAGGAAATCAAAATTTAAAAAACTATCCTACCGAACACTAAAACTTTGCTGAGTACCGAACATTTAAAATCCACCAAGTATCAATCACCGAATACTTAAGTAACTAATAGTTTTGGTGATTCGAACTCTAATGATCGGTAACTTAAAAATTTAAAGTCTGTCCACCAAATATCAAGATAAATTCCTAAATAATCCAAGAAACAGAAATTTATATTTATATTTAAAATTAACACTCTTCTAAAATTTTACAAAATGTAGGAATTTTTAAATAATTACATTTAAAGTATATTTTTACAAAGCCAGATTTATCCGGTATTATAGTAAAGACCCTTTTTTATTCTATATTTTTAATATGGCTTCAGAATCATATTGGATTTTTCTTCTTTCAATTTGGAAGCCATTCTTTAAAAAGAAGCACCATTTTTAGTTTCGATTCTTGGCACGGGGGCTGGGCGTGACGTTCCCGTGCATCGCGCGCACATGGCCCGTGCATGGCCACGCATGGCAGGGGGGGTGGGGGGCCGTGCATCGCGCCATCTCAGTATTCAAGTCCCAGTGCAACCTTTCATCTCGCAAAGATAACTCATCTCTTCTTGCTGCCTTGCCATCCCTTTCGGCTAAACAAACCGGTGAAACCACTACAGCACTATCTTGCAAGTCCTCATTTTGCTATCTCTGGTTAGGTATTGGTGATATAGATCTTATTATTGGGACTAATGTAGTTCGATCCATGGAATGAGACTTTAGTACTCTTCAATTGTTTTGAATTTGATTGATAGTACGATACGACCAAAGGATGCCATAAAGTACTTCGACCCATTGCCCCTTGGCGTCGTCCAGCGTTTTCTTTAGTTCTTGCAGGATCATTTGGTTGGTCACTTCAGCTAGTCCGTTGGTTTGTGGGAGCTGGTTTTTATAGGCGATTCCCTTAATAGGAACATGTGGGAGTCATTGGTTTGCATTCTTCATCATAGTGTTACGAACAAGAAAAGAGTTTATGAGATATCTGGAAGGATAGAATTTAAGAAGAAGGGATTTAATGCTTAATATCTACTCTTTATACTGCTTTAAATCAAGTTGTTGCTTGCTCCACACTTTCCTCAGTTTGGCTGCGCATCTTGTGTTCCTCAAATTGCTGCACATATTCAGTCACACACATGCTACCTTGCTTTAATGTAAAAACATTTTCACTCCAAGCATGTGAGCACCAACACTGAGTTAAAGCTCAGGACATTTTGTGAGCTCTCAAATGATCGACAACCTTAAGAAGATCAAGTCAGTACCTAAAGATATCAAGTCGAAGCCATTTGAGGAGGTTACAACTACTTGCTGCAACCCAGAGACAGGTAGAGGAATATTCAAAGTGTGAGGAAAATGGAGAACAAGAAGAGTGTAGTTTATCAAGATGCATAGCTCCCCAATTATCATTTGGTGGTTCTGTTCAAGAACCTTAGCGCACAAGCATTTGACCGGAGGAGCGATCCCTGATTTTTGTGGTTAAATAGAGATCACGAAAATTATAAAAATATATGCATCCATAAATATTTGAATATTAAATTTTTAGAAAAACATTTGATTAATAATTTTTTATTATTTAGGTATTTCTACAAAGATCTATGAGATTTGTTTTGGCAAAGAGGGATCTTAAGAAAATTACGTTAATGTGTTGGGAATTTGAGAAGGGAGCTTGAGAAGACAACTTAATTGCTCCCATCAACGACAATAAAAAGAAGATATTAAAATTGCAAAGCACATGGGGAAAAAATGTTAAAATTGCAACGCCTAATTCTTTATTTCATTTAAGATTAGAATTACATTTAATTAGTCTATAATTTAATTTTGGGCGTTTGAATACTATAGGATAGAAAATGTGGATAACTTCTTATATATGAAAATTTTTTAATACCGATATTTTTTATTTTTAAAACGGTTCAACAATTAATTAATTAATATTTATATAAAAAATTTTATATTTTTTTATATTTATATATATTTATATATTTAATAAATTATTTATTTATTTATTTATTTATTTATTTATAATTATTTAATTTTTATTTTATTTATCATATAATTAATGAATACATATTTGATTATTTTATATTTTTATTATAAAAATGATTTTTTTTTTATGTTTATAAAGTAATTATATTTATATAGAAGTTTTTATATTTTTATATTTATAGGTTTTTCTATATTATTATAAATGATTTTATATTTGTTACTATTTTTATATATAATTTTATATGTTTTCGTTTTTCCGTTTTTGTTTCTGCGTTGCAAGTATCGGATGAACACAAAGGGTTAAATAAGCGGCGAAAAAATGTTGGTGGGAGATTGGTGGGGACTTGGGGGGTGATTCACATGGGCATTGTTCTTGTCAAATTCCAGCCTTTTCATCTTCCACCCATCTCGCTGTCTATCCTGTGTGGCTACTAAACCCTCTCAAGATTCTTTCTCCGTCTCATCCACTATTTCGAACCCCCTCAACTTCAACCTCTATAAATAAAACTCACATACTTCTCTCTCCTCTCCCCGCTCTCCGCTCTCCTCCCTCTCTCTCACGCACGGTTAAACTGTATAGTCCTACTAAGCTGTTTGTTTGTTGTAAAAGATTCAAAACTCAAGCAAAAGGGATTGGGAAGTGTAGTTTTTGTTGTTTAATCAAAACCCAGAAAATTAGAATTTGAGAAAACATGAACCCGACAACAGTGACTCAAGAACCCAGTAGCCGTTTTGACCTTAGAATCCGCTTTCCGTTTGATTCAAGGTATTGGAACTTGAACTCTGATGGATTTTCCACACCTTTGTCGAATTTCCTGTATTTTGATACATTTGGCAAGCCTAGGTTCTCTTCTAAATTGGGTTTGGGTAAACCCGCCTCAAGAATTCAAAGCTCAATTCATCAGTTCAATAGAATTGTCAGATTACATTGTGAGAGAATCCCAATTGGGTTTGCTTCAATTCATGCTACCAAGAGTGATAGTAACAGTAATGGGATGAGAGAAGATGGGTTAGGTGTTATTGAAGATGAGAGTCTGGAAGAGAATGGGGTTGTGGCTGATACTCCTAAGAGGGTTTTGATTTTGATGACTGATACTGGTGGGGGTCATAGAGCTTCTGCAGAGGCAATTAAGGCTGCTTTCCATGAAGAGTTTGGTAATGATTATCAGGTAAGTCTTTTATGCTTTGAAATATAAAATGGATTATTATCATGTATCAAGATGTTGGAAAAGATTAGTTTAGTTATCTTTTTTATCATGTTCTTTGCATTAAGAGTTTTTGCCACAGGTGTTTGTGACGGATTTATGGACAGATCATACTCCATGGCCTTTTAACCAATTGCCTAGGAGCTATAACTTCTTGGTGAAGCATGGTGCTTTGTGGAAGATGACTTACTATGGCAGTGCTCCGCGTGTAATTCATCAGTCGAACTTTGCAGCTACATCCACATTTATAGCTCGGTAAGGTTGTTATTTGTCTTGGCTTTTATTTTGTGATTCCTTTTCTAAATTGGTTTTTTATCATTTGTTTTGAATTTTGGTCGTTGAAATCCCAATTAAATTGTATTTTAGGTTGTCTAAGAAGCCTACAAATCTAGAAGGTAATTTATATTAAAGATGTTTCTGAGACTAGATCAGTAGTGGATTTAGTGTACTTCGAACTGCTTGCGGATGTTAACTATATATCCAAGAGAATGGGCTGCCCCTATGTCGTAGTTGTTTAAACAACATGGTATTAGGCTTTTTTGGCTGGCTTCTAGGGGTTTGGTTTCCTAGGACCTTCTTCTCTGTTCCGTGTCATTGTCTTGTACTAGCAAACTATAACCTTATATCCAGAACATGGTAATGCGCTCATATATCACCAGCTGAAGACATATGAAAGAGGGAATCCACCGCATTTGTATTCTTCAGTTACAGTTAGGTATCCACTCTGCATAGTTTTGTGTATTTCCGGAATACCTCCATTCTTTTAAGTTTGTTTTTGTACTCAAGTACCAACTGAAAATCATGGCAATTTCCCTGTTTCTAAGACCTGAATGCCTCTTTGACTTGCCTTTCTGGACTCTCCAGTAGCATGCGCACTGCACAAAAGACCCCTTACATATTGAGCTATAGACAATTCACTTGGTTTATACCTTTCTGGTGCTTTTGAGAGTATTTCTTATACTTGTACTGAAATTGACTATTTTTCTAATCTTGGTGCTTCCTAAGTTTTATCTCATTTCTTGTTGCATTAAGTTGAATTGTTACTTTATTTAAGTATAACCAGTGACCAAATCTTCTTTATTGAATAATTTGTTGCAATTTTACTATTTTATGATTGCTCTGTACTTATTGATTCTGTCTTATTCATTTAATTTTTTTCATCTAATTTATATTTAATGTTGTTGTTTGGCTGCTTACAGGTTAAAGTCTACTGCATGCTAAGTGTCTTTCCTGTTTAATTGTGCATTTTATGGTTCATTGTTTGTCCATTAAATGGTTATGTTCTCTGACTCGCTGAAGTATCATAATACTAACGAAATTTGGACATTAAGACCCCTATTTCATCATTGTCCGTCGGTTTTGTTTTGAAGGCATTCCTGTTTAGGCCATATCGAAAGTTATTCCTTGTCTGTAAGTTTTGTTTTGAAGTTGTTCCCTTGAGTCCGTATTGAAAGTTTTGCTTTTGGGTAGTTGCAATGGAAGCATTGTGTCACTGAGTGCCTAATACAAATTTTAATGTGGAGGAGTTCATATTAGATCCAGGCTTTCTCCAAAATTTTTCCTATGCTCTTGCTATTCCCTTTTTTTTTCCCTTCCCTTCTCCATACTTCTTCTGTGTTTCTGGGTTATGTGAGTTGAGAATTTCTGACCTTTTAATCGAATATAGCTATTTATGGGTGATGATAATGGAGCTTTCTTTTGTATGTTTCAGAGAGGTTGCAAAAGGTCTGATGAAATATCAGCCAGATATCATTATTAGTGTACATCCCCTAATGCAACATGTTCCGCTCCGTATCCTGAGGGCAAAAGGTCTTTTGAAGAAGATTGTATTTACAACGGTTGTCACTGATTTATGTACTTGCCACCCAACATGGTAGGTCCTGCAATTTTCTTCTTGATTTCCTCTCTGGAAACATTTTATATACTTTGATATGTTATGGCTTTTCAGGTTTCATAAGCTGGTAACGAGATGCTATTGCCCATCGGAAGAGGTAGCAAAGAGGGCATTGAAAGCTGGACTCCAACCTTCTCAAATTAAGGTCTTTGGGCTTCCTGTGCGACCTTCTTTTGTTAAGCCTGTTCGCCCAAAGGTTGGTTAGCCTTTCACTGTTCAGCATAAAAACATTCTCCATTATATCCATGTGTATTTATATAAAGATTTGTGACTTTTGTTTCTGTTATGGCTTGACTATTTGGTCCAATTTGATATGAATGTTTTGCTCTCACATAGATATTATCACTGAATGTTGGCCTCAAAAAATGATGTTGTATTATGGTAACACGATATATGAAAAGGAGATAATTTACTACGATATGACCCCAATGCATGCATCTCTTTTACATGCTAGAATTAGCCCTGCCAACCTTGGATATGCGGAAATGGACTCCGGGATGTCATATATAATAACACGCAAGATAATTTTATTATGGCAACCTACCTACAGGAGTCTCAGATATGAAAGTGCAAGAAAAAGCGTGCTATATGGACCTATATAGAATACAGGTTTTATATGAAATTGTCAGATTAAATGTTTTGGTTTGCATAGGCCTTGATGTAGGTTATTCAAAGATTCCCCTTGTCCCTCTTCAGATTTGTGTTTTCTGTTTTGCCATTGATAAATTTTTTGGATTGACTTGTGAATTTAGTCACAAAAGTTGTCTTGAAACTGATAAATTCCAGCATGTCGCTTGAATCTTATAAATTCCTATTCAAGATTGGGTCTGAATCACGGGGGACTGAAGCAGTGAGTGTAGTTCTTATGAGCAACTTAGTTTGGAAAGATAGTAAGAGACAGATATTCAACTGAATTGAACTTGGGTATAGGCGAATAAGATAATGAACCAAACCTGAAATTTCAATCCATTGGATGTTCTAAAACCTTTATATTGTATTCGAAACTGCATTTAGCAGGTGGTAGAATGTTGTGTGAAAGTTAGTGAGGGTGAGTATCAATGACTTAATTTGTCGGGCCGTAGCTTTTAGGCTCGCATCTTTTTGACTTTGAAGTATGCATAGGGTAACTTGGATTTTTCTTGGCATTTTCCTTGGGATAACATACTTGGTGAAAAAATTGGGTGCATTTGAAGGAATTATTAATCACCAGGGTTCTCTAATGTAACTTGGAATGACCAGACTAATTGATGCCTATCAGAAGCCTGTTGCATTAAAGCATGGGAGAATGAAAAATAAAAGAAAATACTAAGAGGAGGTGGATTTGAAGGTATGTTAGACCTGACTAATTGATCCTGCAACCGATATGATTAATTAGAACAAGCTCAAGCCATTGGCTTGAGTTGTGTTCACCTGTGATATGGATATCCTAGTTTTAAGCCTCACTCTCTCAAAAGTTTTGTTGGAGGATGTTGCATTATTGTGGTTAATTGATTGAATTTTAAGTACAATCTATGCTTATTTTTAGTTATTCTACGTTGTTGATTGTATTGGGCAATAGTTCTGGCATAAATAATTCTTTTGTTATTGACTATATAGGTTGAATTGAGGAGGGAACTAGGGATGGATGACATTCTTCCTGCTGTATTACTGATGGGAGGAGGGGAAGGCATGGGCCCTATTGAAGCTACTGCTCGAGCACTGGAAAGTGCACTCTATGATGAGAATCTGGGTGCGCCTAAAGGTCAGATCCTTGTTATTTGTGGTCGCAACAAAAAGCTGGCAAGTAGATTGGAGTCAATTGACTGGAAGATTCCAGTACAGGTAACAAAAAATGTTCCAGCTAGAAATTTTAGCATATGGCATCTACGAGTTGCCTCTGATATCTGCTGCACTTGTGTTTGGTGCATGTCATACCTTTCTTTTCTTTTTCTGGTGTTGTAAACAATGGATTCACTCGTCTGTCATTTTTCAGGTGAAGGGGTTTGTCATTAAAATGGAGGAATGCATGGGAGCTTGTGATTGTGTCATTACAAAGGTGATAATAATCTTACTTTGGTTTCAAATTTTTAGTTCTTACCATATTTTCATGATAACAACAGGAAGTATGCTTTTGCAGGCGGGTCCGGGCACCATTGCAGAAGCAATGATACGAGGGCTTCCTCTTATCCTCAATGACTATATCGCCGGACAGGTTAACCCGAGAAACTTCTCCCATGTTTGTATTTGGTGTTTTCTATTAACATTGCGACTCCCTGGAAATGTTTTTCAAAATTGTCAACCTTATGTTCACCAACTAAGATGATGTAGCAATTGACAACAACAATCAGCAAGTTAGGGTTAAAAACTTTATTAATCCTTTCTTTAGGGTCAATCGAAATCTAGTTCAAGTTTTGGGGATTTAACTGACAATGTTAGTATTAAATCAGCATTACTTTCAAAGCATTTATGATCAAAGAGTTTGACTCTCCCGCATGGTGTTGATGCGGGTGGTGTCTCAAAAAGGAAAAATATTTTGACTTTTAACCCTATAATTAGGATTTTTTTTACTAAATTTCTCGGGCATATATTGTGAATATGGAATACAAGTATAATAATCAAGTGTGTTTTTTTTTTTTTTTTGGGTTTAAACAGGAGGTGGGTAACGTTCGATATGTAGTGAATAATGGTTGTGGAAAATTCTCAAAATCCCCGAAAGAGATAGCAAACATAGTAGGACAATGGTTTGGTCCAAAAGCAGACGAGCTGAAGGCAATGTCTAGGAACGCATTGAAATCAGCAAGATCGGACGCAGTCTTCAAAATTGTTCATGACCTTCATGAACTGGTAAGGCAGAGAAATTTTGTACCCCAGTACACCTGTACAACCTAACCGGCCTGATCAATAGTTTGAGTCTACCTTCCCACCTCATAGTTTATACTTGGGGCAGCACCAGTTGATACTCTCTTCCTCTACTATTGTGAAACATTGATTCGTTTGAAATAAAATAAATCTTCTCTCATTGTTCATTTTTGGTTAATTACTTGTTTTTATTTTTTGCTTTTTTTTTCCCTATAACCATGAGTGACGACCATCATCCTACTCAATCTAAAAGAAATATTCACATAGCATCACATATCACATAGATTAAAATGGTAATTATGCTAGAATTTTTAATTAAATTGTGTTTAAAATTTAATAATAAAAAAAATTATGTTAGAAGAGTTATTTATCAAAATAAATATTCAAACTGAATTAATCAAAATCAACGATCGATATAATATAAAAAAAATTATAGGTCGACTAGGATGCCGGCATACTAAACACATTTACAATTTGTGTGTATTTCTGTTTGCCAAAGCTGATGGCCACGAAGACTGTTTTTTAAAAAATTAATATTGAAATTGGTGTCCTAAATATAGATTTAAGTCTATTTCACATTATTCATCGTACAATATTGTCTTTTAAGGTATGAGACAGGAAATAGGAAAAGAAAAAACAGTTGGTCAGAATTGGAAGTAAAAGTATTAACTTAATAAAAATTAATTGTATTTTTAACTCTTAATTTGGCTGATTAATCTATTACTCTCAATCAAACCAAGTGATGAGAATGTATTTTCACATTTTTTAAATTTTAATTTTTCAAAAAAAAGTAGGCTAGTTTGATTTAAATTGCCAATATAACAGGATCATTATACTTTCTCCCTAAAAAGAACAATAATCTTTTGTGATCAGGGATACAGGGGTAATGGCCTATAGGACAGATCCTATTCAAGTAAGGTCTAAGGTCGGAAGATTAATAAATAAAAAAATTAGAGTTGTACTTCAAGGAACAACCTCTTTCCTCACGCCGTAATGGCACACTGTTGACAAGACCAGTTAAGGTGTTCTTGCAGCATGGAATTTATGCGACGTGTCTGCCTGCGCATGACCGTACATGACATAACCATGAAGAAATCACGTGACGCCCCCCAAATCCAACGACACGTGTTGAATACGTTTGCTACTTGCCCTGTCCATTGCCACTCCCATTGAATTCTGACACTGCCATGCAGTACCACTACTTGGTATAGTGGCTATTTAGCTTATAGACTACGTAGTTGTATTTCAATTCAAACGACGATATAGCTTTCTTTTGTTTCTCATTTTTGGTTTTGTCCGGTACGGCAGATTTTATCCAACCCCAAATTCCCAAAATCTCCAATTTAGTTTTCAAAAGGATGGGTTTCTTAAAAAAAAATCAAAAACCCATATTGGATTTTGAAAATTTGGACAAGTAAATCATGAAAGGACATTGGGGTTTTGTACATTTGTCAACACTTCAACGTCTAAGTTAAGCAAATGTGCTTTTTCTGCGTTAACTCTATATGGGTGGAGAGCTCTTCTGTCAAAAAGCAAGTATTCTCAGTTTAGGTTTTTTGATTCAGGGTTTCTGATCATTTCCTTTTGATGGGTTGGAGGTACAATCTTGGGTTGGGCTTGATTGGGACTGTTGTGTTCATATGGGTTACCTCTGCTGAAGTTACTCAGGTCTCTTCCTTTCCCTCTCTCTCTCTCTCCCGCTCTCTCTATCTCTCTCATGTTCTTTATTTTGTTGGTGAATGGAATTTGAACGATGGATAAGTTATTGGGGTTTCTTTGATTTTTTTTATTATTAAAAATTGGGGCTTTGTATTTTGATATTTGGATGCACAATAGCCACTTTCACTTTCTAGTTTCGCGTATTATTTTCTGGGTTTTTCTTAATTTGATGATTTGATTTGACATTATGTTATACTTTAGTTGTATTTGTATATTCTGTTTCTGTTTCTACTTTTAAATAAATTATGTTTTCTGTTCAATCATTAACCCAGAAACTGACAATAATAGAGCAGACCTATGACTTAATTGTGACTAGAGGATGATTCACGAGCTTAATCAATAGTGGAATATGATTATTTTAAGGTACTTTGTTTAAGATTGAAATCTGAACAGCCACTAAAGGATTCTCACTCTATAGAATATTCTTCTGGTCCTTCTATCTTTAGGCATGATAACCTGCTCTAGGTTTCCAAGGATAAATCTCTCACAAAAGATACAATGAGTGGAGGATCCGGTGAAACGAAAGAACAAAAGTTGAATTCCGCTTTCACTTTAAAGACACATACCTTAGGAACATGCTATTTAAGTGAACAGCTGTTTGAGCTTGGCACATTGGTTTGCGAAGTAGACCCATAGAATGTTGGCTACAGAGAATCTGGAACTTTGGATTGTTGTTCAGAAACCAGCACTACCTGCGCTTCTCTGACATTTATACTTAATGAATAGGTCTAATAGGTCAATGCCAAAGTAATATACATTTTTTGCTGTGATTAAATATTAAGCTTTACCTATACAAAAATGTTCACCAGCTTTGGCGCAATAGTGGAGTTGCTTCTTTGATGACCTTGAGGTCACAGATTCAATGCGTGGAAATAGTCTCTTTACAAAAATGCAAGGGGAAGGCTGCATATATATACGTCCACACTCCTCTTACCTCCGCACTAAGCCGGGGAAATCTTCGTGTGCGCCGGGTGAGCCTTACACAAAAATGTTCACCAACCAGCTTCAGAAAATTGCATCTGCCCATTTTCAAATATTATCTTGATTGAAGATGATTTGAGCCTTATGGGCGGTGTTATAAATCTGCTTACCAAATTTGAGAGCCATAGAGCACAAGGTCGATGCTGTAAATAAGTATCCTCTCTGTTGCCGATATCTTGATCGATAACAAGGATAATATATATACACAAATATTATTCTCCAAGGCTTTTGAAAGAGTTTCTAGGAGACTTCTTTTCCTCAAAATGGCCATCTTAGTGTGGCCATCTATGGCATCTGCAGCCCAAAGGAATTCCATTTTCAATGTTAGAGCCTGCATATGTTTTGTGATGGTTGCTTTATCCCAATCTTTGACTTGTAAATTCTTTGACCACTTTCCATGAGAGGGTTAAAATGGAGGCTGATGATATCTTGTCTTTTATCCATGTAAGCTCTCATCGTTCTTGTTGTCTGATGAACTTAACTACCTTTCTTTGTTAGAAATAACATTAGAAACCATAGTTATAGTCCTAATCAATTGTGACCTCCTTGCACTGGATGCAGGTTAGGAGACTGCTCCTGGTTCTTTTACATTCTGATATCTTGGTTGAAATGAACCTAACTGCCTTTCTTTGTTGGAAATAACATTCAAGACATAAATGAGGAGGTTTGACCTTGGTAAATTTTGGAACAATATCAAAATCAGAATATTGAAATTCATTCACTTGGGCAAATAGCTACTTTACATAGCTTCTTCATTGCTTAAATTTGTGTTAACATGGCATGATATGGATATGCAAAACTTCATTTCATGAAAAATATTACCTGCAGGAGCAAGGATTTCTATGGTGACTAACCCTCTCTTCTTGCCTAAGCAGGATGCTTTTGGAATGCTAATTTCTCACCAAAAGAGAGTAGTTTTATCTTTCTTTACCCTTCCTTAGATTGCCCCAAAGAAAAGGAAAAGAAAAGGCCTGCAAAGCCCTTTAATGTTTATTGCTCTGATGTGCTCATGGAATTTGGGGAATAAGATTCAATCCACCTTCCAGTCGATATCAAGTGCCTTACTGGTGTATTGTTCCCTAACTGTGGAATGTTTTTATTCCCATGTTTCTTAGTACTATTTTGCTATCAACTCTTTTTTGTAAATCCAGTTGATCACATATCACAGTCGCAAAGCTTGGGATGCTTGCAGTAGATGTTTTCAAGCTTATTTCAATCATTTATCTGCAACTTGCCTTTCTAGCATCATTTTCAAGTAATCTTCTCATTTCAGTTTAAAATAAGTTTCAATGGTAGTGTGGACCCAACCATCTGATTCATGCATTATTTAACCCAAAATAACCACCTGGCTAAATCTTGCATTGTTCCAAAAATGAAATAGAAACAAATTGTATTAGTTTGTCAATGATAAAGAAGTTTGAGCTTTAGGGAGTCATTGCTCTTGAATAAAGCATGCAATATGTACATGTCCTTGGACTTAAGGAGTTTCTTTATAATCTATCTTATACGCTACTTGGCCTTCACTATTCCCATTTCATGTTAGTGTGGAATTTGAGGTATTGCAGTTTTCTATTGCCATCTGAAAAGAAGCTCTTTTCACTAAGAATATCTATTTAAACTTTTTTCTTTTAATTATTATTATTGGGGTGCAGAGGATCTTTGCCGAGTATAAACAGCCATTTGCAATTGCTTACTCGGGTGTATCTCTTATGGTCATCTATTTGCCAGTAGCTGTTTTTAAAGACTGGATCCTCCACATACTTGAAAGACGTTCTTATAAGGACCAGCAGCACCAACATTGCAGCACTTTGGATGGACTAAATATACGGCTTAGTTTGAATCAGTTGGGTGAAACTCTTGACAAAGAGGGAAAAGACTGTCCAACCAGTGATTTAGATCTCAGCGAAAGGGAAGAGGGCTGCCCTCTAATACCAAAGGATAGCAAAGACGAATCATGCTTGCTTGAAGGTGAACTCAGTTCTTGGGAAACTGCTAAGTGCAGCTTATATCTTACTCCAGTTTGGTTTGTGTCTGAGGTACCATGTTTCTTCTCTTCCTATGCATTTGTAATTTAGCATTCCAATAAATAGAACCTCAACTGGACTATGGAGAACTATTATACCACACATGCAGTTACTCCACTGGTAGTCCCCCTAGTGCTTATTTCCCAACAGGAAAAAGAGAAAAAGAACTGTTATATCAGAAAGCAACAATTTTCAAATCAGTCTTAGATTACAACTTGTTACAGTGGGCTGCATGAGCACAGGCTTTTCTAATATGTTGTATTTTCAGTTGACAGACTTATCTTTCAAATGCCATCTCGTGTTTTTCTCATCCTACACTTTGTTAGTTTTGCCTCTGACTTTTTGTTTATGTATTTGTTTCAGGTCACAATGACCACCCTTTTCATCGTGTGAACATGACATTCCAATGTTGCACTTGTGATGCCATTAAAGATTAAAAAAAATAAAATAAAATAATTAAAATAGTTTCTGGCACCAAAGCTAAAAATCTAGATCTTATGTCATACGAATTTTGAAGATTGGAAATTTTCGGTTTTGGCCTAGATATTGTAAAATCAGTTTTACTAAGTTTCCAAAGGGTATGAAAGGTAAAGCAATATCTGTGTCATTTTACTTTCTTGAATATGTTGTGCATGCTTTAGCTGTTAACTGTGCTGAATACATATATACTTGTAGTCATGTAAAGAGAATGCGAATTTAGTACACCCTTTTACTCCCCTTTTAAGTTGCTAAATCCACCTTACATTATGAAATCTTCGTATGCACCTCTGATGTATATAATGTTTAGTGTTCTTATGGCTGTTATATTGCCTTCAATAGTGCTAACTTAATTTAGCATTGAAATGTAATTGTCTCTGAGAATGAAGAAGTATGCATCCCTAAGAGAATTTTAATCATCTTTTTCCAATTTAATTTTTTTTCTTTTTACAATCATCATTTGAAGATGGTCTTTCTCCTTTTGGTAGCCTCAGTCACTTATCCTCTTGATATTTATTTGAGCAACATCATTGTGATCATTTGATGCAGTATTTTTCAAGCTCTGCACTGGCAAATACAAGCGTTGCAAGCACTACAGTCTTGACTTCCACGTCAGGGCTGTTTACACTTTTCTTTGGGGTTTTGCTCGGTCAGGACTCCTTCAATATCACCAAACTAATTGCAGTTTTTATTAGCATAGCTGGTGTTGCCATGACTACAGTGGGGAAAACCTGGGCTCCTCAGGAATTACAGAACATGTCTGAGTAAGAGTTGTTTTCCCTTTTATATTTTTCACCTCATCTCTGCCTTTGGAATTACAGAACATGACTAAGTGCAGTATCATCGATGCTTCATAAGTTTGCCTGACTTTGCTTGGACTCCATTTTGTTGTTGCAAGTTGGGAAATTACTGCACATTTTGCTTCATAGATTTTAGGACAATGTTTTCTTTAATATTGTGTTACACTATGATGCACTAAATGAACACAATCGAGTACATGGCATGATGAGGACCCAAGACATGCAATTTCTAAAAAAATAGGAGCTGAAAATGACTAGGTAACTGTTACAGAGTATGCATAGATATCATATGTGTGCGCAAGCACATAAGTGTTTGTGTTATTTGTTGTTTAATTTAACCAGGATTTTATTTTGTAGTCTTCCTTCATGTGTGTGATATAGATGCAGATTATGGATCTAATAATTTATGTTATTCATCTTGCAGATCACACTTACAGCGATATGTTATACTAGTGAAAAGTAAAGACATATCCTAATCTCATTTTAATTTTGATAACTTCTGATGCAAAAGAATAATGTAGATATAATGAAATTGCCATGTGCCATACCGGTGGCAATAATGCTTTAAAAAATTCACGAGTTATGTATGGTGGACACAGCCACGGTTGAGACCGGACATGGTTTTGGAACCGAAACCAAAACCATTTCTATAAGATCTGGTTTTGATTCCTCATTTGAAGAACCGAGAACCACTAGTTCTTTGTTTAAAAAAAAAATCAAATATTGATTAAGCTATAGCTTAATTTTTTGAAACAAAAGCTGAGTTCATACTCATCCTATCTCTCTCTCTCTCTCTCTCTTTTTAAATTTTTATTATTATGTTTTTCTTTTTTTTTAATTTTTTCAGTTTCAATTCCAGAATCGGAACCATTTGGAACGGGAACCAAAACCTGCGGCCATCGAACTAGAATTGGAACCGCCCCTTTAAAGAGGCGGTTCCTGGAAGCGGGAACTCATGGTTTTGGAACCGGAATGGGTGGTTTTGAAATCGTGACCCTATCTAATATATGGTGCTTCTTTTTATGGTGCCATTAGAGCATGGTACTGTATTTCAAAAGATGGTATATAGTTGAGATAAAACATAATTAGATTGATATATAACACAATTTCATTTGCACCAAAAAAAAAAGAATAAATGTCATTATAATTTTGCTACAAAAGATGGGAAAATTGTCGCACCAAAAGATAACTAGTATTTACAGATGGAAAAATTGATTTTGGCACAAAAGATTGTCTTATGGTACTAAAATGATTATATAGATGCAGAAAAGGGTAACGTATGGTCTCAATACAACTTATATTGTGTAAGTTTGACCTTGTTTGATAGACTACTAATTTTGTTTGAGTTCATTTGAAGTAAATATTTACAACATTTTGTACGTACTTTCAGTGGGTTGATTGACTCGACTTGGAGCTACGTAGCTTCACCCATGTCTGAGTCTGGCTGTTGTATTTTGTTCACTCTCTTATATGCACATTCACAATGACATTGACAATTTGCAAGCCTTGAGGTTTAGAGATGGATATTACCGTTTTGGCTAAGCTGCTCTTATTAGCTGGGGTTTATGTTTCATTCTGGAAGATGTCCTTTCCATGAGTTACAAATAGTCACTGGATTGGGATCTCAACATAAGTAAAAGGCTAGTGGAAAGCCCAAGAGAAGTGTAAGAAAATAAACAGTTCATTTTTATATGATATAATAAATAAGTTTGCATCTAGATATTCTGATGTTGCAATCAATCTGTAAATTGTTAATCCTTTCAGGTAGCTATAGTCTGCAGTAGTCTACTGCATGCTTTCTTTGTGTCACAAGCTTTTTCCTAGTATCTTGTATTGTTTGTCACACTCAAGAATAACCGTCTTTTATTTCAGTTTGATCTACCTGGTTCTTATTGGCTATGTATGAGTTAGTTGTCGATGAAAATGGGCCATATTAAATAATGATGAGAAACTGAGTAGCATAATTTTTGTATGTATTTTTGTGCTACAGAGTGTCAAAAGAAACTTTAGTGTTAATGTATTGTCAGAGATCTTAGTCCTTGGAAAAGATGTAGAGGGCATGAAGGACTAAATGGTCTGAGCAACAAAATAAAGGTCTTAGTTTATTATATGAACCTATTTTCTCCACTTGTTTACAAGAGGCAATCTTCGGACACATATTCATCATGTAGTATATGAAATTTCCATTTTTATTTCTTTCTTGGATAGATTTGTTTGATAGCTGGTCTAGATTATGGAGATTATGATTATGTAGCTCACATATAGAGGTGTAAATTTGAACTAGCTTACATATAGAAGTGTAACTTCTTCTGCTTGAATCTGAGAACTATCAGTGTTTCTCCCTTCTTTTCCTGAAGGAGCACAAAGCACTCTATCATTGGAGATATTTTTGGCCTACTCTCTGCTATGACTTATGGCCTATTTACAGGTACAGCATTCCAATTAAAAACTTTGTGAAATACATATGAAAAAATTAAAAGGGCAAAAAGGTCTTTCTTCGATAAGAACTTCAAATGTTCAAAACCAACGGTTTTCTGCAGTACTGCTCAAGAAGTTTTCTGGCTCAGAAGGGGAGAAAGTCGACATACAAAAGGTCTTTGGGTACATCGGTCTGATTACTCTTCTTGGCCTTTGGTGGCTTGGTAAGAACAGTATCTTTTGCAATCCATTAGTCACATTTTCTCATGTGGCTTTATGTAATCACTAGATTATGTTTTGCTCTATTCAATATTGTGATTCAAGAATTTGATAATTGCAGCAATTAAAAGGCAAAGACCGCAATCATTAGCTCTTGGGTACCTAGTACTGTTTTCCTAGTGAAGAGCTCATCTTTTATGTAGAAATGTGTTATGGTCCTAGTAATGGATCTAGTTATGGGTCTGTAAGTGTGATTTTTAGGGTGGTCTGGTGAATCTATGGGGTAGGTAAACGATTGTCCTCCTTTCTACCTCTGGTTGCTAATTTTCAGGCTCATTAGGAAATTTTGGAAATTTCACATACTCATTCGCATTCATGAAAAACAAATATATAGTGCTATGGAGAAAGTAACTTATACATTTTAGGAAGCGAACAACCAACATGGGCACTACCTCCACTTGCACAAGAAATGTGGGCACTACCTCCACATACAACTCCAAACAACCGACACACAAGGCAATAATTTAACTGTCCTACCTCTTGTTGAAAAGAAGGAAAGCCCAATCCATTATCATCACCAACCAAGCCCATCTACTTAGAAGTCCAAAAGTCCAAGACTTAGTTCTTATTTCAAGATTATTTCAAGGTCCAGAAACAGCCCACCAAGGAAGGTATTGAAGACCCAAGAAGGGCAGCCCCAAGGCTGCCCATTTAGGCCCAAAAAGGACCCAGCCCTTGGCCCAAAAGAGGAGCCAAGGGCTGCCCCCAACGGCTAGTAAACTAGCGGTTGGGAAGCATCCCAAACAGCTATTTTACTAGCCGTTTGGGATGGGGCCCACTGGTCAGGTGGCAGCCCCTTTTCTCTCCTCTTTTCCCTCTCCTTTGTTGTCTTCTTTCTTCCCTTGTAGTCCTATAAATAGAGCACTCCTTCCTCTCCCAAAAGTATGAGAAAAATGCTCTCAAATCTGTCTATGTATGCTCTCATTCTTTTTTCAATAAAATTCAAAAGTATTTTTCATTTCTTGTGCTATATATTTTGATATTTTAACATGGTATCAGAGCAAACTTCGATCCTTTCTTCTTCAAAGTTGGGTGACCTTCCACCTTCCATCAACATTATCCAATTTCAAAATATATCCTCCATTCAATTAAAAAGCGGGAAATTATTATCAATGGACAGCCTTGATGAGAAGAGCGCTGGAGCTTCACAACTTGGAGGGTCACATACTTGATTAACCACTTGAAGAGGTGGATTCTTCCTTTAGAGAATGGAAGAAGATGGACAATCATGTGTTTTTTCTTCTACTCAATTCCATGGATAAAACACACAAAGCCATGGTGACTTGTGCTTCCAATGCAAAACTAATATGGGACACGATGTTTTCTCTTTATGGCCAAGAATCTAATCTTGGCAGAATTTTCGAGCTCAAACGACGAATTTCAAACATAAAAAAGGAAGGGAAATCACTTTCTCAATACTTTGGGGAATATACGGATACTTGGAATGAGTTTTCCACTCTCCGTCCGGATTCCATAGATCTCAAAGTCCTCCAAAAGAGGAAAGAAGAAGATAAAATTTTTGGTCTTCTCATGGGTCTAGATGATTCCTACTCTCTTCTTAGACAAGAAATTCTTCGAATGAAGGAATTTCCTTCATTTAGAGAAGTGTAAAATATGATCCAACGAGCGGAAGTTAGCATGCGTTTGGAAGAAAATTCTAAACTTAGACTTGAAGCTCAAGGTCACATGGCTACCGTTGAAGAACACGTGGCTGCCAAAGCACATCAAGTTCCAAAGAAAATTGATGTATGCGCCCATTGCAAGAAAAGAGGACATACGAAGGAGAAGTGTTGGAACCTTCATCCTCATTTAAAGCCCAAGACCTTCAAGCCAAGGGAACAACTTTCCAAGCAGCATAATGCACTTCACGCCAAGTTTCAAGGACCTATCATGGCTGATTTTGCTGCTCTTCAAAGTTAACTCAATGACATCTCCAAGAAGTTTCAACAACTTGCTCTCTCTAATGGTAAAAATCAAAGCACTCTATCTTCTTTCAATTCCGATGATTTTCTCACTGATTCAGGGACAGATCATCATATGGTTAGGGATAAAAGAAAAATCAAGCGTTTTAAAAAATTTCCCAACCATAAGATAGTCCGTGTTGCCAATGGGCAAGATTTGAAAGCTAAGCAAATTGGGAAAATTGAACTTTTTGAAAAACCATCAAATGCTTTATTTGTTCCCTAACTCACTTCAAATCTTTTGTCCATTAGCAAGGTCACTAAGGATCAAGGGTGTAGAGTTGTTTTTGACCCAAACACTGTTACTTTTCAGGACCTCAAGTCGAATCAATTGATTGGCAAGGGTTCTAGAAGAGGGGATCTATTTTTTTTGGATCAAAAGCATCATGCACTCGTAGCTCATGTCAAAGAAGATGCATCTCTTTGGCACAAACATTTTGGCCATCCTAGTGATCAAGCTTTAAAGCGTCTATTTTCAAGTATTAATATTGAAGGTAGACATTGTAAAGTTTGTATTTTGAGAAAAAAAAACCCGATCAATGTACTCAAATTCAAAAACGATTTATAAAAATGTTTTTGATTTAGTTCATTCGGATTTGTGGACTTCACCTATCATGTCTTATTTCGATTACAAGTATTTCTTACCTTTGTAGATCAAAAAACTAGGTACGTTTGGGTTTATCTTGTAAACACCAAAAATCAAGCTTTCGAAACTTTCAAAAGCTATGAGAGATATGTGACCAAACTTTACAATACCAACATTAAAATCCTAAGGACGGACCATGGTGGGGAATTCACTAGTTTGAAATTTGAGAATTACCTTAGAGAGAATGACATTGTACATCAAATGTCTTGTGTATACACACCTCAACAAAATGGAGTGGCCGAACGAAAAAATAGGCACATATTAGAAATAACTAGAGCTATGATGTTTTATACAAATGTGCCTAAGAAATTTTGGTGTGATGTGGTTAGAACCACTGTCCATCTAATAAATCTTATCTCATCTCAAGTCTTAAATGGCAAATCACCCTTAGAAGTCCTACTAGATAAAAAACCTAAGATAACTCATCTTAGAACATTTGGTTATGTATGCTATATTCACATTCCATCACATATGAGGGATAAGTTAGATCACAAAGGTAGAAAGTGCATATTTTTAGGCTATGCTTCTTTTGAAAAGGGGTATAGATGTTATGATCCTAAGACTAACCAAATATACACATCTAAAGATGTGATATTTGTGGAGAATGAGTTATTTTTTGTAGATAACGAAGACCAGTAACCATCAAAAGAGGAGAGCGCTCCAAGCACGTGGGATTTCTTGCTTCTCCCAAATCAATCATCTCCACCAATTGATGAAGGAACCTCCTAAGAGACTAATGAACAATCTTAAAGCAATGAAGGAGAAGGATCAAACTCCATAGAAGAAGAGGCAGCCCACACTTCAAGGGGAGAACAAGAAACTGGAGAGGAAGAGCCATCCGAGTATGTTGAGGAAGAATTAGATGCACCGCTTTCTCAACTTAGGAGATCAACAAGGGTGAGACGACTTCCTTCAGAATGGAAATTTTACTATAACCCTATCTCCACCGATCATCCTCTTTCCGATTATTATACTACCTCACTTGTTTTTTCGAGCCACCAAGCCTTCTTGAATGGGATAGATAAAGAACAAGAGCCTAGGACATTCGAGGAAGCATCTAAGGATCCAAGGTGGAGAAGAGCCATGAAGGAGGAGCTAGATGCTTTATCCAAGAATGGAACATGAGAGATCACATCTCTACCCAAAGACAAAAGGGTGGTAGGATGCAAGTGGGTGTACAAGATTAAGTATAAGAGCGATGGATCAATTGAAAGGTTTAAAGCAAGACTTGTGGTTAAGGGATTCACTCAAACCTATGGGATAGATTACAAGGAGACTTATGCCCCTGTCGCCAAGATGAACACAATTAGGGTATTGATGTCTCTTGCGGTAAATCATGGATGGAGCATGTATCAAATGGACGTAGCAAATGCCTTTTTCCAAGGAGATCTTGAAGAAGAAGTATACATGTAACTTCCCCAAGGACTACAACAACAAAGAGGAAACGTGTGCATGCTACGCAAAGCAATCTATGGATTAAAGCAATCTCCAAGGGCATGGTATGCAAAACTAAGCAATGCTTTCCTTAATAATGGATTTGTTAAATGCCATAGTGACTCATCGATTTTCATTAGAAAGAATCATGATAAGATAGTGATAGCCTTAGTCTATATAGACGATATTATCGTAACGGGAAATGACATGCATTTAATAAATATAGTTAGAAATTTCTTAAATTTTAAATTTGAGATTAAAGATTTAGAGAGACTAAAGTATTTCCTAGGAATTGAGTTAGCCTATTGTAATAATGGACTAATTCTATCCCAAAGGAAATATGCTCTTGATCTTTTGCAGGAAACAGGAAAGCTAGGAGCAAAACCGGCTTGTAGTCCAGTGGTCACCACTGGACCACTAGTAGATGATGAGGAGCTTTTTGAGGATGTAGAGAGATATCAGAGACTTGTAGGACGGCTCATCTACCTCACCATCACCAGGCTAGATATAGCTTTTGCAGTGAGTCAAGTTAGCCAGCACATGCATGCTCCAAAGAATGGACATTGGAGAGCGGCCGAACGCATCCTTCACTACCTCAAGGGATCTCCCGGATTAGGCATTAGGATGAAGAACAATGGAAGCTCACAAATTGAAGGCTTTTGCAATGCAGATTGGGCAACGATTCGAAGGATAGAAGATCCACCACTGGGTTTTGCATGTTTATGGGAGGTAACCTAGTGGCTTGGAAAAGCAAGAAGCAGCACATAGTCTCAAGATCTAGTGCGGAAGCCGAATATAGAGCAATGACATCAGCGGCTAGTGAGATCGTGTGGTTGAAGGCCCTAGTGGAGGAATTATGGTTCAAAGTCACAACACCAATCAACCTACATTGTGACAATTAATCGGCTATCCACATTGCTTCCAATCCGGTGTTCCATGAAAAGACGAAGCATATAGAGGTTGATTGTCATTTCATTCGATAAAAAGTGAAAGAAAAGCTCATTACCACTCCTTATATCAATGGAAAGGAGCAACTAGCAGATATCTTCACCAAAGGAGGAACCGCAACTCATCTTCAAGAAATCATGAGCAAGTTGGGCACTATTGATATCTACGCACCCAACTTAAGGGGGAGTGTTGAAAAGAAAGAAAGTCCAACCCATTATCATCACCAACCAAGCTCATCTACTTAGAAGTCCAAAAGTCCAAGACTTAGTTCTTATTTCAAGGTTATTTCAAGGTCCAGAAACAGCCCACCAAGGAAGGTATTGAAGACCCAAGAAGGGCAGCCCCAAGGCTGCCCATTTAGGCCCAAAAGGACCCAGCCCTTGGCCCAAAAGCGGAGCCAAGGGCTGCCCCCAACGGCTAGTAAACTAGCGGTTGGGAAGCATCCCAAACAGCTATTTTACTAGCCGTTTGGGATGGGGCCCACTGGTCAGGTGGCAGCCCCTTTTCTCTCCTCTTTTCCCTCTCCTTTGTTGTCTTCTTTCTCCCCTTGTAGTCCTATAAATAGAGCACTCCTTCCTCTCCCAAAAGTATGAGAAAAATGCTCTCAAATCTGTCCATGTTTGCTCTCATTCTTCTTCAATAAAATTCAGAAGTATTTTTCATTTCTTGTGCTCTATATTTTGATATTTCAACACCTCTTAAGGCTAGTAACAAAATTTCTATGAATAGAAAAATTAAAAATAGTAGGACACAATACATTATAGGCATGCATGTAAAACCTTTATTAAGTTAAGCATGATACAGATGAATGATTGCAATTATTACATCAAAATAAGTTAATAAGCATATTACTGTTTTTCTTAGAAACCTTTTTTGTGTCTTTCTTTTTCATGGAGTAGACTTGCATTTTGATCCCTTAAACCTCTATAGACTTTTACAGAATATCAACAAGGAAATTGTGAAATAAAACATCCTGACTTTGTTTTGTATCCTTATATCTTGTATTCATGTGGAGAATAAGATTTAATACTCTGATTTTCAAATTATGTATATTGTTTGAAACCTTGATTTATCTTTAAATGGATCAAGCATGCAGGGGGGAATTCTTAAAGTATAAGAAATGAATTTTGAGAATAAAATTCAAGTGCTGTGTCTTCACGTCCACGTGTTCCTGAGATCTTTTTGTGTTTTATCTTTTTTTTTTTCACCTTGGATGTTCTTGTCTTATATTGATGTTTTTCTTGTCTTATATTGATGTTTTATCTAGTGATCTAGTAGAACCAATGAGCACAGTTTGCTTAGGTTATGAATTGAAGTTTGATCAACATAGACTAATGATACACTTCTGGGCTGGTTCCAAAGTACTAGATGGCAGTAACCCCAGGTCCTTTGTTTGAAAACTGAATCAATACTTTCTACTCGAGCTCCATAATCTAAAACACGCTAAATTCAAAATAAGGGAGAGAAAATTCAATGATATCAATTGTATTGAAGATTATAGATTACACAAAAAAGGTGATGAGGATTCATGCTTTCACAACATACATTTAATTATTAGTTGTGCATATTGGCTGTTATTTTTCTAGTATCAGACTGTATTGCAACTAATGTGATTGTGATACCACATATTCCCTGCAGTCAATACAGCCTCAATGTGGCGCACAATAGTTTTTGCATGTGCTTTAATGGAAAAGAATTTTCTGTCTGCGACAGCTAAGATTGTGGAGGATATGACTGCATATGATATTATTCATTTTAATGTATGTTACACACTCCAGTCCTTTTTTTGGGGTCTCATCTTGGTTCTTGAGAGTTTTCTATGCCCAATATTCCTTGCTGCTGAATATCCCAGCAGTTCTTTCAGGGGAAAATCTGATTAGAGCCATAACATATGAAATCAATCGTTTTTTGATTAGCATGATAGAGCACTTCTTTAATGGAGTTGATGGCAGTGTGACATCATTAAGTGCAAAGTACAATGAGATAGGATGCTTAGTTGGGATAATAGAAGTTGAATGGTACACAAGAGAGCTAAGACAAGACCAAAGCATTGGCCTTTCACCCATTTTCTTTCATCCTTCCCTTGCCCTCTTTTGGCTTGCAGAAGGTTTGAAGGTATATGTTTGATTCATTTGGTTTTGATCTTCCTTGTTCTGTTGCTTGAAGTGACATCTAAACTTGGTCTTTAAATGCTTTGATGCAGTATGGCCTTTGGATGTGGTGGGGGTTGAACCTCAATTCAGATTTCCTCACTCAAGATCAGTCATGGAAGCCTTATTATTAAATGGCTTCGTGGGAAGTGTTCTGTCAGATTACATTTGGTATGTGTGGCACTATCATTTTACTTTAGGTGTTAAATTGCTAAGGTACGCAAAATATAGTCAGATGTTTATGTGTTCTACTTATCCTACCATATATCATGGTTATCAGAGGGCAAACTTATATGGCCAACAATCTTTTGGAGAAATTGCAATCTGATATCTGATCTACACACTTTACTTTTTTTGGTACAATTTGCTTCTTAATCTTTAAGGGTCAAGTCATTGTGCACCTGTGTTTTTATCGAGTCAATATCAGAGGTGATGGTCCTGCATTGTGTTGCATACATGGACAACTATACTAGTGCTGTAGTGTTGTGAGTTGTTTGGAGAGGTGATTTTGCTAAGAGTGCTAACTGAAAATTTTGACTGTGGTAAGATCCTAGGTGATATCTCCTCACTTTGTCATTTTTCTTCCACTCTTACAATATTCTTTGCGGTCTGCATTTGATATACAGCCTCTATCTTAAAGTTTTCTCCCTCCAAACCTCGGTCAATCTCAAATGTAATGTACCTCAAATAACCATTTCAGCACTAGTTCGTTCCCCTTTTAGATGACCACCCATACACCAAATATATATAAATTAAACACCTTGAAGGCCTAATGAGATACATTGGTTTCACGCATTTCTCCCGTCTTTGAGACAAGAAGCATGTTGATGTCGCAGATTCTGTTGTTGGAAATAATGACCGGTTTTTTGGGATCAGAAATTGAGGTATGCAGTAAACCAAGTGAATATTATTTCTTGATGGACACCCTACCATTTTGTACATGGTTGAGGTATTATACCACTTTGTATGTGGGTTTATTCCATCCACAAATTTTATTCCATAAACTTTCGTGGACATTGCCACTTTATTTTTGAGCCTTCAATGCTCTGAAAACATCCTCCTCGCATGAGCAATTTATAAGATGCACCTAGACTTGAAATCTTATGTAATGAGGTCACATACGAAGTGATATGATGTTATAGCCACATTTGGAGTGGTAGTGTCCAATCCTTATCACTTTGATTTTCATAAGGCCTTGAATCCAGCTTCCTTTTTTTTTGGTTAATAAATGTGGATCTCTAGTCATTTCCAGGCATCAAAGTTTGAGGGTCTCAAAAGTCTTGGTGTGTTCCCAAGTTCTGGTTCAAGTGTTCTAGTGTTTGAGCATCTCAAGTCTTTTAGTGTTCGAGTGTATGAGTGTGATCTGAGAATAGTTTCCCTTATTGAAAAGGTACCACAATCTTATTTCGTGATAAATCATATTATTTTGTTTTCATCTCTTTCTCTAGACTTAACCATGTCCCTTGCTTCCTTTGAGCTTCTAGTTGTCACTCAAGTGGTTCTATTGGAAACAAATGCATTGAAGTTAACTTTGAATGCTGATATTAATGGGCATTTCTTGGTTCAAGCTGTGCCTTCCTGACTAGGGTTTGGTTGTTGCATGGTTAGGAAGAGGAAAGGATGTGGCACCCGGTCTTGGGGACACTTTCCAGATGTTTTACTTCTAGCCATCCTTATGTTAATCTGAGATTAAGAAAGTAGCCATCATTATTGAAACCCTAGATGGGTCCGGGGTATGGAAGAGTTGATTTTTGGGCTTTGGAGGGGTAAGTTTTTACAAAGCGTAGCTCAACTATCTTGGCACGGAGAGCAGTTATTCTGTTCTCTCCCTGCTGAAATGCTTTCTTGTGGGGAGGGGGGTTATAGTTGTTAATATCCTGATTTTGTAAGTATGATTTTACAAATTGCAGCTGCTTGGATTCAAAATTTTCGTAAAATCTCAACTTATTCATCGAGTCTACTCTTGAAACTAGTTTAAGTAGAATTTTGATTTTAGCATCTCTTTTTTTTGGGGGGGTGGGGGTGGGGGTGTTGAAAGGAGATTCTATGTGCGGATAATCTAGAAGAAATGGTTGGGCCTATAATTGAGGTCAGTTCCCATATCCAGCTGTATCTTTCTCATGGAGAGGAAAGGTTTATATAATTCCTACTTTATGCCTTTCTTACCCACATGGAGTGGAAAACTCTCTATTGGCAAACAGCTTTAATTTTATCCTAGTTTGGGAGAGACTCCATAACAATGATTTTGTCATTTGATTCAGTAGTCTTTTCTTCGATGGGGAGAGGCTTGACTACTACATAACTTTAATATGGCATACTAGAGTAGAAAGTTAAAGATCCATTTGATAAAGATTACAGTTTAAACATGTGGACAATGATGAAGGCCAGGATGTCTCCTTTTATGCCAAACTGTTGTTTTGGATAATCACTCTACTATTACCCTCATCTATTCTGATTTTTTTGGGCTCCTATTCATAACAATTCAAACCTTTTGATATGAGCCTTACGATAGGATCTACTTGTAGGGAATTTCTCTTTTCCCTTACCCAAGTTTTTCCCTCTCTTAGACCTTATTTGTGACGGTTGGAAACTTGTCCCCCTAACAAGTCTCTCACTACACTTCTTTAGGAAAAGTTAGATTTATCTCTTTATTGATCATAACCCCCATTAAATAGGGAAAACTAGAGGTTACAATAAAATAGAAGTCTTATTAAAAACAAATTCCAATAATCATTCCTAATATGAAAGCTACTATTTTAAAAAAACCTTCCAATAATAAGGTAACTACTAATCAAAAAGATTATTATAAATTAAAATAAGAAAGTTACTATTCTTTTTCCTAGAATTTTTCCTTTTTATTAATTTCTAAATATTTTTCTAAAATATTTGTTTCCAATAAATGTATTATACATATCATTACTCCCCTCCTGGACATTGATCTCTTGGCTCTCCCTCATCCTCCTCTTTGGACTCCATCAATTCCACCCAAAATAGCTTTTTGCATTTATGCCTTCCGGAAAATGCTTCATCACAATTGAAGCAGAGCCCTTTTTTCCTTTTTCCCTCCATCTCTACTTCGGTGAGTTTCATAAAGAAGGGGGTGGTGGTACTCCCGATACTCGTTATTGCCCCGAGCAGTTCTTTCTCTACAGCAGTTCCACCGGGAGTTATTTTTGGGCTGTTGCATACAAGTGTTCTCATGCGGTTTCCTCCTAACACATATTGGCTGCTTCTTTGTTTTCTTTCGTATGTGTGGGCTAAATTCATCGCAGCCCTCAAGCTCTAAGGTTGCTATAATTCCACCTCCAACCGCAGCCCCTCCAGGAGTCCAATCGTGAATAGGTTGACTTGTTGCTTCATGGAGAGTTCTTAAGTGCGAGAGAGTAAGGATTGAAACTCCCTTTGATACTCCTCCACTATCCCTGTCTGTTTTAAATTGGCCAACTCACCAAGGGGGTTGAGGCTGAAGGGAGGGCCGAATCTCAAGTGGTACTCTTCAGTAAATGTCTCCCAGTCCATGACCCCTCGTTCTGGCTTAACCTTGAAAAACCATAGTTGAGCTTCCCCTTTAAGATGGAATGCTGCCAACCCCAACTTTTTCTTTGCGAGTGTTCCTTGATTTTCAAAAAATTGTTCACATCGATTAATCCAAATCAGGGGATTCTCGGTCCTATCATATGATGGGAATTCTAGTTTAGAGAACCTGGGAATGGCAGTCCCTCCTTCGTGTTGAACGCTTCGCTCCTCTCTATGGTCGGTAAGGGTACGGCTGCTGCTTCCCCCCTCTTGGACATTGCTGACCCCTTTCAGCTTCTGCAGAACTCCTTCCGTCTGCAAGCTTAACGTTATCTGCCGTTGATGGAGTTCCTCCATTTTGGTACGTTGTTACTCGTTTTGCTACTCCATTCTTTGCTCTATTCACTGTTCGAATTCTCTCATGAATCTCTCCATCTGGTTAAACCATTCTGTAGAGTTTTCCATAGTGGCTTGCTCTGATACCAAATTGATATGAACCCTACTATAGGATCTAGTCAATGGATACCCTGCAAGGAATTCCTCTCTTCCATTACCCGAGTTTTTCCCTCTCTTAAACCCTATTTTTTACGGCTGAAAACTTGTCCTTTAACAAGTCTCTAACTATACTTTTTTAGAAGAAATTAGACTTATTTCTTTATTAATAATACGGCCTTTAAATGGGGAAAATTAATGGTTACAATAAAATAGAAGTCTTATTATAAACAAATCCCAATAATCATTCGTAATATGAAAACTACTATTTTAAAAAGATCTTCTAATAATAAGGTAACTACTAATTAAAAACATTACTATAAATTAAAATAAGAAAGTTACTATTTTTTTCCTAGAATTCTTCAATCTTATTAATTTTTAAATACTTTTCTAAAATATTTGTTTCTAATAAATGCATTATGCATATCACCTTCATACAGATTGTTGAAAAGGCATCGTTGTCGGTTGATCTTTCGGGTTATGATGACTAAATTAGTTTAATTTCAGATAAAAATCGATGTCGCATGTCTTTCTCTTTTCTCACCTTTTCATGCTTCGACCCCCCCAATTAGATGGGGTGTATTTTTCTCTGTTTTCTTTCTGGTAACTAATTAATTTTCACAAATGAAATAGGGCGGTATCTGTGATTTGGACAACCCCATTAGTTGCAACACTGGGGATGTCCCTAACTATACCCCTTGCAATGATCGCGGATATGGTGATCCACGGTCGTCACTATTCTGCAATTTATGTTATCGGATGCACCCAGGTGAGTTATCTCAGCTTTTGGCTAATGCTTGGTGGTGTTAACCCTGCAAAAATCTTACTCTGGGTCCTTTCTGGATGCAGGTTTTTGCAGGATTTGTTATGGCTAACCTCTCCGACAAATGCCCTTGCAAGGTAAATAAGTAAGGGCTATATGTATTATATGACCTAGCAAGTTAAATATGTAAAAATACCACGTGTATTATATGAAGCTGTAGTTTCTCTGCAAGGATGTGTGAAGTGGAACCAGTTTGAAACTAGGAAAAACATGTAGGATGAAGAGTGAAGAGCCTTGGTCGTTTATAACGTATGTTGTGGAACTAGGGAAACTTATTCTACATATTATTCTCGAAATAATTGTAACGGTTTTCTGCACTGCATGCTGGGTCCCTGCTTTCTTTTATGGCTTCTGTTGTGGAACTAGGAGCTATCTGTTGTGTCAGTTCTGTAGAACACCTTGTATAGAGTCAAGTTGCTTACGAGTGTGCTAACATGTTTCTTTGGCTTCATAAATTGTTGGATGAAGCTGTATTTTATTTTTTTGGGTACTGTAGCTAAGTCACCACTCAGTATCCAGGGTTTCACTCTGATTAAAATGATCGATTTGCTGTTGGATCTATTTTTTGGGGGACGTCTTCTAATGACGTCTTTTCCGTTTCTGAGGAGATTCAAATTCGAGCATTTAATTAAGAGATCACAGTGTTTTTTTCACTACACCGATCAACCATTGGTATATATTTTATTTTTGGAGTATTCTCAACGTGTCCTCTTATCATATAAATGCTCAAGGGGGAACAGGATTGAACTAGCGTAGACCTACACTTCTTGGTTACATAAAGGGTGCATAAATTATGGTAACACACGTGTCCACGAAGGTTTAAACATCTTGGAAAGACATGCTTTATCGCTAGAATGTCCCTACAAAGGCAGAGTAGATAGATCTACTATTGTTTAGGCATATATTGGTCCCTTTCTTCTTCTTATAAGAGTCCTATTCTACCAAGAAATGTTTGATATTTCTTGGGTTTTTTTTTTTTAATTTTGGGAATGAAAAATGTGTAGTATTGGGGGACCAATAAAGAGGGCTGAATTTTATTTTTAAGTTTCTTGGCTGTTTGGAGCATATGGTTGGATATGTTAGTAAGGAATCAAAAATTTATAATAGAAAATAAAAAAGAATCAATTAATTGGCCAAATTAATTAATTTAAAAAAACAAAAGAAAACAGAAAAAAGGGTGCTAAGCACTTGATCAATGGGTCACCTTCATTCTCTCCTTCCATCTACGAGATCCTTTAAAGCATGAGATGCTAAACCAAATTTGTGGTGCTAGAAAATATACTTATTCCAATTTCACAACTTTATTATATAATTAAATATAAGGATAAATGTTTTAATGTTTATTTTTGGATTTTTATTTTTAAATATTATAAGGAGGGCGGGGAAAGCTGAATGGACGAAGCCCCTGAAAATGATAGTGATGGGACTGGAAATCATGGTTCATGCCACTAGTTTAGGGGGAGACTTCTTTGGGTTTTTTCATGTATGGTGTCCTTTTCCAAATAAATAATGCAAATGAGGTATTTTTTTTTAAATTTCAAATATCGAGATTTTGAGATCCGTGGTCTCACTTTCTAAAAATGAGATTAGATCTCGCTTTCTGTATTTTCTTTTAATAAATTTTTGAAATTTTTAAAATTTTGTAAAAACTTAAAATTAATAAAAAGTAAATACCGACCAATATTATTAAAATTTATTAACAAATTAATAAAAAATATTAAAAATTAATTAAAATTAAAAAAAAATATTAATTAAAAAAGAAAACATGTAATTAATAAAAAATAATCAATAAATTTTTATTAATCAATCATAAAAAGGATTCCGAATGAGGCGTATTTTTGTTATGAAAAAATATGTCACCGATTCAAAAACTGCCATCGAAATCTGAAAATTCAATCTCTCATTGTTTTTGGACAGTTTAAAGGTATCATTTTTGGGTTTCGATTTCTCTCTTTATAGTGAATATTTTTTAAAAATTTTTAGATCATTTTAAAGTTGTTATTTTATAAATTATTAATATTTAGTAAGTTAGATCTAAAATTCTCAAAATCATAAAAAAATATACTCAAAAAATCTCTGTCGCGAATAAGAATAATCTAAATTTTTAATTCTGTTTCGAGTAGTCAATAGCTAGTGATAGTCATTGGAAATAATCCAGTATGTGGGCCTTATTTCATAGTCAAAATTTGAGAAACTCTTATATGGTAAACGTAATTAGGGTATGATGTGAGAGAAATTAATATCATAGAATCAAAATTAAACTCATCGCTTCATTAATTTTTAATTTTTTTAATAATGATTTACAAAAAAAAAACCAAAAAACAAGATCCGTGATCTTGCTTTAAGAAAACGAGATCGCGGATCTCGAAAACCCTATATTTGAAATTTTCCAAACAAACACCTTATTTGAGTTAATTTTTTGGAAAAGGACGCCATTTAGGGAAAAAAACCCAACTTCTTCCCCCCCTTTCTTTGCTTTTTCTGGTTGTGGCAATTAGCTTTAATGCGATATTTTTAAAATTGAACTGATAAATAATTTGGCCAATCTAACGATTTATTGGTTTATTAGTCAAACTAGTGGAACTGTTTATACAAATCTAATAATATCGTCATCATATTATATATAATTTGTATATTTTATATTTTAAAATAAAATAAAATTTATATATCATTAAAAAATGATTTTCTTTTGTCAGCAACACAAAAAACTCTATTGTAATAGAAAATTGGTCAGATTGATTTGATTTTATTGGTTTTGACTAATTTTAAATGATATTAACTGGATTTGACTTTATCTTATTTAATAATAAAAATCGAATTGGATTATAAAATGGTTCGTGATTGAACTAGTTGAACCGAATTGATCGATTCGATATGGTTTTAAAAACATTACTTTTATATGGTGTGATGACCAAAAGAAAAAGTGAAAAACAACGGTTCCAAAAAAAAAAAAAAAACTTCTTTCTTTTTGTACTTTAGCAGAATTATCTCAACTTGTCCATGGGGGATGTATCTATAGTATTTATGTATATTAATTTTGTGAAGTTAAGTGATTCTCAAAAGTAAAAAGGGTTTCTTTTATGTTGACAGAAAAAAAAAAAAAGAATGTCCACTATTTTATTTTTAGAAAGAGAATATGAAATTAAATGTACAATTTCACAAGGTAGAAATATAAATTGAATTTTCTAAATATGCAGGACAAAAAAAAGAGAGAGAAACCCAAAAGTGAAAAAGAGGTGACTCAATTTAGTATAAAGTCGGACTACAACACCAACGTCTAATCGGTCTATTTGAATATTAATCTTTTTTTAATTTAAATTTTATATATGATAAAAATAAATATTAAAAAAATTTTATTCTTTAAAAATTTAACTCCTGAATTGAATTTTAATCAAATTTATTTTCTCTGTTAAAATTTTAATATTAAAGTTTTAATCTAAGTAAAATCAAATTTAAACGAATTTAACGTGGTTATCGGGTAAAATGATTTATAAAAAATAAATAAATAAATAAAACCGGGCCACATTTGAAGGCCCAGGAAAAGGCCCATTAACAGTAATGATCCTGAATCTCAAGAGACTGGGAGATTGGAATTGTCGTAGCTAGTTGGGTTGGGAGTGAAACCCTACTCAACAAACCAAAACCCCCCGGTTTGATTTAGAGTCAATCATCCAATCCCACGACGGCATTGAAGAAGAAACATTGGGGAGAGTGAGAGAGAGAGAGAGAGAGATGGAGAAAGGAAAAGGAGTGATGGCTCGAAAGTGGGCAGTCGAGTTCACAGACAACTCATCGGCTCCTTCTTCGCGTGATATTCCTGATCCTCCTGGTTTCTCTCGCTCTTCTTCCGATCAGGTCCTTCTCTCTCTCTCTCTCTATAGATTTCTCCTATGGTGATGCTATTCTGATTTAATTTGATTGTGATGTGTTTGTTTTTGATTGATTAGGAGGATTCGGCTGTTGCTCGCCAGAAGAAGGATGCTGAAGCCAATTGGAAACTTCAGGTACTTTCAGTTTCTGCATTTTTTTTTATCTAATTTGTTTTTTTTTTTTTTTCAATTTCGTTCCAACTCTAGGGTTCGCTTTCTCTTTCTATTTTTCAATTCCCCAATAATATTTTTTTAGATTTTTCATGCAGCTTAATTCGCAATTTCATTCCACCACTAGGGTTTGCTTCCTTTTTCGTTCTATCCTATTTTGATCCCCTAGATATAGTTTGAGTCTGGGCAATTAGAGCGATTGGCTAAGCTAGGAATCATGAAGATAAGTTCAAATTATGGGTAAGATAAGGGAATCATTATCTTGTTTGTCTGTTAATTATTTGGTCGTAATGCTAAAGAGAGAGGAAATCCATCTATGCAAGCTGGGTCACATGCCCTGTTAGCCATATTGGATATGTTACTCTTGTGAAACTGTCGGGATGCCACTAAAAGGTAGATTTTAGGTCCACAAGGAGAAGATGAATATAGGGTTTATAGTATTAGGGTAAGATACTTGTATTCTTAAGTCAGATTGCTGAAGCTTGGGCTTATTGATGTTTATGGTCTTTGTAGCTCCCACTTGATGTCGCATCTTATATTTAGACAAAAGCTGTATTTCTGTTCAGTGAGATGTATGTTTCTCTGCAGACCTTTCCTTTTTAGGGTCTTAAAGTTGGATTTAGATGACATCAAATGGGAGTAGAAATCTTTATTTTTTTTAGCTCTTATGGGAATGATCAGGAACTTGATGGGAAATCGACCATCTGTAAGATGGATTATTCTAGAATGGGATTGTGTAGGGGATTTTTCAGGGCAAAAGCTGTCCAAAGGGGTTGTAACATTTTGTACCATGTTTCTCAGGTGCATCTCTATATTTTCTCTAAAAGAGCAAGGCAATAGGAATTCTGTGACAGCTCTCAGATTTAGCTACCATACTTCTTTCTCTTCTTGTTTATGAATGCTTGAGTCAAGACACAAGAGGGGAAAGTCATAATATCTCCTAAGGTATAAATGAAAATCCAAAGGGTCAACCTTTGATTCTATTTCTGGATATATGGTAGGACAGATTGTGGGTTATGGTTATACAAAGTGAAAAATTTTACAACCCTGGCCTTTGTAATTCCTTGGGATACACCTTACTAGTGGTATGGGCATCTGTAAGGCCTAATCAGGCAAGATGGTCCCTACTTGTTGTGAAAAGCCATTACAATAATTTGTGGGAGTAAAGTTTAATGTTTGGATTTTTTTTTTTTTTTTATATTCCATCTCACCCAAATTTTAATTTGTAAATCTGGTCTTCTTTGTGGTTATCAAGTGGTTAATTTGGGCAGACTGTATATGTTTGGCCAATGCTATCTAGTTCAAATCAAAATGGGCCAGTAATTTAATTTCTGGATCCACACTGAGATGGGTTTTAATAACTTGAGACGAAAGTAAGGTGAAAAGTGTTGCATTGCATTTCTGGATCCAATCAGACTGTATATGTTTGGATTTTAACACTGAGATGATGATATAACAAATTATCTTGTTCTTTATAATTACTTGAGATGAAAGTAAGGTGAAAAGCTAGCCATCGCTTGATGATATTTTAAGTTACAAAGTGTTGCATTGCATTGTGTTATATACATCTTAGCGCGAAGGTCTTATGGCAATTCTTAGATTTTGAAATTTGGAAGTAAACTGTTTGAAGGAGATGCTGTCCTAGACCCTAAAATTCACTTTTATGATATCCTTCTCATATAAGTCCGACTTTACATCTGAGTCAGTTTGAAGCATCGACTGGAACGGAGCAGTCACTTGTAAGTCACCTCCTTCACCTCAAATCAATAAAATCATCAGAATATTTTATTTTATTTTGGGTGAATGGTGGTTTATAGCTTGCAACTTAAATTTCGAGTTAGCTCCACTCATTGCCCTTGTGAGTTAAAAACATTCCCAGATCTTAGAAATCCATAAAAGCAGAGGTAGAAACGTCCCCAGATCTTAGATAACCATAAAGCAATGTTTTAAGCCATATGAAGACCTCAATACTCGAGATATTGAAAAATGAAAAACACTTAAGCTCTTCAATCATTGGCATCCGGCCACATGAGCTCTGTGTCTGTATTGGCTTTCTTCCTTTCTGGTTCATGCTTCCATCATCATCATTATTTCCTGTCTTTTCTTGAATTTATTTTTAAGTTTCATTACTATTTCTTTCCTATCATTTCACACCTTTTTTCTTCCTTCCTTCCTTCCTTCCTTCCTTTCTTTCTTTCTTTCTTTCTTTCCATCGAGAATTATGTGAAGTTGTTCATGTCAATTGCTTATAACATTAAGTTGATTGAAAGAAGAGGGTAGCTATGAACAACAAGAAAAATTGAAAAACTACTTGTTATAAGGGTATGTTGATCAAAATAATATAAATTAACTCAACCCCTGTACCAATTTTCTTGTTCTCCTTAGAGTGCGCCTAGTGCCTGGCCTTATAGGCTATGTGCACTTGTCATGTTGGTATCTATTGGATATGTTTCTGCATTGTCTGCTTTCTGCGAAGTATTTGATGGTTTTGCTTCTTTGACCCAAGAGAACATAAGGGAAAAAAAATCCCGTTAGTGAATTTAAATTATATAAAACTAGCAAGATTGAAGGATCATGGACAACTAATGGGCTACAAATACGCCGACAATGTTCATTAATCAGCTTTCTATGTTGATTATGAAGGAATTCAGAATGTTGGTTTTCTCATGAGTGAACCTAATAAACATATTCTTAATGCAGCAACAAGTTTGGTAATTCTGAAAATGTCTTTAAGCTACTTACTAGATTTGAAGAAATTTTTTTCTTATATTTCCCCCTCGAGGAGCAAAGGATATCTTTTCTAAGGGACCAAAATATGCTTCTTAATGTTGTCTTATACTGACTGGCTTCATTTTTTGGCACCTTGCAAGTTTCTTCTTTGTCTATACACGACACTAATTTAAAGGGGAACCAAATGCATAATCTGCTGTTGTATAGAAACAGTACCTAAAATGCTGCTAAAATCCCAATGTCCCTCCCATAATCTTTTCTTGTGTAATGTGCATTTCCTTAATAGCAAAATTATAGACTAAAACCAACGTGGCACCTCTGCATGATTGCGGTGCATGCATGCTGCAAAATGTTAGTATAGCCAGAGGACAAGTTGATGTAGCACAAGAAACTTTCTGAACATTATCAACCATGCACAAACACTAAGTGCATAATGCTAGGGCCACTCTCAGGAAAAAGAAAAGAAAACAAAATTCACTCCTGTACCATGTCACCTTACCATGTGGCCAAAGATGTTATCTTGGCAGAATAAGTTTGTGGGACCAAAGGCAAATAGGTGCCATGTAAGCTTTCAGGGATGATTTTAGCAAGAGAGTTAACATTTTGCACATCTACTCTACATTTAAAATTTCAAATGAAACTAGTAATTGAACTGTTAAAACAAAAGATCCATGGTTTGCATTGCCTTCTCCAATGTAACAGCTACTAGGTTACAAAAGATTGCTTGGTAATTAAGCTTAATTCTTGGCTTCCATTGTCCTTTTTTGTATATAATGTTGCCGATATTAATCTAAGGTTACGAATAACAAGTTGATATTTGACAGCATCCAATGCCATTGTTTTCTCTATGAATGACAGAAAGCTTGGGAAGTGGCACAATCCCCTCTGAAGAATTTTCTAATGATGGGCTTCATGATGTGGATGGCTGGAAATACAGTGCATTTGTTTAGTATTGGTATCACAGTTTCAGCTCTTTGGCAGCCCATTAATGCTCTTCAGGGGGTTGGAAAGGGTATGGCATTAGGTTTTCTTTTTCTTTGAAGTAGCTTCCTGTACTCCTTGCACTTATTTTTATGTCATTAATTCATTGTTGTGAGCTAAATGGAGTTTAGTTGGAGCTTATCAAACAAATATAAGTTTTCTTTCTCTCATTTTTTGGTGGATGAACACTCCGATTTCTTGTGCATAGCATTGTCCTTCATGATCAGCAATTATAATGGCATAGCACTTTAGTGTTATTTGGAGACAATCCACTATAGTTGTAATTGTAGCTGTGAGAATTTTTTTCGGGGGAGGGGCATTTTCTTTGTATTGTTCTTGTGCTTCATAGTAAGCTATTGATGCAAGAATGATTTGGAGGTCACTTTGATCATCATTAGGATGGTGCACTTCTAGTATTCTAGTGTGGCTGTTATAATATAAGCTTTTCAACCATAAACTGGATCTGTCTTATGAGTATTATGATTTAGCACTATTTTCTTGCTACACTAAAGATACGGTTTTCCAATGTAGCTATCTCTTCAATCTTTGTCAGTGCTTTGAGACCTATTATTTTCAGCTTCTGGAGTTTATTTATTTGTCTATAAAAATGTCTCTGTTTCCCATGTAGTCCTTGGATATTTGGTGGTGTGGTTTCCAAATTTCTTTATGACACAGCATTGGATGAAACTAACAATGTTTTTGATAGTGTTGAATGCAAAGGTAAAGTCTGATTTTTGTCGTGTAGGAGATGACTGTAAAATTTTCTCAAAAACCTTTCTGGTTGATATGAGTTGTCATTCTGTAGATGCATATTGTTTAACCGGAGAACAACTTCATGAGCTCCTTGCTGATTTATGATGATGTCCTCTTTCCACTTGTCATATCTCATGAAAGATCTCTTTAGCATATTCTAAATGATGTTGCTTTGCAGTTTTTGAGCCTTACAAGGATTCCAAAATAGATCTTCTTGGCCCCAAGTTACTATTCATCGCCCTTAATTTGGTTGGTTTAGGAATTGGTGTATGGAAGGTGAGAAACATTTCATTGCTTTCTATAATTGTCTTTCCTATCTGGGAACTTTTTCCTTTCTATATTAACATGTTTGTGTGGTCATGGCAGCTCAACACCTTGGGTCTTCTGCCTACACATGTATCAGACTGGGTTTCATCCTTGCCACCTGCTCAGGTTCAGTTCTTATTCCTCGGAGTTATTTTGTCATTCAATTTGTTTGTGTACCTTTTTCTCCTTAGCAGCACAATTCTCAACTAATTGTTATAAGCAAGTATTGGACAAATCATCTGGTCATATTTTCATGATCTACCACTACTACCAATGTCGAATGCTTGTTCATCAAATAAAGTCATACAGACTCCATGATGAAGTTCTCAATGACAAGCATAGCTTTTTCCTATTATAATGCAAATTGGGATGCTGGTATTGTTTTAGATACTTCAAAAGCATCTTTGAAGTCGAGGAAACTAATAATAATTTTCATATTTGAATGATATGGAGAGGCTGCTTTTTTGCTAACTTTGAAATTTTTTAAGGCGAACTTATAGATTAAAATTTTTACAATTATATCCCATGTACTCCTTTTGCTTTGGGAAAATTTGAAAATTTAATGTAGTCATGTTGTGCTTCTTCTTTGTTCTCCAGTTTGTGCCAAATAGCTTCCCTACCCCCATTATTTTAATGACATGTCATAGTTTTCAAATTTTGCTTGCCATAGCTGTAGTGTGTCCTTTTGTGTGTATTCATGCTTCTTAAAACAAGGTAGAAATGATTCTCATTCACTTGATATTCTTGGAACAAAGGGCATCTTACTTGAGGTTCGTCTAAGCAATTAGTTACCCACAGGTCGTTGGCATGTCACAATTTGATCTTGCAAGTGTGTGGATTAGACAAGTTGAAGTATTAATGCAATAGCCCTCTGTCCTTGCAAGTTCTTATATGGGAGGTTTGAATTACTCTAAACTGAACATCCTTACATGTTTATACTCCAGGAGGTCGAGTTTTCAGGTGGGGGCGTTCCTCTTCATTAGCACAGAAGCTCGCATGTCCTGGACCCGAGATTGAATTGATAAAGGAGAAGTGATTGATTGCTTTTTGTTGCTGTATCATGTACGAGTCCCATGGCTAATACATACTACAAGTTTCAACTATATTAACCGAACTTCACAGCCATCTTCGGAGCTCACGTGAAAGTCAGAATAGATGTTCCATGTCTTGTTTATTTGCCCTGTATAAACAGTTGATTATGTTGGCCATATGGCCAAGGACAGATGGATTTGAACTCTTTGTAGCTCAATAACTTATATGACACAGCTCAAATTTTGTAAGGCATGTGTAATACACGACTGGTTGGTAACAGCAATATACTCTCCAGTAATGGCAGATTTCAGTTGTGGTAGAAATTCTGGCTTCTTGGCTCATTGTGATTGATCTAGTTGGTTTTGATAGTGCTGAATGCAGTGCAGAGCTATCCAATCCGAGCCTACTGACTCAACTAGGTCCCAAACAAATCACACACATAGGGAGACACCCATACGTGGTTGGTCTACTCCTGGGTCTGAATCTTATGTATGGTTAAAAAAGGCGTCAAGTTTAATGGTCTAATCCGATTCGAAATAAATTCAGTTGGAGTTAACGTAATTATCAAATATCGATAATTTATATTAAAATTATATCAAAAAAGAGAATAATAAAGAAGAACAATTTTTGCTATCAATGCTAATCGGAGTTTTCCAGCACATAATTTATTGTGGAGCTTATTCCTTAAATGAGTACTGCAAAAATATACATTCGGGCGTCGCATTAATAAAATATAAAAACAAAGGTAAATTTACAAATGACCAAGAAAATTTTGAATTTTATCGTGATCTAGGTGTTGCTTTGTTTCAAATAATGGTACTGGGAAAAAAAATTAGTGATGGAGTAGGATGATTTATTAAAACATATTTTTGATAAATAAATAAATAAATTAGTTAAAAAGAACAACAATTATAAAAAGTGATGAATGGATAAAAAGGAAAAAGTAACAGTTTTATGATGAAGTTTTTTATGTATCAAACGAGTAAAACGAATCACATGCTGTGTTTACCCTCATGTAGCCCAGGGTAAGTTTCTCTTAATCTCCAAAAATATGATATCTATTTAATAATTAATATGTCTAATTTTTATACCACATATGGAAATTTTACCCCAAAGAGCAAAAAACGAAAGTCAACAATTTTCTTTTTTCTTGTTCTTTTATTTATTTTTTTTTATTTTTTCTTACAAAAGGTAATACTCGTACAATTTACTAAAAATAAATTTCTCAAAAAAAATCTTTATTTTGGTATTGAAAAAGAAAAAAAAATCTTAATTTTGGGATGCTCAAAACTATTTTTGATTTTCAGAATTTAAATTATCACATTGTTGTGATATTGATAAAGTTCTATTTTTCTTTTTTATTTTTTATCTCAAGTGATTAAAATTCATCGTTGATGTTAGAAAATATATTATATATCAAAATCAAATCAATAACTAATTTGATTTTAAAAATATTTAATTTTATTTATTTTCATATTTATAATAATTATTCCTTTATTTGTAATGATGAATTTCTATATAAACCCAACTTATTGTTCCTTTATTTGTAATGATGAGTTTCTATATAAAGCCAACTTATTGTAATATTTCAAATGAGACGATGGATCATTGATTCATATTATTATATTACCTTTTATTTTTAATATATTATTAAAATCATATTCATCTATTTTTTATATTCATATTATTTTATATTTTTTATGTTGTTTTAGAGTAATATTCAATTTTTTTTTTTTTTTATATATAGTATCAGAGCTCTCGTGAAAAAAATTATCCATGTAGAGTCAGATCCTAAATCAGAGTTGAGTCCAGAACCACGAGCAAGATTCCGAAAATTATTTTATATTACATATTCAAATTTATTATTTTTAACTATTCAAATATCGGATTTGGTTATATTGCAATATCAAAATTCAAGATTCATTATTCAAACTTAATGTATCAAAATCTAAAAATACATTCAAAATTATGATCTTAAACAATTTTTAATCACATATAATAAAAAAAATAGCCAACAAGTCAAAATAATTTGTTCCTCTTAAATAATGCCTCAGCTCCACGTCCCACCTGTTGGAGTGAATTTTTACTCCACAGATACCTACTCTTTTCGACTCGAGTGGGGAGTCGATGACGGTGGTGTTCAGCGATTCTTCACAAATGGGAAATCTGCAAAAATCCCTACCGAGACTGGTCCGGCAAGAGGACTCCGACACTCAAATCAGTATGAGTAATAAAATAAATATTGATAGTAGGCATACATATCATACCTCCGATTGTGTATAGAGTAGAATACGAAAGTATACATTTGATCGTATAAGATTGAGTATGAAACCTTACCTTTGTTGGTATATGTAAATAGGTATGAAACTCTCTCTGAATGATATATAAAATTGGGTATAGAACCTCCATTTAAATGATATATTAAATTGGGTATGAAACCCTCCTCTGAATGACAGGTGTCGAACCCCCCTCTGGCTGATGTTAAATGATATATTAAATTGGGTATGAAACCCTCCTCTGAATGACAGGTGTCGAATCCCCCTCTGGCTGATGTATGGAACTGCCTCTCTCTCGTGTGCAAAATTGAGTCCCCATAAAGGTTATTTATACTCTGTATTTATAGCTTTCGTAGGAGTATAGAAAATCATAGTTTTTTTTTTTTGTTTGAGATCTTTCAAAATGGTAGGAATTGTAACCAAAGATTTCTAAAAGATTTAAATTTTCTTGAGATTAAGAAAAATTTAAAATTTTAGAAAAATTCCACTTCTTTGTGAAAGTTCATGAGAATTATAATTTTACAAAAATACAGAAAGATTTGAACTTGGTGGTGATTGTCTTCCTTATCGGATAACCATAAATGATTTTGAAAACCTGTTAAGTAGGGTACCATCATTTGCCCCCACTCTTAATGACGTTTTAAAGAAATGACATTAGGAGTAGAGTGGATAGTAAGAGGCCTTCCAAGAGACCGAAAGGTCAAGAGATCAAGAGGCTAGTAGACTGAGAGATCGAGTCATCGTGAGACTGAGAGATCAGATGATTGAGAGATTGACAGACTGATAAGTCGAATGATTGAGGGATTACCAAACTGATATGTTGAACGATCGAGAAATTAAGAGACCGACAGTCAAGCGATCGAAAGGTTGGGAGATCGATAGGTCGAACGATTGATAGAATACCAGACTGATAGGTCGAACGGCCGATCAGGGCAGCATAGGCCCGTTCAGGAAGTTAGATTCCAACAATAAATCAGGGCAACATGGGCCCGTTCGAGGAGTTAATTTCCAGTGATAGTCTCCATTCGGGAGAATTCGTTAGAATTCTATCGACAGGAAATAAACAAAAGAGACTGTTGGAGATAAAAACATAGGGGTCTTACCCAATGAGAGACTTCTTTTGCTTGAGGGAGAGGCAAGAGGGCTTACTGATAGTAGATGCGTAAATTCTCCGACAGGTCAATTGATTGAGATATTACGAGATCAACAAGTTGAGTTATCAGCGGATCAGGTGATCAGGAGATAGAATGTTTAACAAGTCAGGTGATCCGGAGATCAGGCGATTGAGAGAAGACATAGGATTAAGAGATAAAATCACCGAGAGACTCCCTTAGCTGGTTGTGGGCTTAATGGGCTCTGAAGCTAGTGGTGATAAGTTTTTCAAGCCGTTCGAGCCATGTTCCATCAGAATCTTATACAATATTGAGAGCTGAGCAGGTGACTAATGGAGAGGGACAATAATTAGGAGATATAAGACCGAGATAGGATTTTACTTACTTTGTCGGAAGCAAATCGAATGATCTGTTAAAGATCAGCTAATAGAACGAGAGGTTAAGTGTCTGAGAAGTCCGGAGACTTGGAAGTCGCTAGAGATTTGAATATTTGAATGAGTCTCAAGTGAATATTACCTTCGTTTATTAAATATGGAAATCACATACCGAGTGAATCTTAATGTACCGAGAAGTTAGGAGATCGAGAAGCTAAAAGGTCGAGAGGCCAGAGGGTCATGTGACCAGGAGTTCAGGTGAGCACTGGTCGGGAGTATGGAATGTTTGTGCTAAGAAAAGCAAAAGTAGAAGATCCAAAGACTGACATGGAGTCTATATTCTGACAGAATGATGTAACTCTCGGTGAATGCGAGAGGCTAGAAACCGATGCAAGAAGATAGGGTCAGGCTTTGCATTCCTGAGTATTGGCTTGTTATCGAAGGCTCTATAGCCAAGAGAATATACTGGAGCAATGTTACAACTAGTGTGATGCAATTTCGAACAAAAAGGGAGCTGAATTCTGTCCAGTTCAGTAATAGTCATTTTAAACAAAAAACCAAGAGAAAGGGAGTTGAATCCAATCCAAAGGCCAGAGCTCATAAATAAAAAACCGAGGAAGGGAGTTAGATCACATCCAGGTGTCGAGATCTCATGTAATACAAAAAACCGAGGGAGAGAGTTGAATCTTGTCTAGGGCGTCGAAACCTTAAATAGGAAACCGAGAGAAAGTGGATGCGGAACCCATGTGAAGCATAGGATTATAAGCGTAAGTCATATGTATTCGGCTGGAAGTTATATCTAAGAGAGTTTCATGAAAAGATTTCAATTGAAAGAGTGGGTCTGGTTTGTCCATCAGAGAGATATATCCCTAACGATAAATTCTGTTCGGGAGGACTCATATGAAAGATTTCCTTCGAAAGGATGGGCTAAATTTGTCCGTTCAGGGAGATATATTCCTAACGATAGGTTCCGTTTGGGAGGACTTGTTCGTTCGATAGACTGGGTGATATTTGTCCATTTGGGAAGATAAATCCTTAACGATAGACTTCGTTCGGAAAGACTAGGCGACTCTGGCCCGTTCGGGAGGATCGGGCGACGCTGATCCATTCAGGAAGATAGATCCCTATCGATGGACTCCGTTTGGGAGGACTAGGCGACACTGGCCCGTTCGGAGAGATAGATCCCTATCGATAGACTCTATTCGGGAGAACTGGGCGATATTGGCCCGTTCAAAGAGCTACCGATGGGTTAAATAATCAAGAGATAGAGATACTGATAGGTCGAACAATCGAGAGATAGACTGATTTACGAATCGAGCGATCGAGAGATCAACAAATTGACAGGTTGAGTAATCGGAGGGTCGGGAGACTGAGATACTGAGAGTTCCGGCTGATCGAGAGGTTGAGTGATCAATAGGTCGAATGATGGAGTGATCCGGAGTTGAGAGATTATCAAGAGATTGAGATATCGACAGACCGAACGATGTAGAGACTGATAAAAGATTAAAAGGCTGACAGGTTAAGTAGTTGAATGATCCCAATGTCGAGAGATTGTCAAGAGATTGAGAGGCTGACAGATCAAATGGTGGAAGATTAATAAGAGATTGAGAGGCCGACAGGACGAATGGTAGAGATACCGACAAATCAAATAATTGAAGGCGGCATAGGTCCGTTCGGGGAGATAAAACCTATCGATAGATCCGAACAATATGGCCCTGTCCGAGGAGACAGATCCCATCGATAGATCTGGGTGACATGGGTCCGTTCAGAGAGATAGATCTCATCGATAGATCAGGAGATATGGGCCCATTTGGGGAGAAAGATCCCATCAGTAGATTAGGGTGACACAGACCCGTTCGAGGAGATAAATCCTATCGGTAGATCAGGGCTGCATGGAGCTTGTTCAGGGAGATAGATCCCATCGGTAGATCAGGATAACATGGACTTGTTCGGGAAGATAGATCTAATCGGTAAATCAGGATCGCATAGACCCGTTCGGAAAGATAGATCCTATCGGTAGATCAGGACGACATTGGCCAGTTCAGAGAGATAGATCCCATCAGTAGATCAGGACATGGGTCCATTCGGAGAGATAGATCCCATCGGTAGATCAGGACGACATGGGTCCATTCGGAGAGATAGATCCTATTGGCAGATCAGGACAACATGGGCCCATTCGGGGAGATAGATCTCATCGGTAGATCAGGACAACATGGGCCCATTCGGGGAGATAGATCCCATCGGTAGATCAGGACAACATGGACCTATTCGAGAAGATAGATCCTATCGGTAGATTAGGGCGGCATGAGACCGTTCGAGGAGATAGATTCCATCGGTAGATCAGAGCGGCATGGGTCCGTTCGGGGAGATAGATCCCATCTGTAGATTAAGACGGTATGGGTCCATTCGGGGAGATAGATCCTATCAGTAGATCAGGGCGATATGATCCCGTTTGGAAAGATAGATCCCATCGATAGATCATGGTGATATGAGCCCACTTGGGGAGATAGACCCTATCAGTAGATCAGGACGACACAACCCATTCTTTCGATAATGTACCATGAGACAGATAGTGGACAAATTATCCACACGAGGCCTAAAGAATGAGGGCGACAGAATTACCAAATGAGGGGTACCCCCAACTACCTTGTCTCGATTGTCGCAAGTTTTGAAATTTCTATGATTGGTCAGTCAGTCGTTCCCATAGACGATGCCAATCTGTTAGAATCGATTTTTACTCCGCAGATACCTACTCTTTCGACTAAAGCGGGGAATCGATGATGGTGGTGATCGTCAGTTTTTCACGGATGAGAAACCTGCAAAAACCCCACCGAGGTTGGTCCAGCGGAGGATTCCAATATTCAAGTCAGTATGAGTGATAAAATAAAAACTGATAGTAGTTGTAGATATCATACCTCCGATTGTGTAAAGAGTAGAATACGAAAGCATACCTCTGATCGTATAAGATTGAATATGAAACCTTACCTTTGTCGGTGTATGTAAATGTGTACGAAACCCCCTCTGAATGACATATAGAATTAGGTATGGAACCATTCTCTGAATGACATATAGAATTGGGTATGAAATCTCCCTCTAAATGACATATAAAATTGGGTATAGAACTGTCCTCTGAATGACAGATGGAGAACCCCCCTCTTATTTATGTATAGAATTGTCTCTCTCTTGTATACAAAAACTGAGTCTCCATGAGGGTTGTCCATACTCTGTATTTATAGCCTTTCTAGGGGTGTAGAAAACTTTAGTTTCCTTTTATCTGAAATCTTTCAAAATGGTAATAATTGTATATAAAGATTTTTGAAAGATTTAAATTTTTTTGAAATTAAGGAAATTTTAGAATTTTAGAAAGATTCCATTCTTTCACGGGAGTTCATGAGAATTAGAATTTTACAGGAAAATGGAAAGATTTGAAATTGGTGGTAATTATTTTTTTTATCGGATAACCATGAATAATTTTGAAAACATATTAAATAAGTACTATCACCACCGATTCTTATTTCAAATGGGTCAATAAGGATGCTTTGGCCGTCATAAAAAATAAAATAAATATAAAATGATATAAAAATGATATTTTATAAAAATAAAAAAATAAAATGGTAGCATAAATATAAAAATTAAATTTTTTTATATAAATATTAATTATTTTATATAAATAATAGAATATTTATTTATATAATAAAAATTTAAAATGAATAAATATATAAATATTAATTATAAGAAAAATAATATAAAAAAATAAAAATTTTAACTCAATATTCATGTTAGCACATAGCAGTGATCCGAACATTAAAAGGTGGGATTAAAAGCTACTGCTGACCGGGACAAAACGTTATCCAATCTAATAATGCCACGTGGACATTCAGACAAACAGCTCCTCTCCACCAAACCAGATCTAAAATTTATTCTCTCCAGTTGGCTCTTGTCCGACCTAAACTAAACAACTTCACTTGTTTCTCTCTCCCTATTCCCTCCCTCCCTCCCTCTCTCTCTCTCTCTCTCTCTCTCAGCGAAGCAAAAAATGGAGTTCACCGGTCAAGATCTTCGAAGCTACAACGGATCGGACTCATCAAAGCCAATATACATAGCAATCAAGGGACGAGTCTTCGACGTCTCCGCCGGAAAATCGTTCTACGGACCTGGAGGTGCATACGCCATGTTCGCCGGACGCGATGCCAGCAGGGCCCTAGCAAAGATGAGCAAAGAGGAAGCTGACATCTCCGCATCGCTCGATGGACTCTCCGAGAAGGAATTAGGAGTTTTGGCCGATTGGGAAAAGAAATTCGAAGCTAAGTACCCTGTCGTTGGACGCATCGCCTAATTTTTACTTACTTATATGAGATTATGTGGAATTACTTTTGTTGTATGTTGTCATGTCTTTCTAGTTTATGATGATTATCAAGATTGTGAATTCTGTTGGGATTTGGTGTAATCGGTGTTGGGTTTTAATAGGGAGGTCAACAGTTGTGGGTTAAGTGATCTGAATTTCAATAAATAAATGGAACTTCTGTAAATTCCCATGTTTCTTTTCTGTGCCTTTAGGTTTTCGTATGCTAGATATAAACATTGGGCATGTTTGGGAAACCTCAGTTTAGCTCAATTTCCCTCAATTTTGTATTATTTTATTTGTAATATTATTAACTAAAATAATTATATATGTAGATATATATCTTTTTAAGGAAATATAGGGTTTTATGAGTAGAAATTAAACTTCTTCATAGAAGGGCATCTCGTTTGGATTGAACCTTGGCTCAATTTTCCCAAATGGCCCCTGTAATAACTTTTGTTGGGTGTTTTACATTGTTGAATGGGGGCCTTACGTGGAACTTCGTTAATTTTGTGTGGACCTTGATTAGGATAAGGTTACATGGTTCTTAGAGTATCCTACTAACTACTTTGTGTTTAGGATGGGTTACATGGAGACAAGCTCTCCTTCTTATTAATAAGAGGTCAATTTGAGGAATTGAATCTGAGACCTCAGGTAAACATGCAACGAATTTTATTATCTGGCTACAATAGCATGGTGATGGAAACTTTTAGGGTTTGGGTATTGTGGAATATGATGAAATAGGAAACAATGAGCTGTAATTTATCAACATTTTGGAGTGTTGGGTGTTAATAGGGTAGTTTCTTATTGAGGATGTGTATGAATGTTCTTAATAAGTAAATGGATCTTTTGTTAACATTTATTTATTTATTTATTTATTTTTTTTGCATTTGATCTTATGTATTGAGTAGTTAGTTAAAGCACCTATTTGGTTGTCAGACGATGTTAGTTGAATTCATTTGCGTTGTTAAAGTGATTAATTTAAATGAAACTTGGCTTCTTCATTGTTACCAATGATTGATACAACAAAAGGGAAAAGGATTCCAATTTCGCATGGACCTGATATTTGATAGGATAGTAGAAGGAAATCAATTATATGAATCATTCTACCATCTATCTATTAGTATATAAAGATAAGTAAATCACTCATCAGTGATTGAACTTTAGCATAGTTATTAAGAAATGTTTTGGTGTGTCGTCATTTTTTTAATATATGCAATGTCGTACGGATCTTATTAGGACCATTAACAACTATTTTGATATGTATTAATGTCATGAAGATCTTCTTTGAAATCTAGGATTGTTAACTTTGATATGTGGACTGGGTAGGGTTCCTTTATCTTGTAGGTTATGCTGTTATGTTATTGCATGTGGGGGCAAGAAAAAAGGCATATGAAAGTGTGTCGAGAGGAATGAGACCTTCCTCTGTGGTGTGCAGTCCTTTAAGGCTGGGGCTTTTTTCTATATTTACAAATTACAAATATATTCTTTTTTTTATAAATTATAGCCACCCTTAACTTGGGAATTGGTTGTACACGTGTATAAAATTTAGGTCCGTCCAGTGTAACGGCTGCTCAGGCTCTAGTTGGGCATGACAGTAGAACTCTGTGGCTAGGACTGCTAGTATTTATGATAGTCGTTATCCTGGTTGTCCACTGTAGTTTGGTTGGTATTATTTGAATGTGGTTGATTGTCGTGAGGTCTTGATGATCCATTTGTTTAGGTGACAGGATGGTTGTTCAATATACATGTTGATTTGTACATGGGAGACCTCCAAAATATAGGGAGGTTCTGTCCGATTTTCTATAAAATGTAGTCGGCATCCAGGACAATGAGTGATTGTTCACGACTCCGGTTCGGGGCGTGACATATCTTATCCATGGGTTTTGAGTCACAAAACCCGATGGTGTAGGAAGTTTCTGCCGATGTGAGACTTCTTAAAAAATGAAACTACTGATGCAAGGTTTCGTCATGTTATCTAGTCTTTGGCATCGTGGTGGAGCCCATCAGGGTCCTATAGGAATTTTGCCTTGTGGAGGGCAAAATCTTTGTTCACAGAGGGATCTCTCTTCTCAAGGTCGAATTCATCGACTGATCGATTGGTGTAGCAGAGGTTGTTGTGATACTTCTTGGCGATAGGAGGAGTTAGGAGGTGGTCAAAGACTTGATACATCCTCATAGTCTTTCTCATACCCTTCTCGATTCCTTCTCAAATTCCTTTCCAACTTTTGCTGGGAAGGGTTCGTAGTTTGACTGTCCTCGACTCCACCGCTCTGGGGTGGCTTTAATGGTTGAAGAGGTTTTGCGGTCTTCTTATCTCATTTGTGTAACATTGATAGGCCAAGGGGCTTCTTTTGGTTCTCGTTTTAAATTAGCTTTCTACTATAGATTCCTTATGTATCTCTTTTGATGTAGTTTGATCCGACTCAAGGACTTGTAAACTTTCTTTTCTCCTCGTATCCATCTATGTACTCTGATGTGTATTTGTCATATTGAAATAAAAGAAGAGTTTTTATTACTAACTTGTTAATTACTCTAATCATTAGTAGCCTGTTGATGCATGTGATGAGTGCTGAATGGCTAAGTGAATAACTTAACCAATAGGATCTAGCTAATAGAAAACTTCATGGCTGGTTGACTTTCTTACTGCTAGACACAGGATGGTGTTATCCTTTAAATCTCTAACTAAGAGGGTAAGTTCGTTCAAACAAAGGAGTTCTTCTCCTTTAGCATATGCGTTCGTTTGAGAGTTTGAATGAGAGGGCTTTGCTCATCTGTCCCGGAGCACCTTTGTTTCATAGGCGTGGCGATATCTACCAGTTCATAGAGGTAAATCTCTACCGATGGACTTCGTTTGGGAGGACTGAGGGACACTGACATATTCAGGGAGATAAATCTTTAATGATAGATTTTGTTTGAGAGGACAGGGCAACACTGATCCACTTGGGGAGATAGATCCCTAATGATAGAATCCGTTCTGGAGGACGGGGTGACACTGGCCCGTTCGGGGAGATAGATCCCTAACAGTAGATTCTATTCGGGAGGATGGGGTAACACTAGTCTGCTCAGGGAGATAGATCCCTAATGATAAAGTCTGTTCGGGAGGATGGGGCGACATTGGTCCGTTCAAAGAGATAAACTCTTAACGATAGACTCTGCTCGGGAGAATGAGGTGACACTAGCCCGTTCAGGGTGACAGGTTCCTTGTTGAAAAACATAAGGGCAAATCAATAGGTTAGCATAGGGAGAGAGAGAAAACGGTAGGCATCTTACCCAATTATCTGACTTTGCACGGGACGAGACCTATCCCTTTGGTGGATAGGTGATCTTCATTGATAATAGATATGTAGGTTCTTGGAGTTCCAAGTTTTGGGTACGGTTAAGCTATCCAGGTGATTAAGGTGTGCCCAAGCAAACTTCTAAGCGTATCCTGTAAGGACCTTCCCAATTGGATGTTAGCCTCCCCCTGGTTAGGGTTGACCAGTGGCTTCCACCTTCCTGAGTACCAAGTCTCTTGGCTTGAATATTCGAGCCTTGACTCGTTGGTTGTAGTACCTTGCTGTCTGCTATTGATAGGCGGCTATTCAGACAGATGCAGTTCTCTTAGCTCGAGAAATAGGTCTAGTCATATGTATAGCACGGATTCATTCCACCCTTCTTCATATCGATTCACCCTTAGTGAATGGATGTCAATTTCGACTGGTATCACCACCTCGCAGCTCTACGTGAGACTAAATGATTTCTCCCTGATTGCCTTTTGGGGAGTCGTTCGATAACCCCAGAGAACACTATAGAGCTCGTCTACCTAACGACCCTTGACTTCATTTAGTGCGGCCTTTAAATCCTTGAAGAATCGTTTGATTGGTTACCTCTGCGAGACCATTGGTCTGTGGATAGGTGACAAAAGTGAAGTGGTATCGGATTTTCAGCCTACTATAGAAGTCTCAGAAGCTTTTTTTTTTTGTCGAATTAATTGTCGTTATCCGTAATCAGGATATGGATAATCAGGACATGGGGTATGTCAAACCTAGTGATGATAAATATCCATACGAAGTGTTGAATCTGGCTAGCAATGATCTGAGCCAATGGTTTGGCTTTCACCCATTTGGTGAAGTAGTCAATGGCCACAACTAAGAACTTCTGTTATCCAATTGCTAGGGGGAAAGGTCCCAGGATGTCCATTCCCCTATTGGGTGAACGACTATGAGTTCGCTATCAAGTAGAGTTCAATAGAGGGTTGTTGTGGCACTGATGAGAAACACTGACACTTGTCACATCTTTTGATGTATTCATCCACATCAGCTTTCATGGTCGGCCAGTAGTACCTTTGCCAAAGGGCTTTATTAGCTAGATTTTGAGCACCCAAGTGATTGTCGTATATACTCTCATGAATCTCTCTGAGAACATAGTCCCTTTCTTCGTGCGTCAGACATTTTAGATACGAATAAGTATACGACTTTTTGTAGAGATTGTCGTTGATGATGGCATAATGGGCAGCCTTGTGCCTCAACTTGGCAGTTTCGGAAGGAGAGCTTGATAGTCGCTCATATCTCAGATAAACTTTGATGGGATCTTTCCAGCTTGGTGAATCATTTGCTGACAAGATATGCTCGGGTTCTTCGATGCTAAGGTATGGTAGACTCTCTATGTAAATGGTGTGGCTGGTTGCCACGGAGTTGGAGTTGGCCAATTTCGAGAGCGTATCAGCTTGTGTATTTTTGGACCGAGGGATTTGTAGTATATTTACTTTATCAAATTTGTTTACTGCCTAGTGTATCTTAGAGAGATACTTTTCCATCATTGGTTCTTTAGTTTCATAGACTCCTTTGATCTATTTGATGACCAATTAGCTATTGGTGAAGACACATGCACCTTGGGCCCTTAATGACGCTGCTATCCGCAACTAGGTCAGAAGCATTTTGTATTTGGCCTGATTGTTGGTCGCTCGGAAGTCAAAATGGAGAATGTATTCGGCCTTAAAGTTGTCCGATCCCATTAAAATGAGTCCAACTCTACTTCCTGAAGAATTGGACGACCCGTCCACCTGAAGGGTCCACTCGAATTGTGAGTATTCTTCTCGATCGTCGGTAGGGGATTGCTCGTGGATGTTGGTAGTGTGCATTCGAGGATAAATTCTACGAGAGACTGGCCCTTGATAGCTGTATTCAATATCAAGTTCGCCTAGTTCGATACTCCACTTGATGAGTTGACTCGAGATGTCTCTTTTTTGCAAGATCTGTCTCATGGTTATTGGTCAGGAGCACAATGGTATGGGCTTGGAAGTAAGGTCAGAGATGTTTGGCAGAGGTGACCAAAGCAAAGGCTATCTTCTAAGAGTTTTCACTCTATCGAACTAGCCTAGTTTAATGTCTAGGGCCTAACCCTTGATGGCTAGTCTTGGCTGGTATTCAATGTCGAACTCGCCAAGTTTAGTGCTCCACTTGATAAGTCGACCTGAGGTGTCTCTTTTTTTGCAAAATCTATCTCAGTGGTTGATTGGTCAGGACCACAATGGTATGGGTTTAGAAGTAAGACCGTAGACATTTGGCAGTGGTGACCAAAGCAAAGGCTATCTTTTGAAGAATAGAAGGAATAATCATTGTGAGAGTTCAGACAATTACTTATGCTCTCGATCGATTATGAGAGTTTTCACTCTCAAGTATAGTTGATTTTCAACACTCCTGAAGCATTCCAATACCTTAAATTTGTGCAAGATCAGATAGATATAACCAAAATACGTGTAATCATCTATGAACGTAATAAAATACATAGTTCCATTTCGAGTTGTCACGTTTATAGGTCGAAGGATATCGGAGTGGACTAATTGTAAAATTAGTCCAGATTACAAAATCTTACCTGTTTGGAAAGTCCAGATTGTCGTGGGGATTCTTTCCCTTATTGACTACAATTATAGATCTCCTGTCTGTTTACATAAGATTCTCTTCATGTTTTTAGGGGAGAGCGAATATTACCTTAGTAAGTGAATGATGACCATTGAGTACTGAGGAGGGGTTGAGGTCGTGCAACTGACCACCGAGCAGATCCTGACGGAAGGCACCGAGAGAGTTTGGGCCTTTTAGATTGGCCATGTACCATCAAGTGCATATGGTCCATCATGAATAAAACTAGAACAAATCAGAGAACTATCGTAGTAAATAGAAACAAAAGAATTTCCAAAAGACATATCATATCCTACGCGATCGACAAAGTACAGAAATAAGCTTCCATCGAATATCCAGAACATAAAGAACATCATGCAAATATAGAATCTAGCCAATTCAAAGCTCAAGCTTGCAAGTGCCAATACCTCTGATGACAACAAATGCTCCATTCCCAACGAAAATCCTCCTTGCCTGAGGACTGATTCGGTGAAACTCCATGTACACGCTTCTGTCTCGAGCTATATGGTTGGTAGTTCCTGAGTCTACAATCTACAAAAAAGAAAAATCAGTGAGAATCAAAGTAGAGGAAACAAAGATCAAACCATAGAAAGAAAAAAGACATACCTTTTGCTCGCCCCACTCACCAGCGAAATGACCAAATTTGTCACATACATAACACTTCACTTTGACTTTATCAAACTCCTTATTTTTGTGTTTTTGTACTTTTTGCGTAGGTCTCGGGTCTTGTTCTCACATTTTTGCCATTTACGTTTGGTGTCACGGGAGCCCTTGCTCAACTCTATCACATAAGCATGATCCAAGTGCGGCCTATTTGTCTCTAGGCACTCCTTCTCAAGCTCACAATGCCTGCTCACATCAGCGAAAGTATGAATACTCTCATCGTGCACGAAATAGGTTTTCATGGTCTTCCATGAATCAGATAATGACTGGATCACACTCAATACCAGAAACTCATCCAAAATGGGCTCACCTGTATTTTTTTGGTCAAGCAATTATACTCAACATTTGCATCATATGTTGTTTTATTGTATGATCGAGTTTTTTCATGATAAATGATAAACTTATAAGTTAGTATCCTTATCTTAGGGGATGAGTGGACAGTGTAATGCTCTAAAAGAGCGAGCCAAATGAACATAGCTGTAGGATAATGTTCATAGACTGGGATTATGTTATTGTACATACTACTGATTAGGATGGTTCTAGCCTGATGATAGGCCTCCTAATCCCGCCTAGCCTGAGGTATGGTACCCTCGCAGGGTCCACCATCTTGTACTTTAGTATCTCAGAAAGATCTTACACCTTGAGGACAAACTAAATCTTCTAATACTAAATATCATAATTGTTACCATTCAGTTTATCTCCCTTACAAAGATCTAGTACGACAGTTTTTGATTTAGTCATAGTTTATAGTACACAAAAAAATAGACGTTAGTGACTATTGATACTTATTCATATATTTGCACCCTCCAAATCAACAAATACAAAATAGCTCAAATGTAAATTCGAAAGCAAACGAATGGATCAATGGACCCATCTACCACAACCTGGGATTACATCTTATCATTCGTACTTGAATTTGGTACACAAAACTTACAAAAGAAGTAACAATTAATGATGTGGAACCTTAAAAAAAAAGAGAAAATTTATTCTTGAACAACTTGACACGCCACCGGAGGTCCCATGCACTGGGGGTGGTGCTGCCATGCTCTGATAACAATTGGAGCACACGCCAGATACGTGACGTGTTTGCCACGGATGCGACCCAAGTCCCAGGTCACATCCCAGGTTAGGATGCGGTTTTGGGTCGAATACAACCCAGACCCAACCCCATTACACGTCTTAATGCACGTGATGTGCACATGCCCAGATGTTACATTCCAGGGCTGGTGGAGCTAGAAGTGGCCTTGGCACCTATGAACTTCATGGCTAGTTGAGTTTGGTGGGGAGGTTAGGGTGGATTGAGCAGAGTACACCTTAGTACACAGCACACATGTCCTATGCACTAGATTTGGCTCGTTAGGAAGTGGGTGGAATACATAAGTGTGGAGAAGGATGGAGTAATTTGAACTTGATTTTATTGGGTTTTGTCAAGGTAAGAGCCTAATATATCATGCGGTGGTGATGTTATCTAAGGGGCTGCACCACCTTGAGGCCCTAAAGATAGATTCTCACGCTGGAGAAGAAAGGATCGATATCTTTACATAATAATTTTTTAGATGATTACAATAATAATGAACTGCCTTATTTATAGGAGAGGGCTGAGAGACCAAGGGGCTCCTAACATTTAACTTCCACTAAGGACTAATAATAATCCTAATAACTAATAACAACTCCTAATATCTAATATTGACTACCTACTCGGCATTTATTGCCTTTATTATAATACTTTCCAAATACATGGATTTATTTAATAATATAGTTAACGCTTAGTGGCTTATGGCCTTTCGGTTGCTTAGTGTGCTGCTTATGTGTTGGCCTATGCTGGCACTTGGCTACTGCATGCTAGCTAGTACACTGGTGCATGTTGGCTCGTGTAGTGGTCTGTTCCTTCAAGCCATGTCTTTATTCCTTCAAGCAAAGGGTCTATTTCCTCTAGCAATGGCGCTTCTACTCGTCTCTCTTCACTTGCTGGCTCATTTGCTTGTGGTTCCTTGACCTTATGCTCCTGCTCGCCTTGTGCTATGCCCTGATAGTGCGTTGCATTGCTTCCTTCGGCCTTTGGCTCATGTTGACGCATTTTGTTCATGTCTCTTCGTGAAATGATACCTCCTGGTATGGGCTGCTTCTTATCCTTTCGAGCAATGGCCTTCTAGTTCACTCTTTGACATGAGTAATTGCTTCTTTGTTTTCCTTAGAGACTATTGCTTGATGATGTTGAATGTGGCATGAAGGGTTGTGGCCTTTGGCTTAAAGGTTGTGTCCTTTGGCCCGTGCATGCTTGGGGGCATTGTGTCATTGCTCAAGCACTGCAAGTCCTCACTTGGGCTAAAAGGTGCACTCTCAAGCAATACCGTAGGTGATTGCTTTTGGTTGTGAACAGGAGGTGACTCTCAAATGGTGCCCATTTGTATGTCATGAGGTTGGACACATTCATCCATTCGAACCTCCATGCTTTGTGCTTGCATGTGCCTAGTGGCCTTGCGCCATGTGCAATTGTCAGCATTATGATAGCCTTATGTGGGATTACATCATTTGCCCCTTGAAGATTAACCTTGTCCCCAAGTTTAAAGGATGGATAACCTTTGATAATGGTTAAAACATCCTCCAAAGTGGCTTCCTCTTGATTGAGGTCTTTCCACTTTATGATTACTCCTTATGGGGTGAGGTCTCCCTTTTGGACTAGCTTTGAGCCCATAACATCTTGGGTTTCAAAGACGATGATGCCGTCTTTCTCAAGGTCGGTTAAAATGATAGCTTGCTCCAATGGTGGTCGTTCGTTGGCAAGTATCTTGAATTTTCTGTCAAAGAGATAGAGCCTTGCAACAATCCATGATGCCCTTTGAATTCCAAACACTTTACTAATGGAAGCCATGGGCTGCCTTTGTTGGAATTGATTCTCTTCAATTGCCTTGAAGAATTTGCCTCTATGGTGAAATTTGGATTGGCGGAGCCTTGTAATGGCATTGTTGCCTGGTTTCCTTGATTTGATACCTCATTACTTGTCATTGGTGTCTTATCAAGGGTTGTAAGAGTTTAGGTTTGCATTTGTTCGCTAGGTTGAGATGGTGGCCATTCATGTGCCCTTTCGTTGGTGATTGATGCCTGTTTGTTTCTGCCTTGTGTCGTGGGTTGCAGGGTAATTATGTGTATTGATGTCTTCTCAATTATAACTTTTGATTGCAGCTGTTTGTTAATTGGTAGCTATTTGTCCTTGCCTTGTATTTGAAACCTTTTGCTTGGCGCTGAAGATGGTGGCCTTTCGCTTGGGTCCTTTTGCTGTTCCATTATGTCTTGTCACATGGAGATTTGTATTCTACCCGTATCTTGCTCTTATACGCCTGGTGGTCTGCCTGTATGATTGCTTGGTGGTTAGCCTAGTGATGCATGTTCACCTACTGGCTGCTTTTGGCAGGGCTGATGGCTTGTTGCCTGCAATCGTTCACCGGGTCGTGGTAGCGGTCTTTCGCTAGCCACGTCAAGAGGTGTCTTTTGACATTCTTGGCACGAATAGATTCCTTCTTCTTTGGTTGAAGGGGTGTGCATAGCATGTGCATTGTTGCCTTTGGGATGGGTTCATCCTTATTGGTGAACTCGAATCTGTTCATGTTTGGTTGTGGTTGCAAGTTGATTCACTTGTCTTCATACACGAATTCTGTGATTACTTGGTCAAGTGTTGTGAGCCATTGTACTTCAAGTACTATGTCCATACCAATTAAATTTAAGGGATAAAGATTGGTAATGAATTCATTTCCTTGGATGTTGATCGTGATTGTTAGGTGTATTTCCCAGCATTAAAACTTTTCACCACTCGCGATCTTTACTTCGAAAGGTGTGACTTGCTCTGTGGTTAGACTTAATGCTCTTGCAACCTTTGGGTTGATGAAGTTGTATGTCGAACCCTTGTCAACCAAGATGGTGACTTCTTGCTTACCAATGAGTGCTTTGGTTCTCATGGCCTTTAGTTCTTCAACTTCGGCTAAGGCATAAAAGGTTGTGAGTGAGTTTTCGTCACTTGATGACTCTTCAATTGACTCCTCTTCTAGTGGCACTATTTCAGCTTGTGCCTCTTCGTCTTCACTCATCTCAATCATCAAGAGTCATGGTCGTTTGCACTTATGATCAGGTGCATTTCTTTCGTCACATGTTAAGCATAGGCCTTTGGATTGCCTTGCTTCCATTTTAGTATAGGTGAGCCTTTGAGAAGATAAGGGTTCCTCTTTAATATGAGCGGTTTCAAGGGATAGCTCATGGGTTTCGGCTCGTATCCTTTTGGTTGGTACCTTTTTAGCAAAAATGGGTTGATGATTATGAAGGGCTGTGAAATGTTCCTCACTTTAGGTTGAAGGATAGATGTGAGGCATGTGGATGAGAGGAGGGGCTATTTGTTTCAACAAGTCTTTGGCCCTAAGAGATGATGAGGGTGGTGGCACATGAAATGGTGGAATTAATGGTGCCATATTGTAGTCGGTTTCACCAAATCTTTTGGTGAGTTCGTTGCATAATTGGCTCCATGAGATGTTCCTTTGTTTTGATATGTACCTTTCTCGAAGCAATAAGTACCAATCTTTTGCCTCTCCTTCCAAGTAAAAACTTGTAATTTGTACCCTTTCATATCTATCCGTGGGATAATACGAGAAGTATGTTTCTACCCTTGCAATCCAAATGCTTGGATCTCCATGATCAAAGATTAGAAATACAAGTTTGGGCTGCCATAATCGTTACGGTTGAAATGCCATGTTTTGGCACATGAAAGGAGCCTCTTTATCACTCCTTTCAGATGATAATTCTTGATGAATACTCCTTGTATGAGACATCACGTTTGCCAGTTGTGAATTTCTCATTTGCCAGGTGTGATGGCATTACACGTAGCAGTATGGCCTAGTGCAATTGTAGTTTTTGTGGCACTATGTCTTGGGCAGGCTACTTTGGCTTGTGGCCCTATGACTTAGCCTGGTGTTAGCCGCTACATGTGATACCATGTTGTGAATAGGTGACACTTTTTACCCTTTTGTTGTTTGGGTGGAGTTGCCTTCGGTAGCATGCTTTAGAGAATGCTTATAATGCTGGCTGTGTTTTGATCCATGCGATCAAAATATTAGCTCATGTGAATCGTGTGCTCTTCAGCCTCTTTCCTTAATTGAAGACTCTTCTTAAGGGCTTGAAGACCTTCTCTTTGTGCCATTATAGTAGGACAAGGTTGTGAAGGCTACCCTTTCAGCATAACTTTTCAATGAGAATGATTGGTTGAATTTTGTGCAAGAGAACTTGCTGCGGCCGAATTTGTTTTCTCTCGAAGAGAAGTAAGGGCCGAAAGTATTGCGAGTACTTTGTATCTAATCTTTAACTTAATATCAACCAACTTATTGATGGCTAAATCACTCTTAAGGGAAGATAGATTTTTTTCCTCACACTTAATGGATATGGCCTTCTCGAATAAATAGATCAGGCTGTAGTTGTTTTGAGTGAAGGACGATTGTGTTCTTCACAAGTTCGGTAGAATCCTTTCAATGGCTGATCATATTCTTTTTCAAGGGATGATGTGAACCTTCAATTGATCGAAATGCAATCTCAATGAGATAGTATGGACACCCTCAATGAAAACACCACATAATGTTACATTTTGTGGCTAGTGGCACTAGGAGTGGCCTTGGCGCCTATGAACTTCGCGGTTGGTTGAGTTTGGTGGGAAGGTTAGAGTGGACTGGGTGGAGTACACCTTAGTACATGGCACACATGTCCTATGCATAGGTTTGGCTTACTAGGAAGTGGGTGGAAAAGATAAGTGTGGAGAAGGATGGAGTGATTTGAGCTTGACTTGATTGGATTTTATCAAGGCAAGAGCCTAATATATCATGCAACTGTGATGTTACCTATGGGGCTGCACCACCTTGAGGCCCTAAATATAGATTCTTACACTAGAGAAGAAAAGACTTATGTCTTTTCTTAATAATTTTTTGGATAATTACAATGATAATGGACTGCCCTATTTATAGGAGAGAGCCAAGAGATCAAGAGGCTCCTAACATTTAACACCCACTAAAGGCTAATAATAATCTTAATAACAAATAATAACTCTTAATAACTAATATTAACTAGCTACTAGGCATTCATTGCCTTTATTACAATACTTTCCAAATACATGGATTTATTTAATAGGATAGTTAATGCTTGGTAGCTTATAGCCTTTCGGTTGCTTAGTGTGCTGTCTATGTGTTGGCCTGTGCTAGCGCTGGGCTATTGCATGTTGGCTAGTGCGCTAGTGCATGTTGGCTCATGCAGTGGCCTGTTCCTTTGAGCAATGGCGCTCCTACTTGTGTCTTTTCACTTGCTGGCTCATTTGCTTATGGTTCCTTGATCTTATACTCCTGCTCACCTTGTGTTATGCCATGATAGTGCATTGTATTGCCTCTTTTGGCCTTTCGCTCATGTTAGCATATTTTTGCTCGTGTCTCTTCATGTAATGATGCCTCTTAGCATGAGCTGCTTCCTGTCCTTTTGAGCAATGGCCTTCTAGCTTGCTCTTTGACATGAACAATTGCTTCTTTGTCTTCCTTAGAGACTATTGCTTGATGATCGCCGAATATGGCATGAAGGGTTGCGAACTTTGGCTCAAAGGTCGTGTCCTTTGGCCCATGCATGCTCAGGGGCCGTGTGCCCTTGCTTGGGCACTGCATGTCCTTACTTGGGCTGGGAGGTGCATTCTCAAGCAATACCATGGATGATTGCTTTTGGTCATGCATAGGAGGTGACTCTCCAGTGGTGCCTATTTGCATGTCATGAGTTCGGACACATTTGTCCATCCATATCTCTATGCTTTGCACTTGTGCGCACCTAGCGGCCTTGTGCCATGCACGATTCTTAGCATTGCACATAGCCTTGTGCAGGGTTGCATCACCAGACCCGAGCCCGTCACATTCCTTAACGCGAGTGATGTGCACGCACTTGCAAACTCAAGTTGGGTCTTCTTAGCCCAACGATCTACAATTGGGTCGCTGCGACCAGGTTGTTGGAAAACCCATTTCTGGCCAATTTTAGATGTTGATTTCGATTGGAATTTAACTTTCTCCATTCATCCCAAACTCGATTTTTGAAGGATTCAAACCTTAAACGTGGCGATTCAAGTATCCTCTATTGTGTCCTTCGCGACCAATGGAGAAACTATCTTTCCGGTGACTCAAACTCACAATCAATGCATTGAACATGCAGATCAGATCATCAAGAATATATTTAAACCCTTTTCACAGATCAATTTATCCTCAAACTCGACAAATCTAAGGTTCTATGATCGCAATCTCTTTGCATAGTTAAAAATTTTGATCAGACTTTTCATGGCTTAAACATACTCCAAAAATTAAACAAAAAATATATTTGAGATCCTTAAGTCATGGGTAATGTCGTGGGATCATCGAATTCATAATACTTATTCATGATTCGGACTCTAAATTTTACTTTACATATTTTTATCACAAAAATTCTGAAAAAAATTCATAAATAAATCTAAACTATGTTTTGGTATCAATGTTAGATTTATTTTACATAACGAAATCGTGGAAAATAAATCACAAGAATAAAAGATTGGATTTTTGGGATAATACCTCAATGTACAGGTCTCAAAAAATCTAAACTGCAAATCTTCTCAAACAAAATCACACAGTTGGGATGATGATCATGAAGAACGAACCACCTTCACAATTTCACGACACCTTAACTCTAAATCCAACGATTTAAATGATGAGAGAGAGTTTTCTAGTCAAAACTTTCTCAATTTTTCGATATTTTTACTCTAGAAAATATGTGTTTTCATAATACCTCAATCTCTCTCTATGTCTTGGCTATCACAGGAGTGATGGTCTCTCTATGAACAATTCTCAATTGCTTGATTATCCTATCATTATATTTTTGGAGAAGTTAACCCAAAAATGAGTGGGATTGAGGAGAGAGATAATACGAGAGTTAAAGGAAGTTGAGGGATAATGGAAGTTATCCCATTATTCCAAATTTAAAATAATTTGAATTAAACTATTTTTACTTTTTTATTTTTAGTTTTTTAACCCAAATAATCAAAAATGCCTCTACATGGGTGAATCACCTAGAGAGATGAGCTTTCAATGTTCTTAAGGACCAGCAATGAATATTTGACTCCTTGGAGTGCAAGTTCAGGGCTTCAAGGAATTAAAAGCTGGGTTAGCAACCTGCCTCAGGCAAAATTTGAAATAGTTCTGCTTGTCTAACTATTGAGCACTGACTAATAAGATGACCTCCTTATCACCCATACCTAGGGCAGGATGGAGCTGGGTAAAACTGGCATTAAGAGTTTATAACTCTACAAGAGTTATACTGATAGTCGCAAAAAGAGTGTTCGTTACAGATTTCCTACGAATCATACTGATAGTTGCAAATTCTGCGACAAACGAGGCTGTTCATTGCAAAATTGTGACGAAAACCATGTTGGTCAAAAGAGAGAGCCGAGGGGGAGGAGCCCTCCCCCTTGCCCTGATCCGGCGCCGTTGCCGTCAGATCTAGGCGGTGGCTATGGAGAGGAGGTCCCCCTCCCTGTGATTTTTTAAATTAATTAATTTTTCGAACTAATTAAAATTTTTTTGTTATAATTAAATATAATTAAATATATTTTATTAATTTTGATATATTTAATATGTTTTATTAATTTAAATTTATTAAATAGTATAGTATAAATTTATTAAGTTATATAAATAGTATAAATTTATTATATTTAATTTGTTTTATTAATTTAAATTTTTGTGTTGATGTGGTGAAAGGTGTTAAATTGCTGAAGGTTGCTTTGTATTCGGCTAAGGAGTTTATTCTTTCGATAAATGATAGGAGCAAGCTGTGTTTGGTAATTTTCTTCATTTTTATGAATTCTGTGTCCAATTTTTTAAAATTATGTGAATTTTTATTTAGTTAATTGGTCTTGAATTATGATCGATGGTTTATTGCACTTGATGATTTATGTGATTTTTGAATGTGTCTGATGAATATTTAGCATTTTCAATCGTGGTATTATAAAATTAATTATTATACCTCTATTTGGTTGTTTGAAATTCTTTGGTCCTAATACTGGAGGTTGAATTTGTCTAGATACTGGAGGTCGAATTTGCTATCCCAATTTATCATCCAAATATCGATACTGGAGGTCGAATTTGTCCTGATATTTTCATTTTGCCTCCTAAGGAATATATATTTCATTTGATTTCAGTCAGTCAATTTCTATATTTTGTTAATTGTGTTTTTTTGGGAACAATGTTAGGGTTATGCCATTATGATAAATCAATTGAACTCATCTATGCTAGGCATCACTGTACTGCATTTTCATTAATATTTGTAATAATAACTCTAATTAATTTAGTAGTTAGTATGAGAAATAATTATTTAGTGCATAAAGAATACATATATTCTCTTTTAGCTTCTCATACTTGTAATACATTCTTAATCTTTATAGAACATGTGTGAGTCATTCCATCTATTGATTATATTTACTAACATTTTCTCAAATTAAAAAATATAATATTTATTTGTAATTCATAAGATAAGCAAATAAACGTGAAATACATTTTGTTAATATTAAAATTGAATTCGTGATATAATAATACAAAATTTTAGATTCGTGTATATATAGCATGCGAAAAAAATAGAAAAATAAAATTAATTGTATTTTTATGAGTATGTGTGCACTTGTAAGTCCATATCTGACAAATGACCCTCCTTACACAATCACATATTTTATCAATTTAACTATCTATATATAATCCATCTGTCATGAGATCCAAAATCAATGGTACGAATTTGGCTAGCATATTTTATAAACGAGTATAATTTTCAGTCTCAAGAATATGGAATCTAGAAAACTACAATGAATAGTGGGGTTTATGTTTAGTCATCCAATAATAGAGGTACAAAAGATGATTTTTATATTTTATTGGATAAAATCCCAGAGGTAGAGTACCCTGGAGTAGAACTGTAAATCGTTTTATTCATGTATCAATGGTCTGACCTCTGAAAGGGATGAAGGTGCATCCACCGTTTAATTTAATTAAAATAAATCATAAGAAATTGTATAAGAGATATGAACCATTTGTGCTGACATAACAGGTGATTCAAGTATTTTATGCAATATATCCTAATTTGAAATGTGACAAAATTGATTGGTGGACTGTTTGTAAAACGAAAACACGAAAAAATATTGAGAAACGGTGAGAAGACATATCATATCAACAAGAGAAAGTTGTCAACACATTTGAAATCGAGGAATATAATATTCTAACATTATGAGACCTTTATGGAGTAGAGATAGATGTGGATTTAAGTGAAATTTATAAGAATAATGATGAAGAATCTAATTTTGAGACAGATGATGAGAATGAGGATAAAAATGATGATGATGTTGAAAAATCTAATTTTGAGACAAATGATGAGGATGAGAATAACAATGAGAACTTTGATTTTTGATGATGGATAAATTTTGTTCTCTTACTACAATAAAAATCTGATATTTATCTTCATATATGAAAATCCAATATTTATTATACAGCATTTCGTACTATAGATTTTATTATATATTGTCTTTTATTCGCTGATACACTATCTAAGTTTGTTTACCAGCTTTCTTTTATATTTGTTATCTCAATTTTCATGTTGTTGCTTTGGCAATATTATTAAAAAGTTAGTTTAATGTTAATTTACAAATTTCGTTACTCAATTTGTTGTATACTTAGTGTCTCATGTTTCATTTTATATATTTCATTTATTAATACACTGTCTTCTTTTTTATAGATCATTAAAGAGGATTTTTTGAAATATTGGTGGCTTGTTTCTTGCAATTAGTACGTCAATTTAAATATGGTAAGTTTTTTCATGTATCTCATTATTTATTTGATAAATATGTAATTTTTATTTTTTTATCATTCTAACATTTATAATTAACAGTTTCGACGTAACGACCATAAACGAAATAGTGATGGAAGAGCACATTCTTCACCATCGTAGTCCGCTTCAACATCTTCCCATTCTCATTCCCCAGCTACTACTGTACTTTCACTATCCCCTTCGGTTACAACACCTTCCCATTCCCATTCCCCTACTACTAATGTAACTTCACTATTCCCTTCAGTTGCAATTTCGATACAACATTCATATGTTAAGAGGGAAGACAGCTGATAGATGATAATCCCTTACGAAAATTCGTAAGTATTAAATTTTAAAATTTCATCAGTATTATTTTTTTTATTTATAAAGCATATGATTCTTTTAACTATATTATTTATTTTTCATTGTTTGTTTGTAATTTTATGATAGATTTACAAATTTTGTATATATTGTTCACGAATTCAATAGAATAGTGAACAACCATTGGGGAGGAGTTTTGATGACTTTCACAAGTACCCCAGAAGAAACAAAAGAGCTATGGTGGAGCGAATTCAAGATAAATTATGTCATTTAGTTTATATATGAAACTAATTTTATAATTTTAATATAACTAATTGTTTTTTTACTATTGCAGCGACAATTCACTTGCGATGAGACTGAAGAGTTTGAAACAAGAAGAATTTTTTAAAAAAATGTGACGATCATATCTGAGACGTATTAAATCATGCAAAGGCTAGTGAAAGGAAGCCAAATTACATCACTAAGGAGAATTGAGGTAGGATTGTAAATTTCTGAGAATTCAATAAGCGCAAACGAAGGAGTGAACAAAATAAGAAAAACTGAACTTATAATTTTGGGGAATCATCTGCGATATATATGGGAAGCTCAATCAATATAGATGAATATAGAAATAGATTGGTAATTTTATTCAAACACTAATTTTTTAATTTAATTCAATTATTTTTAAATTATTTTATTATTTCTAACAATGTTTTTTTAGGTCAATGAAATGAGAACCGAGTCATTATTTATAGATACTTTCACAGGACATTTTTAAAAAAAGATAAGACGTGGAACAGGGAGAGAGCTAAAACAGTTAAGGTATGTAATTTCAAAATTTTCAATTGTTTTATAAACATTTTCAATATTGATTTGAATATATTGTGTTAAATTTATCATAACAATGTAGGAAGATGAATTTATTAGATTAGTTTCTCCCAAATTTCTTTTCACTGCTTACATTGATTCAACATGTGCACTTTGTACGATTTTACTTATATCTCTTAATATGTTGATTTCTCATTTATACATAATTTTTGTATAATAAATCACTTGATAGTAACTACATCAACTTTGATAGAGATTTTTTTTTCATAACTTTTAACTTATTCAATATTAATATAAAAGTTCATAATTTAGATCTCATAAAATAATATTTGCAGAAGTATTGTTCTTTCTTTAAACAAGCTATATAGTCTCAAGATTCGTATTACTAGACAATCAGAACTAAGAAAACAATGTAATGGATTGAATGCAATGTCATAACAATGAAAACATTTACATGCACTTCTTTTTATCAAATTCATCTACAATTTATAATTTTTTTTTTTAATATTAGTAGGGTAACGAAGACTAGGTTTTTTATTTGCCTTTATTTATATATATATATATATATATATATATATATATCTAATCTAGATTATATGAGTTTCTATTATATTGTTATCTTAATTTTCTTTTAATTTTTTTCATGATAATGCATGAAAGATATGATGAGCTTTTAGTGAAAAGTTCGAGTGCTAGTGATGATACTGACTTATCCGAGTCATCTGTTGATAGTATGGCTCTATGACTCGAGGCAACTAGTAGAGTAAAAGGGGATAGAGTACTTGGAATGAGTTCTTTGAGCAGGACTTACAAAATCACCCATCCATTTTCTTCCACCCCACCAGTAGTAATGGTAGAAATAATACAATTGAACCAAAATGTGAGCCACTTGAAAGACCTACTAGTGCAAAGAGACAATGAATTTCAAGAGGTACACGTACAACAGAGACAAAGGGATCAAGAATTGGATGAGTTTTGCGCACAACAAATGCAAAAAGACCACTAATTTAACGAGTTCCGTACACAACAGATGTTTATAATGCAGTATCTTCAGTTAGCTCCCACTTCAAGTCAGATTCCCCCTTCTCTATCTTCTCGTGATACTGCTCGTGATGGTGATGATGGTGATAATATATTCGATGATGATGATGATGATAGTGATGGTGCTTAAGATTACTTATTGTTATTTGATAGTTACATTTGAACGTGGTTACTTTGATTTCTATGATTGTTGATACTAGGATTGTTGTTGATAGTTGAATATTTAAATATTGGGACTTGATGTTATGCTTCTTTTTGATACTGCTATTGTTGTAACTTTTGGTAGTGTTAAAATGATTAGTTGTCATTAAAATCTTAGTTGATTGATTTTGTTGGATAGTTAGTTGTATGGATGAGTAGAGACAGTAAAAATTTGATGTTGATGATTGTTGATGATGATTGGATAGTTACTTGATAATTATGTAAGATGAACATGTATTAAAACGGGTTATACAGGGAAAATGGTGAAAATATACCAATAAAATATATTTTTGTTATAAAAATTTCAAATTTGTCGTAAAATTTGTCACTGATTGTCATATTCGTCGCAAATTTCGTAGCTAAAAAATCTAGCTTCATCGCTAAATTGGTCTCTAAATTTAATTTAGCGATTAATTTAGCAACAAAAGAAATTTGTCACTAATTTTGCAATGAAAGAAACTTGTCGTAGAATTCGTTGCTAATTTATGATGAAAAGATTATTTGTGGCTAAATATTTGCGACAAATTATTTTTTGTTTCAAATTTTGCAACAAAATATTTTTTGTTGCAAAATTTTATGATGAAAACCTTCTTATTGCAAAATTTGCGACGAATACTTTTTCGTCACAAATTTTACATCGAAATATTTTTCGTTGTAAAATTCGTCGCTAATTTGCGACAAATAATTATTTGTGGCAAATATTTCCGACAAAGTTTGCGACGAAAAAAATTTTATTACAAAATTTGCAACAAATTCGTCGTTAATTTTTACGATAAGTTATTAGCAACGAAAATAAATTTATAGCTAATTTCGTGTGACAAATTTTTCTCAAAAGTTCATCACAAAATTTGTCACAAAAATGCTGTTTTTTTGTAGTGATTTTCCTTTTCCTCTTCGAATTTATGTTATATTTTTGTTTCTTACTAATACTATTTTTTTTATTTATTTATAAGAATATTATAATATTTTTTAACTATACTAAAAATTTTACTATAAAGATATAATTTTTTTTTAAAAAAAAACAAGGCAATTTTCATGAGTAATTATAAAATTGATATTTTGTATTCTTCAAAATTAGTATAAACTGAAATCTCGTAAAACCCATTTGAGCCATGTTATTCCCCCCCCCCCCCGGGGTCGGGGGGTTGGAGCTGACCATTATTCTTATTATCTCCATTTAAGTGTCAAAATTACTCAGAATAAACATATTAAAAAAATCATTAATTACTTTGATTTTATTCGCTTAGAACTACCTTTTTTTTTCCTCAAAAATACTCTTCACTAAAATTGTTCAATGTAATTTTTAAAGTCATAATTGCAAATTATATATTTATTATATATTGACTAAGTAAATTAATGATATATATGTTTATAAAATTGTACTATATTAATTTTGAAGAGGTGAATTTTAGAATATGGTAAAGTAAGAAAATTGACTAGTAAAATTTTATAATTTTATCTGGACGTGGGACAAGAGCAGAATTTTATACTCCCAACTCTTATCATTATTATTTCTTATATAAATCACGGTATCCTATAATTATATTAGTTTGATTAAATTCGATTTGAATCGAATTAATTTTTAAAGAATAAATCTCTTTCGATGTTGATATTTTTATAATATAAGATTTAAATTTGAAAATTTATTTATAAAATATTTCGATGAACCAAGTGGACAGTGCTCAAGAATATACATGGGTAAAGACACTTTATCTCAGGAAACACACCGGCCCTTAGTTGCCATAGAAAGAAATAAATGCTTCAATGGGAAATGATGGATTGTCCCCACCAGAAAGCACTCTTATCTTATTTCCCCCTCTCTCTTCCATCTCGATCAATAGGGGTCAATCATTATGCTCGATCAATCTAAGTAGGCTCTCTCTCTCCCTGCTCTCTCTCTCTCGATCAAGATCCATCGAGACAGATCTATCAGGAGGTATCTATTGCTAATATTCCTAATCTGACACATTATCATGTGAAGGGAGGTTACTACACGGGGCAATTCGCGCATGGCACGTTGCCTCCTACATGATAAAATGTATCTTTTGTATAGGTTCGGTCAACCGCTGCGTATTATACAAAGATCGGTTTGTTGTGTGTGAAAGATTTACCAATGCTAATCAACTAAACAGTAATTGGGTGATTATTTTTTTAATCATATTTTAATTAGTTCGATTTAAATATTTATGAAATCCTATTTAAGAAATGATTGTCCTAATATATATATTTTTTTATTTTTAAATTTTGAATTCAAAATTTAATTAAAAAATCTAATATCTCATTTTATTAGATAAAATATTTATTCTCGGGTGATTAGTATTTTGATGCATTATTGGTGCCATAGACAACTGAGACACCATAAGTTGTGAATATCAGGGATTAACTGGTTTCTTCATGCTGTTGTTCTTTCCAGCTTGTTGGAAGTCTCCATGTCGCTTAGATTTCTTCCCAACCAAAGTTGCATTAGCCGACGAGAGTTATGACCTATTGATGAAAACCTCAAAGAAGGCTCTTCTCTACGTCCCACGAGAGGCCAGAAAATATTAGCCATTTTAATAAAATTAGTCTGTGATCCGTTAAAGTTGATCGATTCATTTTGAGATTCAAAAGATTAGATGAAACATGGATTATCTCTTTTTTTTTTGGGTCTATATCGAGAACTTCCCTTCTTTGGAAGACGGGGGGTCTCCCAACGTAATCTACTACATACCCAAGTCACAAGTCAAACTCGAGATCTTATTTAAGAGGTCTGATAATTTTACCTACTAGACCGACTAACCGTAGGTATGGATTATCTTTCTTAGCAAGTAGACTATTTGGCTAACAAAGTGAGCTTAGAGTTAGTAGTTTCACCGACGAAAGTGTATGAACTAAGTTCACAACAGTTGAAATTTAAGTTGAACTAAATAAAAATGGTAGAAAAATACTTTGCGATGGAATATTGGTGGGTCTCTACTAAAGATTAAAACTAGAAAGGAAAAAAATTGAAGGAAATATTGTCTCGATAAAAAACCGTCAAAAATATAAATACCAAAAATTAAACTAGATCGGATAAAAAAGAATACCAAAATAAAAAATTTTACATGTATGGTTGATGTGACAGTCCAATAATTTTTTTTTTATTGTGGAAAAAAAAACATAAAATTGTCTCCTAAACTTAGAGACGAGTACAAATAGTCCTCTTTTATTCGGTCATTTCTTATTCCATCTAAAATTACGTACATCCCTCGCGACTTTTATAAACTATTTACAAATATATGTATGTGTGAGTGTAAGCATCATCTAACTCAGCTCCCTCTCTCCCACATATTGCCCTTTTCTCTCTGCTAAATGATTGCTCTACGGTAACTGTACCCATTGAGACATTCAGAATTTTCTTAGTAATTAATGATAAGATTAGAAATTGATATTTATGATTTTTTGCCGCCGAATCTTGTTTATCTATTTTATCAACCTTAGTTATTAGATATGAATATGAAGGAGACGAATTTTGCTTCATAAATATATGCTCTTTCAATCCGAACGAAAATTCTATGCCGAGGTGCTCATTGAATCTTTTTGGATCAAAACTCTACAAAAATCCCACTGAAACTGACCATAGATATGGCCATGTGAACGATATATGTATGCAAAGAGAGATAATGAATGTATATAATTGAATATAAAGTTGTATCCAAATGAGACGTAAAGCCATACCTTTAGTAGTATAGGGTTGATGAAAATATCGTACCTCTAATAGTGTATTATTAGACATGAAACCGTACCTCCGATGGTGAAGAATTTAGTCACCTCCCTGTGCCTCCAAAATGTATATAAAGAGGAAGAGATTATTATGTAGTCGTATAGTTGTGTGTTTGTGGTTCTAGAGTTGTATATAATTGTAGAGAATTATAGGTGTAGGGTTTTGTATGTGTAGCCCTCCTTTTGTTTTGTGTTATGTTTTGTATTTATAGTCTCTCAAGAGGTATAAAAAATCCTAATTTCTTTTTGTGTGATATCTTCTAAAATAGTAGGGATTGTGATTAATGACCTTTACAATATTTAGAATTCTTTGAGACCGAGAGAAGTTTAAGATTTAGGAAGAGTTTACTTCTCTACTGAGAGTTCAAGAGAATCAGAATTGCAACGATTAAGAAAGATTTAAACTTGTTAAGAATTTTCTTTTTTATCGGATGATAAAACGAGAATTGAGATCTCACAGGAATAAGAGGGTGTTTGGGATTGTTTATAAACCGGTCAAATCAAGTTATAAGCCAAAATTAAAATTCTAACTGTTTGGTAACTAAAATTTATAAAAATGCTTATAAGCAAAAAAAATGCTTATAACTCAAAAAAATAATAATAAATTATTTTGACCAATAAAATTATATTTGTACCCTTTTGTATTTAACAAAAACTACAACTATACCACTTCTTATGTCTACTATGATATTTTTTCTATTTTATATAATTTATAAACACTCATTTTATCAAACAATTAATTACTTTTAAATAATATTTATTCAAACAGATAATAATTTATTTTTTAAAAAAATTAAAATAAAATTAAATTAAAAAGTTATTTATAAATATTTAGTGTTTATAAATAATATTTTTTAAACAATCTCAAACGGCCCTATGAAAAGCTTTCTATCAAACCGAGTAGCTTCAGAGTCAATGTTTGGTAGGTGTAACTGAAGTGCTGAGTCACTTTTACAATTTTATAAATATTGCATAATTTTAATTAAAATATCAATATGTGCTAACTGACATAATAGATTACAAAGTTAAAATACTATACAATTCAATGTATTTAATAGATAATTCAATTTTTTATTCTAACATTATAACTTACATCGTCCATATCGACATGAAGCCGAGAATATCCAAGATATCATAATAAAAATTCAAATGCTCTCTTAATCCATCTAATGTCACACGTGGGTCAAAAACAATAACAACTAAATTAATAAGTGAAAAAAAAAAAAAAAAAAAAACATCTGCCATACTTTAACTCATTTCCTTAATGCAAGCACTAAATAAATTATCATTTGAATACTTTGTAAAAGTTTGTCTGATATTGAAACATTCAATTACAACTAAATAATGAGTTGAATAATAACACTAGATAATTTAATAATAGAATCGTAAAATATTTAAAATAAAAGAGAAGCATGACTTAGTGCAGAAATAGAGGAAAGATAGCCGTATGTATACATAATTTTTTTCTTATATTTTTATAAAAAAACTATTTTTACGTCTTGAATCTGTGATCTCAGAATCACCAAAAAGAGTAACTCCATTATTACGTCAAAATTCGCTCACGTAAAATTTTCATTGTCAATAGATTTTAGAATTATCGGTACACGTCATTTGATTCATCAATTTTTAATTTTTAACAAAAATAAACCTATGGTTCCAACTGACCGTTCTACTCTACAATTCTTGTTTTTTCGAAATGACAACTTAGAATCGGATTTTATACACAATTTTTATTTAAATTTAGGAATCGTGAACCGATCCAGAGTGTAACCATGCCTACCCATAAAACTTGAACACGAACTCAGCCGGCAAATCTAGAGCTGGGGCATTGTTATAGCCCCATCAAAAGAAAGAAGGCAGACCGCCAGGGCCAGGGTAGTGAACCCAAAAGCTCAGCTTTGCAAAGTGATCGTCCTTCCGTATCGCCCCTTTCTCAACAAAAGCATGCGGAAAGCACGAAAAGCTAAGCCACTAATGTCCTAAAAAAGTTGGCAAAGCTAAGCTAGGGCAGAGGCCTACACTACAAAAAAATCATAAATTTGTAACAAAATTTGTGACAAATTCGTGAGAAAAATTCGTCCCAAAACAAATTTGCGACAAATTTTTTTTCGTCCCTAATAAGTCATCGCAAATTTTTGGGACGAAAAACTAATTTTTTGTCGCAGAAATTTCCCACAAAAATTTTTTTGTCGCAAAATAGGATTCGTCGCAAATTTGCGACGAAAATTTTATTCGTCGCAAATCTGCGACGAACATGATTTTCGTCGCAGATTTGCGACGAACACTATTTTCGTCGCAGATTTGCGACGAATCATTGTTTCATCGCAAATTTGCGACGAATCTTTTTTTCGTTGCAAAATTCGTAGCTAACGGCAAATATGTATTTTTGCGACAATTAAAAATTTTATTGATATATTTGGATCATTTTTTTCTATATAACTTGTTTTTATACCTGCTCATCTAATCTAATCAACAATTAATCATTCAAATCGTTTTTAATATCAAATTTCAGGCATCTATACTCATAAATATAGCTAACTATTCAATAAAATCAATAAATTAAAAATTCAACAAGAAATCATAATAATAATATCAAAAATAAAATCAACATCAAGTCTAAATGTTAAAATATCAATAACCATACATAACCAAGAAAATAAATATAATGAGTATCAAAATGTAAATCAAATAACAGTACACAATATCAAGTATGACCTCCACCACCATCATCCTCATCATCATCATCATCGTCACCGAAGAAATCATCACCTTCATCACCATCTCGAGCATTATCAGGAGGAGAAATAGAAATCATCACCTCCACCACCATCATCCTCATCATAGTTCATTTCTAACCCAAACTGATATGAAAATTCCAACCATTTGCTTGCTTATGATGCACTTGAAATCCCTCGAGTTGCTGCTTCCAAAGATCCACTTGCAGTTTTTTATAGTTTTAGCTTTCATGTCTTCTTGGTTCTCCTTGTTTAGAGCTTCCCTTATTACAGAATTCCATCTCATTGTGATCTTGCTGTTCTCGAAACCTAGAACATTTGCTGCTCTTAGAGGCACAACTTCTTGAAACCTTTTCATGCAAGGGGACAAAAAGAAAAAGAACAAAGTTCAAAAATATATATATAGTTAACTTTTCACACCAGAGTTTTGGGTAAGGAGAAAAGGGAATTCGGAAATTACCCAAGAACATAGATATCACATGAGGTGTCATCAATGTCCAGCCAATCCTCTATATTTAGATCTTCAGGTGGAGGTAAGCCGGCAACATTCCACGTACTAACAAAAACTCTTTACCAACAAAATTATGTACCAAAACAATCAGGAAAATTAAACAATATATATACATATATAGATATAGATATATATATATATATATATATATATATATTTGGGTTGGGTGAACGGAAATCTTACTTATGGTGATGTGTGTCCTTGTGATGCGTGAAGGTGATTTCTGTTATTGAGGATTTTTGATGAAGCAAGTCCTCCGGAATGTCATGCAATGCTTCTGTTGGAAAATAAAGTGTATCAATGGTTACACACATTTACTCCAAATCCCAAAAGCTACACACAGTATTTGCAAAATGCCAATCATTCAACTCAATGCTCGAACCTTCTTATTGAGGCCCTATAATAAGCTATAACACCTAACAAAATGATATTCTTATGCATATAATGCCTTCACAGCTTTAATACATATAACACCTCAAATACAACAATGACATGATATACAGCTCCTAATAAACCTATTCATGGCATAACACAAGTACATTGAACAAATAACATAAACTGCTTGTAACCTATTCGAAATAATCCTATTATTACCAAGAGATTCGGCAAGAAATCCAAATTTATTACCGGAATTCTATCTGGGTATTTTTCCCTTATCCGAGCAGCCTCAGCCCTTCTCTTCTCTAGAAATTATAAAAAATTAAAAATTTTAAAGAACTGATTGTTTCCATGATATAGAAAACAGAACAAACATTTAGAAAAACTAAAGCCCATAAAACAAATCGATGTGCAATCAGCATTACCCACCAAGATCATGCTCCTGCTTGAAATAACTCTTCGCCATTCCTCCAAACCCTTCTCACTGTACCAAATTAAACAACTACTTAAAAAAAAAAAGAAAAAAGAAAGAAAGAAAGCCCTTTAATCAACTACACTAGATAAACTCAAGGAATAGTGAACCATTCAAGAAAATCAAGAAAACACCAAATTCTCAATCATAAATCTAAATTGGCAACAAATAAGAATTTCACAAACCCTAAACACTTCGAAGTCAAAGATGATCATTCGAGTTAACGACTAGGTCTAAATCACAACTCAAGATGACCCCAATAAGAAAATAAAGAAAGGGATTAAACTAAAGCACTGTTAATGAAGATTAAAAAAAGAACATCGGAGAACTTGGAAGGAAAAGGGGAAAAAGAAAAGAAAGAAACAATCGAAAAATTTAAAACTTCGGAAGATCATCGGACCAATCAAGTGACTTAGTCGAAGAGATTAAAACGAAAGTATAGTAAATGAAATTGAAACCTTAGAAAAGATTGAGAGAGAAGTTGAAACCCCAACCGGTACTCCTTTGAAATTCCCAGTTGAAATTGAAGCGATTGAGATGGAAGAAAACTGATGAAGATAACCAAGGTGGGTTTTGTACGTCTCTCTCTCTCTCTCACTCTATATTTATTTAATTTGTTTTTTTTAATAATTTCGTCAAATTAGGTTATCTTATCAACTCATGAGATTGTGTGCTGGGGAAGTTTAGGTTGTGAATCCCTTATGCTCGTAAGTAGACTTGGAGTGCAAATAGCTTGAAAGATTGAAGAAAGTAAGAATATTAAATCCCCTGCGCTGGCCCCTGCGCGAGGCTGGGAAGCGCAGGGGCCAGCGGCCCCTTGCCGCGGCTGGCCCGCGAAGGGCAGATCCGTTGGCTTGGCCGCCGGATCTGGCTTCTACAGCGCAGATCCGGTGGCTTGGCCGTCGGATCTGGCTTCTACAGCCTGCGGCCGAGAGAGAGAGAGAGAGAGAGAGAGAGGGAGAGAGATTACCGATCACCATCGCAGATCCGCCATCCCTTCGCAGAACCACTGAGGGAGAGAGCGAGAGACAGAGTGAGAGTGAGAGTGAGAGTGAGTGAGAGAGAGCGAGAGACAGAGTGAGAGTGAGAGAGCGAGAGACAGAGTGAGAGTGAGAGCGAGAGTGAGAGAGAGCGAGAGACAGAGTGAGCGAGAGACAGAGTGAGAGCGAGATTCAGGGACGAAAAAATTTTCGTCCCTGAACAGGGACGAAAATTTTTTTCGTCCCTAATTCAGCGACGAAAAAAATTTTCGTCCCTGAATCAGCAACGAAAATTTTTTCCGTCGCTGAATCAGGGACGAAAAAAAAAATTCGTCCCAAATTTAGGGACGAATTGACGAATTCGTCGCAAATTTAGGGACGAAAAATTAATTCGTCGCTAATTCAGGGACGAAAATAAAATTCATCCCTGATTCAGGGACGAAAAAAAAATTCGTCCCAAATTTAGGGACGAATTGACGAATTCGTCGTAAATTTAGGGACGAAAAATTAATTCGTCGCTAATTCAGGGACGAAAAAGAAATTCGTCCCTGATTCAGGGACGAAAAAGAAATTAGTCCCTAAATTAGGGACGAATTGACGAATTCGTCGCAAATTTAGGGACGAATAATTTATTTGTTGCAAATTTAGGGACGAATGTTTATTTTGTTGCAAATTTTGGGACGAATTATAAATTCGTCGCAAATTTAGCGACGAATTTTAGGATTCGTTGGAAATTTAGCAACGAATTTATTATTTCGTCACAAATTTGCAACGAATTTTATATCAAAAAATTTTCGTCACAAATTTGCGACGAAATTTGTAACAAAAATATTTTTTGTTGCAAAATTTGTGACGAATACTTTTTTGTTTCTAAATTCGTGGCTAATTAGCGACGGAATTTATTTTTGTCGCTAAATTTGTGACAGATTTGCGACGAATATTTTTCGTTGCAAAATTTCGTCGCTGAATTCTTGTTTTTTTGTAGTGCTAGCAACTCAAATAGAAATTGAGATGCATATGCCCGAAACGGCAAAAAATTTTTCTTTCCCTTTTGTGTAAAATTTAAATAACCAAAATTTGTATATTAGTTCATCTCTATCACAAATAAAGAAGAAAAAAGAAACCCTCGAGAGGGCATGTGATTAAACAATTAAACTGCTACATATCAAGCTTACAACAACAACTTGAATCTTAATATTAAAATTTGAGGTCGGTCATATCAAGCTTAACAAAGTTAAGGAAAATAAAAATGGGAGAAGGACACAAGTGGTTGGAGTGGAGTGTGGAGACAAGAATTTGAATGCCGGAGGTAGAAGATTTGTGGAAAGATATACTCTTTATTTACTTTTCTAAAAATTATTATTATTTGGGGGTGATGGAGCTGATTTTTGACTCCACAGACATCTGTTCTCTTGACTCGAACAGGGAGATTGCGCAAAGGTGTTCACCGGATCTTCTTGGATGAGAAACTTGCAAAAGCCCCGTCAAGACGTCTCAGCAGGGGGTCTCCGATGTAAGTCAAATAGAATAGTAAAAGAAAGAGAAAAGATTGAGAGAGTCTGGACTATAGTTCTATATTGCCTCTGTTTGTCGTATGTAGAGTTGACCAGTATTTGTGTGTAGGTTGGGTCATCAACAATGAAGAAACTTGCAAAAACCCCATCGGGGCTGGCTCGATGTGAGGACTTTAATGCTCAATTTAGATAGAGTGATAAAAGAAAAACTGAGGAGTCTAGGATATGATATTGTGTTATATGTGTAGAATTTGCCCCTGTGCGTGTTGTGTGTAGAAAACCATGAATATAGTCCTATGTATGATGCATGTATGCAAAGATTGAAGATAAATGTATTACGTTAGTATAATTGAGTATGAAGTTATATCTCTGACGACGTATAGGATGGAGTATGAAATTATACCACTGATACCGTATAATTGGGTATGAAACCATCGGTACCTCTATCTCATTGTGGGTTGAGTGTATAGTTGTGTAGTTGTGATCGTGTCCTCCGATAGATATGTAGATATGCCTTGATGAGTTGCTTTTACTCTGTATATATAGACTTTTAAAGGGTGTAGAAAACTATAGTTTTCTTTTGTATGAAATCTTTCGAAATAATAAGGATTATGAAAAAAAAAACTTTTAAAAGATTTAGAATCCCTCAAGCAAGGTTTTAGATTTAAAAAAGATTTTTCTCCTTATTAAGAGTACAACAGAATTAGAATCTTACGAGGTTAAGGAAGGTTTGAATTTGTTAAGAATTTTTTTCCTTATTAGATGATTATAAAAGAATTGAGATCTCACAAGATAAGAAAAGTTTTCACTATTAAGCCGCCTACGATCGAGGAAAAAATGAAAAGTGATACTTCTAATTGAAATGGTCTCTAGCTCCCTATAAATTAACAAAAGGAAAGAAATAAAGGCAAACTAGTTATGCTACTCAAGAGATTGAAACACCAAGAAGTAAGAAATAAAACCCTAATTAATGAAAACAAAAAGAAGAAATGTCGTGAGAGTGAGAGATCCAAAGGTGGTTAATGAAAGCTTCTCATGAACAAGAAGAATCACAGAGAACTCAACTATGTGTTGGCCTAGTGGGTAATTCTCTAAATCTCATTTAGAGAACTCGAGTTCGAGTCTCGGATGGAATAAATTATGTTGGGGAGAGCTCTAACCCTCAAGAGGGATTTCAGCGGCTCGATTCAGAATAGTCGGAGCGAAACTCTAAAAATCGGGTGGTGGATTAAATCCATGGCACCAAAAAAAAAAAAAAAAACCATAGAGTCCACGTTCTCACTATAATTTTTGACTTGTGCATGGGATGATGAATTTGTTGGTTGCCTTAGTGCTCACTATAATTTTTTAACTTCATTTATAAAATGAATTTAAATTTTAATTACTCCAATTGATTAAGTAATTGTATTGAAAGAGAATTACTTTATTTAAAAAAAAAAAAAATCTCAAATCACTCATACGATGCTTGTTTTTGTCTTCTTCAATTGCAAGGATATCGATGGTACAGAGAGACATCGATGGCAGAGAGATAAACACAGAAGGAATATGCGGAGAGAGAGAGATAGAAAGAATATGTTCGTTATTCAATGGAAGGGGGGAGAGAGAGAGAGAAAGGACGGAGAGGGGAAAATCTTTCGAGAAACATCTTAATAACTATTTTTTGCATTTATTTATTTCAATTTATATTGGTTTTTTTTTTCTTTTTTAATCGGTATCTAAATTCATATTTCGATTAATTCGATTTGAACCGTAATTAATTAATCCAATTTGAGTCACGATCAAACTCCTTTATAGAAAGAAACTCTCCAAATATAATTTTTTTCATTTTTAATATTTGAATATGACTTTTGATTGAGAAATTTATCATTATTCCCACTAAATCAACTATCCGTTGATATTTATATCGATATTTTCTCTCCCTTTATTCTATCCCTTTACTCGACCAGCATAACAACATTAGAATCGTGTATCAAGCACCCAGTTGCCTCTTCTACTTGTGCAGCCCTAATGAAATATGTATCATTTAAACTCAAAATTTTCAAACAATGAATTCAGGAATTTAAATTCTCACCATATTATTTTCATATATGATTGCTCTAACATGACTATGTCAATCTATTGGTTTGGGCTGGGCCTAAACCAAGCTCATTAAAGCATATTTTTTTTATTATATAGAAGAGATTCGAACTCGATATTTCTAAAAGAAAGAAAATAATGCTGATTAAATTATAAATCAATGGCAAAGGGATGATATACATGCTACTTGGTGGAGTTTCATATCTTAATAATCCATCTGCTTCTGTTCAACAAATAAAATAGGTGTACCCACTAATCAGCCTATTGAATCCAAACTAACCATTCCATTTTTCCCCATTCTCTTCCTCTCCTTTTATTGTTTTTACAGATGATTAGCTTAAAGATAAATTACAAATACTACTAAATTCAATCTCTTAAAAATAATTACAACCGGACAAGCCGAGAGCAAAGCTCAAGTAGTTTCATCGGTGCATAAACAACCAAATATATTTTCATTGATTAGCCCTTTTTTCGAATAATTAGCGGAGCTCAACAACTAAGTTAGTCGTGTGATCGGTTAATGGTCAAATGGAATCGTTAAGTAATTCCTTTTTCAAGTGATTTATGCAGGAAGAGGGATTTTGTCTGCCTATTAGGGGTTTTCAAGTATCACGGGTGTAGCTTTTTCCACAAACTAGACACATATAGCACGCACTTGAACATCACCAACTAAAGGCATAAACCAACCAAACGATATGAAAGCAATTACATTGTGTGATGCATTTGAATATATTGAGATTCACTTGAGACAATTATATCATAAGCAAAACAGATAAATGAAAGCAATCATATGATCAGTATTCGTTTGTAAGCAACAATAAGTTAATTAACTAGAAAGAATAAATGCAATTTACCACTGGGAAGACTCTTAGAAACCATACCCTAAAGACCAAGAATTGGTTTCACAAACGTATGACGAATTCTTGCACCTTAAAGAGTTTCTTAAGCTTTTCTCCTCGTAGCATGAGAAAACATTAAAATATTTGAAAAGTTCAGCCAAAATAAAAAGTTACAAGTAAAGAAAGAGGTTACAAAAATAAAAATCTACTATAAGTAACTACTCTTATACTACTAGCCCCTATGATATGGCATGACACTTGATGTCGAGAGCGTACTGTGATTTTTCCCCACTCACTTTGTTGTCACCCTCAAACAGGATGTGACCCTTAAGTATTCGGTTGAACTCTTCAGTCTGGTCATCAATATTCTGCTAATCACTTGTTTTCTCTTACGTGATCTCTGTATCTTCCAAGTTCTTCCACTTTATTGAGTATTGTTGTTGCAATCGATGCATTCTCTCCATAAGGATTTTCTCAACTTCTTCGTCTAAGGAATTCTTTATCTTTGTTGGAGCTATTCCCGACATGTTTTTGTTAGAAATTTTCATTTAAATTCATGATTTTAATGCATTCACTGTTGAGTTAATAGGAAAAATATAATTGAAAGGTTTAAATGTGATGAAAAATAGAGGAAATTTGAATTGGTTTGTATTTGGTTGGATTTTGATGGCCCATTCAAAACTTTACATAATTAATCTTATTTTTCTGTTTTGAATAATGAATTCCCTTTTCATAACATTCAACAATAATTTAGAGTGATAATTATAAAATTTTAATGGTTCTTTGATGATTTGAAGTTTATATAAACCCTCTCCTAGTGCATTGGATTCATAAATCCAAATTTCATAACGCTACACCATCTATTGAGTAAAATTGAGAACTTAAAATGTTTGTGTACGTTCCAAAAATTATTTTGGTACTTTTACATTCGTCGGAGCTCATTGAAATTGTGAATGGCTGGAGATATAATCTGATGGGGGTGGGTTATTGCTCCACAGATATCGACTCCTTCTTGACTCGAACAGTAATTACCGATGGTAGATACACCTGCAAAAACCGACGGAGGGTGCTCCGGCGGGGAGACTCCGATGCTCAAGTCAGTAAAGGACGATTTTCGTTTGAAAGAAATAGACTGAGAGTTGAGAGAAAGTGGTTTTCTGTGATCAATGTGCCCCATGTGTTAGACTTAGAGAGCGTACCTGATGTCGAGGGTTTTGAGATCTCTTATACCAGTGAGAGTCGTGCGCCGCTAAGAAACTTCTACCCTACCTTCCTTATCAAGCTGATCCGGAAATCTCGAAAGTCAATGAATTGATCACGATCCTTAGATATCGGGAAACATTCTTATTCGGGAGAGATGCTTTCCTTATCTGAAAAATCTTGGAATTGCTGTTACGAAATAAGAAACCGAAATCAAGGAAGTTCTGACATTCCTTTTATAATCGGCAGGGGTGCTGTTCCTCATTCGGTTGCTCGACCGATAAAGGATCTTTCGAAATTTGCCCGGTTAGAGGGTTGACATTCGCTTAATTGGAAGAGGAGATTGTTTCCGATCGGTTAACGAGGCAACTGAGACCTATCGTTCGATAGACCAAGGCGGCTAAGGCCTTTTAGTAAACTTGATCGGGGCGACTATGACTCTTCGACAGATTGTTGTTACGGGCGTTAGACACTGATCGACAGGCCCTCTTTTTGTGGGCCTTTGGGAATTGACTCTTTTTAACTTGTTACAATCCCGTCCTTACAACATTTTAAAAAAATCCGATAAACTTTAAAATGTATCATTTTGGCCATTTGGAGTAAAAAAAAAAATTATACACAAAGATAAGTATAAAATTATTTAAATAATTTTTTTAAGTATGCAATTTTTGAAATAACTTTTTTTTTCATAAGGACGTATATAAAAATATGAAGATATTTTTGAGCTGGAAATTTTTAAAAAAATTCCCAAAAATTTTTAAAATATCTTATGAATCCAAATTTTAGAAAGTCGTGTATAAAAATTAGTTTTGGGTATAATTTTATAGATAAAGGGAGTTACAAAATTAATAAAATTTATTAGATAATTCTATTTTTATATTAAAATTTTATACATTTTGACATGGCAAAATTAATTAACATTATTATCCTTTTCATCAATATAATTTTTAAAATTAATTAGAGTTTAGCCACAATAACTATAATTAAATAGAAAATTATTTATAAATGAATGATCACATTAGTAAAAGAATAAATTTGTCATAAAAATTATTTTTATGTAATGAATCTTATCTCATAAGAATTTTTGTTGTATGAAAATAATAAAATTAAAGATAAGACATCAAAATAGCTATTTTTAATAGTAGTCTACTTGGTTGAAATCCCTTTTCTATGTAATACTATAAGTGCGGTTAATTTAGTGTATCTTTAGACTGGTTCTTTCGAAAAGATGGGAATAAGTCTAATGATGGCCGGTTCTTAAACGATTCCATGTGACCCACCACCTATCTGGAAGCCTACCTGGTACACTAAAAAGGTCGTCTTATATGGTTAAATAGAAAAGGATAAAGTTATCAGGAATAGAATAACTATTGGTAATAACTATTGATAATTTGCTAATTAGCCCACAGGTATTGGGGAATGAGCTATTTTGATAAATCTTGTCATAAAGATAAATAAACCTAATAAAATTAAAAATTTAGCTCACAGACAATTTTTATGTCATAAATTTATGTTCATATGTTTGCATTGGTAGACATATATTAAATGACTCATATATATTTAGTAAGCATATTTATTTATTTTGCAATATTCCAAAACATAGATTTGAAATCCGATTTTTCCGAATTAACTGAGGAAAACTATAAAGAGTGGAAAGAAATGGTTTTTCTCCATCTAGAATATCTAGATATTAACTATGCTATCTAGAAATTCGAGTCACCTCTGGTAACTGATACCAGATATATGTCAGAAAAAGCTCTTTATGAATAGTGAGAGCGACCTAATTGTCTAAATATCATGTTCATAAAAAGAAAAATTCTGACTAGTATCCATGACTCGGTCAACCAACATACCAATGTCCGTGGTCTTCTTAAGGATGTAGATGAGAAATTTGAGATATTGAAGCAACTTTCTTCCATAAGGCTCACTACTGTCGACAATGTGCACGAGCACATCATGCAGATACAAGACATAGCGGTTCAATTAAAAATCCTGGAGGTTGAGATGTGCAAATCTTTTCTCATGCACTTTATTTTGAGTCTCTCTCTCAGCCCTATGGTCCTTTTAAAATCTTCTACAATACATATAAGGAGAAATGGTCAATCAATGAATTGATGACCATGTGTGTGCAGGAGGAAGGAAGGCTGCTGATGGAGATGAAGTAGAGTTCTACAAATGCACATGTGGTAGTGCAAGAGAAGAAGAATGACAAATCTAAACCGAATCAAAAGGGTACAAAATCGAAAATGGATACAAAGAAAGACTCCAAATGTTTCTTTTATAAAAAGAAGGGACATATGAAGTAGGATTGTGCTAAGTACAAGTGATGGCTTGAAAATAAAGGTACAAAAATCTCATTTGTATGTTTTGAGTCTTGCATGACTGAGATTTCTCATAATATGTGGTGGATTAATTCTGCTTGTGCCATTCACATTACAAATGTGTTGCAGGATTTGCAAAACCTATGGAATCCAGTGAATCGTGAATAAATCATCTATTTGGATAACAAAATGAGCTCACGGGTAAAGGGTATTAGCAATTCCGAGCTCATACTAGCCGGTGGGTAAATCTTGAATTGGAGAGAATATTTTATATATCTAAGTTTTCTAAGAAATTAATTTCTGTTTCAAAACTTGTACAATTCGAATACTCTTTCTAATTTAGTAATAAAATGATATTATTTTTTTATCCTAATATCATTGGTTATGATCCATTATTAGATGAATTATATAGTATTACTTTATAAGACGATGATTGCATGAATTTAACACATATAGGGGTTAAAAGAGGTATCATTGAGTAAAACACTTCCATGTTGTGGTATCGGAAATTAGTACACATCTCTATAAAGAGGATAGAAAAGTTGATAAAGGATGAGGTACTTGATATATAGAATTTTACGATTTTGAAATTTGTGTGGATTGTATTAAGGGGAAATAGACAAACAAAACTCAAAAATGTGCTAGGAATAGTTCATAATTGTTTTAAATCTTACATATAGATATTTGTACTCTAGGTATAGATTCGTATGATCATAGTTGTTTTATCTCATTTATAGATAACTACTCACGATATATATATCTTTATATCCTTCGCCATAAGAACGAGACTTTCGATACCTTTAAAATTTTCAAGACAAAAGTAGAGAAATAATATAATAAACAAATAAAGATTATGAGGTCAGATGAGGTGAAAAATATTATGGAAGATACACATATGATGGATAAACACCAGGTCTATTTACAAAGTTCTTTTAGAAAAATGAGATTATTGCCCAATACATCATGTCTGATTTGCCTGACCAGCATGGAGTAGCTGAAAGAAGGAACAGGATTTTGCTTGATATGGTTAGAAGTATGATGGCTAGCTCTAACGTGCCTAAATTATTGTGGACTAAAACTCTTAAGATAGTAGTGTACATTCTAAACAGGGTTCCAATAAAGACTATAGTCAAAACTCCCTTGGAGTTGTTTAAGGGTTGAAAATCTAGTTTAAGACATGTACACATTTGAGACTGTTCCGCAGAGATAAGGGTCTGAAATCCATGAAAAAAGAAACTGTAACTAAGGACTATGAGTGGATACTTTATAGATTATGTCGATAAGTCCAAGAGATACCGGTTGTATTATCAATCCTACCACATTAGGCTTGTGGAATTTAGAAATGTTAGATTTTTAGAGAGTGACTTGGTCAGTAGGAGGGATTACTTTTGAGACTTAACTTTTGAAAGTAACCTATCAAATATCCCATCAAGTTCAGGTACCAAATTAGTTGTCATCTAAAATAACTCTCAACTGCCTATAGACACAAATTAGGGCAAAGATGACAACCAAGAAATTCCACAAATAGCTGATCAAAATCAAGTTGGTCAACCTTCTCCTATGGAGAATGTTGAGCCAGCAATTAAGAAGATCTACTTGAGCAAAAAGGTCAACCATACCTGATAACTATGTGGTATACTTTCAGGAGTTTAACTATGGTATCGGAGTCATAGAGAACTCAGAAAAATGTTTTCACAAGCCACGAGTTCTAAGAACTTGAACTTATGGCTGAATGTCATAAAGGATGAGATGGACTCCATGAGAAACAATGGAGTTTGGGATCTTGTAGAGTTGTCAGATGGAGTAAAATCCATTGGATGTAAATAGGTCTTTAAAACTAAAATTGACTCATTAGACAATATCAAAAAATATAAAGCCAAACTCATTGTTAAAGAATTCACCCAAAGGGAAGGAATCGACTACTCAGAAATATTGTTTAGTGTCTAAGAAAGATTCCATCCGCATCATTGTGGTACTTGTTGCAGATTTTGACCTGGAGTTACAACAAATAGATGTGAAAATGGCTTTCTTTAATGGGAAACTAGAGGAAGAGTTTTACATATATCAATATGAAGGATTCTCATCTAGTGGTAGTGAGCATTTGGTATGCAAACCCAAGAAATCTATATATAGACTGAAACAAATTTCCTGCCAGTGGTATTTAAAATTCTACAATGTAGTTACTTCATTCAATTTAAAAAAAAATATTGTGGATTAATGTATATACCTTAAGATTAGTGAGAGAAGGTTTTGTTTAATTGTCTTGTATGTGGATGATATACTACTTGCCATAAATGATAAAGCGGATACTATATGAGGTGAAATAGTTCATCTCTAGGAACTTTGAGATAAAAGATCTAGGTGATGCTTTTTATGTCATCAGCATACAGATACATCAAAATAGCTCCCATAAGGTTTTAGGACTATCTTAGGAGACCAACATCAACTAAATGTTTAAGAGATACATAATGAAAACTATTTACCAAGTATAGATCCGATTATTAAAAGAGATAGATTCAATTTAGGCCAATACCCTAAGATAGATTTGAAAAGGGGACAGATGGCTAATATCCCATATACTTCTGTTGTTGGAAGTCTCATGTATGCGCATATCTGTACAAGACCTGATATAGCATATACTGTAGGGATGTTAAAAAGATATTAAAGTAATCTGAGTTTGGAACATTGGAAGACTGCAAAGAAGGTGTACAAGGCACCAAGATACACATGCTTACATACAGAAGAATCGATAGTTTGGAAGTAGTCAGGTACTCGGATTAGAATTTTGCCCGCTATGTTCAATCCCAGAAATCAATATCGGGTTATATCTTCATGATGGTCGAAACTATATCGTAGAGGAGTACTAAACAGATATTGATTGCGACATCCATTATGGAAGCTAAATTCGTGATATATTTTGAGGTTACGTTTCATGCAGTATGGTTCAAGAGTTTCATATCCAGGTTTAGGGTTTTGAATTCTATATTTAAGCCATTATGTATATTTTGTGACAATTTAACTGCTGTATTTTTTGTTAAGAATAATAACAGTGGTAGTCAAAATAAGCATATCGATATAAATAAGTTAGCCATTAGGGAAAAGTGTTAGAAAATATAATTGTAATCCAACATATTAACACTGATTGTATATTAGCCGATCCCTTGATGAAAGGCATGCCACCAAGTAGGTTTAGGAATCATGTTGTAAATATGAGCATATTATCTTATTTAAATGAAACTCAGAGTTGAATTTTCTTAATAAAGTTGTGCACACATTTTTATTTTGAGATAAATTCATCAAATTTGGATTCTGAATAAATATATGATTTATTCATAAAGTAAATGTCATCATAAGGTTAAAAAATAGAATTACATTATCGTACATAGAAGATAATACTCGTTTTTAGAGAATTTATCGTTGTGACTCGTATACTCCATTTTCATAAATAACTGACTTATTTTTAATTTCGAGTCAGTTTGCTGGACCAAGTGAGAGAATGTTAAAAATTTTCATTTAAATTTATGATTTTAATGCATTCAATATTGAGTTAATGGAAAAAAATATAATTGAGAGGATTAAATGTGATGAGGAATGGAAGGAATTTGAATTAGGTTGTATTTGGCCGGATTTTAGTGGCTCATTCAAACCTCCATACAATTAATCTTGTTTTTCCATTTTGAATGTTTAATTTCCTTCCCATAACATCTAGCAATAATTTAGGGTAATAATTATAGAGTTTTAATGGCTTTTTGATGGTTGTGAGCTTATATAAACCCCCTCCTAATGTATTCGGTCCTTAAATCCAAATTTGATAACTCCACGCCATCAATTGAGTGAAATTAAGGATTTAGAAGGTTTGTGTGCATCCCAAAAATTATTTTGGTGCTTTTACATTTGTCAGAGCTTGTTGGAATCGCGAATGATCAGAGGTAGATTCGATCCCCTTTTTCGAATTATTCTTATTTGTGTTTAATTTTTATTGCATTTGGTGCACAATATTATGTTACAGTTCCGTGTTGGATCTTCCCCTTCTTGATAGTAAGGTTTCAAACGGCTTACATGGAACAATGAGTGTACTTTTGTCAAAGTAAAAACTTTAACTTGTAGGCACTCTCTCCACCTTCTTAATCACATGCACCGGTCCTTTATACTTCCGAATCAACACATTGTCCTTTCCTGGTAGCTTTGTTATGACATCTAATTGTGGATAAAAGTTCAGCCAATAAACTTGAAAAACTCTGACCATGAATTCCCTATGAATCTAGCTTATCAATCATTGATAGTACTCCACGGTACTCCCTAATACTTCACCACATGCTTAAAAAATAGATATGCGGTAACTTTCCCCGGATAATATGTTTGTGGGACTAGAATGAAGGTCACATACTTTAAAAACATGTCCATTCCAAAATGTCCTATAAAAAATGTATCACAACACTCATGCAAAAGTGTCTTTCGAAGATCACTAGCTTTGGGAACATATGCCTTGTTCCCCTTTGCCATCAACATCTCATCTGTAATATAGAACCAACGAATCTTCTCTTTGTTTGCCGGCTTCTTGATTGTTTGACTAACAAAATCCTTCTTTAAATTCTTCTTGATTAGTTCTTTGCTCTCTAATAGAATTCTTGAGTATACTAGTGGTAAGATGAGCTACCTATTTTTTGAGATAAATATGCTCACAAGGACATTTGAATTTTAATTTTAAATTTAAAATATTAAGGGGGAACGGTTAAGAGGAGTTAACAGTCCCCCCTTCCCTTCTTCTCCTTATTTTTCCAAGTAGGGAAAAATAATCTTGAACATAGTGTGAGATAAAATTGTGAGATCTCCCAAAATTATTATATAAGTTTAAGAGAAAAATGAACAGAATATTAGGTAGTAAAAATCACTTGGATTTAGAGCGTGGTGTTATGGGAAAAGTATTGACTCTATTATTCATAATCAATACTACTACTGGCTTAGGATATTTGAGTGAAAATCGATCGCGGTTTACCCATACAATTCCTTTTTTATTCATTTTGCATTTAATTTTAGTAGAATAAACCTAACATTGGTATCAGAACATGAGTTAAGGTTATTTAAATTTATTTTTTGAATTTTTGGGTATGATTTTTTATTTTCTTGAGAAAATTACCATGATGGAATTTTTGGAGTTTCATGAGAATGGGTTTTTCTTTAAATTGATCATGCCATGTGAATGCCCATGACATGTAGAGAATTTTCACATTCTTATTTTTAATTTTGGGTGTATTTTGGACCCTAATTTTAGAAATTTACTATGTTGTGACCCGAGGGATATAATTTTAGATCTATGCCTAAAATAAATTTTTTTTTACTAATTGAGGTCAAAAATAAGTTTGTTATGTCCTAAAACATATTATTGAGGCATTCTAGTGAGTTTTTCCATTGCGCTGAATGAAGACGCATGACCTTGATCTACTAAAATTTATGATTTTATTATTTTTCTTGCTTATGAATGAATTTTGAAATTTATGCTAGATATATATGCATGATATTGGTCTACTGGGAGTCTGGTTGGTTGAGTTGGACTCCTAATTCTACAAAATATAATGTTTTCTTGTGGGTATTTGTACATCAAATCCAAATACAAGGTGATGAGATGTGAGTTTGGATGGTGATGAATGGGTTCGTTGATCCATTCATTCGATTTTGGATTTATATTCAAATCATCTTGTATTTGTTGATTCGGAGGATATACAAATTTTATATATTGAAGATTAAGTATCAATTTAGTCACTAACGTCTTTTTTTTATGTGTTTGTCATTATGGCTGTATCGAAAAACATCATAGTTGATCTTGTTAAGGGGAATAAATTGAATGGTGAGAATTATTGCATATGGTATCGGAAGATTCAGTTCATCCCCGAGAAACAAGATCTTACAAAGGTTCTGATGCACAAGATAGTGGACCCCAGAAAGGGTAGTACCATGTCACACGGTAGACGGGGTCTGTAGATCTACCATGTATTGAAGAAAAAAGACATCCAAGCTAGGGCGATCCTTATCAGGTGCATGCACGATGATTTGATACCCATATATGAGCAGTATCCCACTTTAAGACCATTTTGTTCGCTCTGAAAGAGCATTACGACACTTGTTCAGCTTCTAAACTGAGAATGATGACTTATAAATTCATAACTTATAAGAAGTGGCCTAATTATACTATGAAACAACATTTGATGCAGATGTCGAATATGATAGCATTGTTAAGGAGTGCGAGTGAGTCAGTTTCAGATGAGCTATAGGTTCTGGGAGTGATCTAGTTCTTACCCGATTAATTGGAAACTATAAAGACATGACAAGAAGAATCAAGAGAGAGGCAAGTGAAAATCATATGAGAATCCTAGCAATAAAGCACAGAAATGTAAGAAAAAACTGATGGACAAAGCCAAAGTAAAGTGTTACATTTGTGAAAAATTTGGTCATTTCGCTCGTGAGTGTGACAAGTGGAAGTTATGTTATCTTTCTTTTATTCATGGTTTGACATACGTCTCTCCGACAGTGATGCTAACTAATTACTTTCCTTTATGGATTATAGACTCAGAAGCTACATACCATGTAGCTAATGATAAGAACATATTTATGGAGTTCCATTGATTGAGTCCCCACATGAGGATGGTATACATGGGGAATAAAGCATTTGTGATTGTGAGAAGAGGCACTTGCAAGTTGGAGTTGTGAAGTGGTCGGACCCTTTGCTTGCATGATGTACTTACGTACCAGTCATTCGATAGTACCTGATTTCTATACCTTGTTTAGATCATTTTGGATATATAATATCCTTCAAAAGCTCTTAGGTGTCTTTTAGTTATGGCTGTTTTTTTTTTTTTTAAATCTGGATTTGTACATGATGGTTTGTATGCATTGGATTTTTTGTTTTCTAGTGATAATACATCTTGTGATTTGTCAATTGTTTTAGCACTTAATCATAGTGTAGATGATATGAATGTATGACATTCTAGACTGGGGCACATAAGTAAAAAAGAATAAATTGATTAGCAGTGAATGGTCATTTAGGACTACTAGTCAAAGTTGAATTGCCCACATGTGAATTTTGCCTTACTAATAAAATCATAAGAAAATCATTTGGTAAGACTATGAGAGCTAGAACTTCATTACAGTTGGTACATTGTAACATCTGTGGCCTAATGAATGTGAGTATTTTATAACATTCATTGATGATTACACATGTTTCGATTATATCTTTTTGATCTCACATATGTTTGAAGTATTATAATGTTTCAGATTGTTTGTGAGCAAAGTAGAGAATTAATTAGACATGGGAGTTAAATCTCTCAGAACTGATCAAGGGTACGAATGTTTATCTGAATAGTTTAAAGAGTTCTATTTTGAGAAGGCCATCATAAGATAGTTGACTATTCCTGCTACTCCTTAATAGAATAGAGTAGTCGAGAGAGAGAATATAACACTGTTAGAGATTGTAAGGTTAATGATGGCGTAGAGAAATTTGTCCATCCCCTATTAGGGAGATGCTTTATTGTCTACAGCCTATGTGCTGAATCATGTTCCACCAAAATCTGTAATAAGTACCCCATGTGAACCATGGATAAGGAGAAAACCTGACCTTAGTTATATAAAGTCTTGGGGATATGTTGCATATGTTTGCGATTCTTGCACCCACATGGTAAGTTAGGCTAATGAGAAAAGAAATGTATCTTTATTAGATATTCAGAACACTTCAAGAGATATGTGTTCATAGGTGAGCATACAGATGACACCGTTATAGAGATTGAATCTCGTGATGTCACACTCTTGGAAAAAGATTTCTCTAGGAGAGTTGAAATTCATAAGAAGTTTACATTTTATGAGATAGATGAGCCCAGTAGTTCAATTGAGCCCAGTTAGGGGATTCAAGGATCAGTTAGGGTTATGATCCTAATAAAAGCAGTGCATTAAGGGGTAAAGAGGTTTCACTTGATCTTTCTCGCAGGAGTAGTCGTAAAAGCATATCGAAATGTTATTTTTCGGTTGAGAGTGAGACTCTCATTGTAACTTCTGAGAATGATGAGGAACCTAAAATAGTCCAAGAAGCTCTCATAGATCCTACAAATGATAAATGGTTAAAGGTCATGGAAGAATAAATAGACTCAATGAAAATCAACGAGGTCTGGGATGTAGTTGATTTACGTGAGAGTAGAAAGGCTATTGGGAACAAGTGAGCTTTCAAAATCAAGAGAAGAGCTGATGGATTGATTAAGAGGTAAAAGGCTTGTTTGGTAGCTAAGGGTTATACACAAACAAAGGGTGTGGCCTATGAAAAGACTTTCTCCCCTATAGTTAAATTTACCTAAATCCGTTTACTTCTAGCTATTGTCGAAGATATGGATTTAGAATTGTATCAGATGAATGTTAAAACTACTTTCCTAAATGGGAAATTTGATAAGGAGATCTATTTAAAACAATCATCTGGTTTTGTTCTTATAGGTTAGGAGAATAAAGTCTATCGACTTTCAAAGTCGATATATGGTCTTAAACAGTTATCGAGGCAGTAATACTTGAGATTTTATGATGAGATGATATCTTATGGTTTCGTAATGATCGAGAAAGATCATTGCATATATGTTAAACATTCTAATGATTGAGAATAACAAGGAATATCTGATAACCATTAAAACATAGTTATCATCAAGTTTTGATATGAAAGATATAGCTAAGGCCGAGTTTATTCTCGGAGTTAAAATTCAGAGGGATCACTCAATAAGGATGTTAACTCTTTCAAAAGAGCCTTACATCAGAAAGATTCTTGAGCATTTTGGAATAAACGATTGTAGACCCATAGATACTTCTGTTGCTAGAGGTTAGAACTTGAGTCTTGATATGTGTACTAAGACCAGGAAGAGATAATGGACATAAAAAGAATTCTTTATACCAGTGCAGCCTATGTTCTTAACTATGTTCCATCAAAATCTATAACAAGTACCCATATAAACTATGGACAGGGAGAAAACCTAACCTTAGTTATATAAGGCCTTGGGGATATGCTGCATATATTCGCGACTCCTTGCACCTACACAGTAAGCTAGATCCATGACCAAAGAAGTGTATCTTTATTAGATACTCAGGACACTCCAACGAGTATGTGTTAATAGGTGAGCATATAGATGGTACTGTTATATAAATTGAATCTCGTGATATCATATTTTTGAAGAAAGATTTCCCTAAGAGAGGCGAAATTGATAAGAACTTTATCTTTTATGGGATGGATGAGCCCAGTAGCTCAACTGAGTCCTGTGGGGGGATTTAAGGACCAGTTAGTGATCCGGATCCTAGTGAAAGCAGTGCATTAAGAGATAAAGAGGTTCCACCTAATTTTAGTCGCAGGAATAATCATAAAAACATATCAAAATGTCGCTATATGATTAGGAGTGAGACTCTCATTGTGACTCCTGAGGATAATGAGTAACCTAAAATAGTCCAAGAAACTCTCACAGATCCTTCAAAGGATAAATGGTTAAAGACCATGGAAAAAGAATTGGACTTAATGAAAATCAACAAGATTTGGAACTTGGTTGATTTACCTAAAGGTAGAAATGCTGTTGGGAATAAGTGGATTCTCAAAGTTAAGAAAACAATTGATGGATCGCTTGAGAGGTATAAGACCCATTTGGTAGCTAAGAGTTAGACACAAACAAAGGGAATAGACTATGAGGAGACTTTTTCCTCTGTAGTTAAATTTATTTCGATCGGTTTATTTCTAGCTAACATGGATTTAGAATTGCGTTAGATATACGTTAAGACTGCTTTCCTAAATAGGAAATTTCATGAGGAGATCTATATGAAACAACCATATAGTTTTGTTCTTCTAGGTCAAGAGAATAAGGTCTGTCAACTTCTGAAGTCGATATATGGACTCAAATAGTCATCGAGGTAATGGCAATTGAGATTTCATGATGAGATGATATCTTATGGTTTCGTAATGATCGAGGAAGATCATTTCATGTATGTTAGACGTTTTGAGGATTCTTTGTTAATTCTTCTTTGTATGTGGACAACATATTGTTAGCTAGGATTAACAAGGAATATTTGATGACCATTAAAACATGGTTATCATCAAGTTTTGACATGAAAAATATAGCTAAGGCTAAGTTTATTCTCGGAGTTAAGATCTAGATAGATCGCTCAGCAAGGATGTCAGTTCTTTCAAAAGAGCCTTACATCAGAAATTCTTGAGTATTTTGGAATGAACAATTGTAGACCCATATACACTTCTATTGCTAGAGGTTAGAACTTGGGTCTTGAGTTATGCCCTAAGACTCAGGAGTAGATAATGGGCATCAAAAGAATCCTTTATGCTAGTACAGTGGGTAGCATCATATATGTAATGCTGTACACACGTCCAAATATTTGTTATGCAGTCAATTTGATAAGTAGGTACCAATCAAATCTTGGAAGAAATTACTGGAGAGCAATGAAAAATATTTGGAAATATCTGAAAGGAACTGCAGACTTCTCCTTGTATTATGAAGGAGGTGATTTATATTTGTTTGGATATTCAGGTACCAATTGGGGAGATGATCTAGATAAACGTAAATTGACATCAAGTTTTACTTTCTTACTCAACAATGGCGCCATATCATAGAGTAGTAAGAAGTAAACCTGTATATCGTTATCCACGATAGAGGCTGAGTTTGTTGCATGCTTAGAAGTAGTTCAGGAAGATGTTTGGTTCAGGAGATTCTTGAATAACTTAGGGGTTATGGCAAATAGTAAGAGGTAATTGATTGTTTATTGTGACAATCAAGTTGTCATTGCCTACATGAGAGACCTTAAGTACCATTGTAGGACCAAACAAACGATACCAAGTATAATTACATGAGAGACATCATCAGTAAGGAAGAAGTGACGATAAAATACATATCTACGTACAGCATGGGGGCCGACACCCTTACTAAGCCCATTGTGAGAGACTCTTTTGTGAGACAACTGTAGTCATTAGGTTTGTATAAAATTTAGACATTTTTCATATGTATTGATAACTTAATGCTTATTATTAATGATATGTACATTATTCAGCTATTTTTGAGCTATTTTATTTTTTATTGAACTTAGTCTATATAATCATATGATAAAATATGCTTTGATAAAAAGATATGTTAGGCAGACGAAGTTGACTCTCTCACATGAGTAACCACCTTTGGCTTGCGTGAGTAGAGATAAGACTGTTTCTAAGCATGTAGCCATACTCGTAACATTAGTCGCCCTAATATATGTTTAGAATGAGGTCATATACAATGTGACCCACAATCTATGTAGCCTGTAAGTAATCAGATTTGAGATCTCAGATGTCACCTGTATCTTATGATGACATCTCTGAGATACTCTCCCTGAGATTTCTGATAAATCTTACGTGTAGACCGAGTCCATACCCGTATAGTTTTTGAAAAATATGACTTATGCCCTTTTGAGAAAGGGGAAGTAATACCATGACACGTGTTTCATACCACGTGTGATAAATTGACCAAGGGTTAGTGGGAGCAATATCATTATGAGACAAAAGTGTGCTTTATTAATTCTCATGCCTCACTGTGTGAGACCAAGGCTCATGAGATGGGCCGATGTGTACCCTTATTACTGTTGACTATTTCTTGATGTCTTGATTCAATGTATACTACTTTACTCTGTTTACCATATGGTCTTGGAAACAAGTAAGACCTGTGGGACAAATCTAGGAAAATAGTTGAATTGAGATAAAGAGATTCAAGTAGGGAACAGAACGAGCAATAGCTATTATATCTATATTATTGTATTCACTAGTTAACCTATTATGTTTGTCAGTGTTGAGATGTCAACATAATAGTGAATACATGATCGAGCAATTATTTGGAAATTACTTTCGATGGGGAAAGTAGATTGATAGATGGAATACATTGAGTTTGGGGTACAACGAGTTTTGGCTTCTCAATTACTTTAACTAGTGCATTGAAAAGTCTTTGCTTACAGGTATACCCATTGTTCGCACAATACTCGATTCCGTATGAAAAATCCTGAAGGGTGATATCGAAAATTACATGAGTTGTGATCTTATGTTGGACGTAAAATGCCCATCATGTGTAAGTGAGAGATATGAGATAAATATATCTATAAGGGTATTTGAATTTTAAATTTAAATTTAAAATATTAAGGGGGAACGGTTAAGAGGAGTTAACCATTGCCCCTTCCCTTCCTCTCCTTATTTTTCTAAGTAGGGAAAAATAATCATAAACATAGTGTGAGACAGAATTGTGACATCTCCCCAAATTATTATACACGTTTAAGAGAAAAAAAAAAAACATACACAATATTGGACATTAAAAATAACTCGGATTTGGAGTATAGTGTTGTGAGAAAAATATTGGTTTGATTATTCGTGATCAATACTATAACTGGTTTGAGATATTCGAGTGAAAATCGATCGCGATTTATTGGTATGATTCCTTTTTTATTTGTTTCCACATTTAATTTTAGTAGAATAAATATTTCAAATATGCATGTTTGGCCTTTGGACTTAAAGCATCGGCCACCCTGTTAGAACACCTTCTCTTGTACTCCTGTGCAAGATTGAACTTCACTAAAACCTCTTGCTATCTTGTTAGCTTTGAAGTCAACTTAGGTTGTGCCAGGAAATGACTAACCACAACTTTGTCCATCTTCATCTTAAATTTTGATCTAAACAAATAGCATCTTTACACCCGAAAACAATTTATGACTGCAAGTAACTCTCTCTTAAGTAGGGTATCTCTGCTCTATATTAGTTTCCCACTTTCATAAGCACTCTTGTAAGCCAATGGATGATAATCTTGCAATAAAACTCCCCTAAAAGCAAAATCGAAAGTATCAGTCTGTGCTTTAAATGACTTTCTCAAATTCGGCAGAGCATGCACTAGATCACCGGTGACTACCCATTTTAACCCTTCAAAGGCTTTATTGGCATTTCTGTGTATAGTTCCACCCATTATCATTGGCAAATTACTACTACTACTTGACGAAAGGTTACTCTTGGTACTCACATATGGCTATACCTACATGAACAACTACAGGTGTTAAAAGTAACTAATGGAAACAACTAGAAAGTAAATAATACTGAAAGTAGAATGTATAAAAGCTAAAGATATTTGATAACATAAAAAGAAAGAAATCTCTATTGTTGTTGGAGGTATGTGTGTGCTTTCTCCTTTACATTCTACCCCGTTGCCGTCTTCTAAGGCAAATGGTCAAAACTTGAATCCCATTATTCCTATTGGTCAGTGAGAATTTTCAAGTCGGCCAACTTTCTCTCATTTTGATCAGCTAACCAGTGGGGTGCAATCAACTAGAATTTTTATAGGTAAAAATCCTAAAATTTTAGATATTGAAATTTTAAACAACAATTAATGTATATTTTAAATCCATTTTAAATTGAATGTCTTCAATGATTGATGGTTTTATAAAGATCCAAAGAGGCATTTTAAAATTATTCATATTATTCTAAAAAGCCTCATGCACCACACATGGGCATGGGCCGGTTCTGGCCCGGAAAACGGCCCAACCACCCCACTGTAGCACGGGTTGGAAATAGACCCGAGCTATAGTAAACCAGAACCGGGAACTAGCCCGACACGGGCTCGGAACCACCCGGTTGGTTCCAACAACTATGGAACCAACCCAGCCCGATCGGTTGTAATGGCTAGTTGCTTTTTCTGAATTTTTCCAATTTTATCCCTCCCAACAAGTATAAAACGAATAGTTTGAGGAGTATTTTGGTCTATAGGACCAAAAATGTTACCTATAAATAAGCCACAATTTATTTCTAAATCCTACGCAACATAATCTCCTATTCTCTCTACCTACAACATCTTCTACTCTCTATATTATACTCTCTCTCACAATCTGATAATCTCCTACTACTCTCTCTAACTATCTATAACATCTTCTTCTGTCTCTCACAATCTCACAATATCATAATCTCCTACTACTCTTTCCACCTACAACTTATAACATCTCTCAAAATTTGACAAGATTTCAAATTTGGGAGATCGAATTATTCAAGATCTGGCGATAAATCATCGTGATTTCTGTTAAATAGGTAACAATTTACTTTTGCATATTTAATTCATTATCATTAACTTTTAAACTTAAATTAAAAAAAAAAATGATTGGAACACATTCTTCACAATTTTTTCAACAATCTCCACTCTCCTCATTTACATTTTTCCAAGAGGACATTCCTGAACACACAGATATTGATAATGGTTTAAAAAAAATAAATCTAGTGATACACAATCTACCACCATATGCACTAAAAAAAAATGATTTCAATAAATGAGATTATTTTGTAAGAAATTATGAGGAGCAAAAGGTAATATGTAAAATTTATCAATAAAAATCCAAATTTATGAAGGGTTTGAGAGTGGTGACACTTAAAAATCATATAGTAAGAGATCACCTGAATAGATTATTTCAAACTAAGCAAACACAAATCATCATTATGAGAAAATGTCATGGGTACATTTGGATATAATGCGGAGGTAGAAAAAAAAGACAAATAGAATAAATAGTACGTAAAGAGTTACCACTTATTATAGTAGAATGTGAAGCATTTGAGAAGTATGTACAAAAATATTTATAACCGGATTATAAAAAAAAAAAAGTAGTAGAAAATAGTGTAGGAGAAGAATATTATAACAAAATCAAATATTGAAAGATGTTTTAATTACAAATTTTATGACCACTTCCTATAAATTTTCAATAATTTCGGATAGTTAGAGAGGACATAGATTAATGACTCATGGGCTCTACAAAAAAAGAATTTTAACTTTTCAATGTTGGGAATACTTACATTCCAGTTTTAATATAACTAAAATAATTACAAATGTTTGTCATGAATATGATATTAGTGATAGAATTTTTTGTGTTTATAGATTATGCATCGGTTTATATTAGTGCTGCTAATTCTTTAAAAATATTTTAAAATCAATTGATAGGGTGCATATTAGCTGTTACATTTGTAAATATTTCCTCCTTATTTTGACCAAATAGTTAATTAGTAGATTTCACTTAATTTCTATATTTGGTGCAAATTATAGGAATTGGAAATAAAAAGAACCTAAAAGAGAGAATTTCCAACAGACTTCTACCTAGTTAAGTGTGGACACGTCAAAATCCAATTTGCAAATTTGGAGAGTAGTTTCCTAATTCAAAGCAAGTCTTTTGCTGAAGTTGGATGGCACTCCCATCTAGAAACAAGATTCCAATTTCTATTTTCTTTAGTTTTCTTTTTTGGAGAATTTCCTTTTATGTAGGGATTGGATTTTATTTTAAAAGTCAAAAGCCAAGCAAAAAAAGAGGAGATCTGGGAGGATTTTTAGTTAGCCTTTTTTATCTCGCCAAAGTACATCAGAGGAAGGACTCATTCTCTCTCTCTCTCCCTCATGAAAAGGCAAAACTTTGTTATTCTTCTTTTCTATTTTTTAGGTTTTCTTCATGAGGAGCAACTAAACTCACTATCTAGTCAGAGGATAATGGAAGATTTGGTTCAATAACATCTGTGAGATCGAATCTGTTTTAATTGTTTCTTTCTTTCATTGATATTCGTATATTTTCGGATTTATTGTTTATGATTATTGTGTTGTTTAAATATCAAGGGCCTGATATTTAAATTAACCTAATAATCTACATTCAATTAACCAGTTAAATCTGTAATTATTTAACTACTATAATATTAGTGATGACTAGTATGATTGGGTTTGTATCAGGAAATTAAATGATCTAATTTAAATAAACCCTGATAACATGTTTGTTGATTAGAACTAAACTTTTCTAATTCTTAATACAATTAAGAGATTGGATCCTATAGTCGTACCTAGGGTTATTTCTTAATTAGAGAAGTACTTAATTGTCGTATCTTGACTATCGACAAAGTAAGGAAAAGTTATGTCACGCCTCGACCCCCAAATCTAAGCACGCGATAACCGCCATGCTACCTTGAACACGTGTGAATCTCACCCCGTGCTCTAAGGCATCGCAAAGCATTCATAATACCAAATAAAACTATAGGTCATCTCGTCCACCAAATGCTATCAACCAATTAGAACACAATTCCCTCTCTAGGGATAGAAAACAAAATCAGAAATAATTCCTAAGAAAATTTCATAAAAAGGAAATTAAAGATCCCCGATAAAAGTTTACACATAACTAAGTTCAATCGAAATCGAAATATAGAGATTCAAAAATATTCAAATAGATTCTAATACGAAATGCCCTTTTTGGGTCAATCTATCAATACCTCAAAGACAATAGCAAGTTCTATACCAAAAGGAGTCTTTGACAGAGGTCTTCCCAAAAATCCTGGCTCTAAATGACTTTGCGAAGTAACTAACATTCCTCTGTAAAAATGGAGAGAGATGGGTGAGTATAAAAATACTCAGTGAGTATATAACATATTATGATAATAAATAAGGGATGATCGTGGATATGTCAAATGTTTCTCTCAAAATCATATAATTGTATCATTAAATATCAATATAAGCGAGATCTCAACAAATCATGTTATACAATTCATATGCATCAAGTCATCACATTTTATTTTTTAAAAAACATGGGATTGCCAAAATCTTTCTACCAAAAGATTGGCCCTGACCAATGGTGGAATCACTAAGAGATTCTCACCATCATCAATCATACACATTACCCCTTACCTTGGCTTTGGCTCGGGCCTCCTCTAGGGTGTAACCAGGCTAGTCCAAAGGGAGGGATTCAGAAGCATCTCTCGAGCGCAGCTGGCTCCTCATCCAAATAAATACCCAACCACGTCATCCTGTCGGGTCACTCTATAGAGAGAATGACTATAGCCATTAACCATGCGCTCAGCACCATTTTGCAATCACCACATCATGTACCAAAATGTGCCAACAGTTATTCAAATGAATTCTCAGTGCATGAGTTCAATTAGTCGCATTCAATACAAGAATATGGCACATTATTTTCAAACAATACATGGATGCATTCGTTATTCCAAACCCCCTTTTGGGACATTCCACAATCATAAAACAATTTTAGAATAATTTTAAAAACATCTGTAAAATCATTAGTAAACATTTATAAAATTAGTATAAACATTTTCTAATTTAAAACCATAAACATGTATCCACTCACAGTGTAAGGGAGGGTAGTCACTCCCAGCTTTTCCCATAGCAAAAGTTTGGCCTTGATCAGGTTTGTCCAGCTCCTACGAAATATCATTAAGTAGCCAAACCATTAATATTTATCACCCTATGGCAATCAAGTCTAACTTTTAAAAGCCTAACTTTTCTCTCACTCTTGGTGACACAAATTTCCTCCAAATTAATTCATCTAATTTCAGCATAAACTCCAAAGTCATGAAATATTAAAGTAAACCCAAGTTAGAAAGAGAAGGTTACCTAGATTGTTATCACCAACTTCGCTTCAAGCTGAACCATCGTTAAACCCTAGGTTATCTCTCACTAGAATACTTCAAATCTCTCACTAGAGTTTACTTTCTAGAGGTTGAGTTATGAGTGTGGGCTTTGGTGGTATTTGATTGATCTTTACTGGAAACAATGAGAGAGTGAGAGAATGTGTGAACCGAGAGGAAGAAGAGAGAAAAATAAAAAGTGGAGTTTTAGTCTTCGTGGGTTCTAATGTCCCACCACTACTCTTTATTTATAAACTCATTTTCTTAAATTTACTTAGTTGTCTTCCTTCACTTTCAACTTACACAAGTGCCCAACATGCCGTTTTTGGTAATTTAGAGACTTATCTCAATGAGTTCAAACACTTAAAATTTTATTTATTGAGAGATGAGTGATCAGTAATGTGCTGAGGGAGTTGAGAGAAAAAGTGTAAATTTATGGAAAATAAATTTAAGTTATTAAAATATAAAATGTTCATGAATATTGTTATAATAGGTTGCATAATATGGTGGTGCTTGGATTCAATTCCCATCGGTTGCCAAACAGAGAACAGGCAATTGTTCCAACACAATATGAAGGAAAGTGCACTCCACCGAAGGGTTACAATCACAATATTAGTGGGAATCCCAAAACATAGAATATAATAAATATTTTGCATATGATAATTGAAGTAGTTGAATGGCTTCAGGGATAAAATCTTTTTGGATAACTCAAAGCACTTGGGTTCAAATCTCCATAATGGCAAGTGACGTAAAGCAAATTTTAAGACTCATTGGTGCAAGAAATGAAGACTGTTCAGTCAATACACTTGGAGTACAAGATAGGTAGTGTTCGGTCAAGTCTCCATGTGCAAGATGGGTGTTGTTTGATCAAGTCTCCATAGAGTGCAAGTGTGGGTGTTCGGTCAAATAGAAGAAGACCGAATGGCACATTGCAATGTTGTGCCAAATAGGTGACCGAAGGTTATAGAGAAATGTTAAGTAACAACTAATTTAGAATGCCAAAGGGGAACAATGGTGTTCGTTCAAGGTGATGTTCGGTCAATTGGAAGGGACCAAAGGGCACATTGCATGACTGAAGAGCAGATTTGGAAGAAAATGTCCAGCAAGAACACCGACAGATAAGGTGAGCTGAACAAAATTTCATCAATACAAAAATTTCATCAATAACGACTGGACTCTCAAAGTCATTCTCAAATTCATGGATTCACACCATGTATCGAAGAGGTATTTGGAAATGTTAAGTATCCATCAGTATACCAAAGAGAAAAAAAAAATTATATATATATATATGAGAAGAAATATATATATATATATATATATATGAGAAGAAATATATATATATATGTATATATAAGTGTGGTAAAAGTGTTGAAGGGTTTATGGAAATAGTGGAGAACCGACAACTATATGAAAGTGGAAATATTGGAGAACCGATAACTCTATGAAAAATAATGGAAGAGTCCTCACCACACCGACAGCTAAAATCAAGGGGTGTGCACTACTGATGGAATTGGAATGGTAAAATGTACAATGTACCGATGAGTTTCTCAAAAATGCTGATAAGACAATGCACACTTGGTCTCCCAATCTAGAGCTAATACACACTCAAAAATCACCAAGAAGTGGAAGGAACACCAAGTGTTCAGTCGGTGTACGATTCTCACAATTGTACCGAAGAGTTCTACTGGCTAGAAGATATTTAACTATTTCACCGACAGGAAGGTAAGTAGAACATGATATACTAATAGACTACATGTCTCACAGTGTATCAAGGAGTATCACGAAGGATACCGACGGGTTTTCAAAATTTGACATCTATCAACAGGGAACAACCACCGACTGTAAATCTAAAATTTGAAAGAAGTATAGAAGACAATCCACCAATCGTTAAGGCTCTATCGGACAAACTCCATCGCTCACCAAAAAATCAAATCCTATAGAGGAGATCAATCCTAATAAAAATTCTAGGTTTACCGATCACCGAACACAAATCAAACTCTATAGATTACTGACCATTTTAATAACCGATCACTAAAAATTTAAAGATCACCGACCAAGTGTCTAAAGAGTTCTTGAACAACCAAAAGGGCAAAAATCCATACTTACCTTTTAAATTAACTATTCTCCCGTAATTTACAAAATATAGAATTTTCAAACAGTCACTTTAGTGTCCATACTACGATCGGTCTTTTTGGTGTTACCATTTCCTTTATAAGCCCGAAATCAATCAAATCCAATTTCTTCCATAAATTTTCAAGAATGATTTTATGAAATTTTTTTTGTTAAACATCGAATTTTCGGTGTTATAATACTTAACCACCTAAAAAGAAATTTCGTTCTTGAAATTTAAACATGAAATCATACATCAAATACGTAGGGGTGTTGTGTCTTCATCGACTCCTCGATTGATAAGACTACCTTTACCAATACCATAGGCATTACCAATAGTCACAAAACTTTAGAAGGGCTAAAGGTCTCACTTCAATTGTTTTAGTTATTTTGACCAACTATACACTTGAATGTAACATAAGTATATCATATATTTATCACACAAGCACACCACATATGATTTCTCTTTAATAAATGGTGTAAGTTCTTGCCTACTTGTATTCCAATACTCCTTGAATCATTATACAAATTTGACAAATTTTCAATTTTTGGGTTCCTGAATACAAATCAAACTCTATAGATTACCGACCATTTTAATAACCGATCACTAAAAATTTAAAGATCACCGACCAAGTGTCTAAAGAGTTCCTGAATAGCCAAAAGGGCAAAAATCCATGCTTACCTTTTAAATTAACTATTCTCCCATAATTTACAACATATAAAATTTTCAAACAGTCACTTTAGTGTCCATACTACAATTTTTGTTGTTACCATTTCCTTTATAAGCCTGAAATCGATCAAATCCAATTTCTCCAGTAAATTTTCAAGAATGATTTTATGAATTTTTCTTTCTAACAACGAATTTTCAGTGTTACAAGTTGGTTGTCAGAGTTTGTCGACAACTATAATAGTTTATTAATGGAAGCTTGAATTTATCCTTGCATCAATGATCAATTTATGAACCATCTCTGAAATTACTCATTTGGCTAGATCTTTATTCATTATTGATTTAGTTTAATTAATTTTCATTTAATTTTATTTGTTCCTTATTTTCACTCTCCAGAAACCCCCCATTAACCTTTACTCTAAAAGAAACAAACTCCCCAAATCCCTTTGGAGATGATCCTGCTCACTACTATATACCAAACTATATTTTTATTGAGTAGATATTTATTATTGAACAGATTCGACATCTGTCAATTTTTGGCATCGTTGCTGGGGATTTGGTGCTTGATTTATTTATTTCCTTTTGAGTTTTTAATTCCTGGTCTTTTTGCTAGTTTATGCCTCGTTCTTCTCGTACATGTGAATTGATTTTTGATCTTGAGATTGAGAAGATCGCACGTAGACTAAGGAAAGAAACCAAGAAACCCAAGGAAGTGCAGTCATCCACTACATCTCAAGGACTGAATTTGGCTATCAAACTGATAGATTTTTCTATTAACTTTTCAAGTGATTCTGAAAAAGAAGACACAATGGCCCATAATAGAAAATTAAAGGAGCTTGCTGCTCCTGATTTGAACCAACAACCACTCTGTATCACATTCCCTAATTTGGATGAAAACACTACGTTTGAGATGAAATCTGGACTGATACATTTGTTACCTTCTTTTCATGGTCTTCCAGATGAGGAGCTGCACAAGCACTTACAGGAATTTCATGTGGTCTGTTCGAGTATGAAGCCTCCTGGTGTTACTAAGGAGCAAATCAAGATGAGGGCATTCCCTTTTTCTTTGAAGGATGCTACAGAGGACTGGATTTATTACCTACCTCCAAGAAGCATTATAACATGGAATGGTATGAAGCAAAAATTTTTGAAAAAATATTTCCTTGCATCCAGAGCTGTGAGTTTAAGAAAAGAAATATGTGGCATCAAGAAACACCAAGGAGAATCTCTCTATGAGTATTGGGAGAGATTTAAAAAGTTTTGTATAAGTTATTCACAACATCAGATAAGTGAACAACTCCTTACTCAATATTTCTGTGAAGGTCTTCTTCCGATAGATAGGAACATCATTGACGCTGCAAGTAGAGGTGCATTAGTCAACAAGACTCCTAGAGATGTGAGGGAACTAATTGAAAATATGGCAGAAAATTCACAATAGTTTGGCACTCGCTATAATGAGCCAATTCATTGAGTAAATGAGGTAAATGTTTCTTCTCTTCAACAACAATTATCTGATTTAACCTCTCTTGTTCGACAAATGGCTATAAGAAATATGCGATAGGTTAAGGCATGTGGGGTTTGCACAAACATAGGTCACCCCACAGATATGTGTCTAATGTTATAGGATGATAGTGCTAAACACATAAATATGGCTAGTAGCATACCTGCACCACGTAGGCAGTATGATCCTTACTCTAATATGTATAATCTGGGTTAGAAGGATCATCCAAATCTTAGCTATGGAGGGAATAGATAGCAGATTTTTTTTTTCAAACATGCAGCAGGGATTTCAGCTTAAACCTTAGGCCCGCTCTTCCAATTCAGGTATGTCTTTAGAAGACATATTCAAAACTTTGACCTCTAACACTATACAATTTCAATAGGAAACGAGGTTAAACATACAAAATTTGGAAAATCAAATGAGCTAAATGGCAACAGCAATCAATCATTTAGAGTCTCAAGCTAAGGGAAGACTACCATCTCAACCTGAGGAGAACCCAAGAAATATCAGTACAATGACACTCAGAAATGGCAAGGAGGTAGAGGGATCTAAACTGATTTTTTCTGAAGATACAAGTATAGACCAAATCAAAGGGGAAATTGAAAAGGAAGGAAGAAGTGATGCAAAACCAAAGGTAATTCTTAACTCTATGGTTCAAGTCAAAACTAACCCACCACATTTTCCTAGCAGATTAGAGAAGTTAAAGAAGCAAGACAAGGAAAAATAGATTTTGGAAGTATTTTGTAAGGTGGAGATAAATATTCTTTTGTTGGATGCTATCAAGCAAATACCAAAGTATGCAAAATTTTTGAAAGACTTGTGTGTTAACAAAAGGAAATTAAGAGGAGATGAAAAAATTGTGATGGGAGAAAATGTTTCAGTAGTGTTAAAAGAAAGCTTCCACCCAAGTGTGGGGATCCAGGTATGTTCACCGTCCCATGCAAAATTGGAAATACTAGAATCAGAAATGGAATGTTAGATTTAGGGACTGCTAGTAATGTGATGTCTAAGACAATATATGATTCCTTAAATCTAGGACCTCTACAAGAAACTGGGATCATTATTCAATTAGCAGATCGTACTAATACATATCCTGTTGGGTTAATTAAAAATGTCCTAGTTCAAGTCGATGGATTAGTATTTCCTGCTGATTTCTATGTACTAGATATGGATAATGGAAACTCTCTAAATCCATCGCCTATTCTGTTAGGTAGACCATTTTTTAGCACAGCCCAAACTGAAATTGATGTCAGCAAGGATACCTCTACCATGGCATTTGATAGAGAGGTTGTTCATTTCAAAATTTTTGATAATATAAGGCACTATTCTGAATCTAACTCTGTGTTTTCTATTAGTACAATTGATCCTATCATGCAGGAAGTTTTTGAACTCAATGGTAGGGATGAGTTAGAAGTGGCTCTAACCAAACATCTTGAGTTGAAAATAACTTATGATGTGCAGGTGCCCAATGTGGAACTAAAGCCTTTACTGGACTCTTTGAAACATGTTTGTCTAAGTAACAAAGAAATTCTTCTAGTCAAGTTTGAACACAAGGCATTCGGGGCAATAAAGCAGTGTAATATGAACCTTGATAATGCAGGAATGCATAGGAAGTTGCAGTTGTAAGAATTAAAAGAGATACGAAATAAACCTTATGAAAATGTTGTGATTTACAAAGAGAGGGGTAAGGCTTTTCATGACCAACAAATTTTGAGAAAAAACATTTGCGGTTGGCCAAAAAGTTCTCCTTTACCACTTAAAACTTAAGCTTTTTCTAGGTAAATTGCGTTCTCATTGGATTGGCCCCTTGTTGTGAGTAACGTTTTTTATTATGGTGTAGTGGAAATTCAAAGTTTAAAAATAGATATGTAGTTTGTTGTCAATGGATATCATCTCAAGCCTAATTATGAAGGGTTCCAAGTGGAAGAAGTGGAGTTGATTCATCTTGAGGATCCTAACTATGCAACTTGAAGAGATTTGGCCATGTCTAGCCAAAGGCGTTAAAAAATGGCACTTATTGGGAGGCAACCCCAATAAGTGCCATTTTTATTTCTATCTTTGTCTCAGGATTTCATGTTTTTGTTACTTTTGTCTTTTGGTGTTGAACTAATTTTATTGCATTTTGGGCAGATGACTATTGATAAACAACACATGCCCAAACTTAGTTGCAGTTCAGTTTTCGCAACAGGAACAACTTTGCCAGCAAACTAGTGGTCGACAGGACGTGCCCACGCTTCTAGGTCATGCTGAAGTCTGTTAATAATTGAAATTTGATCAGAGAGTTACACATACATTAGGCATGCCCACGCGAGACTAAAGTCTGCAATGAGTTGATTTCATGGGGAACCATACAGATCTAAAGACTAGCATGTGTCACGCCTTGACTCTTTCCTCCAGTTCAATGGATTTGACCTTCCATTCACCTCCTCCTTGTTCAGAGAAGTTTCTTAGTCCCCTTTACTATTCTTTAGCTCGTTCTTTCTTACCTTGAGGATAATGTAAGTTTAGGTGTGGGGGATGGTTCTCATACTAAAATTTTATATCTCTTCAAAGCATTTCCCTCAAAATATTTTCCAAATCTTCTATTTTTAATGCCAATTTTTTTTTTTTGGGAACGTCGTACTCTTTTGATGTTTGTCCTAGAATAATTTTGAGTTGGTACACATTATTAACTTAGGTTGGAAAGCATGAAAGAGACAAGTGTGATTAGTTGCTTTTATGGTAAAAATGTTTGAATGTCTCATTGATCTTGATGATTGAACAGAATGAAGATGTGTAAGATTTGATACAATTTAAACACTATTGTGAGTTTTTGAGCGTAAAAGTATTTCTTTGTCTTTGCTCTAATTTCTTTCATGAGTGTTTATCAAACATGGTGTGTTCATTCTAGAAATTGTTTAGTTATGCATTTTGAGACTACATCTATGAGTTCATATATTAAAATAATGAGGGCACTTAGAATTAACCATTTTTGGCTTTCTTACAAACCCACCTATCCTTAATTTTACCCTTAGTGAACCATGTTGAGTCTTAATCTTTCCTTTGATTTATAACCACAATTATTACCCGAGGCCCATTTGTTTGAACTCTCTTTTTGAACCTTTTATCAAAGGAATGCCTTAATTCCATTGCATGAAGAGTCGACATGTTATTTCAAGGCAATGAATTGGAGCTTGTAGGTCTTAGAAAGGGAAGTTTGTTTTAAGGGTGTTTATGTTTGTTCTTTCAAATCAAAAAAATAAAACAAAAATCAAAAGAGAAAAATCAAAAACAAAAAAATCGAATAAAAAAAACAGAGAAAAAAAATGAATGAAAAAAAAGAGTTTTATATCCTATTGAAGTTTCATGTATTTTTCATTCACAAAAAATGGAGAACAGAAAAATCAGACAGACTTATACTGTGGAGTGATTTGGTGCATGCTTATTATTTTGTTATAATTAGCAAGAAAATAAATATGTTCACTCTTATTGGGTAGGAGGGAAGTTGTTGGTAGGCCTTGGGATAGTGAATCTGTGTCAAAGTGGCGATTGAATTTATGTAGTGAATTTTTGGCATTATCTTTCATACAATTACACCTAACTTTCCCTTTTTATCCTATCTTTACCCAAGTCATATTGCAACCCGTGTAAAGACCCTCTGATTTTTGTTTTGGACTCACATTATTTGTGGTGGAGATTTGATATATAAGCAAGTATATGATAATGACATGTTATATTTTGATTTGAGAGCCATTGATATTTTTTATTTAACACTTTAAGTGTATAGAGTGAATCCTATGTGAGGGTATTGGATCTTGATATATTAAATTTTGATGAGATTGTTAAGATTGATGAGATACTTATATTTCTCTTAAGATTTTGGTACTATGATCACTTGTTTTTTGGATTGCTATTCTATCTTGATTTTTACAATGTGTGCTAATTTTGGATTATTTGGAGGTGAATTGAAAAAAGAGGAGGGGTGAAGAAGAGATTAGGCCCTGTGGTACTGACCTAATGCATGCTTAGGAACAAACATAGTTTAGATTTGGGAGAATTGATAGGTGCATATTTGCTAGTATATTTGTGAATATTTCCTCTTTATTTTGACCAAATATTGTGTTAATTGGTAGATTTCACTTAATTTCTCTATTTGATGCAAGTTGTAGGAGAAGTTAAAAGAGGAAAGTTCCAGCAGACTTCTACCTTTAGTTTTATTTAGTTTTAAAGAGTAGTTTCCAGAAGCTAAAAGAGGAATTGAAGAGTAGTTTCCTAATTAAAAGCAAAAAGTTGGATGGTACTCCCATTTAGAAGCAAGATTTTAATTTCAATTTTATTTAGTTTTGTTTTTGGAAAATTTCCTTTTATGTAGGGATTGGGTTTTATTTTAAAAGTCCAAATCCAAGCCAAAAAAAAAAAAGGAGGAGATATGGAAGGATTTTTAGCTAGTCTTTTTCATCTCATCCAAGAACGTCATAGGAAGGACTCATTCTCTCCCTCGTGAAAAGGCAGAACTTTGTTATTCTTCTTTTTTATTTTTTAATGAGAATGCTTAAATAGATATGTGACAAAACTAGAAGAGATAGAGTTAGAAACGATGACATACATAAAAAATTAGAAATTAGTTCAATTGTGGATAAGATGAGAGAGTATCGCCTAAGATAATTTGGGCATATACAACGAAAATTTAAGAACGTAATGTTAGAAAGATCGAAAACTTAAAAATAAGAGATTTAATAAAACGTAGAGGTTTGATTGTAATATATTCATAAAAATACGATAGATATGGATTTAGTTAAAGAGATATTCTTAGATAGGAATGAGTGGTGTAGGAGAATCCGCACAAATTAAATCATTTTTTTTTTCGATTTCGATTCTCAGTATTTGTCTTTTATATGGCCGACTCCAAATTTTAGGATAGAAGGTCTAGATTGTTGTTATTGTTGTTTTAGGATTTTCTTCATGAGAAGCAACTAAACTCCCTTTCTAGTCAAGGATAACGGAAGATTTGGTTCAATAACATCTGTGAGATCGAATCTATTTTAATTGTTTCTTTCTTTCGTTGGCAATCGTTTATTTCTTGATTTATTATTTATAATTATTGTGTTGTTTGAATATCAAGAGCCCAATATTTAAATTAACATAATAATCTACTTTCAATTCAACAATTAAATATGTTATTGTTTAATTGCTTTAATGTTAGTGGTGACTGGAATGATTGGATTTGTGTAAAAAAAAAATATATGATATAATTTAAATTAATGCTCGTAGCGCATTTGTTCATTAGAATTGAGCTTTTCTAATTGTTAATACAAATAAGAGATTGAATCCTATGGTCGTACCTAGAGTTATTTCTTAATTAGAGAATTAGTTAATGGTCGTACCTTAACTATCGACAAAGTAAGAAAAAGTTGGTTGTCAAAGCTTGTCGATAACAATAACCAATTTATCAATGGAAGTTTGAATTTATCCTTCCATCAATGATCAATTTCATAAACCATCTATGAAGTTACTCCTTGGGTTAGAGCTTTATTCATTATTGATTTAGTTTAATTAATTTTTGTTTAATTTCGTTTATTCCTTATTTTCACTCTCTAGAAACCCTCCATTAATCTTTACACTAAAAGAAACAAATTTCCCAAATCTTTGTGAAGACGATCCTACTCACTATTATATACAAAACCATATTTTTATTGAGTATGTATTTATTAATGAATAGATTCAACACTTGTCATCAATATTATATAGAATATTTTTTTCATAATAGATATACATATCATTAAATTTATATATTAAAGATGGTTTGGAAGTCGCAAAACTAATTTTATAACCTATTCGTGATTTAATTTATCAAATTAGAAAATTTTCAATTAAAACAAAAGAAATGAGACCTTTATATAATTTATGCAATTTAAATATAAACAATTTAAATAAAAATGTAGCACTAGGTAGAATTCTACTTGTGATATGTCATAATATGTAATTCTTTTTAAAAATGTTTTAATTGAATTTACTAATTCTAATTATGAATATGATTTTATTGATAATATCTCTTTTGATTTTGCAAATATACTAATTGAATTATTGAAAATTTTTCTATCCATGTAAAAATTTATTTTTCGGAGTTTACTACCCCACAACTCATTTGATATTACCTATTCTTTGTAAAATTTATTACGCTTTAGTCAATTTGAAAATGAAGATAGATTTAATAAAATTATTCAACTAATAAAAATAAAAATTTTAAAATATTATGAAAAAAAATTTATTTTGTATTTGATAACTAGTGTTTTAAATCCACATGTAAAAGTTGAATGTATTAAAACTCTAATTAATTGTTTTGTTGATAATTTTTCTATGGAAATATATGTTAGTGTCTCACATTTAAAACAAAAAACATATTTTACTTTACATGTCATGTTTGCATTATACCTAAAGGAACATAATAATATAAGTAGTAATAATATAGGTAATAGTAGTAGTAATTCATCATTCCGTATATTTTCAATTTAATTTAACTCTTTACCTATGTTAGAAAACAAAAGACAAAAAACAAATTTCTCATTTTTATTACTAAATTAATTGATTTTATATTAACAAACACAGATTATAAGGTTGTGAGAATAACGATCATTTCGATGTTTTATATTCTTGGAAAAATAACGTAACTTACTTCCCATTTTTTGTCAAAATTGTAAAAAATATATTAATCTCTCCGGTATCTACAGTACCATCGAAAAGTGTTTTTAGTACAAGTGGTTGAGTTTTATTGGAAAAACATACAAAATTGACATATAACAATTTGAAAACGTTGATTTATCTTAAAGATTGAAAAAATGTGAAAAAAATGAAACAAGATATGAAAAATAGTTTAGAGACGGAAGATGAAGAGCAAAATTAAATTTGTAATGCATACAAAAATTATATAAATATGTAATTAAGAAAAATCATCATTATAAAAAATAAAAAGAGTATAATTATATTGAGTAGTGAATTTGAAAATCCAAATGAAGAGTCTGATACTAAACATATATCGAATTCGATAAAATCGTTCTAAAAATTTTTGTGTCTCATTTTTTTTATTTATTTTTTGATTTTAAAAAAATCAAAAGAGTTAATTCAAACCCTAAAAAAGAAAAAATCATTGAATTGGCCTATCTCAGTAGGCTTAGTTCACCGGGTCAAGTTAGTTTCAAGTAAATTCTTTTAAAATCGGTCTGAAAAGGCTTTAGAGTTATGACCAAACCGACCTGTGGTTCATGAGTTTGTTCTAAATAGATATGCTCAAATCGGATCAGTCTCAACTTTGTCCCAACTTTACGCACCACGCCCAAAAATTCCTAGAAAATAGGACTCAAATCTCAATTCTCTCTTATCTCAATATCCAAAATGTATCAATATTGGTTGATTTAATTGAAAGGGAATTGAATTTTTTTAATCATAGTCGTGAGTTTGACTTTTCATAAGTACGAAAAAAATCACGTTAGGAAGTCTCCTTTAAAAAATAATTTAATAATAAATCGATTCAGATTAATTAAAATAAAATTTTGAATATCGGGTCAAGAAAAAAAACCCCAAAATGCATAAGGAAAGCGTTGAACATTAAATGTACGATGTTCCTTACCACAGACAAAACCACACAGGGTCGGTCTACTGACCCAAGCCAAGGTGCTTTCTTTCCTACTTCCTCTTTTCTTCTCCGGAAAGGACGACGATTCTCTTACGACATTGAGTATCGATCCTGTTTTCTTTCTCTCTCTTCTCTGATCTATTCAATTTCTCGGCAAAACATCAAGAACCCATTAAAATTGAATCAAACCCATTTCTTTTTATATCTCAAAACCTGAAAATCCATCTTCAAGATCTCATCTTTTGATCATTTTTTCATATTTTTCTTGTTGATAATTTGGTTCGAAGATGTCTACTAGGAAACCTTCATTCAAAAATCTAAAACCCTGTGAGCATCTTTCAGATTTCAAGCTCAAACATGGCTTGAATGGGTTTAATTTGATTGAAAAGTATTTCAAAACAACCCCAAATGGCAGATTAAACTTTAATAGAGATGAATCTAAAATACCCAGATGCCATTTTTGTTCTGGGTATCAAGGAAGGCTCTATTTTTGTCTGATCTGTTCTACAATTTCATGTTCAGATTCGAATCATGCCCTTTTGCATACCCCATCAGAAAATGATCATGCGATTGCCGTAGACTTGGAAAGATCGGAGCTTTACTGTTGGGTGTGTTCTGATCAGGTCTATGATTCTGATTTTGATAGGTTTGTGATTTGTAAACAGATTATGAATTTGCCAAAAGGTGAAAGTAGCAATGAGTCGGCGAGGGAGAGACCAATGAAAAAGAAGAGATTGGTTTATGGTATGGTGGGTTCAGATTTGAAGAATTCAAAAAGTTTGATTAGTGCAAAAGATGGAAGGTTGAAGTCTTATCTTCCATTGGGATTGAGGGGTTTGAACAATTTGGGGAATACTTGTTTTATGAATTCTGTGTTGCAAGCATTGCTTCATGCACCTCCTTTTAGGAATTATTTTCTAAGTGATAGGCATAATCATATGACTTGTAGAAGAAGATCTGCACAAGGTCTGTGTTTGCCTTGTGATATTGATGTTATTTTCTCTGCTGTCTTTTCTGGTGAGAGGACTCCTTATAGCCCAGCTCAATTTCTTTATAGGTAAAAATTTCTTGAATCCACTTTTTGCTATATCTGAGTATTGACATTTGTATAATGTTTGTGATTGTTTCGGTTACCACTGTTGCCTTTATGTTAATGCATCTGAAGGAAACTATCATCTGTTTTCATGTTTCACTGGTTGTTCAGATGAATAGCTGAAAAGTTCTTATTCTGTGTTTTACATTATGAGCTGATGCTAATTGGATTAATAAAAAATTTAAGTTGAAATGAAATTGTGTAATATTCTTGAAGTTTAACTTGGTTGAGTAAACTTTGCACAGTTTAACAGCAGCCAACACAACTTTGGCGGTTTTTTTTTTTGGCTATGCTGGCTATGATAGGTATCTCAACATCATAGATGGATCCATGGAATAAAAACAAATCACATTTTGATGCTTTTTCTGTGTATGCCTTGATTCTATCTGTCCGAATGACATCTTTCTTCTTTGTTAAGGATAGATTTGGATGATGTTGGTGTTTTTCTCATAATGTGAAAATATTTGTTTTTATTCAGTTGGTGGCAGCATGCAGCTAATCTTGCAAGTTATGAGCAACAGGATGCTCATGAGTTCTTCATCTCAATGCTTGACCGAATCCATGAGAAGGAGGGAAAGACCACCTTCCCGCATAAAGGTAATATAGAGAGTAATCCTAAAGTTTTTACAATAGAATGAAGTTTTCAGTACTTTCAGATGGCATCTACAAGTTTGTTTCTTGTCAAAGTTTAGATATGGCTGCCCAAAGCAAGCACCTAAATTCTTCAGAAACTTGCTACAATTATATTGCTTTTAGTGAGGTCACAAGTATGAAAGCTAACATGTCCATCAAACAAAATGAGTGGTTTCTAATTTAGTTTCTAATTTATTACTCATAGAGTATTCTCGGAGAAATTTTGTTGAATTTGAGTGGTGACATCAGTATGCTCTAATTTATTACTAATTTATTACAGATGACGCAGATTGCCTGTGTATTGCTCATAGAGTATTCTCGGGGCTTTTAAGATCTGATGTCACCTGTACAGCCTGTGGTTTCACTTCAAGCACTTATGACCCATGTGTAGACATCTCTCTCGACTTGGACACAAGCACTTGGAGTTCAATGGACAAAGCTAACATGTCCATCAAACAAAATGAGAGCACAAGTATTTCTACTCTTTTGGGTTGCTTGGAGCTCTTTACGAGGCCTGAGAAGTTAGGATCAGACCAAAAGCTCTACTGTCAAAACTGCAAGGAAAGGCAAGATTCATTAAAGCAAATGTCTTTCAAAAGGCTTCCTTTGGTTCTTTGTTTTCATATAAAGCGTTTTGAGCACTCTCCCATTAGAAAAATGTCAAGAAAGATTGATCGACATCTGCAGTTCCCTTTTAATTTAGACCTGGCCCCATATTTGTCAGCTTCAATTGTCAGAAAAAGATTTGGGAACAGGATGTTTACTTTTGACAATGATGATTCAGATGCTCCCACCGAGTATGAGATCTTTGCAGTTGTCACTCATTCAGGAATGCTGGAGTCTGGACACTACGTGACTTATGTTCGGTTGAAAAATCAGTGGTACAAGTGCGATGATGCTTGGATTACAGAAGTAGATGAACATGTTGTTAGAGCTTCACAGTGCTATTTGATGTATTATGTGCAGAAGGTGCTTGTGCAGAGAGCCAGTGAGGATTTGAGCTGCCTGCCAATGTCGCCTCGGCACACAAATGTTCTTCCAATAGCTGGTTGTTGCTAATAAAGAGTTGGATCAATCACACTCCAACACACCAAATTGGAGGTTTGGCATTCCTTTGGGACTTTTGGGAGCCACTTTGTGATTGGAAAAGAACATACTCGAGAAAGCATAAAGCCTGTACTTGTGCATTGATGGAGAGTTGGGTGCTGGAACTAAGCTAACACCAGATGAGCTGTGATCGGACATGCGGCTTCTCAAGCCCCTTTGGCACGGAGGATTCGGTGGGTGTTGCTGTCTGGGTTGGATGATTCGTTACAATGCTGTATATAATAGTTCTCTTTAACAGTTCATGGAGTTAATTATTTGTTGATTCATTCTAGAAAATTTCTGCGACAATAATGTAGAAATTCTAGAGCTCTAATAGTGAAACACTTATTCTTGATTTTTCCTTGATTAAAAGACGCATTTTCCTTGATTAAAAGATGCCATCCTCTAAGCATGACTTCTAACATTTTTTGGATTATAGTAGTTGGAATTTGGACTCATATTCTTATTATGGAGGATTATATTAGCAGCAAGTGATTTTGCGGTGTTGTTGAGTAAGCGGGAGAGAGACCGAGAGAGATGTTTGGATGGAATTCAATCAATTTTTTTTTTTTTAAATAAACCGATTATTTATCATATCTGATTTTTGTCTATCTAATCTAATCTGATTGAATATTATAGATTTATTAAGAAATTGATTCTCTCAAATTTTATTTTTTCATTTTCATAATTCTTTAGATTTATGGTCAAGAAAGTAAAGCATTTGATTCCTACTCACGGAAGTTTGGTTCAACCAAGTTAACATAAGCAAATTGAGAACTTGTTAATAGTCTTCCTTCAATACGAGGACCGAGGGCAAGTTCTCTGGATGTTACTGGTTGATCTTTCTTGATAGAAACGAGGGCTTCTACAGGAATGTTTAAAAGAAAAAAGGGGAAATAGACTGTTACCTGATGACCTTGACCCGAAACAGTACAACTCTTGAGTTTCAAATCTTCCTTTGGGAAATACAAAGAGGAAAAAGGGTTGGTCCAAATCAATACTCAACAAAGAGAGCTGAAGCGTGGGAATACTCGGGCGTTACTGATTCTGTATGACCCAATCGGCCAATGACGAGGAAAGCTCATGATATGCATTTGCAACTTTTGGGTCTCTTTTCCACATCAAGTTAATTTTATTTAAAAAAAAAATGAAAGGAATGCCATGATGCAAAAATTTAAAACAAAAATAATTTAATTGATTGTATTTTTGTTTTGATAGATGAGTCGGAATTCATCTTTACATAATACATTTTTAAAACAAATACAATGCTAGATTTTTATTTAAATTGGTTGTATTTACATATGTGTGAAATGTAAAATATGCCTAAAATCAATGTTTAAAATTGACATTTTTCTTATTTAGAGACCTTTAGAATTACTTAAAAAATATTATTTATATACACTAAGTAACTTATAAACTCATTTTAACATTTTTAAAAAATAAATTATTACCTGTTTGGATAAATATTATTTAAAAATAGTTAATTTTTTGATAAAATAAATACTTATAAACTATATAAAATTAAGAAAAAATCATAATAAACATAAAATGTGGTATGATTGTAATTTTGATTAAATATAAAAGGATGAAAATATATTTTTATTAATTAAAATACTTATTTTAATTATATTTAAAATTATCAAAATAAAAAAGATAATGGAATAAACTTATTATTTTTTTAACTTATAAATATTTTTTAAACTTATAAATACTTTTATAAATTTTAATTATTAAATAATTATAATTTATAAATTAATTTAATCAACTTATAACCAATTCCAAATACCTCTTAACCTTTTAATTTGTTGGACGGAGAAAATAAAAAGTTAAATAACAGGAAAATGCACCCTCCCAAAAAAGGAGAATGATGGTATTGGAAGAATTGCTTCCTACTTTCTTGCTACAAGAAATCTTACGCAGTTGACAGAGAATTACCGCTTAACTACACTATAAAGTACTACAACTCGTCTTTCAATACCGCCGGAATTTGAGTTTTTGCCATTTCACAGATTGATGGTCAACGCAGGGGTCTTCTGGTGTTTAACACTAAGAATCTCTCACAAGTTACAGACCAAATGTACTTCAAGCAAAAGACCTTCAAAATCCCAATTCAGAAATCTTTGATTCTTTTGAGGTGCTTCTTTCAAATCTGTAATACCCACTTTAGAATATTAACATTTGTTGATTCCACGAAACTATATAAACCCATTTGAGAAACTTCGATTTTTCCGAGGTTTTTCAGTCAAATCTACAATCTCAATTTTAGAAAACATAGATTTAGAAAGTGGGTCAACGTTATTTTCTTCAAATTTCGCAACAAGATGATCGGAGATGATGAGGAAAACAATATTCAGGCAAACGCAGAGACTGAGGAACAAACAGGACCTAGAAATGGGTTTTGCAAATTTGTTATGGTCTCAATTTGTTGGATTAAAATGCTGTCAGATGAAATGAATTTTCTTTGTATATGGGGTCCTTGTGATCAATGGAGTGAGACAAGGACTTGGTGGATAGACTTGGGAAAGACTATACTTGAAGGATGTTCAGAAAGTGCAGCCCACTGACGCTCAGATACATTCAGGAGTGATTTTTATTCCTTCAATTGTGAAGCCTATCTGGGGTATTCTCACTGCTGTTGTTCCTATTCTTGGATTTCGCCGTAGAACTTATTCGATCTTTCCTGGTAATGATCCGTCTTCCTCGTTTTCTTATTCCCTTAATGTTTTTCTCTTAGCATTTTTCTTTTTTGGTCTACTTGTTGATCGATACGTATAAGATTTTCGATCAGTATAGATAGTGGTTTTCTGGAGTTCTGGAATTTGGATGAATTAAGGTACCAAAAATCTGCAAACGTAGTAGAAACACAAAAATTTTTGTTGGTGTAAATGGTGAATATGTCAATTTAGAGGTATTTATTAAGCTGTTTTCCTTTGTTTGATTTGGTTGAGAGGCGTTTCTTTCTCCACTTGTTTAGTTTGGCGTCCTAGATTTTGGATAATATTACTTGTTTTAGAATTGGTGAGAGTTGTTTACTTTGATAATATTAGTAATTAAATGTCAAATTAGTGATGTAGTCGAGCTTTCTTTTTGACAAAAAAAACCTGCTATTGTTGATGCCGTTCAATTCATAGGAACACGTGTGCCAGTCTTTTCCTTTCCATGTTATGCGCATTTATAGTTACAGGTTGGTTTGTGGTGATTGGCGATAAGGGACGAGAATGGTCTTCTTGCACAAAACATTGAGATACGAGAAAATCATCCCCATTCCTTATCTTCTACTATTAGACACGCTGGAAGTCCTGAAAAACGTAAGAGTTAGAGCTCGCTGGTTAGCTATCCACAGTGAGAACGGTCTCGGTTGTAGAATAAGAGAAAACTTCTAACGCTGAATTTGTCTGGCAGAGTTCCTTTGATATGCTTTCAGGTTTACTTGGTGTCATCTCCATGCTCCTATTATCACTTCATGAAATGCTCCATCGTTTTTTTAGGCATAATGGCATTATTAGCAGGAAATATTTTGGTGGCATTTGCTGATGCAACCGTTGATGCATGTATAGCAGAAAACAGTATAACTCATCCTTTGCTTGCACCCGATCTGCAAAGCTTATGTGAACTAAGCTTGTCCACTGGAGAGTTGATAGGCTTTTTAATTAGTGGCATTCTACTTCACTAAATTGGGCCCTCAGGTTAAGTTGTTTTCAATAACCTTGCTTAGGACAACATGTTTTCCCAACACTCAGTTGATTTTGGTTGTGAAGTTACAGAAAAGTAGTTGTATCCCATGACGGGGGTGCTAGGCTTGCTTACAGTCCCTGCTGTGCTTGTTGTTTCGGTTGGAATTTTTCTTGATGAACCCCATAAGCCAGACTTTGCCTACCAACAGGTTTTGCAAATTGCTGTTCTTTTTTGTTTTTTTTTTCTTGATTTATAATTCATTTCTTTGGTAAATTATTGTGTTCAGGTATGTCAGAACTTCCTTGATGTTTGCAAGGCTTTGTGGACAACTTGTGTCTTGATGTTTGGAGGCCATGTTTATACATGTACTTATCCATTGCGGTGAGTTTGGACATTTATGATGGCATGTTTTATTGGTCGACAGATGCAAAGGGAGGCCTAATCCCCAGTTTTGAAGTTCTATTCTCTTTTGGCTTCCAGAAACTGGTATTTTCCTATGCTGAACACACACTTCTCAATGAGTGTGCATGGGTTAGATACATTCATTGGATACAACTTGATTAGATAATGTACAGCATTCTAAAACTTATATTTGTCGTGTCCCATTCCTGTGTCAATATGTGTTCGTGTCCCATAGATATTTACGCATGAGATATAACCAAAACATAGTTAGGTATCTTAGAAAAGATTTTGATAAAGAACCATTGCGTCAAATCGAGGGAAGGTCTTTATGATTTTCCACTCGAGGAAAAAAAAATGATCAACTGTAAGAGTATATAGAGGTGTGGTGACCATTCAATTTTGTATAAATCAACTTAGAAGGGACAAATCCTAGTGCATGCTTGTTGTGAGGTCATTGCTAGTACTCTTTATGCAGGAAACTTTTGGCTTCGTATCTTCAATAGGCTCAGTGGGCTTCATTCTTGGGGCACTATATCAGAATGTCCTAAAGAGCCACCCTTTCCGAGGGCTGTTCTTCTGGAGCCAGTTGCTCTTCAGTCCATCAGGCATGATGGATATAGTCTTGGTGCTTCGAATAAACTTGAAACTTGGAATGCTGGACCCCCTTTGCAGGGATTGACAGGGGTGTCTCTAATTTGCTGGATAAGCTGAAGTAGATGCCCCTTCTTGTGCTTAGCAGACGGATTTGTCCTGCTGGCATCGAACGCACCTTCTTTGCATTGCTCATGTCAATCCAGAATTTCAGAGCGATCTCATCATCATGGGGAGGAGGCTGGCTGCTTCATACCATGACAATAACACGGACACAATTTCATAATCTTTGGTTGGCCATTAACAAAAAAAAGTACCCCTCAAATTTGAATTCGATTATTTGTAAAATTTTTGCGCAGAAAAAGGTTTTGGAGGCAAATTCACCCTCTTCTAAATCTTTAAAGGCAACTATATATTATATATCACCTTAAAAATATTTATCATTTTATCCTATTTATTATTAATTATAGTAAAAAATTTATAAAATTTTGTGGCTGTGTTGTTTTTATACGGACACTGAAATTTGATAACTGGAACTTTTTCTATGATTTTTTTTCTTTTTTTTCCTTTCGCACCACCTCAAGTGGATTTCCCAACGATCTAAAAACCTTACCTCGTCTATTTTTCATCGTTGGATTCACCATTTTATAAATTTTTTATATTTAGAATAAGATAATTTTCTTCAACTTTAATTGGGTTGATTAAGTAGTTAACGATAATTAATGGAAATATCGAGTCCATTTGAAGCACCAAAGCAATCATCTTGGATCTAATGTCTACTAGGAGAAATTTTGATAATATTTTGTGAAGGTATCTCTTTAGACAAAATAATAGTTTATCGTACCAAGGAAAGTCAGTCTAATAAAATGTGGCGTTAGATTCTTTAACCAAGATCTTAAATTCAACTCTTAAAAATGAAAAAAAAAAATTGTTTGGAGGGTGCCCTCGAAATGTGTCACTACAAGTCCCGGACTGAATTAATCAGAATATGAATTTGGATATTGGTTGATCTAACATCAAAGAAAAATAATAGTCTATCAAACAAATCATCAAAATTAACCAATATAATAATGTCACAATCTAAAGTCTGGTTGGAAAATATTTTTTTCCCGTAAAATTTGGAAATATATGTTGGAAGATATAAAAGAAAATGTGCATTATAAAAATAAATATAATAGAGAAATAAATAAAATTTTATTCTTGTAAAGGAAAAAAAAAAAAAGAACAAACAAACAAACTCTTCCTACTTCACTTTAATGTTGCGAGCAATCCCTTCATTTTTAGATGAAATTAAATTTTGGATGAAAATGATAATTAAAATACGAGATAATTTGAAATATATTTATTTTTCAGAATTTAGATAAAAATAATTTTCAATTTTCATAACTAAGATTCAAAATTTCGGGGTAGAATGATCGTAATCTTTCTTTTGCTCCTCTCTCTTCACTCTTTTTTCTTTATCTTCTCTCACCAGTCTCTCTCCTCCATTACTATTTACCCTTCACCTAAGAAATTAAGCATGGAGGAATATGGGGCCTCCAAACCCCCCCTCCCCCCAAAAAAAAACATCCCAAAAAATAATAGTGTGTCATGAACATTAAAAATCTAATTTTTTTTTTATACTTTTAATTTTGAAAATTAAATGCATATCTTCAAATGTAAAAGAAAAATATTGAAATTTAAATAGGGTTTTGTTTTTATACAGTTTTTAATTAAAAATGAATATGGTAGTCCAAATGACGAACATGTGCTTGCATTATTTTTTTTATATTAAGATTTAAATTTAAGATTTTTTTTTTTGGATTCAAATCCAAAATCATTAAATTAAAAAAAATGATTATGACTACTAAACTGTGTAAGTGACTACATGATTTTCGGTTTTATCTTTTATCATCGTAGCTGCAAATTGGCCGATTGCTTGGTCTCTTATTTTATCTATTATAATTATTATTCCGTAACAAAAGATTCCAAGTGCAATAGCACCATATTCTTTCACCTTCACCACCCCATGTAGTTTCTCCTTTTTCTTTTTTCTTTTTTTTTTCAATGAATAATAAATTATAAGAAAGAATTTTGTGTTACTCACAAAAATGGACCAAATGCCATAGGTTGAAATTAGTTGGCATCAAACAATTTAGGTCACATGTACTAATATATTATATTTATTTTAAATATTTTAAATTTAAGTCTAAAAATAAAACAAAAAAAAACCTTTATCATCTTATTAAAGATATACCGCATCCAACTTTGGATTATACATTCATTAAATGGTATTGATTAAATGAATTATTCTATATTATTATATTTTATTTCAAATCGTATATTCACCTATATGATTATTTTTTTTATACGATAATAAAAATTATATTTTTATCCTATTAAGTGGGATCAACAATGTATATACTTCTATGACATTGTTTTCTATTTTATATTATATTTTTATCTATATTTAGATAATTTATATCTAATTTCTTATTGTTATCAAATATTCTTAGGTTTCTCTGTCTCTTGATTAATATTAATACTTGTGATAGTCTTATACCACCTCACTAGATCCTCTATCGGTTGTTTATGCATGTATTTATACTATTTTAATCATATTTTTATCATTTTTTCTTAATAGATGCATCCTCGACTCTCTCCCTACTACATTAATTTATTATCTTGTCTATTTTTATATGTTTATACATCTATTTTAACATCATTATCTCTGGAACTCATCTTTTACTACTTTTGGTTCTTTGAACAAAACAGATTTAAAGTGTATATAAATAAACTCATTAAATACCCATGATATGTTTAAAATTTAAGTATACCAAGTAAACAGGTCTTCGTACAAATTATAAAAAATAGAATAAAATCCAGTTTATTAAAACATATTTTATTAATTGGGGCATTGGGCTTTTGTCACGTCGCATTTTCCTAGGAACTAGGAAGATCAGATAAGTTTCAATCTAAGACAAAAAAGTTCAGATGAATCTTTCTCCCTTGTGGGACATTGCATTGCCCAATCCTCAATCTTATTTTCCCCTTTTTATTTGCTTATCATATGCTTAACTAGTCTCACGAAAATGATTGTTAAATTTTTTAATTAAAATTTTAATTTTAATTTTAAAAATAAAAAAAAAATTATATTAAAAGAACTCTTTCTATAAAGGGTTTGATAGAAATTTGAATCTGATTAATCAGACTATAATTTTAGATACTGATCAATCAAACACAAAAAATACTCTGGATTTTTTTGAATTTTTATGTAGCTTAATTTTTTTCCACCTCATGTCACCTGATTGACTTATATCGTATTCATTATCAAAATAATTTTAAAAAATCTTTCGTATAAATATAAATAATATATGATAACACTGCCTAATCAAAAGTTTTAAATCATGAAATGTTTTCTAATTTAATAATTGACGGAATAATAATGATCTTAATAAAAGGACTTATTGCTATTTCTTTTATTGTTCTTAAATTTTAATTATTGTGTCATTGCAATAACAATTTTTAAAAATTGCAATGATTTCAATTTTTAATTAAATATCAATATTCAGTCATCAGGAAGGTCAAAATGTCAAATAATGGGTGAAAATGTTATGTCTTTCTAATATTTATGAGTCCTTGAAAAAAAAAAGTAACATAAATGGCCTTCGTTTTTAGGTGGTTTAGGCTTGATACCAGGTAACGTATGACAGTAGTCAGTACACACATTATGAAGTCATGGAACATTAATTTCTGTTTTCAAATTTATTAGGAAGAAATGAAAAAGAAAAGACAAAAAATATATATTTAGGGCTCATGTTGGAGACTTTCTAGGGGCAAAGGTCATCAGTTCGGCAAGGTGCAGGTCACTAACCTACACCACGCCCCTTTTGTACAGGACATGCAAGTGGGTCCGACGGGTTTGATTAGTCAACTATGGTGTTTAAAGCCTCCTCAGCTGCATCTACAACTGCAAGCTCTCTAACAATGTCCTTTGTTCCTCCGAGTTGATTCTTCATCGATAAATACAACACTTATAGATTTGGCAAGAAATAACCACGACCCAGTTGAGGAAACACAGATCTAAGAACTGGGTTTGCTTTATTGACCCAAAATTTGTTAAGATATGGTGGTGGGAAATGAAGTCAACATTGAAGCAGATGAGGAAAATGTTGTGCCTGAAAGAGAACCCAGAAGAGGGTTTTTGGAATTGGTCTGTGTACCAATCAATTGTTTGAAAATGCTGTCATCTGAAACACATTGGAGCTTTGTGTTTGGTGTGATGGTTGTTTATGGACTCAGTCAAGGACTTGGTGGAGCTTTCTACAGGGTTGGAACTGAGTATTACATGAAAGATGTACAGAAAGTGCAGCCTTCTGAAGCAGAAATTTACTCGGGAGTTACTTCAATTCCTTGGGTTGTCAAGCCTCTCTGGGGCCTTCTCACAGATGTTGTTCCCATAGTTGGATACCGTAGAAGACCTTATTTCATTTTGGCTGGTACCATTTTATATTTCTCGGTTTATATTTTCAGTATGCTTTTAAGAATAATAAGTTTAAGGATCTCATTTGGTTAGATAATTAGTAAATGTCCTGTCTGATGAAGGTATCTTAGATCTGTTGAAGTCTTTTATTTGCATGTTCTCTTCTTGTTGATTTGGGTTGTTGCATTTTTTTCAAACATAGCGAGTTAGGGGTCATAGAGATTGAGTACCTAGGGTAAAAAGATTTAGGCTTGAGGTACATTACATATGAAAGTTGTCGTAGCCTTGAGATCTAACACATTTTGATGGATGGGTACTGAGATTAAAACATTGAGAGAAGACTAGTTGTAATTAATTCATTTTCTCAATTGCCTCAAAAAGGAGATGCATTGTTTCAACTTCTCTTTGTTTTATATAAAACATACTGGATTAATTCTTCCAAATGTTTATCTTGCTTAGAATAGCATTAAAGAAGATTAAATATTGTTTCTTTTTACATTTTATACTGAAACAAAGAAACAGAAATTTTGTGTCAGTATCTGTGTTTGTACTTGGTAGAAATCAAGTCTTGTTTCTGTTTACAGTGAAACGAGGAAATGTAACACTTGTGTCCCTAGGTTCGGTGGCATTAAATATAAGGATGGTGTAATAAATCTTGATAGAGAAATACTCCATATGTTTCTATATTTCCATTTTCCTTCTTTTCTTTTCTTTTTTTTATATAAGAGGTCATCCCAAGATTAGGTACAAGATAACCAGGGTGAAGCTAGAAATTTATCTTAGTGATGGCGATATACAACATGCAGGGGGCAGTTGGGTGCGGATGTTATAATTATTGAAGAATAAACAACATTGTAAAGGATTTTAGTTTCATTTTTAGAATTTTTAGTGGCAATTCTAACATTTTTAGTGATGTTTCTAAACATTTTAGCAGCATTTTTCTGACGTGCCACCAAAAGTAGACACAAATTTTTTTCTGTCCCACTGAATATAACCCTATTTCACACCGACTTTACCCATTAAGATTCATACATCTAGCGTAAAGCCAGTATATGCAATATCGACCAGATCAAGTTGTCCAGTGTATCTATCTTTGCCATTTTATGTACCTTTAACTCATAAGAGCATTTTGCTATGTTTGATGAGCATAAAGTAACACATTACTTTCTAGTTAAAAAAACGAAGAAAAGAGAAGAATTAAGACACCAAATTAAGAATAGAAGAAATTTTGTAAGGCACGTGTAAGCAACTCAGGTTATCAGAATGTCGAAATACTTTTGGAAATTAGAATGAGAAATAGATTTACCATATTGACAAAGAAGAAAATGCATTTGAAAAATAAAAGGCTGAAAATAGTTTTTAAATAAATAAATAAATAGATAAAAATTGGACTTGTGAAGTTGGCCATTCAGTCATCTTCAGAATAGTGTCTTGAAGATCTCATAAACCAATACATTCTCAATCAATCAGTTTTGTCTTCGATTTGAGATAGAGGCCGTTTCCTCATCGTTTCCAATTCCATATCCAGCTGCTTTCAAAACACGGCCTAGTATTTCAACATTAGTTTGAACTCTCAGGGTGGTTTCAAATTCAAAAGTCACTCAGAATCTGGGTTTTCCCTCCTGCAAGACCTTTGTATTGCATTCCCTAGTAATTCTCAAGCTAGCGTTGAGCTAAATAAATTCTGTCTAAAAAAGAATATTTCCACAATTAATTGAAAGAGCAAACCTGTTTTCCGGCCGAGTGATCACCCAATGGGAGATTAAACCTTGACCTTATGGAAGGTCAAATCTCCTTCATTTTGCATGCACTGCGCAAAAGACATAATGAGAACATGCCTGAAGAAAAGAGGGAAAAGAAGGTTGGAACAGCTAGTATCTTCTTCTCATGAATGAGCCTATAGACATAATTTTGGGATAATCTAAAGGCCTCACTCGGTGCATATAGTGCTCCTGGCTTCGTACGAGGTAAGGGGATGGTGTACGTATATGTATGCAACCTTCTCTTTGTAAAGACTGTTTCCACGTCTCAAACCGTGATCTCGAGATCATCAAAGGGGTAACTCCCCTATTGCGCCAAGGCTCACCCTCTTTGAGATAATCTAACATCAAAGTTAAACAGAGGTCACAATTTTGATATTGCATTTAATTGTCCAGAAACTAGGATTAGTGTAATCTGACACCAAACCTTTTATTCCCTGGCTCCTTTTAATTGCAAGAAGCACAACATTTGTACAACTAGTTACTGAAGCTGCATAAGAAAATAACTTAGTTGTCTGATGGAGCATCAGCATTTTACCAGCATTGTTTGGTGGCAAGTATTTAATCACATGGCTCCTTCCATCTTTTCAGGTCTTCTTGGAATAATCCCCATGCTATTCCTTTCTCTGCACAGCAAGTTGCATCTTGTACCAGCCGTGCTAAGTCTAACCGCAGGAAGTGCTGGTGTAGCCATAGCAGATGTCACTGTTGATGCATGTGTGGCACAAAACAGCAATATTCGTCCATCCCTTGCAGCTGACATGCAAAGCTTATGTGCCCTGAGTTCTGCCACCGGTGCACTAATTGGTTTCTCCATGAGTGGTCTACTTGTCGACTTAATAGGCCCTAAGGTTGGTTTAGACTCGGCTCCTAACATTTACAAGACATTTCATGTTCCTTATAAATTTACATCCCTGTTGTTTTGTGGGGAATATTTATTTATTTATTTTTATTTATTATTATTATTATTATTATTATTATTTTTTATAATCTTGATGTGTTCCAGGGAGTTTTTGGCCTGCTAACAATCCCATTTGGACTTGTGTTTATTGTTGGAACGATGCTTCATGAGTCCCATGTGCCCAATGTTTCTTTCAAACAGGTACCTTTTGCATGTTTTGTTTTCCTGGGCTTTAATGCATTTGTTCCATTTTGCAATCGATTCTGATATTGTCTAGTGGAATCAGGTAAATCAGAAGTTTCTTGACGCTGGAAAATCTATGTGGACAACATTAAAATGCCCAGAAGTTTGGAGACCTTGTCTATATATGTATTTATCCCTTGCAGTGAGCTTGGATATCCGTGAAGGGATGTTTTATTGGGTCACAGATTCAAAAGGGGGTCCATCCTTCTCCCAGGTACATTTTCGTACTTCACTCCCTGCCACATCTTAAAACAAGTATACTGTGAGCTATGTACAAGTTCAATTTACTGAATTTAGATTTAAAAAAAAAATGGCAGTGGGGAGGCTTACCGCTTACTTTACTGAGCCGTGAAGCAATTAGGAAATAGTGATGTACTAATTTGGCGGGGGAAGTGAAGTGGCAGGAAAGGAGAGCAAAGAGGAAGTAAATAGAATCGGTAGGAGAAAAGTAGAAAAGCTGAAGGAGAACGAGGAAAGAAGAAATGGGAAAAGGGAAAGTGACAAATGAGGTAGTCTAGATGATTTGATCAATATTCAATTAATCAAACCAATATTTACATCTCTTGCTACAGCACTTGCGCCTTATTTTTTCTGACCGAGGGTTTTCATACAAACCAACAAATAAATTTTTCATGCGAAATTTTTCAGATCCAAGTAGGGTTAGAATCACTTATCTCTTTCCGACGATTGGATATCCTAAACTGAGAAGGTATCAAAAGATTGGATTATTCTCTATTGTTCATAATCCAAATGCCTTTGGTGTGATAATGATCAACGATTAACCCTTACTCAACTTTCAACAATGAGAAGATGTTCTCTCACTCACATTCTACAAAAAAAAATGAACGTTCAGTTTTTTTTGGTTCACCCACTTGAGAGAGTGTGGTTATCACTAGAAAGGAAAGAGGGAGTTAGAAGGAGTTTTCTAGAAACTACTTCCTAACTTCTCCTGCTTTTCAAATTCAAAAATTGAATTTGAGCCAAATGATAAAGTTGGATTGTGTGTCTACCTTTATGGGCGGACTCGCATTCTTTTTTTTTTCAACATCTCCTACTCATATATGAGGGTTAGGTTTATATATAGTTTGATCATTACAATCGAACATCACTAATTTCATATAGACAAGTGAATCGTGTGACCTGCGAGAATATCAAAGACTTTAAAATTACATACCGGTTAAGGATATATAACAGTTCATCGTCAATGTAGTGATGAGGATATCGTAACTAGCTGTATTTCAAACCTCTTTTATTTAATACAGTTAACGTATCTCATATCCCTCAAAATAATGTAAGAGTGTATTTGACTCAAATCCAATCATATATCTATAGTTACGTTTTGAAAACATTAAGTCATAGACATAATTGACTAGCTTGTGAATATAAAGTAACGTGTCTGTCAAAAACAGTTTTTCTTTCATATTATTAACTTTTAACTACTTTTCTTGACATGCATTGCCAAACCGAATTATTCATAATTTCTTGGTGACATACTAAAGTAGCAATGCTAAAATAAAATTTCAAGAGATAAACAAAAGTTCTAAAAGTATTAATTGATGTTAAATATGAACCTCCAAGTCTCACACAATGAGATGAAGAGGGATATATCATCTCATTACTCATATTGTCACATAAGCACATGTGGTATAAAACATGTATTATGATACTTTCATTTCTATTTGAAAACATATATCTTTTTTTTCCCTAAAATAATGTATCGTACAGATCTTAATTCAAGTGTACATAACACTTGATCTGAATTTTCTTTTTTACAAGTTTTCCAAAATCTCACAACGTCGAGAAAAATCTATACCTAACTATTTGACAAGTTCATTAAATTATGAAGAATCCATTTCGATTATCATATATTTAGTATTTTTAACCGATAATTTCATCTTAGTAATTAACTAAAGCGATTTATATGTGTATTAATGTACTACAAATTAACACATCTTATCTCTACATGTCACACTGACATTAGAGGTGATTGCTTGTGTGAGAAAGTCAATCTCAAAACTTTTTCGACATCCTTTTAATCCTAGAGATAAGAATTTTGGACAACAATAATTTAAATATTAATTCTAACAATTGGAGTCGGTCATTTAAGTGACAAATATGAGAAAATTTTGCACACAAACGAAATTCAAATGTTATCGAATATTGGCATTATATTATATATATTTTGTAAATGATTACAATCACAACTACAGTAATAAATACTGTCACGACCTATGCAAACCTATGTTATCTAACATGCCTTACAAACATGTCTTTAGTTATTAGCTTCCTAAAAGGACCAGCCACCACCAAATGTGTGCAGTGTCATTACCCTCTTTTCAATATGTTTCTGACAAAATTGATTTTTATGTTTATATTTGATTTTGTCATCATATTTGAAGTCTTTCGTGTAAGTAATAGCTGGCCGATTATCACAAGAGATCATCAAACTTCTACTGAGTTGCTTACTATTCCTAAATATTACAATATCTACTCATCCAAACTCTTCCTTGAATTGCGGAAGTATTGGTCATAAATTTTGCTTCCATCATAGAAAGTGTTACATAAATTTTTTTCTTACTTCTCTATGAGATACCACTACTATTGAACAAGCAAACATAACGAAATAGATTTTTCTCTCATCTCAATCATCTCCCCAATCAATATTCGTGTATTCTTTCAATACTAGATTCTTTCCTTAATAATGAAGGAAATAATCTGTAGTTTCATTCAGATATCCTAATATTCTTTTCACAGTAATCCAATCACTCTTTCATAAATTGGACAAACATCTATTGACCAAATCCTATTGCATGACAAATGTCATAACGAGAACACATTATGGCGTATTTCAAATTCCCGACTATGTTAAAATATGATATTCTGGACATTTCATCTATTAATTATGAGTTTTAGAGCATATGTCACCGCTTGAATTATCGTCTATAGCTACAAGAGTGTCAATGAGTTTGTAGTTTTTAACTTTGTATCGTTTCAGATCCTTTATAATATAAAACTTCTGAGATAAATTCAATAATCTCTTGAAACAATTTTTATGGGATTCAATTCCTAATCCGTTTCACCCATATCCTTTATTTTAAAATTAGAAGATAACCATTTCAGGATCTGAAAGATATATTCCTTGTCATTCGCGGCTAACAATATATATTCGACATATAAGAATAGAATTACAAACTTGTCATCGAATTTCTTCACATAGATACAATGGTTTTTGTCGATTACGACAAAATTATAAGAGATCAAAGTTCTGTGAAATTTTATACACCATTATCTCGAAACTGTTTAAAACCATAAATTGATCTACTCAATTCACATACTTTGTTTTCCAAGCTTTTAATGACAAAAATTTCTAATTGTGCCATATAAACTTTTTTTTTTTTTCAAATTCTCTATTGAGAAAAGACAGTTTACACGTCAATCTGACATAATTCGAAAACCAAATTGACCACCACTGTCAACTGCATGCGAATGAAGGTAAATCTCACTATCGGAAAAAAGAGGTTTTATCATAACCGACATCCTTTTATTGAGTGCTACTTTTGCTACTAGTTGAGACTTTTATCTCTCAATAGTCTTATCTTCTCTACGCTTGGTTTTGAGAAGTCACTTGTTCTCAATAACCTTGCGCTCCAGCAGACGTTCAACCAATTTTTAAAGTATGGTTGGATCTCATTGACTCTAATTCTTCTTCTATTACCTTTTTCATTCACCCTTGGTGGGACAAGATATGGTCTTATCTATGTTCTTAGACTCTTCTTTATTTTCTGAAAAAACAATAGACACGTGTCCTTCAATCTCAAAGTGATGTTTGAGTATGGTTTTTCTATCACTTTTCTGAATTTGTAAGTTAGTTGGATTGCTAAAATTTAAATCCCTCTCAGTAGGATCAACACCTAACCAGTTTCTTGCGATTTCAGTGATCGACGATAGACAGAACCATCATTTGAATTAATTAATTTAAATAACAAGGTTCTATATCCTTCAAGTCACCTTGGTTAGAAAATTCATTCTCCAGAAATGTGACCTCCGTTATCTAATTTTTATTACAGTATCATCTTGTTCATCAATGAATACTTAACTTTTAAATTAGTTGGAGTATCTTATAAAGATACTCTTACTTACATAGGGATCTAATTTTTTAAACTTATTGAAAAAATCTCGAATGTATACTATCGATTCTCAAGATCTGATGTCACTTGGACATAACTTTTCTAACAGTCCAAAGTTTATATAATATCATTGGTATTGATTTCGAAGGCACTGACTTTGAAGGCACTTTATTCAAAATATGTAGACCGGAGTTAACAAGACATCTCCTCAAAAGAAAATCGGTAAGTTAGCCTGCGATTTGATAGATCTTGTCATATCCAAGAATATTGTATTCTTTCTCATTACAACACCACTCTGCTGAGTTGTATAAGAAATTGTAAAATATCGGATTATAACTTTTTCATTACTAAGATTCTCAAATTGATCTGATAGATATTCACTTCATCTGTCCGTTCTCAAGACTTTCATTGTTTCATCAATTTGATTCTCTACCTAGTTTGTATAATATTTGAAGCATTCAAATACTTTAGATTTATAAAAAATCAAATATACATAGCCTAATTGTGTAAAATCATCAATAATCGTAATGAAATACGAAATTTCATGTCTAGCCTTTACATTCTTTGGACCATGAATGTCCGAATGGACTAACAACAATGGAAATTCAGTCCATACGGATTTTTCAAATGTTTTTCTCATCATTTTTCTAGCAACACAATATTTACACGTTGACAAATCAACTTTTGTGAGTAAACCCAATGGTTCTGCTTTCAATAATTGATTCATTCTATTTTGCTCTATGTGATCAAGTCTACTGTATCATGTCATATCATCAACATTTGCAAAATGATAGAATCATTTACAATCTGTTCAGAATCAATACACATGTCATTGAAATACAAACTAACCCAGTCTCTTTGAAAGTTCAAAATGTAGAAAAATTAGGAGATCATGGCCCAAAGGAGATTATTTTGGTGCTATGACTCCATTGGTTTTAAAAAAGGTGTTTTGGTTTTGGAAATGTTTGCGAAAGTGATTTGGAACATGGTTTTGGAAGAGATTTTGTATGAAAATACTTCAATGGGTTTTTAATATTTAATAAAAAGAATGTGTACAAATGAATGTAGAGACAATGCTCAAATGTTTTTTACAAGACAAAGTGGAACAATACCCTAAAGAATGCAAGGAGACTTTGCTCCAATTTGAGAGACTTTGCTCATAGCATTCTTGTGAGTATTTTTCATGGAGAGAAAGTATACAAGAGGGCCATTATTTATGGATAATTCAAGGAGCAAAAGACCAAAGAAAGTGTGAATGGGGGCAGCCCCTAACGGTTGGGAACCTTCCCAACGGCTAGATTTTCTAGTTGTTGGGAAGGCACAAAGCCTTCCCCTCATTGGCTAAAGTGGGGCCCCTTTTGGGCCATTGTTGGGCAGCTTAATTGCTGCCCAACTGGGCCATTTATGTTGGGCCAAATAGGTCCATTTCTGAATCAATTTTGGGCCAAAATTCTGACCTATTTGGGTCCAGAATTTTGGCTTCTTTTCTGTCCATTTTTTTGCCGTTCCCTTTGGGCTGGCTTTGGGCCCTTTTAGGGCCAGTGTTGGGGAGCTAAAACGCTGCCCAACTTGAGCAAGAAAGGTGGACCAAATGGGCCCATTTTTGGGCCTGAATCTGGGCCAGAATTCTGGCCCATTTGGGTCCAGAATTCTGGTCCCTTTTGTTTCTGAATTTTTGATCCCTTTTTGGGCCACTTTTAGGGTCTTTAATATACCTTTTTTATGGGCTACAAATCCCTCATTGGCTGGATCTTGGACTGCCTTGAAATGAGTTTGGCACTTGACTTCAATTGGGGCTTGTGCATTGGACATTCTGGACAGTTTCTTGGACCAACCTTTGGGGTTTCATTTTTTTTAGACTTTGGACATATTTCGTTCATGCCTCTTTTGCGTCCAACTTTGACTTCTTTCGGGCATTTTGTTGTTAAGATTCAACGAGTCTTCCTTGACTTTCTTTCTCTTCTTTGTGAGTATGGTTTTTCCATACTTTTTATCTTTAAAGTTTGGCAAATCTTTCTCAGGCATTTTGTTCCATTCTTTCAACACAAAATATAGTCAAATTTTAAAAGAATAAGAATAGATAAGGTTCTGTTAAATTTCTAGCATGTAAAAAATATCATATAAAATGAGAGTTCGGCTACTTTGTAACTCTAATTTACAAGTGCCAATTTTTCTAACGTACACACTTACATTGTTCTCTATATAGATCTATCTCCTACCAAAAGGTATTCGATGAAAATTTACAAATATCTCTCAATTTATTCTTATATCTGGAGTTGTTTTTTGTGATCCGTCTCAACTTTCCTTTCCTTTCCTTTCTTGCTTCTAATTCAATTCTTCTCACGCTTAGATGTCAAAATTTTATTGGAACTAAACTCTATAACAAATGTATCAGTTATGAATTTTGCAGCACAAAACTGCTCATTCTCAAACTCGACGTGGAGAGCAACATCTGAGAAAATCTTCACACCGTTATTGTGAATTAAACTGACTTTCGGGTGCTCTCACTTGATAGGATAAGATCACGTCAAGGTTTGAACTTACTATTTATCGAAGAGTATATGACCAGTTGACTTTTACTCTTTAATTATATTAGACACGACCCTTAAAAACTGTTTGATACAATGGCCACTTCACCTTTTATTTAGTATCAAAATTTACGGTCATTCGTCTAAGATGAGTTTCCGGTGCTTCTATATTTCTTTTTGACCTACGCACAACTGTCATGAGCAGTAAAATATTGTTTACACTCGGATATCGTGTCTTCAATCACAGGGTTAGATAGGATCACTCAAGTTGTGTAATTTATCTTTTTCCACACTTGGTTAGTATTTTATTTTCTCCTATGCGGGGTAGTATTGCTCACAACAGAGTTCTACATAACATGCTTGATGTCTTTCAAGACATCATATTCTTTCAGCATATATCTATTTTTATGACGTTATATCTCATGATTGTCACCATTCAATTTGTTACTTCTATTCAAGTCTCTGATCATGAATTTCAATATTATGGTTTGGTTCTCTAAGTAGGTGAATATATATACTAATGCTTATAGCATATACATAATTTTGTATTTCAAGATTAGCATCAAGGACAGATCAACATCAGATATAGAATCGAAAGTTCACTAAGTTTCTAATCATCATTTATGGTCTTAATATATCACAATCACAAATTTAATTTAAAGTTATAAAATTCTATAAGTTTTAAGTGAGAATTACTCAAATTCTTCCGATCTAAAACCTTTCATTTAAATACACAAAGTATTTAAATAATACTATAATTCTGGATGAAATTTACTCAAATTCTACCAATCCAAAATTTTTATTTAAATATACAAAGTATTTGAAATAATATTTTAATTTTAGATGAGAATTATTCAAATTCTACAAATCCAAAATTTTATTCAAAAGATTTTAAAATTCTTTTACATATATGATCATCAAATAATGAACATAGATGACATATGTTTGAAAGAAATTTTACATTAAAATTTTAAAAGTTCGTCTATTAAATGATCATGATTTTAGCCGACAGTAATTACAGGAAAAAGAAAACATGTAAATTAATTATCTCATTCAAAACACATTCATTCGAGATACCATATGTATAATTCTCTTAGATAGTGTATCCATATTAGTAAATCTCCTTATAGCATATAGGGAACTATTTATACTTTGGAAAAACGTTTTCTCATCCGGGTCCTTATTGTAAAATATTCCCATTTTTCTATGAGTAATGACCCCACATCGTCAATAATCATGTGTCCGTTCTCGACAAGTAACTCATCATCCATGCTAACCCAATAAAAAAGTATAGAATTTCTCAGTATGTACACGTCATCCCCAAAAGCCATGACCTAATTGAATAAGTTTCAAGCATTTTTATTCCATGATTTCCAAATGATTCGGTAAAGAATGAAATGGTCCATTTTGTACGTCAACATTTGATCCAATCTCATCAAATGCTTTGAACTTCTCAAATGTCTTTCCCTTCTCCAGAGACCCGGAAGTTCGTCAAGAATACGTCTAATTATCACAATTTTCCTAAAAATATAATAACAATAACAATTTAGGTCTTCTATTCTAAATTTTGTGATCGGCCATATGAGAAACAAATACTAAAAATTGAAAAGAAAAAAGAATTAATTTATGTAGATTCTCCTAAATTACTCATTCATATCTATGGTTATTTCTTCAACTAAATTTATATCTATCATGTCTTTACGAATGCATTATATCTAAGTTTTCAACGGCTTATCTCTAGATTTTATTAAATCTCGTATTTTTAAGTTTTTGATTTTCCTAACAAATGCGTCTTTAGGTTTTCGTTGTACATACCTAAACTAACTTAAACGGTTCTCTCTTATTTTATCTACAATTGAACTAACTCTCAACTTATTACGTATCTCATCATTTCTAATTCTATCTTTTCTAGTTTTGTTATACATCCATCTAATCATTTTCATTTCAGTAATAACCATTTTTTGCTTTTGTTGCTGTTTAATGACCTAACACTCCGTGTCATACAATAGCACAGGTTTTACTGCGATTCTATAGAATTTTCCCTTTAGATGTAATGGTATCGTGCGATCACTGAGAACTCCGATTGTCTTTCACCATTTCATCAAACCCGCTTGAATTCTATTTTTTACATATCCATCGATACTGTCATCATTTTGAATGATGAAATCAAAATATCTAAATTGTTCACTTTTTAGAACTTCTCTTTCTTCTAATCTAATCTTTTTCCATTATTCTGATGGTTGCTTCTAAAATTACATTTCATGTACTCAGTTTTTGACCTATTTAATTTAAATCTTCTGAATTTCAACGACACTCCATAAATATAATTTAATATTGATACTCTCCGTGATTTCATCAACTAAAACTATATTATCTGTGAAAAGTATATATCATGATATTTCATTTTGATTTTTTTTTGTAATTTTATCACTATTGCAAATAGTGTAGAATTCAGTGCCGAACATTGATAGAGATCAATGCTAATGGGGAAGTTATTGCTGACTCCCGTAAATTCTTACATTAGTCACAGTTCTTCAATACATATCCCTAATAAAGTTAATATATTTTAGCGAGATCTCTTTATTCATTAGCGTTCACCACAACACGTCCCTAGGTACTCTATCATATGTCTTTTTAGGTCAATTAATACCATATGTAGGTCTCTCTTCTGTGTTCTAAATGTCCCCCATCAACTTTCTTAATAAATAAATTGTTTCGGTGGTGGATCGTTCTAATATAAATCCAAATTGGTTTTGAAATACACTTATCTTCCGTCTCAATTTATGTTCTATCATTCTTCCCATAATTTCATGGTATGGTTCATAAGCTTAATTTCTATGTAGTTAGAACAATCTTGTATGTCCCCTTATTCTTATATAGCGGAACCAGTGTATTCTTTCTCCATACTTTGGGTATTTTCTTTATTTATCAACTTTTATTAAAAAGAGTCGTTAATATTATTATACCAAATTCACTCAAACATTACTATTTTCCTGAAAATGAGAATAATATTAGGTTAGACACGCAGTCAACCATAATATCATAATAAATCTCAAAGGTATTTGTTTCAAACAATATGCTCAAATTCTAATTAATTTTTATATTGAAAAAACAAAATTTTCAAATATAAAAAATTGAGTATAAAATCGAAAGAGTATAAACAATTTACACTTAAATAGTTAAAATTAAGAAAAATCATTTTCTAATCTCACAAAAATTTTTTAGAATTCTTTCAGACAGAAAAATAATTTTTCTGTAATTTTTTGACAATTTATTAACTTAAAAATCAATAAAAATTATTTTTTAACTCCGAAAAATAAATTATAAAAAAATAAAAATAAATAAAAAATTTATTTTGGTGAAAATTAAGACTGGAAACAGCCTTACATGCGCCTCCACATGTTGCCGAACTTGGTTGTTACAAAACAAAATTTGTAAATTACTTTTCATGCACCCGCGGTGGTGCGTGAAGTCCACGTGCTGCCTTCTCGGCAGCGCATAGTCACCAAAATTTGGCTATCCTCTCATTTTTGATATCTCTAAATTCAATGGTAGTATGGATTTTCAAATTGGACATCTCTAGCCTAGGGTTGGTCTTCACACGCTCTTGCCAAGATTGGGTTTTGTGCTGACACTATTTATCTTCTCTGATTTTTTTCAGAATTCGAACAGATTTTGGACATGCCATTTCTCGCTTAATTTTTAACTATTTTTTGTGATCTTTATATGATTGGAAAGTATTTTTCAAGAGAAATCTAACCATATAAATTTTATATTACGAAACACAGTATTTTAAAAATTACGAGTACATTAAGTTTCGATTAGAGTTTGTAATATCTTCTAATGTATTCATCAGATGTACGCCAAGTTTTACAGATATAATCCTCAAATCTTATGCATCCTATTGTGTTAAATTGAGATTATTTCATGTAACCTATTGAAAGATGCCATCAACTAACCTTTAACATTATGCATGACATTTTTATTTTTTAAATACCCAAATGAGATAGGAAACAACTCATGCATACTTTGATACCAATAAGGACTTCCATACAAACCAACAAATAAATTTTTCAAGCGAAAATTTTTGAATTCAAGTAGGGTTAGAATAACTTACCTTTTTTCTACGATTCGGTATCCCAAACTGAGAAAGTGTCACAAAATCGTATCACCATCTATTGTTCATAATCCAAATGCCTTTGATGCGATAATGATCAAGGATCAACCCTTTCCGAACTTTCAATGATGAGAAGTCATACTCTCACTCACATTCTCCTAAAAAATTATACGTTCAATTTTATTTATTTATTTATTTTTTTTGGTTCACCCACTTGAGAGAGAGTGGTTACCACTAAAAAGGAGGGAGGGAGTTAGGAGTAGTTTTCTAAAAACTACTTCCTAACTTCTCTTGCTTTTCAAATTCAAAATTTGAATTCGAACCAAACAGTAAAGTTGGGTTGTGGGTCTGCCCTGGTGGGCGGACCCGCATTCCTTTTTTCCAACACTGACAAAATAATCTAATCAATGAAATCTCATAATTTCCTGAAACGTTGGGTGACAACCCTCTCATGATGGTCGTCTCTTGATTATTCCTATTGTTTGTACAGGAAACTTTTGGAATGATAATGGCAGTTGGCTCTGTTGGCTCCATTTTGGGAGCTTTATTGTATCAATACAGTTTGAAGGACCATCCTTTCCGGGATTTGCTCTTCTGGACTCAACTGCTTTTTGGTCTCTCCGGAATGTTGGACCTGGTGTTGGTCCTACGGCTAAATTTGAAACTTGGGTTGCCTGATTTCTTGTTTGTGGTTGTTGATGCAAGTGTCTCTCATATGATTGGACGTCTGAAGTGGATGCCCCTTCTTGTACTTAGTTCAAGGCTTTGTCCTCCTGGCATCGAAGGCACTTTCTTTGCTTTGCTTATGTCGATTGATAATATTGGGCTTCTCTCATCATCTTGGGGAGGCGGATTACTGCTACATCTGGTAAGGGTTACTAGGACCCAATTTGATAATTTTTGGCTGGCCATTTTAATCCGAAACCTTTTGAGGATCACTCCACTTGGTATACTATTTTTGGTGCCTAGATGTGATCCTAATTCTGCTATTCTTCCCGGTCAGATACTGAGTACCAAAGAGGATAACCTAGTTATAGAGAATGGAAACATCGAGCTGGCCTCCCTAGTGAACAATGTAGATGATAGATAGCCAAAACAAACATACTCAATATTAGGCTATTGCAAAATTTCATTTTGCACGTATATAGAGGACCAGATACATAAAATTTTACGGTTGAGCATGGTGGGTCGCAAGCTGGAATGTGTAGAATAGTCCTTGTATCATCAGTATTTTTCATTACATAGCATATATATTATATATTTTTTCATTTTCAATTTTTTGTTGTAGAAATCAGACCGGACTGGACACATTTGAGTGAATGAAAGATTTTTCCAATAACATTATATCCTTGCCATCTGCAATTTCTTGATAATAATTTGCAGGTTGGTTTGATTGAGTTATCAATGATACCAAGTCTTACACTTATTTTTGAGTGAGCAAAGCCAGCTGTATAGCTTTTTAGTTTCGAAGAATGTTGGATAATATAAATTATTGTACTTTATCTTGTATCATATTTTTATTTATATTGAGATAATTAATATCATATTTTATTATCATTGTCTAAATAATTTTAAGTCTTTGTCTCCCTCAATTCTCGCATCACCTAACTGAGAATCTATCAGTTGACTGTGTACATATCCATATCATCTTATTCTATTTCCCTTAATTTTTTTTTTTTTATGATTTTCGCAATTCCAACTTTCTCACTAATATGTTCATTTCTTAACATTCTATCTCCCGCGACTCTTATTTTCTATCTGTATTTTTAGTTCATTGTCAAAACACATTTGAAGTATATATAAATAAACTCATTAAATACGCATTTATATGTTTAAAATATAAGTGTATCAAGTAAACAGTGTCTAAAATTATTAGTCTGTTTACAAATTATTTAAAAAAAAAAACAAAAAGAATAAAATCCAGTTTATTAAAAAATATTTTATTAACTGGGCCATTGGGCTTTTGTCACGTCGCATTTTCCTAGGAACTAGGGATATCGGATAAGTCCCAATCCAAAACAGAATCTTTCTCCCTCGTGGGACGTTGCGTTGCCCAATCCTCAATTTCTAGGCCCCATATGGTGACAACAAAATACTTCTCCGGCTATAGTTACGGAACATTGTGTTCCTTTAATTATTAGTCTTTGAGTTTGAGTAATAAAAATAAAAAAAAAAATTTAAAAGAATCAATTCCTTAATAAGTTTACAATGCTCGGACTGAATTAATTAGATAAATCTTAAATATTAGTTGATACAACAATAACAACAATCATCAGAGTCTTAGTCTTAACAACTGGGGTCGACTTTGGAGTGAGTATATATGTACATAGTATTCTCTTTATATTTCTGCAAAGAGTCTGTTTTCACGCGTCGAACCTGTGACCTCAAAATCACCAAATGAGCAACTTAACCGTTGCGTCAAGTTTCGTCCCAAAAAAGGATTTCTCTTTAAAATAATGAATACTGTAACCCAAAATAGTGGACTTCATTCTATCTCATCCACGCTAGAAACCTCTGCTCCACCAATATTTTCTGCATCAAGATCTGTTGGGGGTCAACAGATTCCATATCCAAGTTCAGCATCTCCATTCGTTTGATCATTGCAAGGCAATTGCTCATCACACGAGAAAGAGGTATGAACTTCTCTTGAAGGTCATCTCTAAAAATATGACTCTCATGGTTCTGGTTCTGTTGTTATAGATAATCAACTTCTTCCAGATCTGAGAATCCATCAATGCAAGCGTCCTCATTAGTCATGGCTGCGCTAAGTAGAGTCTTGATGTCATTGAACGAATTTGATTTCCCAATGAAAAGGATGGCAGAGTCTAGGATACTGTGTATGACACTAATGGCTTCTCCAAGTTCTTAGAGAGTTTAGTTAATTATCTTGGAGCAGTCCATCAGAGCATTCCTTTGCATTAAACCCTGAATACTACTATAACAACAACCTAGACCTTTTGTCCCAAGATTTGGGGTCGGCCATATGAGGGACAAATAATGAAATCGTAAAAAAACAAAAAGAAAGAAAGAAGAAGAAGACGAAGAAGAAGAAGAAGAAGATTTAGTTTGTGTGGATTCTCTTACGTCACTCATTCCTATCTAATACCATCTCCGTAACTAAATCCATCACTATCATATCCTTACAAATGCATTGCATCCACATTTTCAATGGCCTATCTCTACGTTTTATTAATTCTCTTATATTTAAGTTTTCAACCTTCCTAACAAGTACGTCCATAGACTTTCGCTGCACATAACTAAACCATCTTAGACGGTATTCTCGCATCTTGTCTACAATTGGACTGACTCCCAGATTATTACGTATCTCGTCGTTTCTAATTCTATCCTTTTTAGTTTTACCACACATCTACCTAACTATTCTCATTTCAGCTACAACATTTTTTTGCTCTTGTTGCTGTTTAATGACCCAAAATTCAGTGTCATATAATAAAGCAGATCTCACTGCGGTCCTATAGAATTTTTCCTTTAACTGTAATGGTATCGTGCGATCACAGAGCACTCCGGATGCCTTTCTCTATTTTATCCAACCCGCTTGAATTATATTATTGACATCTCCATCTATATTGCCATCATTTTGGATAATGAAACCAAGATATCTAAATCTTTTGCTCTTTGAAACTTCTCTTCCTTTCAATTTCAAACTAATAGTTTTTTCATTATCTTGATGGTTGTCACTAAATTTATATCTCGTATACTCAGTTTTAAATCTATTCAATCTAAATCCTTTAGATTCTAACGTATCCTTCCATAACTCTAATTTAGTACTGATGCCTTCTTTAGTTTTATCAACCAAAATTATATCATTTGCGAATAGCATACACCATGGTATTTCATCTTGAATATTTTTTGTGATTTCATCTATCACTATTGCAAATAGTGAGGGACTCAATGTCGAACCTTGATGTAACCCAATGTTAATAGGAAAGTTATCACTCTACCCCCACAAATTCTTACATTGGTCACAACTCCTTCATACATATCCCTAATAGGATTAATATATTTCAAGAAAATCTCTTTTCTCATGAGCACCCACCACAACATGTCTCTGGAAATTCTATTATATGCTTTCTCAAGGTCAATGAATATCATATGTAGATCTCTTTTTTGCGCTCTAAATATCTCCATTAACTGTCTTAGCAAGTGAATCGTTTCAGTGGTGGATCGTCTGGGCATAAATCCGAATTGATTCTGAGACACACTTATCTCCCGTCTCAATCTATGCTTTATCACTTTCTCCCATAATTTTATCATATGACTCATGAGTTTAATTTCTCTATCATTGGAGCAATTTTGAATGTCCATTTTATTCTTATAAAGCGGGACAATTGTGCTCTATCTCCATAGGAGGAGTATTTTCTTTGTTTGTCAAATTTTATTAAAAAGAGCCATTAATATTGTTATTCCGAATTCTCCCAAACATTTCCACACCTCGATAGGAATGTTATTAGAGCCTATGATTTTGTTATTTCCCATTCTCTTTATAGGCTCTTTTACTTCATGGGGGCGGATTTTACGTTTAAAATCTCTATTAATCTCTTTTATAGATATCTCAAAATTTTCTTTATTTGTTGTACTCTCAACATTAAATAAATTATTAAAATATTTTCTCCACCTCTTTCTTATATCCTTGTTTCTTACAAGTGTACTATTTGTTGCACTCTTAATAAAACTAATCTCATTTAGATCTTGTCCATTCCTCTCCATTAGTTTGACAATTCTATAGATCTCTCTCTCACTGTCTCGAGTCTCTGGTCTCTAATCTCTAGTCTCTTGTACAATTCGTTATACACTTTACTCTTTGATTCATGTATAATCTTTTTTACGTTTTTTTTTTTATATTTTTGTATTTTTCATAAATTTCGCTACTACTATCATTTTTAATATTCCTATAGTATTCTCTTTTGATTCGGATCGCAATTTCTATTTCTTCGTTCCACTACCATGACTCTTTGTCTCTTGGAACCCCGCCCTTGGATACTCCAAGAACCTATCTACCTATATTTTTAATATTATTAGACATATCATTCTACATTGTTTCTGCGTTACCATTAACAGACCAATTTGTTACTACAATTACTTTATCCCTAAAACTCGTCACATTTTCTCCTTTCAGTTTCCACCACTTAATTCTTGGCTCCATATATGATTGATATTGCTTTTGTCGTTTCGGCACTTGTATATCTAAAACTAAGTGTCTTTGTTGAGTCGTTACACTCTCCCTCCGGTATGATCTTACAATCCTTACAAATCGTTCTATCATCTCTTCTAGTGAGAAAGAAATCTATTTGACTAACATTTGACCCACTTCTATAAGTAACTATGTCTGACTCTTTTTTCTTAAAAAACGTATTTACTAGTACCAAATCAAATGCTACTGCAAACTCTAGAATTGTACTTCCCGCCTCATTCCTATGGCCGAATCCAAAGTTTCCGTATATGGTTTCGAATCCCTCATTTTTCTCTCCTACATGTCCATTTAAATCTCCTCCGATAAATAACTTCTCATTACTTTGTATAAATTTATCTAGATCATCCCAAAATTGTTTTTTACTAATTGCATCTATACCTATTTGGGGCGCGTATACACTAACTATATTAATTACGTTTCCTTCATTTACAAACTTGACAAGCATCATTCTATCTCCCTTTCTTCTTATCTCTACTATCTCTCCTAATAGATCTCTATGTACAATTATTCTTATTCAATTTTTAGTCTTATCTCTACCTGTGTACCAAAGTTTATGATCATAAGACTTTATTACTCTAGCCTTCTCTCCCACCCATTTGATTTCTTGAAAACACATTATCATAATTTTTCTTCTATTCATTATTTCACATATTTCTCCTAACTTTCAAGTTAGAAATCCTATGTTTCAAGTGGCTAAACGAATCATATCCTCATGGACTATTTTATTTATTTGCACCCTAGCATCCCTTGGTAATTTGTCACTACACTCGAGATCTGTTAATAATAAAAAAAAATCCGTTTACATCCAAAAAAAAATAAAAAAAAAAATACTTGCAACTTGTCCCCACATGGATGGAATAGATTCTCGAAGCCTGCAAAATAAATTACTTTCTTTTTTTTTTTCTTATTTTCCCCTTTTTATATGCTTGGTATCATTTGGTACCTCTATGTGGTTTTTAAGTTACTTATATGCCATTGATTTTTTTTTTATTTTATTGTAGTTTAATTTTTTTTCCACCTCATGTCACCTTATTGACTCATATCATATTCATTATCAAATAAATTTTAAAAAATCTTGTTTGAATATAATTAATATTTAAAAATCTCTACGTAATTAAAAGTTTTAAATTATGAAATGTTTTCTAAATTAGTAATTGGCGGACTTTACGTTAATGATGGTCATAGTAAAAAAGAAGTCAAAAAGACTTATCGTTATTTCTTTTATTGTTCTTAATTTTAAATTTTAATTATTGTGTTATTGCAATAACAATTTTTTAAAAATTGCAACGATTTCAAATTTTTAATGAAAGTTCAACACGTAGTTAATTAAATATCGATTTTCAGTCTATAAAGGAGGCCAAAATCTCAAACTATGGGTGAAAATGTTATATCTTTATGATATTTTGGGTCCTTGTAAAAAAAAAAATAATAACATAAATGGCCTGTTAAAATGATTTTTTTAATGGGTCAGAATTACATAAAAAATACGTTTTCTGGTGGTTTACGCTTGGTACAAGGTAAAGTATGACGACACGACGGTAGTCCGTACATATATTATGAAGTCATAGAACATTAATTTCTGTTTTCAAATTTATTAGGAAGAATTGAAAAAGAAAAGACAAAAAAAATATGTATTTAGGACTCTTTTTGGGGACTTTCTAGGGCAAAGATCATCAGTTCGGTAAGGTGCCGGTCACGATCCTACACCGCGCCCCTTTTGTGCAGGACATGCGAGAGGGTCCGACAGTAGGACTAATAATTGGGTTGGATAAATATTATGATATTTTGATATAATTAATATATTACTATTGATGTAATTATTTGATTTTTTATAATATTATTATTATTAATTTTAATAATAACGTTTAATTTTTAATTTAATATAATGATATTTATTTTATATTTTATTTTAAATGATTAATTTTTTATATTATATTTATTATATTATAAAATAAAATAAGTTAAAAAAAACAAAAGAAATTAATGATTTGATTTGAGGTCAAGTTCAGCCTCAAATGAGTCCGAGATTCTTTTAATTTTCTGATTCAAACTCGAGCCTTAATGATTTAAGCTTTCTCGAGCCGAGCTCGGGCTTTGTAGAGCACGGTTTAAGCTCGATTGCCAACCCCATGGTGTTTAAAACCTCTTCAGCTTGCATCTACAAGCTCTCTCTCTCTCTCTCTCTCGCTCGCTAGCAATGTCCCTTGTTCCTCTCTGATTTGATTCTTCACCAATAAATACTATACTTGTAACTTATAGATTTGGCAAGAAATATCCATGATCTGATTCTAAAAAATTTTTCTTTTTCCATGAAAAATGTTGAATACCCAGTTGAGGACACACAGATTTAAGAACCGGGTTTGCGTTGTTGACCCAAAATTTGTTGAGATATGTTGGTGGGAAATGAAGTCAAAATTGAAGCAGATGAGGAAAATGCTGTGCCTGAAAGAGAACCCAGAAGAGGGTTTTTGGAATTGGTCTGTGTGCCAATCAATTGGTTGAAAACTCTGTCATCTGAAACACATTCGAGCTTTGTGTTTGGCGTGATGGTTGTTTATGGACTCAGTCAAGGACTTGGCGGAGCTTTCAACGGGGTTGGAACTGAGTATTATATGAAAGATGTGCAGAAAGTGCAGCCTTCTGAAGCACAAATTTACTCAGGAATTACATCAATTCCTTGGGTTGTCAAGCCTCTTTGGGGCCTTCTTACAGATGTTGTTCCTATTGTTGGATACCGTAGAAGACCTTATTTCATTTTAGCTGGTACCATTATATATTTCTTGGTTTTTATTTTCAGTATGCTTTTAAGAATAATAGGTTTAAGGATGTCATTCGGTTAGATCATTGGTAAATGTCCTCACTGATGAAGGTATCTTAGATCTGTTGATGTCTTTTATTTGCGTGTTTTCTTCTTGTTGATTTGTGTTGTTGCATTTTTTCAAACGTAGTGAGTTAGCGGAAATAGAGATTGATTACCTAGGGTAAAAATTTTAGGCTTGAGGTACATTACATATGAAAGTTGTCATAGCCTTGAGATCTAACATATTTAGATGGATGGGTACTGAGATTAAAACATTGAGAGAAGATTAATTGTAATTAATTCATTTTCTCAATTGCCTCAAAAAGGAGATGCATTGTTTCAACTTCTCATTTGTTTTATATAAAACATACTGGCTTAATTATTCCAAATGTTTACCTTGCTTAGAATTGCATTAAAGAAGATCAAGTCTTGTATCTTTTTACACTTTATACCGAAACAAAGGGATAGAAATTAAGTTTGTGTCATTATCTGTGTTTGTACTTAGTAAAATTAAGTCTTGTTTCTGTTCACACTGAAACCAGGTTTAATAAATCTTGATCAGGAAATACTGCATATGTTTCTATATTTGCATCTTCCTTCTTTTTTATATAAGAGGTCATCATCCCAAGCTTTAAAATGGATTTTAAATTACCTAAAGATTAGGTACAAGATAACCAGGGAGAAGCTAGAAATTTATCTTAGTATTGGCGAAATACAACATGCAGGGGGCGGTAGAGGTGGATGTTATAATAATCTAAGGATAAACAACATTGTGAAGGATTTTAGTGGCAATTCTATAATTTTTAGTGACATTTCTAAACTTTTTAGCAGCATTTTTCAGAAGTGCCACTAAAAGTATACACAAAATATTTTCCCTGGGGGTGGTTGCCCCCACACCCCCATAGTGGCGGTAGAGGTGGATGTTATAATAATCTAAGGATAAACAACATTGTGAAGGATTTTAGTGGCAATTCTATAATTTTTAGTGACATTTCTAAACTTTTTAGCAGCATTTTTCAGAAGTGCCACTAAAAGTATACACAAAATATTTTCCCTGGGGGTGGTTGCCCCCACACCCCCATAGTGGCTTTGCCACTGAATATATCCCTATTTCACACCGACTTTACCCATAAAAAATTCATACATCTAGTGTAAAGCCGATATATGCAATATCAACCATTTTATGCCCCTTTAACACATAAGAGCATTTTGCTATGTTTGATAAGCATTAATTAACGCATTACTTTCTAGTTAAAAAAAAAAAAAAGGTGAAGAAAAGAGAAGAACTAAGATGCCAAATTAAGTATAGAAGAAATTTTATACGGCACGTGTAAGCAACTCTGGTTATTGGAATGTGGAAATACTTTTGGAAATTGGAAAGAGAAATAGATTTACCATACTGACAAAGAAGAAAATGCATTTGAAAAATTAAAGGTTGAAAATAGTTCTTAAATAAATAAATAAATAACTGAAAATTGGACTTGTGAATTTGGCCACTCAGTCATCTTCAAAATAGCATCTTGAAGATCTCTTAAACCAATACATTCTCAATCAATCAGTTTTGTCTTCGATTCGAGATAAAGGCTATTTCCTCACTCATCGTTTCCAATTCCATATCCTGCTGCTTTCAAACACAGCCCAGTATTTCCACATTAGTTTGAACTCTCAGGTTGGTTTCAAATTCAAAAGTCAATCTCAGAATTTGGGTTTGCCCTCCTGCAAAACCTTTGTATTGCATTTCCTAGCAGTCTTCAAGCTAGAGTGTCGAAATGAAGAAATTCTGTCGATTTCCACAATTAATCCAAAGAGCAAACCTGGATTATGGCTGAGTGATCACCCAATGGAAGATTAAACCTTGACCTTATAGAAGGTCGAATCTCCTTCACATTGCATGCACTCTGTGAAAGACATAATAAGAACATACAATAACAACAATTTAGATTTTCTATCTCAAATTTTGGGATCATCTATATGAAAGACAAATACCGAAAATCGAAAAAAAAAAATTGATTTAATTTGTACGGATTCTCCTACACCACTCATTCCTATCTAAAGCTATCATCTCAACTAAATTCATATCTATAATGTTTTTACGAATACATTGTATCCAAATTCTTAATGGTCCTCTTCTACATAACAAGAACATGCCTAAAGAAAAAGAGGGAAAAGGTTGGAACAGCTGGTATCTTCTTCTCATGAATGAGCCTATAGACATAATTTTGGGATAATTTAAGAGTTCACTTGGTACACAAAGTGCTCGATTTAGTGCGAGGGTAGGGGGAGGGTGGACGTATATGTGTGTAGTTTTTTCTTTACTTTTTTGTAAATAGACTGTTTTCACGCCTCGAACCCTTAACCTCGAGGTCACCAAAGGAGTAACTCTACTGTTGCGTCAATGCTCACTCTGTTTTGGGATAATCTAACATCAAAGTTAAACAGAGGTCACAATTTTAATGTTGCACTTATTTGTCCAGGAACTAGGAGTTGTGTAATGTGACACCAAATCTTTTATTCCTTGGCTCCTTTTAGTTGCAAGAAGCCCAACATTTGTACAACTCATTACCGATGCTGCAAAAGAAAATAAATGAAAATTAGTTGTCTGATGGAGCATCAGCATTTTACCAGCATTGTTTGGTGCCAGGTAATTAATCACATGGCTCCTTCCATCTTTTCAGGTCTTCTTGGAATAATCTCCATGCTCTTCCTTTCTTTGCACAGCAAGTTGCATCTTGTAGTAGCTGTGCTAAGTCTAACAGCAGGAAGTGCTGGGGAAGCCATAGCAGATGTCACTGTTGATGCATGTGTGGCACAAAACAGCAACATTCATCCATCCCTTGCAGCTGACATGCAAAGCTTATGTGCCCTGAGTTCTGGCACTGGTGCACTAATTGGTTTCTTCATGAGTGGTGTACTTGTCGACTTAATAGGCCCTAAGGTTGGTTTTGACTCGGCTCCCAACATTCGCTAGACATTTCATGTTCCCGTATAAATTTACACCACTATTATAAAACTTTTTGTTTTTTTAATCCTGATCTGTTCCAGGGAGTTTTTGGCCTGCTAACAATCCCATTTGGACATGTCTTTATTGTTGGAATGATGCTTCACGAGTCCCATGTACCCAATGTTTCTTTCAAAGAGGTATGTTTTGCATGTTTTGTTTTCTGGGCTTTAATGCATTTGTTCCATTTTTCAATCAATTCTGATATTGTCCAGTGGAATCAGGTAAATCAAAAGTTTCTTGATGCTGGAAAATCTATTTGGACAACATTAAAATGCCCAGAAGTGTGGAGACCTTGTCTATATATATATTTATCCCTTGCAGTGAGCTTGGATATCCATGAAGGGATGTTTTATTGGGTCACAGATTCAAAAGGAGGTCCATCTTTCTCCCAGGTACATTTTCCCACTTTACTCCCTGCCACATCTAAAAAACAAGTATACTGTGAGCTATGTGCAAATTCAATTTACTGGATTTAGATTTAAAAAAAGGGGCAATGAGGAGGCTTACTTTACTGGGCCATGAAGCAATTAGGAAATAGTGATGTACTAATTAGGCAGGGGTATGAAGTGGCAGGAAAGGAGAGCAAAGAGGAAGTAAATAGAATCAGTAGGAGAAAAGTAGAAAGCTGAAGGAGAACGAGGAAAGAAGAAATGGGAGAAGGGAAAGTGACAAATGTAGTCTAGATTTGATCAATATTCAACTAGTCAAACCAATAGTTACATATCTTGCTACAACACTTATGCCTTCTTTTTTCTGACAAAATAATCTAATCAATGAAATTTCATAATTTCCTGTAATGTCGGATGACAACCATCTCATGATGCTCATCTCTTGATTATTCCTATTGTTTGTACAGGAAACTTTTGGAATGATAATGGCAGTTGGCTCTGTTGGCTCCATTTGGGGAGCTTTATTGTATCAATACAGTTTGAAGGACCATCCTTTCCAGGATTTGCTCTTCTGGACTCAACTGCTTTTTGGTCTCTCCGGAATGCTGGACCTGGTGTTGGTCCTACGGCTAAATTTGAAACTTGGGTTGCCTGATTTCTTGTTTGTGGTTATTGATGCAAGTGTCTCCCAAATGATTGGACGTCTGAAGTGGATGCCCCTTCTTGTACTTAGTTCAAGGCTTTGTCCTCCTGGCATCGAAGGCACTTTCTTTGCTTTGCTTATGTCAATTGATAATATTGGGCTTCTCTCATCATCTTGGGGAGGCGGATTACTACTACATCTGGTAAGGGTTACTAGGACCCAATTTGATAATCTTTGGCTGGCCATTTTAATCCGAAACTTTTTGAGGATCACTCCACTCGGTATACTATTTTTGGTTCCTAGAAGTGATCCTAATTCTGATATTCTTCCCGGTCAGATACTGAGTACCAAAGAGGATAACCAAGTTATAGAGGATGAAAACTTCGAGCTGGCCTCCCTAGTGAGCAATGTAGATGATAGATAGCCAAAACATACTCAATATTAGGCTATTGCAAAATTTCATTTTTGCACATATATAGAGGACCAGATACATAAAATTTTATGGTTGAGCAAGGTGGGTTGCAACCTGGGAAGTGTAGAATAGTCCTTTTATCATCAGTATTTTTTGTTACACCGCATATATATTATATATTATTTTCATTTTCAAATTTTTGTTGTAGATATCAGACAAGACAGGACACATTTGTGCGAATGAAAGATTTTTCCAAGAACATTATACCCTTGCCATCTGCAATTTCTTGTTAATGATTTACGGGTTTTATCAATGATACCAAGTCATACACTTAATTCTGAGTGAACAACGCCAGCTGTATAGCTTTTCAATTCCGAAGAATGCTGGATAGTCTACAAGAAACCAAGGTTTGCTTTCTTTCTAGTAATTTTTGGGATCTACTGAACAAGTCATTTTTCTTTTGGGGCTTTGGTTGGAGGGGTAAGCCTGAGGATAATACACCCACACCCCCCCCCCCCAAAAAAAAAAAGGTTCTGAGAAAATACTTCCAATATCTTCAAGTGCCGCTAAATGTTCAGAAATATCACTAAAAGTTAAATAAGGTGCCACTAAATGGTCTTTAGTGACAATTCTAAGAAATACCAGAACATAAATTCACTCAATTCTAGTATGCCAAATGGTCGATGAACATATATTAATTTAGTCAATCCCTTTGTTTATGGTGCATTACTTTATAACTACTGGTGAGGAGTTGAGTCTGAACAAGCTATGGCATTCGGCAGACAAGCAATGTTATATGCATTTCAAGCACACCATGATATGGTTTGCCTGAGAGTGCTGATGAAGACGAATGGCAAGAGATTGAACTCTACAGATTGTTACAGAAAATATTGCAAGCATTGGTAGACTATGGCGATTATTATCTAGCTTAATGTTAGTGATGAGCTTAAGCCAAGCCATAATTTTTCTTGAAGTAGTGGTTAGATTAGATTTTGAACCCATAATATTATGATTTTTTTTTTCCCACCCACAGGATTTCACCGAAAATTTTAAAGAATTTTGGGAATTGAAGACCTTCGTTAAAAAAGTTAAGACCTGCCCTATGAATCTCCAAATTCCAGAAGACACAATGCTGAAAATCATAGAAAGAAATTAATATACAATAACAACAATCAAACCTTTATCTTACTAAATGAGGTCTGCTATATGAATACTTTTATACCATTGTACTCTATTTTATATCGTATATTTATTTATATGATTTTTGTATTGAAAGAAATTAATATATTTGAGAAATTATATAATTTCAATATCCTGTAAATTCCAACTAAGAAATTATTATAAGTATTCTTTTAAAGATAAATTAGAATTATGAAATCAAAGTGATGCTAAATTGAACAATGATAGGGTTAGAAAGTTCAGAGGCTTTAAATGGGATGATTGTACCAATTTTTTCACCTGTGGTCTCCAAAAAAGCCACAAACTTAATGTCAAGATTTAAACATTATATTGTGTCACATTAGAACAATAATATTGTTTTTATGGGTTTAAGTGTAGTATTAACTTTTTAATTCTCATTAAAAAGAAAAACTCTACTAACTACCAGTGCATCTAATGGAACCAGAATCTCGAATTCAAATTTTATAAAAAGAAAAAGAAATATTGGGAGAGACTGTCCTTAAATTGGATCCCATAACTGCTCAAATGAAATTTGTCGAATTTTCAAATATTGTTGATCAAATTAAAAAAAAAAAAAATTCTAGCTTCATATATGACTTGCTACATATATGACATAGACAGTCTCTAAGAGGATAGTTTAGTGGTCACAAACCCTCCCCCAACTCTGGTAATTCCAAGTTCATATCGCGATGTAACCAAAAAAAAAAAAAATACATGACATAGGCATATCTCTCTGATAGCAATATTTTTATACATTTAAATTGTTTTATTTTATTTTTTTATGACTATTTTTAGGTTTTATTTTATGATTTTATACTGATTATTTTTATAAGTATTATTTTAGAATTATTGGGCTTATTTAAAGATATTTGATTGCACAGACAATTATTAGTATTTTGGGCATAACTTTTTGCTCCAATATCCGATTGACTTGATTCTTGTTGGGTTGGAAAAAAAACTTCAAGACCTACAAATCTTGTGAAGATTGCAGTGATTCAGACCCTGAAGATGTCTGAAATTTGGGAATAAGTTATTGTAGTGTTAGAAATCATGACCAATGAGTTCTAAAAGCCTAAGTTCAAGTGAAATAACTAGCTGTTACGAAGATTCATGAATTTTTAGTTATTTAGAACTCTTAGGATTTATATTATAAGGAGAAGACACCCCTTACACTTAGAGAAGGGGAAAAAAACCCTAACAATCGCCTCTTTAGACGGATTCTTCCACCTAGAGATATTTTCTTTACCTTTCTTGTTTCTCTTTATCATGTTTAGTTAGATTTTTTATTTCTAGAACTTGATAGATTTTATTTTTTGATTAATAATATGGTTTGATTTGTTTCTTTCTCTTAAATTTTTATTGGCATTTTCATTATTTGATGAGATTTTATTGATGAATTTAATACTTCTTTCGTATAGGTACTTGTGACTTTATTATTTACGATTACATGCATGAGATAGAGAGAAAATTGCATAAAATCATACCAATACAATAAAATCCACATAGAGTTATGAGATCGACGAATCATTTATTACGTGTATGGGTATTTTAGGGGAAACCCTAGATTATAAATGTTCCATAGATCTTAATATAGTTCAGTCTAATCAAAATTACATTACCACTGAGTTTTGGTTAGTCGAACTAGAGTTTCATTACATGATCATTAGGTAAATCTAATTTAGAAAAATCTGCTATCATCAAAATAAATTTTTAGTCAATAAACTTTAAGGGACTTGAAAGATCTCGGTCATGTGAAAAAATTGAAGACAAATGAAATCGATATTCTAGAGTTTTATAAAACTAGGGTTTTTACTCATCAATATTTCTGTTTTTGATATTTTCATAGTTTTGATATCTTTACAATCTTGATTTGTTATGTTCAACTTAGATAGAGTATTTTATAATTGGTAATACAAAATATTCTCGTAGAAATAACACTTACTCGCACCATACACAACAATCAACTAGAATATATTTGTCCGAAATTGTGATATACAAAAATCGCGTAATAAACTTTTGAATACTCTCCTGATTAACATTAATATTATTGACATTAGGTCCCATTAAATTAATTTAATATTTTACATACCTAAAAGATTATGTATTGATTTATTTGCATTGTGACTTTGTTTTAGTTATTTAACCAAATAAATTGAATATATATTATCTATACATGTATAAAATCTTTAGATCCAAAGTAAGTGACATATATATGATGACATTATCGGTACATGCAATAAGTATAAATTATAAATATATTGATCTAAAATAAAGTTTATAATGGTTTGATAAAATTAGATGAACATGGACACTTTGTGATATATAAACTATATGATAGGACACAACTCAAAGGCCCATCATGGTAACACCCAAAGTTTTACAAGCCCGTGATCCATAATAACCCGATCTGCCTGCAGTCCTCATTGGCCTTCAGTAAACTCATGATTGATACTTCCCTCTTCGTTGCCTGACCGATAATCTTGACAGGAGGCTAGATGTCTGGATAGTCTATCCTCATCGATTTAAGGAAATATTTAATTAAGATTTACATAGAAATTTATTTTCCCATTCGGCTATGACGCATGCTTTCTAGATAAAGAAGAAGACCTTTTAAAATCAAATTGATAAGGAAAGAATCTCTTCGCTTCGATGAATTTCCTAAGTAATAAAGATTCAAATTATTTGAGAATATTTGACTATGGAGTCCCAAGATCTCAGAACATCCCTATAAGAAAACTAGGGTTGAAACACCCTGAATGCACACGATTCACAGGAGGCTAATTTATAAAGACGCTCTGTATGCCATCAGTCAAGTACGCTCTCTTGGAACCATACATTCAACACGTAAATCACAGGGCTCTCATATTCATCTGTGTCTCTAAATTAGTCTGTTTCATCTCTTTCGAAAACCATTCTTTTTGAATTAAGCATCGGAGCCTCCCCTCCCTAAGTAACCTCCAGCAGTCTTTTACAGGTTTTCACTTCATCCTTCGGAGCACCCGTTAAAGTCAAAGAAATTGGTATCTGTAGCGTTACAACCCACTTTCAACAATTTGGCACCATCTGTGGAAACAAATTGATTCTCCAAACGTGTTTTTTTACCTCTTATCACTTGTTCCCATCATGGCAACTGCCAAAAGAAAGAAGTCAATTATTGGATTCGATGATGATGATCTAATTGGAGTCGACCTCAATCGCAATGATCCTTTAGTCATCACGGTCAAAATAGAATCCTATCTCATTAAGAGGGTCCTTATCGATCAAGGAGCGGATTGTGATCTCCTCTTATGGGACACCTTCCAACGAATAGGTTTTAATTCATATCATCTTCAACCCTTACTGGGTCTTTAAAAGGACTTTTAGATGAGTATATATACCCAGAAGGTGTCATTCCCCTAATTGTGACCTTGGGAACACCCCCCATCATGCAGATGTCAAGGTTGATTTCCAAGTGGTGAAATTATTCTCTCCCTACAATTCCATTCTAAGCCACCCTAGTCTGGACGAACTAGAGATAATATCCAATACGAAACATATGAAAATCAAATTTAGAATACCACAGGGGATCACTACCATTTATAGCGACCCCGACCCTCGTGCTCTTCCTACAGTTGAAGGTGACTAAGATAACTTCCCCATCGATACCTTAGAATTCAGGGATGATACCAAACAAATGATCAAGATAGAGCTTGCAAAGAAGTAATTGAGATTTGCCTAACTGATCACCCTAGCCAAAACGTCCGAATCGGTGCAAATCTGCCAGCACACCTACGAGAGGCGATAGTCGATTGCTTATGGCGGCACTCTAAAATCTTTAATTGGTCTCCCAAAAATATGTCAGGTATTCACCCTTCAATTACAGTCCACAAGTTGACAGTCAAGGCCAAACACAATCCAATTAAACAAAAGAATAGGGTATTCACCCTAAAGCGTCAATGCACCATACAAGAGGAAGTTCAGAAGTTCTTAGTAATCCGATTCATTCGTGAAGTTAAATACCCTGAGTTATTAGCTAACGTGGTCCTCGTGAAAAAAACTAACGGCAAGTGGAGGATGTATATGGACTTCACGAACCTTAAAAAGGCATGTCCAAAGAATAGCTACCCACTCCTCAATATCAAAAAGTTGGTAGACAATTTCTAGGGTCACCAACTCTTAAATTTCATGGATATCTATTTTGACTATAATCAAATATGCTTGGCACCAGAAGATAAGGAGAAGACGAAGTTCATTATCGAGTTTGGCAAATACTGCTATCGGGTCATGCTGTTTGGCTTGAAAAATGCTGGAGTAACCTTTCAATGATTGGTTAATAAGGTCTTCAATGACTAGCTTTGCAGAAACGTGAAAGCATATAGTGATGATATGCTTGTTAGAGCACCAGTCTGGAAGCCCATATTTTCAACCTCGAGGAGACTTTTCAGACATTGGAGCGCTATAACATACGACTGAACCCAGCAAAGTGCACTTTTAGAATCGCATCCAGAAAGTTCTTGGGTTTTACGTTCACTAACCGAGGAATCGAGGCAAACCTTGAAAAAATACATACCATACTAGACATGTCATCGCCACAAATGGTGAAGGAGGTACAACGCCTCACAGGCAAAATATCAGCCCTAAGCCGATTCATATATAAGATGGGGGAAAAGTACAAACTTTTCTTTGATACTCTGAAGAAATCCCAAAAGTTCGCTTGAACGACCAAGTGCCAAACAGCCTTCGAGCAACTCAAGAAATACCTCATGTCACCCCCATTGTTCTCTCATCTCATTCCTGGTGAGAAACTATACCTATACCTTTCTATATCTGATCGAGCACTTTGTTTTGTTCTTGTGAGACAGGAATCTACCATCCAAAAACTTGTTTACTACATCAGCCGAATACTCTAGGAATCTGAGGCTAACTACCAGTCGATAGGAAAAAATAGCTTATGTTCTAATCATCTAGACTAGGCGTCTTCAGCTGTACTTTTCTATCGTGATACTCACTGATCAGCCGCTAAAACAAATCTTTCAGAAAAGGGACACCTTCGGTCATCTCATCAATTGGAGTGTAGAGTTGAGCAAATTTGACATCCAATACCAATCGAGCATGAGCCTATCGGTTGCACCCGAGCATGAGGCTATCGGTTGCTAAGAAAAGTGGTCATTACTAGATTGGAAGCTGCATGTTGATGGGTTATCAAACTCCTCAAGGAGTGATGTCGAGCTCATACTGGTGGGTCTAAACTATTTCAATGCGGAATATGCCTTTTGTTTTGACATTAGAGCCATTAATAATCAAGCTGAGTACGAAACTCTATTAACGAGACTCCGAATCACAATATCCCTAGGGCTCGAACCATTCGAGTATTCACTGATAGTCAGCTGGTCGTTAAACAAATAGAAGGGTTTATAAAACTATGGATTTGATCATGGCCAAGTACTTGAGTAACTGCATGAGATGATGAATAAGCTAGACAAAGCGGACATTTAACAAATTCCTCAATCAAAGAATGCTCGGGCCGATACACTTTCTAACCTGGCCAGTTCAGACTTGATTGCCACTAGCCGAACGGTCTATATTGAGAGCCTACCATGTTCTAGTATTTACGAACCCGAGAAGATCCTTGCAGTAGACCAGGCTTCAAGCTGGAAGGATCCCATAAAAGCTTATCTAAAATATGATCATTTGTCAAAGTCACCATCAGAAGTAGCAAAGTTGAAACGAAAGGCCACTCATTACGCGGTCATTGATGGGAGCCTATACCGAAAATTTTTCACTCACCCGTAGTTGTAGTAGCTAACCTTCGAAGAATGAGACTATAACATCCAGGAAATCCACGAAGGAATATGCAGTAACCACTTGGGCACTCGAAATCTAGTTCACAAGACCCTATATCACGGGTACTACTGGCTAACTATGAAGGCTGATCTGATAACTATATTAAAAGGTGCGATAAATGTCAACGCTTCTCTTCGGTACCCCAATTCTTCGGTACCCCAGCTACCTTCTACTGAGTTCAGTCTATAGCAAGTTCTTAGCTATTTGCTCAATGAGGGATGGATATCCTTGGACCCTTCCCACTGGCTACTGGGCAGTAAAAGTTTCTCATAGTAACTGTTGATTACTTTACCAAGAGGGTGAAGGCCGGACTACTGGCCCAAATAATGGCTACCAAAGTTCAATTGTTCATGTTGACCCATATCGTCACCAAATTTGGTATACCACATATCCTCATCACCAACAACGGAAAGCAATTTGACAACAAAAGTTTCCAAGAGTTCTGCAAAAAACTGAAAATTCAATACTGATTTACGTCGATCGCCCCTCCGCAAACTAACGAACTTGCTGAGATAACAAACAAAATGATCTTACATGGGCTGAAAACAACATTGAATGAGGCTAAGAGCGATAGACACACGAACTCTAAAGTGTCCTCTGGGCATACCGTACCACACCCTGATGGGCAACCGACAAAGCACTGTTTAACTTGATTTATAGATGTGAAGCTATCATTCCTGTAGAGATAGGAATTCACTCACTCCGGGTGGACCAGTACCACACGGCACAAAATAAACCCACTTTACGAGAGCAGTTGGATTTGCTCCCAGAACTATGGAAATCCGCATCCACTTAAATGGTCGCGTACCAATAGGAAATGGCTCAATATTATAATAAAAGGGTTACAAATAGAATGTTCAGACCAGGTAATCTAGTTCTAAGGAAGGTAGAGGCTACTGGTCAACCCCAGCTAGGGGGCAAACTTGTGCCTAATTGGGAAGGTTCTTATCAAATACGCTCTGTGATCTACCCAGGAACCAACCGTCTGAATAATCTAGACGGCTCAGCTATGCCCAGGACTTGGGATTCAGAAAACCTACACACCTACTATCAATAAGCTTCATTGCCTCCTTCGAGCAGAAGATTATCCAACCGAGTAAGATCTCTATGCTTTTTCGTCTCACTTTGTAGCTTACTTATCAATCGATACCTAACGAGGGTAGTATGTTGTCAATAAGAGAAATAACTCCTAGACGGCTAGATATGACCCATCCTATTGGTTGATTCCTAACAAATGTTGCATGCCATCAAAAAGAAAAATAACTCCCAAACAGATAGACACGACCCATCTTATCAGTTGATTCTTAACGAACGTGGCATGCCATCAATAAAAGAAATAACTTCCAGACGGGTAGACACAACTCATCCTATCGATTAATTCATTATGAACGTAGCGTGCCGTCAATAATAGAAATAACTCCCAGACGGGTAGGCACAGTCCATCCTATCGGTTAATTCCTAACAAACGTAGTGTGCCATCAATAAGAGAAATAACTCCTAGATAGGTAGGCACGGTCCATCCTATCGGTTGATTCCTAACGAGTGTAGCGTGCTATTAACAAGGAAAATTATTCCCAGACAGGTAGGCACGACCCATCTTATCGATTGATTTCTATCGATCGTATCGCGTTGTTAATAAGGGATGTATCTCGCATATGGGTGGATATGGCCCATTTAACCAATTGAACTCTCAATTGGGTGCCCTACCATTCGTAGCATATCAATGATAAGGGATATATCTTCTAGATGGGTACAACCCCTCCTATCTGATAAACATGCAGACAAGAAAGAATTTCCCTCGACAAGCAAACATGACAACGGATAATCGGTGCCTTCACTAGGACACCGTAGAATACCTTCACTCGTGAATAGCTCTCGATTGGACCAGCGAGACAAGATAATTCAAAGGAAAAACTATGCACCCCATGACAAGTTTACTGAATGATCGTCACACCAATTACCTCACTTATTTAGACTCTCAACCCCTATCAATAGAAATTTAGCAAAAGATAAAGATTGATAAGTAAGAAAAACAAAACTCTTTTTTTTTTTTTTATTTCAATACGATGAAAATATATCATAAGTACATGGGCAGATTCGATACACAAGTCCTTGAGCCGGATCGAATTATATCAAAAGAAATATATGAAAATCTACAGTATTGTTCTAGGACAAAAAGACCACCAAGTCACTACCAATCGGTGAAATTAGGGAAAACAAAGATTGAAGACCCTTTCCAGCAGAAGCCGAGAAAGACTTAGAGTAGGTGGGAGATGGCAAAAAAGAGACTTTGAGGATACATCAGGTTTCAAACCCTCTACCATACCCAGTCTCTCACCACCTCTTAACTCCCCTTACCGCCCGATTTGAGAAAACACGAGTCAGATGACGAACTCAACCCAAAGCAGAGACTTACTAGGTAAATCCCTCTCTGATGAGGTTGAGAACTCTGATGGGAGCCATGATAGATTCCACCATGACGTTTGAATAACGAACGATATGATAAAACCTCCCATCAGCGGTCCCATCCTTGACGGAGCCTCACATTGGCAGAAACATCCTAGCTATCAAGCCCTACGGCTTAGAACCCATTATCAAAAAAGTAGATCACCAACAAGAAGTTGTAGAATCTCATAAATTTTCTCTGAGGTAGTGCTGAGCCATGCGACCCCTATTTATAACCCAAGATACATGATCTTCACAATTTTAGGCAGACGAAATAGTTCAATGAGAAACATACAGAATAAATGAAGGGCTTTAATCTCTCCAACTTCCCACGAAACATTTATTCTAGAATTATTCATTTGAGAGTTGAATGCCTTAATGATCTCATAAAATTCCAAATACCAACTTTTTGACTTACTCTTTGTGACGTACTCTTCGAAACGACACAAGGAGTAAGGACAAATGATGGAACACAACTCAAATGCCCATTATGGAAATGCCCAAAGCTTTACAAGCTCGTGATCCATAACAACCTGGTCGGTCTGCAATCCTCATCTGCTTTTGGTAAACTCACGATTGACACTTCCCTCTTCGTTGCCTTATCAATAGCCTTGACAGGAGGCTAGGTATCTGAAAGGTCTATCCTCATCGACTTAAAGTAATATTTAATTAAGATTTGCATAAAAGTTTATTTCCCCATTCAACTGTGAAGCATGCTTCTTGAATAAGAAATAATACCTTTCAAAATCAAATCGATAAGGAAATAATCTTCTCGACTCGTTGAATTTTCTAAGTGATCCTATGAGAACATTTAACTATGGAGTCCCGAGATCTCAGAACATCTCTATGAGGAAATTAGGGTTGAAACGTCCTGAATGCACATGGCTCACAGAAGGCCAATCTATAAAGATACTCTACATGCCATCAGCCATATACGCTCTCTTGAAACCATATATTCAACACACAAATCACAGGGCTCTCATACTCAACCCTCTCTCTAAATCAGTGTATTTCATTTCTTTTGAAAACTATTTTTTCTAATTTAAGCGTCGGAGTCTCTCCCATCGAAACACCCTCCGACAATTTTTATAGGTTTTCACTTCATCTTTTAAAGTACCCATTCGAGTCAAATGAGTCGATATCTATAAAAGGTGCAATCCACCTCTAACACTATAATTTAAGAGTATGCTATTAATCAGTGATAGATTACTTTAACTATTGAATGGGATTTGGGCTCAATATCACTTTTTACAGATGTGTAGCCCTGAATAAAATACTATATAATAATTTTCTTAAATATACTATAAAATAAAATTTAGCATTTTAACAATTATAAATGTATGTATATATATATATATATTTATATATATATATTTTGTATTCACAATCTTGATTATAGGTAGATAAACTTGTGAAATGAAGGTTTTATTATTTGATATATTAGAGTGAAACTTTTCTGAGTCAAGAAGCTTGTGCATTGTTAATCTATACACTTTAGAATATTTTTAAAATAAGATTGCTAAATTAGACATATTAACTCAATATTTAGAGCAAATTAATTGCAAAAATGAGTTAAGAGGGTAAATAATCCGATTATATTGTAAAATAACTCTAACCCTTCAAGTTATCTAAGATTAATAACATAAGGAGTGCAATGCACGAGTAGAACAAGGTCAAAAAATGAAATTATAAACCTTTTAAGTATTTGTTAAATACTATAAATGGGATCTAATGTATTTTTGAAAATTGTTCATATCTATTCTTGATTTTCTGTTCATTTCTGCTCATTAAGATAATGTGTTTGTGTTCTGTTCTTGATAGTTACCTATGCTCATTGCGCATTCAATATTTGATGTATGTTCATTTTGTAGGTTTATTTCTATTTTGATTGTTCTTCTAATGTATTTAGTGTTATGTTCATTCGACCAATTGTGTTTATTTTATGTTGTGTTCTGTTGTTAATTAAGCTTTTTTGTATGTTGAGTTTGTAGGTTGTTGATTGTTTTTTTTTTTTGATTTTTTTTTCTTTGTTGATTTTTTTTTTTTTTTCAATCTTAAGAACTCCGCAACGGCTGGTCCCAAATCCGGATAAAGGAGTAAGGTTATGGTAGACTGACAGCCAGTGTAAAATTTTTTGTGAAATTAAAATAGAAACAAATAAAAACGATTTTATTTTTAAAATTAACTTTCACCATGGAGGCTTTTTTTTATTTGATAGTTGTTGATATTTTTATTTTTATTTTTATGTTTATTGTTTTTCTTTAATTAAAAATTTTAGTAGAATTTAGTTTATTGTTATTTTAGGTTATTTTTACTGCACTTGTTGGTTAGTATAAAAAATTCCTTGTCAAAATTCAAAAACGAGAGATAATGAAGATATGATCTGCCTAAATACTTGGAATATAGGATTCTTAACTGGCAAATTAGGAGAGATGGATGAAGTAATGGATAGAAATGTTAAAATTATATGTCTACAAGAAACTAAGTGGGTAGGGGAGAAGGCTAGAATAATAGAGCTGTATGGATATAAACTTTGGTATACAGGTAAGGATAGAACTAAAAATGGTATAGAAATAATTATCCATAAAAACTTACGTGAGAATATAGTAGAGATAAAAAGAAAGGGAGATAGAATTTTACATATCAAGATGGTTAATGGAAAAAACATAATTAACATAGTCAGCGTACGTGCACCCCAAATGAACATAGATGTAATTAGTAAAAAATAATTTTGGAAGGATTTAGATAAATTTATACTGACAATGCCTAGTACAAAGAAATTATTTATTAGAAGAGATTTTAATAGACATGTAAGAGAGAATAATGAAAGATTTGAAACTGTACATAGAAACTTTGGTTCTCGTGGTAGGAATGAGACGGGAAACACCATTTTAGAGTTTGTTATAACATTTGATCTGATATTCATAAACACATTTTTCAAGAAAAGAGAGTCGCACATAGTTATATATAGAATTGGGTTGAATGATAGCCAAATAGATTTCTTTCTCACTAGAAGAAACGACAAAATGACTTGTAAGAATTGTAAGATTATATCGGGGGAGAGTATAACAACTCAGTATAGGTTTTTAGTTATAAATGTGCGTATGCATAAAAAGCAAAAGAAATATCGACCATTGGTAAAGTCAAAAATTAAGTTATGAAAATTGAAAGAAGAAAAAGTAACGATTTTTTGAGAAAAAATAATGCAAGGATAAACTTGGTTGGCCAGTGATGATTCAGAAACTACGTTGATGAAAATATCTAATAATATCAAAAATATAGATAATGAGATTTTTGGTGTATTCAGAAAGCAAGCTCTAACAGGTAAGAAGTCATGATAGTAGAATGAGGAAATCTAAACTGCTATACGAATCAAACGGGAGCGTTCTAAAAATCTTAAAAATAGGAAGAATAATGATGCATTTGAAATATACAAAAATGTAAAGAGAAAAATGAAAAAATTATCCAAAAATAAAAAAATAAAGTGTATAATAAATTATATAAGAAGTTAGAAATCGAAGATAGAGAAAAAAAGATTTACAGAATCGCTAAATTAAGGGAGAGAAAGGGAAAAGATTTAAATAGTGTTAAATATATCAAGAATGAGACTAATAGTATATTTTTGAGGGATGAGAATATAAGAAAGTACTAGAAGAATTATTTTAATAATATGTTCAACGTGGAGGATACAAAAGATATCGATAATATCACGATACCTGTAAAAGTGATCAATAGGGACTTCAAATATAAGATTCGTTCTCATAAAATGAAGGAAACCTTAAAGAGAACGAAAAATAATAAAGTCAGAGGACCCAATGGCATCCCTATTGAGGCGTGAAAATGTTTGGGGGGTTGGGATTTTTAACAAAATTTGACAAACCAAGAAAATGCCTAAAGTATGAGGGAGAGCACACCTGTACTATTATACAAGAATAAATGGGATATATAAAATTATTTCAATTATAGAGGAATTAAACTTATGAATCATACTATGAAATTGTGGGAAATAGTGATTCACTATAGATTGAGATTGGAGATAAATGTATCTCATAATCAATTTAGATTTATGTTAGAAAAAACTACTATTGAAACAATCCACTTACTATGACATTTGATGGAGACATTTAAGGCACGGAAAAGAAACTTGCATATGGTATTTATTGACCTAGAAAAAGCGTATGATAGGATCCCAATAGACATATTATGGTAGATGTTGATGAAAAAGAGAATTTCTATCAGATACATCAATCCCATTGAAGATATGTATGATGGAGCTGTCACAAATATAAGAACTTGTGGAGGGAAAAATGATAGTTTTTCAATAAATATTGAACTCCATCAGTATTTGCATGAAGTCCAATCTTATTTGCAATAGTGATAGATGAAGTCACAAAGAGTATTCAAGATGAAATACCATGGTGTATACTCTTTGCAGATGATATAGTGTTGATAGATGAAATTAAAGAAAGTATTAGTGTTAAATTAGAGTTATGGAGAGACGCACTAGAATTCAGAGGATTTAGATTGAACCGTTTTAAAATGGAGTACATGAAATGCACATTTAGTAATAATCATCAGAACGATGAAGAAACGATTAGGGTAGAAGGACATGATATATCAAAAAGTGAACGTTTTAAATATTTCGAGTTCATTATCCAAAGTGACGGCAAAATAGATGGAGATATAAACCATAGAATTCAAGTGGATTTGATGAAATGAAGAAAGGCATTTGAAATTCTTTGCAATTGCATGATGTCACTCCATCTAAAAGGGAATTTTTATAGAATGACAATAAGACCTGTATTATTATATGACACCGAATGTTGGGCTATTAAAAAAAATAAAAGCAAAAAATGACTGTAATTGAAATGAAAATGTTAAGATGGATGTGTGATAAAACTAGAAAATATAGAATTAGAAATGAAGAAATATACATTAAATTGGAGTGAACTCAATTGTGGATAAAATGTGAGAATATCGTTTAAGATGATTTGGACGTGTGTAATGAAAACCCAAAAATACACCAATTAGGATAATCGAGAGTTTTAAATATAGGAGATTTAGTGAAACGTCTACATAGACTGTTAAAAATCTGAATATAATATATTCGTAAAGATATGACAAATAAATGTTAATTGAAGAAATGATTTCGAATAGAAACGAGTGGTGTAGGAAAATTAGAACAAGTTAAATCATCATTTTTTGTATTGTAAATATATTTGGATAGAGTGTGTGTGGTTTTTATTTTATTTTATTTTATTTTTTTGATTTTGATTTTATTTTTTTATTTTTGATTTTATTTTTTTATTTTTTTGATAATGATTTTTTTTATTTTTTTATTTTAAATTTTCTTATATTTGTCTTTGCAACTGTGGACCCCAAATTTTGCGATTAAAACTCAGGTTATTGTTGTTGTATAAATGGGATCTAAATACTTAAAAATTATTTAAATCTCTAGATAAAAAATGTAAATTTTGAAAAATCTCAACTTCCCTTTAATTTGTTTCGATTTATAAAATTTGGGTATTAAAATTAACTTAATTTGAATTTAGTCAAATTTCAACTTTTTCCCCAAGAAAATCTAAAATTAACTTAATTTAAATAACATGGGGGCACAAATTAGTTCTGGTAAATTATATAGCCAAAAATAGTAGTAATTTTCTCTTTTTTTTCCCTTGAATTTCGTCTCATCAACTCCCAATTTAGATTTTAAGAAAAATAAAATTAAGAAGACAAAATTATTCTATAACTTGGCAAATCCCAAGATGTTGACCTTAAAAATAAATAAATAAATAAATTTATTATTATTATTATTATTATTTTCCCTGTCAGTCGTCCTCCAACTCTTCCCTTGTGGGAACTGAGATTTGCTTCACCAACTTCGATTCTGTTCATAGTTCACATATCATTAAACATAACTAAAATATTTTAAATTGAAAAAATCAAATAAAGTTGTAGACATCAACAACAATATCTTGAAAAATATAACAAATCTGGTCTTCACTCTTTCAATAATGATGATAAGATGCTCTTGATTTATCTCTAGAGTGTCTATAAAGGTAAAAATGAATTTTTAGTATTGTCGCTTTTAACAAATTAAAATAAAAAATCAAATGAAAAAAATAAGGTTACCTAATTTAATTTATTCTTATTTTTCGGATTGGATTGAATATTCGCGAATACTAAATATGTCAATTCGTATCCGTATCCGGAAAGGGTATTATCCGAATTGATCCGATTTCCTTTTTCGGATATCTAATCCGTCGGATATTTTCAGATCGGATTCAAATCGGATACCTTGGATATTTGGATACTCGGATTTTTTTGTTCACCCCTACTCTAGACATGTAACCGGGTCGGTTCCCCAGTCGGCTCTGAGCCACACAGCCTGGGCCCGGCCCGGTTGGTACGGACGAACCGAACCGGACCGGCCCGCGAACAGTACCGGCCCGATCCGGTTCTAGGAAATTGAAACCGCCCGTGAACAGCGTTCGAACGGGTATTGTCCCCTTTTTTTGAATTTTTTTTTATTTTACCCCTCCTAACAGCTATAAAACGGCTAATTTTGGGGTTATTTTGATCCATGAGGTCAAAAAATTTTTCTATAAATACCTAACACCTCATTTCCAAAATCTCCACAACAAAATCTCTCTCTCTCTCTCACATCTACATTCTCTCAATATTACTACATTCACTCAATTTTTATCATTTTTATTATCATTTACACCATTTCTACAATTCTCTACATCATTTTCATTACCATTTTCTATACCATTTCCACCATTTTCTACACCAATTTCTACACTATTTCCATTATCATTTCTACCATTATCTACATTTCCACAATTATCTACATTTACACCATTTTATTCATTAAACACATTTCCATTAAATAATTCTCAAATTTGTACTTTAAACTTTTGTAAAACCCATTCACTAGTATACAATGACATAGCATGTCTATAAAAGTTCTGTCTAGTGGCAACTAATTGTTGAAAGAAAGAGGTATTTAAGCGAGAACAGACGAGCTCCACCTCTTACCTGGGAACTTTCCTGGTACTCTTGCTACAGAACGGTCTAGGTGGAATCTAAGGGTGGATCACAAATTTTTCACGACCTTTAACATTCATCAAGAGTTGGCAAAATTTTAAGATCGGGAGTTCAAATTCAAGATTTTACGAAAAACAACCATGATATCTGTTAAGTCGGTATATTTAATTTTTTTGCATCTTTATTTTCTTGCATTTGCATTACATTTGCATTACATTTTTTTAAAAAAAAATTAAATCTTAATTTTTTTAAAAAATTAAATCTTAAATTTTTTTTTTTTAAAAAAATTATCTTAATTTTCCTTTTAAAAATTTAATGGTATATCTTATTTTAAAATTTTAATCTTAATTTAAAAAAAAAATAGTTGGAACACACTCTTCACAATCTTCTCAACAATCATCTCTTCCTCCATTTTTTTTACAAGATAAAATTCCCAATAATATAGATATTAAAATTCTTTTGAAAGAAACTGAACCTAGTAACACAGAATCTAACACAACACGCACTCAAAAAGATGATATTAATATATGAAAATTTTTTGAAAAAAATATTGATGAACAAAAAGCAATTTATAAAATTTGTCATCAAAAATATAAATTTTTGAAGGGATGGGGGGTAGGCACACTTATGAGATATTTAGTTAATAATCATCCGAATAAATTACCATAAATAAGATAAACACAAATTGCTACAGGGGGAGGTAATATAATTGGTACATTTAAATATAATTTGGATAAAGAAAAAACTGGACAAATAGAATAGCTAACAAAAAAAGAATTACCACTTAGCATAGTAGCATGTCTCGTATTTGAAGAATATGTACAAAAATATTTACAACCCAATTATAAAAAAATGAGTAGAGGATCCGGTATGAGGAGATCATTAGATAGATATCAAGAATTAAAAAAATTGTACAATTACACAATTTATGAATAGTCAATGTAAATTTTTATTAATTTCGAATAGTTAAAAAAGTGAGCATAAAAAAGAATATTATATTGTAGTAACATGTTATTGAATAAATAGTTCATGGTCTTTAGAGAAAAGAATTTTAATTTTTCAACGTTGAGAATTTTGACATTCCGGTGCACATATAGCTAGAATAATTTCAAATGTTGTTTATGACTATGAAATAAATGATAGAATTTTTTCTATTTCATTTGATAATATTTCGGCTAATACTATTGCGATTAATAGTTTAAAAAATTCTTTAAAAATAATTTTAAATGAAACTTTTTTTCATGTTAAATGTGTATATCATATAATTAATTTATGTGTTAAGGATGGTTTAGCAATGGGAGAACTATTTTTAAAACCTATTCGCGATTTAATTCATCAAATAAGAAATTCTTCTGTAAAAACCCAGGAAATAAGACAATTATGTATGTTACATAATAAAAAATTTAAAATGAAATGTAACACTAGGTGGAATTCAACATATGACATGTAACAAGGTGTACTTCGTTTTCAAAATATTTTAATTGAATTTGTAAATTATAATTACGAATATGGTTTTATTGATAATATCGCTTTTGATTTTACATCTACACTTACTAAATTATTGAAAATTTTTTATTCATGTACAAATTTATTTTCCAGATGTTACTATCAAACTACTCATTTAATATTACCAAATCTTTGTAAAATTATTTATGTATTTAATCAATTTGAAAATAAAGAAAGATTTTGTGAAATTGTTCTTTGTATGAAAACAAAAATTTTAAAATATTATGAAGAAAATCTGATTTTATATTTAATTTCAAGTGCATTAGATCCACGTGTTAAGGTTGAAGGTGTTGAAATATTAATAGATTATTTTGCACAATCTTTTCCATCAGAAATGTCTATTAACCCATAATTTTTAAAACAACAAATATCTCATACTTTATAAACAATATTTAAACTATATGAAAAGGAAAATAATAATTTAAATACTAATAATGTAAGCAGTAGTAGTAGCAGTAGTAGCACTCAATCATCTTCATTTTCATTTAATCCCTTACAAATGTTAGGAAAAAAACAAAGAACTTCTTCATCATCATTTAATGAATTACTTTTATATAAATATATACTTAAATTAGAAGATTTTGATGATACAGACTTATATGATATATTAGATTGTCGGAGAAATAATGCATCGTATTATCCAATTTTGACCCCAAGTGACCAAAGATGTACTAATCCCTGCGATGTCCACAGTGCCATCAGAAAGTGCTTTTAGTGTAGGTGGTCGAGTGTTAACTGAAAAACGTACAAATTTAGCGGACGACACTTTAGAAATCTTAATTTGCATTAAAGATCGAAAGGATGCATAAAAAAGAATGCAAAGTATCATCAAGGCCTCGGAAGATGATGAACAAGAAGTAGAAGAATAATAATAATAATAATTTTTTTATATAAAAATCATTGTAAATAGAAAAAAAATCCAAGTGATGTAAAAATCAAAATAATGTAACAAAAAAATTAGTGGATTTTAAAATCCAAGTGATGAGCTTGGTAGTGGACGTACACCGAATTCGGTGGAACCACTCTAAAAATTTTGTATCTCTAATTTTTAATTTTTTTTTTTTTTTATAAAAAGTGAATTAAAAAAAAACAAAATGAAGAAATAAATCACAACAAGAGAGTAAAAAAAACGACAAAGTTAAAAAAAATTAGAGTTACAAAATTAAAATAGAAATAAAATAATAGAGTCACAAAAAAAAGAGAGTAATACAAAAAAGAGTAAAAAAGATTCAAAAAATACATGTTATTAAAAAGGAAAAAAAAGAGAGTTAGAAAAAGCCAATTGAGGGGAAAAAAAGACAAAGTTAAAAAAAAAAGGCAATGGGGAAAAAAAATTGAGCCGGAATCAAGCCCGACCCAGAACGCCTGTTCCGGTTCACCGGGTCGGGCCGGTTCCACTTAAAAAAATTTGGAACTGGCCCGGCCTAGACCGGACTGGCCTAGGAACCACGGCTAGCCCGGCCCGCGGTTCTGGGAACCGGCCTGGGCCCGGTCCGATTACAAGTATCTAGCCCTACCACGTGACCCTTTTTTTGCATACATTTTTTTATTGGCCTCCAAATCCTGTGGTCGTCCTTCATGTGTCAGTAAGGGTGTTCATTCGGGCGGGTTTTTAGTTTTTTGGGTTATTCGGTTTTTGAAGTTTATGTAATCTGGTCGAAAACCGAACCAAATAAAATGAAACATAAACCAATTTACCCAAATCAAATTCGAGTTAAACGGTTTGGGTTTTATTTATCCGAATAATAACATAACAAATGATAAATTCCTCTAATCACCACCGTCCAAAATAACCAAAAAATAAAGACTACAAAAAACTTCATTAATTTACAGAATAATCAAAATAACCAACAAAATAACAAAAAAAGGGATAATTTTCACTGCAGAATTCGATTGAATTTACTCTGCTGTCTTCTTCGTCTCCATGTGATGTGTGGAATTATTATTCTTTTTCGGTACAAAAGATGAAGACAAAGAAGGCCATGACTCAGCCGTATCCCTTGGTTTCTTTAGCCACTCAACAGTGAACACCATCCATGATCGGCTTACACCATACAACAATATAGTGAACTGAATAGCCACATAGTCCATGTCTCAAGTTGAAAGCACAACAAGTGTAAAAAATAAAGAACAACAATTGAAGCCATCAGAATAATGTATTAATGTCCATACATATAGTAACTGAATTTCACTTCAGTTGCTAAAAAAGAACAGCAATTGAACTTTACATCAGATGAACGTCTATACAGCACAACAAATACAACCCATTTCAGAAGAATTTGAGGTACAACTGAAGCAAAAAATAACATTTTAGCAGTTGAAGCAAATACATGTCTGATACTACATTTTAGTAGGTTCAAACAGCCAATACATTAGAAAAAAAAACTAATCGGATCAACAAACAGTACATATTTGTAATTCATAAGCCATCGAACATTTTCCTTTTATTAATTAGTAAATAGAGTTAAATAAATTTGTAGAAATTTAATAAATGGATCAACAGACAGAGGGGACAATTTTTTTTTCCTAATTAGATCAAGATCAACAAGGGTGTTCGAGAGACCTGCATCAGATCAGATCTGAGGGGTGTTTGAGGGATGTTCATCATTTTTTTTTCCTAATCTATAGAAAAGTGTTAAAAAAATTCTTTTCCTAATCTATATCAGATCTGCATCAAGGGGTGTTCGAGATCGAGAGGCCTGCATCAAATCTGAGGGGAAAATTTTTTTTCTAATATATAGTAAAGTTAAAAAAAAAAAATTTAGATCAAGGGGTGTTCGAGGTCGAGGGTACCTTTCTTCGAGAGACCCAAATTTGAACCAAATCTAAGAGAAAATTTTGTTTCTTCTCACCTCTCGCTCTCAGACTCGGTATCGGTAGCATAGAAACCAGATCTGAGGCAAAAAAAAAAAGAATCAAGTGGTGAAGAAGTCGTGATCGTGAAGATGAAAGGAGATGATGTAAAGGAAGGAGTGAAGCTAAAGACCAAAGGAAAAAAAAAAAAAAAAAAAAAACCTTGTTTCATGAATGATCTTCTTCTCATTCTGTCTCTCTCTCTCTTTCGTGAGCACTAAACTATGAACTTCACCACAGTATGAAAAGTCTGGATAAAAGTGGAAGTGGAAGGAGAGTAAGTTAGGCGGCAACTTTAGGCTTGTGATGACAAGTTGTGATATGAAGAAGATAGAAAACAAAAGGTAAAAGGCTGGGAAAGTTAATAAAAAAAAAACCCCAAGAAGAATAAAATCAGGCCGAGGCGAGGCAGGTGTGTGAGTTCTGACATACTATTTGGGTTTCGGGCGGACCCCGAATAAAAATCTTCATTTTCATACCTGAACCATTTACCCGAATTTTAATTTGAGTGAAACCATTCAACTGACCCGAATCCAATTTACCCGAACCCCAATACCCGATTGTTAAATGGTTCGGGCGGGTAAATGGATTTACCCGAGTAATGAACACCCCCATGTGTCGATACTATTCACTCTTTAGTCAGGTGCCTATTTCTGGGTTTTTTTTCCTTTGGGTTAATTATAGTTTTCCTCCATGTGATTTGGCCAAAAACCATATATTTCCCCTATAGTAAAAAAAAATACAATTATGCCCCTGTGATTTTAAAAAAAAAAAAGATAATGACAAAAATGGTTAAAATTATGAGAAATTGAGATTAACGCACGGAAAGATGAAGTTGACTCACAAGATTAATTTTTATTTCCAAAATTACCCTCAATTAAAAAAAAAAAAAACACACACACACACACAATTTCTCTTTTCTCTCTCCTCCTCTCTCCTCTCCTCTCCTCTCCTCTACACACTCCGGCCGCTGTGGAGGAATTCTCTTCCTCTCTCCCTCTCCTCTGCTCTCCTTTGGACGGGATCTTCAACCTCCAATAAAACAAAATTAATTTTGATTGTCTCCTCTCCTCCTCTCTCTTCTTGTCCAAGTTCTTAATCGTCGTGGACACTCCTCTCCTCTCCTCTCACCCCTCTCTGTAAACCCTAGGTCCAAAAATGATCGTCTTCTTCATCGTTCAATCCTTCGATCCTTTATCATTCGATAAGTCACCACCAACGGTGGGGGAATGAGGGAACGAGAGTTTTGGATAGATCTTAGTCGTCCGATCTAGATGGAGATAAATCTTTCTTCGTACCTTTGCACGGCATCAGATCTGAACGGAGATGAGATTTGGATCTAGACAAAGGTTGAAGATGATTGAACGATGGGTTTGATTCTGGAGGGAGATCTGGACGAAGGATGATCTTCACACTCTGCAGAAGACGATCAAACGATGGGTAAGGGTTTTTCTTTTTCTTTGTTGTGGGCGAAAGACGAATCGTTATTGAATCGCCATCATAAGCGAAGAAGACGGCCAATCGATCATCGGATCCATCACCATCATTGTCTGATCCATCCTCACCGGCATCGGATTGTCGTGAAACGGACGGCTCTTGTGAGGCATGAGAGAGAGAGACGGAAAGTGAGCGAGAGTTGTTTTTTTTTTTTAAGTGAGAGATATAATAGATATTTTATGTATCTCCGTTAGTTTTCTATTAATTTTTCACGGTTCCATCTACTTGCCACATTTTTTAAAACCATAGAGGTATAACTGTGTATTTTTTCAATATAAGGGAAGTATATAGATTTCGGCCAAATCATTGGGAGAATAAAGATTTTTTTTTCCTTTTTTTTCTAGCAAGTCAAGGGCCCTTTTTCTGATTTTTTTTTTCCTTTTTTCCTCTTTTTTTTTTTTTTTTACTTTTCTGTCTTTTTTTGCAGTTCGGTTTTCACTATCCAACTGGGTCCTTTTTTAATGTTTTTTTTTCTTTTTTTTTTCCTTTTTTTCTGGTTTTCCTTTCTTGTCCGCTTCTTTCCAACCGGGTGTCTTTATTAATTTTTTTCTAGTTTTTTCTATTTTTTGACCCACTTCTTTATGACTTGGATACAAAAAAGGACCTGAATTAGGAAAAAAAGATCGAGGTCCCAAAAAACAAGTGAAGGACTCGAATGAATAGAAAAGATTAAAAAATTTTGAAAATTAGAAAAAGGGTTTTGTTGAAAAAAAATCCCCTTCATTTTTAATTTTAGCCAAATGTTAATAGAAAAAATTAAAAAAATTATGAAACTTCTAAGCAGCCAGCCTCATGCGCATGAGTGGCCAACTACTGACCCTCAAGCAGTCAGCCACATGTGCATAAGCGATCAGCCGTGGGCCCTCAAGCGGCCAGCCATGTGACAATTTTTTTTTCATTTTCTTGGATTTTTCTCTTTTTTTTTCTTTTTTTTTTTGGTAAGCCGGGTGCCCTATTTCTAATTTTTTTTTCCTTTTTTCTCTTTTTTATCCCTGATTTTTTTTTTTCGGTTTTTCTGGACTTTTTTTGCAATTCGGTTTTCACTATTTAACCAGATGCCTTTTTCTGGGATTTTTCTTTGTTTTTTTTTCTTTTTTCCCCTTTTTCTGGTTTTTCCTCTCTTTTTTTTCTCTTTTTTTTTTTGATATTTTTTTGCTGTTCGCTTTTCACTTTCAATCGGGTGCCCTTTTTTTGGATTTTTTTCCCTTTTTTCTGGGTTTTTTCTTTTTTTAACCATTTTTTATGACTCGAATGAAAAGAAAAATTGAATTTTATTTAAAAAAAAAAAAACTAAGGTCCCAAAAACAAGTGAAGGGCCCAAATGAATAGAAAAGGTTAAAAAAATATAAAAATTTAGAAAAAAAGGGTTTTGTTGAAAAAAATCCCTTGTTTTTAATTTTAGCCAAATATTAATAGAAAAATTAGAAAAATCACAAAGTTTCCAAATGGCCAGCCGGATGCACATGAATGGTCATCTAGGGGCCCTCAAGTGGCCAATCGCATATGCATGAGTGGCTAGCCACAGGCTCTCAAGTGGCCAGCCGCGTGACTAGTTTTTTTTTTTTTTCATACACCTTTTTTTTTTTTTGCATCCAGGCCTTGTGGTCATCCTTTATGTATTCATTGTTCACTGTTGGCTTGGGTGCCTTTTCTGGGTTATTTTCCCTTTTTTTGGGTTTTTTTTTTCCTTTTTTTTTTGGTCAACTAGGTGCCATTTTTTCAAGATTTTCCCCCTTTTTTGGTTTTTCCTTTTTCTTATTTTTTTGGTTTTTTTTTTTTTTTTTGCTGTTTGCTTTTCACTGTTCTATAGGGTGCCTTATTTTCTTCTTGTTTTTTCTTTTTCCTTTTTTCTATTTTTTTTCCTTTATTTTCCTGGTTTTTTTTGGTGACCCCATTTTTATGAACAGATGAAAAAAAAAATATTTGAATTAAAAAAGGGTCCCTAAAAACAAGTGAAGGACCCGAATGGATAGAAAAAATTTTTAAAATTTTTAAAAAATTAGAAAAAAGGAGTTTTGTTGAAAAAAAATTCTTATTTTTTTTTAATTTTAGCCAAATGTCAATAGAAAAAATTGAAAAACCATGAAGCTTCCAAGTGGACAGCCACATATGCATGAGTAGCCAACCGCGGGCCGAGCTAGCCGCATGTGCATGAGTGGCTAGCCGCGTGACCACTTGTTTTTTTTTTTTGCATGTACTTTTTTTTGGCATCCAGGTTTTGTGGTCATCCTTTACGTGATCAGCATGTGTAGGTACTGCTCGTTGTTCACTGTTCCCTTTTTTTTATAGGTTTTTTCCTTTTTTCTATTTTTTTTTTCTTTTTTCCTATTTTTTTATATTTTTTCTGGTTCACCGGGTGCCCTTTTTTGGCTTTTTCCCTTTCTTATAGTTTTTTTTTAATTCTTTTTTTTACTGTTCGCTTTTCACTGTTCAACTGAGTGCCTTTTTTTCTTGGTTTTTTTTTTAATTTTTTCGGGGGTTTTTTCCTTTCTTTTTATGACCCTTTTTTATGACTTGGATAAAAAAGAACTTGAATTAAAAAAAAAAAAAACTTGGGGTTCCAAAAACAAGTGAAGGACCCAATGAATAAAAAAAATAAAAAATTAGGAAATTAGGGGAAAAAAAGGGTTTTGTTGAAAAAAAATCCTTTTTTTTATTTTAACCAAATGTTAATAGAAAAAATTAGAAAAATCATAAAGCTTCCAAGCGGTCAACTGCATACGCATGAGCGGCCAGCCACGGACCCTCAAACAGCCAGCCACATATGCATGAGTGGTTAGTCGCATGACAGATGAAAATTCTGATTTTATTATAGCACAATCCTATGACGTTACATGGATCATCCTATATAGAAAAAGTAAAAGCAAATGGTTTCCCCCCCCCCTCACTTATCCATGATGCACCCTTTATTTTTATTAGCACTTACAATTAGACCTTAATGGTTTGAATTATGCTATCAACAGTTATAACTACATTACAAACCTAATAAATTATAATTATTTTTAACTATTTCTTTTTGCGACATATATCGTATAACGCACGATGTCCACCGCCTATTGGGAAAAATAATTTGATGCAAACCATACCAAACATTGTGTTAAATCATCAGAATTGATAAATTTAATAACTAAAATTAAAATCCGGATCAGATCGAAATATACTTGATTCCATAACCAAAAACTAAATAGAGTGAAATATTGTTCTGTGCAGAGTCTTGAGTTCGGCTTTTGTCTAGGCAGAATCTTGGATAGTTTTTTCAGGTCAAATGTATATTCACAAAATCTCTCTATATGATAGGAGTATTAGAGGATTAAAGTGATGCATCGACTCGGGGACCGTAACCTTATTTATAGCTGTAGAGATGATTTTACCTTCCAAATTCATAATCAAATTTGTCTGTTTAGTTTATTCCAATTATCTTACCAAATTCACATAAATTTAGATAACTTTCCAACTATTCTTAAGTTACCATTCGATATTTTCTATTTAACCCATCATAAATAGCAAATGTCCAACAGTATTTACAAGTTTATTTATTTCCATATCCTATAAAATAGTTAAACCTAAAATATCAAATTTTCAAACTTAACAGATCACTTTCATATGGGATTATCTTAAATGATAGTATACATTACATAATTATTTTAACATATAAGCTCAATATTGGATTAATGATAAAACAATCTCTCACTTGAATTATATGTGAAACCTTATAATTATGTAATTGTAATACAACCGAATGTGCTCAATTTTTCTGTCAGTTCTGAAATGTGTTTTCAACCAATTCCGTCTATCGATCATATCAATTTAGAACTAAGACAACTTTTGTTATATTTTTTTGGTAACTCAATTATAAATGGTCACGTAAATTGATATAAACGAATAATATGATTCATGATATGGATACGTAGTATGAAAATATCATGCAATGTGATTTTTAATATGCCTATTTCTAACTGGTTTTGTTTAGTGAAATCAATCATACTTAATATCAAAGTATGATCCAAAACTGAAATCTTAAATCAGCATCTAAGAACACAAACTCCGACTGAAACTGAATATCCTGAAATAATACCACACTCATACGAGTAGTGCGCACATAAACCTTTTGGGTGGCAATCCCTTAATAAATAGATCATTTTATAATTTTTTTCCCCCCCAAACAAATAAATAATTTCAAACCAAAAAAAATTTCTTTAAATAGAATATAAGACTTTCAAACTACTGTCACATAATAATCTGAGTGGTCTATTAATGTCATCCACTATTCGTACTTCCGTGACAAAGTTTTATAGTCGAATTCCATAATTGAATGTCTCATAACACGCTATGAATTCCGTCGTCACGATAGAAGAAGCTATAAGAGACCATTTAACACTTCTTCATAAATGGCTCCTTCTACTAGCATGCAGCATGTTGTATCCTTCATGCTAATTTAGTATCTCACAAAATCGGAGTCAGTATACTAAATGATCTCAAACTGTTCTGACTTCCAATATGTGAGCATATGTCCTTTTATTCTCTGCAAGTATTGCAAGACCTGTTTGGTTACTTTTCAATACTCTATTCCCGAGTTACTTAAATTTTTGCTTAATATTTTCGTAATGTACATTATATCTAAATGCGTACAGATTTAAATATACATCAGATTCTATACTGCTAATTCATAAAGAATCTTCCATATTTCCCTATATTTAAGGTCATTTTTGATGCACCAGTTGAGATTAAACTTGTCTCCCTTAACCATAAAGATATCTTCGAAGTACCTGCTCTCACAGAATTTGTGATATACACAATCATAACCAAATTCATCTCAAAACCTAACGAGATAAAGACTTTAATGAAATTTGTAATATCAGTGTCGGAATGTTTGCATGAACTTTTATCTCTTTCTTCATGGCATTGGTTCTAGAGGTGGTTGAGTTTATTCTTCCGGAATGGAGGATTCTCCAATATTGTCTAATAACATTTGTGAGAATATTAACATATTTCTCTTGGAAGACAATACCTCTAACCATATCTCTCCTTGCAAACTCAATATTTTCAAAGAATTGGATACTTCCCGACTCGAAAAAAAAAGATTTTATTTGTGAGATCATAAAATTAACACCTCTTAAACTTTTCAGAATACCCTACTAAATAATAACTAACCGTCCTGACGTCTAGTTTTCTTTCATTAGGCCTAATAGAGTTAACCTTAGTTGGACAACCCTAAATGTGCAGATACTTTAAACTAGGATATATACTGGTCCAAAATTCTTAGGGGGTTTCGTTAGTTGTCTTAGTGGGAAACCCTGTTCATGATATATACTGCAATCTTGATTAATCCATATCATGAATAATTGTCTATGAGTATAATAAAATATATTTGACTATTCCAAGAACTAAAAGGAATGACTCATGGATATCTGTATATATCAGTTCTAAGACGTCTAGAATCCTATTAATTTCAATCTCCTTTTTTTAATTTGTTTTCCCTTTATACAATTTATACAAATACCAAAATCCATGAAATTAGGGTATCAAGAATTTCTTCTGATACAAGTCTCCTTATTTTCTATTTGGAGATATTACCCAATCTCTTATGCCATAATAGAGAAAAATTCACATTGATTAATTTAAATTGTATATTTCAAGTACTATATTGTAGGGATTTATTAAATGAAGTAACAATATCAACCTAATATAAATTATCAAATCCTGATAGAGAATCGGAACAAACATATTTAGACTTAAGAAACCAACCAATTTTTCTATTTTTGAAAGAACAGATAAAATATGATCTATCCAATACAAAAATGAAAATCAAATTCCATCTAAAAGATGAAACAACAAAAGTTTCATTAAGATCAAAATAGAAACCGATTTTCAATGATAATGTAAACATTTCTATTATTACTATTGAAACTTTATTGTCATCGCCCACGTAGATGTATTTTTTATCATTAATTGACAATCGATAATTTAGAAAATTCTGCATAGATATACTTATGTGAATAATAGCAGCGGAATTTGATCACCAAGTGTGTCACATTACCAAAATTAAATTAATCTAAAAACAAACCACACTAGTGAATATACCTTTCTTATCACATTAAGTGTGGTAGTTGTTACATTCTCTTTTTCCTGTACCCTTCAGTATCATTGAAGAAACAACTCTTCTTTCTCAATTCAATCGGTGTCTTTTATTGCTCCTTTTGCGATTCTGTATCTACAGCATCCTTATCCTGATTACTTTTCTTTTCTTTCCTTTTGTCCTTAGTAGTCAAGTGTTCTTGACTTTTATACTGTATAAAGACAGGATTTGTCAAGAATGTATCAGTTTTAATCATTTCATTCTTGACAAATTATTTTTCAATATCCATAAGAAAAGATTTAGTTGTTATAACTGATTTAGACATAGTATTTTTGAATATTTCTGGGATGCCCACTTTATTATCTTTAGACATATGTGATTCAACATCTTTTATCTTTTTTCCCTCTTTTTGGAGGTACTCTTATCTATAAGTGGTGGGGAGAATCAGTCTTTAACGTAAGGTTTAAATCCAAATTCGATCCATTCAATTTAAATATCAACCTAAGTTGAGTATTAATGTTGGTGTGAATAGTATTAACTATCAAACAAATAACTTTAATCCATATATACTCACATAGAATTTTAAAACTAAATAAATTCAAATATGAGTAATCTTCATCACAAGATACGGGTCACTCTATTAATATTTTATTTTTGGATGAAATAATTAACTTATAAGTGGTATCTTGGTATAATAATCAAATGCTGACAATAAAAGCATGTCAATCAATTATTTTCCTTTGAGCTGATAAATCGGTCACATATAAAATCAAATAATTGTTACATAATGTATACATGCAATTCTGTTAAATATGGATCTTCTTTTGAGCCGATCAGTACTCACATGAATTGCATACAAATAACTTTGTATATCTAAAATAAATTAATTTTCATGACAGAGATCACTTCGACGACATGTTATATCAATTAATTTATCTTAAGATATATACCATAGACATAATAATCAAAATGCTGACAATAAAAATATTTCAACCAATTATCTTCCTTTGGACTGATGAATTGGTCACATGTAAAATCAAATAATTGTCATGCATTTATTATCATAGGGTGTATATATAATTCTGTCAAGTACGGATCTTCCTTTAGGCCGATCTGTACTTACATGAATTGCATGTATAACTTTT